>CM073578.1:54557400-55811554 GCA_037074715.1 Magnolia kwangsiensis
GCCGTCGATAATCTACTATTAAACGACATTGAAACTGTTGGAAACAGTCAATCAAAGCGTCTAAAATCTGCACCTTATCCCTTATAGGTGAAGTGATTCGAACGGAGCGTATACGCTTCGTCTACGGCGACTAGAGAACCTGTTTTATGAGATTTATCAACTAACATGCTATGAATCCAAGGTAACCTCAAATCAGCAACTTCTAGGGTATTTCCTTACCTAAAAATGTGGAGAAATCACCGGTCAGGTGATCGGAGTGTGTTGCTTAGGCACTTGCAACGGGTAGTACAAGCGGCAAGGAATTCTCCTCTAATCTCTCTCAGAAACTCTCACCTTTTCTCTCTTCCAACTTAGGGTTTCTCTCAAATTCGGATGGGAGAGAGGAGTGAGGGTTTTAACCCCTTTTATAAGCCTAAAAATGCACAAAATAGGCTGAGGAACAAAGTTCACTTAGGGCATATCCAAATCGGGGCTGTTTCGGTCCAAAAGATGATTTCTGGTGGTCCCCTGGCCGAACGCGGTCGAACTTAAGCTCATGCATACTGGATCTAGTATACATCAAGTTTTCAGTCCGGTAGGGTTCGCAGATTGCACGTGGCGGTCCAGTTTCAGTTCAGCAGTCACCGCACGTAGATCAGGCCTGCAAGTCTCATGATATGAAATAGAAATTTTTTCTGATCTGAAGGTGTAATTTGGATGAATTCTGACGGTCAGAATGCTTAATACTGACGCGTCAAGTCGTGTGCCAGATTTGAATTTCAAATTCCAAATCTATCCCTATTCGCACTCTCTTCAGTCCGGGCTCAATGAAATAGCCTGTGATTATCGGTTGGACTTGATTTTTGAAAAGATTGTCAAGTCTAGCTAGGCGGTTCTAACGGTCTAAGATAGCAGGTATCGGACTTTCGACGTACGGTCTAGATCCAATACAGATTTTCAAAGTGGTCTAGAGAACAAACATGCTTAGAGTTTGATCCGAGGTTTTAGAGTATTATAGAGTCATTGGTTCTACTCGATTTGGGTCTTGTAGAACGTATTTAAAGTGATCAGGGACTGTTTCCCAGCTACTCTAGCGTTGCGCTAGCTAACTTATGCTTAGTTTCTAAAGGAATTAATCCTAAGTGGTTTCTTTCGCTATGGAATTGGGTTCTGAGCGATTTCTCAGGTGTTTTAGTTAACCCATTGCCTAAGGACGTCTAATCCCAGGTTGGCCAAAATCCGGGGTGTTACAATCTACCCCCCTTAAAACACAATTTCATCCCCAAAATTGGCGAAGGGTAAGGAGTATCTAGTAAGACTTTAGTACTAACATTCTAAGAAAGGGTCAATCCTATTTATTAACCTAACTGTACGTACATCCTAACTCAAATGTTTCGATCCTGGGCCAGTGGGAAAGAGGCCAACCACTCTTCCGCTGCACCACTCTGATCGAACGGTAGCATCGACTAACCTAACTGGATTGGACTCAATACGTTCTACCCCCCTTAAAACTTGGTTCTACTTAAAGTTCAAGAATCTTTGCATCGATCCGTATATCGGAACGAGGCGCAACTTAGGTCCTATCCTTGACATAAAATGGAAACAACTTCTCATTAAAGTGGTTTTCCTTTGCTAAGGATGCGTTCTATGGCATTGGTACCTATGATCATAGAGATGAGCCAAATCTCTATTGTGGTTAAGTTCAGGGGTAGGTATGAGTTGGTGGCAAGATGTCGAATTCTCTATTGGCTTTAAGTCCCCGCCATTTCCCAAAGATAATGTGATCCTGTTTAGTTGTAGGTGGTTAGGCCATCAGAGAAGAAAGGTTGTGTAGTGGGTCTAAGCCGGATACGTTGAACCTTCTGTCTAATCAGGACAGAAAATGCGTAGTATCAGTTCTTAATCCGAGTCGATGCCGATCTTCTGCTTGATCAGAGTATTGGATTTATTGGTAACCACTAGGATTAAGAAGTCGATTCAAACCACGAATACTTCGCTTATAATTGCATTTCCTTTACTCCGCGTTCCCGAATGTAATAAGCCCTTGGGGAAGGCAATTCTAAGGGGCGTGCTAGTACATTCTAAATTCAATCTGAGGGATTTATAAATGTTCCCTGAGAGTGAATGGTTCCTTCCTATGGGCAACAACAGTGGTCTATAAGTCATAAGGGGATCTATCGAAGGAATAAGGTTCTACTTCAACCAAACCTAACCTACAATTCCTTAGCATATACAGGCTTTACATTACTTAATGTAACTAGTAGGCTAGTCTGTAACTCAGTAGATATAATCCAAAGCCTAAGATTATATGTTAAATGGTTCCATACCATTTCTACTACAGGGAATTGTTCTATTGCTTAGGGTCAAGATTGTCTAAATGAAATTGGACTTCTTATGTCGTCAGACCCTTCAAATCTAGAAGTGCTAACTCTAGGACCAAAACGCCAAGGGCCTATGTGGCCAGCAGCGTTTATTTGTATTAAATGAAACCACATTCCTAGTCCCATGGCGGGATTAGAAGTGGTATGTTAGTCACGATACATGGAACAAAGTTCCACACTTTCTACCTCTGTCGTTACTAAACCTAACAACAACAAACACAGAGATCTCAAACGGTAATCAAACAATCTACAAGACAACGGCACAGATGCCTAATTCTACCAAAGGACTCTACTACAGTCCCGACTTACCTTCTTTATCACTGTCGAGTCTAATACCGTCTGTTGCTCATTAGAGCTCTCTCGGCCATATATTTTCAGTATCCCTTAAGCAAAGAAAATGGAGAAATAGGCTTGAGAGGCAGGATGGTGGAAAGAGAGAAAAAGGCTAAAACAGCTTAAACAATAGCCATGGAAAGCGGAGGAAATGCGGAGAAATTATTGCCCAAATGGACTAAAACAAATCTAGGCCCTGTAGAGGGATGCATCAAGCTCCCAAAGGCTGGATTTTCAAAAAGAAAAGAGAATGAAAAAGGGGAATGAAGCACCTCACGATTTCAGCTCGATTTGGAGGTTTTTAGAGCTCCAAAAGATGAAATCTGTTAGAGGGAGGGCTGCAAACTGAAATAGAATGATGGAGAGTGGTCGTTTTTAGCCAAGGATGGATTTAGGGGTGGTTTGGAACCACGGTTTTGGGATAGGGCAGCAAGAAAACTCAAATGGAGCTAGGGATGGGGCTGTTTGTGAAGGAAGTGCCTCTTTTTGGGGTTTTCTTTGGTCAAAACTTACATGGAGGGGGTACACTACCCAAAATAGGGCGTGCGCCCAAAAATCACATCAAGTGGGCCCCACCAGACGGCGATGCATCGCCGAACCGGCGATGGCATCGCCGACCGATCCTTGATCTGGTCGGTGGGACCACATGGGTCTGGTCCCTCATGGTCCAGGGACCCCAAAAATGTATGGTCCCCACCTTGGTTCATTCTAGATTGCCCTATATAGGCCCAAACATGTGTTCGGGGATTTCTGGGTCCAGTCTGCAATTCTGAATACAATCCCCTATCATGCAATATATGATTTTAGGGTATAAGGAGCTAGTACATCCATTTAGATTATTATTTGCTAAAGAAAGAAAAGTTAGAATGGCCTTATGGCCATTTTTCATGAAATTTTACTATTCACCGTAAAAATTTGTTGAAGTATGATTTTATGTCATTTTCACATTAGTATTAATGCATAACATGAAAAGGATAAGAAAGAATAGAAGATTGGAGTGGTGAGAGGAAGAATTTTTAAGATTTTAGGTGAAACGGGGTTTTTAAGCCTTAGCGATTGAATACAGGGGTTGTGATTATCCCACATCCCAGGGATTCACATTTACAGGTTTAGAATCATTCAAAGAACATCTCAACCCACCTACCTACAACCTAGGAGCTACTCAGGTCGCTTCACGCGACCCTAGATGCGTTACGAACTCGATCGCGCGATCGATATGAATAGACTTCGCCTATTGGCGAATCTGCGATCCTATAAGTGTTTCTAGACCTTTCTCGCACCCTCCTAAGTCAAAGGAAGCGACATCGTACGTTGCGTGACCATAACCCAGGCCCACTTTAATCCAAATCATGCTCTGATACCATCTGTAACATCCCGAAAATCGAGGGGTCGAGAAAAAACCCAACTCCCGAGTTCCAAAATGTTATTTATGCAACATAGATATGTATGATTGAATCTTGTCTATGATAATATATTAAACATGAGTGAGATTAAGCTAAAACAGCATATCACGCTCCAGAGACGGTTAAATTTACAAGCAGAAGACTGTGATGGTATGTATAACATATTTAAACTGTTGTATGTCTCCAGAGTGTGAATATGTTACCAGGTTATATACATACATGTATACTCCAAAAGTAAACCAAAAAGATATACATGAGTATTCTAAAAATATAAAATGACAAGTGTCAAGGTATCTAATCAACCTCCCTGTAATCCCGTCAATCAGAACACGCATAAAGGAGGAATCCTCCTCATCATCATCAAGTCCAGCTCCGCCTCGCAGGCCGCGCCATCATCTGCAATCACAAAAAAGGACTGGTGGGTGTCCGGAAACACCATCCCGTAACGTGGGAGTGAGTGATCAACTCAGTGGGATAAGAGAGCAGAGATTAGCATGTTATCAAATCAATCATGAGCTAATAGTAATGCAGTAATTCAACCAATCCTAATACTGTTGTTAATGCAATATGACATGATGTGATGTATGCCCTCACCGACGATCTCCCTCATACGGCACCATCTTACGACCGCGGCATGCAATCGACCCTCAAGTGCTCCACATCTTCCAGGCACATGCAATGGTATGGTGATATGATTTTTGAGTTGTTATTAGTCCATTCAAACAGCAGGATTGGGAAACTAAGGTACCTCCCTTATATCAATCCCAACATAGATCCTGTCTAGGGTCGTCACTCCTAGTAATCTCATACGATGTATATTTTTGTAGGTCGCTGTAAGGGCTGCCAGGGCTGTTGTACGCACTCGTTGCTTGCTCCCCCATCACCTTATCAATACAAGCCTACTGTACTCTACTGCTACTGAAGGGTCGTCGCCTCCCGTAGACTCAGAATACGCTCGCGGTCATTACACAAGACTCGTCGCCTGATCAGTGTAGGCCGATAGCAAGAATATAGTGTTCCATACCACCATAATCTGCTCACGAGACTAGGTGTTCACTGGTCACTACGAGGAGGTTTGTGGCCCCAGCATAGGCCGACAGCTCTACCACGGTGTCCCATACCATCATGCCCAGCTCATGAGTCTTCGTGGATGAAGGTACCATGGTTAACAGGGTTTACAATGGTAAGTTCAGTACCCTAGGTTCAAGCAGTTATGACTCATGCAGGGTGAACATACAACGGCCAGTAGGGTTACTTGACAGGCTCGACTAGCACGAGCGCATCGCAAGTCGAACGACATAAAGTGCGTGAAACACTTTACGTGGCCTAACCACTGCCGCCAACTCCAAACATGACTCGCGTTCATTGACGCGTCCTTCATGGAAAATACCAGTTAGCCACGAATTTTCTCTGTTACCGACTGCCTGGACTAGGCATAGTCCGAAACATATGGAATCACATCAGCGAATCATGTGAGAGCATTGGAAATGAAATACAACCATGTGAGCATGTTAACACATGTTATAACGTACAACTTAAGTAAATCATCTTACATACGTCTTTCACACATATAATGAAATTATGCATATTGCCAACATATAGGAAATCATCTCCACCAGCATATTAATTGAGAATTCAATCTCAAACTAAATCATAAGGAAATCATCAAGCACTTGTTATAACATACCACTTAAGTGAAACATCAAGCATATGCATTTCATACATATAATGAAATCATGCATATAGCTAACATGTAGGAAATCATTTACATCAGCATATTAAATGAGAAATCAATCTCAAATTAATCCATAACACCATTTAATTCAATACATACTAATACAAGCATTTATACAAACACTTAAACTACACACTTAAGTCTACATATAGTATGTCGACTCGAAGTGCGCATTTAGGCGAATCTCTTTGCCAAACTAATTATGCACGTATTCCTAGTATTCTAATGCGACAATAAACCATGTCAATCACATCAGAAAAATATGAATGAAATCAGTACTTCCTACAAATGACTAAAATGCCCTAAATCTCATATTCTTCGTTGGTTTACGAAATAGGAAACGGACAGCATGTTGTACATGTCAAACAGCGATGCCGTCGATAAGCTACTATTAAATGACATTGAAAGTGTTGGAAACAGTCAATCAAAGCGTCTAAAATCCGCACCTTATCCCTTATAGGTGAAGTGATTCGAACGGAGCGTATATGCTTCGTCTACGGCGACTAGAGAACCTGTTTGACGAGATTTATCAGCTAACATGCTATGAATCCAAGGTAACCTCAAATCAACAACTTCTAGGGTATTTCCTTACCTGAAAATGTGGAGAAATCACCGGCCAGGTGATCGGAGTGTGTTGCTTAGGCACTTGTAACGGGTAGCACAAGCGGCAAGGAATTCTCCTCCAATCTCTCTCACAAACTCTCACCTTTTCTCTCTCCCAACCTAGGGTTTCTCTTAAATTCAGATGGGAGAGAGGAGTGAGGGTTTCAACCCCTTTTATAAGCCTAAAAATGCTCAAAATAGGCTCAGGAACAAAGTTCACTTTAGGCATATCCAAATCGGGGCTGTTTCGGTCCAAAAGATGATTTCTGGTGGTCCCCTGGCCGAACGCGGTCGGACTTAAGCTCATGCATACTAGATCTAGCATACATCAAGTTTTCAGTCTGGCAGGGTTCGCAGATCGCACGTGGCGGTCCAGTTTCAGTTCAGTGGTCACCGCACGTAGATCAGGCTTGCAAGTCTCATGATATGAAATAGAAAATTTTCCTGATCTGAGGGCGTAATTTGGCTGAATTCTGACGGTCAGAACGCTTAATACTGACGCGTCAAGTCGTGTGCCAGATTTGAATTTCAAATTCCAAATCTGTCCCTATTCGCACTCTCTTCAGTCCGGGCTCAATGAAATAGCCTGTGATTATCGGTTGGACTTGATTTTCGAAATGATTGTCAAGTCTAGCTAGGCGGTTCTAACGGTCTAAGATAGCAGGTATCGGACTTTCGACGTGCGGTCTAGATCCAATACAGATTTTCAAAGTGGTCCAGAGAACAAACCTGCTTAGAGTTTGATCCGAGGTTTTAGAGTATTATAGAGTCATTGGTTCTACTCGATTTGGGTCTTGTAGAACGTATTTAAAGTGATCAGGGACTGTTTCCTAGCTACTCTAGCGTTGCGCTAGCTAACTTATTCTTAGTTTCTAAAGGAATTAATCCTAAGTGGTTTCTTTCGCCATGGAATTGGGTTCTGAGCGATTTCTCAGGTGTTTTAGTTAACCCATTACCTAAGGACGTCTAATCCCAGGTTGGCCAAAATTCGGGGTGTTACATGTATCCATGGTGGGGCCATTCTCCATGGACCCCACTATGATGTTTGATTTAATTTCCTAGTGCATGAAAGCTATCTAGGCCTTGATTATGGTGGGAAGGAAATCTCCACCATTGATTTTTGTTTATGGGCCCACACATTTGGGACCCATCTTGATGTATGTATTATGCATGTATTAGAGGGGCCCATGGTGGCGGGGCCCCTCCATCACACGTTTCTCCCTCTTTCTTTTTTTATGGTGATGATGATGTGTGTGGCCCACATAATGTGTTTAACAAATCTAATTTGTCCATATTTTTTTCTGGACAACTAGTTGGTGGAGCCCACTTTACTATCCATTTTTGGCCAGCTTGGATGAAGGAAATCATAAATATTAGTTCGATCCAACTGTGGTAGGCCACGTACACATGGGACCCACCAGATGCTAGAGCTTATTCCAGGTCATCCGTCCAGGGCATGGACGTGAGGCCACTTTGATGTAGTGTTTCATCCAGGTCATCCGTTCGCTGGACGTCCAGCAAGCCTGGACAACTAGGAAAACATAAATATCAGCTTTATTCAAAACTATTGGTGGCCCACACGGCCCACTTGATATACACGTTTCATCCATGTCATCCACCTTCCAGCCATGGACAGTGGAGCCTATAGTGATGTATGTGTGGTATATCCTCACCATCCAACATCCTGGATGGTAGGAACCACTCACATGCAGGGCCAGCCATGATATATGTGATGTATCCCACATCGTCCAGACCTTGGACAGTGGGGCCCGCTATGATATATGTGTTTTATCCACTCCGTCCGTCCATGGACCCCACATGATGTATCTGTTTTACCTATGTCATTCATCCAGATGGGCTGGAGGTGGAGCCCACCATGATGTAAGTCTTGTATTTAGACTGTCTGTTTGTGCATGGGACGTGGGCCCCATCCACGTAGCCCACCTTGATGAATGTGTTGTACATCCTCATCGCCCAGCATTTCTAGATGGTGGACCCACTGTGATGTATATTTTATCCAGGCCGTCCATCAGTGGGACGTCCCTTGTAATGCCCAGTAGGCCTAATATGATATATATATATATATATATATATATATATATATATATATATATATGTGGCCCATGTGATAAGGCCTAATGTGATGTACATATGGTTCTTGTGTGAGGCCCATGTGGTGAGGTCCAATATGATGTATATGTGGCCCATGTAGTGAGGCCCAATATGATGTATATGTGGCCCATGTAGTGAGGCCCAATATGATATATATATGTGTGGCCCAGTGGTGAGACCCAATGTAATGTATATGAGTCCCATGTGGTGAAGCCTAATATGATGTATTTGTGGCCCATGTGGTGAAGCCCAATTAATGCTAACCTATTTGTACCTATTGGGCCTCATTGGTAGCCCGACCGGCTTTATAATAAGGTGGGTGAGGAAGCCCACTTATTGTGTGATTCACCCCTCTGTAGATGGATGAATATGTGGTATTAGATTTGGTATATCCACTGTTGAGGACTGATCTTGATAATTAGATTCATCATCCTTCTATAGACATCACCATGTATATAGGCTGATTATTTGTTTATAGCCATGGTATTATGCTTTATCTAGTAGGACCCACTGAGCATGTGCTAGCATAACATCATGATACATGCCCATACGCATTATTTGTATGCTTGATATGAGGAGTGACTGATCATAGCATATGTCATTGGACAGATTGTTTATGGGACTAATTGATAGACGGAGTTGTCCCACATGAGCACATGACATGCACAGCATTGATGTGTGATTGGATAGTGTGATTCATGCACCTTGCATTGTATGATTCGATTTACAGTACGCCTTAGTGAAATCAGAGTCATAGCCTCCGTACGCATAGCGTGGATGGCATGATTGGATACCGAAAATACTTATTTACATGGGGGTGTCATAGATGTCCCAGGGTGAAAGTCCCCAAACCCTTATGGTACCATGGAGGATGCTCCAATGTCTAGACCAACTGGATGTATGAGCGGATGAGGCCCGAATACTAAGAGGCCGCATCTCCCAATGTGTCATGATCAATTAAAAGGGGGAGTGGCCTTACCCGCCCAAGGGTAGAGAGCAATACTAGGATGAATCTAACCAGCTCATAAATGGGTCTACTACAGACATGCGGAGTAGATAATGACAGACTACTAATCAGGCGGATAGTGAGGTCTCTTCCACTTGCATAATTGCACATCCAGTTGGTGCGATGATCTGGTGTAGAGTGTATTACACCCTGGTGATATTCCAGAGATGAGTTGTATTGTTATGTGGATTTAGATGAGGACTGGCATGCTTGAGTTGCATTTCACATATGGCATTGGCCATGTAGGCCTTGCATTGCATAAACTTGGTATGGCTGATAGCATTCATGGACTTGTCTGTATTTTTGCATAACATTCATGTACTTACCAACATGTTTCAACATTACTTTGATTTTACATAATTGACACTTACCTTGTGCACACACTTACACTACCCTCTAAGCTTTCTGTAACCTTATGCATGATAAATGCGTGCGGGTGACGCTAGGAGCAGTCGAGCTTAGGCAAGAGCGTGCGGCTGAGTTTCTAGAATTTCTGAAATTGATATTGTATTTCCTTTTATGCTTTATACTCAAAGGTTTTTATTATAGTGGATATGTGGTGATGTTTTCTTGTCATTGTTTGTGGGTTATGTATATGGTTATGCTACTTTTACAAGAACATTTCATGGTAAAAATTCTCCTTGTAGGATCCCATGCTCGGAATTCAATATACGAGTGTTGGGAGCCAAGAATGGGGTACTACAGAGGTTATCGGAGCCGAATTCAGTGATCGAGAATTTTGTTAGCCTGGTTTCTGAGTTCAGGGCATGACATTGGTGGTGTTTAATCTAAGCGTCGGTGGAACTTTATGTTAACATGTGTCTTTTCTAGCTGCCTTACCAAAACTGTCATGATGGCTTAATAAATGCTCACTCCTTATATAATACCCCGAACTTTTCAATACCCGAGTATTAAAAGTTCTCGAGTGTTACCATGAAGTTTAACTTATTAAGCACATATGTATGATACCAATCTAGCTATCCTAACCTTACATCCATTCTCTAACACGAATATGACCGTTGGTAATAATCTCCATTCATAGATCAAGCCATCTGATCATTGATTTTGACATAAGATCATCATATACCTAAGTATTCTCACTTGTCCATCAAACCAATTGTTCAGTCAACTACTCACCGTTAGGTAAAGGTATCTGACCGTCCACTTTGAGTTTGGACCACCTGATCATAGTAAACTAGCTACTTTATCTCAGCATCCACTCATACACATCAAATTAAGATTCTGATTGGTTAATCTTGATCACCACCTATGAATATGCTTAACCCACCATCAAAACTACAATCTGAGAAACTTATACATGTGAACAAGTCACTTGAATCTAATGATGTACATGTTTTACCTCTTGATCACTCCAAAAACTAACTTTTGATCATCCATTTATAAAATTGACTTTACACCCACTTACATACATGATCAGAATACTAACTATCAAGTTTTTTTTATTTTTAACATGTCATCTGACCATCTATTATGTTGATTGATATATGTACATTCTCTTAATTAGTTTGGTGAATAATTCCTTTTTATACTAATTTAGATACAAGTTCTTTTGTAAGAATTATTTAGAAATGTACCTATAACCATTTACAACCATTAGATTTTTCAAAACTCTCATATCAACAATAATAACGAAAATGCCATTAACCTAGACCCCTAAATTCAAGATCATATGCTTCCCATAGTCCGCTGGATGTGAAATTTTATATTATGCCTATGTATCTTAAATTAATCATACAAGTCAAACTTCGGCCCTCAGATCATTGGAAAAATGACCCAATTGACAAATCAGCCCCTTAACCATTGATTTTGGTGTCCAACGAGTGAAGAAACCTTGTGGCTAGTCATAGTAGGATAATTTTTTTCCATATGAATGACTTGGATTGCCCAACATTTGGACCAAATGTGAAATATGAAGACCCCACTTTGGTAGGCTTTTCCTTAGGTGAGAAGTTATCCTGTAAAGGCCTACCAACTCCTTGTATATCTGGATCTTCTGATTTAACCACTTCCTTCTGTCCTTTGCAACTCAAATTTGGACAACACTTTGGTGTCATATGACTATGAGGTTATATAAAATTTAGGCTTCGATATATGATCTAATACTGGTGAATGTTGAAGCCAATTCCTTCATTTTGGTACAAAAGGTAAAATTTTAGATTTAGGCCTTTTTCACCATCGATTAACCACTAAATTTTGTTCAACCGTTTGCGTATCCTGACTACACATTTTTTCTAAAATTGGCTGATTATTAAGTGAGGATTGTTAATTGAGATGAAGTTCGTTTTAGCACTCGTTAGGAGAATTTTTAAGATTAGCCAATCTAAATTTCGGATCACCAAGAAAATCATATACTCCGGCTCTATTCGACGATCCTGACACAATGGACGAATTAGATTTCAAGAAATATCGTAAGAAAAGGATAAATTGAAGAAACTCAATCCAAGTGGGATGAGAAACACACCCCTCTCACACGCCCACTCCTTTATAACAGGAGTGTTCACGTCCCCTCCACTCACAAGCCCACCTCCCAAACTCCAATTAGATGGAGAAAGAGAGAGAGAAAGAGAAAGAAAGAGAGAGAGAGAGAGAGAGAGAGAGAGAGAGAGAGAGAGAAGAAAAAGAAAGAAATGAAAATCCTAGACACCTGTTCATAACCCCAAGTGTAGGGTCACGATATAGAAATAATCTCGGTTAGACCAAGGTCAAATCCATATCGACTGAAACTTGTATGTTTCTAAAATTAACTAGAAGTAGAATTAGAAGAAGATGTAAAACTAATTAGAAGTATTTGAGAGAGTAATTGTGATTAGATTAATTAAAACTAAGAATTTTAAGGTGGGAACTAGGGTGTCAAGGATCCACTTGTAGTGATCAAGAAGCCCTCATGCTTGATTCAAGTAACACAATTCGAATTAGAGTCATATCCTATCTAATTAAAAAATATATCAATAAAACCAAATCTAAACTTCCATTGACCTAATTCTCAATGAAGGAGAACTATGATAATTGGCAGGGATTCCATCACCAAACCATGCCTAGGAGACAATGGGAAACAACAGGATTTACCAATCCCATAATCTCAAAGCAGAAGAATTACGAAGATTAGGAAGGATTCCATCACCCTACCATGACCAAGGGACGATGGTGAAAAACAGTACTTACTAACTTCACAATCTCAAATTAAGAAAAGAAGATATTGAAAGCTATTACAGATCTACTGTAATTTGAGTCACAATAAACCATTAAAAACTGAAAGTATTCCTTAAATATAAAATTAGAATCCATGGAGTTCAACATAAACATGAATCAAAGCAATAGAAACATCCGATCATGCTACAAGCTTCACCTCTTAGCCCCAGTTAAGAAGTTTAGCCAACTATAGACATGATTGGACCAAAGTCTCTTTAAAAAAAATATGAAAACAACTAAGGAAGAAGAAGAAAAACTATTGGCGATGGCTTCTCCACCCTTTTTCTCCACTCCTTAAACCCTAGAAGATGTCTAGGAATATCCTAGGGAATCCTATTTATAGTTGTGGAACTTCAACTTTCGCACCTAGTTGGAAAACTCTAGAAACCGCCTCAAATTTAAGTGGTTTGCTAAAATAGACTTCACTCTACACAGTTTTCCAAAATAGACTTCACTCTGTGCAATTTCACACAATGGCCCAGAGTTTTAAAATATACTTTTTCAGGACGATTTTAGTATTCCTTTTCTTCGTTTCAAATCTTTGATTCTCTTCATCCCTTAGTTTTCTTGGATCTTTGATATGTGAATTCTTTAATCTTGGTCTCCTAAGATTCATCCATTTCCCTGGTGATTCTTGAGCATAAAATCTATGCTTTTAGTACCATTTTCAATCCAAGCTCTTAAATTCACATTGCAACACAAACATGAGTAAAATAGAACATTAAGCATTATCATGTTCATAAAACCAAGATATAAATGAGGGATAATATGCAATATTTGACCCTCAACAACACCCTCTTCCTTCTCCATATGTATGGTGTCTCCCTCTTTCTAAAGCGATGTCGTGATTTGTGTGGAAGTTTTTCATGTAGAAGCTTTCCTACATGGATATTTACCTAGGGTTTAGATCTAAGGCTAAGGTGAGGGATCCCTTTAAGCTTATATTAACTTCAGTTGGTTTGATTTATTCTATTCCCTCACATGCTTTGAATTCTCCCTATAAATATTACCACCATCAATTATTTATCCATTTTGAATAATGGTTAAGGTGTGGTGTTAATTATGCATGATTTTTCCAAATTTATATGAGGGATTCCGTTAAGCTTACCTTGATTTAAATTGATACGATTTATCCTTCCTTTTACATGCTTTTATATTTCCATGATTTTCTCCCTATAATTACTTAATTTACCACCAACAACTATTTACCCTTTGGGAATTATGGTATGATATTAATTACCGGCAATCTTTATTATTTTATGTGGGGCAATGGATACTAGCCTTACCCTTGCCTTTACCAATTTTGTTGAGTTAGCCCTCACTACTCTCCTCTTTATTGAGTTAGCAATTGCTACTCTCCTCTTTTTTGAGTTAGTCATTACTACTCTCTTCCTTATTTTATTAGCCATGTGATATCTACTTTTATGGCTCAGGCATGTGTCTTGGAATTCTAAAGCTCCCATGATTCAATTTATTTCTTCTTTAGTGCAACTACTATGTTTGAAATCCCACTTCTAGCGATTAAATAGATATCGTAGATGTAATGCAGTTCGGGTAGTGGCCCCTAGGTTGACACGTAATTCTATGAATATTAGGTAGTGGTGCACAAATCGATGTAATTAATTCGCAATGCGTGTTACATCACTTTCGGGATTAGATGTCCCAAATAGTTGCTCCATGAACAAATCGTGTCACATAATTCATCTGAGTCATGTGTTGTGTCGTCTTGGAATAACTGCGTAAATCCACGTTAATGTGGGACAAGCCGACGAATCTCCGTAAAATGTGATGCGGAGCAAGCTGGATAAATTTAAATCATTTTTCACATAGTAGCGATCACTAAGTGTGATGAACCGCATATACTTTGTCAGGCATCCATCTCATGTAAGTTGTTTGCGCATATTGATACCTCTCGTGGTTGTGGAGTACGAGACGTATTAGAACCCTTACATTACTTTTATAAATCTCTTGAATTATTCCTAATATTAAAGGATGACCATCACTATGAGTAGGGTGTTGACCCTCTCCAACCATACAGATGATGCAGGTGATGTACAGATTAAAGACCTAGAGGATCATCTCCCCATGGAAGATTATACTGAATGAATAAGAAGAAATTTTTATGATTTAGCTTTATATTTCCGCTACGAACTCGATAATGTAATAAATTTTCATTGAGATGGCATTTTACAATTTGTTAAATTCTTTTATTCAAATAAAATGATAAATACAGCCGATTTTATTCTCGTGAATGGTTACTTTCATGAATGTAACTAGATGTGATCTAAAAAAATTATAGTGCGATTTTTAAAGCATTCAATTTATACATTGTTAACACCAAAAATTCTCGGGCACGAATATGTACTTGGGCCACAAAAATTTGAGATGTTACAGTTGTTATCAGAGCATGAGAATAAGATTAACTGGCTTGAGGGTATGGACCATCATAACCTTTACGCCATTAGAATAGAATCATAAATTCGATACTTAAAATTATTTTCCCTAAAATAGTTAAGAAATCAAGGAATTAGAAACTAATACTTAGGTTTTCCATTAAACTTGTTAGACATGGAATTTAGAAACTACACGTCTAAGTACCCTCAGAACAAATTCCCAAAATCCTGAATGAATTTTTTTTTGAACTAAGAGTTATCCTTAAATAGGGTCACAATCAAGAAGAACAAGTCTTCCATATGGAAATAGTGATTTCCTAATTTTTCTAGAATTTCTGACTATTTCATTGAAATTCTGACATGTTACGAAAGCTCCACTAGTTATAGTAAGTGGACGTATCAGAAAATTTTGAAAATTTTCTGGGAGCTTAATCTCTCTCTAAAATTTTAACCCAATTGGATATGTACAAAATTCTATAAAAATCTAATAGTAACAAAAATTAGTATGAATTGCTGCTGGACAACAAGCTTTTATACAACTCACCAAGGTGAAACAACCCCCAAACCGTGGAATATCACCTGAGAAATTTTTTTGTAACTTCATTAATAAGTTAAGGACTTAATTCCAAATTTCGAATAAATTAGACATATGGATCAAAAATTAAAATTCTGGGAGTGACAAGCTCTTAATATAAAATGATTTTGGGAATTTACAACTTTTTATATAAATGATGACACTAAGGCTTAGCTTCAACATGGGAAAGACCATTTGGGCTTACCATTTATGACACCTAGTATACTTTTATGGTCAAATAAAAAAGTACATGATATTTCTTAAGAATCTAGAATGATCAGGACCATGGACTTATGGAATCATATTCAAGTAAGTTATAAGTGATTTGATCTAAATACCAAATCCCGAATGTTTACCAATGAACTCAATGCCCTAATCAAGCACAAATTTGAGACTCATACGGAATGTACGATACCAAAGAACTCACTAACCTGGCCAGGAAAGAGTTTAGTGTATAAGGATTAGCCATACTATAACCATTTTTTATGTTGCTTTAAAACACTAAGAACAAAATAATAAATAAATAAATAAATAAATTTACTCTAGATGTGTGGGAAAATAATAGGTAAATTTCCATAAAATTTAATATTTAAATAGATAAAAATAAATATACACATATAAATCTCGAGGTCGAGATTTTTATTTAAGGGGGGTAGATTGTAGCTTCTTGATTTCAGGTAGCCCATTATACGCCCACCTAGACATATATATCTACCTTGCGAAGAATACATTGAAAACTTAAGTATAATGAATCAATGAAAATGATAGAAGAAATTAAATTTTGGGGATGAAATTATGTTTAAGAGGGGTAGATTGTAACACCCGTGAAAGAGTCGAGCTAATAGTCCTAGATTTTATTTTATTATTATTATTATTTTTTTTATTTTTTTTTTGGGGGGGGGGGGGGGGGTGGCCATGCCAAATAAAAATTTTAAGGTACCGAAATAAATAAATCAGAATAAATCACTAATCTCAATAGCAGTAGTATTGAGAAATTGATTTGAGCTTTGTTTATAGGACAACCTTACACCAAAAACAGAGTTTTAGGTAGGACAACCTGATTTTATGAATGTAGTAAGGATCATGTAAGCCCCGTATCCTAGACCGTACCGTTCCATAGACTTTCACGGTCTTACCAGTCAAATTTCGGCAACCTTCGACCCTTAAGCGATATTTGAGCGTGACCCTGATTCGTATGCCGTCAACCCGTATCGACTCAACCTAAGACCTTTACCATAGCGACCGCGTCGTCGATGCAGTTCCGATGCCATGACTCGCGCGCCGAGGAGATACCCTGCTCAGGAGATGTAGGCCAGCGTTCGATAAGAGGAAAGCACCACGCGTTGAAAAACTCAAGAGAATCTCTACGACTTGTCAAATCAATCCCATCACATCTCATGTCAAGTACACATCACCTCTCACCCTTCTCCAAGCAACCCTCAAAGTCAAAAATTTCTTACACCACCCATGCCTTTCTTACACAAATGGCCACAAAAGTCAAAAAGTGTCTTACACACCCATCACCACCACATCTATCACTCCATCACCCACCACTCTCTCTCTCCCTTTACAACTCTCTCTCTCTTTATCATTTTCAAATACATTCCCAAGCAAGAGAAGCATCCCATGTCCAAGCCTCTCCCTCTCTTTCAAAACTCCAAGTGTGGCCCACCTTTTCTACCCCTTCATCTCCCATCTCAACCATCCAAACCTTATCTCATCCATTAAAATCGAAGCTAAGGAGCTAAGGAACCCATAGGAGCAAGAAGATCGAACAGTGGGTACTTGATAATAGTAATTTTTCATGTTTTTAAGTTGGGCCAAGTGAGACCAACCGATCAATGGTTTGGATCTCACTTGGGACACTGAGTTGTGGCCGATGGCCCACTTTGATCATCATGATCATCCATGATGGGGCCATTCTCCATGGACCCCATCATGATGTTTATTTCATTGCAATAGGAAGGTCATATAGACCGTCCATATTGGTGGAGAAAGGATCTCCACCATTGATTTTTGATTTCGGTGGACCCATGTGAAGGGATCCGTTTGATGTATGATTTCTTACAAGGGAGGGCTCATAGTGGCGGAGCCCTCCATCACATGCGTGTCCCACTCTCTATCTCTCTCTCTCTCTCTCTTTTTATTTAATTTTTTTTTTTGAGATTATAATATGGTTGTGTGGCTTACTTGAATGGACCCCACCATGAGGCTTATATTCTATCTAAATCATCTACAAGTGTGGCCCACTTGGTGTGTATTGTATCCACACTATTCTCCATGAGGTGGCCCACCTAATCAGGGCCCACCTCCATACATATTTAGTGTTCAACCATCCAGCGTCTGGGATGCTGCACGTGAACTGGAAAGAACATGAATATTAGCTTATTTTTCAAGCTTTTGGGGTGGTCCACTCACATAGGCCCCACCTTGATATATGTAATCAATCCATGTCGTCCACCTCATTCTCTGGATCATTTTAGGCGTTGAGCCGAAAATGAGGCTGATCTGTTAATCAGGCGGGCCATACCATAGAAAACTGTGTTTCTTATCATTTAAAGCTATTAGGACCCACTTTGCTGTATCTACGTGCTAAAAATACTGAACATTGGACTTGTTCAGTATATTTTAAGCCCTAGAATCCATTGGACGGAGTAGATTTTTAAGGAGTGGGCCCCACATGTGAAATTTCTCAGAAAAAAAAAAAGAAGAAGAAGGAAGCAGCAGCACTGTTGCTGTCAGAAGGCAGCAGGCGCTGCCTGTGCTTTGGAGGGTGGACGGTAGCCCCACCATGATGTATATTTTACATCCACGCCGTTCATAGGGTGGGCCACTCCAAGTAGTGGGCCCCCTCCAAATTTCAGCCCCATCCATGGCTTGGGTGGCCCACACTATAGGAAACAGTGGGATTGAACCTCTACCATTGAACCCTTTTTTATGGGCCACAAGAGTTTTGGATCAAAATGAAATTGTTTTTTCCTCATCGTCCAAGTCTCTGTGACCGTATGGGCGGATTGGATGGAAAACAAATATTATGGTGGGCCCCACGTAGAGCCCACAGTGATGCCGCAGATGGTGGAACCTAAGACGGTGGGACCCTCCATGTTGCATGTGTTGCATTCCACCATCCATAGCATGGGATGGTGGAATCCACCCTGATTTATGTGTTTATTCCACACCGTCCATACCTAGACGGTGGGACCCTCCATGATGTGTGCTACATCCAATCCGTCCAACTATTTTGAAAGCTCATTTTGGGCATGAGCTAAAGAATGGGTTAGGTCCATAGGTCAGTGGACCCCACCCTTGATGCATGTGCTGTATTCAAATCGTCTATCTATTTGTAAAAGCTCATTTTATTGTATGAGCTAGAAAATGAGCAAGATCCATAGTCCAAGTGGCATGTTATGAGGCCATCTTAATGCCTTTATAGTAGTCTATTGGGACCCACTTTGATGTGGATGTAAGGCCCATGTCATGGGGTCATTTGACGTATTTATGGTCCATGGTTGAGACCCACTTTGATACATATGTAAGGCCCATGGGTCGAGACCCATTTGATGTATTCTAAGGCCCATGGGATTAGACCCATTTTTATGCATTTAAGTCCCATGGGATTAGGCCCATTTGATGTTTTAGGGGCCCATGGGTTAAGGCCCATTGAGATGTACTAGGGCCTATGGGTTGAGGCCCATTTGATGTACATATGGGGCCCGATTGGTGTGGCCCATTTGTTACATCTAAGACCCATGAGATCAGGCCCATTTGATGTAATCTAAGGCCCATGGGTTATGACCCATTGCAATGCACATAAGGCCCATTGGTGTGGCCCATTGATGTGGCCCATTTGATGAATAAAAGGCCCATATGATATAGCCCATTTGATGTATTTAAGGCCCAATGGGATGTACCTAAGGTCCATTGGAATGTGTGAACCCAACATGTATTATGTAACGATGTTTACGACGATCGTGCCTTGGGAGCAATGTAGGTTTGACATCCACATTGCCTTAGGGCCCATTTTAGGCCCGTACTTGTTGTGTATAGGCCGTCTAGGCCCATCTGCTTTGTAAGGATAGTGCATTACTTTATAACATGTTTACTATAGTTCCATGACTCATGATCATACGCATCATATGTATGCTTGATATGAGAAGTGACTGATCATAGCATATGCCTTCGTGCAGATTGTTTATGAGACCCCGATTATGCGGTGTTGCCCTACATGAGCGCACGATACACGCAGGATTTGCTGCATGATTGGATAGTGTGATTCATGCATTTCACATTATGTGAAATGGTTACTGTATGCCCTAGCGACATCGGGACTGTAGCCTCCACAGACGCATCGTCGTTGGCAGGATTGAATACTGAAAATCTTATTCTACATGAGGTGCTATAGATATCCCTGGGTGAAAGTCCCTAAACCCTTATTGTACCAAGAGGTTGCTCCAACGTCTAGACCGAGTGGGTACAAGAGCGCCGAGTGCCGATCACCATACGGTTGCGCTTTCCACTATGTCATGGTCGGTTGAAAGGGGGTGCGGCCTTATCCGCCCAAGAGTAGGGGACAAAGCTAGGCTGAGTCTGACCAGCTCGAGGAATGGGTCCGCTATCGACGAGTCGAGCCCAATATTGGCAGACGGATAGTGAGGTCTCTTCCACCTACCTTATTGTGCCCGATGGGGCGGCAATCTGGTTTAGAGTGTACTAGACCCCAGCGATATCCCAGATTTGAGTTGTATTGATATGTAGACTTAGATGAGGATTCGCATGCTTGAGTTGCACTCCGCATCGCATGGCCTTGCTATGGCCGACATCATTCATAATTTACAATGCATGGCCTTGGTATGGCTTGTGGTATTCATGGATCCACCTGCATATTCCGTATTACTCTGATATTGTATGATCATATTACTACCCTGCGCACACACTTTCACCACCCTCTAAGCTTTCTATAAGCTTATACATGATCATTGCGTGCATGTGATGTTGGGGCGCAGCAGCGCTGAGGTAGGAGCGCTTTGCGGTTCATCTTAGAGTTTTTATTCATCATCATTGTATTTCCCTTTATGCTCATTATACTTGTAAAGTTTTTTATCATAGTAAAAATGTAATGGAGTTTTTGGTTGTTGTTTATGGGTTATGTCATTGGTTACCCTTATCATGAATGAAACTGATGTTGAAAACCCTCCTCGTAGCATCCTAGGATTGGAACCGGGTGAATGGTAGCTGGGAGCCAAGAATAGGGTTCTACAGAGGCTGTCGGTGCCAGATTCGGTGATTGAGAATTTTATGATCCCGGTTTCTGAGTTTGGTGCGTGACAGAAGTTAGTATCAGAGCATAACTTGGGAATAATCGAGAACAACATTACATATCTGCTATTAGTGTTGAATGACTAAGTCCCGAAGTTCGAATAGCTTTGTGACCTTCCATTATAGGCCTTTAACGTGCGTGCCTTTGAGAGTTTTCAACTTGATAGGAACATTCGCTCTTTCCTGTAAGACATGACGCGTGGGAGAGTGACTCGACGACTCCCGCACCACCACCTGAGGATCCCGCTCCATCACCTGCGGCTCCCGTCCTACCACCTACGATGCCCATTTCACCACCAGAGATTCCTACTGCCATTCTGAGTATGCTGCTCCTCCACCAGAGACCGGTGCGGACCCTACCATATCCGTGAGTGCCTCTCAGTTACAATAGAGGTTACAGGCTGTGACGGCTGCACTTCAGGGATAGATCAGGCACCCAGTAGTTTCGTTGGCCTAGGCAGAGCAGGAGCACGCAAGCGCCCTCCTTCATGAGTTTTGTTTGCTTGATCACCCGCGTTTCAAGGGTGAACCAGACCCGACAGTAGCTGAGAGATGGCGTGTCGATGTGGAGAAGATATTCGAGACGATGGGATGTACGACTGAGCGGCGAGTTCGATTAGTCGTGTTTCTTCTCCACGGTGAGGCTGAGCATTAGTGGACATCAGTCTCTCGAGCAGCAGGCGCCGATTTTGTATGGACATGGGAGGATTTTGTGGATTATTTTGACCGACAGTATTTCCCTGATCACATTCGACAACAACGATCGTTGGAATTCGAGGCCCTAGTGTAGGGTGATATGACGGTGGCACAGTACGCGGCTCACTTTGTATCGCTGTCCAAATTTGCACCATATCTAGTTGATGATGAGGAGTGGAGAGCCCGCCACTTTAAGGATGGCTTTCGTTATGATCTTTGCGGCCGTGTTATTGGGCATGAGCTCCCAACTTTCGAGGGAGTAGTACGAAAGGCCTCAATTTTTTAGGCTGAGTGGGCCAGTTCTTAGTCTGATCGTGGTCAGAGGAGAGACTGGAAGAGGCAGGCTCCTTCCAGTGATTCCCAGTAGCGTCGACCACAGCAGAGTCGCACAGGTCTCCCAGCCTTTCGAGCGCCAGCACCACCTCCAGCACCACCTCCGAGGCAGTTTGTCGGCACTTGTTTTAGGTGGATTCGACGGGACATCATATGTGGGAGTGTCCTAGCCCCCAACAGCAGTAGAGAGGTACACAACAACCTCCACTACAGCTGCAGCAGAGACCTCCACAACAGTAGCGACAGCAGCCACCACCACCGAGGCCACCTCAGCAGTAGCATCAACATCAGCCTCCGAGGTCACAGCAGCAGAGGCAGTAGTTTCGACCACCTCAGCGACCCCATCAGCAGCAACAATAAGCTCAGAGGAGGCAGACACCTCCCTAGCCAGATCAAGCTAGGTTCTATGCAGCTCAGCAGGATCTGCAGTCATCTGGAGGAGTCGTTGAGGGTATACTTCCAGTCTCTGCATGCATCACTTGGGTTTTATTTAATTTCGATGCTTCGCACTCATTTATGTCTGAGGAATTCTGTCGTTCGACTGGATTACCGACAGAGTCTACTCGTGAGGGGTTGACCGTATCGATGCCCTTAGGAAAGACTACAGTATTAGGCCACTTCTGTCCATCTTGCCCCGTGTTAGTAGGAGAGACCTTCTTGCCCACCGACTTATACGTACTTTCGATGTTAGATTTTGACGTTATCTTGGGCATGGATTGGCTTACCGAGTACTATGCCATAGTGGACTGCTATGCGAGGACAGTCACGTTCTGTATACCCGGCGTGCCACAGTTTCAGTTCGTTGCAGAGCCTAGAGGAGAACTGTTGTCTTGTTTGATGTCCTGCACCGTTGAGGAGCCTGTTGCCGCTTGTATTGACCATTTTCCTGTGGTTTACAATTTTTTCGATGTGTTCCAGGAGATTTCAGGATTACCGCCTCATCGACTCACAGAGTTTTAGATTGATCTCGTGCCTGGTACCGCGCCTATTTTGAAGGCCCCGTATCGCATGGCACCGTTGGAGTTATGGGAATTAAAGAAGCACTTAGACGAGTTACGCGAGTTAGGCTTTATCTGTCCGAGTAGTTTGCCGTGGGGAGCGTCGGTACTATTCGTGAAGAAGAAGGATGGTTCGTTGAGGATCTGTGTAGACTACCGCGAGCTCAACAAAGTCACGATCAAGAACAAGTAGCCGCTCCTGAGGATTGATGATTTATTCGATCAGCTGTAGGGTGCACAATTCTTTTCGAAGATTGACCTGCGTTCCGGTTATCATCAAATTTGGGTCCGAGATGAGGACATTCCGAAGACAACATTCAGGACGCGTTACGGTCGTTTTGAGTTTCAGGTCATGTCTTTCGGACTGACCAATGCACCTGTGGTCTTTATGCAGCTGATGAACGAGGTCTTCTGCCCATATCTCGATCAGTTTGTTGTAGTCTTCATCGATGACATCCTGATCTATTCGAGGACCTGTGATAAGCATGAGCATCATTTGAAGATTACCTTGTAGACCCTACGCGCACACCAGCTGTGTGTGAAGCTGGAGAAGTGCGAGTTCTAGCAGGAGGAGGTGAAGTTCCTCGAACATGTGGTGATGAGGGAGGGCATCGCAGAGGTTGAGGCAGTGCGTCAGTGGGGCCAGCCCACGACTGCGACAGTGATCCGTAGTTTCCTTAGTTTGGCGGGCTATTATCGGCGGTTCATTGAGGGCTTCTCTCTTATTGTAGCCCCACTGACCAGGTTGACTCAGAAGGGCGCTGAGTTTATTTGGAGTGACGCCTGCGAGCGAGCATTTATGGAGTTGAAGGATTATCTGACGTCCGCTCCTGTCCTCACTCTTCCCTTTGGGAGTGACGGATTTATTGTGTTCCCTGGTGCCTCGCATATTGGTTTGGGTGCTGTCCTGATGCAGCACTGGAGACCAGTGGCCTTCGCGTCTTGTCAGCTTAAGGTCCATGAGCTGAACTATCCCACGCATGACTTAGAGCTGGTCACAGTTGTCTTCGCACTGAAGGTGTGGAGGAACTATTTTTATGGGGTCAAGTTCGAGCTCTTCTCCGACCACAAGAGCTTGAAGTATCTCTTCTCGCAGTTCGAGTTGAACATGAGACAGAGGCGCTGGATGGAACTCCTGAAAGACTATGATTTTGATCTCCAGTACCACCCGGGTAAGGAAAACGTGGTGGTAGATGCCCTCAGTCGTCAGCCACGAGGCCTAGTGGCACATATGATGATTCAGGAGTGGCGGATGCTTGAGGATTTAGCGGAGTATGATTTTGTGTTCAGCCAACAGTCTTCTATCGTGCAGTTATCGAGCCTGTCAATTCAACCCTCTCTCGCCGTAAGGGTGATCGAGGCTCAACAGGCTGATGAGTCATTGCAGAGTTATATGGCTGAGGCTATGTCTGAGAGTCAGGTGGATTGGCAGATTGGTACAGATGGTGGACTTCGCTTCAGAGGCCGTTTATGTGTCCCGGATATTCCAGAGTTTCCCAGAGAGCTTATGACCGAGGCACATCGATCACGATTTTTTATCCACCCTAGCTTGACGAAGATGTACTGTGACATGAGACGACAGTATTTTTGGGTGGGGATGAAGCGTCAGATTGCTAGTTTTGTGGCCGAGTGTGACATATGCCAGCGTGTCAAGGCCGATCATCAGAGACCCCCTAGTCTATTGCAGCCGTTGAGCGTCCCGATGTGGAAGTGGGAGCACGTGCAACAAATTTTATTATGGGCTTGCAGAGGACTTGGCGCTGTCATGACACCATTTGGGTTGTTGTGGATCGTTCGACGAAGTCGACACATTTCCTTGCGATGCGTGCGACTTGGTCTATGGACCGGCTTGCGAGATTATTCATCGAGGAGATCGTGAGACTGCATGGTGTTCCAGTCTCGATCATTTCTGACCGAGACTCAAGGTTTACGTCTTAGTTTTGGGGGAGCTATCAGCGAGCGATGGGGACTGATTTACAGCTCGGCATTGCGTACCGTCCGCAGACCGATGGCCAAACCGAGAGGGTCAACCAGATCCTTGAGGATATGCTTCGGGCCTGCGCGATTGATTTTACGGGCAGCTGGGATGAGCATCTGTAATTGGCTAAGTTCCTATACAATAACAGTTATTAGGCGACAATCGGTATGGCTCCTTTTGAGGCACTATATGGCAGACCATGTAGATCACCGAGTTGTTGGACCGTGGTTGGGGAGCGTCGTCTCTTAGGTCCCGAGCTTTTGCAGGAGACGTCAGAGGCTATTGACATCATCAGGCAGAGGATGCGCACAACTCAGAGCTAACAGAAGAGTTTTACTGATCGTCGGCGTCATCCCTTGGGAGTTTGATGTAGGGGACCATGTGTATCTCAAGGTCTCGCCCATGAAGGGCGTAGTTCGATTTGGAGCGAAGGGCAAGCTTGCCCCAAGATTCATAGGACCTTTTGAGATCACTGGGCGCGTTGGTGTTGTGGCCTATCGGCTTGCCTTGTCATCTCAGTTGTCTAGCGTCCACAACATTTTCCATGTCTCTATGTTGAGGAAGTGTGGGTCAGACATTGTTCCCGTTATTGATTGGTGGAGGTTCTTGAGGACGCTTCTTACATCGAGCAGTCAGTCCGTATCCTTGATCTGAAGGAGAAGGTCCTCAGAACCAAGGTCATTCCATTGGTGAAGGTTCAGTGGGGTCACCATTCTGTAGAGGAGGCTTCTTGGGAGCATGAGGCCCAGATTCGAGAGCGTTATCCTCATCTCTTTGATGATTGATCATGTATTGTATTTTGTATGTTGTCTCTGATTCTATATGATGATATGTCTCTTATTCCACATGAGTTATGCCTAGTTGCGATGATAGGGTAAATTTCAAGGATGAAATTTTTATTAGGAGGGGAGAGCTGTAAGCCTCGTATCCTAGACCGTACCGTTCCATAGACTTCAGCGGTCTTATCGGTCAAATTTCGTCAACCTTCAACCCTTAAGTAATATTTGTGCGCGACCCTGATTCGTATGTCGTTAACTCGTATCGACTCAACCCAAGACCTTTACTATAGCGACCGCGCCGTCGCTGCGGTTTAGATGCCGTGACTCGCGCGCCGAGGCGATACCCTCGTCAAGAGATGTAGGCCAGCGTTCGGTACGAGGAAAACACCGCGCGTTATAAAACCCAAGAGAATCTCTACAACTTGTCAAATCAATTCCACTAATTAATCAAATCTCATCACATCTCATGTCAAGTACACATCACCTCTCACCCTTCCCCAAGTAACCCTCAAAGTCAAAAATTTCTTACACCACCCATGCCTTTCTTACACAAATGGCCACAAAAGTCAAAAAGTGTCTTACACACCCATCACCACCACCACATCTATCACTCCATCACCCATCACTCTCTCTCTCCCTTTACAACTCTCTCTCTCTCTTTCTCATTTTCAAACACATTCCCAAGCAAGAGAAGTATCTCACGTCCAAGCCTCTCCATCTCTTTCAAAACTCCAAGTGTGGCCCACCTTTCCTACCCCTTCATCTCCCATCTCAACCATCCAAACCTTATCTCATCCATTGAAATCGAAGCTAAGGAGCTAAGGAACCCATGGGAGGAAGAAGATCGAACGGTGAGTGCTTGATAATTGTAATTTTTCATATTTTTAAGTTGGGCCAAGTGAGACCAACCGATCAATGGTTTGGATCTCACTTAGGACCCTAAGTTGTGGCTGATGACCCACTTTTATCATCATGATCATCCATGATGGGGCCATTCTCCATGGACCCCATCATGATGTTTATTTCATTACAATAGGAAGGTCATCTAGACCGTCCATATTGGTGGAGAAAGGATCTCCACCGTTGATTTTCGATTTCGGTGGACCCATGTCAAGGGATTTGTTTGATGTATGATTGCCTACAAGGGAGGGCTCATAGTGACGGAGCCCTCCATCACATGCGTGTCCCTCTCTCTATCTCTCTCTCCCTTTTTATTTCAATTTTTTTGAGATTATAATATGGTTGTGTGGCCTACTTGAATGGACCCCATCATGAGGCTTATATTCTATCTAAATCATCTACAAGTATGGCCCACTTGGAGTGAGTTGTATCCACACTATTCTCTATGAGGTGGCCCACCTAATCAGGGCCCACCTCCATACATATTTAGTGTTCAACCGTCCAGCGTCTGGCACGCTGGACGTGAACTAGAAAGAATATGAATATTAGCTTATTTTTCAAGCTTTTGGGGTGGTCCACTCACATAGTCCCCACCTTGTGTAAGATACCAAAAATCGGGGGTCGAGCATAAACTCCACTCCCGAGTTTCAGAACATCACTTATGCGACATTTTCAATGATGAATGAATTATTATCAGTATAAGGTAAAAAATATGAGGTAGATTAAGCTAAAACAACATATTATACTCGAGAGACAATTAAGTTTCTCAAGCGGAAGACTGTGATAAATATATATAAAATGTATAATTGATTGTAAGTCTCCAGAGTGTGAACATGTTACCAGGTTAAGCTAAATACATGTATACTCCAAAAATAGAAAGAAAAGAATATACATGGGTGTTTAAATAAAAGGCATAATACCAAGTATATTGGCATCTAATCAATAACCCTGTAACCCCGTCGATCAGAATCTGCATATAGGAGAAATCCTCCTCATCATCATAAAGTCCGGCTCTGCTTTACAAGCAACGACATCATCTGAAACTAAAGCAGGGACTGGTTGGTGTTGCAAACACCATCCTGTAACGTGGGAGTGAGTAGCTAACTCAGTGGAAACTATACAGCAAGGGTTAACATGTTATCAATTCAATCAAGCAGTAATGATAAAGCAGTATAATCAAACATGTCCTATATACTCTTGTTAATGCAAGAATGATATGAGGTAATGATGCATGCCCTCACCACAAACTCTCTCATGCGACATCATCTAACGATCGCGACATGAATTACTACCACTGTGCTCTCACACCAACGCCAATGGCACATTGTAACATCCCGAAAATCGGGGGGTCGAGCAAAAACCCAACTCCCGAGTTCCAAAATGTTATTTATGCAACAAACATATGTATGATTGAATGTTGTCTGTGTTAATGTATTAAACATGAGTGAGATTAATCCAGAACAGCATATCATACTCTAGAGACAGTTAAATTTACAAGCAGAAGACTGTGATAGTATTATAACATATATAAACTGTTGTATGTCTCCAGAGTGTGAACATGTTACCAGGTTATATACATACATGTATACTTAAAAAGTAAACAAAAGAATATACATGAGTGCTCTAAAAATATACAATGACAAGTGTCAAGGTATTTAATCAACCTCCCTGTAATCTCGTCGATCAGAACATGCATAAAGGAGGGATCCTCCTCATCATCATCAAGTCCGGCTCCTCCTCACAGGCCGCGCCGTCATCTGCAATCACAAAAAGGTCTGGTGGGTGTCCAGGAATACCGTCCCGTAACGTGGGAGTGAGTAGCTAACTCAGTGGAATAATAGAGCAAGGATTAACATGTCCTCAAATCAATCATGCGATAATAGTAAAGCAGTAAATCAAACAAACCTAAAACTGTTGTTAATGCAATATGACATGACGTGATGTATGCCCTCACCGATGATCTCCCTCATACGGCACCATCTTACGACCGCGGCATGCAATCGACCCTCAAGTGCTCCACATCTTCCAGGCACATGCAAAGGTATGATGATATAATTTTTGAGTTATTATTAGTCCATTCAAACAGCAGGATTGAGAAACTAAGGTACCTCCCTTATATCAATCCCAACACAGATCCTGTCTAAGGTCGTCACTCCTAGTAATCTCATACGATGTATATTTTGTAGGTCGCTGCAAGGGCTGTCAGGGCTGTTGCTCGCACTCGTTGCACCGTTCCCCCATCACCTTATCAATACAGGCCTACTGTACTCTACTGCTACGGAAGGGTCGTTGCCTCCCGTAGACTCAGAATACGCTCGCGGTCACTACAAAGGGCTGTCAGGGCTGTTGCTAGCACTCGTTGCACCGCTCCCCCATTAACTTATCAATGTAGGCCGACAACAAGAATATAGTGTCCCATACCACAATAATCTGCTCACGAGTCATAGGTGCTCACTGGTCACTACGGGGAGGTTTATGGCCCCAGCGTAGGCCGACAGCTCGACCACGGTGTCCCATACCACCATACCCGGCTCATGAGTCTTCGTGGATCAAGGTACCATGGTTAACAGGGTTTACAATTGTAAGTTCAGTACCCTAGGTTCAAGCAGTTATGACTCATACAGGGTGAACATACAACGGCCAGTCGGGTTACTTGACGGGCTCGACTAGCGCGATCGCATCTCAAGTCGAATGACATGAAGTGCGTAAAACACTTCGTGTGGCCTAACCACTGCCGTCAACTCCAGAACACGGCTCGCGTTCATCGACGCGTCGTTCGTGGCGAAGATAAGCTAACCACGAATTCGCTCAGTTACCGACTGCCTAGACTAAGTATAGTCCCAAACATGTAGAATCACATCAGCAAAGCATGTGAAAGTATTGGAAATGAAATACAACCATATGAGCATGTTAACACACATTGTAACATACAACTTAAGTAAATCACCTGATACATGCCTTTCATACATATAATGAAATTATGCATATCGCCAACATATAGGAAATCATTTCCATCAGCAAATTAATTGAGAATTCAATCTCAAACTAAATCATAATGAAATCACCAAGCACATGTTATAACATACAACTTACGTGAATCATCAAGCACATGCATTTCATGCATATAATGAAATCATGCATATAGTCAACATGTAGAAATCATTTACGTCAGCATATTAATTGAGAAATCCATCTCAAACTAATTCATAACATCATTTAATTCAATACATACTAATACAAACATTTATACAAACACTTACACTACACACTTAAGTCTACATATAGTATGTCGACCCGAAGTGCACATTTAGGCGAATCTCTTTGTCAAACTAATTATGCACGCATTCCTAACATTCTAATGTGACAACAAATCATGTCAATCACGTCAGCAAAATATGAATGAAATCTATACTTCCTACAAATGACTAAAATGCCCTAAATCTCATATTCTTCGTTGATTTACGAAACAAGAAACGGACAGCATGTTGTACATGTCAAACGGCATTGCCGTCGATAATCTACTATTAAACGACATTAAAAGCTTTGGAAACAATCAATCAAAGCGTCTAAAATCCACACCTTGTCTCTTATAAACGTGTGAATTCGAACGGAGCATATACGCTTCATCTACAGCGAATAGAGAACCTGATTTACGAGTTCTATCAGTTTGCATGCTATGGAACGGAAAGAATCCCAAATCAACAACTTATTAGGGTTATTTCTTACCTGAAAAGTGGAGAAATCACTGGCAAAGTGATTAGAGCACGTGGCTTAACCACTTGCAGCACGTAGCACAAGCAGCAGGGAATTCTCTCCCACCTTCTCTCACAAACTCTCACCTTTTCTCTCTCCCAATCTAGGGCTTTTTTTGCAAATTCGGATGGGAGAGAGGAGTGAGGGTTTCAACCCCTTTTATAAGCTTAAATGTGCCCAAAATAGGCTCAGGAACAAAGTTCACTTAGTGCATAACCAAATCGGGGCTGTTTTGGTCCAAAAGATACTTTCTGGTAGTCCCCTTGCCGAATGCGATCGCACTTAAGCTCATGCATACCAGATCTGACACGCATTAAGTTTTCAGTCCGGTAGGGTTCGCAAATCGCATGTGGCGGTCCAGTTTCAGTTCAGCGGTCACCGCACGTAGATCAGGGCTGCAAGTCCCATGATATGAAATAGAAATTTTTCTTGATTTGAGGATGTAATCTAGGTGAATTCTGACGGTCAGAATGCTTAATACTGACACGTCAAGTCGTGTGCCAGATTTGAATTTCAAATTCCAAATCTGTCCCTATTTGCACTCTCTTCAGTCCGGGTTCAATGAAATAGCCTGTGATTATCGGTTGGACTTGATTTTTGAAATGTTTGTCAAGTCCAACAAGGCGGTTCTAACGGTCTACGATTGTAGGTATCGGACTTTCGACGCGCGGTCTAGATCCAATACAGATTTTTAAAGTGGTCCAGAGAACAAACCTGCTTAGAGTTTGATCCGAGGTTATAGAGTATTATAGAGTCATTGGTTCTACTCGATTTGGGTCTTGTAGAACGTATTTAAAGCGATCAGGGACTATTTCCCAGCTACTCTAGCGTTGCGCTAGCTATCTTATGCTTAGTTTCTAAAGGAATTAATCCTAAGTGGTTTCTTTGGCTATGGAATTGGGTTCTAAGCGATTTTTCAGGTGTTTTAATTGACCCACTGCCTAAGGACGTCAAATCCCAGATTGGCCAAAATCTGGGGTGTTACAATCTACCCCTCTTAAAATAAAATTTCGTCCCCGAAATTGGCGAAGGGCAAGGAGTACTTTTTCTAAGGAAGGTTCAAATCCTATTTAATAACCTAACCGTACATATAACCTAAATCAAATGTTTCGATCTTGGACCAGTGGGGAAGAGCCTAACCACGCTTCCGCTTCGCCACTCTGATCGAACGGTAGCGTTGACTAACCTAACTGGATTGGACTTAATTCGTTCTACCCCCCTTAAAACTTGGTTTTACTTAAGGTTGAAGAATCGTTGCACCGATCTGTATATCGGAACGAGGTGCAACTTAGGGGCTATCCTTAACCTAAAATGGAAACAACCTTTCTCTACATGGTTTTCCTTGCTAATGATGCGTTTTATGGCATTGGTACCTATGATCATAGAGATGAGCCTAATCTCTATTGTGGTTAAGTTCAGGGGCAGGTATGAGTTGGTGGCAAGATGTCGAATCCTCTACTGGCTTGAAGTCCTTAACATTTACCAAGGGCAAAGAAATAACTTGTGATTGTAGGTGGTCGGGCCAACACGGAAGAATAGTTGTGTAATGGGTCTGAGCCGGATACACAAACCTTTTGCCCCGCGATGACAGAAAAGTTGTTGTATCAGTCCTCAATCCTAGTCGATACCGATCTTCTGCTTGATCAGAGCATTAGATTTAGTAGTAACTACTAGGATTAAGAAGTCGATTCAAACCGCGAATACTTCGCTGATAATTGCATTTCTTTTATTCCGCGTTCCCGAATGCAATAAGCCCTTGGGGAAGGCAATTCTAAGGGGCATGCTAGTACATACTAAGTTCAATCTGAGGGATTTATAAATGTTCCTTGAGAGTGAATGGTTCCTTCCTATGGGCAACAATAGAAGTCTATAAGTCATAAGGGGATCTATCGAAGGAATAAGGTTCTACTTCAACCAAATCTAACCTTCAATTCCTTAGCATATACAGGCTTTACATTACTTAATGTAACTAGTAGGCTAGTCCGTGACTCAGTAGCTATAATCTAAAGCCTAAGTTTATACAGTACATGGTTCCATACCATTTCTACTACAGGGAATTGTTCTATTGCTTAGAGTCAAGATTATCTAAATAGAATTGGATTTCCTATATCGTCAGATCTTTCAAATCTAGGAGTGCTAACACTAGGTCCAAAAGGTCAAGGGTCTATGTGGCCAGTAGCGTTTAGTTGTATTAAATGGAACCGCATTCCTAGTCCCATGGCGGGATTGGAAGTGGTATGCTTGGTAGGAGGGTGGGGTGGGATAAAAATTTAATTTGTAGGCTGTGTCCCGTGAGTTACAATACTCCCAATCTAGGGACAATACCTGACAACAAACAAACGACATGCATTCCATCTAACCAAATTCGGCTTTATTAAGCCCAAACCTCAACACAAACATTCACATATCAAACCGAAAAACATCATACATTTCATTAAACCAAAATTGTCATAATACAAGGGATATCTCCCTACAAGTATCATGACGAGAAGTACATGGGAGCTAAGTCAGTCAGCTAATACAGCAACATAAGCAAACTACTAGCCTTATCAGGCTTACACAACATAAAGCAGGAAACGACTAACTACTGATAATAACGTCATAGATCTCGCTAGTCTGAGTCGGGTGACGGAGGAGGAACACCCTTATCCTGCAAGCAGCACAGGATCACCTTCAAGGTGCGAGTCACCTTGCCGAATTTCCTCTTCGTAACGGCCTTGGCATCCTCGACTTCAGCGCGAAGTTCCTGAACTTCCCTTCCCAAGGCGATCTGGCTCTCCTCAATCCGAGCAATGCGATCATCGCCAGTAGCCTGAGCAGAAGGAGGAGGGCTCTCATCTGTATCCTGAGCCTCCTCTTCTGCCTCTTCCTGGACTTTTTCCTGAACTTCTGCTCTAGGTTCTCCTTCACTTAAATCCTCTTCATCATCAAAGTCATCCTCGCTATCCTCCTCAAGCTAATTCTCACGGTACTGAGACCCTATCTTCATCTTGACCATAGTCGACTCATCAATGCTATGAATCGAAACTGGCAAGTTCGGCCCAAGTCTGTAAGCAAACTCAAGCGCGATCTTGCATATCAGTCGGCCAAAAGGAAGCGATTCGGACGTTCTTCTTGACTTGGCTATGAGGATTATCTGTCGCAAGATGAAAGTGGCCATACACACATTCTCTCCCTGGGCCACCAGATACAGGAAATCAACCATAAGGCGTGTACACTCAATGCGATTCGTCGACCTGGGATACACATTGAATGTGCAGATATGGTGCAGCAGGCGTAAATCATTTGACATATACGTCGCCTTGAGGCTATTATTAGGCTACCATGGAACCAACTTACCGTATAGGAACCTGGTACGGTGATCTTGCTCACACCTACTCCTCAGATTCTTCTCACTAGGATGAACATCACCAAGAGGTACGTTCAGAAGTCGCGCAATCAGCCGCACATCATCGTAACCATCCTGTCCCTACCAAAAGGAATTTTGAACTGCAATGGCTCCAAGGTAGGATTCCGGATACAAGCGTAGAAGGCATGAACGGTGCTCACATTAGCACGAGCGCGAGCTTCAAAGATCAGACCCCAATGCGCAGCTTTAATACGCTCGAACAACAAAAACTCACCGAACAGTCGCCCTTCCACGTCTATCTCAAAAAACACTTTGCAATCAGTGTATTGGCCATGAGGCATCTCTGTTAGAATCACCCGCCCAAGGTGAGTATGGGGATCCAAATCCCGCTCTGCATGGAACTCTCGGGCTGTAGCTAGACCTGTGGCGGCGCTTGAACTTGCGGCACCACTCCGCGGCCTTCTCGATTGAGCAGGGTGACTTGGCCCAGCCTCATCTGCTGCAGTTTTCCTTTTACCCATCAAAGATAAGATGGTGGAGAGTGACAAAAGGCCTAAAATGGTTTCCACGAAAGCCATAAAAAATGAAAAAAATGCGGAGAAGTGGCTGTCCAAACCGGAAAAGGGAGATCTAGGCATTGTAGAGGGATGCTTCAAGCTTCCCTAGGATGTATTTTTAAGGAGAAATGAAAATGAAAAAGTGGAATGGAACACCTCACGATTTCAACTCGATTTGGGGGTTTTTAAAGCTCCAAACGACGAAATCTTCAAGAGGGAGGGCTGCCAACCGAAATAAATTGATGGAGAGTGGTCATTTTTGGCCAAGGATGGATTTAGGGGTGGTTTGGAATCACGGATCTTGGAGATGGAAGCTGGAAAATGAGAATGGAGCTATGGGGAGGGCTGTTTGTGAAGGAAGTGCACGATTTAGGGGTTTTCTACCCACGAACCATACATGGGGGTGTGTAGTACCCAAAATACCCCCACATATCAAAGCACACCTCCAACAGAGCATGGTGGTCGGTGATGCATCGCCGACCGATCACCTTTTCGGTTGGTGGGACCACATGGGTTTGTTCCCCCATGGTCCAGGGACCCCAAATAACTATGGGCCCTACAATGGTTCATTGTATTTTGACCTATATAGGCCCAAACATGAGTTCGTGACTTTTCGGGACTAATATGAAATCCTGAATACAAAACCCTATCATGCAGCATATGATTTTGTGGTAGAAGGAGCTAGTACATCCATCTAGCCCATTAGTTACTAAAGAAAGCGAAGTTAGAATGGCTTTATGGCCATTTTTCATAAAATTTTACTATTCACTATAAAATTTTATGAAAGTATTATTTTATGTTATTTTCATATTAGGTTTGATGCCTAACATGAAAAGGATGAGAAGGAATTGAAGATTGGAGTGGTGAAAGGAAGAATTTTGAAGATTTTTGGTGAAACGGGGTTTTTAAGCCCTGACGATTGAATACAGGAGTCGTGGTTGTCCCACGGCCCAAGGATTCACATTAACAGGTTTGGAATCGTTCAAAAAACGTCACAACCCACTCACCTACAACCTAGGAGCTATTCGGGTTGCTTTACGCGACCCTAGATGTGTTATGGACTCAATCACGCGATCGAAATGAATAGACTTCGCCTATTGGCGAATCTGGGATCCTAGAAGTGTTTCTAGACCCTTCTCACACCCACCTAAGTCAAAGGATACGACAACGTACGTCGTGTGACCATAACCTAGGCCCGGTTTAATCCAAATCATGCTCTGATACCATCTGTAACATCCCAAAAATCGAGGGGTCGAGCAAAAACCCAACTCCCGAGTTCCAAAATGTTATTTATGCAACATACATATGTATGATTGAATGTTGTCTGTGTTAATGTATTAAACATGAGTGAGATTAATCCAGAACAGCATATCATACTCCAGAGACAGTTAAATTTACAAGCGGAAGACTGTGATAGTATGTATAACATATATAAACCGTTGTATGTCTCCAGAGTGTGAACATGTTACCAGGTTATATACATACATGTATACTTAAAAAGTAAACAAAAGAATATACATGAGTGCTCTAAAAATATACAATGACAAGTGTCAAGGTATTTAATCAACCTCCCTGTAATCTCGTCGATCAAAACATGCATAAAGGAGGGATCCTCCTCATCATCATCAAGTCCGGCTCCTCCTCACAGGCCGCGCCATCATCTGCAATCACAAAAAGGTCTGGTGGGTGTCCAGGAACACCGTCCCGTAACGTGGGAGTGAGTAGCTAACTCAGTGGAATAATAGAGCAAGGATTAACATGTCCTCAAATCAATCATGCGATAATAGTAAAGCAGTAAATCAAACGAACCTAAAACTGTTGTTAATGCAATTGACATGAAGTGATGTATGCCCTCACCGATGATCTCCCTCATACGGCACCATCTTACGACCGCGGCATGCAATCGACCCTCAAGTGCTCCACATCTTTCAGGCACATGCAATGGCATGGTGATATGATTTCTGAGTTATTATTAGTCCATTCAAACAGCAGGATTTGAAAACTAAGGTACCTCCCTTATATCAATCCCAACACAGATCCTGTCTAAGGTCGTCACTCCTAGTAATCTCATACGATGTATATTTTGTAGGTCGCTGCAAGGTCTGCCAGGGCTGTTGCTCGTACTCGTTGCACCGTTCCCCCATCACCTTATCAATACAGGCCTACTGTACTCTACTGCTACGGAAGGGTCGTCGCCTCCTGTAGACTCAGAATACGCTCGCGGTCACTACAAAGGGCTGTCAGGGCTGTTGCTCACACTCGTTGCACCGCTCCCCCATCACCTTATCAATGCAGGCCGACAACAAGAATATAGTGTCCCATACCACCATAATCTGCTCACGAGTCATAGGTGCTCACTGGTCACTACGGGGAGGTTTGTGGCCCCAGCGTAGGCCAACAGCTCGACCACGGTGTCCCATACCACCATGCCCAGCTCATGAGTCTTCGTGGATCAAGGTACCATGGTTAATAGGGTTTACAATGGTAAGTTTAGTACCCTAGGTTCAAGCAGTTATGACTCATATAGGGTGAACATACAACGGCCAGTCGGGTTACTTGACGGGCTCGACTAGCGCGATCGCATCTCAAGTCGAACGACATGAAGTGCGTAAAACACTTCGTGTGGCCTAACCACTGCCGCCAACTCCAGAACACGGCTCGCGTTCATCGACGTGTCGTTCGTGGCGAAGATAAGCTAACCACGAATTCGCTCGCTTACTGACTACCTAGACTAATTATAGTCCCAAACATGTGGAATCACATCAGCAAAGCATGTGAAAGTATTGGAAATGAAATACAACCATATGAGCATGTTAACACATGTTGTAACATACAACTTAAGCAAATCACCTGATACATGCCTTTCATACATATAATGAAATTATGCACATCGCCAACATATAGGAAATCATTTCCATCAGCAAATTAATTGAGAATTCAATCTCAAACTAAATCATAATGAAATCACCAAGCACATGTTATAACATACAACTTACGTGAATCATCAAGCACATGCATTTCATACATATAATGAAATCATGCATATAGTCAACATGTAGGAAATCATTTACGTCAGCATATTAATTGAGAAATTCATCTCAAACTAATTCATAACATCATTTAATTCAATACATACTAATACAAACATTTATACAAACACTTACACTACACACTTAAGTCTACATATAGTATGTCGACCCGAAGTGCGCATTTAGGCGAATCTCTTCGCCAAACTAATTATGCACGCATTCCTAACATTCTAATGCGACAAGAAATCATGTCAATCACGTCAGCAAAATATGAATGAAATCTGTACTTCCTACAAATGACTAAAATGCCCTAAATCTCATATTCTTCGTTGATTTACGAAACAAGAAACGGACAGCATGTTGTACATGTCAAACGGCGTTGCCGTCGATAATCTACTATTAAACGACATTGAAAGCTTTGGAAACAGTCCATCAAAGCGTCTAAAATCCATACCTTGTCTCTTATAAACGTGTGAATTCGAACGTAGCGTATACGCTTCGTCTACGGCGAATAGAGAACCTGATTTACGAGTTCTATCAGTTTGCATGCTATGGAACAGAAAGAATCCCAAATCAGCAACTTATTAGGCTTATTTCTTACCTGAAAAGTGGAGAAATCACCGGCAAAGTGATTAGAGCGCGTGACTTAACCACTTGCAGCACGTGGCACAAGCAGCAGGAAATTCTCTCCCACCTTCTCTCACAAACTCTCACCTTTTCTCTCTCCCAATCTAGGGCTTTTTTTGCAAATTCGGATGGGAGAGAGGAGTGAGGGTTTTAACCCCTTTTATAAGCTCAAATGTGCCCAAAATAGGCTTAGGAACAAAGTTCACTTAGTGCATAACCAAATCGGGGCTGTTTCGGTCCAAAAGATGCTTTCTGGTAATCCCCTGGCCGAATGCGATCGGACTTAAGCTCATGGGTACCAGATCTAACACGCATTAAGTTTTCAGTCCGGCAGGGTTCGCAGATCGCACGTGGTGGTCCAGTTTCAGTTCAGGGGTCACCGCACGTAGATCAGGGCTGCAAGTCCCATGATATGAAATAGAAATTTTTCCTAATCCGAGGATGTAATCTGGGTGAATTCTGATGGTCAGAATGCTTAATACTGACACGTCAAGTCGTGTGCCTGATTTGAATTTCAAATTCCAAATCTGTCCCTATTTGCACTCTCTTCAGTCCGGGCTCAATGAAATAGCCTGTGATTATCGGTTGGACTTGATTTTTGAAATGATTGTCAGGTCCAACAAGGCGGTTCTAACGATCTAAGATTGTAGGTATCGGACTTTCGACGTGCGGTCTAGATCCAATACAGATTTTTAAAGTGGTCCAGAGAACAAACCTGCTTAGAGTTTAATCCGAGGTTATAGAGTATTATAGAGTCATTGGTTCTACTCGATTTGGGTCTTGCAGAACGTATTTAAAGTGATCAGGGACTATTTTCCAGCTACTCTAGCGTTGCGCTAGCTATCTTATGCTTAGTTTCTAAAGGAATTAATCCTAAGTGGTTTCTTTGGCTATGGAATTGGGTTCTAAGCTATTTTCCAGGTGTTTTAATTGACCCACTGCCTAAGGACGTCAAATCCCAGATTGGCCAAAATCTGGAGTATTACACACATCCAATGTGATGTCATGAGTATGATTACCAAGTTCTTATTAGTCCTTTTCATACAGTAGGATTGGAAGCTAAGACCCCTCCCTTGTATCATTTCCCAACGTTGATCTATTCTAGGGTCGTCAGTCCTAGGGAATCTCATACGATATTATGGTTCTACGTCGCTGCAAGGGCTGTTGCGCGCAATCGTTGCTCCTCTCCCCCATCACCTTATCAATACAGGCCTACTTATATCCTCAAGACTGCAACAAGACTCGTTGCCCCTATACAGTGTCAGGATAAACTCAAGGTCACTATAGAGGGCTCGTCACTAATCAGTGTAGGCTGACAGCAAGAATATAGTGTCCCATACCACCATAATCTGCTCAGAGTAGGGTACTCACTGGTCACTACGGGGAGGTTTGTGGCCCCAGCGTAGGCCGAAAGCTCTACCACGGTGTCCCATACCACCATGCCCGACTCATGAGTCTTAGGGGATCATGGTACCAGGGTTAACGGGAGTTTCACTGGTAAGCTCGGTATCTTAGATTCAAACAGTTACGACCAAACATGGTGATCAAACATCGGTCAATCGGGTTAGTTGATAAGCTCAACTAGGCCAAGCGTACGTTGAGTCGAATGACATGGAATGCATAAGCACTCCGTGTGGCCTAACCACTGCCGAACAACCCAAGTATGACTCAGATTCATTAAACTCATCCTGTGTGGCGAAAATGACCTCAACCACTATTTACAGAACAATTACCGATTACCTGGACTGTAGCACAGCCCCAATCACATTCAATTACAACGATCTAGCATATGAGATACTCAAGACAGTAATGGAGCGATGATCCAAATCATATAATCAATTGAGCATGTTACGTAGTACAACATAAACATGTATCCACACTTATGTATTTCTAAGTAAAAGTAATGAGTATGAAATAGAGTACGTGGGGGAAGTCATACACATCATTAGAGTGGCTGAGAATCTGATCTCAACACCCATTTAAAGAATAGTTTACAAGTATTTATTCATACGGATCTATTTACAAACACTTAGCATACACATTAGGTCATACATGTATGTATTAGTTAGTATACGTATTAGGGCAAGTCCTTTCGTCAAAGGGTAGTCGCCCATACAACAATCATATATCCATGATAGATTGTCATGGCAAGCACGAATACAAAGTCTATACTCATTCAGTCATTTTCACATACACTTAGGCTACACATACTAAATACATATCATATGTTGGCATATCATGTATTTGGACTAAACCTTTAGCCCAGGAGTTGTTACACATACATCTAGCATACATAGATGGCAGTTAATCATGGCAAACACAAATCTGAATTTTATACGTATATGGTATTTTCTACAAATGAGGAATACAGTATATTCAACATAGTTAACGTATAACTGAAAAACAAAATGGATTGCACTTTATACATGTGAAATAACATCCTAAGCAAGAATAAATCATTACTTAGCATTGAAAGTCTTGAAAACCATAACCTAAATGTATATGTCCGCACCTTACGCCGTAGAATCGCAACGAACTCGACAGAGACTCTAAGTCTTTGTCTACAGTACAAAGGTAACCTGTAGAATGAAATAGGTTAGTTATTTCATCACTTACGCTATTCAAACCTCTAAAACTGATTAGGGTTAGGTTTTCTTACCTAAGAATGAAGCTGGAGTTACCGAAAAAGTGATACAGATAGGTGGATTAGGCACGTAGCAAATCTGGGAAGAATCTCAGGAAGAACCACCAACTTCTCTCCCACTCTCTCTCTTTTATCTCTCTTCCTTAGCTAGGGTTTGAAAATTTATATGAGATTTGTGAGAGAGAGTTTAAGGCCCTTTTATAAGCTCAAACATAACGAAAACAGACTTGAAGTCAAGGTATACTTAAGTTATAACTAAATCGAGTCCGTTCTGATCTAACGGAGCACTTCTGGAGATCCTGTTACTAAATGCGGTCAGACTTAAGATCTCTAATATTGGATCTAGGTCAAGCTAAGTTTTTAGTCCGTTCGGGTTTCCAGATCGACCGTGGCGGACCAGTTTCAGTTCAGCGGTCACTGAAACTCGATCAACGGTCACCTATTCTGATCCGAGGGTGAATTTGGGTCGAAATCTAACGGTTAGAACACTTATAAATAGTGCGCAAGTGACACGTGCCAGATTTATTAAAAATTGAATTAATTTTCTAAATATTTTCCTTTTCTCACTCTCTTCACTTCGGACTCAATAAAATGGTCTCAGGATATCGATTGGGCTTGATTTTTGAAATGATTGTCAAGTCCAACTAGGCGGTCATAATGGTCTAAGATTATAGATATCGGACTTTCGACGTGCGGTCTAGATCCAATACAAAGTTTCAAAGGGTTCCTGAGAACAAACAAGTTTAAAGTTTGATCCTAGATTTTAGGATAACGTAGCGTCAACGATTCTATAGGTTTTAGGTCTTACAGATCGTATTTAAAGTGGTTGGTGCTTATTTCACAGGTAATCTAGTGTAGCGCTAGTTAATTCACGTTAAATTTTTAAAGAATTTCGTTCTAAATGATTTTTTTGGCTTTGGAATTGAGTTATGCGAGTGATATGGTTGACCCATTGCCTAAGCACGTCTAACGCCAGGTTGGAAAAAATCTGGGGTGTTACACCTTGATATATGTAATCAATCCATGTCGTCCACCTCATTCTCTGGATCATTTTAGGCATTGAGCCGAAAAATGAGTCTGATCTGTTAATCAGGCGGGCTATACCATAGAAAACTGTGTTTCTTACCATTCAAAGCTAGTAGGACCCACCTTGTTGTATTTACGTGCTAAAAATACCAAACATTGGACTTGTTTAGTGTATTTTGAGCCCTAGAATCCACTGGACAGAGTAGATTTTTAAGGAGTGGACCCCACATGTGAAATTTCTCAGAAAAATTTAAAAAAAAGAGACGAAGAAGGAAGCAGCAGCACTGCTGCTGTCAGAAGGCAGCAGGCACTGCCTACGCTCTGGCGGGCGGACGGTAGCCACCCACGGCTCCAGCCGTGGGCCCCACCATGATGTGTATTTTACATCCACGCCGTTCATAGGGTGGGCCACTCCAAGCAGTGGGCCCCCTCCAAATTTCAGCCCCATCCATGGCTTGGGTGGCCCACACTATAGGAAACAGTGGTATTGAACCTCTACCATTGAACCCTTTTTTATAGGCCACAGGATTTTTGGATCAAAATAAAATTATTTTTTCCTCATCGTCCAGGTCTTTGTGACCGTATGGGTGGATTGGATGGAAAATAAATATTATGGTGGGCCCCACGTGGAGCCCACAGTGATGCTGTAGACGGTGGAACCTAAGACGGTGGGACCCTCCATGTTGCATGTGTTGCATTTCACCGTCCACAACATGGGATGGTGGAATCCACCCTAATTTATGTGTTTATTCCGCACCGTCCATACCTAGACGGTGGGACCCTCCATGATGCGTGCTGCATCCAATCCGTCCAGCTATTTTGAAAGCTCATTTTGGGCATGAGATAAAGAATGGGTTAGGTCCATAGGTCAGTGGACCCCACCCTTGATGCATGTGCTGTATTCAAACCGTCTATCTATTTTTAAAAGCTCATTTTATTGCATGAGCTAGAAAATGAGCCAGATCCATAGTCCAAGTGGACCCCACCTTGGTATGTTATGAGGCCATCTTAATGCCTTTATAGTAGTCTATTGGGGCCCACTTTGATGTGGATGTAAGGCCCATGTCATGGGGTCATTCGATGCATTTATGGGCCATGGTTGAGACCCACTTTAATACATATGTAAGGCCCATGGGTCGAGGCCCATTTGATGTATTCTAAGGCCCATGGGATTAGACCCATTTTTATGCATTTAAGGCCCATGGGATTAGGCCCATTTGATGTTTTAGGAGCCCATGGGTTAAGGCCCATTGAGATGTACTAGGGCCTATGGGTTGAGGCCCATTTAATGTACATATGGGGCCCAATTGGTGTGGCCCATTTGTTGCATCTAAGACTCATGAGATTAGGCCCATTTGATACAATCTAAGGCCCACGGGTTATGACCCATTGCAATGCACATAAGGCCCATTGGTGCGGCCCATTGATGTGGCCCATTTGATGAATAAAAGGCCCATATGATATAGCTCATTTGATGTATTTAAGGCCCAATGGGATGTACCTAAGGTCCATTGCAATGTGTGAGCCCAACATGTATTATGTAACGATGTTTACGATAATCGTGCCTTGGGAGCAATGTTGGTTTGACGTCCACATTATTTTAGGGCCCATTTTAGGCCCGTACTTATTGTGTATAGGCCGTCTAGGCCCGTCTGCTTTGTAAGGATAGTGCATTACTTTATAACATGTTTACTATAGTTTCATGACTCATGATCATATGCATCATATATATGTTTGATATGAGAAGTGACTGATAATAGCATATGCCTTCGGGCAGATTGTTTATGGGACCCCGATTATGCGGTGTTGCCCTACATGAGTGCACGATACACGCAGAATTTGCTGCATGATTGGATAGTGTGATTCATGCATTTCACATTATGTGAAATGGTTACTATACGCCCTAGCGACATCGGGGCTGTAGCCTCCACAGACGCATCGTCGTTGGTAGGATTAGATGCCGAAAATCTTATTTTACATGAGGTGCTATAGATATCCCTGGGTGAAAGTCCCTAAACCCTTATGGTACCAAGAGGTTACTCCAATGTCTAGGTTAAGTGGGTACAAGAGCGCCCAGTGCAGATCACCATACAGTTGTGCATTCCACTGTGTCATGGTCGGTTAGAAGGGGGTGCGGCCTTACCCGCCCGAGAGTAGGGGCAAAGCTAGGCTAGTCTGGCCAGCTAGAGGAATGGGTCCGCTATCGATGAGTCGAGCCCGATATTGGCAGACGGATAGTGAGGTCTCTTCCACATACCTTATTGCGCGCGATGGGGCGACGATCTGGTTTAGAGTGTACTAGACCTTGGTGATATCCCAGATTTGAGCTGTATTGATATGTGGACTTAGATGAGGATTCGCATGCTTGAGTTGCACTCCGCATCGCATGGCCTTGGTATGGCCGACATCATTCATGCTTTGCAACGCATGGCCTTGGTATGGCTTATGGTATTCATGGATCCACTTACATATTTCGTATTACTCTGATATTGCATGATCATATTACTATCCTGTGCACACACTTTCACCAGCCTCTAAGCTTTCTATAAGCTTATGCACGATCGTTGTGTGCAGGTGACGTTGGGGCGCAGCAGTGCTGAGGTAGGAGCACTTTTGCAGTTAATCTTAGATTTTTTGTTCATCATCATTGTATTTCCCTTTATGCTCATTGTACTTGTAAAGTTTTTGATCATAGTGGAAATGTAATGGAGTTTTTGGTTGTTGTTTGTGGGTTATGCCGTTAGTTATACTTATCACGAATCAAACTGATGTTGAAAACCCTCCTCGTAGCATCCCAGGTTCGGAACCTAACGAATGGGATATGGGAGCCGAGAATGGGGTTCTATGGAGGCTGTCGACGCCAGATTTGGCGATCGAGAATTTTGTGAGCCCGATTTCTGAGTTTGGGGTGTGACAGATCAAGATCACAAACTAAGCAAGAGACAAGAGAGAGATATCTATTACAAGCATTCACCATATAAGCATAAATAAATTACAACCATTCACCATATAAATAAAAATTTAAACCATGCACCACAAACACCAGAAGTTATAGTGGTTCGATGTGTACACCAACTGTTCTCAAACAGCCACACCTACTCCAGTCCCAATAATCACAACTCATGTGATATTGACGTTCACTAATAAATATGGTTTTTACAGGTTTACCTTAAAACCTATATAGTTGTGTTTTTAGATGGGCTATCACAAACAAAACCCTAGGCTGAGATTTTCTGGCTATTTCAGTTAAAACCAATATAAGAAATTTTTTGGATATCTCAAAGAAACAAAAAATAAAAGTACAGAATGATACTTATCTTCTTCTTTGAAGACATTCTTGATGTAGCTCATAGAACCACTTAATTTGATGTAGAATGCTTAATGTCCAATAATACAATTAAGGGTTCTGGGTTCTAATTGATTTTAAATTAATTCAAAACTCAGGATACTTATTTGAACCCTTTAGATCTCAAAAGAAGAGTGATTACTCTCTTTCTTTAAAAGGTAAGATTTATAAATGAGAGATCAAATAATCTAAACAAAAGCTATATAAATAGAAATATAAAATATTGTGCAATAGCTTGATGACAGTGGAGACTTCTCTCTTTCCAAATGAAGGCTTTTCTTAGCTTGGATTGATAATTTTGGAATGAGAGAAGGCCTCTATTTATAGGCTGAAATGTTGTTGCTTCAACTTGTATAAGGTCTCCTTCGACTCATCTAAGATCCAATCAAATTTTAAATTTTTAGCTCGATTGAATAAAACCGTTCTTCGACTGATCGAAGGCCCTACTTGACTAGTCGAGGGTCCTGTTCGACTAGTCGAGCAAAGCCTCCAACTGGTTGAGGGTGCTAAAAATTAGTCCCTGGACTTTAAGTCGAGCACCCTTCGACTAGTCGAAGGTGCTTCTTCAACTAGTCGAACAGCTTGCTGGACTAGTCTAGAAACCACCAGAAATATCCATTTTTTGAGTTTGAATCTTGGACTGGTCGAAGATATTCTTAGACTAGTCAAACCAAAGCTTAGACTGGTCAAACCAAGGCTTAAACTAGTCGAACTAAAACCTAACCAAAGTATATAAACCTGTATAAGTTTAACATTTGAAAGAGCCTAAGTTTAAGGTCTTTCTAGGGTCATTTATACTTGAGAAAACTGGACATTGAAGTGTATAAGATAAATCTTCTGCTTGAAGGTGGAGCTTGATCTTCTACTAGAAAAGTAGTAGACCTTGAATACTTTTTAGCTTGAATTATCCATGACTTGAACTTGTTCTTGTACTATCAAATCTTCAAGGTTTGTTCTTGAAGGTGAACTTTCCATCTTGCATGAAGGTGAACTTTCCATCACTTAAGATGTTTTATCTCATCGAAATTTGACAAACAAAAGTGTGCACAACACTTACAATCTCCCCCTTTGTCAAATTCATGACAAAACACTTAGTACATCAATCACAAAATAATGTAGCTAAAATTTCTTGAAATTTCTTCATCTGTTACTCTGTTATTCCCCCCTCAATGAGAACTTTTTTCTGCTTTGTACCCTTCTATTTCACTACTTTGTACCCTTTTACTTCACATGTATTATAACATATACTCCCCGTGAACTCTAGAGAGTTACTATAGCTAACCCTGTGCATAAATCCTATTGAGTTCATTGCTTAAGTAGCTTCACTGGCCCCTTTGATGGATCACGTGTAACGCCCGTGAAAAATCTGTACTTGGACTCGAGTACCAACTCGACCAGAAATCGCGTAGGATTAATTCCTATGGAAAACATGAGTAAGTTAGCTAGCGCAACGTTAGAGTAGCTGGGAAACAGTCCCTGATCACTTTAAATACATTCTACAAGACCCAAATCGAGTAGAACCAATGACTCTATAATACTCTATAACCTCGGATCAAACTCTAAGCAGGTTTGTTCTCTGGACCACTTTGAAACTTTGGATTGGATCTAGACCGCGCGTCGAAAGTCCAATACCTCCTATCTTAGACCATTAGAACCGCCTTGTTGGACTTGACAATCATTTCGAAAATAAAGTCCAACCGATAATCACAGGCTATTTCATTGAGCCCGGACTGAAGAGAGTGCGAATAGGGACAGATTTGGAATTTGAAATTCAAATCTGGCACACGAATTGACATGTCAGTATTAAGCGTTCTGACCGTCAGAATTCAGTCAGATTACACCCTCGGATCAGGAAAAATTTCTATTTCATATCATGAGACTTGCAGCCCTGATCTACGTGCGGTGACCGCTGAACTGAAACTGGACCGCCACGGGCGATCTACGAACCCTGCCGGACTGAAAACTTAATGCGTGGTAGATCCTGTATGCATGAGCTTAAGTTCGATCGCGTTCGGCCAGGGGACCACCAGAAAGCATCTTTTGGGCCGAAACAGCCCCGATTTGGTTATGCACTAAGTGAACTTTGTTCCTAAGCCTATTTTGGGCATTTTAAAGCTTATAAAAGGGGTTGAAACCCTCACTCCTCTCTCCCATCTGAATTTGAGAAAAATCCTAGCTTAGGAGAGAGAAAAGGTGAGAATTTGTGAGAGAGAGTAGGAGAGAATTTTCCTGCCTTCGTGCCGCTTGTTGCACGTGCTATAGCAACACCCTCCGATCACCTGGCCGGAGATTTCTCTGTATTTTCGGGTAAGAAATAACCCTAGAAGTTGCTGATTTGAGGTTTACAAGGATTCATATCATGTTAGCTGACGTAACTCGTAAATTAGGTTCTCTTATCGCCGTAGACGAAGCGTATACGCTCCGTTCGAATTTACACATCCATAAGAGACAAGGTGAGGATTTTAGACGCTTTGATTGACGGTTTCCAACACTTTCAATGTCGTTTAATAGTAGATTATTGACGGCATCGCCGTTTGACATGTACAACATGCTATCCGTTTCCTGTTTCGTAAATCAACGAAGAATATGAGATTTAGGGCATTTTAGTCATTTGTAGGAAATGCTGATTTCATTCATATTTTGCTGATGTGATTGACATGGTTTGTTGTCGAATTAGAAAGTTAGGAATACGTGCATAATTAGTTTGGCGAAGAAATTTGCCTAATTGGATACTTCGGGTCGACAAACTATATGTAGACTTAAGTGTGTAGTGTATGTGTTTGTATAAATGCTTGTATTAGTATATATTGAATTAAATGATGTTATGAATTAGTCTAAGATTGATTTCTCAATTAATATGCTGACATAAATGATTTCCTACATGTTGACTATATGCATGATTTCATTATATGCATGAAATGTACGTGCTTGAAGATTTACTTAAGTTGTATGTTATAACATGTGTTAACATGCTCACATGGTTGTATTTCAATTCCAATACCCTCATATGATTTGCTGATGTGATTCCGTAATTGTTTGGGACTATACTTAGTCCAGGCAGTCAGTAACCGAGTGAATTCGTGGTTGGTTGGTCTTGGCCACGAACGACGGGTCGATGAACGTGAGCCGTGCTTGGAGTTGGCGGCAGTGGTTAGGCCACGCGAAGTGTTTTACGCACTTCATGTCATTCGACTTGAGATGCGATCGCGCTAGTCGAGCCCGTCAAGTAACCCGACTGGCCGATGTATGTTCACCCTACATGAGTCATAACTGCTTGAACCTATGGTACTGAACTTACCATTGTAAACCCTGTTAACCATGGTACCTTGATCCACGAAGACTCATGAGCCGGGCAAGGTGGTATAGGACACCGTGGTCGAGCTGTCGGCTTACGCTCAGCCCACAAACCTTCCCGTAGTGACCAGTGAGCACCTAGTCTCGTGAGCAGATTATGGTGGTATGGGATACTATATTCTTGCTGTCGGCCTACACTGATCAGGCGACGAGTCCTTTGTAGTGACCGCGAGCGTATTCTGAGTCTACGGGAGGCGACGACCCTTCAGTAGCAGTAGAGTACAGTAGGCCTGTATTGATAAGGTGATGGGGGAGCGGAGCAACGAGTGCGTACAACAGCCCTGACAGCCCTTGCAGCGACCTACAAAATATACATCGTATGAGATTACTAGGAGTGACGACCCTAGACAGGATTTGTGTTGGGATTGATATAAGGGAAGTACCTTAGTTTCTCAATCCTGCTTTTTGAATGAACTAATAACAACTCGAAAATCATATTACCATAACATTACATGTGCCTGGAAGATGTGGAGCACTTAAGGGACTGTGGCATGCCGCGGTCGTAAGATGGTGCCGTATGAGGGAGATCGTCGGTGAGGGCATACATCACGTCATGTCATATTGCATTAACAACAGTATTAGGATTGTTTGATTTACTGCTTTACTATTATCGCATGATTGATTTGTGAACATGCTAATCTTTGCTCTAGATTCCACTGAGTTGATCACTCATTCCCACGTTACGGGATGGTGTTTGCAACACCCACCAGACCCTGTTGTAGATGCAAGTGATGCTGAGATCCAGGAGGCAGAGCCAGATTTTGACAAGGACCAGGACGAGTTCTCGTACATGCAGTACCATGATGGCTTTGCTTAGGTGACCTGGGTTGATGGGACTTCATAGTGGGACTCTTTTGGACATTTATTTTTGTCATTTACATGTATATGAGACTCAATGATGTATTCATACTTTAGTGACAGTCGAGATCTACTTTGTTTTTCCATATAGTGATATATATATTGTTTAGTCTTTCGCTTGCCTTTATCACTGGATCTGGAGTATGAATTGCAGTTTTGGTATACTTTTACTCATGTGAATTTTAACTCAGACAACATTGAATCATAATCATTTTGTTGCATAAGTGACGGTCTGAAACTCGGGAGTTGAGTTTATACACGACCTCCGATTTTCAGGGTGTTACATCACGGTTTGTGAACTCCCCAGTCGCGATAAACCTCGTGAACTCTAGAGAGTTATAACAGTCATTCGTGTAAGACCAACTCTAACTACTTATGAGTCAAAACTGTGATTGTTCCAACTACTTACGAGCCTAAACTGTGTGTGCAACTAACTGAAATCGAAACTTAGTTCCGCCCATTCTAAAATATCATATAGGCAATGATATACTAACCATTATAATAGCTTATTACTTTGATTAGCATGTGTCTATCAAAAATGCTCATGAGAATTGCTCAAGCTTAGAAATACTGTGAATCTTAAATCAATATGTAATTCTGAAAATGCGTATACTTTTATGTTCCATATAAAGATGTGATATCAAAATAAATGTGAGAAAGTAAAATGTTATATTTCCTGTTCAAATACAATAATGTCGAGCTTGGTCAGTGAATTTACTATTTTCTATTCCGAAGAAGATGAACTTTCAATGATGATATGTTTGTTTTTATGAGGAAAACGATGATGTTTTTTTGCCTCTTGTCCTCTTGATACTTTAAGAGTACAAGAGGCAGAAACATCATTCTGCCTTCCATAATTCTCAAGGAGGAGGATAAAATTGCAAAGAATCATCATTCTTTTCCAAAAAATTTGAAGATTTGTGGGTATTCTTAAGAGGCATACCAAAGGTTACCCATCCCTCATGGGTATCATCCGGTTTCGTTTCAAAGATATTATCTTTTGAAGAAATCTTTTTACAAATTTGGCCTGAAAAGGGGGCACGATCTGCTTCTTTAAAATAGTCAATGCCTTGGTCTCTTTGATGATATTTTTTAGTTGCGGTAGAAGAATCCATATGGCATGATCTATTGGATAATAATGTTTCTCTAAGTAATACTGATGAGCCCACTAGCGCATCCAGCAGTAAGAAGCACTAAACGCATAATTATAGCTAGGAATTATGAAGCATGAGCTGGTATGAACGTTCAGGAGCTACTTCCATATCAGAGCCCAATTATATGGCCCAATTCTGTAACTTCTCATTTCTCTAATAACAATATCGCAAGTCTTCATCATAATTTGATTGAATCCAAACTGGCGAGCAAACCTACTGGGATAGTATAGTTCGCGTTAGAATACGCTACCTTCCCTCAAAGGAAGAGTACTGGATCTGATGGAGATAAGAAAAGAATGTTCGCCAAATGAAATAGAATCATTGTTGATAACTATTATGTCTTCAGGAGAGCCGGTGAATGGAAATTGATGAAAATCGATAGGATCATTGCTTTCTATCTTCCTAGTGACCCAGCCATTCGACTTCTCGATCATCTGTCTTAGTTGGTAATGTCTAAGAGGGAGATGATCAGGGTTCGAATACTCTCTTCTAGAATCAGTGAATATCCAATGGAAATAAACTCCTAGCCAATCCACGAAGAAATTCCATGGGGCACATACAACAAAAGACTCAGAAGAAGAATTCTTAGAACCAGAGATAACATCTTTGAAAGCACGATACAGGGAACACAGGATTGGGGGAGCTAATGAGTATTTTTAGCCTTCCTCCATCACACCTGCAACTACAAAGAAGGATTGTCTGATAATGTCTGTTTGTTTGGAATCTAGGAATATCACTATGTTTAACCAGTAGGCTAAGAAGGCAGCTAGTTCATAGGAGGAACTGTATTTGACAATACCCTTGGCATTCTGGTGGATGGTCGTGAGTACTTGATGGTTATGACCTGCAAAGCTGTTAAGATGAAGAAATGATCGTTAAAATAATTGTTAAGATGAAAAATGATTGTTAAAATCAGACCATTTAAGATTGAAGTTAAAAAGAAAAGGGGATATATAGCATAATTTTTGAGAAAAGTAAGCTAGCCATTTAAGGGAAGTAATGTGATTAGGTTGAGGGAAGTTGGCCAATGCACTGAAGAGTTCAAGAGTGGTCTTTGAAATTTCAGATTTACTATCTCCTGCATAAGCTAAAGAGAGCTCTCCATTAGAGGGTACATAGGCATAAAAAATATTACCCATAATAGGAAGACCTGTTATGCAAAGAAGATCCCATAAGGTGATACTCATTTCGTCAGAAGGAAGGTGAAATGAGTTAGTATTTGGGGACCAATGATTGAGGAAGCCTCTAAAGATAGCAGCATCCCCATGAAAATGCTCTGACATAGCTATGATTTCATCAGAGAGATTGATTTTCTCCAGAATAGTTGTGTGTTTTCGAACGATGGCTCGAGCCCAAGTGCTGTAGAAATTACGAAGAGATAGGAGACCTGCTACCGAGAACTTCTCTGTGTTCCAAGGCAATCTCACGGAGAAGAAGAATTGTTGGGAAATTTCAAAATAATGAGTCAGGAAAGGATTCTGGGAATCATAACATGGACGCAAGAATCTCATTTTATGAATTTTTCCAGCTCTCTGATAAGGCCCACTCTTTTCCAGATAACCTGTCAGAATTCGTGGTTCGTTTGTGATCTAGTTATCCAAAGAGACGAAGATATTTCATTGATCAAATGGTTCACTATGAAGAATTGACCAGTGACGTCTCAGGTTAATGGGAATAATAGTCAATTTGTTGGTATGAAGGTTATGAAGCTTCAAGGTTTCTTCGTTTATTTCAACATAATTCCCAGAATGATGGAGGGGCTGTTTAGATCTTGAAGAAGATGAACGGTTCCTTCTTCTTGAGGAGGATGCTAAAGAATGATGCATAATGAATTAAAAGTTACTATAGATTAAAGGTGAATTTTTTTTGAAAGGTATAAGAAAATTCAGCAAAGTTTTGGAACAAGGATTTTTAGTGTTAAGTATTGACGAGTTGCGCGAGCAACTTGTGCATGTGAATTACGCGGGTAGCTTGCACGGAGAATAAATTCTGGTTGTAGGAAGGACTTTGTAATGAAAGGAATGAATAGAAGTGTTGTATTTATAGACCAATGGCGGTAGCGAGTTGTGCGGACCCCCACAACTCAATTTCTACAAGAAGAAGTTGATCCTTCAAGTTGACTTAGAGAAGTCAAATTTTGAATCAATGAGCATCTATTGGGGAATAAAATTTTGGTTATGGGGAGAAGCTTCAAGGGGAAGAATTGGAGCAAGAAATGGAGGATAGAGAAGTGAAGACCCAAGTTGCGGGGGAACCGAGTTGCGCGGAACCTTAGTTGCACAGGACCTGAAGTATGTAAGTTCTAGTTGCGAGGGATCACCCAACTCATTGGAGTTATGCCGTATTGCGCTACATTTTTTCATAAATATTTGCTAAAGTGATGTCAAGTGGGGTCCATGGCATAGGATTAGAGGACTCACATGTGTGGAAGCCTATAAATTGCCCCTAACCCCCCTCATTTGAAGTGAGAGATGCTCAGAAGACCTGTGCCTCTGATAGGTATTGGAGATAGAGAGAGGGAGAGAGAGTGTAGAAGGGTAATGCCACGCCACTCCATGCGAGTTGCACGGGCCCACGTAACTCCTCGGACTGCGTAACTCATGGGAGTTGCGCGTGTATTCTTTGAGGCAGAACCATGCTGTATTTTCTTTGGTTTTCGAGCTAGTTCAGATATTTCAAAGGGATTCTGGCACTCCTTCATCATGTCAATGAGGGACGAAATGCATGGAAAGCCCACAAAACTGATCTGCTCTGGAGATATGAATAATATGGGCCAGAATGGTGCCAAAATTTACATTTGAGACGATTCAATAGTTACATTTTTTTATTTTCCAAGAAATTCTATCCTGGAATCAAGGGATCAAAAGGATGTAATGAATTCAGAATGAATGAAATTGATGATTATTCTCTTCGCTCTATCTTTTGTTAATATTAAGTGAGATAATTCCCCAAATTAAATGCATTTCGTTTCTGGTCAAAATAGTTCTCTTCAAGCATACGAGTTAAATTTTAAAGCTCTCAAAGGTAAGTCCATATCACTTAAGTCATCCAAATCTATTTCAAAAGATAATGATGTTACTTCTGATATTGAAGACACAGAGGATGATATAGATTTACTTGCTAAAAATTTTTACAAGATTTTCAAAAGTAAGAAAAGAGTTGATTTTTAAAAACCTTCTGATAAGAGAAAGGAAAATCTAAAACTTGAAAATCTCTAAAAGACAATCAATGTTTCAACTGCCATGCATATGGGCATTTGGCAAATAAGTGTCCAAAAAGGGATAAGCCAAAAAGAAAAGGCATGTTGGTCACTTGGGATGAATTATCCATCTCTAAAATTTCTTCTGAGTTAGATGAATCAGAACAAGAAACTTCAAATGAAGTAAAGGCTCTAATAACTATAGCCAAAGTCACCTCCTTAGATAGTTGTAATTTATCCGTTTATGAGAATCTCAGGAGTGGCCCTGAAAATGAAAATGAAGATGATCTTCACGATACCTATAATGTCGTATACAAGAAAAGTTACAAAATAGTTGTCAAATTAAAGCTTCAAAAAGAAAATTTTCTTAAATTAAAAGAAGAACTTGAAAATACTATTTTGGAAAATTTTCATCTTTCTGATTATTATGAAAAAGCTAAACTTAGTTTAAGTTTCAAAACTTCTAAATTTGAAAAAATCATAACTGAAAATGAGAAATTAAAGCTTGAAGTTTCTTTTTTATTGAGTTCTAAGGATACTTGGAGATATGCCCATGGATACCCTAAGCTTGAAAAATTATTAACCGCATCCAGAAAGTGTGGCAATAAATTGGGTCTGGGCTATATCAAGGATACTCCATTGAAAAATAAGAATGCATCTCCTATATTTGTAAAAGAAAAATCCTCAAACTCAAAAGGAAAGAACTTGAAAAATAATAACCAAAACAACTTTAAAAATTTAAAACCTCTTTAAGCTTCTAAATTCAAACCTAACAACATCAGCTTTAGAAATCAAAGATATAACCTCTTAGCTGAAAAAATAGTGGACTTACTCAAAGAGCTTCTCAAATCTAACTCTAATATTAGAGTTGATAGACAGAGAAATTTCAACTCTACCAAGCCAAGGAAAACCAATGGTACTCGTAAACCCAAAACAACAATGAAATAGATTCCCAAAGTTAACTTGTTACCCACACTGCCTTCAAGGCTTCCACCCATTCAAAGTAGTACGTAGATAGTGGATGTTCAAGACATATGACAGGTGACAAGGATATATTCACCGACTACAAAGAAATGAATGATGACTCAGTTACTTTTGGTGATGGAAGCAACTACAGGATTATTGGCCAAAGTACTGTACAAATTTCTAACCTTTCTCCTTTTGAAAATGACTTATATGTTGAAGGTCTTAAACATAATCTCTTAAGTATATCTCAAATCTACGATAACAAACATAGTGTAAAATTTACTAATCAAGGATACGAGATTCCAAATGAGAAAGGTTATGTGATATTAAATGGTCGTATGTAACATCCCGAAAATCGGGGGGTCGAGCAAAAACCCAACTCCCGAGTTCCAAAATGTTATTTATGCAACATAGAAATGTATGATTGAATGTTGTCTGTGATAATGTATTAAACATGAGTGAGATTAAGCCAGAACAGCATATCATACTCCAGAGATAGTTAAATTTGCAAGCGGAAGACTGTAATAGTATGTATAACATATATAAACCATTGTATGTCTCCGGAGTGTGAACATGTTACCAGGTTATATACATACATGTATACTTCAAAAGTAACCAAAAGAATATACATGAGTGCTCTAAAAATATAAAATCTCAAGTGTCAAGGTATTTAAGCAACCTCCCTGTAATCCCGTCAATCAGAACACGCATAAAGGAGGGATCCTCCTCATCATCATCAAGTCCGGCTCTGCCTCACAGGCCGCGCCATCATCTGCAATCACAAAAAGGTCTGGTGGGTGTCCGGAACACCGTCCCGTAACGTGGGAGTGAGTAGCTAACTCAGTGGAATAATAGAGCAAGGATTAACATGTTCTCAAATCAATCATGCGATAATAGTAAAGCAATAAATCAAACAATCCTAATACTGTTGTTAATGCAATTATGACATGACGTGATGTATGCCCTCACCGACGATCACCCTCATACGGCAACATCTTACGACCGCGGCATGCCACACTCCCTAGAGTGCTCCACATCTTCCAGGCACATGCAATGCTATGGTGATATGATTACCAAGTTGTTATTAATCCATTCAAACAGCAGGATTGGGAAACTAAGGTACTTCCCTTGTATCAATCCCAACACGGATCCTGTCTAGGGTCGTCACTCCTAGTAATCTCATACGATGTACATTTCGTAGGTCGCTGCAAGGGCTGCCAGGGCTGTTGCACGCACTCGTTGCTCCGCTCCCCCATCACCTTATCAATACAGGCCTACTGTACTCTACTGCACGGAAGGGTCGTCGCCTCCCGTGAACTCAGAATACGCTCGCGGTCACTACAAAGGGCTGCCAGGGCTGTTGCTCGCACTCGTTGCACCGCTCCCCCATCACCTTATCAGTGTAGGCCGACAGCAAGAATATAGTGTCCCATACCACCATAATCTGCTCACGAGTCATAGGTGCTCACTGGTCACTACGGGGAGGTTTGTGGCCCCAGCGTAGGCCGACAGCTCGACCACGGTGTCCCATACCACCATGCCCGGCTCATGAGTCTTCGTGGATCAAGGTACCATGGTTAACAGGGTTTACAATGGTAAGTTCAGTACCCTAGGTTCAAGCAGTTATGATACATACAAGGTGAACAAACATCGGCCAGTCGGGTTACTTGACGGGCTCGACTAGTGCGATCGCATCTCGAATTGAACGACATGAAGTGCGTGAAACACTTCGCGTGGCCTAACCACTGCCGCCAACTCTCAACACGAATCACATTCATCGACGCGTCGTTCGTGGCTATGACCAGTCAGCCACGAATTCGCTCGGTTACCGACTGCCTGGACTAAGTCAAGTCCCACACATCTATGGAATTACATTAACACTATACAAAGGTGTTGGAATTGAAATACATCATGTGAGCATGTTAGCACATGTTATAACATTCAACTTAAGCAAATCTTCAAGGCATACTTCCCATGCATATTCAACTTAAGCAAATCCTCAAGCACATACATTCCATGCATGTAATGAAATCATGCATTTTGTCAACATGTAGAAAATCATTTAGGTCAGCATAATAATTGAAAAATCAATCACAAACTATCAAATAACATCATTTAATTCAATACATACTAATACAAGCATTTATACAAACACATACACTACACACTTAAGTCTACATATAGTATGTCGACCCAAAGTGCGCAACTAGGCGAATCTCTTCGCCAAACTAATTATGCACGCATTCCTAACTTCCTAATGCGACAACAAACCATGTCAATCACATCAGCAAAATATGAATGTAAACAGTACTTCCTACAAATGACTAAAATGCCCTAAATCTCATATTCTTCGTTAGCTTACGAAACGGGAAACGGAGAGCATTTTGTACATGTCAAACGGCGATGCCGTCAAGAATCTACTATTAAACGACATTGAAAGCTTTGGAAACAGTCAATCAAAGCGTCTAATATCCGCACCTTTTGTCTTGTAGAGTCGGAAATTGAAACGGAGCGTATACGCTTCGTCTACGGCGAATAAGGAACCTAATACATAAGATCCATAAGCTACATCGCTATGGAAACAAGGAAAACTCAAATCAACAACTATTTAGGGTTTTTACTTACCTAGGATCGCGGTGGAATCGCCGGGAAAGTGGTAGAGGAGTGTTGCTTAAGCACGTGCAACACGTAGCACAAGTGGCAGGAAGAACTCTCCCACTCTCTCACAATCTCTCACTCTTTTTCTCTCTCCCAAGCTAGGGCTTCTCTCAAATTCGGATGGGAGAGAGGAGTGAGGGTTTCAACCCCTTTTATAGCCTAAAACATTCCCAAAATAGGCTTGGGAACAATGTTTACTTGGTGCCTAACCAAATCGGGGCCGTTTCGGTCCAAAAGGGCATTTCTGGAGATCCCCAGGCCAAATGCGGTCGGATTTAAGCTCATGCATACTGGATCTAGCACACATCCAGTTTTCAGACCGGTTGGGTTCCCAGATCGCACGTGGCGGCCCAGTTTCAGTTTAACGGTCACCGCACCAAGATCAGGCCTATAAGTCTCGTGATATATAATAGATATTTTTCCTGATCCAAGGGTGTAATTTGGCTGTATTCTGACGGTCAGAATGCTCAATACTGATGCGTCAAATTTGTGTGCCAGATTTGAATTTGAAATTCCAACTATGTCCCTATTCACACTCTCTTCGGTCCGGGCTCAATGAAATAGCTTGTGATCATCGGTTTGACTTGATTTTTGGAATGAGTGTCAAGTCCAGCTAGACGGTCCTAACGGTCTAAGATAGGAGGTATCGGACTTTCAACGTGCGGTCTAGATCCAATACAAAGATTCAAAGTGGTCCAGAGAACAAACCGGTTTAGAGTTTGATCCGAGGCTTTAGAGCATTATAGCACCCTTGGTTCCACTCGCTTCGGGCCTTGTAGAACGTATTTAAAGCGATCAGGGACCATTTCCCAGCTATTCTAACGTTGCACTAGCTAACTTAGTCATATTTTCTAAAGGAATTGATTCTAAGTGGTTTCTTTGGCTATGGAATTGGGTTCTAAGCAATTTTCCAGGTGTTTCAATTGACCCATTGCCTAAGGACGTCAAATCCCAGATTGGCCAAAATCCGGGGTGTTACATCGTAGGACTTCTGAAAATTGCTATATTATTAATAAGTCTTGCTCGTCTACATTCTCATGTTACATGGTCCAAACAGATGAAACGAAATTATGGCATAAACATCTTGGACATGTTAACTACCGAAATCTTTATAGACTGAGTCAAATTGATCTTATTAGAGGTCTAACCAAACTAAAGAAAGTTGATAAAATATATGGTGCATGCCAAACTGGCAAAAAAAAAAAATAGGAGTAGTCACAAGAAAGTGAACTCCTCTGCCACATCCAAACATCTTGAACTTCTCCACATGGATCTAGTTGGACCAACAAGAATGGAGAGTAGTGGTGGTAAGAAGTATTTTCTTGTTATTGTTGATGACTTTACCACATTTAATTGGGTAGCATTCATGAGAGAAAAATCTGAGACTCTCGATGAAGTCAAAAGACTACTAAAATGAATTCAGACTAAAAAAGAAATGAATGCTATCAAAATTAAAAGTGATCATGGTACTGAATTCCAAAATAAAAATTTTGAGAAATACTATATAGATCATGACATATCGCATGAGTTTTTTACTCTTAAAACACATCAACAGAATGGGGTTGTTGAAAGAAAAAATAGAGTGCTACAAGAGATGGCCAATGTTATACTTAATAGCATGAAGTTACCCACAAACTTATGGGTTGAAGCTATAAATACTGCATGCTATATTATAAATCGTGTGTATGTAAGAAAATATAAAGATAAAACAGCTTATGGGTTATGGTTCAATAAGAAACCAACTGTGAAATACTTTTAAAATTTTGAAAGTAAGTGTTTTATCTTACGTGACCGTGAAAATTTAGGAAAGTTTAAAGCCAACAGTGATGAAGGGATATTCTTGGCTTATGCTCTACATAGTCGAGCATATCGTGTTCTTAATAAGAGAACATGAGTGATTCAGGAATCTATTAATGTTGCAATAGATGATCACCTGAACACACCCATGCTTAGTAAAGAAGATGATGGAGTCAATTTAATCAAGAAACCTGACTCCTCATCTAGTCCAGTCAATACTGAACTAAGATCAGTCAAAGACCATCCTACTGATCTAATATTAGGTAATCCTCTCACTGGTGTGTGAACAATAAAACAATTAGAGAATATTTACAATTACATTTTCTTTAATTCTCAAATTGAACCAGCCAACATAAAAGAAGCACTTCCAATGAAAATTGGATTGTAGCCATGTAAGAAGAATTAAATCAGTTTGTTAGTAATGATGTCTGGTATTTGGTTCCAAGATCATCTAATAAACATATAATTAGAACCAAATGAATTTTTAAAAACAAATATGATGAAATGAGAAATATAATTAGAAACAAGGCTAGCCTGGTTGTATAAGGGTACACTTAAATAGAAGGAGTCGATTATGATGAAACCTTCACGCCAGTAGCTTGCCTTGAATCCATCAGATTATTTATATCCACTTCCTACTTTAAAAAGTTAAAGATATACCAAATGGATGTTAAAATTGCATTCATGAATGGTGATCTATATGAAGAGGTCTATGTTGAACAACCTAAGGCCTTTGAGGACCCTAAACACTCAAATCATGTATATTGCCTTAAAAGGGCACTTTACAGTCTAAAACAAACTCCCAGGGCTTGGTATGAGAAGCTAAGTTTTTACTCAGTCACAATTTTGTTATGAGAAGTGTTGTTAAAACTTAATTTGTTAAAAAAAAAAACATAATGATCACATACTAATTGTATAAATGTATGTTGATGATATTATATATGGTTCTACAAGCACTAACTTATCCGTTGAATTTGCAGAGCTTATGAAATCCAAGTTCGAGATGAGTATGGTTGGAGAATTGAATTACATTTTAGGCTTGTAGGTTAAAAAGCTAGAAGATGATATCTTCATTTCTTAAACCAAGTATACCTTAAATTTGGTTAAGAAATTTGGATTCGAGAATGGTAAGAAATTTGATACTCGTATGAGTATGACTCTCAAACTTTCAAAGGATGAAATAGGTAAAAGTATAGACTCTTGGTTATATTGCAGCATGATTGGTAGTCTCTAATACTTAACTGCTAATAGACCAGATATTGACTTCAGTGTAAGTATATGTGCTAGATATCTAACGGATCCAAAAGAATTACATCTTATTGTTGTTAAACGCATTATTATATATTTCACAAGTACTACTAATTTTGGGGCTCTATTATCCACATGATACAAATGTTCAACTAGCTAGATATATAGATGTTGACTGGGCAGGGAACATCGATGATAGAAAGTCTACCAGTGGTGGATGTTTTTATGTTGGAAATTGTTTAGTTTCCTAGCACAATAAGAAATAGAGTTCGGTATCTTTATCCACAGCTAAGGCTGAATACATTGCTGCTATTAATGCATGTACCTAGTTGATTTGGATGAAAAGAATGCTAAATGATTACGAAATTATGCAAGATACAATGATCTTATATTGTGATAACTCTAGCGTAATTAATATTTCAAAAAATCCCATCTAGCATTCTCATAGAAAGCATATAGGCATTCATTATCACTATATTCGAGAATTGGTTGAGGATAAAAGCATTTCTTTAGAATATATACAGACCGAAAATCAGCTTGCTGACATTATGACTAAATCATTTGACAGAAATAGATTTTCCAAATTAAAACATAATATTAGTATGTGTAATTCAAATTAATTAAATCAAGTTATTTTTTCATGTTTTATTTATTTTTTATGAAAAAAAAATTAGAAAAAAATTTAAATACAATTTGATATTTCAGTGTTGCACAACCGGTCAAGCACATACTTGACTAGTTGAGGAGTGTGGGTGGGTGTCTCTAAAAATGGGAAAATCACATTTTTCTTCATTTTCTTCATCTTTCTCATCAAGCTCTCTCTCGACTCGTTAAACCCATCTTCATAGAGTCATTGTAAGTGCCTCATTTTCAATTATCTTTTAGATTCGTGTTATTGTATGCATCTTTAGCATCATTTTGTTGTCGATTTGGGATTTTCATTCCGTTTTTAGAGGGTTTTAGCTATAAAATCTAATTTCTTTGAAACCCATCCTCTATTTTTTATTCTCTCTATTACAATTATTCTATGGATAATCAAACTAAGAAGAAAGCAACTAATGGTTCATCTTATAGGGCAACTCGTCTTAGGGTTAAAACCCTAAGGTCACCAAAGGAAGACCCGGAGTATGTTCAAGATCTTTGCAATATAGAAATCATTGTATAAAGAACTGTTAATTTTAATCATTTGGCTCCATTTCAACTTCTTTTTATCCTTACCTCTGTTGGTTAGGAAAACATTTTAAATTAGGGTGGACCGGCATACCGCTCAATTGCACAAGCGATGTATGTGTCTATTAGTGAAGCATCCCTAGATGATCTGACATTCTTTATCAATTTTAGAGAAGGGACATTTCCTGTAGATAAACATCTTATCTCAGGCTTATTGGACATCAATATCAATGATGAAGGTATTCCAATACCTACACTATCTGAGAGAATGACTAAATTTGAACAACGAGCAATTACCCACAAATTGTGTTAGTTTGATGCTAAATGGAGTTCGGGTAATGCCCTCCGTGCTAATCAAATATTACCCAAATATAGAGTTCTTCAACGGATTTTTATTACCAATGTTTATCTTAGGTTTGGGAATAAGGCCGAGCTTACCTCCTTTATATGTCGTATTCTTCATTCTGTTGTGTCTGGCATACCCGCATGTCTTCCTTATCTGATTTGTTATATCATGATACAATTTTATCTCCATCCTGGTCATGGCAATATCCCTTTTTCCTATCTCATGACTACCCTAGCACTTAATTGTAATATGGTCATTCCTACTAAGGTACCAATAGGATTTCTTCCATTTAATAACTCCAACATCAACAAGATGCTCCTGGAATATTTACCTAGTCAACGTATGAGGAGGATGTTGAAGAAGAAGAAGAAGACACCTTGCCTGACACTACTATGGATGATATTTTTTATGAGTTAGAAATTGATGATGAGGCGGATCTTGATTTTCAACCATCTCACTTTAATAAGCATCTTTGTTCTTTAGAGGAGAAGGTGGTTGAGTTAAAAAATCTAACTGAAATTCAAAAATCATCAATGAAGTATATGTGAAAATATTTTCATCGCATTACTAAGGGACTTCATCAAATTGACCCGTCCATTCTACCTCCTTCCTCCTCTGGTTCTGACTAGTTTTTTATTTTATTTATGTTGGGATTGTATAACTTTCACTTATACTTGGATTGTATGACTTAATTTTTAATCTTGGATGATACTTTCTTTATGCTACTCTCATGATTTACCCTTAAGCATATTACTCCTATTGTGCTTCATTTATTTATGATTCTCCTTTTGTCTTCCTTTGTCGAGTTGTGACAAAAAGGGGGAAAGACGTGTTATGGTTATGGTTTTGAGTATGATTAAATCAATTGAGTCAATTATGTTATTGATTTATGACTTATTATGGTTATGATTAAATCAAATGTAATGTGCTATTGGATTGTGTGGATTGTATGTTTGGATATACGTATATTTGTTAGTAGAGGTATTCTACACAAGTCTAAGCTCAAATTGAGGGGGAGTAGATGTTGTGCTCATATTAAGAGAAAGTGTAAAGTGTGAAGTTTGTGTATTTTATTTTCTAAGTTTGTTTTGTCATGAATTTGACAAAGGGGGAGATTGTAACTGCTATGATGTATAAAGCACTCTTAGTTGTCAAATTTCGATGAGACAAAACAACTTATAGTGTGACTTATTCATATGATGGAAAGTTCACCTTCAAGTGAATCAAGATGGATAGTTCACCTTCAAGATCATCATAAAAGTTTGAAAGTGCAAGACATGAAGATAGTACTACAAGGTTGAGTTCTACTTCACTTCAAGTTCAAGATCAAGCTACAATCATAAGTCTACTTCAAGTAGAAGATCCATTGAATGCTATTGAGGATTCAAGTAGTAATTTCAAGGTACATGTAACATCCCGAAAATCGGGGGGTCGAGCAAAAACCCAACTCCCGAGTTTCAAAATGTTATTTATGCAACATAGATATGTATGATTGAATGTTGTCTGTGATAATGTATTAAACATGAGTGAGATTAATCCAGAACAGCATATCATACTCCAGAGATAGTTAAATTTACCAGCGGAAGTCTGTGATAGCATGTATAACATATATAAACTGTTGTGTGTCTCTTGAGTGTGAACATGTTACCAGGTTAAACATATACATGTATACCTCAAAATATAAAGAAAGTATATACATGAGTGCTCTGAAAATATAAAATGACAAGTGTCAAGACATCTAATCAACCTCCCTGTAATCCCGTCGATCAGAACACGCACATAGGAGGAATCCTCCTCATCATCATCAAATCCAGCTCCGCCTCACAGGCCGTGCCATCATCTGCAATCACAAAAAGGTCTGGTGGGTGTCCAGGAACACCGTCCCGTAACGTGGGAGTGAGTAGCTAACTCAGTGAAATAATAGAGCAAGGATTAACATGTTATCAAATCAATCATGTGATAATAGTAAAGCAGTAAATCAAACAATCCTAATACTGTTGTTAATGCATTTATGACATGACGTGATGTATGCCCTCACCGACGATCACCCTCATGCGGCAACATCTTACGACCGCGGCATGCCACACTCCCTAGAGTGCTCCACATCTTCCAGGCACATGCAATGCTATGGTGATATGATTTTCGAGTTATTATTAGTCCATTCAAACAGCAGGATTGGGAAACTAAGGTACTTCCCTTATATCAATCCCAACACAGATCCTGTCTAGGGTCGTCACTCCTAGTAATCTCATACGATGTATATTTCGTAGGTCGCTGCAAGGGCTGCCAGGGCTGTTGCACGCACTCGTTGCTCCGCTCCCCCATCACCTTATCAATACAGGCCTACTGTACTCTACTGCTACTGAAGGGTCGTCGCCTCCCGTAGACTCAGAATACGCTCGCGGTCACTACAAAGGACTCGTCGCCTGATCAGTGTAGGCCGACAGCTAGAATATAGTGTCCCATACCACCATAATCTGCTCACGAGACTAGGTGCTCACTGGTCACTACGGGGAGGTTTATGGCCCCAGCGTAGGCCGACAGCTCGACCACGGTGTCCCATACCACCATGCCCGGCTCATGAGTCTTTATGGATCAAGGTACCATGGTTAACAGGGTTTACAATGGTAAGTTCAGTACCCTAGGTTCAAGCAGTTATGACTCATACAAGGTGAACATACATCGGCCAGTCGGGTTACTTGACGGGCTCGACTAGCGCAATCGCATCTCAAGTCGAACGACATGAAGTGCGTAAAATACTTCGTGTGGCCTAACCACTACCGTCAACTCCAAACACGACTCGCGTTCATCGACGCGTCGTTCGTGGCGAAGATAAGCTAACCACGAATTCGCTCGGTTACCGACTGCCTGGACTAGGCATAGTCCCAAACAATCATAGAATCACATCAGCAGTTGTGTAAGGGTAATGGAAATGAAATACAACCATGAGAGCATGTCAACACATGTTATTACATACAACTTAAGCAAATCATCGTACACATGTCTTTCACACAAATAATGAAATTAAGCATGTCGCCAACATATAGGAAATCCTCTCCATCAACATATTAATTGAGAATTCAATCTCAAAGTAACTCATAAGGAAATCATCAAGCACATGTTATAACATACAGCTTAAGCGAATCGTCAAGCACATGCATTTCATTCATATCATGAAATCATGCATATGGCTAACATGTAGGAAACCATTCACACCAGCATATTAATTGAGAAATCAATCTCAAACTAATTCATAACACCATTTAATTCAATACATACTAATACAAGCATTTATACAAACACATACACTACACACTTAAGTCTACATATAGTATGTCGACCCGAAGTGCGCATTTAGGCGAATCTCTTCGCCAAACTAATTATGCACGTATTTCTAACATCCTAATGCGACAACATATCATGTCAATCACATCAGAAAAATATGAATGAAATCTATACTTCCTACAAATGACTAAAATGCCCTAAATCTCATATTCTTCGTTAGTTTACGAAACAGGAAACGGACAGCATGTTGTACATGTCAAACGGCGTTGCCGTCAAGAATCTACTATTAAACGACATTGAAAGCTTTGGAAACAGTCAATCAAAGCGTCTAAAATCCGCACCTTTTCCCTTTTAGGGGTGAGAGTTCGAACGGAGCGTATACGCTTCGTCTACGGCGAATAGAGAACCTAATTTACGAGTTATATCAGTTTACATGCTATGGAACGAAATGAATGCCAAATCAGCAACTTCTAGGGCTATTTCTTACCTGAAAACGTGGAGGAATCACCGGGAAAGTGCTTGGATCGCGTGGCTTAAACACGTGTAGCAGGTAGCACCAGCAGCAGGAAATTCTCTCCCACCTCTCTCACAATCTCTCACCTTTTCTCTCCCTCAATCTAGGGCTTTTCCCAAATTCGGATGTGAGAGATATGAGAGGGTTTCAACCCCTTTTATAAGCTTAAAGATGCCCGGAATAGGCTCGGGAACAAAGTTCACTTGATGCTTAACCAAAGCGGGGCCGTTTCGGTCCAAAAGATGATTTCTGGTGGTCCCCTGGTCGAATGCGATCGGACTTAAGCTCATGCGTACCAGATATAGCACGTATTAAGTTTTCAGTCCGGCAGGGTTCGCAGATCGCGCGTGGTGGACCAGTTTCAGTTCAGCGGTCACCGCACGTAGATCAGGGCTGAAAGTCTCATGATATAAAATAGAAATTTTTCCTGATCCGAGGGTGTAATCTGGCTAAATTCTGACGGTCAGAACGCTTAATACTGACGTGTCAAGTCGTGTGCCAGATTTGAATTTGAAATTCCAATTCTGTCCCTATTCGCGGTCTCTTCAGTCCGGGCTCAATGAAATAGTCTGTGATTATCGGTTTGACTTGATTTTCGAAATGATTGTCAAGTCCAGCTGGGCGGTTCTAACGGTCTAAGATAGGAAGTATCGGACTTTCGACGCGCGGTCTAAATCCAATACAAGAATTCAAAGTGGTCCAGAGAACAAACCTGCTTAGAGTTTGATCCGAGGTTATAGAGTATTATGGAGTCATACGTTCTACTCGATTTGGGTCTTGTAGAACGTATTTAAAGTGATCAGGGACTGTTTCCCAACTACTCCAGCGTTGCGCTAGCTAACTTACGCTAAATTTCCATAGGAATTAATCCTAAGTGGTTTCTTTGGCTATGAAATTGGGTTCTGAGCGATTTTCCAGGTGTTTTAGTTGACCCATTGCCTAAGGACGTCAAATCCCAGATTGGCCAAAATTCGGGGTGTTACAGTACATACTTCAATATCCAATATTTACAAGTATAACTAACCCTAGACTTAAGTCCCTTCATATGCTAATCATTCATGGATTTTTATACTTTTGTTAGGCTTAAATTCAACTAGTCCAAGCTTAAGTTCGACTAGTTCATGATCTGGTTCAACCAGTCCAAGATTCAAACTCAAAATCAGAAATTTTCTGGTAGTTCCTCAACTAGTCGAGAACTATGCTCGACCATTCATGGACACTCGCTTGACCAGCCGAAGGGAAATCAAATCAAACTTCAACAACTAAATTCATGCTTCTCGACCAGTCGAGTAGGCCACTCGACCAGTCGAAGGTCAGTTTTATCCGATCGCACCAAAAATATGAAATTTGGTTGATTCTTCGACTAGTCGAAGGAACCATTTTTTAGCCTACAAATAGAGGTCTTTTCTCATTCTAATTAATTCAGAAAAGGCACAAAAAACCTTCATTTTGAGAGAGAAAAGTCCCTGTCATTATCAATTTATAGTCCAAAAATTTTAGATCTTTTTATAGTTTTTATTTTTGTAATTCCATAATCTCTATTTTTTGAATCTGACATTTTAAAAGGGAGTCTTTACTCTACTTTGTGAGATATGAGGAATTCAAACACGTAGCCCCAGGTTTGAGTTAATTTAAAATCTGTTTAGAACCTAGAACCCTTGATTATGTTTATTAGATATTGAACATCTATACATCAAGTGAAGCTATTTTACAGGCTACATCAAAGAGCATCTTCAGAAGAAGATAAGTATTCTTTATTTATTTTTAGTTTTTGATGTGAGGCCCGTATCCTAGCCTGTACTATTCCATAAGCTTCGACGATCCTCCCAGTCGAATTTCGATGACCCGCGATTTGTTATTGATGTTTACGCACAACCCTAAATCGTGCCTCGTATTAGACAGCTGGTTTGACCCGAGACTTGCACCCTTATGACTATACTGTCGCCGCGGTTCTGATGCCATGTCTCGCACGCCGATGTGATATCTAAGCTAGGAGATGTGGGCCCCGTTCAGTTCGATAAAAATGCCACGCGTTACAAAATCTAAGAGAATCCATCACCTCACTTGTCAAAAGTACACCCATCACTCAATCCATTACTCTTCCCATTCCCAAGTACAAAAGAAACCCCCAAAAGTCAACTTTCCCATCACCTCACCATCCCTACCTCCCTTCACTTCTCCTTACATCACACCTCTCTCTCATCTCTCTCTCATTTTTTCCCAAGCAACCCAACGTCTATGGGAGGGAAGCTTTATGTGTGGCCCACCTCCCTACCTCCCATCTCCACCATCTTAGTCATTCAATCCTCATCTTCCTTCATCAAAGTTGAAGCTTTGGAGCTAAGGAGTCTAGAAGAAGCGAGAAGAGTGAGTGAATCTTCATTGTTTTTGTGGGTGTTTTGTGGATTTAGGGTTCATATGGTGGGACCCATCTTAATGTATGTATTTTATAGAGGGGCCTCTCCTCCATCCATCTCCCTCCCTTTCTCTCTCTCTCTCTCTCTCTCTCTCTCTCTCTCTCTCTCTCTCTCTCTCTCTCTCTCTCTCTTCTCTTTTTTTATGATTACCATGTGGCCCACTTGATTTTTGAGTCCCATCCAGCTGTCCAGTTGGGAAGGTGGAACCCACCTGATTTATGTGTTACATTTGCACCGTCCATTGCGGGATGGTGCTATACAAGGTCCACCATGGTGTATTAGTATGTGTGACCCACCATGATGTGTGGATTTTATCCACATCGTCCATCTGGTGGACACTGCTGGATAGCTTTCCAACAGCCATGGCACCACACGAGGTATCTATTAAATCCAAACCAAGCCCAGCACCGCAGCAAAATTGTTGCAGTGGGGCCACTGATATATTTGTTAAATTCACACTGTCCGTCCATGGGTCATGGGCCCTACTGATGTTGTATTCCATCCATGTCGTCCATCACATGGACACAGTTCACGTGTGGCATCCACGACACACTTGATGTATGTATTCTATCTAGCCGTCCATCACTGGACGCTGGATGCTGCTAACCTGCAGATCAAAATAAAAATAATAATAATATAAATAAATAATATATATAATAAATAATATTATAAAAATATGTATATCATGGGTGGGCCACACCACATGAAACCCACCTTTATTATTGAAATTTACATCGTCCAAATGGATCTGGACGGTGGGCAGCCATTCACTCATTGTATATATAATATAATATAATATAATATAATTGCATATATAATGTGTGTGTGTGTGTATAATATTATATTATATTTAATAATATGATATATGATATTAAATTGTATAATATATATAGTAGGTAGCCACATACATGGGACTCACTTGACGAATTAATTGGATGGTTCACTGGGGGGACCCACCACGGTTGTGTTTCATATGCACCGTCTATCTGGACGGTGCCACATACACCCCACCATGATGCACGTGTTGTATACCAACTGTCCACCTATCTGGCATGCCAAGCACGGCCCCACCATGATGTGTGCATTGTATCCCTACAGTCCACCCATTTTTGTGGTGCCACCGCGATGTTTGGGTCGTAGCCGTACTATCCAAATCTTTGGATGGTGGGCCCCACAATCTTATGTTACACCCTAACCATCCATCTAACTGGCGAGTTTGTCTCAAGGCTTGAGATTGAAAATAGGACAAATCCAATTATCAGGTGGACGACACTACAGAAACAGTGGAGTTAAACGTCTGCCATTGAAACCCCTTTTGGGTTACAGAAGTTTTATACCAATATGATATTTATTTATCCTCTCAATTCATGTCTTTGTGACCTTATGAGCCGACTGAATGGAAAATAAATGCCGTGGTGGGCCCCTCTAAATTTTAACTGTGAAAACCATTACCGCCACTGTTATTTATAGTATGGTCCAGATGATCTTTTGATCTGATTCATTGATTAGCTAATGCTCTAAAATGATCTCTATAAATGAATGAATGGTGTGACCAGAGTAGTGCGGCCCACTCGATATTTATGGAGCCCATTGGTGCCACCCATGTGATATGGTTGACTCGATATATATGAGGCCCATTGGTGCGGCTAGTGATAAGGACCACTTGATGCGTATGGGCCCATTGGTGCGACCCATATGATGTGGCCCATATGATACATGTTAGCCCAGATGGAGAGGCCCATTGTGATGTATTTGAGGCCCATAGGTTAAGAGCATTATGATGGAATTGGGGCCCAGATGGAGAGGCCCATTGTGATGTATATCGAGCCATGAGTGAGGCCCGATGTGATGTATACAAGGCCTATATGATGGGGCCCACTTGCTTGAATCTAAGGCCTATGGGCAAGGCCTATTGTGACATGTATTATGCCCATTAGTGCGGCTCATTGATGCAGCCCAATCGATATATATGAAGCCCATTGGTGCGGCCTGTGGATGCGATCCACTTAATGTAATTGATGGCCCATGGGTTAAGGCCCAATGTGATGTATATAAGGGCCATGAGTGAGGGCCAATGATCCATATGTACGGCCTTTGTATGGGGATGAATGTGATATATATGAGGTCCATTGCGATGTGTGATTACTCTGTGTTGTATGTAATGTGATTATGGCGGGCCATGCCTTGGGAGTAATGATGGTTTAATGTCCACATTGATGAGAAATGATGGTTAAATGTTCACATTGTGACCTTCCCTTAGACCCTTTATTAGGCCAATTTTTTATTATCAGTGCTGATTATCAATATTGTTTACCGATTTTGATTGTCGATGGTGATTATTGATGCTGACTCCATTAGTCGAGGCCAATTTTGATCATGATTCTGGTTGTTAAGGCTGAGTCTGATTGACGAGGCTGATTCCGTATGTCGAGGATGATTTTGATTGTTGAGGTAGAGTCTAATTGACGAGGCTGATTTCGTATGTCAAGGACGATTCTGATTGTTGAGGTCGAGTCCGATTGACGACTCTGATTCTGTATGTCGAGGCCAATTCTGATTGTTGAGGCTGAGTCTGATTGTTGATGCCGATTTCACTTGTCGATTCCAATTGTCGAGGCCGAGTCTGATTAATGAGGTCAATTCCATTAGTCGAGGCCGATTTCGATTGTTGATTCCAATTGTCGAGGTCGATTCCATTAGTCGAGGCCGATTTCAATTATCGATTCCTTTTATCAAGACTGAGTCTGATTGATGAGGCCAATTTCGTTAGTTGAGGCCGATTCTGATTGTCGATGTCGATTGTCAAGGCCCATTTCAATTATCGATTCCAATTGTCAAGGCCAATTGTATTGGCCGATTATCGAGGCTGATTCCATTTTTCGAAGCCTAATTGATGTATATGTGGTCTGTATTTGAGGCCCATTGTGATGTGTATTTAGCCCGTATTTAAGGCCTAATGTGATGTATATTAGGCCTATGTGATGGGGCCCATTGTGGTGCATTTGAGGGTCAGGCGATGGAGCCCATTGTGATGTATCTTAGACTCATGTGAGAGGCCCATCGTGATGTGTATTGAGCTCTTGAGTGAATTTGGCCCTTGTGTGTCGTCATGGGTCCACCATATGTTAGGATCTATGTGGGCCACTCCTTAGGAGAAATGTTGGTTAAATGAGTATGTGAAGCATAACATCATGATACATTCCCATACGCATCATCAGCATGTTTTTTATGAGATGTGGTTGAACATTGCATATGTCATTGAGCATGTTGGTATGAGACTCCCTGATAGGCAGAGGTTATATCATATGAATGCACGGTATGCGCAGGATTGATGCCTGACTGGATTGTATGACTCATACATCTTGCATTATGATTATTGTATGCCCTAGCGACATCATGGCCATAGCCTCCATAAGCATATCGTGGATTGACAGATGAGACACCAAAAATTTGTTCTAGCATCGGGCTGTCATAGATGGCCCTGGGTGAAAATCCCTAAACCCTCTTGCTACCAGAGGACGCCCCAAATCTAGACCGAGTGGATACATGAGCGCCTTAGTGCCAAATACTAGGAGGGTATGTCTCCCACTGTGTCGTGGTCGGTTGGGAGAGAGTGTGGCCTTACCCACCCAAGGGTAGGGGGCATAGCTAGGCTGAGTTCGACTAGCTCGTAAATGGGTCAGCTATCGACATGCCAGATAGATATTGGCAGATTATTGGCCAAGCAGATAGTGTGGTTTATTATACTCACTTGGACTGTGTTGTTGGGAGAGGGACAGTGCCATTTGGAGTGTACTAAATCCCAGTGATGATCCCAGGGATGAACAATATTGATATGTGGACTTATTGAACAAGAGTTGCATGTTCATTCATTAACTCATTCATTATTCACTCGGGCTGGTGGTGTACAACTATGTGTTACGTGTACCTTCACAATGGCCAGGATTTCAGTTGGATACGCAAGTAACCTGAGATCAAGACTTTACCACATTGAGTTTGATTATCCAAATTTAGGTATGGGACTGGTTTGGATAGAAGTCCCTTGTGATGGACCTCATAGCCTGCGATACTACGTACTATCATCTCAACTTTACACTCCAGCATGGTCATTCCATTTACACCGCATATTGCATTACATCCGCGGCATATGGCATTTTGGGTTACCTATGTTTCAGCATTTATATGGTTTAGATGTAGCATCTGATATTTGACTCTTTATGACTCCTCGTTTGTATAGTTGATTTGTATCGCGTATTCTGATATTATTCCTCATTTGTATAGTTGATCTGTAATGCGTATTCTGATATTGTTAGAATCATGGACTTGTGAGTATTTTCACTTACTCTGATAATGTATGATTCATGATCTTGCTCTTATTTTGACATTGTATGATTATGGCATTGCATTGAATACTTGACATTTACCTTGTGCACACACTTACACCACCCTTTAAGCTTTCTATAAGCTTATGCACAATAGATGCGTGCAGCTGATGTTAGGTTGCAGTAACGTGGAGCTTGGAGTATGTAGCTGACTTTTGTAATCTTTACATATGTATTTCCCTTTCGGCATTGTATTCAAATGTTTATATTAGTGGATATGTGATGATGATGTTGCCTTTGTAATTTGGGCATACATGTGGTTATGCCTATTAAGAGTTAAATATACATTGGAAAAAAATCCTTCTTGGAGGATCCTATGATCGAAATCTAGCGTATGAACCCTAGGAGCCGAGAATGGGGTACTACGGAGGCTATTGGCATCGGATTCGGTGATTGAAATTCCTGTGAATCTGATTTCTGGGTTTGGGGCCTGACCAAAGTTGGTATCAGAGCATAACTTGAGAATACCTGAAGAAAACATCTCATATTTTCTGATAGTTACCTGACGCTATGATTTTTAAGAACTTAGAATGATTAGATCCTCGACTTCGTATAACTTGGAGATTTTCTGACATAGCTCCCTACCATTGCAATTATGAGGTAGCATATTATTCTCATTTCAATCGTTTCTAATCCAGGATCCGAGGACTAGTATGGTTCACCATTCTCTTAAGGAGGCGTCTTGGGAGGGCGATGTTAAGATTAGAGAGTGTTATCTTAATCCTTTGGTAGATTGATTTTACCTTGACTTATATACGTAATGATGTCTCCTCTTCCCTTGTCCGTTCTGTAAATTTCGAGGATGAAATTTTTATTACGGGGGGAGAGCTGTGAGGCCCGTATCCTAGCCCATACTATTCTATAAGCTTCCACGATCCTCCCAGTCCAATTCCGGTGACCTGGGATTTGTTATCGGCGTTTGTACGCAACCCTAAGTCGTGTCCCATATTATAGAGTTGGCTTAACCTGAGACTTGTACCCTTGTGACTGCGCCATCGCCGCAGTTCCGACGCTACATCTCGCATGCCGATGCAATATAAAGGCTAGGAGATGTGGGCCCGCGATCAGTTCAAGAAAAACATCGCGCCTTGCAAAATCCAAGAGAATCTATCACATCAATCACCTCACTTGTTAAAAGTACACCCATCACTCAACCCATTACTCTTCCCATTCCCAAGTACAAAAGAAACCCCCAAAAGTCAACTTTCCCATCACCTCACCATCCCTCCCTCCCGTCACTTCTCTTTACATCACACCTCTCTCTCATCTCTCTCATTTTTTCCCAAGCAACCCAACATCTATGGGAGGGAAGCTTTGTGTGTGGCCCACCTCCCTACCTCCCATCTCCACCATCTTAGCCATTCAATCCTCATCTTCCTCCATTAAAGTTGGAGCTTTGGAGCTAAGCAGTCCAAGGAGTCTAGAAGAAGTGAGAACGGTGGGTGAATCTTCATTGTTTTTGTGGGTGTTTTGTGGATTTAGGGCTCACATGGTGGGACCCACTTGATATGTGTATTTTATAGAGGGCCCATAGTGGCGTGACCCCTCGTTCGTCTCTCTCTCTCTCTCTCTCTCTCTCTCTCTCTGTCTCTCTCTCTCTCTCTTTGTGATGACCGTGTGACCCACTTGATTTTTGAGTCCCATCTAGCCGTCCAGCTGGGACGATGGAGTCCACCTGATTTATGTGTTACATCTGCACCGTTTATTGCGGGATGATGGTATGCAAGGGACACCGTGGTGTATCTATATGTGTAACCCACCATGATGTGTGGATTTGATCCACACCGTCCATCTGGTGGATATTGCTGGATAGCTGTCCAGCAGCCGTGGGACCACATGAGGTATCTGTTAAATCCAAACCAAGCCAGCATCCAGCAACAAAACCGCTGCAGTGGGGCCACTGATGTATTTTTTATATTCACACTGTCCGTCCATGGGACGTGGGCCCCACTGATGTTATATTCCATCCATGTCGTCCATCACATGGACCTAGTTCACGTGTGGCATCCACGGCCCACTTGATGTATGTATTCTATCCAGCCATCCATCACTGGACGCTGGATGCTGCTGACTTGCAGATCAAAATAAAAGAAAGTAATAATACAAATAAATAATATTATATAAATATGTATATCATGGGTGTGTCACACCATGTGAAACCCACCTTTATTATGGAAATCTGCACCCTCCATATTCATCTGGACAGTGGGTTCTGGGCAACCCTCTGCCTTTAAAAAAAAATGTATTTATATATATTATATTATATTATATTGTATGTTAAAAAGAGATGTAATGATGTGCCACCCTCCCACGTGGGACCCACCTTTAGCATAGGTCATCTGCATCGTCCAGGTGGATCTGGACAATGGGCAGCCACTCACTCATTGTATATATAATATAATATATTTGCATATATAATGTGTGTGTGTATATATATATATATATATATAATATTATATTATATTTAATTATATGATATATGATATTATATTATATAATATATATAGCAGGTGGCCACATACGTGGGACCCACTTGACGAATTGTTTGGATGGTTTACTGGTGGGACCCACCATGGCTGTGTTTCATATGAACCATCCATCTGGACGGTTCCACATACACCCCACCATGATGCACTGGTTGTATCCCAACTGTCCACCTATCTGGCACGCCAAGCATGGCCCCACCATGATGTACATGTTGTATCCTAACCGTCCATCCATTTCTGTGGTGCCACTGCGATGTTTGGGTCTTAGCCACACCGTCCAAATGGTTGGACAGTGGGCCCCACGATCTTATGTTGCACCCTAACCATCCATCTAACTGGCGAGTTTATCTCAAGGCTTGAGATTGAAAATAGGATAGATCCAATTATCAGGTGGACCACACTGCAGAAATAGTCAAGTTAAACATCTACCATTGAAACCTGGGTTATAGAATTTTTAGACCAATATGATATTTTTTTCCTCTCAATTCAGGTCTTTGTGACCATATGAGCCGACTGAATGGAAAATAAATGCAATGGTGGGCCCCTCTGAATTTTAACAGTGAAAATCATTATCACCACTATTATTTGTGGTATGGTCTAGATGATCTTTTAATCTGATTCATTGATTGGATAATGCTCTAAAATGATCTCTATAGATGAATGAATGGTGTGGCCCAAGTAGTGCGGCCCACTCGATATTTATAGGGCCCATTGGTGTGGCCCATGTGATATGGCTGACTCGATATATATAAGGCCCATTAGTGCTGCCTTCTATATGGCCCACTTGATGTGTATGGGCCCATTGGTTCGACCCATATGATGTGGGCCATATGATGCACATTGGCCCAGATGGAGAGGCCTATTGTGATGTATTTGAGGCCCACGGGTTAAGACCCTTTATGATGGAATTGTGGCCCTGATGGAGAGGCCCATTGTGGTGTATATTGAGCCCATGAGTGAGGCCTGATGTGATGTATACAAGGCCCATATATAGGGCCCACTTGCTTGAATCTAAGGCCTACGGGCAAGGGCCATTGTGATATGTATTGTGCCCATTAGTGAGGCCCATTGATACAGCCCAATCGATGTATATGAAGCCCACTGGTGCGGCCTGTGGATGCGGTCCACTTGATGTAATTGATGGCCCACGGGTTGAGGCCCAATGTAATATATATAAGGGCTACGAGTGAGGCCTAATGAGCCATATGTGGGACCGTTGTATGGGGAAGAACATGATATATATGAGGTCCATTACGATGCGTGATTACTCTATGTTATATGTAATGATGATTATGGCAGGCCATGCCTTAGGAGAAATGATGGTTTAATGTCCACATTAATGGGCAACGGTGGTTAAATGTCCACATTATGACCTTCCCTTAGAGCCTTTGTTAGGCTAATTTTTGATTATCAGTGTTGGTTATCAATACCGAATACTAATTTTGATTATCGAGGTCGATTATTTAGGCTGATTCCGTTAGTCGAGGTCGATTTCGATCACAATTCTGGTTGTTAAGGCCGAGTCCGATTGACGAGGCTGATTTCGTATGTCGAAGACAATTTCAATTGTTGAGACCAAGTCCGATTGATGGGGCTAATTCTGTATGTCGAGGCCGATTCCGATTGTCGAGGCTGAGTTCGATTGATGAAGCCGATTCCGTTTGTCGAGGCCGATTTCGATTATTGATTCCAATTATCAAGGCCGAGTCTGATTGATGAGGCTGATTCCGTTAGTCGAGGCCGATTGTCGAGGCCAATTTTGATTGTCGATTCCAATTATCCAGGCTAATTCTGTTAGTCGAGGCCAATTTCGATTGTCAATTCCAATTGATGAGGCTAAGTCCAATTTACAAGGCCAATTCTGTTAGTCGAGGAGGTCGATTCTGATTGTCGAGGCCAATTGTCAAGGCCCATTTCAATTGTCGATTCCGATTGTCTAGGCCAATTATCGAGGCTGATTTCGATTGTCGAAGCCTAATGTGATGTATATGCGGTCCGTCTTTGAGGCCCATTGCGATGTATATTCAACCCGTGTTTGAGGCCTAATGTGATGTATATTAGGCTTATGTGATTGGGCCTATTGTGGTGCATTTGAGGGTCAGGCGATGGAGCCCATTGTGATGTATCTTAGACCCATGTGAGAGGCTCATCATGATGTGTATTGAGCTCTTTAGTGAATTTGGCCTTTGTGTGGGGTCATGGGTCCACCATATGTTAGGATCTATGTGGGCCATTCCTTAGGAAAAATGTTGGTTAAATATCCACATTGTCGAAGTTGATTGTCGATGTCAGTTATTGATACTGATTATGAGTAGTGACAATATAACATCATGATACATGCCCATATGCATCATCTGCATGTTTGTTATGATATGTGATTGATCATGTTTATTATGAAGCCCATTGTTGCGGCCTGTGGATGCAATCTACTTGATGTAATTGATGGCCCATGGGTTGAGGCCCAATGTGATGCATATAAGGGCCACGAGTGAGGCCCGATGAGCCGTATGTGCAGCCTTTGTATGGGGACGAATGTGATATATATGAGGTCCATTACGATGTGTGATTACTCTATGTTGTATGTAATAATGATTATGGTGGGCCATACCTTAGGAGCAATGATGGTTTAATGTCCACATTGATGGGCAATGATGGGTAAATATCCACATTGTGACCTTCCCTTAGACCCTTTGTTAGGCCAATTTTTTATTATTAGTGCTAGTTATCAATACCAATTACCGATTCTAATTGTCGAGGCCGACTATTGAGGCCGATTCCATTAGTCGAGGCCGATTTTGATCGCGATTTTGGTTGTTGAGGAAGAATTCGATTGATGAGGCTGATTCCTTATGTAGAGGATGATTCTAATTGTTAAGGCCAAGCCCAATTGATGAGGTCGATTCAAATTATCGAGGTCGAGTCTGATGGACGAGGCCGATTCCATTTATCAAGGCCGATTTTGAATGTTGATTCCAATCGTCGAGGCCGAGTCCGATTGACGAGGCTGATTCCGTTAGTCGAGGCTGATTTTAATTGTCGATTCCAATTGTCGAGGCCTATTACTAGTATTGAGGCTGATTCGTTAGATGAGGCCGATTGTCAAGGCTGATTGTGAGAGCCCATGTCAATTGTCAATTTCGATTATTGAGGTCTATTGTATTGGCCGATTATCGAGGCCGATTCTGATTGTCAAAGCCTAATGTAATGTATATGTGGTCCATATTTGATGCCCATTGCGATGTGTATTCAACCTGTGTTTGAGGCCTAATGTGTTGTACATTAGGCTTATGTGATTGAGCCTATTGTGGTGTATTTGAGGGTCAGGCGATGGAGCCCATTGTGATGTATCTTAGACCCATGTGAGAGGCCCATCATGATGTGTATTGAGCTCTTTAGTGAATTTGGCCCTTGTGTGGGGTGATGGGTCCACCATATGTTAGGATCTATATGGGCCATTCCTTAGGAAAAATGTTGGTTAAATGTCCACATTATCGAGGTCGATTGTTGATGCTGGTTATTAATACCGATTATGAGTATGTAACGGCATAGCATCATGATACATGCCCATACGCATCATCTGCATGTTTGTTATGAGATGTAGTTGATCATTGCATATGTCATTGAGCATGTTGTTATGAGAATCCTTGATAGGCGGAGGTTATCTCACATGAGCACACGGTATGTACAGGATTAATGCTTGACTGGATTGTATGACTCATGCATCTTACATTATGATTATTGTACGCCCTAGAGACATCAGGGCCGTATCCTCCATAGGCATATTGTGGATGGCCAGATGGGACACCAAAAATTTATTTTAGCATCAGGCTACCATAGATGGCCCTGGGTGAAAATCCCTAAACCCTCTTGGTACCAGAGGACGTCCCAACGTCGAGACCGAGTGGATACATGAGCACCCTAGTGCCGAATACTAGGAGGGCAAGTCTCCAACTATGTTGTGGTCAGTTGGGAGGGAGTGTGGCCTTACCTGTCCTAGGGTAGGGACATAACTAGGCTAAGTTCGACTAGCTCGTAAATGGGTTAGCTATCGACGTACTAGATAAATATTAGTAGACTATTGGTGGCTAAGTGGATAGTGAGGTTTCTTACGCTCACTTGGACTGTGTTGCTTGGAGAGGGGCAGTACCATTTAGAGTGTAGTAAACCCTGATGATGATCCTAGAGATGAACAATACTCATATGTGGACTTATTGAGCAGGAGTTGCATACTCATTCATTCACTCATTCACTATTTACTCAGGCTGGTGGTGCGTAACTATTTGTTACATGTACCTTCATAATGGCTAGGATTTCAGTTGGGGCGCGTGACTAACTTGAGATCGGGAGTTTACCACATTGAGTCTGACTATCCATACTTATGTATGAGACTAGTTTGGATAGAAGTCCCTTATGATGGACCCCATAGCCTGCGATACTATGTACTATCATCCCGACTTCACACTCCAGCATGGTCATTCCATTCACACCGCATATTGCATTACATACGCGACATATGACATTTTGGTTTACATTTATTTTGTATTTATATGGTTTAGATGCGGCATCTGATATATGACTCTTTATGAATCCTCATTTGTATAATTGATCTGTATCACGTATTCTGATATTGTTCCTCATTTGTATAGTTGATCTGTATTGCGTATTCTTATATTGTTAGACTAATGGACTGGTCAATTTTTCACCTACTCTGATAGTATATGATTCATGATCATGCACCTATTTCGACATTGTATGATTATGGCATTGTGTTGAATACTTGGTACTTACCTTGTGCACACTTACACTACCCTCTAAGCTTTCTATAAGCTTATGCACGATAGATGTGTGCAGGTGATGTTAGATTGCTGCAGCGTGGAGCTTGGAGTATGTAGCTGACTTCTGTAATCTTTACATATGTATTTCCCTTTCAGCATTGTCTTCAAATGTTTATATTAGTGGATATCTGATAATGATGTTGTCTTTGTAATTTAGGTATACTTGTGGTTATGCCTATTAAGAGTTAAATGTACATTGGAAAAAAAAATCCTCCTGGTTGGATTCCAGGATTATAATCTAACGTATAAACTCTAGGAGCTGAGAATGAGGTACTACGGAAGTTTTCGTCACTGGATTCGGCAATCAGAATTCCTATGAATCTGATTTCTGGGTTTGGGGAGTGACAGAAGTTGGTATCAGAGCATAACTTGAGAATACCTGAAGAAAACATCACATATCTACTAATAGCTACCTGATACTATGATTGTTGAGAACTTAGAATGATTAGATCCTCGACTTCATAAAACTTGGAGATTTTCTGACATAACTCCCAAACGTTGCGATTATGAGGCTACATATTATTCTTATTTCGATCATTTCTGATCTAGGATCCGAGGACTAGTATGGTTCACCATTCTGTTAAGGAGGAGTCTTGGGAGGGCAATGTTGAGATTAGAGAGAGTTATCTTAATCCTTTGGTAGATTGATTTTTCCTTTACTTATATACTTGATGATGTCTCTTCTTCCCTTGTCCGTTCTGTAAATTTCAAGGATGAAATTTTAATTACGAGGGGAGAGCTGTGAGGCCCGTATCCTAGCCTGTACTGTTTCATAAGTTTCCTCAATTCTTGTAACGCCCGTGAAAAATCCGTACTTGGACTCGAGTACCAACTCGACCAGAAATCGCGTAGGATTAATTCCTATGGAAAATAAGTGTAAGTTAGCTAGCGCAACACTAGAGTAGCTGGGAAATAGTCTCTGATCGCTTTAAATACATTCTACAAGACCTAAATCGAGTAGAACCAATGACTCTATAATACTCTATAACCTCGGATCAAACTCTAAGCCGGTTTGTTCTCTGGACCACTTTGAAACTTTGTATTGGATCTAGACCGGGCGTTGAAAGTCCGATACCTACTATCTTAGACCGTTAGAACCGCCTGGCTGGACTTGACAATCATTTCGAAAATCAAGTCCAATCGATAATCACGGGCTATTTCATTGAGCCTGGACTGAAGAGAGTAAGAATAGGGACGAAATTGGAATTTGAAATTCAAATCTGGCATAGGACTTGACGTGTCAGTATTAAGCGTTCTAACCGTCAGAATTCAGCCAAATTACACCCTCGGATCAGGAAAAATTTCTATTTCATATCATGAGACTTGCAGCCCTGACTACGTGCGGTGACCGCTGAACTGAAACTGGACCGCTGCTTGCGATCTACGAACACTGATGGTCTGAAAACGGTATGAGAGTGACATCTGACATGTGTGAACTTAAGTCCGATCGCGTTCGGCCAGGGGACCACCAGAAATCATCTGTTGGGCTGAAACAACCCCGATTTGGATATGCCCTAAGTGAACTTTGTTCCTGAGCCTATTCTGGGCACTTTTGGGCTTATAAAAGGGGTTGAAACCCTCACTCCTCTCTCCCATCCGAATTTGAGAGAAACCCTAGATTGGGAGAGAGAAAAGGTGAGAGTTTGTGAGAGAGAGTAGGAGAGAATTTTTCCGCTGTTGCACCACCTGTTGCAAGTGCCTAAGCAACACACTCCGATCACCTGGCCGGTGATTCCTCTGCATTTTCGGGTAAGAAAATACCCTAGGGGTTGCTGATTTGAGGTTCACTAGGATCCATAGCTTGTTAACTGATAGATCTTGTAAAAAAGGCCCTCTATTCGCCGTAGACGAAGCGTATACGCTCCGTTCGAACCAATACGTTTATAAGAGATAAGGTGCGGATTTTAGACGCTTTGATTGACTGTTTCCAAAGCTTTCAATGTCGTTTAATAGTAGATTATCGACGGAAACGCCGTTTTACATGTACAACATGCTGTCCGTTTCCTGTTTCATAAACCGGCGAAGAATATGAGATTTAGGGCATTTTAGTCATTTATAGGAAGTACTGATTTCATTCATATTTTGCTGATGTGATTGACATGATTTGTTGTCGCATTAGAATGTTAGGAATGCGTGCATAATTAGTTTGGCGAAGAGATTCGCCTAAATGCGCACTTCGGGTTGACATACTATATGTAGACGTAAGTGTGTAGTGTAAGTGTGTAGTGTAAGTGTTTGTATAAATACTTGTATTAGTATGTATTGAATTAAATGGTGTTATGAATTAGTTTGAGACTGATTTCTCAATTAATATGCTGACGTAAATGATTTCCTACATGTTGACTATATGCATGATTTCATTATATACATGAAATGTATGTGCTTGATGATTTACTTAAGTTGTATATTATAACATGTGTTAACATGCTCACATGATTGTATTTCAATTCCAATACCCTTGCATGAATTACTGATGTGAATTCATATGTGTTTGGGACTATACCTAGTCCAGGCAGTCGGTAACCGAGCGAATTCGTGGTTGGCTTATCTTGGCCACGAACGACGCATCGATGAACGCGAGCCGTGTTCTGGAGTTGGCGGCAGTGGTTAGGCCACACGAAGTGTTTTACGCACTTCATGTCGTTTGACTTGAGATGCGATCGTACTAGTGGAGCCCGTCAAGTAACCCGACTGGCCGTTGTATGTTCACCCTGCATGAGTCATAACTGCTTGAACCTAGGGTACTGAACTTACCATTGTAAACCCTGTCAACCATGGTATCTTGATCCACGAAGACTCATGAGCCGGACATGGTGGTATGGGACACCGTGGTCGAGCTGTCGGCCTACGCTGGGGCCACAAACCTCTCCATAGTGACCAGTGAGCACCTAGTCTCATGAGCAGATTATGGTGGTATGGGACACTATATTCTTGTTGTCGGCCTACACTGATCAGGCGACGAGTCCTTTGTAGTGATCGCGAGCGTATTCTGAGTCTACGGGAGGCGACGACCCTTCAGTAGCAGTAGAGTACAGTAGGCTTGTATTGATAAGGTGATGGGAGAGCGAAGCAACGAGTGCGTGCAACAGCCCTGGCAGCCCTTGCAGCGACCTACAAAATATACATCGTATGAGATTACTAGGATTGACGACCCTAGACAGGATCTGTGTTAGGATTGATATAAGGGAAGTACCTTAGTTTCCCAATCCTACTGTTTGAATGGACTAATAACAACTCGGGAATCATATCACCATGACATTGCATGTGCCTGGAAGATGTGGAGCACTTGAGGGACGATTGCATGCCGTGGTCGTAAGATGGTGCCGTATGAGGGAGATCATCGGTGAGGGCATACATCACGTCATGTCATATTGCATTAACAACAGTATTAGGATTGTTTGATTTACTGCTTTACTATTATTGCATGATTGATTTGAGAACATGTTAATCCTTACTCTATTATTCCACTGAGTTAGCTACTCATTCCCACGTTACGGGATGGTGTTTGCAACACCCACCAGACCCTGTCTTAGATGCAGGTGATGGAGAGATCCAGGAGGTAGAGCCTTACTTTGATGAGGACCAGGACGAGTTCTCATACATGCAGTACCACGACGGCTTTACTTAGGTGACCTGGGTTGATGGGACTCCTCAGTGGGACTATTTTGGCATTTTGATTTATTTATTTACATGTATATGAGACTCAGAGATGTATTCATACTTTAGTGACAGTTGAGATCTACTTTGTTTTTCCATACAGTGATATATATATTCTTTAGTCTTCCGCTTGCTTTTATCACTAGATCTGAAGTATGAATTGCAGTTTTGGTATACTTTTACTCATGTGAATGCTTTAACTCAGACAACATTGAATCATAATCATTTTTGTTGCATAAGTGACGGTCTGGAACTCGGGAGTTGAGTTTATACACGACCCCCGATTTTCAGGGTGTTACAAGTTGGTATCAGAGCGTGAATAAGAGTATACTGGGCCAGGGTTATGTTCACGCGACGTACTCTATCGCTTCCTTTGACTTAGGTGGGTGCGAGAAGGGTCTAGAAACACTTGTAGGATCGTGGATTCACCAATAGGCGAAGTCTATTCATATCGATCGCACGATCGAGTCCGTAACGCATCTAGGGTCATGTAAAGTGACCCGAATAGCTCCTAGGTTGTAGGTAGGTGGGTCAAGACATTATTTGAATGATTCTAAACTCGTAAATGTAAATCCTTGGGCTGTGGGACAACCACAACCCTTGTATTCAATCACCAGGGCCTAAAAACCCTGTTTCACCTAAAATCTTCAAAATTCTTCCTCTCACCACTCCAATCTTCAATTCTTTCTTATCCTTTTCATGTTAGGCATCAATCCTAATGTGAAAATGACATAAATCATACTTCGACAAAATTTTACAGTGAATAGTAAAATTTCATGAAAAATAGCCATAAGGCCAATCTAACTTTACTTTCTTTAGCAACTAATGGGCTACATGGATGTACTAGCTCCTTATACCCCAAAATCATATGCTGCATGATAGGGAATTGTATTCGGGTTTGTAGACTGGCCCCGGAAAGCCCCGAACGCATGTTTGGGCCTATATAGGGTAATATAGAATGAACTAAGGTGGGGCCCATGGTTACTTGGGGTCCTTGGACCATGGGGGACCAAACCTATGTGGTCCCACCGACTGACCAGAGGGATGGTCCGCCATGCCATCGCCGATCCGGCGATGCATCACCGGCCACTGTGGCCCACTTGATGTGAGATCAGGTATGTGGGGGTGTTTTGGGTAATACACACCCCCCACGTAGTGTTCGTGCGTAGAAAACCCCAAAAATGGCTACTTCCTTCACAAACAGCCCCATCCCTAGCTTCATTTGCATTTTCGAGCTGCCCTCTCCCAAAACCGTGGTTCCAAACCACCCCCAAATCCATCCTTGGCCAAAAATGACCACACCCCTCCACTCCATTGAAGTTTGCAGCCCTCCCTCTTCAAGATCTCATCGTTTGGAGCTCTTTAAACCCCCAAATCGAGCTAAAATCGTGAGGTGCTCCATTCCTCTTTTTCATTCTCTTTTCTTTCTGAAAATACATCCTAGGGGAGCTTGAAGCATCCTTCTACAATGCCTAGATCTCCCTTTTCCAGTTTGGGCAGCCATTTCTTGGCATTTTCTCCATTTTTTATGGCTTTTGTTGAAGCCATTTTGGGTCTTTTGTCACTCTTCACCATCCTATCTTTGATGGGTAAGAGAAAAACCACAATGGATGAGGCTGGGCCTAGTCGCCCTGCTCAATCGAGAAGACCGAGGGGTGGCGCCGCTAGCTCAAGCACCGCCCCAAGTCCAACCACAGCCCGAGAGTTCCATACAAAGCGGGATTTGGATTCCCATACTCAACTTGGGCGAGTGATTCTAGCAGAGATGCCTCACGACCAATACACTGACTGTAAATTGTTGTTTGAGGCGGACGTGAAAGGATGACTATTCGGTGAATTTCTGTTGTTCGAGCGCATTGAAGCTGCGCATTGGAGTTCGATCTTTGAAGCTCGTACTCGTGCTAATGTGAGCACCATTCGTGCCTTCTACGCTCGTATCCAGAATCCTACCTTGGAGCCATTACAGTTCAAAATTTCTTTTGGTAGAGACCGGATGGCTACGATCGATGTTCGGTTGGTTGCGTGACTTCTAAACGTGCCTCTTGGTGATGTTCATCCCAGCGCGAAGAATTTGAGGAGTAGGCGTGAGCGAAATCATTGTACCAGGTTTCTATGTGGTAAACTGGTTCCATGGCAGCCTAATAATAGCCTCAAGGCGTCTTACATGTCAGATGATTTTCGCCTGCTACACCACATTTGTACATTCAACATGTATCCCAGGTCGACAAATCACATTGAGTGTACGTGCCTTATGGTTGATTTCTTGTATCTGGTGGCCCAGGGAGAGAATGTGTGTATGGCCACTTTCATCTTGCGACAGATTATCCTCATAGCAAAATCAAGAAGAACATCAGAATCGCTTCCTTTTGGCCGACTGATATGCAAGATTGCGCTTGAGTTTGCTTACAGACTCGGGCCGAAGTTGCCAGTTTCGATTCACAGCATTGATGAGTCTACCATGATCAAGATGAAGATCGGGTCTCAGTACCGTGAGACTCAGCTTGAGGAAGATAGCGAGGATGACTTTGATGATGAAGAGGATCGAAGTGAAGGAGAACCTGGAGCAGAAGTTGAGGAAGAAGTCCAGAAAGAGGTAGAAGAGGAGGCTCAGGATACAGATGAGAGCCCTCCTCCTTCTGCTCAGGCTACTAGTGATGATCGCATCGCCCGAATTGAGGAGAGTCAGGTCGCCTTATGAAGAGAAGTGCAGGAACTTCGTGCTGAAGTCGAGGATGCCAAGGCCGTTACGAAGAAGAAATTCGGCAAGGTGACTCGCACCTTGAAGGCAATCCTGTGCTGCTTGCAGGATAAGGGTGCTCCTCCTCCGTCACCCGACTCAGACTAGCGATGAGATCTTTGATGTTGTTGTTAGTAGTTAGTCGTTTCCTACTTTATGTTGTGTAAGCCTGTTAAGGCTAGTGCTTTACTTATATTGCTGTTGTAATTTTAACTGTCTTAGTTCCCATGTATTTCTTGTCATGATGCTTGTAAGGACATATCCTTTGTATTGTGACAATTTTGATTAAATGAAATGCATGGAATGCTTTTGACTCATTGTGTGAATGATTGCGGTGTGTTTGTGTTATTGAGACTGACAAGGTTGCGCCCTATTTTGAATATAGGGAATGCCGCCGAAGGCTACACGGAGCACGGTTCGGCTTACATTGAGTGAGCCTATGGATCAGGCTCCTTCACAGTCTGATACCCATGCAGACCCTGCTGTGGGCCTGATTCCTGAGACAGTGCGTGCGTCTCAACCTACTGCTGGTCCTACAGTTGGACCACCGCCGTTCACACTGCCCGTCAGAGAGCCTTACCACGCGTCTTCTTTGACGCAGCACATGCCACAGCCTGTTCCACCTCCTGACAGATTTGAGCAGATGATGGCTATGATGCAGCAGCAGCAGCAGCTCCTGACTACTATTGTGGGGACACTAGCCCAGGGTGGGAGTGTGCCTCCACCTACACCACCTGCGCATCCAGCTGAGGATGCTGATACATATGCCCAGGGTGAGGGCATGGCTCATCCTGTACCACCTGCTTACCCTGCGGGGAATGCCGCAGATACACGGGGCTTGTTAGAGCGATTTCAGCGCTTACGGCCTCCCACTTTTATGGGTTCTCATAGACCCGAGGAGGCCGAGTATTGGCTCGATCGTGTGTCGAAGATATTACGGATGCTTCATTGTATAGAGGCCGAGCAGGTTGAGTTGGCTAGGTTCCTGTTCGAGCGAGAGGCCAGCTTGTGGTGGGACAGTGTATTGCAGACCGTTGCCGCCGACTTTATATGGACCTGGGCAGCGTTCGAGTTCTGCTTCCACGAGAAATACTATCCCCAGACGTACAGGCATGATCGGGAGAATGAGTTTCTTCACCTCAGACAGGGAGGCATGACAGTCACGGAGTATGAGCATCGATTTACCGAGTTGGGTAGATACGTCCCGACCATTTTAGCAGATGAGCAGATGCGCATACGACGCTTTTCAGAGGGTTTATGACCGGATATTCGGTCGAAGATGTGCTGCGTGAGCATTCCCTCTTATGCGGAGCTGATTCACATGTCCATGCAGGCAGAGCAAGATGTGAATCGTCTTACCCGATCTCGTGGCCCTGTTGCTCCTAGGCCACGACCAGAGATGCAGGACAGGCCCTTTGCGGGCAAGAGGCCTCCCGTCGACCCTCATACTAGGGCTACCGTGCCAGTACCCCCAATGAGGCGCTCTGATTTACTATGCACATATTGTGGGAGAGAGGGCCACTTGGCGTAGAGTTATTTTTTCAGGATGCGGGACAGTGGGTTCTCGCAGCCACAGAAGATCGATCGTGCACGCTCACAGGCGATATCAGCACCGCCTTTACGGTTGGCTCCTGCGCACCCTTCCTTCAGACCTCCGGTATCGTAGATCAGGCAGCCTCCACGGCCCATGACACAGAGGCCGAACCGGCCACAGCAGGTACGGGTGCATGCCTTGACAGCAGAGGCAGCTGCGACACCGACTTCTCAGCATTCGGCCTTCGAGGTCACTGCCCATATTGGAGGCATTCCTATTCTCATGATGGTGGACACTGGATCCATGATTTCTTTGATATCACGTGCTATAGTCAGGCGTCTTGGGCTACAGACTATTACTATGGATGGGGTGCGAGTTTATACAGCTCACGGGTCCTTTACAGATGCCACCCAGATGTGTAAAGGCTGTTTGGTGGATCTGGGGGGTAAGACGATGGCTCTACATCTCGTCGTCGACCCCGCTCTTGTTTATCTCGACGTCATTCTTGGCATAGACTGGTTGACTGCAGCGAGGGCCGAGATTGACTGCGAGACTTGTATAGTGACAGCCTACAAGCCATAGGGAGCATCCTTCACGTTTTCAGTGCGGGTAAATCTCCCGTTTCGCATACTTAGCTACGTTACATTACTGCGAGACGTTGCTGCCCAGATACTTGAGCATACGCCAGTCGTTTGTGACTTTGGGGATCTGTTCAGGAAGATCCCTGGCTTGCCGCCCCGACGAGAGATCGATTTCACTATCAATCTGGTGCCTGGTTCCTCACCTGTCTCACTGCCGACGTATCGCATGGCACTGTGTGAGATGGAGGAGTTAAGGATGCAGATTGATGGTCTGCTGGAGCTTGGCCTTATACAGCCTAGCGTGTCTCCTTGGGGAGCACCAGTCCTGTTCGTGAGGAAGAAGGACGGTTCGATGCGATTGTGTATTGATTATCGCAGGCTGAACCAGATCACGGTGAAGAATAAGTACCCTTTACCCAGGATCGATGACTTGTTTGATCAGTTGAGAGGAGCGCAGTACTTCTCAAAGATTGATCTTCAATCAGGATATCATCAGTTGCGCGTCAGGGATGAGGACGTGCAGAAGACAGCATTCAGGACCAGTTTTGGCCATTATGAGTTCCTTGTGATGTCGTTCGGTCTTACGAACGCACCAGCCGTGTTCATGGATCTGATGAACTGGGTATTTCAGCCTTTCCTCTATCGATTCGTCATTGTATTCATTGACGACATTTTGGTGTACTCCAAGAGTCGAGAGGAGCATGAGGAGCACTTGCGTTTGGTCCTTAATACGCTCAGACAGCATCAGTTGTTCGCACAGTACAAGAAGTGCGACTTCTGGAAGCAGGAGGTGAAGTTTCTGGGACACGTGGTGTCCAAGGATGGCATGGCAGTTGACCTGTCTAAGGTATCTGCGGTGCAGGACTGGGAGCAGCCTGGTTCTGTCACTGAGGTGAGGAGTTTCTTGGGTCTCGCTGGCTACTATCGGCGCTTCATTCAGGAGTTCTCGAAGATCGCGAGACCCTTATCTCAGTTGACACGGAAGGACGTGAAGTTCGCCTGGAATGATAAGGCGGAGTCAGCTTTTCAGGAGCTGAAGGACAGACTTACGTCCGCCCCTGTGCTAGTATTGCCAGAGCAAGGGGTTAAATACACTATATACACTGACGCGTCTAGCGTTGGTTTGGGTTGTGTCCTTATGCAGAGGGACAGGGTAATTTCGTATGCCTCGAGACAATTAAGGAAGCACGAGGAGAATTACCCTACACACGACCTGGAGTTGGCAGCCGTTATATTCGCACTGAGACTCTGGAGACATTACCTCTACGGAGAGGAGTTCGAGCTCTTTTGCGACCACAAGAGCCTCAAGTACATATTCACGCAGCGAGACTTGAATATGAGGCAGCGGCGATGGATGGAGACTTTGAAGGACTTCAAGTTCGAAGTCTCTTACCATCCTGGGAAGGCGAACCTTGTGGCTGACGCATTGATCCGCAAGAAGGCAATAGAGTTTAAGGCTCCACTGATGGTTGCTGAGTGGGATATGGTTGAGTTTATGTGAGATTTTGAGCAAAAACTCACCGTAGAGGAGCCGTATGAGTTCATCGCACATGTACAGGTGCGATCTCAGATCGATGACCGGGTCATCGAGGCGCAGAGGGATGATGCGCATCTGACTGAGCTTCGAGAGCAGGCCAGTGATGATGCAGACCCCGAGTGGCGAGTTGGTATGGATGGGGGCTTACGATATCGTGGCCGCCTATGCGTCCCAGATGTCCCTGACTTGAGACGAGAGATTCTCGAGGCTGCGCATTGTACCAGACTCGCGATGCATCCAGGCAGTACGAAGATGTATCGCGACGTGAAGAGGACTTACTAGTGGGAAGGCATAAAGACCCATATAGCAGAGTTCGTGTCCCGTTGTCCCACTTGTCAGCAGGTGAAGGCAGAGCATCGCGGACCACCTGGACTTTTACAGCCTATGCCGATCGCAGAGTGAAAGTGAGATTTCATTTTCATGGACTTCATTTCTGGACTGCCGAAGACGAGGAAGAGACATGATTCCATTTGGGTGATCGTCGATCGTCTGACGAAGTCAGCGCACTTCCTACCGATCAGAGTTACGAACTTTGCAGACGAGCTGGCTAGACTGTATATCAGAGAGATTGTGCGTCTGCATGGAGTTCCGTTGGAGATCGTGTCGGACAGAGACACGCGGTTCACTTCTATTTTCTGGACTCGCATCCAGGAGGCTATGGGTGTGAAGTTGAAGTTCAGTACTGCCTTCCACCCACAGACAGACGGACAGACAGAGCGGGTGAACCAGATCTTAGAGGATATGTTGTTAGCTTGCGCATTGGACTTCAAGGACAGTTGGGATGATTGTCTTGCATATGCGGAGTTCACGTACAACAACAGTTATCAGGCGAGTATCGATATGGCACCCTACGAGGCGATGTATGCCCGACCTTATCGCGCACCGCATTGCTGGGCAGAGGTCGGTGAGCGTAGCTTGATTGGCCCAGAGTTAGTGCAGGTGACATCAGAGAAGATTGATATTATTAGACGTCGGCTTCTCACAGCGCAGAGCAGACAGAAGAGCTATGCCGATAAGAGACGGCGGCCGCTAGAGTTCACAGTTGGGGATCATGTATTCTTGCGAGTTTTCCCTATGAAGGGAGTCCTTCGGTTCGGGAAGAAGGGGAAGCTAGCACCGCGATTTATTGATCCATTCCAGATCCTCGATCGTGTGGGAGCAGTGGCTTACCGATTGACTTTACCCACGCCTCTCGCGAGCGTTCACAACGTATTTCATGTTTCTATGCTGAAGAAGTACGTTTCTGATCCTTCCCATATCATCAGATGGGAGCAGGTGCAGTTAGGAGACGATGTTACATATATCCTGCGACCGACACGTATCCTAGACAGGAAGGAGCAGGTACTGCGTAGCAAGGTGATTCCCCTTGTGAAGGTATTATGGACGCATCACTCTGAGGAAGAGGCTACTTGGGAGACAGAAGCCGAGATCAGAAAGAACTACCCACAGCTTCTCGAGGTGTATGAAAAGGTACAAATTTCGAGGATGAAATTATTTGTTAAGGGGGGTAGATTGTAACGCCCGTCAAAAATTCGTACTTGGACTCGAGTACCAACTCGACCAGAAATTGCGTAGGATTAATTCCTATGGAAAATAAGCATTAGTTAGCTAGCGCAACGCTAGAGTAGCTGGGAAATAGTGCCTGATCGCTTTAAATACGTTCTACAAGATCCAAATCGAGTAGAACCAATGACTCTATAATACTCTATAACCTCGGATCAAACTCTAAGCCGGTTTGTTCTCTGGACCACTTTGAAACTTTGTATTGGATCTAGACCGCGCGTCGAAAGTCCGATGCCTACTATCTTAGACCGTTAGAACCGCCTACCTGGACTGGACAATCATTTCAAAAATCAAGTCCAACCGATAATCACGGGCTATTTCATTGAGCCTGGACTGAAGAGAGTAAGAATAGGGACGGAATTGGAATTTGAAATTCAAATCTGGCACACGACTTGATGTGTCAGTATTAAGCGTTCTAACCGTCAGAATTCAGCCAAATTACACCCTCGGATCAGGAAAAATTTCTATTTCATATCATGAGACTTGCAGCCCTGACTACGTGCGGTGACCGCTGAACTGAAACTGGACCACTGCTTCGATCTACGAACACTGATGGTCTGAAAACGGTATGAGAGCGACATCTGACATGTGTGAACTTAAGTCCTATCGCGTTCGGCCAGGGGACCACCAGAAATCATCTGTTAGGCCGAAACAGCCCCGATTTGGATATGCCTTAAGTGAACTTTGTTCCTGAGCCTATTCTGGGCACTTTTGGTCTTATAAAAGGGGTTGAAACCCTCACTCCTCTCTCCCATCCAAATTTGAGAGAAACCCTAGATTGGGAGAGAGAAAAGGTGAGAGTTTGTGAGAGAGAGTAGGAGAGAATTTTCCCGCTGTTGCACCACCTGTTGCAAGTGCCTAAGCAACATACTCCGATCACCTGGCCGGTGATTCCTCTGCATTTTCGGGTAAGAAAATACCCTAGAGGTTGCTAATTTGAGGTTCACTAGGATCCATAGCTTGTTAACTGATAGATCTTGTAAAACAGGCCCTTTATTCGCCGTAGACGAAGCGTATACGCTCCGTTTGAACCAATACGTTTATAAGAGATAAGGTGCAAATTTTAGACACTTTGATTGACTGTTTCCAATGCTTTCAATGTCGTTTAATAGTAGATTATCGACGGCAATGCCGTTTGACATGTACAACATGCTGTCCGTTTCCTGTTCGTAAACCGGCGAAGAATATGAGATTTAGGGCATTTTAGTCATTTATAGGAAGTACTGATTTCATTCATATTTTGCTGATGTGATTGACATGATTTGTTGTCGCATTAGAATGTTAGGAATGTGTGCATAATTAGTTTGGCGAAGAGATTCGCCTAAATGCGCACTTCGGGTCGACATACTATATGTAGACGTAAGTGTGTAGTGTAAGTGTGTAGTGTAAGTGTTTGTATAAATGCTTGTATTAGTATGTATTGAATTAAATGGTGTTATGAATTAGTTTGAGACTGATTTCTCAATTAATATGCTGACGTAAATGATTTCCTACATGTTGACTATATGCATGATTTCATTATATGCATGAAATGTATGTGCTTGATGATTTACTTAAGTTGTATATTATAACATGTGTTAACATGCTCACATGATTGTATTTCAATTCCAATACCCTTGCATGAATTGCCGATGTGAATTCATATGTGTTTGGGACTATACCTAGTCCAGGCAGTCGGTAACCGAGCGAATTCGTGGTTGGCTTATCTTGGCTAGGAACGACGCGTAGATGAACGCGAGCCGTGTTGTGGAGTTGGCGGTAGTGGTTAGGCCACACGAAGTGTTTTAAGAACTTCATGTCGTTTGACTTGAGATACGATCGTGCTAGTCGAGACCGTCAAGTAACCCGACTGGCCGTTGTATGTTTACCCTGCATAAGTCATAACTGCTTGAACCTAGGGTACTGAACTTACCACTGCAAACCCTGTCAACCATGGTACCTTGATCCACAAAGACTCATGAGCCGGACATGGTGGTATGAGACACCGTGGTCAAGCTGTTAGCCTACGGTGTGGTCACAAACCTTCCCGTAGTGACCAGTGAGCACCTAGTCTCGTGAGCAGATTATGGTGGTATGGGACACTATATTCTTGCTGTCGGCCTACACTGATCAGGCGACGAGTCTTTTGTAGTGACCGCGAGCGTATTCTGAGTCTACAGGAGGCGACGACCCTTCAGTAGCAGTAGAGTACTGTAGGCCTATATTGATAAGGTGATGGGGGAGTGGAGTAACGAGTGCGTGCAACAGCCCTGGCAGCCCTTGCAGCGACCTACAAAATATACATCGTATGAGATTACTAGGAGTGACGACCCTAGACAGGATCTGTGTTGGGATTGATATAAGGGAAGTACCTTAGTTTCTCAATCCTGCTGTTTGAATGGACTAATAACAACTCGGGAATCATATCACCATGACATTGCATGTCCCTGGAAGATGTGGAGCACTTGAGGGACGATTGCATGTCGCGGTCGTAAGATGGTGCTATATGAGGGAGATCGTCGGTGAGGGCATACATCACGTCATGTCATATTGCATTAACAACAATATTAGGATTGTTTGATTTACTGCTTTACTATTATTGCATGATTGATTTGAGAACATGTTAATCCTTGCTCTATTATTCCACTGAGTTAGCTACTCATTCCCACGTTACGGGATGGTGTTTGCAACACCCACCAGACCCTGTCTTAGATGCAGGTGATGCAGAGATCCAGGAGGTAGAGCCTTACTTTGATGAGGACCAGGACGAGTTCTCATACATGCAGTACCACGACGGCTTTGCTTAGGTGGCCTGGGTTGACGGGACTCCTCAGTGGGACTATTTTGGCATTTTGATTTATTTATTTACATGTATATGAGACTCAGAGATGTATTCATACTTTAGTGACAGTTGAGATCTACTTTGTTTTTCCATACAGTGATATATATATTCTTTAGTCTTCCGCTTACTTTTATCACTAGATCTGAAGTATGAATTGCAGTTTTGGTATACTTTTACTCATGTGAATGCTTTAACTCAGACAACATTGAATCATAATCATTTTTGTTGCATAAGTGACGGTCTGGAACTCGGGAGTTGAGTTTATACACGACCCTCGATTTTTAGGGTGTTACAAGTTGGTATCAGAGCGTGAATAATAGTATACTGGGCCTGGGTTATGGTCACGCGACGTACGCTGTCACTTCCTTTGACTTAGGTGGGTGCGAGAAGGGTCTAGAAACACTTGTAGGATCGCGGATTCACCAATATGCGAAGTCTATTCATATCGATCGCGCGATCGAGTCCGTAACGCATCTAGGGTCGCGTAAAGTGACCCGAATAGCTCCTATGTTGTAGGTAGGTGGGTGGAGACGTCCAGTTGGGATGGTGGAGCCCACCTGATTTATGTGTTACATCTGCACCGTCCATTGCGGGACAGTGGTATGTAAGGGACACCGTGGTGTATCTGTATGTGTAACCCACCATGATGTGTGGATTTGATCCACACCGTCCATCTGGTGGACGCTACTGGATAGCTGTCCAGCAACCGTGGGACCACATGAGGTATCTGTTAAATCTAAACTAGGCCCAGCATCTATTAGCAAAATCGCTGCAGTGGGGCCACTAATGTATTTGTTATATTCACACCGTCCGTCCATGGGACGTGGGCCCCACTGATGTTGTATTCCATCCATGCCGTCCATCACATGGACCCAGTTCACGTGTGGCATCCACAACCCACTTAATGTATGTATTCTATCCAGTCGTCAATCACTTGACGCTGGATGCTGCTGACTTGTAGATAAAAAAAGTAATAATGTAAATAAATAACATATATATAATAAATAAAATTATATAATTATGTATATCATGGGTGGGCCACACCACGTGAAACCCACCTTTATTATGAAAATCTGCATTGTCCAGATGAATCTAGACGGACGGTTCTGGGAAGCCCTCTGCCCTTTTTTTTCTTTAAAAAAAAAACATATTTATATATAATATATTATATTATATTTTAAAAATAAATGTAATGATGGGCCACCCTCCCATGTGGGACCCACCTTTATCATAAGCCATCTGCACCGTCTAGATGGATCTGGATGGTGGGCAGCCACTCACTCATTGTATATATAATATAATATATTTGCATATATAATGTGTGTGTGAGCATATATATATAATATTATATTACATTTAATTATATGATATATGATATTATATTATAATATATATATATATGTATATATATATATATATATATATATATATATATATATATATATATATATATATATATATAAAGTGGCCACATAAGTGGGACCCAACTGATGAATTGATTGGATGGTTTACTGGTGGGACCCACCACGGTTGTGTTTCATATGCACCGTGCATCTGGACGGTGCCACATACACCCCACCATGATGCACGTGTTATATCCCAACCATCCACCTATCTGGCATGCCAAGCACAGCCCCACTATTATTTACATGTTGTATCCCTACCGTCCATCCATTTCTGTGGTGCCACCGCGATGTTTGGGTCTTAGCCACACCGTCTAAATGGTTGGACGGTGGGCCCCACAATCTTATGTTGCACCCTAACCATCCATCGAATTGGCGAGTTTCTCTCAAGGCCTGAGATTGAAAATAGGACAGATCCAATTATCAGGTGGACCACACTGCAGAAATAGTGGAGTTAAGCATCTTCCAATGAAACCCCTTTTGGGTTACAAAACTTTTAGACCAATATGATATTTATTTTTCCTCTCAATTCATGTCTTTGTGACCTTTTGAGCTGACTGAATGGAATATAAATGCAATGGTGGGCCCCTCTAAATTTTAATAGTGGAAATCATTATCACCACTGTTATTTGTGGTATGGTCTAGATGATCTTTGGATCTGATTCATTGATTGCATAATGCTCTAAAATGATCTCTATAGATGAATGAATGGTGCGGCCCAAGTAGTGCAGCCCACTCGATATTTATAGGGCCCATTAGTCAGGCCCATGTGATATGGCTGACTCGATATATATGAGGCCCATTGGGGTTACCATTGATATGGCCCACATGATGTGTATGGGCCCATTGGTGTGACCCATATGATGTGGCCCATGTGATGAGTGTTGGCCCAGATGGAGAGGCCCATTATGATGTATTTGAGGCCCATGGGTTGGGACCCATTAAGATGGAATTGCGGCTCAGATGGAGAGGCCCATTATGATGTATATTGAGCCCATGAGTGAGGCCCGATGTGATGTATACAAGGCCCATATGATAGGGCCCACTTGATTGAATCTAAGGCTTATGGGCAAGGCCCATTGTGATTTGTATTATGCCCATTAGTGCGGCCCATTGATGCAGCCCAATCGATGTATATGAAGCCCATTGGTGTGGCATGTGGATGCGATCCACTTGATGTAATTGATGGCCCATGGGTTGAGGCCCAATGTGATGTATATAAGGGCCACGAGTGAGGCCCAATGAGCCATATGTGTGGCCTTTGCATGGGGACGAATGTGATATATATGAAGTCCATTGCGATGTGTGATTACTTTACATTGTATGTAATGATGATAATGGTGGGCCATTCTTTAGGAGCAATGATGGTTTAATGGCCACATTGATGGGCAATGATGGTTAAATGTCCATATTGTGACCTTCCCTTAGACCCTTTGTTAGGCTAATTTTTTATTATCAGTGCTGGTTATCAATACCAATTATCGATTCTGATTGTCGAGACCGATTGTTGAGGTCGATTCCATTAGTTGAGGCTGATTCTGATTGCGATTCTGGTTGTTGAGGCCGAATCCAGTTAACGAGGCCGATTCCTTATGTCGAGGATGATTCCAATTATTGGGGTCGAGTCTGATTGATGAGGCCGATTCTGTATGTCGAGGATGATTCTAATTATCGAGGCTGAGTCCAATTGATGAGGCTTGTTCCATTTGTCAAGGCAAGTTTTGATTGTCGACTCCAATTGTCAAGGCCGAGTCCGATTGACGAGGCTGATTCCGTTTGTTGAGGTCGATTTTGATTGTTGATTACAATTATTGAGGCCAATTCTGTTAGTCAAGGTTTATTTCGGGTGTTGATTCTGATTGTCGAGGCCAAGTCCAATTGACAAGGCCGATTCCGTTAGTCGAGTCCAATTGTATAGGCTGATTATCGAGGGTGATTCCGATTGTCGAAGCCTAATGTGATGTATATGTGGTCCGTATTTGAGGCCCATTGCAATGTGTATTCAAGCCGTGTTTGAGGCCTAATGTGAGGTATATTAGGCCTATGTGATGAGGCCTATTGTGGTGCATTTGAGGGTCAGGCAATGAAACCCATTGTGATGTATCTTAGACCCATGTTAGAGGCCCATCGTGATGTGTATTGAGCTCTTGAGTAAATTTGGCCCTTGTGTGAGGTCATGGGTCCACCATATGTTAGGATCTATGTGGGCCATTCCTTAGTGGAAATGTTGGTTAAATGTCCACATTGTCGAGGTCGATTGTTGATGTTGGTTATTGATATCGATTATGAGTATGTGACAACATAACATCATAATACATGTCCATACGCATCATCTGCATATTTTATTGAGATGTGGTTGATCATTTCATATGTCATAAGCATGTTGTTATGAGACTCCCTGATAGGCGGAGGTTATCTCACATGAGGGTACGATATGCGCAGGATTGATGCCTGACTAGATTGTATGACTCATGCATCTTGCATTATGATTACTGTACGCTCTAGCGACATCAGGGTCGTAGCCTCCATAGGCATATCGTAAATGGCCAGATGGGACACCGAAAAATTTTTCTAGCATCGGGCTACCATGGATGGCCCTGGGTAAAAATCCCTAAACCCTCTTAGTACCAGAGGATGCCCTAACGTCGAGACCGAGTGGATACATGAGCGCCCGAGTGCTGAATACCAGGAGGCCGCGTCTTCCACTTTGTTGTGGTCGGTTGGGAGGGGGTGTGGCCTTACCTGCCCTAGGGTTGGGGGCATAACTAGGATAAGTTCAACCAGCTCGTAAATGGGTCCGCTATCGACGTGCCAGATATATATTGACAGACTATTAGCCAGGTAGATAGTGAGGTTTCTTACGCTCACTTGGACTGTGCTGCTAGGAGAGGGGCAGTGTCATTTGGAGTATACTAAACCCCAGTGATGATCTCAGAGATGAATATTATTGATATGTGGACTTATTGAGTAAGAGTTTCCTACTCATTCATTCACTCATTCATTATTCACTCGAGCTGGTGGTGCGTAACTATTTGTTACGTATACCTTCGTAATGGCTAGGATTTCGATTGGGGCACGCGACTAACCTGAGATCAGGAGTTTACCACATTGAGTCTGACTATCCAAATTTAGGTATGAGACTGGTTTGGATAGAAGTCTCTTGTGATGGACCCCATAACCTGCGATACTACGTACTATCACACTCTAGGATGGTTATTCCATTCGCACCACATATTGCATTACATCCGCGGCATATGGTATTTTGGGTTACTTGTGTTTCTGCATTTATATGGGTTACCTGTGACATTTTAGGTTACCTATCTTCGGCATATTCTGATATTGTTTCTCATTTGTATAGTTGATCTGTATTGCGTATTCTAATATTGTTAAACTCATGGACTTGTCATTATTTTTGCTTACTTTAATAACGTATGATTCATGATCTTGCACTTATTTCGACATTGTATGATTATGGCATTACATTGAATACTTTACACTTACCTTGTGCACACACTTACACCACCCTCTAAGCTTTCTACAAGCTTATGCACGATAGATGTGTGCTAGTGATGTTAGGTTGCAGTAGCGTGAAGCTTGGAGTATGTAGCTGACTTTTGTAATCTTTACATATGTATTTCCCTTTCAGCATTATTTTCAAATGTTTATATTAGCGGATATGTGATGATGATGTTGACTTTGTGATTTGGGTATACTTGTGGTTATGCCTATTAAGAGTTAAATGTACATTAGAAAAATAAAATTCCTCCTTGTAGGATCCCAGGATAGGAATCCGGTGTAAGGATGATAGGAGCTGAGAATGGGGTACAATGAAAGCTATCAGCACCAGATTCGGTGATCAAAATTCCCGTGAATCTGATTTTCGAATTTGGGGCATGACATTTAAGATATCCAGAAAATCTCTATATTAGTTTTGACTGAGATAAGCTAGAAAATCTCAGCATGGGGTTTTGATTGTGATAGCTCATTTGAAAACACAATTGTATCGGTTTTAAGGTGAACCTGAGAAAACCTTGACTTTTAGTGAATGCCAATATCACGTGGGTTGTGTTAATTGGGAGTGGAGTAGGTGTGGTTGTTTGAGAATAGTTGGTGTACACACCGAACCACTAGAACTCCTGATTTTTATGGTGAATGATGTATGTGATGTATATCTGAAGTAGGAATTTTGAGGCTTTTTGAATGGTCTCAGTGTGAAGACGGGTTAGCACAAGAATTAAACCAATAGAAAACACACTATCCTAAATAGTGGAAAGCAAACTATCCTAAACAGCAGAAAGCAAACTATCTTAATCCTAAATCATATGAAAGCAAATAAATCTACCTATACCTCCGTCAGACTAGGAGGTCAATCCTGGTAAATAATCCTTACGGTTAGGGTTAAACATTATTTTCAAAATATGTTTAATTTCCCTATTGAAAATTTCGGCTTACCCACTTGTTTGTGGTTTTATGGAGTACTCGCTTTGTAGGAGATGCAATATTTTATCATTAAGTTTGCAAATGACCTATTACAGAAATGTGAACCTTCATCACTAATGATGGCTTGAGGCATTTCGAACCGAGAAATGATGTTCTCTTTTAAAAACTTAATGACCGTTTGATGATCGTTGTTTCGACACGGGATCGCTTTGACCGATTTAGTAACATAATCTACCACTAGCAAAATATACAAAATTTTAAAATATTGAGGGAATGGTCTCATGAAATCGATGCCCCAGCAATCAAATGCTTCAATGATCAAAATAGGGTTCAAAGACATCATATTTCAATAGGACAATGCTCCCAATTTTTGACAACGCTCACAAGCTTTGCAAAACTCATGAGTGTCCTTGAACCTACTGGGTTAATAAAAGCCGCACTGCAGAATTTTGGTCGTGGTCTTTTTAGAAGAAAAGTGACCACCACGGGCTTAAGAATTTTGGTGTTCATTGTTTGCACAGATCTCCTTAAGATTTGGTCTAAGAAATATTTAAACAAATATGGATCATCCCATAAGAATTTGCATACCTCAGCGAAAAATTTCTTCTTATCTTATGCAGTCCAATGTGTCAGCGTGAAACCTGTGGCATGATAATTATTAATATTAGCAAACAAGGTGAATGGGAGAGTTTAAACAGTTGTTCATCAGGTAACATGTCATTTATATTCCTAGTCTCAAGGAAATCAGAGAAGTCAAGGTAAGAGATGGTCAGCCACTACGTTCTCTACTCCTGTTTCGAATAAGAAACAAATGCATTCCATTTAGGGAAATTATTGTATTCGCTTAATTATGAACAAAAGAAAGTAAAGAAAATAATAACATCATTTATTCATTCCAAGTTCTTTTACATCCTTTTCTCCTTTGATTCCAAAACAGAATGTTCATGACTTGTAATAGAAAATAAATAAAGATAATATACGTTAGAAGCGCCGTATATTGCAGACTGTTGTGCACTCAACATTATTGTGCACTAAGTATTATCATGCATTTGGGCTGCTGTGCGCTCGATAGCAGTGTTGTGCACCTGTGTTATTGTGTGCTTAGCTCATTGCGTGCTCATTAGTGTTGTGTGCTTGACAGTGTTGTACGCCTGTTAGTGTCATGCACTCACTTTTGTTGTGCGCCAATAACATTGTGCGCCAACAATGTTGTGCACCGCACAACACCTGTCTCACACAACGAAAACGGACTCTACCTCTCTATCTCTTCGAGATCTTCTTCTTTTCCTTGATTGGTTGCTAATGACATCCTACTAAAGGGTCAAGGGGTATTTATAGCCCTTTCACACTGTGAAGATGCCACATCGACATTGTGTGGTATCCCTTGTGCTCCAATTCCCCTCTGTGCAGTCTCCTTTGTGCGGATTACCTTGTGTGGACTTCAATGTGCGGATTCCTTTGTGCCAATTCCCTTATGCGGACTTCAATGTGCGGATTCCTTTGTGCAGAATAACTCCTTTCAGCGCACAATGCTCCACTGTGCACAATGATCATCAGTGCATAATACCTCTTTGCATACAATAGTTATCTATGCACAATAGTTATCTACGCATAGTGACTTCCTGTTGTATTTCTCTCTCTCTCTTTTATGCCTTAACAGATGCCCCCTTGATCCTACATTTTTTTTATTTACAAAATAAACAATGTAGGATCAATATTTTAATTTATTCTAACTAATTTTGCTTTCCTTTTCTTTGTTGTGCGCATCATTAAATCCTTTGGAACACAATCATTTTCTCTGTTGTGCGCTCACCGAGCTACACACAACAATTTCCGCACAATGGGTTAGACCTTGCCTATAAATATAGGACTTCTACTCTTTTCCCCCACTTCATTTTTCGTGTACTTCACACTATTTCCATGTTAAGATATTCTACACTCCAACATCATTGTGCGCTGCACAACCCCTATCTCTCACAATAGGACTTAGTGCACAACGCTTCTTTATGCTCAATCAGAATTCAGTGCACAAGGACAAGTAGCGCACAATGACCTTGCGTATAATGTTTTGCGCATAACATTTTCCGCACAACAACTTGTGCTTAAATGTAGACTTGGACTCCAAATTTATTTGCCCCCCTTTTTTTCCAATCTTTCATACTTCTCCTTTATCTTAATGAACTTCTCTCCCCAATTTTAATTTGTTTACTGACTCCTGTATAGATCTCTGATGGCCAATTCAAAATGACCTCTCGCCTCCTCAAGTACTACCAGGCCTTCTGACTCGCAATCAACCGAGACCCGTGGTCAAAAAAGACCCAGATCTGCTGAATGCTACTCTTCCTTTTTTTCAAATAGCCAGCTCTTGTCATTATCAACTTTGCTAATCGTATCCAATGCCTATCTGAACACATCCGCATGGCTGTACTAATGAAGGAGATAGAGGGACCCCTATTACAGGATAAGAATCTGATTGGGACAATTGGTTGAAATCCACAATCAATTTTTGCACAGATGACACCCGTCCTTCTGCTGTTAAAGATTCCCCTGCTCCAACGATTTTAAAGTGAAAAAGAGAAAAGAGTAAAGATGAATCTTTTCAAGAAAAGATATGGGAACATAACTAAAGGTGTTTCAAGAATGCTTGGCATTCAATCAAGCTAAATGCTGAAGCGATTAAATTTTGCAGCCCTTATAAAGACGAGACTATTACTCTCCCTTTGTAACTTCAGCACCACCAGTCCATAATTGAAAGTGAACCAACCGACTATATGACACAAAACAAGCTCCAGTATCTATTGAATTGGGTGATCAAAGAGACGCAAATCCTTGAAGGCTATCTCATAGAGAAAGGCTTAACTCAAAAGACCAGGAAAATAAGATATATGCGCTTCCTCACACCACGTTACAATCCTCATTCCTTATACTTCACTCATTTCTTCAAAACGAGTCAAAAACATTTTCGTAATCGCGACTCCCTGTGGGGTAAGGAAGAATTTAGGACGTGGGATCTTTGGACTGATCATCCATATTACAGTGCATGGACCAAAGCAATCTTGAAGAAGTACAAAGATGTCCTTATTGCAACAAAGATATATCATGCTATAGAAGTCACCTCAGAGTTTTTTAAAAAAGACAATGATTTATAAGGGTTTTCTGAAGTACTGGTCTTCTACTATAAAGTCCTTCCATCTTCCGATTGGAAAAGTAAGCATCACCTTGTGGGATCTATCTAGGATGGTTGGCCTTCCAATCTCTGGATCCTTCCTCGATGAATACGTTCCGACAAATGAGGAATTTTCCTATGTTGCTCCCAACAAAACACCTAGGATTATAGCCTCAACAATAAAACTTTTCTGGGAAATGTCTTATTTTGCTAATGTCCATAAGATATCCCTTCTTCAATGGCTTGCACATTTTTCCCGATATTTAGTGTAAGTGTTCTAATAATTTTCTTTTACCTTCTAGACGACACTTACCTATAAATATAAATTACTCACTTCCTCTTTTTTTTTAGGTTTCTTGGCAGCCAATTTGGCGAGCTGGAAGCCAATCGTGAAAAGATAAGGGGCTCGTCCCAAATCACCACTGAAACTGAATTAACCCCTTTCTTGGCTTACTGGCTGAGTTTAGTTGTGCTTCCTAGCTCAAAAATGTAACGTCTTGTTCAATCCCCAAGTGCAGGGTTGTGATGTAGTAATAAACTCGGTAAGACCGAGGTCAAATCCCAAGGGACTGATACCTGTATGTAATCTGTAACTAACTAAAGCTAGAACCAGAATGAGATGAAATATAAATCGAGTGTAATATGAGAAATAATGGTGAATTATTAATGTAAAACTTAAGAAATTCAGAGGAAAGGAAACTAGGGATTCAGAGGATCCACTTGTAGAAATCAGGGAGATCTTATGCCCGCATCAAAAACTCAACTAGACTTAGAGTCCATCTTCATCCAGTTGAAGGGTGTAATCATGGAAATCAAGACTGAACTTCATTTGATATAGTTTTAAAAAGATGAAAGGTATATGAATTAGAATGGATTTCATCACCAAACCATGCCCAGGAGACAAAGTAAACAACTGAATTAAAGTAATTACCAACCAATCAATGATGCATGAAGGTTAGAAAGGGTACCGTCTTCTGACCATGCCCAGGAGACGATGGCGAACAACAGGGCTTCCTGACATCATAAACATAAAAATGAAAGAAATATGCTCCAAGCTATCGCAAACACATTGCAATTTTAGTCACAACAGTCCATTAAAAACTAAAAACATTCCCTTAATTACATGAAAATCAACATCAGTTCAGTATAAACGAAAGGCATAAGCAAAGTCTCCCATCACGCTACAAGCTTCACCTCTTAGCCCTAGCTAAGAGGTTTAACCACACATAAACATGATAAGGCTAAATAATGGAAAAGAGCTAAAAAAAACTAAAATAAAAATAGGAAAAAAATAAAATTAAACTCTCTGTCTTGCTCTCCCGTCCACCACCAGCTCCCCCCACACGTTCTCCCTCCCTCTCTCTCTCTCTCTCTCTCTCTCTCTCTCTCTCTCTCTCTCTCTCTCTCTCTCTCTTTCTTTATAGTTGCCAAGGGCGGTAGAGAGGGAGTTAGTTTGGAGAACAGACGTTATTACTGGAGTCGGTGGAGACTTCCACAATATAATTCGCAGCTTGCGCAGTGAACCCCTGCTCGACACACGTTCTGCACAATTAGCCTATCCGTTTCGACCATCTAGTCCATTTGATGTTCTTAATGGTGGTCGGTTGCCCTAGGGGAAGGATTTGGACTGTCTGGATTGGCTGACCAATCCCCTCTATGATCGTGCAACATACAGAATGTTCGATTTTCTCGGACATTTGCAACAGGGCCTGTGAACACATGCGCTGATAGTTGGTGGGGCCCATGAATGGGTTTTAGGAAATCCGCTCTGTCCATTGTGTTCTCATCGAAAAACTATTTGCATATGGATGGTTTTGAATTTTCATTGACGTGGCCCACCTGATTGATTTTTCTCCAATGGCTGCGAATGAATTTCTTATGATTGCTATGAACTGCATATGCGCGTGTATGGATGAAAATGGTCAGCATGGTTTTGAAAATAACGAGCGCCTATAGATGATGGATGGTTCAGATCAGACCATCACGTCATGATGGTGGCCCACAAGGGAGGACCGCAACCTCTGTTGCGAAATAGAGTTTTCGGCTTCGCTCTGTGATGATTGGTGGGCCCCAAGACGACATTGCATGGAAAATCCATGCCATCCATTGAAGTCTCCTCGAAAATAGTTTGGAAATTAATGGTTTTGGATCCAAAATGTGGTGGCCCATGAGATCTTTTCTTCCACCGTTCATCTTGCGTTCAACGGCTAGGAACTTCCGATGGCTTACATGGGTCAAAATTGACACCTAGGCAAGGATTAAGCCCACCCTCTGGTCCCATTGAACAGTTTGGATTTTTCATATGGACAATGGGTGGGGCCCACTACGCAATGTCCCTACGCACCAAGAAAGACTGGTTAGCCCGTCTTTAACTGGGCTGCCCGTCCAGTGCATGACGGCTGTGCGTGTTCTGTGCACATGCACCATGTAAGGTGGGTCCCTCCTTGATGTATATGAGAAATCCACATTGTTCATCTTATTCCCCATCTCATTTTAACCGTGGGGACCGAAATTGAAGCATATCTAGACAACAGGTGGACCTAGAATCCAGTTTTTATAGGATGATCTGCCCATTGGGCCACTTCCATGGAGATCCGGGAGTTAAATATCGACGTATATAGTTAATTTATGGTCCTCAGGCTATATATAGAATTTCAAGCCAATCGGATGGTGGGAACCTTGTGATCTTGCATTCTAGACTAATTTTGGGCCACTTGAACTTTAGTTTCTCAATTTTCTCGGGTCTGTGACATGTAAATCAGTCAATCTTGGTCACCTGGTGTCCGTCCCTTACCTTGGTGGTTCTGGAGCACTAAATCCATGCTTTTAGTGCCCTTTTCTAGTCCAGCTCCTAAATACACCTTACATCACAAACACGATTAAAATAGGCCATTAAACAATATCATGTTCGTAAAAGAAGGTAGTAACTGGGGTCTAATATGCAATATTCGACCCTCAACACAACCCCCAACCAGCATTTTTCTATTCCCGAGCAAAGTATGCGAATAATAAGTTGAGAATTACAGGACAATCTCTAAAAACTCAAGCGATTTTTAAAAATAATCAAGATACTAGAAGTCTAAGATTCATGAATATTGGGCATTATATTCCTTATACTCAAGCGCTCTGTAGACTTCATAATCAAGATCAAAGTATTAATCCATCAATTAGACAAAATTTTAAACATTAGGATCCATAAGTATATAGTCTAATCTCAGCTAATCACCATTAAAATTCACTTCTCTATTTCAGGATATCATTGGTAACCAACAAGAGAATTCATGATAACCAAAACTTAAAGAAAAAATTACCTCACAGATCATCTTTTCATTCTTCCAGCTTTTGATTTTTCTATTAAAAGTACGCCAAGAAGGGGAATCAAATCCTTACCTATTGGGAGCAAACCTATGGTGAAGACCGTATACCCAAACCTTGTTTACATATCATCCATGGAGAATTAAATCTACACTTATAGAGAACAAACCTATGGTGAAGATTATTCGCCCAACCTTTTTCAAAGGTATCTTTTTTTAAGGTATTTTCTTTTTCTTCAATTGATCATGATGGGCAAATTTTTTAGGCTAGTTCCTTACATGCTTAGTGATTACCAAGTTAACCCTTCAATGTCAAGCTAAAACCTTTATGTGAAAGCGAGATGTGACATGTGAAATCATGACTTAATCAATGTTTACAACTTCTAATTTTGGATTCACGCTTCAAACTTAATCATGAAACTAATAGATAACTAAATCTAAGAGTCATAAATTACCAACTTCACGTATCTTGAAATTCTAAGTTCCTTAGATGGCCATCAAAATCATTTCGAATTTACAAGAAATTTTTAAAAAAAATTAAAAACTTTCACAATTTAAAATTTTCACAAATTTTTGCTTAAGACCAAAAAAACACTAATTGGGTAACCTAATCTCCCATCCCCAACCTAAAATCTACATTGTCCTTAATATAAAAGATATGAGCATGTAATGCACATAGGACAATGAAAGTAAAGGAAAAGTGATGGGAAGATAGTACTTGGATGACGAATCAAGAGAGAGACTTTTCAAGATGTCACATCATGAAAGCCGGTCAGCACGAGAGTGAAGACATGAAAACGAACTATCCTAAAACAATGCAGGAAGAAAACTAACCTAGTGGCATAAAACCGTCTATCCTAGAATAGCATAAAGCAAACTACCCTAGTCCTATAAAAGAAGAAAAAAACTACTCAATCGTGCCGCGAGGTTCCTCTTCCGGCCAATATCTTGATAAGCTTCATAGTAAGTTCCTCAACAGGATCATCCAAAAACCCTTTTTGCAATAGGCTTGGATGCCTAGAGCATGACTTTCTAGAGAAACTTATGTACCTTATAAGAAATTTTTCGTTGAAGTGCTTGAGGTATCCATAGCATATACGATTCACCTGTGATAGAAGAAGTTTTAACGTTAGTATCCCATGGTGAATTAGAGACTGCATATAGATAAAGTTTAGAAAACTTCGCAAGATGTAATGTAGTCTCAACACATTCCGAAGTATCAGACTTTGGTTCAATTTTCAGCTCCTCCTCCCTTAATAGTAAATATTCAGGATTTGTGGAAGAAGGGGCTTCAGAGTAAGGGTTCTCTCGGTCAGTGATGACTAATGAGATGTTGTCTTATAAGGCATTCACTATGTCTCTTATCATAGGATCATTTGAATCTGTAAAGTGTGTCAAGCAATCATCAAAAGAGTTGGAACATTCAGCTGAGAGTGACTCATTTTCCACATTAGAGCTCGTGATGATTTGCCCAAGGAATCCATCGTCTTTGAAAGTGGATGGACGTACACTCTCTTGCTCCAACCCTGCATAGACAGATTGAGGGTCAGTAGACGAAACATCGATGTACGAATTCTGTTCGTTGATACTAATTAGAAGAGGCATTGAATCATCAACATTCAACAGTTCAGATGGTGGCCTCAACTAGGTGGTTTTAAATTCCAGAGTCATATCGAGTAACTCGTCCATCTCCCAAATCATATCATCATTCAATTCAGGGGAGTGGTCCAAACATATCTCACAAGAGATAGAAGGGTAGGTTGTAAGGAGCTCATCCACTTTTCGATCAGACATGTCAGGTGAGTGGAGTAGCTCATTATGACCGTTCTCTTCGTGTACTTCTCTATCATTGACCTGGACCAAATTTGAGATTAATTCCAGGGGAACTCTGGTTGCACATTCATGATCGTCATCCCAATCCTCATCATATTCTAGTTCAGTGCAGTACACACTCGGGATGGAATTGCTTTCCTCACATTCTATTCCCAGATTGGGTTGAGGTTCATATAAACTAACCTCTTCCTCATTATTGAACTCGAGTGTGTCATGTGAGTGAAGTGTGCCATCATCAGTATATTTGAAAGACACCCACGTCTCCTGACCATTCCTTTGGACCGTCATCGAGATTAACTCTTCGAGAAATTGAACCACATGCTCATTAACGTAATTAAATTTTTCATTCCAATTTTTAGAGTTTTTTAAAAGCGAGTGAGGATCACTTTCCTCACATTATATTTCAGGATTGGGTTGTGATTGAGACGAACTAGCCTCCATTAGACTATCAAGGCATGATTCAAGTGCTTCTAATAATTTTCTCATGCCAGTAATATAGTCTGTGTAACTCAGAGATAATTCCTCTTGGATCGTTTCTGGTGGATATTCTGTAACATCCCGAAAATCACGGGGTCGAGCAAAAACCCAACTCCCGAGTTGCAAAATGTTATTTATGCAACATAGATATGTATGATTGAATGTTATCTGTGATAATGTATTAAACATGAGTGAGATTAATCCAGAACAGCATATCATACTCCAGAGACAGTTAAATTTACCAGCGGAAGTCTGTGATAGTATGTATAACATATATAAACTGTTGTGTGTCTCTTGAGTGTGAACATATTACCAGGTTAAACATATACATGTATACCTCAAAATAAAAAGAAAGTATATACATGAGTGCTCTGAAAATATAAAATGACAAGTGTCAAGACATCTAATCAACCTCCCTGTAATCCCGTCGATCAGAACACGCATAAAGGAGGGATCCTCCTCATCATCATCAAGTCCGGCTCCGCCTCGCAGGCCGCGTCATCATCTATAATCACAAAAGGGTCTGGTAGGTGTCCGGAAACACCATCCCGTAACGTAGGAGTGAGTAGCTAACTCAGTGGAATAATAGAGCAAGGATTAACATGTTCTCAAATCAATCATGCGATAATAGTAAAGCAGTAAATCAAACAATCCTAAAACTGTTGTTAATGCAATATGACATGACGTGATGTATGCCCTCACCGACGATCTCCCTCATACGGCACCATCTTACGACCGCGGCATGCAATCGACCCTCAAGTGCTCCACATCTTCCAAGCACATGCAATGGTATGGTGATATGATTTCTGAGTTGTTATTAGTCCATTCAAACAACAGGATTGGGAAACTAAGGTACTTCCCTTATATCAATCCCAACACAGATCCTGTCTAGGGTCGTCACTCCTAGTAATCTCATACGATGTATATTTTGTAGGTCGCTGCAAGGGCTGCCAGGGCTGTTGCACGCACTCGTTGCACCGCTCCCCCATCACCTTATCAATACAGGCCTACTGTACTCTACTGCTACGGAAGGGTCGTCGCCTCCCGTAGACTCAGAATACGCTCGCGGTCACTACAAAGGGCTGCCAGGGCTGTTGCTCGCACTCATTGCACCGCTCCCCCATCACCTTATCAATGTAGGCCGATAGCAAGAATATAGTGTCCCATACCACCATAATCTGCTCACGAGTCATAGGTGCTCACTGGTCACTACGGGGAGGTTTGTGGCCCCAGCGTAGGCCGACAGCTCGACCACGATGTCCCACACCACCATGCCCAGCTCATGAGTCTTCGTGGATCAAGGTACTATGGTTAACAGGGTTTACAATGGTAAGTTCAGTACCCTAGGTTCAAGCAGTTATGACTCATGCAGGGTGAACATACAACGGCCAGTCGGGTTACTTGATGGGCTCGACTAGCGCGATCGTATCTCAAGTCGAACGACATGAAGTGCATAAAACACTTCGTGTGGCCTAACCACTGCCGCCAACTCTAGAACACGGCTCGCGTTCATCGACGCGTCGTTCGTGGCAAATATAAGCTAACCACGAATTCGCTCGGTTACCGACTGCCTGGACTAAGTATAGTCCCAAACACATGAATCCACATCAGCAATCATGTGAGAGTATTGGAAATGAAACACAACCATGTGAGCATGTTAACACATGTTATATCGTACAACTTAAGTAAATCATCTGACACATGCCTTTCATACATATAGTGAAATTATGCATATCGCCAATATATAGGAAATCATTTCCATCAGCATATTAATTGAGAATTCAATCTCAAACTAAATCATAATGAAATCATCAAGCACATGTTATAACATACAAATCAAGTGAATCATCAAGCACATGCATTTCATTCATATAATGAAATCATGCATATAGCTAACATGTAGGAAATCATTTACACCAGCATATTAATTGAGAAATCAATCTCAAATTAATTCATAACACCATTTAATTCAATACATACTAATACAAGCATTTATACAAACACTTACACTAAACACTTAAGTCTACATATAGTATGTCGACTCAAAGTGCGCATTTAGGCGAATCTCTTCGCCAAACTAATTATGCACGTATTCCTAACATTCTAATGTGACAAAAAATCATGTCTATCACATCAACAAAATATGAATGAAATCAGTACTTCCTACAAATGACTAAAATGCCCTAAATCTCATATTCTTCGCCGGTTTACGAAACAGGAAACGGACAGCATGTTGTACATGTCAAACGGCGTTGCCATCGATAATCTACTATTAAACGACATTGAAAGCTTTGGAAACAGTCAATCAAAGCGTCTAAAATCTGCACCCTGTCTCTTATAAACGTGTCGTTTCGAACGGAGCGTATACGCTTCGTCTACGACGATAAGAGAACCTAATTTACGAGTTCTATCAGTTTGCATGCTATGGAACAGAACGAATGCCAAATCAGCAACTTCTAGGGCTATTTCTTACCTGAAAATGTGGAGGAATCACCGGCTAGGTGATTGAAGTATGTTGCTGAAGTACGTGCAACAGGCGGCACAAAGGCAGGAAAATTCTCTCCTACCTTCTCTCGCAAACTCTCACCTTTTCTCTCTCCCAATCTAGGGATTTTTGCAAATTCGGATGGGAGAGAGGAGTGAGGGTTTCAACCCTTTTTATAAGCCCAAACTTGCCCGAAATAGGCTCGGGAACAAGTTTCACTTGAGGGGTAACCAAATCGGGGCTGTTTCGGTCCAAAAGGACATTTCTGGTGGTCCCCTGGCTGAATGCGGTCGGACCTAAGCTCATGCATACTGGATCTAGAACACATCAAGTTTTCAGTCCGACAGGGTTCACAGATCGAACGTGGCGGTCCAGTTTCAGTTCAGCGGTCACTGCACGTAGATCAGGTCTGCAAGTCTCATGATATGAAATAGAAATTTTTTCTGATCTGAGGGTGTAATTTTGCTGAATTCTAATGGTCAGAATGCTTAATACTGACACATCAAATCGTGTGCCAAATTTGAATTTGAAATTCCAATTCTGTCCCTATTCGCACTCTCTTCAGTTCGGGCTCAATGAAATAGCCTGTGATTATCGGTTGGACTTGATTTTCGAAATGATTGTCAAGTCTAGCTAGGCGGTTCTAACAGTCTAAGATAGCAGGTATCGGACTTTCGACGCGCGGTCTAGATCCAATACAGAATTTTAAAGTGGTCCAGAGAACAAACCTGCTTAGAGTTTGATCCGAGGTTATAGAGTAATATAGAGTCATTGGTACTACTCGATTTGGGTCTTGTAGAACGTATTTAAAGTGATCAGGGACTATTTCTCAGCTACTCTAGCGTTGCGCTAGCTAACTTACACTTAATTTCCATAGGAATTAATCCTAAGTGGTTTCTTTGGCTATGGAATTGGATTCTGAACGATTTTCCAGGTGCTTTAGTTGACCCACTGCCTAAGGACGTGAAATCCCAGATTGGCCAAAATCTGGGGTGTTACATATTCAAAAGTAGCTAATCCACAAGGGTTCTTACCATGATGTTTTACTGACTCAACTTCAAAATATTTCTATTTCCACTGATCATAATCATGCGGGTCATATGTCAGGAGTTGATACACGTCATCATTCCAATAATCACGTACTTTTTTCTTAACTCATGGAACACAATTATTCTCCCGCAGATAATCACCGAAGGACTTCTTAATCGGTGGAGCATTGTATTCCGATTGGTTCTCAAAGATATTTTCAGAAAAATTTTGAGGCATAGGTTGTTTTCTATAATCTATCTCAGCATACGGACGTGCCCACTCATTCATATACATGGTGAAACCTTAACTCTAAATCTAATCTTAGAGAAAATAAAAGAAAAATTTCGACAGCAGTACAGAAAGAAAGAGAAGAAGTTAGAAGGATGTTTCCACATTAGAAGTGCTTATGTTAAGATCCTACAAAAGAAAATAAAAGAAGTTAGTCTCTAGAAAATAAAATCTAACATAAAGAATAGAGGAAGTAAAGAAATTAGGACAAAGTTACTAACTAAGAAGATCTAACAAAATCCTACAAAGCAAGAAAGTAAGTTAGTTTCTAAAAATCAATTAGAATGAAAACCTTAAAACTAAAGTTAGTAAAAATCTCAATCTTAAACTAATTCTAAAATCAATTAATTTTTAAAATATGTAGCCGTCAGTCCCCGACAATGGCGCCAAAAACTTGTTCAATCCCCAAGTGCAGGGTTGTGATGTAGTAATAAACTCGGTAAGACTGAGGTCGAATCCTAAGGGACTGATACCTGTACGTAATTTGAAATAAACTAGAACTAGAACTAGAATAAGATGAAATCTAAATCGAGTGTAATTTGGAAAATAATGGTGAATTATTAATTAAAACTTAAGAAATTTAGATGAAAGGAAACTAGGGATTTAGAGGATCCACTTGTAGAAATCAGGGAGATCTTATGTCTGCATCAAAAACTCAACTGGACTTAGAGTCCATCTTCATCCAGTTGAAGGGTGTAACCATGGAAATCAAGAGTGAACTTCCTTTAATATAGTTTTAAAGAGATGAAAGGTATATGAATTAGAATGGATTCCATCACCAAACCATGCCCAGGAGACAAAGTAAACAACATAATTAAAGTAATTACCAACCAATCAACGTTGAATGAAGGTTAGGAAGGGTACCGTCATCCGACCATGCCCAGGAGACGATGGTGAACAACAGGGCTTCCTGACGTCATAAACATAGAAAAGAAAGGAATATGCTTCAAGCTATCGCAGACCCATTGTAATTTTAGTCACAACAGACCATTAAAAGCTAAAAATATTCCCTTAATTACATGAAAATCAACATCAATTCAATATAAACAAAAGGCATAAGCAAAGTCTCTCATCATGCTACAAGCTTCACCTCTTAGCCCTAGCTAAGAGGCTTAGCCACACATAAACATGATGAGGCTAAATCTCTTAATTGAAAAGAACTAAAAAAAAAAAAAACTAAAACAAATATAGGAAAAAAAATCTCTCTGTCTTGCTCTCCCTTCCACCACCAGCTCCCCCCACACGTTCTCTCTCTCTCTCTCTCTCTCTCTCTCTCTCTCTCTCTCTCTCTCTCTCTCTCTCTCTCTCTCTTTCTCTCTTTATAGCAGTCAAGGGCGGTAGAGAGGGAGTCGGTTTGGAGAACTGACATTATTACTGGAGTTGGTGGAGACTTCCGCACAATTTGCCGATCCGTTTTGGCCATTTGATCCATTTGAGTTTCTTGATGGTGGTCATTGCCCCAAGGGAAGGATTTGGACTGTCCGGATTGGTGGTCCAATCCCCTCTATAATCGTGCAACGTACATAATGTTTGATTTTCTTAGACATTCGCAACAGGGCCTACGAACATCATGCACTGATAGTTAGTGAGGCCCATGAATGGGTTTTTCCAAGAATCCAGTCCGTCCATTGTGTTCTCTTCAAAAAACCATTTGCATATGGATGGTTTTAAATTTTCATTGACTTGTCCCACCTGATTGATTTTTATCCAACGACTGTGAATGAATTTCTTGTGATTTTTATGAACTGCACGTGCGCGTGTATGGATGAAAACGGTCAGCATGGTTCTGACCATAACAAGCGCCTATAGATGATGGACAGTTTAGATCAGACCATCACGTCATGATGGTGACCCATAAGGGAGGACCACAACCTCTGTTGTGAAACAGAGTTTCCGACTTTGCTCTATGATGGTCGGTGGGCCGCAGGATGACGTTGCATGGAAAATCCATGTCGTCCATTAAAGTCTCCTCAAAAAACAGTTTAAGAATGAATGGTTTTGGATCCAAAACGTGGTGGCCCATGAGATCTTTTCTTTCGCCATTCATCTTGCGTTCAACGGCTAGGAACTTCCAATGGCTTGCATGGGTCAAAACCGACACCTAGGCGAGGATCAAGCCCCCCCTCTGGTCCCATTAAATGGTTTGGATTTTTCATATGGACAATGGGTGGGGCCTACTACAAGAAAACGGACGGACAATGTCTGTCCGCTATCCCTGCGCACCAAGAAAGACAGGTCAACCAGTCTTTGATTAGGTGAAACGGCCTAGCTATATGTCCTAGAAGGGGGAGGGGGGGGGGGGGGGGGGGGGGGGGGGGGGGGGGTGAATAGGATTATGCCAAATTAAAAGTATTACAGTGGAATAAAACCAAGAGATAGACAAATAAAAATAATTCAATTCTTAAAGCTAAAATAAAAGCAACTTCAATAAACTAGTATTGAGAGGTTGATACGAATTTAGTTCTTAGGACAACCTTACACCATAAAAACTAAGGGTTTATGGTAGGACAACCTTATTTCTAGAACATCCTTTGTATTAAAAATTCAAACCAAAGACGAATAAATAAACAACAAGGAATTGAAATAAATTGCAGAAATTTAACTGTAAATTATTACAACATTCCCCACTGTGCTTGAAATGTAAAAATTACAACATTCACATCTACACATACATTCCACAGCTTTTAATGATAAAAGATAGAAAGAATAAATCACACATCCACAAAACACAAAGAGTTATAGTGGTTCGCCTGTGTGTACACCAACTGTTATAAAATAACCACACAGATTGCTACTCCACTCCTAATATCCTCATGCAGGGGATATCAGCATTCACTATAAAAATAGGTTTCACAAGTTCACTTAAAACCTTCACAATTGTGTCTTTTTGACTAGGGATTACACAATTCAAAAACTCCTCTGTCTGAGTTTTCTGGTTCTCCTCAGATAACCACACAATGAGATTTTTCTAGCTCAATCTCAAAACAAATCAAAAAGAAATATAAATTACAATAAATGTAAAATACCTGAATTTCTCCATTCATAATAGCCCGGAAGAACCAATTGGAGTAAATGATTGAATGTAGAAATTCGAAGTCCAATACTCACTTTAAAATGGTTCTAAGTTCTAATTGATTTTAAGTTAAATCAAATGGACTAGCTGTATTTTATTTTGATTCAAAGAAGAAGGAATTATAGAATTTTCTTCTTTTCAAATCAGATTGGAATGCAGATCAAAATCAAATAACAATAAGCTAACAAAAGGAATATTAATTATGCACAAAGTAGCTTAAAATGAACACAAACTTATCTCGGAGTGGATCCTTAATTTTACTTATATTTCGATGTGAAACTCTGAAATTCGTGCTCAATTTATAATAGAAGAAACCTCATTTATGGCTGGTCTTGAGGACACTTCGACTGGTCTTAACAGAATGGATTTTTGAATTTTGGGCGCAATTGGATAAAACCAATGTACGACTGGTCGTAGGACTCTCACGACCGGTCAAAGGATCACCATTTTTATTGTTGCAGTTTGAATCGCAGACTTAGGACTGGTCGTAGGACAGGTCGACATTGTTCACATGACCAGTCGAACAGTCTCCAGGACTGGTCATAGCTTAACCAGAAATTTCTAAAAATTTGCAACAACTTATGATTAGTCTTGAAATTTCTAGGACTGGTCGAGGCAATGCTAGGACTAGTCGAACAAGGTCCAAGACTAGTCTTAGAACAGACCAAAATCAAGTATAAACATATAGTTTGAATTATGTATTCCCAATGACCTACCTTAAGGTCAATCTAAGGTCTATCATACCTGGAACATGAAGTATGAACATTGAACTTCATTCATTCAACGAAGGTAGACCTTTGAACCTTAGAGAGCTTGACTTCTCGCACTTGATGTAGCTTGATCTTGAGATATCCAAAAGCTTGAACTTAAACTTCAACTTGAGTTGCACTTGAGACGTGAAGTGTACTTTAGTCTTGTAATCTTTATCGAAGTAGCTTTGAACATTTATACTTATAGGCATTTGACAGAGTACATGGCTTGTCTTGACTTGAAGTCGATCAAAGTACTTAACTTGAAGCACTTGTGAAGCAGTGTCTTGAACATATATAAATCAACATACAAATATAAGACAGAGATAAAGGTTTTGGCACCACAAAATTTGACAACCAAAGGAACATGTGACCATAGCACTTACAATCTCCCCCTTTGTCAAATTTGTGGCAAAACATTCAATAAAAGCAAGATGAATACAAAGAATTAAAAACAGGTTATAACAAAAAGAATCCGTTACAGCCTGGTTAAAGAATCATGCACCAGTTATCATACAACAACTAGCACACCTCAGATGAAGTAGGCAAAACACTTCACCTTCTTACTCCCCCTGAATTACTCCCCCTGAGTAGCACATATAAATGCAAAAAAAATGCATGCTTCTACTACTTACAAATCAATTCATTCATCTCCAAAACCATCATAAAAATTCTTCCCCTTTTTATCACAATATGACAAAGGAAGAACAATACAATGGAACATGATAAAAAATAGGAGTAATCATGGAGATAAGATATATGAAAATAAACATCATAACTAGTAAAATAGTTCAATCCACAACCAATAAACTATAATCAGCAAACCATATAAAGTTCACAATCCAACAAAAGTAAACTTAAGGTTATTACAAACCAAAGATAAAATCACTCAATCTAAACCTAAAGAAGGCGCACGTATGGAAGGATCAGGTTGATGCATGCCCTTGTTTAAGCGCCTAAGATACTTGCGCATATATTAAATTGTAAATCATAGGCAACATTCATCTTATCAACTTTAACATCTATATGCTCTATCTTCTCCTCTAGTGCATGCAAATGCGCATCAGACCCAAATGGGTCATAGTCAGGGTCATTAGTAGAATCAGACTCAATTTCATCAAAAATATCATCCATGTTTATGTTGTCTAGAGGAAGATCATCAACTTCTTCTTCATTTCCAGCTTCAGCTCCACCATCACCATCCGCTTGGCCAGGAGCCAAGTCCAACTTCATTTTTTTTATATTTGTGTTGTTAAAAATCAGATTATGGATAGGAGCCTCTCCAACAGGCATAACGACTAACATATGAGAAGCCAAAACAGTCATAAGGCAGGAAAAAGGTATATCACTATGACCTGGATGGAGACAAAACTGAATGATGAAATGACATATTAAAGATGGAAGGCAGACTTTAGTACCAGTAATGACAGAGTGCAAAACACGAACCATAAAAGCAGTCAACTCTATTTTGTTACTAGAGCGAGGATACAAATTTAAAGTAAAAATTTTGTGGAGGACTTTGTATTTTGGTAACAAGTACATATAGGGGAGCGCATTCCCCTTGTGAGTCCATTGTACATTCATGTTACATAATGCTCTAGTGAGCATCCTTTTTTTAGTCTCAGAGGGTTTTTCAGATAGAACATGAATGGGGATACCCTCATCATTAACTGGAATATCCATAAGGCCAGATATTAAATGACGGTCTACATTAAAAGGGCCTTCTCTAGTATCTATTTTAAATGTTAAATTCTCAACAGAAAAGTCAGCTATACATGCAAACATGGATTGTATAATATACCGGTATGCAAGCCCACCCCAATGTAAGATGTTATCCCAACCTACAGCTTGGAGGAGAGAAAAGACACCAAATGGAGCAATGTGGTTAAGATCAATAACTTTTTCAACGATAACCTTGCGTAAACGTAAATCCCGTACAAAAGCGGGATCATCTTCAGATGAATGAAGATGACGCTCAGTTATGGGAGCTGATCTAGAGGATGATGGACCACGGGCTGTTTTCTTTTTTCCTCTAGCATCCATTACCACAAAGGAATACAAAGGAGCAAGAAATCACAAGGAAATAGAGATGGGCTTTTCTAGATCAGTAAATGGAGAAGAACCCCCAAAATCTCAATAAAGCATGAAATCAAGTACTCCAATGATAATAAAGAAGAGAATAGAACTTGAATTTATATTATTGACCAAAAGAATACACTAAGCTTGAAGATCAGGTCGGCGGGTTCGACTGGTCATATGTCGGCTCGTTAGAGAGGAAGTTAGAAATGAGGAAGATGAGATTTTCCCTCAATTTTAAAACAATTAACGCACTCCATGACCGGTCTTGGCCTGTCCATGATCGGTCGTACCAGGACCAATCGTGTACACCCACGACTGGTCGAGTACCGAAAAAAATTAGCATTTATTAAGAAAAATTGAAATTTAAACACATAAATTCTTAAATATATTTACACTATGATACACAAATGCATGAATAATCAATTTTGTATGCACTTACCAAGATCAAATCTTAATTTATTAAACCTGCTTTTATCAAGCGATTTAGTGAAAATGTCAGCAAGTTGAGTCTCAGTCGGAATGTATTCTAAAGATATTATTTTTTGTTCCATTAATTCACGAATATAATGATACCTAATATCAATGTGCTTGGTACGTGAGTGCTGGATTAGATTTTTTTAAATATTTATAGTACTGGTATTGTCACAGTATAACACCATTGAATCTTGTGCTATTTCATAATCACTTAACATACATTTCATACAAATAAGATGAGTACACGCATTTCCAGCTGCGATGTATTCAGCCTCAGTAATAGAAAGTGATATAGAACTTTATTTCTTGCTAAACTAAGAAACTAAATAATTTTTGATATAGAAACAACCACCACTAGTTGATTTCCTATCATTAATATTTCCAGCCCAATCAGCATCAATGTACCCTGCTAACTGAATACTAGTATCATATGGATACCAGAGACCCAAATTAACTGAACTTCTGACATATCGCATAATCCACTTAACAATAGTCAAATGTGACTCTTTAGGATTAGACTGATATCTAGCACAAATACCAACACTTAAAGCAATATCAGGTCTATTCGCAGTTAAATAGATAAAACTGCCCATCATACCACGATATAACTTAGGATCAACATTTTTACCTGTAGAGTCCTTTGAGAGGCTGAGGGTTGTACTCATTGGAGTTTCAAAAGTTTTACCATTCTCAAATCTGAACTTTTTGATCAAGTTCAGAGCATATTTAGTTTGAGAAATAAAAATTCCATTAGGTTATTGTTTTACTTGTAACCCTATGAAATAGTTCATTTCTCCAACCATGCTCATTTCGAACTTAGATTTCATTAAATCTGCAAACTCAACAGTTGTGTTAGCACAAGTTGATCCATAAATAATATCATCAATATAGATTTGAACCATTAACATATCATCGTTATGTTTCTTAACAAAGAGCGTCTTAGCGACACTGCTCATTTGAAAGTTATGACTGAGTAGGAACTTAGTCAATTTCTTGTACCATGCATTGGGAGCTTATTTTAGACCATAGAGAGCGTTTTTAAGATGATATATATGATCGTTAAACTTAGGGTCTTCAAACCCTGTAGGTTGTTCAACATATACTTCTTCATGTAAATCACCATTCAAAAAGACACTCTTTACATCCATTTGATAAATTTTAAACTTTCTATAATAAGAAATGGATATAAAAAGTTTGATTGATTCAAGATGACAACTGGTGTAAAGGTTTCATCGTAATCAATTCCTTCAATTTGAGTGTACCCTTGTACAACCAGTCTTGCCATGTTTCGAATAATATTACCAAGTTCATCAGACTTATTTTTAAAAATCTACTTTGTTCTAATAATATGTTTATCTTTAGGTCTAGGAACAAGATACCAGACATCATTTTGAATAAATTGATTAAGTTCTTCCTACATAGCAACTATCCAATTTTCATCAGAAAGAGCTTCCTTTACGTTACTCGGTTCTATCTAGGATGTGAAACATACATAATTACATATGTCTTCAAGTTGACTATGAGTGCGTACACCAGTGAGAGGGTTTCTAAGAATTTGAGAAGTTGGATGATCTTTAACAGTCCTCAATTCAAAATCAGTTTGATTTGATGAAGTATCTTGTTTGTCAGTTAAAAGAACTTCATCATTATCTGAACTTGGGGTAGGTGTATTCAAGTGATCATCTATGACTACATTTATAGACTCTTGAATAACACCAGTCCTTTTGTTCAATACACGATATGTACGACTGTTTAAAGAGTATCCTAAAAAGATACCTTCATCACTCTTAGTGTCAAACTTTTCCAGATTTTTCCGATCACATAGAATATAACACTTGCTGCCAAAAACTCAAAAGTATTTGACAGTGGGCTTCTTATCAAACCATAATTCATAAGTTGTTCTATTATTAGATTTACAAGTATAAACACGGTTAATGATATAGCAAGCAGTATTCACTGCTTCAACCCAAAGATTTCTTGGGAGCTTTATACTATTTAACATTACATTTCCCATTTCTTGAAGCACTCTATTTTTCCTTTCCACAATTCCATTTTGTTGTGGTGTTTTAGGCGCAGAGAATTCATGCGATATTCCCTGATCACTACAGAATTTCTCAAAATTGCTATTTTCGAACTCAGATCCATGGTCACTACGGATCTTACATACTTGAGAACCTTTTTCTTGTTTGGATTCGTTTGATAATATTTTTCACTTCATCAAGGGTTTATGATTTGTCCCTTAAGAATACTACCCAAGTAAATCTGGTATAATCATCCATGATTGCTAAGATATATTTTTTACCACCACAACTCTCCATTTTGGTTGGTCCAACAAGATCCATGTGGAGAAGCTCGAGTGGTCTTGATGTGGCTTTGGAGTTCACCTTTTTGTGAGAGGTCCTAGTTTGTTTACCATACTGGCATTCACCACATATTTTGTCTACTTTTTGCAACTTAGATACACCTCTAATAAGTTTCCCTTTGCTCAATCTGTATAAGTTACGGTAGTGCACATGTCCAAGGCATTTATGCCATAATTCTATTTCATTGGTATGGACCATGTAGCATGATTGACTAGATGAGCTACCATTACTTACAATATACTAGTTTTCAGAAGTTCTGCGACTAGTTAATATTACAGAACCCTTTTTGTTTATAATTTCACAACCTTGATTAGAAAACTTCACACTATGGTTGTTATCGCATATTTCAGATATGCTCAAAAGGTTGTGTTTTAGTCCCTCAACATATAAAACATTCTTAAATAAAGGAGGTTGTAGAGTTGGATCGTACCTTGGCCAATAATCTTGCAATTACTACCATCACCAAATGTCACTGATCCATCGGTCATATCTTTAAGATCGGTGAATAAAGCCTTGTCACCTGTCATATGTGTGGAACATCCACTATCCAGGTACCACTTTGAATGACTTGTTACTTTGAAAGTAGTGTGGAAAACCAAGCAGGCAACCTTAGTGTCATGCCCCAAACTCGAAAATTGGGCTCACAAAATTTTTGATCGCCGAATCTGGCGCCGACAGCCTCCGTAGAAACCCATTCTCAGCACTCAGCTCCCTTTTGCCAGGTTTCGATCCTGGGATGCTACAAGGAGGATTTTCAACATCAGTTTGATTCGTGATAAGCATAACCAAAGGCATAACCCATAAACAACAACCAAAAACTCTATTACATTTCCACTATGATAAAAAACTTTACAAGTACAATGAGCATAAAGGGAAATACAATGATGATAGACCAAAATCTTCAAAATGATCTGCAAAGTGCTCCTGCCTCAACACTGCTGCGCCCCAACGTCACCTACACATAACGGTCGTGTATAAGCTTATGAAAAGCTTAGAGGGTGGTGAAAGTGTGTGTGCAAGGTAGTAATATGATTATGCAATATCAGAGTAATGCGAAATATGCTGATGGATCCATGAATACTATTAGTCGTACTAAGGCCATGCAGTGCAAAGCATGAATGATGTAGGCCATACCAAGGCCATGCGATGCGAAATGCAACTCAAGCATACAATCCTCATCTAAGTCCATATATCAATACAGCTCAAATTTGAGATATCACCGGGGTCTAGTACACTCTAAACCAGATCACTGCCCCATCGCGCGTACTAAGGTAAGTGGAAGAGACCTTACTATCCGTCTGCCAATATTGGGCTCGACTCGTCGATAACGGACCCATTCCTCGAGCTGGTCAGATTCGGCCTAGTTTTGCCCCCTACTCTCAGGCGGGTAAGGCCACACCCCCTTCCAACCGACCACGTCACAGTAGAAAGCACGATCGTCTGGTAATCGGCACTCGACGCTGCTGTATCCACTTGGTTTAGATGTTGGAGCAACCTCTTGGTACCATAAGGTTTTAGGGAATTTCACCCAGGGATATCTATAGCACCCCATGTAGGATAAGATTTCTAGTATCCAATCCTGCCAACCATGATACGCCTGTAGAGGCTACGACCCTGATGTCACGAGGGTATACAATAACCATGTCACACAATGTGAAATGCATGAATCACACTATCCAGTCATGCAGCAATCCTGCGCGTATCGTGCACTCATGTAGGGTAACACCGCCTATCCGGGAGCCCCTAAACAATTTGCCTGAAGACATATGTTATGATCAGCCACTTCTCATATCAAGCATGCATATGATGCGTATGATCATGAATCATGGAACTATACTATTCATGTTATAAAATAACATACTATCCTTACAATGCTGATGGCCTAAACGGCCTACACACAACAAGTATGGGCCTAACGATGGGCCATAGGGAGAGTTGTAATATGGACATCTAACCAACATTATACTTGCAATGTGGACGTCAAACCAACATTGCTCCCAAGGCACGATCATCGTAAACATCATTACATAATCCGTATTGGGATCACACATTGCAATGGACCTTAGGTACATCCCATTAGGCCTTAAATATATCAAATGGGCCACATCCTATGGGCCTTATATTCATCAAGTGGGCCACATCAATGGGACTCACCAATGGGCCTTATGTGCATTGCAATGGGTCATAACCCGTGTGCCTTAAAATGCATCAAATGGGCCTAATCTCATGGGTCTTATATGTAACAAATGGGCCACACCAATTGGGCCCCATATTGCACATCAAATGGGCTTTAACCCATAGGCCCTAACACATCTCAATGGGCCTTAACCCATAGGACCCCTAATACATCTAATAGGCCTCGACCCATGGGCCTTAATTCATCACAATGGGCCTTAACCCATGGGCCTTATAGATATAACAAATGTTCCTACTCCCAAACATAAGTGTTGGTAATGATTTCCACCATTAAATTCCTAAGGCCCAACATGAAATATGTTTTCCATCCAACCTTTTCATAAATTACACATTTATAGATGAAGTGAAAAAATGGTGGGGTCCACATGAGCTAAGGATCTGACTCATTCTTTAGCTCATGTTATGAGCTTTTAAAATGGATAGACGGTTTGAATGCAACACATGCATCACGATGGGGTCCACATGAGTTAAGGATCTGACTCATTCTTTAGCTCATGTTATGAGCTTTTAAAATGGGTGGACAGACAGGATGCAACACATGCATCATGGTGGGCCCCACGGTCATGGGATAGTGTGAATAAAACACATGCATCAGAGGCTCCACCGTCCAGGCGGACGGTGCGAGTAAGACACATATATCTCGCTGGGTTCCACCGTCCACAGCTGTAGATGGTGTGGCAACACATACATCAATGGTGAGTTCCACGTGTGTGGCCCACCATAACATTTTCCTGCCATCCAACCCGTTGACAAGGTCACACGGACCTGAGTGAAAAGGAAAAACATAAATTTCATCTTAATCCAAAACTTCTATGGACCCAAAAAGAATTCCAAGGGCAGCCACTCAATCACCACTATTTCCTGTGTTGTAGGTCACCTGAGATTTGGATTAGGTTGATTTTTGGAGGGCAGCCTACCGCCCTAGGGGGCCCACAAAATGGATGGTGCGGATATACAAAACATATATCAGGGTGAGGCCCACGGCTGGGCCTTGGGGCTGCTCGTCCGCTTGCTCGCCCGTGCAGCAGGCGCTGCCTGCGTTGTCTGACACCAGTAGCGTCAGCTGCATGGGTGCTTTCCTTTTTTTTTGTTTCATGTGGGTTTTCACAGGTGGGGCCCATATTCAGGAAGTCCATCCCAACCATGGGATTCTATGGCTCATAACAGGTAAAATGAGTCCAAAGTTCAAGATTTTTGGGCGTATAGAAGCATCGAGCAATTTTTCAACGATAACCACTGAAGTTTTCTATGTTATGGCCCACTAGATGCTCAGATCAGCCTCATTCTTCAGCTCAATGCCTAAAATGATCCAGGGAATGAGGTGGATGGTGTGGATTGAACACATACATCAAGGTGGTGCCTACATGAGTGGGCCACTCATAAGCTTGGAAACAAGCTAATATTCGTGTTTCCCAACCCACGTCCAGCGTCCCTGGACGCTAGACGTTGCACGTATCAAACACATTAGAGGTGGGCCCTTCTTAGGTGGGCCACCTCATGGAGAATGGTGTGGATACAACACACATAAAGTGGGCCCACTTGTAGATGATTTGGATAGAGTGCACTCCTCATGGTGGGATCCATCAAGTAGGCCACACAACCATATTATAATCTCATAAAGAAAAATGAAATAGAAATGTAGAGAGAGACATAGAGAGTGGGACACGCGTGTGATGGAGGGCTCCGCCACTATGAGCCCTCCCTTCTAAAAAATCATACATCAAATGGATCCCTTTACACATGGGTCCACCGAAATCGAAAATCAACGGTGGAGATCCTTTCCTCACCAATATGGACGGTCTAGATGACCTTTTTAATGCAAGGAAATAAACCTCATGATGGGGTCCATGGAGAATGGTCCCATCATGGAATGATCATGTTAACCCTAGTGGGCCATCGACCACATCTTAGGGTCCCAAGTGAGATCCAAACCATTAATCGGTTGGCCTCACTTGGCCCATCTTTAAAATATGGAAAACTACTCTTATCAAGCACCTACCGTTGGATCTTCTTGCTCCTATGGATTCCTTAGCCCCTTAGCTTTGATTCCAACGGAGGAGATGAGGTTTGGATGGTTGAGATGGGAGATCTTGGGATGGAAAGGTGGGCCACACTTGTGGCTCTCTTGGAAAGATGGGAGAGGCTTGGACGTATGGAGTTTGGTTGCTTGAGAAAGTGGTTTGAAAGTGAAGGAGAGAGAGAGTTGTAAAGAGAGAGGAGTGATGGGTGATGGATGCGGTGAATGATGGGTGTAAGAGACCTTTTTGACTTTTGTGGCAAATGTGTAAGAAAGGTATAGGCTTTTGTAAGAACTTTTTAACTTTTGTGGCTTGTTTAGGAAAGGGTGAAAGGTAATGTGTACTTGACATGTACTTGACATGATGAGATTAATGGATTGATGTGACAAGTCATAGAGATTCCTTTGGGTTTTGCAACCCGCGGTGCTTTCCTCGCACCGAACGCTGGCCCACATCTCCTGACTAGGATATTTCCTTGGATCTCGAGTCGCGGCATCCGAACAGTGGCGACGGCACGGTCGCTATGGTAAAGGTCTTTGGTTGAGTCAACTTGGGTTAACGACATGTGACTTAAGGTCGCACACAAATATCGGTTAATGGTCGAAGGTTGCCGGAATTTGACCGGTTAGACCGTGGAAGTCTATGGAACAGTACGGTTTAGGATACGGGGCTTACACATAGGAACCCATTTCAGAACTGTTTTAGGTTTAGGAGTATAGTTGGTCTTCTTATGTCTGATGTTGTAAGAATGACCTATAGAGTTAGATTTTAAGAGTTCATTGAGTAGATCAACTATCTTTTCAGCTAGTGGGTTTCGATTCTGATTTTTGAAGTTAACATAGCCGCTTTTAGGTTTTTGAAAATATTTTAAGTTTTTAGAAAAACTTTGATAGGTACTTTTCTCTTTTGAGTTTGAGGACTCTCCTTTCATAAACTTAGGAGGAGTATTCACCTATTTAGGAGGTATATTCTTATCATAGCCCAACCTAGATCTGTCGCCACATTTTCTTGATTCGGATAATAGTTTCTCTAACTTTAGATCACCTTGGGCATATCTCCATGTGTCTTTTAAACTCAAAAGAGAAGATACTTCATTTTTAAGTTTCTCATTTTCAGATTTCAGATTTTCAATCAGGGAGGTTTTGAATTCTAAATCGCATTTTGATTTTTCAAAACAATTTAAAATTTAGGATTTTTCTAAAATAAGTGATTCAAAACATTCTTTGAGTTTAGAAAACTTTTCTTTTTGAAGTTTAAGTTTGACAGCAATTTTACAACTTTCTTTGTATAAGGCATTGTAAGCATCTTGAAGATCATCTTCATTTTCACATTCACTATTCAGATTTTCGTCACTAGTTGAATCTTCATCATTTGAAAAAGTGAACTTGGCTAGAGTCATAAGGGCTTTTACTTCATTGGCTGACTCGGTTTCAGAATCTTCTGATTCAGAAGAGGCTTCAAATTCAGATGATTCATCCCAAGTAGCCAACATACACTTCTTTTTGGGTTTGTCCTTTTTAGGACATTTGTTTGCTAAATGCCCATATTCTTGACAGTTGCAATATTGACTATCTTTCAAAGACTTCTAAGTTTTAGATTTAGGTTTATATCTTTTTCTATCATTTGATTTTTAAAAATCTACCCTTTTCTTACTTTTGAAAATTTTATAAAACTTCTTTGCTAAAAGAGCCATATCATCTTCAGAATCAGAATTTTCTTCAGAAATACATTTAGAAGATTTTAGAGCGATAGATTTATCTTTAGGAGCTTTAAAGTTTAACTCATAGGTTTGTAAAGAACCAACTAGTTCTTCTACCCTCATATTATTCGTATCACGAAGTTCTTGAATTGTGGTTACTTTAGAGTTGAACCGTTCAGGAAGAGAGCGTAGTATCTTTGCACACACTTTACTTTTTGGGATTTTATCGTCAAGACCCCACATCGAGTTTACAATGTCATTTAATCTTGTGTAAAAGTCCTTAAACATTTCATTTTCCTTCATATGAATTTCTTCAAATTTGGTTGTGAAGAGTTGGACTTTAAATTTTTTGACAATTTTAGTACCCTCGTATGTCATTTCTAATATATCCCAGGCTTGCTTTGCAGTATCACAGGATATGATTCTTTTGAACTCATTCGGTGATAGTGTACAAGTGATTGCATTTAGTGTTTTTGCATTGGCACTACTCTCATTTTTCTAAAGGGTGGTCCAAGAGAAATAAGGAGCTACTTTCATTGATTTTGAACCATCGATTCCAGTTACTTCAGTGGTAGGAGGTTTCCATTCAGTCGTTGTGGCTTGCCACACACTCTCATCCATTGATTTTTGGAAGATCCTCATCCTGGCTTTCCAATAGGCATAGTTGGAGCCATCAAAGGGTAGAGGCCTAGTGACTGATAGGCTATTAAAATTTGGCATCTTTATATAGCTTAGATCGTTAGCTCAGGAATTAAATCCAAATAAAAAGCAATAAGAGTGAGCTATTAGGCTTTGATACCACTTGAAATGGCGTAGCTATATGTCCTAGAGGGGGGTGAATAGGACTATACCAAATTAAAAGTATTACAGCAGAATAAAACCAAGAGATAGCCAAATAGAAATAATTTAATTCTTAAAGCTAAAATAAAAGTAACGTCAATAAACTAGTATTGAGAGGTTGATACGAATTCAATTCTAAGGACAACCTAACACCATAAAAACTAAGGGTTTATGGCAGGACAACCTTATTTCTAGAACATCCTTTGTATTAAAAACTCAGAACAAAGAGGAATAAATAAATAGTAAGGAATTGAAATAAATTGTAGAAATTTAACTCTAAATTATTACAGCATTCCCCACTGTGCTTGAAATGTAAAAATTACAACATTCACATCCACACGTACATTCCACGACTTTTAATGATAAAAAATAGAAAGAATAAATGACACATTCACAAAATACAAAGAGTTATAGTGGTTCACCTGTGTGTACACCAGCTGTTATAAAACAGCCACATAGATTGCTACTCCACTCCTAATATCCTCACGCAGGGGATATCAGCATTCACTATCAAAATAGGTTTCACAGGTTCACCTAAAACCTTCATAATTGTGTCTTTTTGACTAGGGCTTACACAATTCAAAAACCTCTCTATCTGAGTTTTCTGGTTCTCCTCAGATAACCACACAATGAGATTTTTCTATCTCAAAACAAACTAAAAAGAAATGTAAATTACAATAAATGTAAAATACCTGAATTTTTCCATTCGTAGTAGCCCGGAAGAACTAATCGGAGTAGATGATTGAATGTAGAAATTCAAAGTCCAATACTCACTTTAAAATGGTTCTAAGTTCTAATTGATTTTTAGTTAAATCAAATGGGCTAGCTGTATTTGATTTTGATTCAAAGAAGAAGGAATTATAGAATTTTTTTCTTTTCAAATTAGATTGGAATGCAGATCAAAATCAAATAACAATAAGCTAGCAAAAGGAATATTAATTATGCACAAAGTAGCTTAAAATGAAAACGAACTTATCTCAGAGTGGATCCTTGATTTTACTTATATTTCAATGTGAAACTCTGAAATTTGTGCTCAATTTATAGTAGCAGAAACCTCGTCTACGACTTGTCTTGAGGACTCTTCGACTGGTCTTAGCAGAACGGATTTTTGAATATTTGGGCGCGATCGGATAAAACCGTTCTACGACTGGTCGTAGGGTGTCTACGACTAGTTGTAGGCCCTCTACGACTGGTCGTAGGACTCTAATGACTGGTCGAAGGATCACCATTTTCATTGCTGGAGTTTGAATTGTAGACTTAGGACTGGTCGTAGGACAGGTCGACACTGTTCACACGACCGGTCGAACAGTCTCCAGGACTGGTCGTAGCTTAACCAGAAATTTTTGAAAATTTACAACAACTTACGATTAGTCGTAAAATTTCTAGGACTGGTCGAGGCAATGCTAGGACTAGTCGAACAAGGTTCAGGACTAGTCTTAAAACAGACCAAAATCAAGTATAAACATATAGTTTGAATTATGTATTCACAATGACCTACCCTAAGGTCAATCTAAGGTCTATCATACCTGGAACATAAAGTATGAACATCGAACTTCATTCATTTAGTGAAGGTAGACCTTTGAACCTTAGAGAGTTTGAGTTCTCGCACTTAATGTAGCTTGATCTTGAGATATCTAAAAGCTTGAACTTAAACTTCAACTTGAGTTGCACTTAAGACTTGAAGTGTACTTTAGTCTTGTAATCTTTATCGAAGTAGCTTTGAGCATTTATACTTATAGGCATTTGACAGAGTACATGGCTTATCTTGACTTGAAGTTGATCAAAGTACTTAACTTGAAGCACTTGTGAAGTAGTTTCTTGAACATATATAAATCAACATACAAACACAAGACATAGATAAAGGTTTTAGCACCACAAAATTTGACAACCAAAGGAGCATGTGACCATAACACTTACACTAGGCTACCCGTCCAGTGCACAGCGACTGTGCACACGCACCATGTATGGTGGGTCCCTTCTTGATGTATATGAGAAATCCAAATTGTTCATCTTATTCCCCATCTCATTTTAACCATGAGGACCAAAATTGAAGCATATCTGGACAATAGGTGGGCCTAGAATCCAGTTTTTATGGGATGATCTACCCATTGGGCCACTTCCATGGAGATCCGAGAGTTAAATTTCAACGTGCATAGTTAATTTATGGTCCTTAGATTACATATAGAATTTCAAGCCAATCGGATGGTAGGAACCCTGTGATCTTGCATTCTGGACCAATTTCGGGCCACTTAAACTTTAGTTTCTCAATTTTCTCGAGTCTCTGGTATGTAAATCCATCGATCTTGGTCTCTTGCCGTCCGTTCCTTTCCTTGGTGGTTCTGGAGCACGAAATCCATGCTTTCAGTACCCTTTTCCAGTCCAGGCTCCCAAAAAACACCTTACATCACAAGCACGATTAAAATAGGCCATTAAACAATATCTTATTCATAAAAGAAGGTAGTAACTAGGGTCTAATATGCAATATTCGACCCTCAACACATTCTAAATTTTTTCCAACTTGGAATTAGATGTCCTTGGGTAGTGGGTCTATCATGACACCTTATCGATTTCTCAAAACTCAATCCTAAAGTCTCAAATCCCCTTCTCAACCCATCTTCTTAAAAAATCTCACCTTTCACAACCTTATTCTTCAAATTTTTCTAAGTACTTTCTTATTAGACACAAATTCTAAAGCTCAAAAAATGAAGAATTGTAATTAAACTAAAATTTAATATAAATAGTAAAAAATACAAATAAAATAGACTTTATACAACTAACCTGATGGAATCTCACAATAACTAGCTTATTTGCATAACTTAGCTTCTTTTACCCAAAATCATATATTGCACATTGAATAACTAATTCTGATTTGCAAAATACACTCATTTCAAGAATCAAGTGGTGAAATCACCACCAGGACCATTAGAGGGGCATGGCACCACCGCCTAGTAAGCGGTGCGCCGCCGGTGCACCAAATTTTGGTGGACCCTTACTACAATTTTCTGCATTTTTTGACCAACTTCAAAAAGTCATCTCTAACTCACCATAATTCTGATTTAGGTGATTCATAAGCCAGATTGAATCTTAATAAGTGTAGTTTCATATAAAAATAAGTGAAAAATAAAATAATATTTTTAATATAGTTAAATCTAGGTTGATGTGACAATTGTCCAAAAATTATTAGTTCAGATAGCTGCTACTTCCAGAATTTTTAGAATTTTTCTACAATACAAAATTTAATGAAATTTGGTTAAAATAAAGTAGACTTGATGATGACCTACAAAAAAAATAATTAAAATAATATACTAACTAAAAGTGTCAAAAAAGGCCATAAAACTACCCTAGGACCTTATTCTGTCATAATTAGGAAAAAATTTAGTTAAGTACTAAACTAAATAATTGGTGGATTTAACTTGAACCACCATTTTTATAAAACGGAAAGACCCAAAATCATTAATACCATTGACTCAATGTCCCTTAAAAACTTAGGAGAAATTCCAAGAGGCTATCGCTCTGGGGAGTACATTGAAACTCCGTAATGGACCTAGACCACACGTTGAAGGTCCAATGACCGTGAAACTATAGGATTATTTTCGTCCTCTTGGGCTTGACAACCATTGTGGGAATTGAGCTTAGATAGTTTCTAGAAACACATAACTTGAGCCCTGAGTGAAGTGTTTGAGAAACTTGTATATCTTTAGAAAATTATTGAAACTTAAGTAAATTGGGCCTTTCACTCATGCATAAAATTGAAGATTTGAGACCATCAGTTTCTGACCTAACTTCACCCATGGGAAAAGGAAATTTCCCTACACATATCCTTATACTTGTGGCCCCAATCGAGCAAGTTCGACCGTTAATCTGACATGGGTCCTTCACAGTCGATCAGCTAATCCGATGGCACCAGAATTCACATCATGACATAGATCCATTGTCAGGGAACTTACCCTATGATGTATGTGAGTTGTGTACCTTCCTATGGGCCTGATTTGTCAAAAACAGTCACCCTTTGGATAAAAATAAAGTATACCATAGCCCTGGGGCCATTTTCATCAGTTATGGGCCTATATATAGCCCTTAAACCACCTCATATCTCTCCCATACGTTTTTCTCCAAACCCTAAGAGAGAGAAGAGAGAAAAGAAGAGAAAAGAGAGAAATAGGGAGTTTGTTGCTGTAATTCTTTCTCGCTACTCCACATGCATAATCACCTCTCCTGTTTTGCTACACGATCCATCTCAGTTACGATTTATGTAAGAAATCCTAACCCTAATCTTGATTTAGAGATCTAAATGTAGTAATTGACGAAATAGCTAACTTGCGTCCGAATCGAGTATTTCGACAAAAAGTACAGACTAAAAACATTTAGGTTATGGTTTTTGATACTTTCAATGTTAGCTAATGATTTATGTCTAACTTGATTACTCCCATATTGTCTTAGATACACCAATTTCTGTATAATATACATGTATAAACTGTTTTGGGAAAAATATGCATTCCATGTGTTTGTTGAAATGTTTGAAAGAGAATTTGAATATAATTTGTAAGTTCCATTATTTTTGATCTAGGGTTAGTCATTGACATATGTAAGTTAACCTCTCCGTATAAGGAATCCCTAAAATATGTGTTGTAACTAACCTAGTCTATTATTTAGTATGGTATAGTCTAATTGTTTGATGAATTGTCCGAATGAGAAATTGTTGATGACTTGTACTTGTTACATGTATTAAGATAGTATTTTGCATTACCTTGTATATATGTATAATTTATTTCATGTAATCATACTTGCCTCTATACAATTTATGAATAAAATACAAGTGTTTATTAACATGTTCAAGGTGTTTGATAAAATGCTCAAATGAAGCCTTTACTTGGATTGTTTGTCAAATGCTGAAATGATTATCATTTGTATTTATTTGCTACATTTGAGTAAGATTGGGGCTATAACGTAGTCTAGGCAATCGGTAAATTCGGATGGGTGAGAGATGTGAGGGTTTAAGCCCCTTTTATAACCTAAAACTTGCCCGAAACAGGCTTGGGAACAATGTTTACTTGATGCCTAACTAAATCGGGGCTGTTTCGGTCCAAAAAGATATTTCTGGAGGTCCCCTAGCCGAACGCGATCAGACTTAAGCTCATGCACGTCAGATGTCACTCACGTCCCATTTTCAGACCAGTAGTGTTCGTAGATCGCACGTGGCGGTCCAGTTTCAGTTCAGCGGTCACCGCATGTAGATCAGGTCTACAAGTCTCATGATATGAAATAGAAATTTTTCCTGATCCAAGGGTGTAATTTGGCTGAATTCTGACGGTCAGAACGCTTAATAATAACGCGTCAAGTCGTGTGCCAGATTTGAATTTTAAATTCCAAATCTAACCCTATTCTCACTCTCTTCACTCCATGCTCAATGAAATAGCCTCTGAATGTCGGTTGGACTTGATTTTCGAAATGATTGTCAAGTCCAGCTAGGCGGTTATAACGGTCTAAGATTGTAGGTATCAGACTTTTGACACGCAGTCTAGATCCAATACAAAGTTTCAAAGAGGTCATAAGAACAAACCGGTTTAGAGTTTGATCCGAGGTTTCAGAGTATTATAGCATCATTGGTTCTACTCGCTTTAGGTCTTGTAGAACATATTTAAAGCGATCAGGGACTGTTTCCTAGCTACTCTAGCGTTGCGCTAGCTAACTTACACTTATTTTCTAAAGAATTAATCCTATGCGATTTCTGGTCGAGTTGGTACTCGAGTCCAAGTACGGATTTTTTCAGGGTGTTACAGAATGGTTGATAGAGTCGCTTTTGAGGGAGCTTTGTCTGAGGGCATGCATCATTACTGCATATCACCCCTGCATTAATAAGAGTAATTAGAAAATGCTTGTTGTATTGTTTTATCATTACTACTTGATTGACTTGATAATATGTTAACCTTTGCTTTATAGTTCTACTAAATTAGCTACTCATTCCCACCTGGGATGGAGTTTTAAAATACCAACCAGACTATGGTTTAGATGTAGGTACTGAGGTAGTCTATGCTATGGAGCAGGACTACATCGATGAGGAGGAGTTCTCCTACTTTCAATTATCAGGTGGGTCAATGTAGACCTCATGCTGATACGCAGGGAACACTTGAATTGGTTTAGTTGAACACTTTAAATTTCTCCTTTTTGTATATTTTGAAATAATACTTGTATATATTCAACCTGGTTACATACTCTTACTCTGGAGTTGGTAAAACACCCACATATTTAAATATATGTATGTTTCAGTCTTTCGCTTGCTTAATTTAATTATATCCAGAGTATGATATGTTATTTTAGTATAATCTCACTCATGCTTAACCCATTAATATGGGCAAAATCTGAACATTATCATCCATATTGCATAAGTGATGTGTTGGATCTCGAGAGTGAAGCTTCGCTCGACCCCTAAAATTTAGGGCGTTGCAAAAAATCTCAGACTCTATTCGACCAACCTTATTCATGGTGGCAGGCACAATGGCGGAAGGTAGAAAAAGATATTCTCTGCCCCTCCTATCTTATGCTCGTTGTATAAAGATTTTGGTCATGCTGCGGTGCACTGCTCAAGCCCAACATCAGGAGTTACATCTTTTACTCCATGGAACTATTTCTCTAGATGCCTTGGCATTTATTTCCCCTGTACTTACAATGACCTGGAAAACACTTATGTCCACCCTGATCATCTGCCCTTATGGCATTTCTTAAAGTGAAAGATGATAAAGAAGTGGTATGAATGGATAATGGATAACATTAAAAACATGGAATCTACTAACTTCTTCCTTGTAGAGAGAACCTTCTTTCTTTGTATTCGTTCTTGTAGTCTTCCCATGTGAGAAGGAGTAGAGTTATGGTGAGAACCATACCATTCGAGTTGATTTTCCAGACAATTTGGGTATGATCAAGCTATGCCCCAGGTAAGTGAGAAGGTTACAAGGACAATGAGAAGCTATGGAGTCGGCCCTTACAATTGAGCTTTAATATGAAAGCAGCTCTTAACAAGAAATTTTGGCTCTCGATTTCTTCTTCCAAGATATAATCATCAAGTGATAGCTTCATATTCCTGGATGCGGTGATGGGTGCATCATTACTACATGATGCGCAACTGTTTTCTAGTGGATTAGCCTATCTGGGTTCTTCCTACACGCTTGAGGAATTATAGGCCAAAGCAAGGGATTGAATATTTTAACAAGAAAGATCAGGCTGTCATTCCAGGACAACTTCATTGTCAAATTTTTGTGGAAGACCCCATCAGAGAAATAAAGCCTCCAAATACTTTGGAAGGATGGATTACTTTTGATTCTCCTTTGGATTTGATAAAACGGGGAGAAAGATTAGCCACTCCTCCCAATGAATTCGAAATTGCAGGTGGTGTTCTACCTTCCCCTACTCCTAACAGAGGAGATCAGCCTACACACCCTACTCTCCTCATCCCTCCTACTTCAGAGCCCATACTTCTACAATTTCTCCTACTATTGAACACACAACCACTGCAGTTATCCTTGTTGTGGACCTTATCGCAACCATAACAAGTTGTGCTACAACCATAACTTCTCCTTCCGCACGTCGGATTGTTATACTGCATCTCCTATGACTCGCTCGTGTGCTAAGTCATTGTCTCCTGAAGTTTTGGCATAACAAGTCCCTTCTCCTACTCAAAGTGTACATTTTCTCCCTGCGGAGACTACTTATAAGGGTAAAAAAAATATATCGGAGGAAGACAACTCATCAAAATATTCAACGAATACTGCAAGCAATGATACATCTTCTCCCACGAGCTTAACTGGTGACGGAGATGCTTTATTAAATGAAGATAATGATGTTGAGGTGGATATTGGAGAAGAAGGCAATGTTAAAGTTAAGTCTCCACTTCCCGATACTCTAGTCACTCATCCAGATGCCTCTCATTCGATTTCGATGACCTCCCTAAATGTGAAGTGACTTGATTATAGAGAATCTAGTTATTCTCCTGATGCAAATATCTTTCTTTCTTTAGATGCCTCATATTCTCCTTATATCGTGGAAACCACTGATGTGGTTGCTCATGAAACATCAACATTAAGGGAAACAGAGGCTCCATCATCACAAATTCAAGAAACAATGGAAAATGTACTTCTTCTTCACAGCATAGAAGAAATCTTGCCGATAGTTCCCACGATATCTGATACCCCTATTCAGGCTGATAAGTCTCCTACTGTGCGTCCTTCTCCTGTTCAGCAAGTACCTTGAAGTTTAGAATTTTTTCTGATTTGGTTGACATCCCAACTCCGACTACTCTCAATTCAAGTAGTGTAGGGGCTCAGGAGCTTTCTTTCAATGTTGTTGTGATTACGGAAGCCCCCAGCTCTGCAACACCCACAACCCATTATGTTCAAGCTACTTCTACTGTTGCCCTCAAATCGGGTACATATTTTCTTTTCTCATTTTATATCATTATACACATGTATCTTCTTTTGAACTTATAATCTCTTCTTCCTTTTCTTTTAACTTCAGTCGTGCCAACTCCAAGTGGATTTGAAGGGTCTAACTCGATAGCCCTTGGAGAGAAATGTTTAGTAGAAGAAAAATGGAGAGAAACTTGCTGAGTGGCAATCCGCCATTAGAGTTGACCTTCTCCTCCATCGTTCTTCCACACCAAGTGAGACCTAGTCATGCTTCAAAGTAGTGGCCAGGGCTGAGTCCAGACTCTTGCATTGCATCAAAGGAGAAACTAAAAAATAAGGAGGAGAAGGAGAATATGAAGGAGGAGAGACAAAGAAGAGAGCGGATCGCTGTAGCATTACCACTCAAACTCTGGTCGAGTTCGCTGAGTTAGGATGCCCCTGGGATGAGTCCATCCACCTCTGGACTTCTCAAAAGCAGAAAAGAAGAAGGGGAAAAAGAGAAAGAAGGGGTGCACAGTTGCACAAGCTTGAACCGAGTCAACCTGACTCGCTGCTGAGTTCGGTTCAGGATAGGATGAGTCTGATTGTCCAGTGGTATTGCTAGCCTTGGCAGATGAAAGGAATAAGAGTGATAATGAGAGAAAGAGAATGAAATGTGAAAAAAAAAAGAGGAAGTGAGAGTTTTTTACTTGAGTTATGGGCTGACTCGGTGAGTCAGCTGGGTTGAGTCAACCATAGGCCTAGTCTGGGTCCTACTGGGCTTAGGTCCAGTCCAGGTATGGTTGGACACTCCAGTAGAAACAAAGAAGAAAAGGAAATATGAGATTATGAGAGGAGGAGAAGAAGAAGGGGAGAGAGAGAGAGAGAGAGAGAGAGAGAGAGAGAGAGAGAGAGAGAGAGAAGTAGATGGGTGCTTAGCCGAGTCAACTCGACTCGAACCAAGTCGGCTAGGTGAACCCACATTTGCTTCTCAAATTTAAATTATTTCAATTATCATTGTTACTGTTATTACCACTTTTTGGATTATTAAAGTTAGATTTAATCAACCATTAGTAAATTTTATATATACTAAAATTAGTTATTACAGACAAAACCTTAATTATTAAATATAAGCACTTTATTTCTCATATTATCACTAATAGTAGAGCACACTATTTAATTCTCATCAAATGATTATTAGTGCCACGTTAGCTAATATTAAGGATATGGTTAATATTAATAATTATTTTGGAATTACTAGTATTATTATTCGTAGTGGGTTGTTGTTAGGTAATTTAATATAATAGTAGCCATGGTTAACATTCATAAATTAATAACCAATGTATTTGATTAATCTTATTCACTTATTATTACCCTTTGATAATATCATTCATGACCCCACAAAATAAGAGTTTAAATCCTATAACCAAAACCTAAAAATAGAAGCTTAGATCTAAACTCTAGGATGAAAATCTTAATTTTACATCAAAACCCTAAGATAAGTATATTAGGAAACCTAGGCCATGATCTTAAACCCAGGTAGTACATAGAACTTGGATCTGATGGTACATGTTCATGAATTGTGTTAGGATTCAATTCTAAAGGCGTAAGAACTTTGTAACACTAGTAGGCGATTCCAAGTATAAGGTGATGATTCTTCCCCTTGAGCTTTCCATTTTCCCATTAACTTAAGTTATAGTTTTTATTTCAATTTATAATTGATATCTCCATTTCATAGTCATATGTGTTAATTGTTGAAATTGAATTGCTACATTACATGCTAAATATTATCCTGCATATTTATTCATACTAGTGGATTATTTATGGATTGCTTATGGAAGTTAAATTGGTACATGTAACATCCCGAAAAATGGGGGTCGGGTAGAAACCCAACTCCTGAGTTCCAGAACATCACTTATGTAACATAGATAATGATGAATGCATGTTATCTGTAGAATGACATTAAACAAGATTGAGACTAAGCCAAAATAGTATATCATACTCCAGAGACAGTTAAATTTGCAAGCGGAAGAATGTGATAAATATATATATATATATATATATATATATATATATATATATATATATATATATATATATATATATATAATATGAACTATTGTAAGTCTCCAGAGTGTGAACATGTTACCAGGTTAAACATATACATGTATACTCCAAAAATGATAAAAAAGAATATACATGAGTGCTCCAAAAAATATAAAATGACAAGTGTCATGGCGTCTAATCAACCTCCCTGTAATCCCGTCGATCAGAACCTGCATATAGGAGGAATTCTCCTCATCATCTCAAGTCCGGCTCTGCTTCACAAGCAGCACCATCATCTGAAACTAAAATAGGGACTTCTGGGTGTCCGGAACACCATCTCGTAATGTGAGAATGAGTAATCAACTCAGTGGAATCATAGAGCAAAGATTAGCATGTTATCAAATCAATCACGCGATAATAGTAAAGAAAATAGTCAAACATTCCTAGATACTGTTGTTAATGCATGCATGAAATGACATGATGGATGCCCTCACCGACATACTCCCTCATGCGGCACCATCTTATGCCCGCGGCATGCTTTCTTCCCGTAGTGCTCCACATCTTCCAGGCACATGCAATGCGATATGGATAATGATTACCAAGTTGTTATTAGTCCTTTTCATACAGCAAGATTGGGAAACTAGGGTACCTTCTTTATATCAATCCCAACACAGATCCTGTCTAGGGTCGTCACTCTTAGTAATGTCATACGATGTTATATTTGTAGGTCGCTGCAAGGGCTGTCAGGGCTGTTGTTCGCACTCATTGCACCACTCCCCCATCACCTTATCAATACAAGCCTAATGTACTCTCGTCGCTATGGAAGGGTCGTCGCCTCCCGTAGGCTCAGAATACACTCGCGGTCACTACAAAGGGCTCGTCACCTGATCGGTGTAGGCCGACAGCTCGAATGTAGTGTCCCATACCACCCCAATCGGCTCACGAGTCATACGTGCTCACTGGTCACTACGGGGAGGTTTGTACCCCCAGCGTATGCTGACAGCTCGACCACGATATCCCATACCACCATGCTCGGTTCATGAGTCTTTATGGATCAGGGTACCATGGTTAACGGGGTTTCTAATGGTAAGTTTAGTACCCTAGGTTCAAGCAGTTATGACTCATACAAGGTGAACATACAATGGCCAGTCGGGTTATTTGACGGGCTCGACTAGTACGAGCGCATCTCAAGTTGAACGACATGAAGTGCATAAAACACTTCGTGTGGCCTAACCACTGCCGCCAACTCAAAACACGACTCGCATTCATCGATGCGTGCTTCGTGGCAAATAGAAGCCAACCATGAATTCAATCCATTACCGACTGCCTGGACTAATGTATAGCCCCAAACACTTGAATATCAACATCAGTAATCATATGAGAGTAAACAGAAATGAAATATAATAATGTAAGCATGTTGACACATGTTATAACATACAACTTAAGCAAATCATCCAACACATGCATTTCATATATATAATGAAATCAATACATATAACCAACATAATGGAAATCATTTACATCAGCATATTACTAGAGAATTCAATCTCAAAACTCATTCACAACACCATCTACTCAATACATACTAATACAAACATTTATACAAACACTCAGTCTACACACTTTAGTCTACATAGCGTATGTCGACTCAAAGTGCGCATTTGGGCAAATCTCTTTGCCAAATAGATCATGCACGCATTCCTAATATCATAACATGATAAATAGCCATGACAATCATTTCAGCAAAATACGGACGTATACTGTATTTCCTACAAATACCCAAAATGCCCTAAATCTCATATTTCCCATATGTATACGAAATGGAAAACGGACAGCATGTTCTAAATGTCAAACGGCGTTCTCTTCAATAATCTACTATTAAACGACATTAAAAGCTTTGAAATCAGTCAATTAAAGCGTCTAAAATCCTCACCTTTCGCCTTAGACGAGTATCGGTTTGAATAGAATGTATACGCTTCGTCAATGACGTAAATGTGACCTAATGCACAAGTACATGAGCTACTTCGCTATTTGAATCAAAGGAATCCCTAAAACAGTAAGAGGGTAGGGTTTTCTTACCTAGAACAAAGTTGGAATCGCCAGAATAGTGATGCAGGTGGGTGGCTTTGGCACGTGGAGCAGCATGGAAGAATCCCTGGAGAAATCACTAGCTTCTCCCTCACTTTCTCTCTCTTTTCTCTCCTCTCTCCTAGGGTTTTCCCCAAATTCGTATGGGTTAGAAGGCTAAGGGTTTAAACCCCTTTTATAAGCCCAAACATGACCAAACTAGACTCCAAGTCAAGGTATACTTGGGTTATCACCAAATCGGGGCTGTTTCGATCTAAAAGAGCGTTTCGGGAGGTCCCTTGGCCGAACGCGGTCGGACTTAAGCTCATGCATATTGGATCCTACTCACCCGAAGTTTTTAGACTGGTAGAGTTCCCAGATCACACGTAGCGGACCAGATTCAGTTCAGCGGTCACGGAGACTCGATCGAGAATTTCGAGTACACTGACCTAAGTGAGAAATGTTTCCTGATCCGAGGGTGTATTTGGGTCAGATTCCGACGGTCTGAATGCTTATACTGATCCCACAAGCGAAACGTGCCAGATTTATTTAAATCCCATTTAATTTTAAATGAATTTCACTCTTTCTCACACTCCTCGCTCCAGGCTCAATGAAATAGCCTCAGAACATCGGTTGGGCTTGATTTTTGTAACGATTGTCAAGTCCAGCCAAGCGGTCATAACGGTCTAAGATTGTAGATATCGGACTTTCGACGCACGGTCTAGATCTAATACGAAGTTTCAAAGGGTTACTGAGAACAAACCGGTTTAGAGTTTGATCCTGGATTTCAGGGAATTATAGCGTCATTGATTCTACAAGTTTTGGGTCTTGCAGAACGTATTTAAAGCGATCAGTGCTAATTTTGTAGGTAATCTAGTGTAGCGATGGCTATTTCACATTAAATTCTAAAGAATTAGGTTCTAAATGATTTCTTTGGCTTTCGAATTGGGTTCTGAGAGGTAACTAAGGTGTTATGGTTGGCCCATTACCTAAGGACGTCTAATCCCAGGTTGGCAAAAATTTGGGGTGTTACACTACATTAGTGGGAAACCCCCACCTATAATTGTACACCCATACTTGGGATGTAACCCAACTGGTTGTGATTGTAATGGACCTTCGGTTTAGTGGTTATTGAATGGTAGTTTAAATTGACCATTGATGTGGGCCTACCATCTAGGGTTGTTATGTCCAATGGTTTTTAATTATGATCTTTTATCGCATGGTTTTGATACTCGCCCTATGTGGCCTATTTTGATAATTGTCCTATGTAGCTTTGTTTTGGTATTTTCACTATATGGTTTCAATATTTTATATCGTACAACCATGAGATGGTAAACCCTATATACTGTAATATGATTGCCCACTAGTCAACAGGTTTCTATTAAACATCCTAAGATGGTAGTCTCATGAGCTGGGGATGGTGGTATGGGACCTATGCCCGAGTTATCAGCCTACGCTGATGACAAGCCCCCGTAGTGACCTTTGAGCTTATTTAAAATGGCTGGTTGTAATTAGACTAATAACCGTTTGGCTAATCATGCATTTATAGCACAGACCAACATCTATTGCTATCGTACATGATGTACGTATTTGTCTGACTAGATGCTTTTTTCAGGTCGATGATTTGCATGGGTGACGAGCCCACTGTCCGCACGAATGAGTATCCCCGTGACAATCATTGCATTCACGCACCCATGCACATAATAAGACCTGTATCATGTACTATTTTGTATGCTTTGTTTTATAACTACGCTTACTTAATATGGCGGTGTGTAATCTTGAGGGGAATTCACACTGAGTTGGTCACTCATCCATCAAATAAATATAACCGTATAGGTAGCATAGGTGGCTTAAGTGATTTTCAGGTTCGAGCTGACGAGGAGCTGGGTTCAAGTGTCAGGGTTGCATGATTGTATCTACCTTGAGAAGTAGAGGGGTCTTACGGTTCAAATTTACTTGCATTCTACTATTTCTCATATATTGGATCATGTAATTCTTGTATTTATTAATTTTGGAGACATTGGTTCATATAAGTCATTATGGGCAACCACTTGTATATTTTAAATGAAATTTAAAATTTTCTTTTATGTTTACTTGTCCATTCTATGCTCATCTACTTACTTTGATGAATATATATATATATATATATATATATATATATATATATATATATATATATATACACACACTTGAATTTAACCATCCTTTAAGGTTAACACTCGAGTTTTTGGGAAAAGAGTCATATACTCGAGTCCTGAAAAGTTGGGGCATTAGGCCAGGAAGTAACTAACTGATGAAGGTCTTCTGGGGGCACATGTATGATGTCCTCATAGATTTGACACTCATGGCATCGCTTCGCGTAGTCTATTACATCTTTAAACATTGTCGTCCAGTAATATCCCATCCGGTGTACTCGGTGGAATAGATTTCTTCCTACCTGATGTGCCCCACATTCTCCAGTATGTGCCTCTTTAGTACTTGACATACCTCCTCTTCACTTAGACATCGCGACAGTATTTCATTATAGGACCTTCTATATAATCCTTCATTACACATAATGAATCTCTTTGCCCTCTGCTTAACCTGTAACTTCACCTCTGAATCTTCTGGGAGGATATCATATTTGAGATAATCAATGAAAGGCTGACGCCAATCATCTGTTGTCACTTCTAGGAATGATATAGGGAGTGCATCCATTATGTTACTAATTATATTTGTTGAGGGCAAGAATATCCTTTCTTCAATTGTCACTTGTAGGGGACTTCGATCTGGGTGAGACAGTGCTGCTGCTAAACTGGCCACAGCATCGTCCCTCGCATTCTCATGCCATGGTATATGCTTGATTTTAACATTCAGAAATTGTTCCAAAAAATGTTGTGCCCTTTGACAATTTGACAGAAGTTCCTATTTCCTTGTTTCAAATTCAGTCGTCAACTAATTTATGACTAGCTTAGAATCCCCATAAATCAGCAGTGTTTTTATTTTCAGTTCGTTGGCTATTTTCATCCCAATGATAAGGGCATTATATTTGGCTTCATTATTTGTACATGCGGTACCCAGCGTAATAGAGTAAGGCAATAAATCACCTTGGGGGTGATGAATATTACTTCGGCACCTGCTCCTATTACCCGGGCCACTCCATTAAAGAACATTTGCCACACGTTTGGCAATTCTATCATCATGACCTGTTCATTAGGAAACTAATCGCAGATGGCTTTGCAGTCCGTCACAGGATGAGCTGCTAGAAAATTTACCACTACCTGTCCTTTTACTACTTTCGCCGGTTCATACGTAATCACATATTCTGACGACAACAACATCCACTTTGCCAACCTCGCCGATAACATTGGACTTGTCATAAAAAACTTAATGGGGTCTGCTCGGGATATCAAGGTTATGTCATGGGACAGACAATAATGTCTTAATTTCTATACTGCAAATACCAATGGCAAGCATATTTTTTCGATTGGTGTATAATTACATTCTGCTCCAATCAAAGTTCGACTTAAATAATAAAGTGTCACTTCTTTCCCATTTTCATTCACTTGTGCCAATAAGGCCCCTAGTGAATTCTCAGCTATTAATATATACGAAATGAGGGGTCTTCCTTTCACTGGGGCTATTAGTACTGGGGCTTGTTTCAACAGTTCTTTAATCGAATCAAAGGCATTCTAGCATGATTTGTCCCATATGAATTTTGCTCCTTTCTTCATCAAATGAGAAAACGGTTGACATCTTCCTACTAGGTTCTAGATGAAACGGCGGATATATGCTAACTTGCCTTGCAAGCTTTTAAGCTCTTTCAACATTTTCGGGGGTGGCATATCTTGAATATCTCTAACTTTTTTCTGATCTATCTCAATACCTCTATGTCTCACCATGAAATTGAGGAATTTTCCTAACGATACTCTGAATGCACATTTGGCTGGGTTCATCTTTAACTGTTTCTGTCTAATTCGAGGGAAGACTAAAGACAAACGTTCATGATATTCATCATGATGATTTGACCTAACCACAAAATCATCCACATAACACTACATGCTTGTGCATCATGTCTTAAAATATATTTTTCCTTGCCCTTTAATACGTTGCACTTACGTTCTTGAGACCGAACAACATAACTTTATAACAATATATCCTCAATAGAGTTCTGAAAACCATCAATTCCTTATCTTCAAGTGTCATTCGTATTTGATTGTAGCAGGCATAGTTGTCCATGAAGGACATGAAAGCATATTGCGTGGTACTGTTTACTAGCATTTCAATTATCAATAGTGGAAGTCATCTTTCAGACATGCTTCGTTTAAATCTCTAAAGTCGACGCAAACCCTGATCTTCCCATTTTTCTTTTTTAGTGGGACTATATTTGATATCCACTAGGGATATTTAACTTCTCTGATGAATCTGACCTTTATTAGCTTGCTTATTTCTTCTTCTATCTTGGGAACTAAATATAGGTGAAACCGCCTCTGTGTTTGTTTGATGGGTCTTTTGTCTTTAGAGATATTTAACCAATGCATCGCTACTGTCGGCTTTAGACCTGACATTTCTGCTTACGTCCAAGCAAAGATGTCTTATTTTCTTTCAGAAGACTAACATATTGATTAGATTCTTCTTCAGATAAGTTGGCACTTATGAACGTGTTTTGACGTTCTTCTTCCGTTCCTAAATTATCAATTATCGGCTGCCCCCCGTCTTCCATCTGCTTTGGAGCTATGTTAGGCTTGCTAATTATTTCAAGGTCTATTTGTTCTATCTGGTCAACTATTACCATGTTGACTAAAGCCCCTGCTCCCAGTCCTTGGAATTTTCTCGCTTCTTTTGATTCACCCCAATTGGAATTGAATTCCTTTTCCATAATTTAAGCCAACGGGTTATTCATGATCAAAACCCATTTTCTTCATGATTTTTTGACTCACCGGGCGATATCTTTCTAGCTCTTTGGGTGTTAATCTTTCATTTCCCATACCACTGTCGACTGCCTCATCTTCTTTCACTTCTGAGGGAGTGAAGAATTCGATCGGCTCTGGATATCTTGCAATGGGTTTAACATGAAATCTTTTCAGAATGAGGGGAAACGACTTACTCCTTTCATGATATGGGAGCGGTACTATGTAATTTGACTACAGAATTTCCAATTGTTCTGGTGATAGAAATGTTAAAGGCGGTTGTCTTGGTTGTCGCAGATGTTTTGGGACAAAATAGAACTTATTTTTCACCTTTTCTGCTATAGATGACTTCGTTTCTTTTTCTTCTACTATTTCCATGCAAGCATTTTCTGGGACCTTGTTCTCATCATCTTCCCTTTTTTCTTTGGTGGCGAATGCATCATAATAACTCGCATTTATGAAAAAAGCTTCATCTTCTGTATATGGTCTTGCATTAGCTAATATTTTGTGCTGCACCTCATTTTTACAATATTTAAAGCACTGGTGCAGGGTAGAAGGTATGATGCCATAATAATGCATCCATAGTCTTCCTAAAAAGAGATTATATGTAGTCACTGCATTTATAATGTGGCAGACAACATTTGTAGTTAATTCTCCAATCTCCAGCGTTATTATGATCTTACTAAGCGCACGCTATCCATCTTGATTAAAGCCCGGTATCATCATTCCACTAGGATGTAAGTTCAAGCATCGATAACCTAATTCATTCAACATTTTAAATGGAAATAGGTTTATAATAGACCCGTTATCAAGAATTATTCGCTTCACTTGTTTACAGCGAATATGACCCATTATCATCAATGACCTATTATGTTCCCCATCGTAAACTACGTCGTCATTGGAGCAGGAGATAACTGGCATACAATCTTCTCATTTCTCATTCTCCATCTCAATCAGCAACACTTCCCTTATACCTTCATCAGTTAAGGCTTTAATCAGGCTTTTTCGGGAGTCTTATGACAATTTTTGAGCATCTTAGACACTCAATCGAGCCGGAATGCCTTTCAAGCGGCTTATAATGTCAATAGTCACTTTCCTTGTCTCCTTTACCCTTTCTTTCTGGCCACTGTTATTGTTGTTGGCATGATTCTTCACTGCTTCTGTCTTTTGTTTTTCACTTTTCAAATTTAGTGAGCTAGCCATCTTCTTCCCTAATCACAAGGTAGTCACTACAACTTTCCCCATTGTTTTCTAATTATCCACCCTTCTCCTTCCTTGATAATCTTCTTGCATGGTAAGTACGTTCACTGCTGCTATTCTATCTCTTTCTTTCTCTTTCCCATTAACTATCTCACACTTGTTTATCATCCTTTGTATAGTATACTTTAGTGTATTACAATTTTCTGTCGGATGCCCTATTATGTGGTGATAATGACAGAAGTCTCTTTCCTTTGTTTTAGATACTTCTTCGGGATGTTTTGATAGGGGAAATTCAATTGTTCCAGTTTTTAGCAACTGATTCAACATAGGGAGTACGTCCTCTTTTTCGAATGTGAAACCCTCATGAGAATTCAATGATCGGGGCATTTTGTTGTAAAACCTTCCTCTAGTGCAATTCGACTCTTCTTTCCTTTTTGTCCTTTTGCCCCTTCCTTCTCTCACATCCTGGGTTCTCTTTTCATGCTCAACCACATTTGTGATCAACTTCTGAGATCCTCTTATAATCATTTCATAATTGACCACCAGCATTTTCTGAGCCATCAATACTAGAGCATGCGCTTTTGTAGCCAAGTCGTGGAAGGTTCTAATGTCAGCACTGGTGAGACCAAATGCTACTCCAGTTTTCATAGAGTTTAGGCACATTTTCACCTGCTCTTTCTCTTCTAGTAATTTCCTACAAGAAGCCCCCAAGATCTTCCATTTGTCTATAAAATTTTCCACTGGCTCTCCCTTTCTCTGTCGCACTGAAGCTATTTTTGTGATACTGACATCACGTTCTGATGAGAAGAAGTTTGACATGAACGCATCTTGCATCTGTTCCCATGTTCTTATCAATCTAAGTGTTAAGCTAGAATACCACCTGAACACTTTATTCATCAGAGAAGACCCAAATAGTCAGAGGCAATCTGGGGCACTGTGGAGAAATTCCCCATACTGGTGATGAAGTCCATCAGGTGTTCTTCCAATGACCCATCCCCGTTGAATCTTTGAAAATCAAGATGCTTGAAATTGTTTGAGAATGAGATATTTTCTACTTCTCTCGGGTACGATGTTCGATATCTGAATCTTCCTGTGCCCTCACGTTCTCTTTTTGACCTAAATACTTCTTCAATGACTTGTTGTACTTCTTGTGTCATCGCTCTCATCGTGGGGGCAGATTCGTGTGACTTGGTCCTTTGCAGCTGTGACCCTTCGGGTTGCTGTTCTCGTTCATTCGTGTTATCAATCATTGGGGGTACCAACATCCAGGCTATGTTATGTGCAAGAGTCCCCAAGGCCTCCTGGAGGTTTCTACATTCTTCGATTGGTGCTTTTTGTGCCTCTGCCATTTCAGCGATTCAATCCTCTATAGTTGGAGAAGACCCTCGGTTTGCTTCGACCATGTGAATGACAACCTCTCTGTTCCCTGATGAGGCAGTAGTCCATGATGCTGAATGGGAGTGTATCGACGTTATGGGAGTTGTCGAAAGAGGAGACTATATGATCTTTGTGTATTTCTGGAGTAATCGGCCAATTGGGAAGACATAGAGATTGGTGACGTGGATCCTGGTAGACTTGTTGGTGACGTGGATCATGGTAGACTTATCAGTAAAGCCTTAACTTTCTGCACTGTTGTCCACCAGGAGCTCTTAACCGGCAAGGCAGGGAAATATTGTGTGGCTTGAGGGATCATTATCTATGTAGGGTAGATTATCGGTGGAGTAAGTTCAGGATGTTTCGTGGATGTATTTCACATTATCAATCCCCTATCTCTTCTCAGTGGTGCATTCATTCCTGTTACAGTGATTTTCCAGGTCCTTTGTATGGATTTCTTTGTGTGGACTTCAATGTGTGGATTCTTTTGTACAGATTCCCTTGTGTGGACTTCAATGCGCGGATTTCTTTACGCAGACTAACTCCTTTCGATGCACAATGCTTCATTGCTCGTAATGATCATCAGCGCACAATGGTTTTTTATACACAATAGTTACCTACGCACAATGACTTCTTACTATGTTTGTCTCTCTTTTTTATGCCTTAACAGATGCCCCCCTGATCCTACATTTTTTATTTTTATATCTACAAAATAAACAATGTAGGATCAGTATTTTAATTTATTTTAACCAATTTTACTTTCCTTTTCTCTATTGTGCGCATCATTAACTCCTTTGGCGCACAATCATTTTCTCTGTTGTGTGCTCACCGAGATGCGCACAACATTTTCTGCATAATGTCTACTATACAACATTTTCCACACAATGGGCCAGACCTCACCTATAAATACAGGACTTCTACACTTTTCCCCCACTTTATTTTTTGCCTGCTTCACACTATTTCCACGTCAAGATATTCTTCATGCAAACATCATTATGTGCCAACAGTGTTGTGCGCCGCACAACCCTTGTCTCTCGCACAATAGGACTTAGCGCACAATGCTTCTCTGCGCTCAATCAGAATTCAACACACAAGGATAGGTAGCAAACAATGACCTTGTGCACAACTTTTTCCGCCCAATGACTTGTGCTTAAATGTGACTTGGACTCTAAATTTATTCACCCCCCTTTTTTAGCAATCTTTCATACTTCTCCTTTATCTTAATGAACTTCTCTCCTTGATTTTAATTTGTTCAATGACTCTTCTATAGATCTCTGATGGTTAGTTAAAAAAGACCTCTCGCCTCCCCAAGTACTGCTGGGCCTTCTCACTCGTAAGCGGCCGAGACTCGTGGTCAAAAAAGTCCTAGATCTGCTGAAGGCTACTCTTCCTTTTTCAAAGAGCCAGCTCCTATCATTATCAACTTTGCTGATTGTATCCAACGCCTATCTGAACACATCCACATGGTTGTACTGATGAAGGAGATAGAGGGACCCCCTACTACAGGACAAGAATCTGATTGGGACAATTGGTTGAAATCCACAACCAATTTTTGCACAGAAGACACCCGTCCTTCCGCTGTTGAAGCTTCCCCTACTCCAGCTATTTCAAAGCGAACAAGAGAAAAGAGTAAAGATGAAGCTTTTCAAGAAAAGATCCAGGAACATAACCAAAGGCATTTCCAGAATGCCTGAGATTCAATCAAGCTAAATGCCGAAGCGATTAAATTTCGTAACCCTTATAACGATGAGACTATTACTCTCCCTTTGCAACTTTAGCACCATTGGTCCATAATTCAAAGCGAACCGACCGACTATATGACACAGAACAGGATCCTGTATTTGTCAAATTGGATGATCAAAAAGCCACAAATCCTTGAAGGTTATCTCATAGAGAAATGCTTAACTCAAAAGACTAGGTAAATAAGATATATGCACTTCCTCACACCATGTTACAATCCTCATTCCTTATACTTCACTCATTTCTTCATAACAATTCAACAACGTTTTCGTAATTATGACTCCCTGTGGAATAAGGAAGAATTTAGGATGTGGAGTCTTTGGACTAATCGTCCATATTACAGCACATAGACCAAAGCAATCTTGAAGAAGTACGAATATGTCCTTATTGTAGCAAAGATATATCATGCTATAAAAGCCACCTCAAAGTTTTTTCAAAAAGACACGATGATTTATATGAGCTTTCTGAAGTACTGGTCTTCCACTACAAATTCCTTTCATCTTCCTGTTGGAGAAGTAAGCATCACCTTTTGGGATCTATATAGGATGGCTGGCCTGCCTATCTTCGGATCCTTCCTTGATGAATACGTTCCTGCAAATAAGGAATTTACCTATGTGTGTCCCAACAGAACACCTAGGATTACAACATCAACAATCGAACTTTTTTGTGAAATGTCTTATTTTGTTGATGTCCATAAGATATCCCCTCTTCAATGGCTTGCACATTTTTCCTGATTGTTGGTGTAAGTTTTCTAACATTTTTCTTTTTCCTTCCAGATGACACTTAACTATAAATATAAATTACTCACTCCCTCTTTTTTTAGGTTTCCTAGTAGCCATTGTGCCGAGTTAGAGGCCAATCGTAAAAAGATAAGGGGCCAGACCAAATTCACAACTGAAACTGAATTAACCGCTTTCTTGGCTTACTGGATGAGTTTAGTCATGCTTCTTAGCTCAAAAAGCTCAGACTCTATTCGACCAACCTTATTCGTGGTGGTAGGCACAACAACAGAAGGTGGAAAAAGATATTCTCTTGATCCTCCTGTCTTATGCTCATTATATAAAGCTTTCGGTTATGTTAAGGCACACTACTCAAGCCCAGCATTAGGAGTTACATCTTCTTTTACTCCATGGCACTATTTCTCTGGATGGCTTGACATTTATTTCCCTTGGACTTACAATGACCCAAAAAAGGCTTATGTCCACCCTGATCATCTGCGCCTATGACATTTCTTGAAGCGAAAGATGATAAAGAAGGGGTATGAATGGATAGTGGATAAAATTGGCAACATGGAATCTATTGACTTCTTCCCTTTTTATTTAGATTACTAAGATGAAGACACAGATGTTGAGGATAACAACAACTGGGCACATATAGAGAGAACCTTCTTTCTTCGTATTCGTTCTTGCAGTCTTCCCATGTGAGGAGTAGAGTTCTAGCAAGAACTATACTATCTGAGCTGATTTGCCAGACAATTTGGGTATCATCAAGCCATGCCCCAAGCAAGTGAGGAGGTTACAGGGACAATGAGAAGCTATGGAGGCGGCCCTTACAATTGGGCTTTAATATGGAAGTAGCTCTTAACAAGAAATTTTGGCTCTCGATTTCTTCTTCAAGGGTATAATCATCACATGACAGCTTCATATTCCTGGATGTAGTGGTGGGCGCATCATTACTTGGTGCGCAACTGTTTTTCGATGGATTGGCCTATCTGGGTTCCTCCTACATGCTTGTGGAATTATAGGTCGGAGCGAGGGATTAGATATTTTAAAGAGAAAGATCAAGCTGCCATTTCGGGATAACTTCATCATAAAATTTCTGTGGAAGAGCCCATCGGAGAAATAAAGCCTCCAAATACTTAGGAAGGATGGATTGCTTTTGGTTCTCCTTTAGATTTAATAAAACGGGGAGAAAGATTAGCCACTCCTTGCATTGAATTTGAAACTGCAGGTGATGTTCTACCTTCCCCTACTCCTAAAGGAGGAGATCACCCTACACACCCTACTCCCATCATCCCTCCTACTACAGAGCCCATCACTTCTACAATTTCTTCTACTATTGAACGTACAGCCACCGCAGTTATCCCTGTTGTAGACCTTACAACAACCACAACAAGTCGTGCTACAACCATAACTTCTCCTGTCACGCGTCGGATTGTTATTATTGCATCTCCTATGACTCGCTCACGTGCTAAGTCATTGTCTCCTGAAGTTTTGGCACAATAGGTCCCTTCTCCTACTCAAAGTGCATGTCTCCCCCCAGTGAAGACTACTTATAAGGGAAAACAAACTATATCGGAGGAAGACAACTCATCAAAATATTCAGTGAATACTGCAAGTGATGATCTTCTCCCACAAGCTTAACCAATGAGGGAGATGCTTTATTAAATGAAGATACTGATGATGAGTTGAATATTGAAGAAGAAGGCGATGTTAGAGTTGAGTCTCCACTTCCCGATGCTCCAGTCACTCATCCAGATGCCTATCATCTAATTTCGGTGACCTCCCTAGATGAGGAGCAACTTGATTATGAAGAATCTGGCTATTCTCCTGGTGCAAATATCTTTCTTTCTTTTGATGCCTCATATTCTCCTTGTATCGTGGAAATTGCTAATGTGGTTGTTGTGAAACATCAACATTAGGGGATACAGAGGCTCCATCATCAGAAATTCAACCAATAATGGGAAATGTACTTCTTCTTCACAACATAGAAGAAATCTTGTTGATAGTTCTCACGATATTTGATACCCTTGTTTAGGTTGATAAGTCTCCTACTGTGCGTCCTTCTCCGATTCAGCCAGTAGCTTAAAGTTAAGAATTTTTTCTAATCCGGTTGACATCCCAACTCTAACTACTCTCAACTCGAGTACTGTAGGTGCTTAAGAGCTTTCTTTTAATGCTTCTATGATTATGGAAGCCCCCAGCTCTGCAGCACCCACAACCCATTCTGTTCAAGTTACTTCTACTGTTGCCCCCGAACCGGGTACATATTTTCTTTTCTCATTTTATATCATTATACACATCTGTATCTTCTTTTGAACTTATAATCTCTTCTTATTTTTCTTTAAGCTTCGGTTGTGCCAACTCCAAATGGATATGAAGGGTCTAACTCGATAGTCACAATTTTTGATAAACTTTCATTGGAAAAAGTGTCTCCTCTTATGCTGGGACTCTTCCAGAATGCAATTTCTGTTATCATCAGTGCTTTTAAAGATCCAGCCTAGTGGTCTTTTATAAATAGTGTCTTAGTAGTCCTCACTCATTCGGCTCATCTGGCGCATGTTGATGTTCAGTCTCTTCGCAACTCCTTGTCAAAGTTTTATGATTCCACCAAAAACTTAGAAGCAGCGCGAGATATAGTTATTGCTCCCAAAATTCTGAATCGCCAAAAGGAATTAACACTACTTAAAGAGAAACTCTCTCATTCAGATGATGTCCTTTCTAACCGCAATGCTATTAGTCAATCTCTTCATGAGAAGTTAAAAGTTTTTGATAGAAATAAAGCGATCATTGACGATCAAATCACTATACTCAAGAGAGAGATTCTATTACTGAAGAGTCAGAAAGAAGCAAAAGATTTAACTATTCATCAAGTCAAGGAGGAGTTTGAAATGAATACTCGAGTAATTAATACTGAATAACTAAACAAACAAAGAATAGTTAAGCTATTGCTTCTTTGAAATCAGAAATGGTTCACGTTCCTGATCAAGAAAGAATAATTCTTGAGGTTGAATGCACGACTATTGTAGCACAATTTCAATTAAAAGAAGAATTGCAATGTTACTTAGCAGTATTAAACATAGTTGAAGATCTTTAGGCATTGTATGTAAACTCCTTTTTTGTGTTGTGATACATAAACAACTTATAGTGTTTTATTCAGAGAAAAATGCATTCTTAATAGTACAATCATCGATTTTGGAATGCATGTTGATGCAACATTTTCATACTCATGCTTTATTATTTCTGCTATTTATATTTATGCATTGTACGGTGACCCTATGTAATGTTTTATTTCAATGGGTAGAACTATTTTATTTTATAGTTAGTTAATTAGCTTTACACATAGTTTAAGCTCTTGAGTAGTGGAGCAATCACAGTTTTTTAGACTTATAAGTAGTTGGAGTCGGGTCTTATGTGAATGGTCTCTCTACCGCTCATGAGTTCTTTGAACTTATCACGGTCGAGGAGTTCACAAATTGTAGTCCATCAGAGGGGCCCAATGAAGATATCTAAGCTGTGAACTCAATGGAATTTACGCATAGGGTTGGCCACAGTAACTCTCTAGAGTTCACGGGGCGCATAAGGTAACCTTTGGTATCAACTCCGGGGTCGTAAGTCCATCAATGAGGGGGCATTTATTGAGACCCTGTCCTCATGGGTTAATTCTGAAATCAAACTAAGGATCTGGGGGGTCTTATTCTATTCTCAATTTTTTTTCATTTGTAAGTTCAGACCCATTCACGGGAGGGTATTTTCATCGTCATCTACGACGCTGTCAGAGAGCTTATAGATGGAATTGGTCTCACACGTGACTGGTCGTTGAGGACCTTTGGCTTTTAAGACTTTATGTCATTAGCTCCATCTGCTGCCCGCATGGGTATGCACGTGATGTGGCCTGTATTTGGCCGTATGTGGCTTGGCTAAGCTGCCTTAGACAATGAATCAATAATCGACATATTGTAACTGCTTGTTATTTCCTGCATGATAATCTGATAATATTTATTCTTTATATCTAGCCAGCTTGATCTGATGATATTTATTCTTTATATCCAGCCAACTTGGTGATAATAATCAATTTTGATAAGTAACTAGTAGTGACGGCGACGGCGGGGATTTTTTCCATGGTGAACGACCAATAATGACAGCAATGGCTGGGACTTTGATGATATTAATATGCTTAAAAATTCACCTTTTATTCATCATTCATGAAGAAAGAATACAAGGCTCCACCTTTAAAGGTTATTTCACCATTTCATTTGCGATTGCCCCCTTTTGATGTAGAAGAATTATCCTGATAATCTTCTAGATCAAAATCTCTTCCACTATTGGGGGTGATATTTCTTGATGAAGACCTTTTTATCGAAGGTAGTAGAAATTCTGGCCTGACATAATTGTAAGCGCTGTTGAGCTTCCAGTCCTTTTCATCAAGCAGATCCAACTCTTTCAGCTGTATCCTTACATTCTCATCATCTGTAATTGATTGATGCATTGCTACCCTTAGTGAAGCAACTTATATTTAGATTGGCACGACAACTTCTACACCATAAACTAATGAATACGGGGTAGCTTGTGTCATTGTACGATGTGTTGTCCTATAGGCCCATAGAGCTTCTTGTAGTTTTTCATCCCTGTCACACTTATTCTCGCTCAGTGTTTTCTTCAGTATTTTTACAATCATCTTATTAAATGCTTCTGCCAGCCCATTGGCTGGTGGATAATAGGGTGTTAAGAATGACTGATGAATTTTAAACTTAAGACATAACTTCTCCTTGCCCCTGTTCTTGAAAGGAGTGTCGTTATCTGTGATGAGTTTCTTCGGGATACCATGGCGATATATTATTGTGTGCCGAATAAAATTAACAACATCTTTCTCTTTAACACTTCACAGTGTAATCGCTTCCGTCCATTTGGAGAAATAGTTGGTTGTTGTTAGTATATACTATTTTCCTCTAGACGACGGTGGATTTATGTGGCCGATGACATCATGTCCCCATGTGGGAAAAGGCAAGGAAGTAGCTGACTAATGAAGGTCTTCTGGGGGCACATGTATGATATCCCCCTGGATTTGACACTCGTGTTATCGTTTCGCGTAGTCTATTACATCTTTAAACCTTGTCGGCTAGTAATATCCCATCTGGTGTACTTGGTGGAATAAATTTCTTCCTGCCTGATGTGCCCCGTATTCCCCAATATGTGCCTCTTATAGTACATGACCTACCTCCTCTTCACTTAGACATTGCAACAGTATTTCATTATAGGACCTTCTATATAATCCTTCATTACACATAATGAATCTCTTCGCCCTCTGCTTAACCTGCAACTTCACTTCTGAATCTTCTAGGAGGATATCATATTTAAGATAATCAATGAAAGGCTGACGCTAATCATCTGTTGTCACTTCTAGGCATGATATAGGGAGTGTGTCCATTGTGTTACTGATTATATCTGTTGAGGGAAAGAATATCCTTTCTTTAATTGTCACTTGTATGGGACTTCAATCTAGGTGAGACTATGCTGCTGCTAAACTATCCAAAGCATTGGCCCACACGTTCTCATGCTGTGGTATATGCTTGATTTCAACATTCAAAAATTGTTCCAACAAATGTTGCGCCCTTCGACAGTATGGCAGAAGTTCCTGTTTCTTTGTTTCAAATTCAGTCATCAACTGATTTATAACTAACTTAGAATCCCTATAAATTTGTAGTATTTTTATTTTCAGTTCACTAGCTATTTCCATCCCAATGATAAGGGCATTATATTCGGCTTCATTATTTGTACGTGCGGTACCGGGCGTAAAAGAGTAGGCAACAAATCACCTTGGGGGGTGATGAATATTACTCTAACACCTGCTCATGTTGCCCGAGCCACTCCATTAAAGAACATTTACAACACATTTGGAAATTCTGTCATCATGACTTGTTCATTAGGAAACTCATCGAAGATGGCTTCGCAGTCTGTCACAGGATGAGCTGCTAGAAAATCTACCGTTACCCGTCCTTTTATTATTTTTTCCGATTCATACGTAATCGCATATTTTGACAACAACAACATCCACTTTGTTAACCTCCCCGAAAACATTGGCCTTGTCATCAAAAACTTAATGGGGCCTGCTCGGGATATCAAGGTTATGTCATGGGACAGACAATAATGTCTTAATTTCTGAACTACAAGTACTAATGCCAAGCATATTTTTTTCGATCGGTGTATAATTACATTCCGTGCTAATCAAAGTTTGACTTAAATAATAAAGTGCCACTTCTTTCCCATTTTCATTCACTTGTGCCAATAAGGCCCCTAGTGAATTCCCAGTTGCTGATATATACAAAATGGGGGGTCTTCCTTTCATTGGGGCCGTTAGTACTGGGGGTTGTTTCAACAGTTCTTTTATTGAATTAAAGGCATTCTGGCAGGATTTGTCCCATGCGAATTCTACTCCTTTCTTCATCAAATGAGAAAATAGTTTGCATCTTCCTACCAAGTTCGAGATGAAACGACGGATATATGTTAACTTGCCTTACAAGCTTTTAAGCTCTTCCAACATTTTTGGGTGCTGCATATCTCGAATAGCTCTAACTTTTTTCGAATCTATCTCAATACCTCTGTGTCTCACCACAAAACTAAGGAATTTTCTTGACGAAACTCCGAATGCACATTTGGTTGGGTTCATCTTTGACTATTTCTTTCTGATTCGGCGAAATACTAAAGACAAATGTTCGTAGTGTTCCTCGTGATGATTTGACCTGACCACCAAATCGTCCACATAACACTCTACTTGCTTGTGCATCATGTCTTGAAATATATTTTGCATTGCCCATTGATACGTCGCCCTTGCATTCTTGAGACCGAACGACATAACTTTATAACAATATATTCCCAATGGAGTTCTGAAAGCCATCACTTCCTCGTCTTCAGGTGCCATTCGTATTTGATTGTAACCGGCGTAGTTGTCGATAAAGGACCTGACATCATATTGCATGGTACTGTCTACCAGCATTTCGGTTATTGATAGTGGAAAGTCATCTTTCGGACATGCTGCGTTCAAATCTCTGAAGTCAACATAAACCCTGAACTGTCCATTTTTCTTTTTTACTTGGACTATATTTGATATCCACTTGGGATATTTAACTTCTCTAATGAATCTGACCTTTATTAGTTTGCTTATTTCTTCTTCTATCTTGGGAACCAAATCTGGGTGAAACCGCCTCTTTGTTTGCTTGATGGGTTTTTTGTGTTTAGAGATATTTAACCGATGCATTGTTACTGTCGGCTCTAGACTTGGCATTTCTACGTATGTCTAAGCAAAGACGTTTTGGTTTTCTTTTAGAAGACTAACATATTGATTAGATTCTTCTTCTGATAAGATGACACTTATGAATGTGTTTCACAGTTCTTCGTCCATTCCCAAATTTATCTTTTTCAAATTGTCAATTGTCAGTTGCCCCCCGTCTTCCATCAGCTTTGGAGCTATCTTAGGCTTGCTGATTATTTCAAGGTCCATTTCTTCTATCTGGCCAACTATTACGTTGTTCACTAAAGCCTCTGCCCCCATCCATCGGAATTTTTCTCGCTTATTTTGATTCACTCTGATTGGAATCTAAATTCCTTTTCGATAATTTAAGCTAATGGGTTCTTTGTGATCAAAGCCCATTTTCTTCAGGATTTTCTTACTCATCGAGCTATATCTTTCTAGCTCTTTGGGTGTTAATCTTTCATTTCCCATACAACTGTCGACTGCCTCATCTTCTTTTACTTCTGAGGGAGCATAGAATTTTATCAGCTCTAGATATCTTGCATTAGGTTTAACATGAAATCTTTTCAGAATGAGGGAAAATGGCTTACTCCTTTCAGCATACGGGAGCGGTACTATGTAATTTGGTTGGAGAATTTTTAATTATTCTGGCTATAGTAATGTTAATGGTGGTTGTCCTAGCTGTCACAGATGTTTTGGGACAAAATAGAACTTCTTTTTCGCCTATTCTCCTACAGACGACTTTGTTTCTTCTTCTTCTATTATTTTCATGTAAGCATTTTCTAGGACCTTGTTCTAATCATCTTCCTTTTCTTCTTTGGTGGTGAATGCATCATAATAACTCGCATCTATGAAAAAAGTTTTAGCTTTTGTATATAGTCATGCATCAGCTAATACTTTATGTTACACCCCGTTTTTAAAGTATTTAAAGCACTGGTGCAGGGTAGAAGGTATGATGCCATATTGATGCATCCACGGTCTTCCTAGAAGGAGATTATATGTAGTCACTGCATTTATAACATGGCAGATAACATTTGTAGTTAATTCTCCTATCTCCATTGTTTTTGTGATCTTACCAAGCGAACGCTGTCCATCTTGATTAAAGTCCTGTATCATCATTTGACTAGGGTGTAAGTTCGAGCGTCGATAACCCAATTCATTCAACATTGTCAATGGAAACAAGTTTATAACAGACCCGTTATTAAGCATTATTCGCTTTACTTGTTTACCACGAATATGACCCATTATCATCAACGACCTATTATGTTCCCCATCGCAAACCAGGTCGCCATTGAAGAAGGAGATAACTGGCATACAATCTTCTCATTTCTCATTCTCCATCTCAGTCAGCAACACTTCCCTTATACCTTCATCAGATAAGGCTTTAATTAGGCTTTTTCGGGAGTCTTCTAACAATTTTAGAGCATTATAGACACTCAATCGAGCTAGAATGCCTTTCAAGTGGCTTATAATGTCATAAGTCACTTTCCTTGTCTCCTTTCCCCTTTCTTTCTTGCCACTGTTATTGGTGTTGGCGTGATTCTTGACTGCTTCAATCTTCATTTTTTCCCTTTTTGAATTTGGTGGGTTCCCTGATTGCAAGGTAGGCACTGCAACTTTCCCCATTGTTTTCTGATTATCCATCCTTGTCCTTCCGTAATAATATTCTTGCATTATAAGTATGTTCATTGTTTCCCTTCTATCTCTTTCTTTCTCTTTTCCAACTATTATCTCACCCTTGTTTATCATCCTTTGTATAATACACTTCAGTGTATAACAATTTTCTGTCGAATGCCCTACTATGTGGTGATAATGACAGAAGTCACTTTCCTTTGTTTTAGATACTTCTGTGGGATGTTTTGATAGAGGAAATTCAATTGTTTCATCTTTTAGAAACTGATTCATCATGGGAAGTACGTCCTCTTTTTTCAAACACAAAACCCTCGTGAGAATTCAATGATCGGGGTTTTTTGTCGTAAAACCTTCCTCTAGGGCAATTCCACTCTTCTTTCCTTTCTGTCATTTAGCCCCTTACTTCTCTCACATCCTGATTTCTGAAATACCGGTGAAGACCGCTTAAGTTGAAGTAGAGATATGTCAATATATCCTAGAGGGGGGGGGGGGGGGTGAATAGGATTTTTTAAAGTTTTTATGAATTAGTAAAAATCCTTATCACACTAATCCTATTACAAAGTACAAATTAGGATTACTCAAAATTAACTCTACTGGCTTCTAAGCCTGGTAGAGGATCCAATCATAAACAATTTAAAAGACAGACAGTTTATAGAAGAGATTGTGATGGATATGACTGTGTGTGCATAAGATGTGATCATATATAAGGACTTGTAAGACAATCACATAAATGTAAGACATTATCAATCTCAAACACAGTCATTTTATAGTGGTTTGACGACTTGTCTACTCCACTCCCGGCTTCCACACTTAACCCTTGAGTGATCGGATTTCACTAAGGAGGTTTTCCATGGTTCGCCTCAAACCTAAGGTTTTAAATCAGGTTCACCTTCAACATTTACAGAGGTTTCTACTCGGTTCACCTCAAACCCTGGAGTTTTACTGACGTACTCCTAATCAGATGTTTATGCCCATACAGGAAAAGGGTCCACACAACGCACCCGGAGGTTTCTACTCGGTTCACCTTAAACCCTGAAGTTTTGCTGGCGTACTCCTAACCAGATATTTATGCTCTCCACAGAGCAAGGGTCCACACAATGCACCCCGCATGTACACTCCCGTCGGAGGCCTCCTTTGAGGACTTCAAATGGTGAGCAACACTTAAAACCCAATCCTAAAAAGGAATGATCACAAGTGTCCTCTGGACTCTTAGTACTTACAGATAAGTTGATGAGTCCCTTTCAGTGCAGTGATGAAGACCTTCTACTTGTTGATGAAGAGTCTTCAGCTCCCTTGATTCGCAACACAATGATGTATCTATACTGGGCTTAGGTTGGGTCAAGGTTATGATGGAATACCATTCTAAGGATTTTCCTATAAGGAAGATAGAATGGTTCCCATCATCTATGCATTCAAGGCATCCCAGCTTAATGATATGTCATTAAAGTAGTAGCTGAAGGATCCTTGAATGCGAAAGTTCATTCCCCAATCCACTCTATGAAATATCAATGATGAGGGTGGATTGGAGGATGAACTTTCTGAGAGAAAGGGCTTAAGGTAAATGATAGGAAGGTTAAAACTCACAAAAGCACTCTTTACTTTCTCTGCCAGCAATGAAGACAACTCTCTCAATTTGTATGCAAAAGGTTCCAACGGATATAAACGGTCATATTGATGACAGAGTTCGATATCATCGAGAAGTCGTCGATATGATCGAGCGTATACTCTCGATTGTATCGGAAAACCTCTTGATGATAAAAACTCAATTGTCATTTCACTTTTAGAAACCTTCCACCAACTGGTCGATGAGATCGAGACACACATCGATGCAATCAGATTTTGAACTCCGATTCAATCGAGTGATGGTTCGATTTATCGACAGGTGAAAAATAAGAGAGAAGCCTTAAAGAATTTCAGGTTCTACAGATATGATTGGGGAAGCAGTCGATGTCATCAGAATTTGTACATCGATCATATCGGAGACCTTGTTAATGGGATCGATAAATTGTATAGATTTACCTATAAGCTTGTTGGACGATTTATGTCCTGACTCAATCCAATCGACTAGGTCTCGATATAATCGATATATGAATATTGATTTATCGACTGGCACCCCGATCATCATAAACAACAACCTAAAATTCTTGCTGGTGAGAATATGCGCCCACAATCGATATGATCGACTGACTTCCGATATGATCGATATTTGAGTTCAGATTGTATCGGACAGACATCGATATATCGAAGCATATGTTAGTTTTCTTTAGAAAAATAGAGTTGCTGAAAAGCAGTCTGTCGATTATATCAATCCTCTTCAGATATGATCAATATTCAAATATCGATTATAATGACTCTCAAGTCGATATATCGATAAATCGTCCAGATGATTGTTTTGATTGCTAGACGCTTTCTGTCCTCACTCGATTGTATCAATTGAGATGACGAGGACATCAACAGAGCTGGTCGATCATATCGAAGGGGTAATCGATATAATCGACAGTGTAAGAAAAACTTTACTAATTTTTCTTTTTGATAAAAAGCTTTCTTACACTGAAACCCTAAGATGTTCTAATTCTTTTTAAGGGTTTAATCACCTGATGTTTTGGGACATGGGATGTGAGGCTATGATTTACCTTTTTGTGAGCTTCCACACATCAAGTTGAGGCAGACGCTTGACTTGTTCTTCATGTTAGGCGTTGTTGTCCGACTGACTCAACTTACAACATAATTGACAAACAAGGGCACGTAGTAGGTGCACTTTCAATCTCCCCCTTTGTCAATTACGTGAAAAAATACCCAAAACACCCTAGGAACATATCTAAACAGATACATCCTAAATTGTGTGTATATATTTTAACAAAATTTTACAAATTCTAAACTCCCATGTACGTACCCAATAAACTTCTCCTCCATAATTCAAAAACTCCTCCTTTCTTGTTGCGGCTGCCCCCCTAACACCTGCAACACAGATATACAATTTTCGCTCGGGGTATTTGAATTCTTCTCCTCCTTTTTGTCAGTCATTGGCAAAGGTATAAGATGTGATATTGACTGAAGATTCAAGCATATGGGAGAACCATAAGAAGATAGATGTATATAAATGAGAGCAGTGTAAAGCATACATCAATGAAGACCAAAACATAAATCCATGAAGCAGTTAATAGATAAGCATGCAGACAATAACCTTAAGACTGCAATTAACTAGGGAAAAATGTAAATGACAGAGGTAAAAGAACTAGATTAAGCCATATATAAGCTACCTAAGATTGGCAAAAATATTCAATGCTGCCCCAGACGGCAGCAAATTAAACCAAAAAAAAATAAACCAGTATTTTTAGCCCAACCGTGGGCACATGCATCTAAAAAGAAAACAGTTAAAAAGCAGAAACTGTCATACACACCACTGAAAGCGTAGAACATCCAAAAAGATACTGATGATCACACGCAAAATTAAGAGTAAGGTGTACATGATAACATGTATGAATCCGGCATCAGGGAGTAGAATGAGATGGCATCGTGTCGTCCCGTCGGTACGTCAGTAGGTCCACCAATTGTTGGATCGTACTCTTAACTCCTTGAACCATTCTTTCCAGAATAGTGAGCCGCTCCTTTACTGAGTGCATGTCCTTCTGAATGGTTCCAATCTTGTCTAGTTTAAGCCTTTTACCATACCCAGCAGTTGATGTGGACGGAGCAACATCTGGTCCAAGAGGTGCATTGTCAGCCATTGCATCTCCTTCCATGGGATCACCACCTTCTCCTTCTTCCGCTTCATCATGAATTTCTTCCTCAATTTCCTCCTTGTATTCATGAAATCTCAGATCCATTTTTTGAATATTTTTCTTGTTGAAAACTTTGAGGGGGAAAACCGGATCAGTTGTAGAAGGAAAGCCAATACTCTGACAGATTCTACTAACAATCTAGGGATATGACAGATACAAATCTCTGGACGTGTGTATCGCATTGAAAAACTGATTTATAATCAAGGTTGGAAGGCAAATATTCATCCCGGTTGTAACAGAGTAGACTATCATCACCATAAGACTTGTTAGATCGGATCGGTTCGTGCTTCTTGGGTACAGATTAGTGGTGAAGATCTCATGTATGACTCTGAACCGGGGCTCCATATACCTATCTTTCAGGGAATTCCCTTGATACCATGGGATATCTCGGTTATGGCATAGGTATTTGGTTATTTTGGAGCACACATCTGGAAAGTCAAGATTCCAGTTTAGAAGGCCTCCTGACATCATTTGTAGATTGAGAATCTGTGCTAAGGTGGCAGGAGTGATGAATACATCATCACCATCCATGGAAACCATGAAGGAAGGAGGATCAGCCACCGGGGAATGACATGCAGAAAAGAAGTTACGTGTTCTTTCCAATTGGCATGGTCCACCAAAATCCAGGATGGACAACCAACCAATTGCAGCAAACAGAGGTTCTAAGTTGTAAGATGTTAAACACCCCCTGTCTACTTTTCTCTCAAAGATCAACTTCCGATTGGCATATTTTGGTGGCCGTTGGACAGTAGGAGGAGGAGGCACTGGTTAAGATGATTAAGGAATTTTGGTTTGGGACCCACCGCGTCGTGATCTTTGCCGTGTGGGGGTCCCTATGTCCGGGATCCTTGCTCTCTCCCTTGAAGCAAGGACCTTTTGTCGAGTTCCTCTTGAAGATTCCCCCGGACCGGATGCCATGTTTTTGTCCTTTCCCATGTGAAAGAAAAGGCTATTTAAAATATTGGGAAAACGACAAAAAGAAATCCCGACAAACCAAGAGAAAAAGATTCTGATGATGGGAGAATATTACCTAGTTTGTGTTGAGATTTGGCTGGTCCTACCTGGCTTAGGATGATTGGTCGAGAGGATCGGACAGAGAAGATAGTCGAATCGCCCTAAAAAGAAACTTTTTTGGTTCTGCTTGCTTTTATCAGACGCCATTTGTCGATCATATCGGCCGACATATCGATAGTATCGAGAGGTTGTCGGTCGATTCTATCGAGGCTATCCTCGATGTTATCCATGGACACACAACTTTTCACATTCTGAACAGCCATCGATTGTATCGATCATCTGTCGATAAAATTGAAGAAGACAATCACTTGCATTGAAAGTATGTGCTTTTCAGAATTTTTCTAATTTTGACACGCTATTGTATATTTCTTGACTTAATCAATATATAAAAAAAAAATTGCACCTGTACTGTACAAATATAAACATGATAATGTTTATATACAAAAATTAGAGGTCTCCAACCTCAGATGTAACTTTGAGAATTTAGCAAAAATTACATCATTTCACCAATTATCCAGATTTCGATGCAAAATCTGAACGTGTTCTTATACTCTCAATAATTCAGGGTATAAAGTTCACTTTTTCTTTTACTCTCCATCTTGAGACAGAAGTTTTTGCTGTGGTGACTTTTGTTATCTCACCAACTTGATCCAGTGATTTTTCCATTATGTCTTCCATTTTGGGTTATGAATGGGTATTTTGCATTACTCTGGTCAGATTAAGTTTATCAGTGTGAATTTGACCAGAGTTATAAGATTTTGTCTTTAAGCATTCAAACTTGTAATGTCCCATATCACCACACACATGACAAACTAGAGAAGTTCTTGTATTGCTACCTGAAGCAACAGATTTTCCAGTTTTCATTTTGATTTTCTCATACCATAGGCCAATCTTATCTTTTCCAAGCCTTCCAATCCCTAATATTCTTTCAAGTTTTTCACCACTCTGAGAAAACTTATAGTTTATCTCGGTAAATTTTCTGGAATTTTCTAAGTCAATACAAAGTGAGTGGTTCTCATTTTTGAGTTTTGCATTATCATCTTTTAGCAGTTCAGCTTTGTTCATAAGTTTTGATAATTCTTCTTTTAGGGATAGGTTTTCTTTTTCTAATTGATCATTATCTGTGAGATATTGTTGCAAATCATTGGACAAATGTATGTTTATTTCTAAGGTTCTGTCCAAGTCTTTCTGCAACACTTTCTTTTTATTTTCAATCATGCCGATTTTCTTAAGGATGTGGATGCTATGAATGTATAGTTGATTATAAGCATCCTGCAATTCATTTAGCTCTTTATCTTCTTCTTCCTTAATTTCCTCATTGTTAGATGAAAATGATTCAGTGGCTTGTTTCTCTTCTTTTCTTTCAGATTCCATGGGAATAATTGGAGTGGTGGAGACCATAAGAATTTTTAAAGGTTTCTGATCTCCATCACTTCTTGAGTCACTGGTTTCTGAATTTAACTCCTCCGTATCATCCCATGTGGCAGCCATCGCCTTGCCCTTGCTTTTTCTGTTTGGGCATTCGGTAGATAGGTGTCCATACTCATGACAGGCATAACATTGTGGTTCTCTGTTTCTTTTCCCAAATTTGCCTACTAAAGGTTTGTCATCCACCTTTCTACCTTTAGAGGGGCGGCCGCGATTCCCTTGAAAGAATCTTTTGAATCTTTGTGCCAGCAGAGCCACTTCCTCATCTTCATCTTCCTTTTCACTCTCACTGTCATCATGTTTTGGTTTCTTGGAGGTTTTTAGGACAGTGTTTTTAGATTTTTGGGGTTGTGTAAAGTATAGTTTAAAGGTTTGTAGGGAACCTACTAGTTCTTCTACTTTCATTTCATCAATATTCCTACACTCCTCAATTGTTGTTACCTTGGGATTGAAGCGTTCCGGTAAGGATCTTAAGATTTTTCTACATATTTTAGGTGCCGGAACCTTCTCTCCCAATCCACCCATGGAGTTACAAATAATGTTTAATTTGGTATAAAACTCCATAAATGTCTCATGCTCTTCCATCCTAAGATTTTCAAACTGTGAAATTAAGAGTTGTAGTTTAGATCTCTTCACAGTGCTTGTGCCTTCATGGGTTGTTTCCAGTAAATCCCATGCTTCATTGGATGTCCCACACATACTTATTTGATTGAAAATATCTTGAGACACGTCACAGTAGATAGCGTTCATTACTTTTGCTTCAGCATTTCGTTGTTCTTTGTCAAACGTCGTCCACTTCTCATTAGGTTTGGGTTTAGTGATTGTGGTTTCATCTTCAAGTACAATTTGTTCGGATGGTACCACGTATCCTTTTTCAACTGCATCCCAAACTTCATGATCCAAAGATCTCAGGAAGTAGTGATAGATGAGCCCTCTCCTTTGGCCATATTTCTACTTCATTTAAGATCACTCTCTAGGCGGTGAAGCCCTTAAAGAGAGACCCACTCTGATACCAATTTAAATAGCAGTGAAGACCGCTTAAGTTAAAGTAGAGATATGTTAATATATCCTAGAGGAGGGGTGAATAGGATTTTTTAAAGTTTTTATGAATTATTAAAAATCCTTATCACACTAATCCTATTACAAAGTACAGATTAAGATTACTCAAAATTAACTCTACTATCTTCCAAGCCTGGTAGAGGATCCAATCACAAACTATTTAAAAGACAGACAGTTTATAAATGAGATTGTGATGGATATGACTATGTCTGCACAAGATGTGATCATATATAAGGACTTGTAAGGCAATCACATAAATGTAAGACAATATCAATCTCAAACACAGTCATTTTATAGTGGTTCGACGACTTGTCTACTCCACTCCCGACTTCCACACTCAAACCTTGAGTGATCGAATTTCATTAAGGAGGTTTTTCATGGTTCACCTCAAACCTAAAGTTTTAAATCAGGTTCACCTTCAACCTTTACAGAGGTTTCTACTCGGTTCACCTCAAACCCTGGAGTTTTGCTGGCGTACTCCTAACCAAATGTTTATGCCCACATAGGACAACGGTCCACACAACGCACCCGAAGGTTTCTACTCGGTTCACCTCAAACCCTAAAGTTTTGCTGGCGTACTCCTAATCAGATGTTTATGCTCTCCACAGAGCAAGGGTCCACACAACGCATCCCGCACATACACTCCCGTCGGAGGCCTCCTTTGAGGACTTCAAATGGTGACCAACACATAAAACCCAATCCCAAAAAGGAATGTTCACAAGTATCCTTTGGACTCTTATTACTTACAGATAAGTTGATGAGTCCTTTTCTGTGCAGTGATGAAGACCTTCTACTTGTTGATGAAGAGTCTTTAGCTCCCTTGATACGCAACACAAAGATGTATCTATACTGGGCTTAGGTTGGGTCAAGGTTATGATGGAATACCATTCTAAGGATTTTTCTATAAGGAAGATAGAGTGACTCACATCATCTATGCATTCAAGGCATCTCAGCTTATTGATATGTCATTAAAGTAGTAGCTGAAGGATCCTTGAATGCGGAAGTTCATTCCCCAATCCACTCTATGAAATATCAATGATAAGGGTGGATTAGAGGATAAACTTCCTGAGAGAAAGGGCTTAAGGTAACTGATAGGAAGGTTAAAACTCACAAAAGTACTCTCTACTTTCTCTGCCAGCAATGAAGATAACTCTCTCAATTTATAAGCAAAAGGTTCCAACGGATATAGACGGTCATATTTATGACAGAGTTCGATATCATCAAGAAGTCGTCGATATGATCGAGCATATACTCTCGATTATATCGGCAGACCTCTCGATGATAAAAACTCAATTGTCATTTTTCTTTTGGAAACCTTCCACCAACTGGTCGATGGGATCGAGACACACATCGATGCAATCAGATTTTGAACTCCGATTCAATCGAGTGATGCTTCGATCTATCGACAGGTGAAAAATAAGAGAGAAGCCTTGAAGAATTTCAGGTTCTACAATATGATCGGGGAAGCAGTCGATGTCATCAGAATTTATACATCGATCATATCGGAGACCTTGTCGATGGGATCAGTAAATCGTATAGATTTACTGTAACATCCCGAAAATCGGGGGGGTCGAGCAAAAACTCAACTCCCGAGTTCCAAAATATTATTTATGCAACATGGATATGTATGATTGAATGTTGTCTATGATAATGTATTAAACATGAGTGAGATTAAGCCAGAACAACATATCATACTCCAGAGACAGTTAAAGTTACAAGCGGAAGACTGTGATAGTAGGTATAACATATATAAACTGTTGTATGTCTCCAGAGTGTGAACATGTTACCAAGTTATATACATACATGTATACTCCAAAAGCAAACAAAAGGAATATACATGAGTGCTCTGAAAATATAAAATGACAAGTGTCAAGGTATCTAATCAACCTCCCTGTAATCTCGTCAATCAGAATACGCATAAAGGAGGGATCCTCCTCATCATCAACATCATCAAGTTCGGCTCCGCCTCGCAGGCCACGCCATCATCTGCAATCACAAAAGGTCTGGTGGGTGTCCAGGAACACCGTCCCGTAACGTGGGAGTGAGTAGCTAACTCAGTGGAATAATAGAGCAAGGATTAACATGTTCTCAAATCAATCATGCGATAATAGTAAAGCAATAAATCAAGCAATCCTAATACTGTTGTTAATGAAATATGACATGACGCGATGTATGCCCTCACCGACGATCTCCCTCATACGGCACCATCTTACGACCGCGACATGCCACACTCCCTAAAGTGCTCCACATCTTCCAGGCACATGCAATGTAATGGTGATATGATTTCCGAGTTGTTATTAGTCCATTCAAACAGCAAGATTGGGAAACTAAGGTACCTCCCTTATATCAATCCCAATACAGATCCTGTCTAGGGTCGTCACTCCTAGTAATCTCATACGATGTATATTTTGTAGGTCGCTGCAAGGGCTGCCAAGGCTGTTGCTCGCACTCGTTGCACCGCTCCCCTATCACCTTATCAATACAGCCCTACTGTACTCTACTGCTACAGAAGGGTCATCGCCTCCCGTAGACTCAGAATACGCTCGCGGTCACTATAAAGGGCTGCCAGGGCTGTTGCTCGCACTCGTTGCACTGCTCCCCCATCACCTTATCAATGTAGGCCGACAGCAAGAATATAGTGTCCCATACCACCATAATCTGCTCACGAGACTAGGTGCTCACTGGTCACTACGGGGAGGTTTGTGGCCCCAGCGTAGGCCGACAGCTCGATCACGGTGTCCCATACCACCATGCCCGGCTCATGAGTCTTCGTGGATCAAGGTACCATGGTTAACAGGGTTTATAATGGTAAGTTCAGTACCCTAGGTTCAAGCAGTTATAACTCATGCAGGGTGAACATACAACGGCCAGTCGGGTTACTTGACGGGCTCGACTAGCACGATCGCTTCTCAAGTTGAACGACATGAAGTGCGTAAAACACTTCGTGTGGCCTAACCACTGCCGCCAACTCCAAAATACGGCTCGCGTTCATCGAGGCGTCGTTCATGGCAAAGATAAGCCAACCACGAATTTTCTTGGTTACCGACTGCCTAGACTAAGTACAGTCCCAAACATATGGAATCACATCAGCAAAGCATGTGAAAGAATTGGAAATGAAATACCACCATATGAGCATGTTAACACATGTTGTAACATACAACTTAAGCAAATCACCTGATACATGCCTTTCACACATATAATGAAATTATGCATATCGCCAACATATAGGAAATCATTTCCATCAGCAAATTAATTGAGAATTCAATCTCAAACTAAATCATAATGAAATCACCAAGCACATGTTATAACATACACCTTACGTGAATCATCAAGCACATGCATTTCATTCATATAATGAAATCATGCATATGGCTAACATGTAAGAAATCATTCACATCAGCATATCAATTGAGAAACCAATCTCAAACTAATCCATAACATCATTTCATTCAATACATACTAATACAAGCATTAATACAAACACTTACACTACACACTTAAGTCTACATATAGTATGTCGACCCGAAGTGCACATTTAGGCGAATCTCTTTACCAAACTAATTATGCACGCATTCCTAACATTTTAATGCGATAAAAAATCATGTCAATCACATCAGCAAAATATGAATAAAATCAGTACTTCCTACAAATGACTAAAATGCCCTAAATCTCATATTCTCCATCGGTTTACGAAACAGGAAACGGACAACATGTTGTACATGTCAAACGGCGTTGTCGTAGATAATCTACTATTAAATGACATTGAAAGCGTTGGAAACAGTCAATCAAAGCGTCTAAAATCCGCACCTTGTCTCTTATGGATGTGTAAATTCAAACGGAGTGTATACGCTTCGTGTACAGCGATAAGAGAACCTAATTCACGAGTTACGTCAGCTAACAAGCTATGAATCCTAGTAAACCTCAAATCAGCAACTTTCTAGGGTTATTTCATACCTGAAAAAGCGGAGGAATCATTGGCCAGGTGATTAGAGCACGTGGCTTAACCACTTGCAGCACGTGGCACAAGCAGCAGGGAATTCTCTCCCACCTTCTCTCACAAACTCTCACCTTTTCTCTCTCCCAATCTAGGGCTTTTTTGCAAATTCGGATGGGAGAGAGGAGTGAGGGTTTCATCCCTTTTTATAAGCCCAAACTTGCCCGAAATAGGCTCGGGAACAAGTTTCACTTGAGGGGTAACCAAATCGGGGCTGTTTCAGTCCAAAAGGACATTTCTGGTGGTCCCTTGGCTGAATGCGGTCGGACTTAAGCTCATACATACTGGATCTAGCATACATCAAGTTTTCAGTCTGGCAGGGTTGGCAAATCGCACGTGGCGGTCCAGTTTCAGTTCAGCGGTCACCGCACGTAAATCAGGCCTGCAAATCTCATGATATGAAATAGAAATTTTTCCTGATCCGAGGGTGTAATTTGGCCGAATTCTGACGGTCAGAACGGTTAATACTGACATGTCAAGTCGTGTGCCAGATTTGAATTTCAAATTCCAATTCCGTCTCTATTCGCACTCTCTTCAGTCCGGGCTCAATGAAATAGCCTGTGATTATCGGTTGGACTTGATTTTCGAAATGATTATCAAGTCCAGCTAGGCGGTCCTAACGGTCTAAGATAGTAGGCATCGAACTTTCGACGCACGGTCTAGATCCAATACAAAATTTTAAGGTGGTCCAGAGAACAAACCTGCTTAGAGTTTGATCCGAGGTTATAGAGTATTATAGAGTCATACGTTCTACTCGATTTGGGTCTTGTAGAACGTATTTAAAGTGATCAAGGACTGTTTCCCAGCTACTCTAACATTGTGCTAGCTAACTTACGCTTAATTTCTAAAGGAATTAATCCTAAGTGGTTTCTTTGGCTATGGAATTGGGTTCTGAACGATTTTTCAGGTGTTTTAATTGACCCACTGCCTAAGGACGTCAAATCTCAGATTGGCCAAAATCCGGGGTGTTACATTTACTTATAAGTTTGCTGGACGATTTATGTCCTGACTCGATCCAATCAACTAGGTCTCGATATAATTGATATATGAATATCGATTTATCGACTGGCACCCCGATCATCATAAATAACAACCTGAAATTCTTGCTGGTGAGAATATGCGCCCACAATCGATATGATCGACTGACTTCCGATATGATCGATATTTGAGTTCAAATTGTATCGGACAGATATCGATATATCGAAGCATATGTTAGTTTTCTTTAGAAAAATAGGGGTGCCAAAAAGCAGTCTGTCGATTATATCGATCCTCTTCAGATATGATCGATATTTAAATATCAATTAAATCGACTCTCAAGTCTATATATCGATAAATCGTCTAGATGATTGTTTTGATTGCTGGACGCTTTCTGTCCTCACTCGATTGTATCGATTGAGATGCCAAGGACATCAAAAGAGCTGGTCGATCATATCGAAGGGGTAATCGATATAATTGAAAGTGTAAGAAAAACTTTACTGATTTTCCTTTTTGATAAAAAGCTTTCTTACACTGAAACCCTAAGATGTTCTAATTATTTTTAAGGGTTTAATCACCTGATGTTTTGGGACATGGAATGTGAGGCTATGATATACCTTTTGGTGAGCTTCCACACATCCAGTTGAGGCAGACGCTTGACTTTTTCTTCTTATTAGGCGTTGTTATCCGACTGACTCAACTTACAACGTAATTGACAAACAAGGGCACGTAGTAGGTATACTTTCAATTTCTCTTTTTAAGCTCAACCACATTTGTGATCAACTTATGAGATCCTCCTCTAATCATTTTATTATTAAATGCTGGTATTTTTTGAGTCATCATTTCTAGAGCATGCGCTTTTGTAGCGAAGTCGCGGAAGGTTCTGATGTCAGCACTGGTGAGTGTAAGTGCTATGATTTCATATCCCTTTGGTTGTAAAATTTTATGGTGCCAAAACCTATATATATGTCTTGTATATCTTGTGTTTCATGACTATTCATAGCTTCAAGACATCGTATTTCAAGATAAGAACTTAAATGAAGAAAGTTTCAAGTCATGGATGAAGAATTCAAGAATATAAGTCTACAAGTATGCATGTTCAAGATTCAAACAAGTTCAAGTATAGAAGAAGACTTTGTCAACTCAAGAAAGGACCAAGCTCGAGAAGGCCTACTACAAGATTCGTAAATTCTCAAGCTTCTCTTAAAGGTCATCTGAGTGTATAGACTTTCAATGTGCATCTCACTTTTAAGATTTATTTGACCTTAGATTGACCTTAGGATGGGCTTTACTATAGGTCATTTTGGATACATAATTCGTATATTTTAATATGCTTGTTCGGGCTATTCTAAGATCAGTCTTAAGGACTTCAAGACCAGTCCTAGCTCTGCTATGACCAGTCTTGAATTTTTCAGGACCAGTCCTAGGTTGTTGAAGATTTTCAGATCTTTTTGGTTGTCCTACGACCAGTCCTGTGAGCTGTACGACTTGTCCTTCGACCAGCTTAGCACTACGACTCAAACTCTAGCAACTAAACTGGGGGTCCTACGACCGGTCGTAGGTGGCCCATGACCGGTCGTAGGCTACCCAAGACCAGTCGTGGAACAACTAATCCTTATCCCGCGGAAATCTTTGAAAATCTTTGAAGCTACGACCAGTCCTAGGATACTAAGACCAGTCGTAGATGGGATTTTTCAGGCTATAAATAGAGCACGAACTTCAGAGTTTTTCAATTCAATTCAAATCAATTCAAGCAATCTGTAGGCTATACTCTGAGATAAGTTCGTGTTTATTTTTAAGCTACTTTATGATCATTTAATATTCCTTTTGCTAGATTGTTTATTATTTGATTTTGATCTATATTCCAATCTTATTTGAAAAGGAAAATTTCTGATATTCCTTCTTCTTGGATTCAAAATCAAATAGAACTAGCCCTTTTGATTTAAAATCAATTAGACTTAGAACCATTCTTAAAGTGAGTATTGGACTTTGAACGTTGAATCAAACTTCTACTCCGATTGGTTCTACCGGGCTACTTCAAAAGGAGATTCAGGCATTTTACATTTGTGTAATTTACTTTCTTTGGTTTTGTTTGAGATTTGTCAGAAAAATCTCATTATTTTGGTTATCTGATTGTGTGTGTTTTTGGATTGTGTAAGCCCAAGATAAAAAGACACAATTGTGAAGGTTTTAGGTGAACCTGTGAAACCTATTTTGATAGTGCATGCTAATATCCCCTGTGTGAAGATATTAGGAGTGGAGTAGCATTCTGTGTGGCTGTTGGATAACACTTGGTGTACACACAGGCGAACCACTATATATCGTTGTGTTGTGGATGTGCTTTATTCTTTCATTTCTTTATTCATTCAGTTTTATGGATTGTATTTGTGGATGAATGTTGTAATCATTTTTCAAGCAAGTGTGGGAAATGTTGTAATAACTTAGGATTTATTTCTGCAAGTTATTTTGATTGCTTTGCTTTTTATTCCTTATTGGTTTGTGATACAAAGGACGTTTTAGAAATAAGGTTGTCCTACCTTAAACCTTTGGTTTTTGGTGTAAGGTTGTCCTTAAAACTGATATAGTATCATTCTCTTAATTCTAGGCTATTGAGATTTCTTTTAATTCAGCATTGTGCTTTATTTCTTTTATTATTCCGTTGTTTTAAGTTTTATTTGGCATTTCCCTATTCACCCCCCCTCTAGGGCATATAGTTAGGCCCTTTCAAGTGGTATCAGAGCCTAATAGTTCGTGCTTATTGTTTATTTATTGGATTTATTTCTTGAGCTAACGATCTAATCTATATAAAGACGTCAAATTTTGATAGCCTATCAGTCACTAGGCCACCGCCCTTTAATGGCACAAACTATGCCTATTGAAAAGCTAGGATGAGGATCTTCCTCAAATCCTTGGATGAAAGTGTGTGGCTGGCCATAGTGAATGAATGAAACCCTCCTATCACTGAAGTAACTAATGACGATGGTTCAAAATCAATGAAAGTAACAGCTTATTCTCTTTGGACCACACTTCATAAAAGTGAGAGTAGTGCCAATGCAAAAGAACTAAATGCAATTACTTGTGCATTATCACCAGATGATTTCAAAAGAATCATCTCTTGTGAAAATGCAAAACAAGCATGGGATGTATTAGAAATGACACAAGAGGGTATATCAATTGTCAAGAAATCTAAAGTCCAACTCCTCACAACTAAATTTGAAGAAATTCATATGGAGGAGAATGAGATGTTTATGGACTTCTACACTAGATTGAATGACATTGTGAACTCTATGTGGGGTCTTGGTGATAGAATCCCAGAAAGTAAATTGTGCGCAAAGATACTATGCTCACTTCCTGAATGGTTCAATTCTAAATGATATTTTCCACATGGATCTTATTGGACCAACCAGAACGGAGAGTCGAGGAGGCAATAAATACATCTTGGTTATCGTAGATGACTATACCAGATTCACTTGGGTATCATTCTTAATAGACAAAACTGAAACCCTGGATGAAGTGAAAAAGGTCATTAAATGAATCAAAAATGAGAAAGGTTCTCATGTTAGTAAGATCCGTAGTGATCATGGATCCGAATTCGAAAACAGTAGTTTTGAGAAATTCTGTAGCAATCATGGAATATCTCATGAATTCTCTACGCCCAACACACCGCAACAAAATGGTATAGTTGAAAGAAAAAATAGAGTGCTTCAGGATATGGCTAATGTTATGTTGAATAGCATGAAGCTCTCTAGAAATCTTTGGGTTGAAGCAGTTAATACCGCATGTTATATTATTAATCGGGTTTATATTAGTAAATATGATAATAAGACTGCTTATGAATTATGGTTTGAAAAGAAACCTACTGTCAAATACTTTTAGGTTTTTGGTTGCAAGTGTTATATTTTATGTGATCATGAAAATTTAGAAAAATTTAATACGAAGAGTGATGAAGATATTTTTCTTAGTTATTCTTTGAACAGTCAAGCTTATAGGGTTCTAAATAAGAGAACTGATGTGATTCAAGAGTCCATCAATGTGGTCATTGATGATCATTTGAATACACCAGCTCCGAGTTCAGATGATGATCAAGCTCTTATTATCGACAATTAAGATACCTCATCAAGTCAAAAAGAGTCTGAACCAAGGGCTGTCAAAGATCATCCAACCAACCAAATTCTTAGAAACCCTCTCACTGGAGTTCGTACTCACAAACAACTTGAGAATATATGTAATTATGTTTGTTTTACATCCCAAATAGAACCGGAAAATGTGAAAGAAGCACTTTCTGACGAAAATTGGATAATTGCTATGCAGGATGAACTTAATCAATTTGTTCGTAATGATGTCTGGTATCTTATTCCTAGACCTAAAGATAAACACATTACTGGAACAAAATGGATCTTTAAAATAAGTCTGATGAACTTGGAAATATAATGCGAAACAAGGCTAGACTGGTTGTACAAGGGTACACTCAGATTGAAGTCAACGATTACGATGAAACCTTTGCTCCAGTCGCTCGCCTTGAATCAATCAGACTTTTTATTTCCATCACATGCTTTAGAAAATTTAAGATTTATCAGATGGATGTAAAGAGTGCCTTCTTGAATGGTGATTTACAAGAAGAGGTGTATATTGAACAACCTTCAGGGTTTGAAGACCCCAAGTTATCTGACCATGTATTTCATCTCAAAAAGGCTCTCTATGGTCTAAAACAAGCACCCAGGGCATGGTATGAGAAATTGACTAAATTCTTACTTAGTCATAGCTTTCAAGTAGGAAGTGTTGATAAGACGCACGCTCTTTGTTAAGAAACATAACAATGATATTTTCATGGTTCAAATTTATGTTGATGATATTATTTATGGATCAACTTGCTCTAACATGTCTATTGAGTTTACAGAGTTAATGAAATTAAGTTTTTAAATGAGCATGGTTGGAGAACTAAACTATTTCCTAGGGTTGCAAGTAAAACAACAACCTGATGGAATTTTCATTTTCCAGACCAAATATGCTTCAAACTTGGTTAAAAGGTTTGGATTTGAGAATGGTAAGAACTTTGATACTCCTATGAGTACAACGTTATGTAACACCTCGAATTTTGGCCAATCTGAGATTTAACGTCCTTAGGCTATGGGTCAACTAAAACACCTGGAAAATCGCTCAGAACCCTATTTCATAGCAAAAGAAACCACTTAGGATTAATTCCTATGGAAATTAAGCGTAAGTTAGCTAGCGCAACGCTGGAGTAGCTGGGAAATAGTCCCTGATCACTTTAAATACGTTCTACGAGACCCAAATCGAGTAGAACCAATGACTCTATAATACTTTATAACCTCGGATCAAACTCTAAGCCGGTTTGTTCTCTGGACCACTTTGAAATTTTGTATTGGATCTAGACCGCGCGTCGAAAGTCCGATATCTCCTATCTTAGACCGTTAGAACCGCCTAGCTGGACTTGACGCTCATTTCAAAAATCAAGTCAAACTGACAATCACAGGCTATTTCATTGAGCCCGGACTGAAGAGAGTGCGAATAGGGACAGATTTGGAATTTCAAATTCAAATCTGGCACACGACTTGACACGTCAGTATTAAGCTTTCTGACCGTCAGAATTCATCCAGATTACACCCTCGGATCAGGAAAATTTTTTATTTTATATCATGAGACTTTCAGCCCTAATCTACGTGCGGTGGCCGCTGAACTGAAACTGGTCCGCCACGTGCGATCTGCGAACCCTGCTAGACTGAAAACTTAATACGTGCTATATCTGCTACGCATGAGCTTAAGTCCGATCGCAATCGACCAGGGGACCACCAGAAAGCATCTTTTGGGCCGAAACAGCCCCGAATTGGACATACTTCAAGTGTACCTTGACCTGGAGCCTGTTTTGGGCACATTTGGGCTTATAAAAGGGGTTGAAACCCTCACTTCTCTCACCCATCCGAATTTGCTAGAAACCCTAGCAAGAGTGAGAGAGAAAGTGAGAGTTTGTGAGAGAAGGTGGGAGAGCTTTTCCTGCTGCTGCTGCACGTGCTTAAGCGGCGTATTCCAATCACTTTGCCGGTGATTTCTCCACATTTGCAGGTAAGAAAATGCCCTAGAAAGTTGCTGATTTGATGCTTCTTTAGTTCCATAGTTTGTTAGTTGATAAATCTCGTAAATCAGGTTCCTTAGTCGCCGTAGACGAAGCGTATACGCTCCGTTCGAACTCTCACCCCTAAAAGGGAAAAGGTGCGGATTTTAGACGCTTTGATTGACTGTTTCCAAAGCTTTCAATGTCGTTTAATAGTAGATTATTGACGGCATCGCCGTTTGACATGTACAACATGCTCTCCGTTTCCTGTTTCGTAAATTAATGAAGAATATGAGATTTAGGGCATTTTAGTCATTTGTAGGAAGTACAGTTTACATTCATATTTTGCTGATGTGATTGACTTGGTTTGTTGTCGCATTAGGAAGTTAGGAATGCGTGCATAATTAGTTTGGCGAAGAGATTCGCCTAAATGCGCACGTCGGATCGACATATTATATGTAGACTTAAGTGTGTAGTGTAAGTGTTTGTATAAATGCTTGTATTAGTATGTATTGGCTTAAATGGTGTTATGAATTAATTTGAGATTGATTTCTCAATTAATATGCTGATGTAAATGATTTCCTACATGTTAGCCGTATGTATGATTTCATTATATGTATGAAATGCATACGTTTGATGTTGCACTTAAGTGGTATGCTATAACATGTACTTGATGATTTCATTATGGTTTAGTTGAGATTGAATTCTCAATTAATAGGCTAGTGGAGAGGATTTCCTATATGTTGGCGATATGTATAATTTCATTATATGTGTGAAAGACATGTGTAGGATGATTTACTTAAGTTGTACGTTATAACAGGTGTTAACATGCTCACATGGTTGTATTTCATTTCCATTACTCTTACATGAATGCTGACATGATTCCATGATTGTTTGGGACTATACTTAGTCCAGGCAGTCGGTAACCGAGCGAATTCGTGGTTAGTTTATCTTCGCCACGAACGACGCGTCGATGAACGCGAGCCGTGTTCTGGAGTTGGCGGCAGTGGTTAGGCCACACGAAGTGTTTTACGCACTTCATGTCGTCAACTTGAGATGCGATCGCGCTAGTCGAGCCCGTCAAGTAACCCGACTGGCCATTGTATGTTCACCCTGCATGAGTCATAACTGCTTGAACCTAGGGTACTGAACTTACCATTGTAAACCCTGTTAACCATGGTACCTTGATCCATAAAGACTCATGAGCCGGACATGGTGGTATGGGACATCGTGGTCGAGCTGTCGGCCTACGCTGGGGCCATAAATCTCCCCGTAGTGACCAGTGAGCACCTAGACTCGTGAGCAGATTATGGTGGTATGAGACACTATATTCTAGCTGTCGGCCTACACTGATCAGGCGACGAGTCCTTTGTAGTGACCGCGAGCATATTCTGAGTCTACGGGAGGCGACGACCCTTCAGTAGCAGTAGAGTACAGTAGGCCTGTATTGATAAGGTGATGGGGGAGCGGAGCAACGAGTGCGTGCAACAGCCCTGACAGCCCTTGCAGCGACCTACAAAATATACATCGTATGAGATTACTAGGAGTGACGACCCTAGACAGGATCTGTGTTGGGATCGATACAAGGGAAGTACCTTAGTTTCCCAATCCTGCTGTTTGAATGGACTAATAACAACTTGGAAGTCATATCACCATAGCATTGCATGTGCCTGGAAGATGTGGAGCACTCTAGGGAGTGTGGCATGCCGCGGTCGTAAGATGTTGCCGCATGAGGGTGATCGTCGGTGAGGGCATACATCACGTCATGTCATAATTGCATTAACAACAGTATTAGGATTGTTTGATTTATTGCTTTACTATTATCGCATGATTGATTTGAGAACATGTTAATCCTTGCTCTATTATTCCACTGAGTTAGCTACTCACTCCCACGTTACGGGACGGTGTTCCTGGACACCCACCAGACCTTTTGTGATTGCAGATGACGGCGCGGCCTATGAGGCGGAGCTGGACTTGATGATGATGAGGAGGATCCCTCCTTTATGCGTGTTCTGATTGACGGGATTACAGGGAGGTTGATTAGATACTTTGACACTTGTCATTTTATATTTTTAGCGCACTCATGTATATTCGTTTTGTCTACTTTTGGAGTATACATGTATGTATATAACCTGGTAACATATCCACACTCTGGAGGCATACAACAGTTTATATATGTTATACATACTATCACAGTCTTCCGCTTGTTAATTTAACTGTCTCTGGAGTATGATATGTTGTTCTAGCTTAATCTCACTCATGTTTAATGCGTTATCATAGACAACATTCAATCATACATATCTATATTGCATAAATAACATTTTGGAACTCGGGAGTTGGGTTTTTGCTCGACCCCCCGATTTTCGGGATGTTACACGTTAAGACTTTCAAAGGACTCTGCAGGTAAAGATATAGATCATAAACTATATCGTACTATGATTATTAGTTTGTTGTATCTAACTGCTAGTAGACCTGATATCGCGTTAAGTGTTGGTATTTGTGCAAGATATCAGTCTAATCCTAAGGAATCACATCTTACTGTTGTTAAACGAATTTTTAGATATGTCGCAAGTACTATAAATCTGGGTCTTTGGTATCCTTTTGATACTAGTGTTCAATTAGCCGGGTACTCAGATGCTGATTAGGCCGGTAATATCGATGATAGAAAATCAACCAGTAGTGATTATTTTTACATTGAAAATTACTTAGTTTCTTAGTTCAGCAAGAAGTAAAGCTCAATATCACTCTCCACTGTTGAGGCTGAGTATATTGCAGCTGGATATGCATGTACTCAACTAGTTTGGATGAAACGCATGCTAAGCGATTATGGAATGAATCAAAATTCAATGATCTTACATTGTGATAATTCCAGTGCTATAAATATTTCCAAAAATTCAATCCAGCTTTCACGTACTAAGCACATTGATATTAGGTATCATTACATTCGTGAGTTAGTTAAAGAAAAAGTTATTTCCTTAGAATATATATCAACCGAAAATTAACTTGCTGATATATTTACTAAACCGCTCGACAAAAATAGGTTTAATAAATTAAAATTTAATCTTGGTATGTGCATTTTACATTGAGTATTCTTGCTTGCATGTATCATAGTATATTATATTTAGTATTATTTATGTTTAAATTTCAATTTTTTTCATTAAAAATATATTTTTGGTCGATACTCGACCGGTCGTAGTTGTACACGACCAGTCGTGGTATGACCAGTCGTGAACCGCACTTGACCGGTCGTGGAGTTCGTGAACATGAAATAATTTGGGAAAAATCTCTTTCTTCTTCATTTCCACTCCGACCTACGACGAGTCGTGGCTCGACCAGTCATAGGATTTCTTGTATTTCTTCAAGGTTAGTCCTATTTCATCATTTTTCTTGAAGTTTAATGCTCTCTATGCTTTGATTTGATCATTGTGTAGCTAGATTTCATCTTTTGTTAGGTTTTTCAAGGCTTTCTTCTCATATTGCTGATCTAAAGAAAACTCATCCTTCTTTTTGTGCATTTCTCTTGCTCTTTGTATATCTTTTTGAAGATGGATGATAGAGGGAAGAAGAAAACATCCCATGGTCCATCCTCATCTAGCTCTACACCGATAACAAAATGGCACCTTCGGTCACCCGAAGATGATCCTCAAGATGTATGGGATTTGCGTGTCCGTAATGTTATCATTGAGCATACTGCTGATCTCAATCACATTGTTCCATTTAGTATTGTCCCTCTCCTTGAATCTGTTGGCTGGGCTAACATTTTGCTTTGGGGTGGGCCTGCATACCAGTGAATTGCACAATCAATGGTTGCATGTACCTCAGAATTCTCCCTTGACAATTTAACTTTTTCAATTAATACTAGAGAAGGAAAATTTGAAGTAGACCGTCATTTGATATACCCGTTAATGATGAAGGTATACCAATTCATACTCTATACGACAAACTATCTGAATCAGAAAAACACATATTAACTAGAGACTTATGCAAAATTGATGCGCAATGGACACACAAAGGGAATGCGCTCCCTTCAAAGTATCTGTTACCTAGATACAGAGTGTTTCAACATTTTTTTATTTCAAATCTGTATCCTCGGTCTGGTAATAAAACCGAGTTGACTTCTTTCATGGTTCGTGTATTGCATTCTATTGCTTCTGGTACTATGGTTTGCCTTCCTTCTTTGATTTGTCATTTTATCATATAGTTTCGTCTCCATCCAGGTCATAGTGATATTCCGTTTAGTTATCTTATGACTGTTTTAGCCACTCACATGTTTTTCGATAAACCTATTAATGAGGCACTAATTCATCATCTTATTTTCAACAATTCCAATCGTAATAAGATGAAGCTGGATTTTCTTCCTGGCCAAGTAGATGAAGGTGGTGTTGGTGGTGATGATGGTGAAGACGGAAATGAAGGGGAAGCTGGCGATCTTCCTCAACAGGATGTTGATATGGATGAGTTATTTGATGAGATAGAAACTGATTCGCCAAATGATCCTGATTACAATCCATCTAGTTATGATGCACGCCTTCGTGCATTGGAGGAGAAGGTTGATAACATGAGTATAGCCCACGATATGCAGTTTAAATATATGCAAAAATATCTTCATCGCATCAATAGGGGCTTACACTAGATTGATCCTACTATCCCTGCTCCCTCCTCTGGATCTAATTAGGCGAATTATCTTTTGGATTGTAAAACATTATCTTTTCTTTTATTTTGGATATTGTATTAACTTGGTTATGACTTGATGATTCTGGTTTATATTTTGAAATATGCTATGTCCTTCCATAATTCTTTCTCATTATCTGCTTATTATTAATCTCTATGTTATTGTTCTCTTTCCTATTATGACTTTCCCTTGTCATTTTGTGACAAAAAGGGCGAGTAGTATGGAAAGGGAGAGTAATTTGTTTGGATTGATTGATTGAGAAGGATATGTGGATTGAGAATATGGAGTCTTGATGTTTACATGTTATTTATTATTTACATGAGCAGTGCTTGTATCTCTCAGAGGGAGTAGAGTAATTGTATGATGTTGCCTGTATGATATATGTTTTGTCACAAATTTGACAAGGGGGAAGATTGTAAGTGCTATGATTTCATATCCCTTTGGTTGTCAAATTTTGTGGTGCCAAAACCTATATCTATCTTGCATATCTTGTGTTTCATGACTATTCATAGCTTCAAGACATCGTATTTCAAGACAAGAACTTAAATGAAGAAAGTTTCAAGTCATTGATGAAGAATTCAAGAATAGAAGTCTCCAAGTATGCATGTTCAAGATTCAAACAAGTTCAAGTATAGAAGAAGACTTTGTCAACTCAAGAAAGGACCAAGCTCGAGAAGGCCTACTATAAGATTCGTAAATTCTCAAGCTTTTCTTAAGGGTCATCTGAGTGTACAGACTTTCAATGTCCATCTCACTTTTAAGGTCTGTTTGACCTTAGATTGACCTTAGGATGGGCTTTACTATAGGTCATTTTGGATACATAATTCGTATATTTTAATATACTTGTTCGGGCTGTTCTAAGATCAGTCCTAAGGACTTCAAGACCAGTCCTAGCTCTGCTACGACCAGTCTTGAGTTTTTCAGGATCATTCATAGGTTGTTGAAGATTTTCAAATCTTTTTGGTTGTCCTACGACCAGTCCTGGACATCCTACGACCAGTCCTGTGAACTGTATGACTTGTCCTTCGACCAGTCTTAGCACTACGACTCAAACTCTAGCAACTAAACTGGGGGTCCTACGACTGGTCGTAGGTGGCCCACGACCGATCGTAGGCTACCCGAGACTGGTCGTGGAATAAGTAATCCTTATCCCGCGAAAATCTTTAAAAATCTTTGAAGCTACGACCAGTCCTACGATACTAAGACCAGTCGTAGATGGGATTTTTCAGGCTATAAATAGAGCACGAACTTCAGAGTTTTTCAATTCAATTCAAATCAATTCAAGCAATCTTTAGGCTATACTCTGAGATAAGTTCGTGTTTATTTTTAAGCTACTTTATGCTCATTTAATATTCCTTTTGCTAGATTGTTTATTATTTGATTTTGATCTACATTCCAATCTTATTTGAAAAGGGGAATTTCTGATATTCCTTCTTCTTGGATTCAAAATCAAATAGAACTAGCCCTTTTGATTTAAAATTAATTAGACTTAGAACCATTCTTAAAGTGAGTATTGGACTTTGAACGTTGAATCAAACTTCTACTCCAATTGGTTCTACCAGGCTACTTCAAAAGGAGATTCAGGTATTTTACATTTGTGTAATTTACTTTCTTTGGTTTTGTTTGAGATTTGTCAGAAAAATCTCATTTTTTTAGTTATCTGAGGAGAGCCAGAAAACTCAGATTGTGTAAGCCCGAGATAAAAAGACACAATTGTGAAGGTTTTAGGTGAACCTGTGAAACCTATTTTGATAGTACATGTTAATATCCCCTATGTGAAGATATTAGGAGTGGAGTAGCATTCTGTGTGGCTGTTGGATAACAGTTGGTGTGCACACAGGCGAACCACTATATATCGTTGTGTTGTGGATGTGCTTTAATCTTTCATTTCTTTATTCATTCAGTTTTATGGATTGTATTTGTGGATGAATGTTGTAATCATTTTTCAAGCAAGTGTGGGGAATGTTGTAATAACTTAGGATTTATTTCTGTAAGTTATTTTGATTGCTTTGTTTTTTATTCCTTATTGGTTTGTGATATAAAGGACGTTCTAGAAATAAGGTTGTCCTACCTTAAACCTTTGGTTTTTGGTGTAAGGTTATCCTTAGAATTGATATAGTATCATTCTCTTAATTCTAGGCTATTGAGATTTCTTTTAATTCAGCATTGTGCTTTATTTCTTTTATTATTCCGCTGTTTTAAGTTTGATTTGGCATTGCCCTATTCATCCCCGCTCTAGGGCATATAGCTACGCCCTTTCAGTGAGATCAAACGCTACTCCGGTTTCCATAGAGTTTAGGCACATTTTCACCTGTTCTCTCTTCTGGAAATTGACTACAAGAAGCCCCCAAGGTCTTCCATTTGTCTATAAATTTTTTCATTGGCTTTCCCTCTATGTGTCGCACCAAAGCTAGTTCTGTGATACTGACATCACGTTCTGTTGAGAAGAAGTTTAACATGAACGCATCTTACATCTGTTCACATGTTCTTATCGATATAGGTGTTAAGCTAGGATACCACCTGAACACTTTATTTGTCAGAGAAGACCCAAATAATCGGAGGCTATACTAGGGCGCTGTGGAGAAATTTCCCATACTGGTGATGAAGTGCATCAGGTGTTCTTCCGATGACCCATCTCCATTGAATTTTTGAAAATTAGGATGCTTGAAATTGTTTGGGAATGGGATATCTTCTACTTCAATCAGGTACAACGTTTGATATCTGAATATTCTTGTGCCCTCAGGTTCTCTTTTTGACCTAACTTCTTCTTCGATGACTTGTTGTACTTCTTCTTATGTCACTGCTCTCATCGTGGGGGCAGATCCGTGTGACCCGATCCTCGACAGCTGTAACCCTTCAGGGTGCTGTTCTTGTTCATTCATGTTATCAGTCATCAGAGGTGCCACCATCTGGGCTACGTTATGCATAATACTCCCCATGGCCTCCCGAAGGTTTCTGTATTCTTCCATTAGTGCTTTTTGTGCCTCTTCCATTTCAGCAATTCTATCCTCTGTAGTTGGAGAAGACCCTAAGTTTGCTCCAGCCATGTGAACGACAGCCTCTCTGTTCCTCGACAAGTTAGTAGTCGATGCTAAATGGGAGTATATTGACGTTATAGGAGTTGTCGAAAGAGGAGACTCATATGATCTTTGTGTATTTCTAAAGTAACCGGCCAATTGGGAAGACATAGAGATTGGTAACGTGGATCCTAGTCGACTTATCAGTAAAGCCTTACCTTTCTGCTCTCTTTTCCACCGGGAGCTCTTAACACGTAAGGTAGGAAAATATTGTGTGGATGGAGGAATCATTGCCTACGTAGGGTAGATTGCTGGCAGAGCAAGTTCACGATGTTTCTTGGCTGTATTTCACATTATCGGTCCCCTATTTCTTCTCAATGGTGCATTTATTCTTATCACGGTGATATTTCGGGTCCTTGTCCTTCTACGAGTGATGACTCTCCAGTCATCTCTTTCTTCCTGTACAATTGGTGAAACCGTTATAAGTATAGCAGTTGCCCGTGGCTCTACATGCTTGGTTAACATCGCTTTTTCAACATACTCCATGATGAAACCCATCGTAGTGAAATAGAAGACTGTATTCTTCTGAATGATTTCCATTGATTGGTTGGTGGGTTGCGATATCTTTTCTCCTAAATCCTCCATATTGCAAAACAATAAAAAATTCCCCTCTGTGCAGTCTCCTTTGTGCGGACTCCTTTGTGCGGTTTCCCTTGTGAGAACTTCAATGCACGGATTCCCTTGTACGGACTTCAATTTACAGATTCCTTTATGCAAACTAACTCCTTTTGACGCACAATGCTCCACTGCGAACAATGATCATCAATGCAGAATACCTTTCTATGCACAATGGTTGTCTGTGCACAATAGTTTTCTACGCACAATGACTTCTTGTTATCTCTCTCTCTTTTTTATACCTCAACAACTCCCTTCTTATCTTTTATTTCCAAATCAAATTCTTGGAGTAGGAGGATCCATCTTATCAAGCGGGGCTTAGCATCATTCTTAGAAAGAAGATACTTGAGCGCCGCATGATCTGTGTAGATGATGATTTTGGATCTGATCAAGTAGGACCTAAATTTGTCCAAAGCGAATACTACAACTAAGAGTTCCTTCTCCATAGTTGAGTAATTCACTTGGGCGGGATTTAGAGTTCTACTTTCGTAGTGCATAACATTAGGATTCTTCTCTTTTCTCTAGCCTAACACTGCCCCAAGAGCATAATCGAATGCATCACACATAATTTCAAAAGAAATGCTCTAGTCGAGTAGCTCATGATAGGTGTAGTGGTTAACATACCCTTAAGCTTAGAAAAAGCTTCCTGACATTGCTCAGTCCACTTGTATGGTACATCCTTCTGAAGTAGATTGCATAAAGGACGAGAGAGGTGACTAAAGCCCTTTATGAATCTCCTGTAAAATCTGACGGGTCCTAAAAAGGATCACACATCTCGTATGTTCTTGGGCGAAGGTAAGTTAGAGATAAGATCAATCTTAGCCTTATCTACCTCAATACCTTTCGACGCGATGATATGTTTAAGAGCAATCCCCTTACATACCATGAAATGACACTTCTCTTAATTTAGTACCAATTCTTTTCCTCACATCGCTTCATCACACATTTAAGATTCTCCAAACAATTGCTGAAGGATGGACCAAAGATAGAGAAGTCATCCATGAAGACCTCTAAATATTGCCCCACAACGTCAAAAAAATGCACATCATGCATCGCTGAACAATGGTTGGGGCATTACATAGTCCAAATAGCATCCATCGGTAAGAAAATGTGCCAAAGGGACATGTGAATGTAGCCTTTTCCCAATCTTCAAGAGCTATCTCTATCTGGTTGTAGCTCGAATATCTGTCAAGGAAATAGTAATAGGAATGACCAACTAGCCTTTCAAAGATTTGATTAATAAACGACAAAGGAAAGTGGTCCTTCCTTGTTACGATATTCAATTTTCTGTAGTCAATGCACATTCTCCAACTAGTAGTAACTCTAGTTGACATGAGTTCATTATCGGCATTGGCTAGGATGGTGATTCCAGACTTCTGAGGAACCACCTGAGTTGGACTCACCCATTGGCCATTGCATTTAGGGTATATGATACCCACATCTAATAGTTTAAAAAGCATGGCCTTAACCACTTCCTTCATGTTTAGATTTAATCTATGTTGTAGTTGTTGGGAGGTCTTTGCATTCTCATCTAGATAAATGCGATGAGTACAAATCAAAGGGTTAATTCCCTTGAGGTCTGCAATTGACCATCCAAGGGCTCCTTTATACTCAATAAGAGTAGAAATAAGCATACTCTCCTGTTCTTGCTCAAGGTTGGAAGAAATCATCACCGGGTATATCTCATCTTGACCTAAATAGGCATACTTCAAATCAGAGGGTAAAGGTTTTAGGTTAAGTTTCAGTGCCTCGAGGTTAGATGGTAAAGGCACTATATCAGTTTGGGGCAATTCTTCAAATTATGGCCTCCACCAGTTAACTTCAAGTACCGATATAGTATTAAGCATGACACCTGTCTCCCTAATCATATCATCATCTAAATCATGGGAGTGGGCCAAGCACGTATCTACAGGGTCAAAGGATAAGGTTATCAGAGTTCTATCTTTCATGAAAGAATCAATCAAGTTAACATCGTGGGCATCGTCATCATCCTTTGCCTGTTTTCTCATATTGAAAAAGATATTGACCTCCAATGTCATATTCCCAAAAGATAAATTCATGACTCCATTCCTACAATTGATGATTACATTTGATGTGGTAACGAATGGGTGACCAAGAATGATGTGAATTTGAGTGCTCATCCAATAGAGGAATGTTGACCTTCACTTGCTAAACCACCTCTAGAATATCCTAAGAGTTAGAGAGAGGTTTTGGTGCTATCAATCTTTGGGGAAATGGAGCAATCGGTTTGCTTTGAAGTTTCAGCATTGCTAGGTCTATTAGTCTCATCTACATCTGGGTCCTTAGGCTTCTCAACCCTTAGCAAAATAGATTTGTCAATTATCTTCTGTAACGCCCGTGAAAAATCCATACTTGGGCTCGAGTACCAACTCGACCCGAAATTGCGTAGAATTCATTCCTTTAGAAAATATGACTAGGTTAGCTAGTGTAACGTTAGAATAGCTAGGAAATGGTCCCTGATCACTTTAAATACGTACTACAAGGCCCAAAGCGAGTGGAACCAATGGTGCTATAATGCTCTAAAACCTCGGACCAAACTCTAAGCAGGTTTGTTCTCTAGACCACTTTGAATCTTTGTATTGGATCTATACCGCACGTCGAAAGTCCAATACCTCCTATCTTAGACCGTTAGAACCGCCTAGCTGGACTTGACACTCATTCCGAAAATCAAGTCAAACCGATAATCACAGGCTATTTCATTGAGCTCGGACCGAAGAGAGTGAGAATAGGGTTAGAATGGGAATTTGAAATTCAAATCTGGCACACGATTTGACGCATCAGTATTGAGCGTTCTGACCGTCAGAATACAGCCAAATTACACCCTTGGATTAGGAAAAATATCTATTATATATCACGAGACTTATAGGCCTGATCTTGGCGCGATGACCGTTAAACTGAAACTGGACCGCCACGTGCGATCTGGGAACCCTACCGGTCTGAAAACTGGATGTGTGCTAGATCCAGTATGCATGAGCTTAAGTCCGACCGCATTTGGTCAGGGGACCTTCAGAAATGCCCTTTTGGACCGAAACGGCCCCGATTTGGTTAGGCACCAAGTAAACATTGTTCCCAAGCCTATTTTGGGCATGTTTTAGGCTATAAAAGGGGTTGAAACCCTCACTCCTCTCTCCCATCCGAATTTGAGAGAAACCCTAGCTTGGGAGAGAGAAAAAGGTGAGAGATTGTGAGAGAGTGGGAGAGTTCTTCCTGCCACTTGTACTACGCGTTGCACGTGCTTAAGCAACACACCTCTACCGCTTTTCCGGCGATTTCACCGCGATTCTAGGTAAGTAAATACCCTAAATGGTTGTTGATTTGAGTTTCCCTTGTTTTCATAGCGATGTAGCTTATGGATCTCGTGTATTAGGTTCCTTATTCGCCGTAGACGAAGCGTATACGCTCCGTTTCAATTCCCGAGTCTACAAGACATAAGGTGAGGATTTTAGACACTTTGATTGACGGTTTTCAACGCTTTCAATGTCGTTTAATAGTAGATTCTTGACGGCATCGCCGTTTGACATGTACAAAATGCTCTCCGTTTCCCGTTTCGTAAATTAACGAAGAATATGAGATTTAGGGCATTTTAGTCATTTGTAGGAAGTACTGTTTACATTCATATTTTTCTGATGTGATTGACATGGTTTGTTGTCGCATTAGGGAGTTAGGAATGCGTGCATAATTAGTTTGGCGAAGAGATTCGCCTAGTTGCGCACTTTGGGTCGACATACTATATGTAGACTTAAGTGTGTAGTGTATGTGTTTATATAAATGCTTGTATTAGTATGTATTGAATTAAATGATGTTATGTGATAGTTTATGATTGATTTCTCAATTAATATGCTGACCTAAATGATTTTCTACATGTTGACTAAATGCATGATTTCATTACATGCATGGAATATATGTGCTTGAAGATTTGCTTAAGTTGAATGTTATAACATGTGTTAACATGCTCATATGATTGTATTTCAATTCCAATACTTTTACATATATTGCTGATGTGATTCCATAAGTGTTTGGGAGTAGACTTAGTCCAGGCAGTCGGTAACCGAGCGAATTCGTGGCTGACTGGTCATAGCCATGAACGACGCGTCGATGAATGAGATTCGTGTTTAGAGTTGGCGGCAGTGGTTAGGCCACGCGAAGTGTTTTACGCACTTCATGTCGTTCGACTTGAGATGCGATCGCGCTAGTCGAGCCCGTCAAGTAACCCGACTGGCCGATGTATGGTCACCTTATATGAGTCATAATTGCTTGAAACTAGGGTACTGAACTTACCATTGTAAACCCTGTTAACCATGGTACCTTGATCCACAAAGACTCATGAGCCGGGCATGGTGGTATGGGACACCGTGGTCGATCTGTCGGCCTACGCTGGGCCACAAACCTCTCCGTAGTGACCAGTGAGCACCTAGACTCGTGAGCAGATTATGTTGGTATGGGACACTATATTCTAGCTGTCGGCCTACACTGATCAGGCGACGAGTCCTTTGTAGTGACCGCGAGCGTATTCTGAGTCCACGGGAGGCGACGACCCTTCCGTTGTAGTAGAGTACAGTAGGCCTGTATTGATAAGGTGATGGGGGAGCGGTGCAACGAGTGCGAGCAACAGCCCTGGCAGCCCTTGCAGTGACCTACGAAATATACATCGTATGAGATTACTAGGAGTGACAACCCTAAACAGGATCTGTGTTGGGATTGATACAAGGGAAGTATCTTAGTTTCCCAATCCTGCTTTTTGAATGGACTAATAACAACTTGGAAATCATATCACCATAGCATTGCATGTGCATGGAAGATGTGGAGCACTCTAGGGAGTGTGGCATGCTGCGGTCGTAAGATGTTGCCTTATGAGGGAGATCGTCGGTGAGGGCATACATCACGTCATGTCATCTTGCATTAACAACAGTATTAGGATTGTCTGAATTACTGCTTTACTATTATCGCATGATTGAATTGTGAACATGATAATCTTTGCTTTATGATTCCACTGAGTTGATCACTCACTCCCACGTTACGGGATGGTGCTTGCAACACCCACCAGACCCTGTTGTAGATGCAGGTGAGGCTGAGATCCAGGAGGTGGAGCCAGACATCGACGAGGACCAGGACGAGTTCTCGTACATGCAGTATCACGATGGCTTCGCGTAGGCGACCTGGATCAATGAGATTTCAGTGGGACCATTTTGGATACTTATTTTGTTCATGTATATTATATGAGACTCAGAGATGTAGTCATACTTTGGAGACAGATGAGATTTACTTGTTTTTCCATACAGTGATATATATATTGTTTAGTCTTCCGCTTGCTTTTATCACTGGATCTGAAGTATGAATTGCAGTTTTGGTATACTTTTACTCATGTGAATGCTTTAAATCAGACAACATTGAATCATAATCATTTTTGTTGCATAAGTGACGGTCTGGAACTCGGGAGTTGAGTTTATACACGACCCCCGATTTTCAGGGTGTTACATCTTCCCACTCCTAAGAGTGGTGATAGACTTAGCTTGTTCCATTGGATTTGAAGAGCTTGGTTCACTAACTCCATATTGCGGTTTAAGATTAGGGATACGTTGGGTTGGAAGCATCCCTTTCTTCATAACCGTAACGTGTGAGTCTATCTTTTGTATAGCCTTTGTGAGTTCTTATAAGGCTTGAAGAGTACTTTGTTAGATGAGGTCTAGAGGATTTTGAATCAATGCCTCTTGAGGTTTCCCTTGATATAAGAATTGATTAGGAATTCCTTGAGGTGTAACAGATTGTCCATTACTCAAACTGAAATTCGGATGATTTCTCCAGTTGGAGTTGTATGTGTTCAAAGTGAGTCCCTTAAATGACCTTTGATAGTTATTTATGGCATTTGATTGCTCATTCAATATTTCTTAAAACATAGGTATAGTTAGGCAATTTTCAGTTGTATGAATGTTACAAGCATAAATACCGCAGATAGCTTCTTTATCCTTATCCTTCCTAAGTTTTATGGCCTCGAGTTTCCTTATGAGACTGGCCACTTTAGCGTTGATATCATCTTCCTCTTTCAAAATATATATTCCACCTCTCTCCTTTGATTAAGTAGGCTTAGACATGATGGTCGTTCTTGGGGAGATGTCCCATGATTGTGCAGTTTCAGTAAGTTTATCAAAGTAATCCCACACTTCATTAACAACTTTGTTCAGGAATTTCCCATTGCACATTTTTTCAAAAAATTAGTGCATGGAAGATGTCAATCCTTCATGGAAGAAATTTGTAGCACGTTTCAAAACTGTGTAGTGGAAATGAACTGATAAGATCCTTGAACAGCTCCCAACATTGGAAGAATATTTCATCTTCCCTTTGGGCGAAGTTCATGTTGACTTTCTGATGTTGTTCGTTTTATGATATGGAATAAATTTCTTTATGAACTCCCTTGTCATGTCATTCCATCTACCAATAGATCGTGGACGTAGTGAATGTAACCACATCGTAGCCTTCTCTTTCAGGGAGAAAGGGAAGAGTTTCAGTCGGATTGTGTCCTCAGACACGTTAGGAAAGTATAAAGTGGTTATGATCTCATCAAACTCTTTCAAGTGTGAATATAGATTTTTAGATTCAAGCCTAAGGAACTTTGGAAGGAGTTGGATCACTCCTGACTTGATGACTATGTTTCTTGTATGTTTTGAAAAAACCATACAGGAAGGGGTGCTCACCCCCGCCGGTTGTAAATAGTCTCATAAAGTACGAGGCAGGGGTACTCGATGCACCTCGTTCTCAACCTGAATTTCCTCCACCCTGGGTTGGGGTGGATTTAGAGGTTGATTAGCCAGTTGATTTGCAGCCATAACTTCAGTTAACTCTGTGGATCTAGAGTGGTGTTTAATCTTGTGATGGATAGATAGCCCCTCAACCAATCCTCCTTCACTCAAGAGACGTTGAGTGTTGTCACGGACCCACTTGGGCATGAAACACTCTCAGCCCTCAATTTCATAATCTAACCTAAACCTAAAAAGAAAAAGGGAAATAGAAATCTAGAAATAGAAAGAGAGAATTATAAAGAAGTTATCAAATTAGAAGTTTCTATGTTAGGATCCTGCAAAAGAAAAAGGAAAGTGAATTAGCTTCTAAAAGGAGAAATAGAAAGTTTCTAAAAATAGAAAGATGAGTTAGTTTCTAAAAAAACAACCTAGTTTCTAAAAACAAAAAAAAAAAGTTTCTAAAAAAAAATTGGGAAAGTTTCTAAACCTAGAAAAAGGAAAGTGAGTTAATTTTTTTTTTTTTAAAAAAACGAACTAAGAAAGCAACCTGGTTTCTAAAAAAAGAAAAAGGAAAGTTCCTAAAAATAGAAAATAAGTTAGTTTTTAAAAAGAAAAAGGAAAGTAAACTAGTTTTTAACCAAGAAAAAGGAAAGAAATTAGTTTCTAAAAATAGATTAAGAAAGTTTCTAAAAAATTAATTTCTAAAAACAAATTAAGAAAGTTTCTATCCTAGAATTAGAAAGTAAATTAGTTTCTAAAAATAAAAAAAAAGGAAAGCTTCTAAACCTAGAAATAGAAAGTTAAGTTAATTTCTAAAATAATTCAGAAAAAACCCTAACCTAAAAATAGAAAGTAGAAAAATCCTAATCTTAAACTAATTCCAAAACTAATTAACATCAGAAAAATGCAACCGTTAGTCCTCGGCAATGGCACTAAAAACTTGTTCACAACCCCAAGTGTAGGGTTATGATGCAGTAATAATCTCAGTGAGACCATGGTCGAATCCACATGGACTAATCTCATGTGTATTTTGAAAGCAACTCGAAGTAGAATTAGAAAAATATATGAATCTAAATCTAGAATTAAAGGGAGTAATTGTGAAGTGTGTAATTAGAAAATTAAGAATTCAAAGGTGGGAACTAGGGTTTCTAAGGATCCACTTGTAGCTGTAATACCCCAACCATTTTAATACTCGAGTATTGAAAGTTCTCGAGCGCTACTAATAAATTAACTTATATATACCTGTGTAGGATATAAATCTAACTACCCTAACCTTACATCTATTCCCTGACATGAATCTAACCATTGGGAATGATGTCTATTCATAGATCAAGCCATCTCACCGTTGATTTTAAAGACTAGATTATCCATCATGAGACTTGATTTATGTACTTCCCTTAAGTAAATTAGCGAATCTAACCCTTGAGAATAGTTGTCATCTATAAATCAAGTCATCCGACCGTTAATCACGTGGATTAGTACATGTACATTTCCTTGAACTTAATCAATGTATGATCTGTCATCCATAAGGATTTGGACATACATTCTTTAATAAGAATTACTTAGAAACATGGCCACAACCACATAGAACCATTAGATTTTGCAAAACTCTTAGATTAACAATAATTACGAATATGTCATTCACCTAGACCCCTAGTTCCAGATCACATGGTTCCCACAATCCATCTGATACGAAGTTCTTTAATAAGAATATGCCTTTATATTACAAATTAACCATACACGTTGGATTTCAACCCTTAAATCATTGTAAAAATAACCAAATGGATAGATTATCCATTAACCATTGATTTGGGGCCCACCTGATCTTTAGATATGCTTCAAATTTGGGCTCAACCCCTTAAATTAAATGGAACAAGGAATGGACGGTGTGGATTCACTTACAAACATTATAGTGGGCCCCACTTATAGTGCATGTGCTCCACTTGTGTACATTAGCGGTGAATGGAACTAGGAGTCGGGTCAAACTTAGTTTGACCTGACAAAAATTTGAAACAGGGAGGATTCTCTCTCGCGTTCCCAAGAGAAACAGATAGTCATCCGTTTTCAACATCCCTGACCCTAGATCATCATTTACATGGACAATCTAAATCCTCAAGAATCTCTGGGTGGAAAATTCGACCAGAGCCATGTGACTTCCACCATTAATCAAACACCCAAAGACCACACCAGGAAGATCAAGAACATGTTGCATCAGAAGTTTAAATGAACAACATCCATTTGGAGGCATGATGGCCCACTTAGATGATCAGATGGATGATCGACACCATCTATCATGATCTGGGCAAAAAATTGACCACACCCTTGATTCTTTCTCAACCCATGCAATCGGATGGACATCCTATGCAACCTAACACAGATCGCCATGTTGCAAATGGTTGACCCAAGTGGGCCATCACTGTGTCAAATTCGAGTAATCCGAACCATTTGTCAAGCTTGGCCCTTGACCCTGAACAAGAAAATAATATCCGTGAGGACCCATGCAAACGGTTGCATATGCAATCCGATCCGGTTGAAACCTATAGATTGAAAGGAAAACTACCGCATCACAATCAACCATCCGACCCATCAGGTAATCAAGGCCATTCAAGAACATCCTTAGGGGAATCCGACCACATCTAAGAAGGAAATTAGGAAAGATCCTACGCAGAGGCCGCTAACCAGCCTTCCTTCCCAATAAGAGCCGCTACCGACCTCATTACGTAGAGCGAGGGACCGCGTAAGTCCTACACAATCTTGTTGTGGCAGAAAGATTGTGAAATTCCTACACATGGGATTTTCGCCAGCCTTCGTGCCTATAAAAGGCTTCCACCCCAACGATTGGAGGAAAATGATAAGAAAGGGAGAGGGAGACGCAAGTAAGAGAGGTAGAAGGAAAGAAAAATAGAGAGAGAAACGACCAACCTTTGTTGGATGTGCCACAGCAAGAAACGGGAAAGAAAGAGAAAGAGAAAGAGAAAGAAATAAAAAGAAAGAAAGAAAGAAAGAAAAGAAAGGAAAAGAAAAGGAAAGAAGAAAGAAAAGAAAGGAAGAGAAAGAAAGGAGAGGAGAAGGAGAACCGTGACACCGGACGTCCACCAATCAGCAAATCTGCTGATTTACCAAGGTAGGCGACGCCCAATCTGCCTTTTTATACCCTTCTTACCCTTCCTTCCATATCTTGATTAAACTAGCTAGCTCAAAACAAAACTAACCTTTCGAACGTTGTAAAATATTAGATCAAGGATTTAATCCTTTGATGTATGCTCACCTCCAAGAAGGAAGCAACACTAAGGTGAGGGTTTTATCCTTTAAGCTTACATTAATTTAAGTTGATATATTTATCTTACCTTTTACATGCCTTCATATTACTTTGAATTTTTCTTGCAATTATATGTTTTACCATCAATAATTTGACTTTGGCTTACAATATAATGTTAATTACAAGTAATCTTTCTGAATTTATGTGGGGCCATGGATACAAGACCTGCCCTTGCCTTATCAAATTTATTGGTTCAGCCCTGCCACTTCTTATCTCTTTATTTGGGTTCGCTCTGGCACTCGTCTCTTTATTGAGTTGGCCATTAACACTCTCATTATTATTGAATCGGTAGTTTCCACTCTTCTATTTATTGAGTTAGCGATTGTTACTCTTCTTTTATTAAGTTGACCATTGTCATTCTCCTGTTTGTAATATTGGCCATTGCCACTGTTTGAGTTCACTATTGTCACTCTTCTCTTTATTATATTGGCCTTGTGTTATTTATCTTTAAGGCTTGGGCACGTGCCTTGATATTCTAGATCTTCTGTGATTCAGTTTATATTCTCTATAAGTGCAAGTGATGTGTTAAGAGCTATCACAACTGTTGAATCAAATATCTTATCATGGGCGTAATGTGTTACGGGTAGTGGCCCTCTTGGCACACAATTCCGTGGGTTGGTTAGCGTGGTGCACAATCGATGTAGGTAAATTGTCATGTGTGCTACATCACTTTTTCGGGATTGGATGCCACAAATAGTCACTCCATGAACACATTATGCTACATAAATCCTCCAACTGCATGTTATGTTACCTTGAGATGTTTGCATAAATCCACATTAGCGTTAGCCATGCCGGTGAATATCTGTAATTATGGATGTGGATCGAGCAGGGTTTTCTATAAATCAGATTCCAAATCATGATAATCACTATGTATGATGAGCCGCACACACTTTGCTAAGCATACATCTCATGTAGGTTGTTTGCGCATTCTAATATCCTCGTATCAGTGGACTATGGGTCATCAAAAATCTAACTTTACGTTTATGAATCTCTTGAATTAATCTTAAATGATAACCATCACTATAAGTAGGGCATTGACCCTCTCACAACCGTACAGATTATGCAGGCGACGTACAGATTAAAGGCCTAGTGAAAAATCTCCCTAAGAAAGATTATGTTAAAAGAATAAGAAGATAATTTTATGATATAGTTTTATATTTCCATTGTGAACTTGATAAATGTAATAAGATCCAATTGAGAGGACATATGATTATTCTTTTTACTCTAATGAAATATAATCAATATAGTTGATTTTATTGTTGTGAATGCTACCTTCATGAATGTAGCTGGATGTGATCCAAATGAAAAAAATAAGGTGAGATTTTTAAAGCATCCAAGTTTATACATTATTAACACCCGGTTTTCTCGGGCATGAGTACAACCTTTGGCCATGAAAATTTGGGATGTTATAGTTGGTATCAGAGCATGAGAATGAGTTTAATTGGGCCTGAGGGAATGGACCACCACAAGCTTCACGCAATAGGACATATAAAAATTAGAAACGTATACTCAACTCAATTCCCAAAGGAATTAGTAAGCTGAGGAATTAAAGATTTATATTCAGGTTCCCCATTGGAAATATTAAGTTAGTTGTGAAATTTATAAACTATGAATCTAGTTACCTTTAGGAAAAATCCTAAATAAATCACAATCAAGAAGAACAAGGTCCCCTTATGAGAATAAATAATTTTCAATTATTTTTAGAGTTTCCTAACTATTCCAATGGAATTCAGACATGTTACGATATCTCCACTAATTACAAGTGGACATATCGAAAAATTTTAAAACTTTTCTGATAGTTCATTTAGGTCCCCATAAATCTCTCCCTAAAATTTCATCCCAATTAGGTATGTACAAAACTCTATACAAATCTAGTCTCGTGGATTTTTTTGGATTCTTAAGAATAAATCAAGAGTTTAAGATCCAAATTTCAAATAAATTGGACGGATAGATCAGGAATTAAAATTCTAGGAGTGACAGACTGTCAATGTAAAATAATCTTAAGACTGTACGACATTCATATAAAGGACAACACTAAAGCTTAAGTGCAACAACGAAGGGATGATTTGGCTTATCTGGCATACCCATTGTCGTCTAATCCGGTTAGGACATCTGGCTTTCAGGGAGAAACGAAGATTTCTCCTAGGATGTAGAGTGATCGAGACCATGGAATTATGAACCAAATTTAAATAAGGAACGAACGATTTAATCCACATACCAAATCTTGGGGTTGAGATTTTCTTTTAAGGGGGGTAGGTAGTAGCATCCCAATTCACATAACCAAATATACGTGCACCTAGACATCTAATTATATCCAACTTATGAGTAGTACATTGAAAAACCTAAGTGTCACGCCCTAAACTCAAAGACTGGATTCACAGGAATCCCGAACACCGAATCTGGTGCCGACAGCCTCCGTAGTATCCCATTCTCGGCTCCCAGCCCTCATACACTAGATTCTGATCCTCAGATCCTACAAGGAGGATTTTCAACATGCATTTTTCTCATAAGAAGCATAACCACAAGTATACCCAAATCATAAGAACAACATCATCACCACATATCTACTAATATAATCATTTGAGTACAATACTGAAAAGAAAATACATATGTCAAAATCAAAGCTCCAGAAGTCAGCTACATGCTCCAAGCTCCATGCTACTGCAACCTAACATCACCTGCATGCATCTATTGTGCATAAGCTTATAGAAAGCTTAGAGAGTGGTGTGAGTGTATGCACAGGGTAAGTGTCAAGTATTCAATATAATACCATAATCATATAATATCAAAAATATTGGTAAGATCAAGAATCATACAATATCCAAGTACACAATACAGATCAGCTATGCAAATGAGGAGTCATAAAAATTCAAATATCAGATGCCGAGGATGCAATGCAATATACAATTATTGTTGAGTTCACGAATACCACCAACCATATTTAGACCATATAAATGCAGAAACACAATAACCCAACATGTCATATGTCGGGTGTTGAGGCAAAAAAATATTCCATTGCATTGGTCAGAGAATTCCATGGTGCAGATCTTTCCCAGGGATATTCCAGGTATTTTAGTAAAAATCCATGTCCAGGGGTATTCTGGGTATTTTGGTAAAAATTCGTGTCCAGGGTTATTATAGGTATTTTGGTAAAAATTCATGTCCAGGTATTCTGGGTATTTTGGTAAAAATCCATGTCCAAGGGTATTCTGGGTATTTTGGTAAAAATTAATATTCGGGGATATTCTGGGTATTTTAGTAAAAATCCATGTCTAGGGGTAGTTTAGGTATTTCAGTAAAAGGTAGTAAAGAGGGTGTTTTGGTAAAAAAGGTGCAAAGGTATCATTTTAATGGAGAAAGGATGTACACCACCATTTAAGGGAGAGCTTAGTGGATACCATTGATTAAGGAGGGAGGTTGGTTATTTTTTTAGGGATAAGTGGTGGTGATCACCACTATGTAAGAGAGTAGGGCCTATAAATACCCCTCCCCATGCCTCATTTAGGAGGTTGGTTATTTGGTGGGCAAGAAAATGAGAGAGAAGCAAGGTAGGAGAGCAAGGGAGGAAGGATGTTGCGCCAACCGCACAAGGGAGGAAGGTTGTTACGCTAACCGCGTGAGAGAGGAAGGATGTTGCGCTAAACACGCAAGGAGAGAAGATTTTTGCGCCAACTGCGCAAGGAAAAAGGCTTGGGCGCCACTTTATGTGGAGTCCTAATTTTAAGACAAGCCTTGCGCAAATCGTGCAATGAGAATGGGAGAATTCCCATTCGCCACATCCTATGGGATACTGTCATGAGGGAAGTCTTCCTTGCGCCAACTGTGCAACATGTCTAGAGAGAAGTTCTCCTTACGCCAACCGCGCAACGTATCCAAAGAAAAGTTCTCCTTACGCCAATTGCGCAACGTGTCCAGAGGGAGAAATTTTCCTTATGCCAGCCGCGCAACACGTCTGGAATAAAATCCTCCTGCGCCACTTTGTGAGGGAGCTGTTCTAATGCATGGCTTCTTGCGCCACTTTTTGAGGGAGATGTCCTAATGTATGGCCCGGTGCACCACTTTGTGAGGAAGTTGTCTTGATATAAAGCCTTCCAACGTCATTTCCAATGGAAGTTTGTCCTAGCACTTGGCTTTTGTGCCACTTTAGTGCATAACCACCTTTTCAAATATTGCATAACCACCTTAGCAAATATTGCATAACCATTGCTGCAAAGGAAATCCCATGCGCCATTCCTCATGAGACTTTGTCCTAAAGACAACCTCATGTGCAACTTCATGAAGAATATTGACCTGAAGCTTGCCTCTTGCCCATTTCATGAGGAATGTTGTCCTGAAGCAAGGCTTTTGTCCTGAAGTAAGCTCCATGTGCTCCACACTGACCGAAGTAAGATTCATGCACTCTACATTCCCTATCTAGACCTGTGCACTCCTACCCTCAGATAGATGGCCTCCACAATTTAAGGGTTCACTCTAAAATTCAAGGGATCGCTCCACATTTCAAGGAAAGATAATCGAAACTGATCTCAACGGTCTGATCAAGGAAGAATGTATAAAAGGATGATCAGGATTGATTTCATTGGTCCGATCAAAGAAGAATGATTGAAAGGATGCTCAAAAATGATCTCAATGGTCAGACCAAGGGCTTCAAGCCCATATAACCCCCATCTCCTTAAAGATAAGTTAATCAATTCAACATTCTTCCTAAGTCCTAGGAGATGACTGAAGCAAATGTCGAAATGCTACCGAAATTTCTATTGGACTATCTTCCCTTTCATTCATTTCATTGCATTAATTGTACTTTATTTTCGAAATCAAGGGAATCCGAGGATGTAAATGAACTCAGAATAAATGTGATAAATGTTCTCTTATTAAATTTTTTGTTATCAATGAATAAATCCCTCAAATCAAACGCATTTGTTTCCTTCTCGAAACAAAATGGTAACTCCACTGGGGATTATTATTCGATGGTAACTTAGAAAATATTCAGAGAACATTTATCACCTTCTGGAATCTATATAGATGCCAAAATGACGACTCTCAGCGGGAACATCCTCCCCTTTATCTCTGAAAATAAAGTATGATTTTATTTAATAAATTAACTAACACTCTATTCTGAATGATAGATATACTGCAGCGATCTTTCTCCCGACTAATATAGTTTTTTACTTCACATTCAATAGACTCCACAAAAAAAAAATGTCAGAAAAGATCAAATCAGTTTCGATCAAAGACAAATAATCCTAGAACGATGAAAATTTCTGGAGAGAGCTAGCTTCTTGTATGGGAGCGATTCAAACATCAGTTAGTCAGCACATGTCTAAGGAAGAGGAACAAACTGCTTTGATCTAGCAGTTCTTTTGCTTGTAGATAAGTTCTCATTCAAAGAATAAGCTAACTTGATCTGGCAGTTCTTTTGTAGCATCCCTGTGAATATGATGGCAAAGTTCTTTCCATGGCTTTCTTCTTCTATTTCACTTGATGAGCATCAAGATATGCTGAAATGCATGTGCAAGATAGTCCCATATGAAAAGCTCCCTCAAAAAGTCATATTCAGCTGGATGGAAAGGAAAAAATACTACTAAGGTCATTAAAAGTTCTGAATATGATCCTCAGCTGCAGTGTTCTATGGTCCCATACATGGCCAGTTAATAGATCGAATAGAGAAAGGGTGGTGCACTTTTGAGTCTTCCAAGAATGGAAAAGGGAAACATCTGGAGTCAGCTGTTAATTCAATTATATCACATCCAATTGATGAAATACTGTATTGGCACAATGTTATAAAAAGCGAGTTGAATGATATAGCTAAAGAGGCAAAGAAGATACAACTTTCAGGAAATTTCTCTGATTTATCAGCTTTCAATGAGAGGTTATAATTCATTGCTGAAGTATGCATCTTCCACGACATTGTTGAGCATAAGGTTATATTCCCAGCGATAGATGGGAAATTATCGTTTACTCAAGAGCATGCTGAAGAAGAAAGCCAATTCGACAATTTTAGATGCTTGATAGAAAGCATTCAGAGTTCTGGAGCCAATTCAAATTCAGCTGATTTTTATGCAAAGTTGTGCTCACATGTTGACCAAATAATGGGCACCATACAGAAGAACTTCCATGGCGAGGGGGTTGAGGTTCTTCCTTTTGCTTGTGAGCATTTTAGTCCTACAAAATAACGAGAGCTTTTGTATGAAAGCTTGTGTGATGTCACTGAAATTAGTAGAACGCATCTTGCCATGGCCGGTAGGATCACTTAGTGAAGAAGAAGCAAGGTAATGTCAAAATCATCAAAAAACAATGCCAAAAAGTATCAAAGAAGATCAGATCAATTGCGATAAAAAAAAGACAATGCCAGGTAGTGTCAAAAGCAATTTTTGCTTCATCAGTAGTGTGGCGACAGAATGAAGGACAGATAATAGTGTGTTAACGCACAAAAGTATACAAAATTTCCATCATACATTGCCTTTAAGAAATGAGAGGATATTAGAGACAAGAAAGAAAGAAGAAAGAAGATTAGAAAGAAAAGATACATAAAGAAGAATGAGGTAAAGAGTAGGAATTCATGTGTTTTCATAGGTTCACACAAGCTATGACTGGTTGTGCAGGGCCGCGCAAATGGTATAGGATGTCGCATGCACCTACGTAACATCAGACTGACAAGTGTGTTGAGACCTTTGCTCCGACTTACACAAACCATGAGTGGTTGTGCAGACCTGCGTAAAAGGTATAGGGAACTATGCGTATAGGGACAATGGTGATTTAATCGAGCTGATGACGACATTTGAGATTTGGTGAAAGATGGGCCCATGGCATGCATATCAAGAGTTTGTACGTATGGAGGTTAAAAAAAGAAGAAGAAAACATAACGATATCTTTAAAAAATTGAAGAGTTCAATCTTCTTTTATAAGGAATATCATCCTACCGAGTACGGATAAAAGTACATTCGAAGTATGCAGAAAATAGAAAATTTGTCAACAAGATGTTAATCAGCCTTCACCAAATGAACGTGTTACTGAAGACTCTACTTTTCCAACAACGACTACCGTGAACAACAATGAACCTTGAGGAAAACCCTCATATGAGAAGTTAGTTCGATTGAATCAGGCATTGCACGCCAACAAGTAGACGAATCAATTAGTGAATTAATGAATTCATTGGTCAATAGAGAACCCTGGGGGCATCGTCACAACTTACCAAAGTAGAAGAACAAGCCCAATGTGTAATTTGAAAAGGGTCAAAGTGAATCTGCTCAACTCTCATATGAATTAGCTGCTTAAAAGTCTTAAAAGAGTAGCAACAAATATTGTTGAAGAAAGAAAGCAAAACAAAGAAATGTCAAAGGTAAATAGTTAAAATTCTGCTAAAGGGTACATTGGCGATTTTACAAATAAGAAAGTAAAGAAAGGGTTTAGACAATTCAAAGACTGCATGAAATATACATTTGAAGAAGACGACATACTCCTTATGATTGCTAGTTGCGGAGAAAATCGAATTGCCATGGTTAAAGTATTAAAGGAAATAAAACAAAGAAGAAAAGAAGAACAGGCAAGAAGAAAGCAAGACAACGTGTTGACTCAGAAGATTCACAGTGTGTTGACTCAGAAGATTCACGGTACAATTATTCAAGGGGCAGACAAGGGCATACAAAATACGTTATCCTTGAAGATAAGCTATAGTTTTAATGCTTCCAAATAAAAAAAGGGGCAAGATAAGCAAAGTCTCAGAATGACAAAATCTTGAAATCCCAGATGAGGTAATTGTTGATACCCGGAGATGATAATTGTTTATAATAATTGTCTATATCAATTTTTACAGGTTAAAGTTGGGGCAAAAGAAAGCATTGATGATTGTTATCAAGTATTGACAATTGTCACCGACTATTCAAGGAGCAAAAGGATTGCGAAAGACAAAGTCATGTACTCTCCCTTACGCGAATGAATAAAAGAGTAAATTTTCACTTGACTTCAAATTTTAGAAGAAATTCAGGAGATACAATTGAAGAAGAAAGAAAAGCGAATGGCTTGAAGAACAATTTGCAGAAGACAATTGATATAAGTAAAATTGTTAAGGAGTACGACATAAGAAAAAGAAATAAGAGTACACAAGCCTGATTAGTTCGAGACCAGGGGCAAAGTTGATCTTGGACAAAAAGTATGAGATGACGTGGCGTAAGCATATTTGTTAAAGGTCACAACATTGTGATTTTGATTACAAAGTTTCCTAGAGCAATGCTTCCTAATCAAAAGGGGGCAAGATAGGTGAGTAAAAACTGTGAAATATATTTATCACCATAGAATGTATTTCTTTTGTGTATATGAATAAAATGCAGGCTTTCAAGCATATTAAGTCATCACCAAATGAAAAGCGTTAATGATCGCTACCAAGCATTGATGATCGCTGTTAAGTGGCCAAGCATTGATGATCGTTGTAAAGCGTTGATGATTGCTGTTAAGCATTGACGATTGTCACCAACGCTGAAGATTTCCGTCAGAATCACCAGGTACCGATGATTATCGCCAAAATTAACAACTTTTGTTGTCGCCTTCAATCGCTTATTAAAATTGTTATCATCGCCAAGATGATATACTATTTTAAACATGATATGAATATTCTCAAAGTATTATCAGCAGCAGTGAAATATCAATTGTTGATCACCATCTTTTGGCAGTGGAATAAACTATATAGCCAACCACATGTAAAGTTGACGACAACGATAGTTGATCATCATTTAAGGCAGCCTAGCCAAGCCTATATGGCTAACTACGCATAAGGCCTATCATTTTTGCCATTCGGGCAATGGTGAGAAGCTAGTGGCCCTAAAAAGCCTGTGAAGGCCATTGTACGCATACCCATGCAGGTTGCGGATGAAGCTAGTAACCAAAAGCCTAAAAGGTCAAAAAGTCCTCAACGACTAGTCATGTGTAACCCCCATGCCTCCTGTATAGCTTCCGGTAGTGTCATGAAGAACGGAGGAAAATGCCCTCCCGTGAATGGGCCCGACCTTGCAGGCAAAGAAAAAGCAAGCCACAGTGTGAGCTCTTTGGCCATGTCCATGTATAGGTTGACCATGCATAAGAGCTCCTAGATCTTTAGCTTGATTTCAGTATTAACTCATGTGGAAGGGCCTAAACCTACTCATTGATGGAATGATGGCTCTGGATTTAGTACCCCAAAGGTTACCTTATGAGCCCCGTGAATTTTAGAGAGTTACTGCGACCAACCCTGTGCGTAATTCCAACCGAGTTCACAGCCCCGGTAGCTTCACTAGGCCCCTCTGATAGATCGCGGTTTATGAACTTTCCAGGAAGTGAGAAGTCCAGCGAACTCATAAGAGTTACAGAGACCATCATGTGAGACCTGACTCCACTACTCAAGAGTCTAAAAAACTATGTGGGCTCTAACTACTTATGAGCTTAAACTGTGTATTGCTCCAACTACTCAAGAGCCTAAACTTTGTGTGTAGGTGTCAGTCTAATGGATCAGTCAAGTAGTGTCAGTCTAGTAGTGTTAGTCCATTAGTATCAGTCCAATTCAGTAAAGTCCAGTCAAGTCAAGTCCAGTTAAGTCTAGTTTTTTCTAATTAAGGTATGGTCAGTCAAGAGTATACTATCTCCATTGCTTAAATAGCATAAACTATGTGCGATATTCAAAATCCTACAGATACATATTTCACTTTAGAGATGTGGTTTCGAACAAGAAACAAATGCATTTCGATTTGGGAAAATTACGTTATTCAAAGATAACAAAGAGATTTCATACAATAATCATGACGCTTATTAATTCTGAGTTTATATACATCCCTTTCAAATCCCTTGATTCTAAGATAAAATACTTTGAAATGAACAAATATTGTAATCAATGAAGCTTGTATGTCAAATCTTGAATTCGACAGCATTTCGACAGCAGCTTTGGTCATCTCCCAAGACTTAGGAGGAATGTTGAAGCTGTTCAATTCATCTCTCTTTTGAACTCATCCGTTGTGCAAAGGAGAGAGTTTTGAAGTAGTGAAGATTGCACTTTCGGGATTCCGGCAGCATTTCAACCCCATTTTGCCTTGGTCACATGATGACTTGGTTGCACAACCCTTGCAACTAGAATACGTGTTACGCGGTCAGCGCAACGAAACGCCTGAGGGTAAGAATCGCGCAACCTATTACGAGGTCTGCGCAACTAAGTACGTTGATTGCGCGACTCGCACAACCAACTTGTCCACGCACCTTCAATCTATCTTCAGAGATCCACCTTCCTCTAGGAAATCTTTCATCCCAAATGAAGAGGGGAGTGGGGTATTTATAGGCCTTCGCACGTGTGGCACCTCAATTTTTGTGTTATGGGCCCGACTTTACATCAATCTCAACCGTTCATTTTAATCTGTCTGTCTTTGGTTGCGCGGACTGTGCAACGGTGGTCTTACCTATCCTACCCGCTCACCCAGTTACGCTGCCCGAGTTCACCAAAATAGACTTTGTTATCCATGCAACACTCTACCCTACTGTATCTCCACTGCACCTAGTTACGCGACCCGCGCAACGGGCTTCTTTCCTCCTTTTTTCATTACTCACTCATCTTTTAGTTCTTTCCAACTTCTGAAGCTTTCTTCATGATTCATGATTTTTTATGCCCCAACAGATGCCCCCTTGATTTGTTGCTTTGTTTCCCTGAATCAAAGTATGCGGATCAATCTTCAACCAAAATCTGTCATTACTCATGGCCGTTGCGCAACCCGCACAACGAAAATCCGTGTACGGTACTCGAGCCATGCCTCTATAAATAACCCAGCCTTTGTCATTTCCTCATTCTCCACTTCTAGAGCTAAACTTCATTTTTAAATTTTTTACTCACCTGCGCAACTATGCTTAGTTGCGTGACCCGCGCAATGATTTTTCATCGCGCAAGGCTTTGAGTTGTTGCGCTGCCCTCACAAGCACCTTTCGTTGCACGATCTGTACAACCAAGTTCTTTCTGACTTAGCTTTTTTTCTAACTTTTCCAACTTCACTGAACCATAGCTCATACAAAAAGAACCTTTGTTGCCATAAACCCTCCTTCTGAGTAACCTTCTCATCAAGAACTCACAAATATGGAAGCCTATCATTCGGCAACCCCTCAAGCAACTGAATCACCATCTTCTCCTGCTCAACCTTCTCGTAAACAGTTCAAGACCACACCTAGGCATCCCGCCTATATAAAAGAGCTTGTTCTTCCTACCTTTAATTTCTCTTCCCGAGTCGAATCACTTCCATCTCCCATTCTTCAATCTATAATCATGGGTGATCTCGAGAGGCCTCCCAAGCATGGCCATGAATATGAATGAGAGAAATGGTTGAAAACAACAGCCCACTATTAGACGAGCAGCCAGAAGCCACTTTCTTTAGAGGATACTCCTCCTTCCAGACCTAAGAAGCACCGCTGCAACAAGTCCCAAGAATTTCAGGAGAATAAACGAGCACAACAGAAAGAAACTTAACAACTCCTGGGAATTTGTCCGTGAGATTCAGGGTACTATCCGTGAAATAAAATCCATATCTTTCATGAGCATTACCCTCTGGGATATCTATAGGATCACTGGATTGCCAATAACAGGAAAATATTTTGGTGAATTCATTCCTACCAACGAGGAATTTGCCTTTGTTTCCTCGCCAGATCGAGTCCCCTCCATTTCTTAGTCAACCACAGAGTTGTTTAGGGAAATGTCTAAGTTCCCAAACATTTGTAAAATCCATCCCATGCTATGGCTAGCCCATTTTAGTCGGGCTTTCAAGTGAGAATCCTCTTCCTACAATCTCTTCTTTTCACAGCTTGATATGTATATAACCCACCCTTTATTTGTTCATCTTTCAGGTTTAATGGTGATCGTTCGCAGGAGATTGAACGTCTTTGTAAGAGCATAAAAGGCCGCACCGACTATTCAAATTACGGGGAACTTGCGGCGTTCATTGCTTATTGGTTGAGTGTGGTAGTCTTCCCCAGTTCTAAGTCTGCAGATGTCATTCGCCCATCTCTGTATGTCATTGCAGGTGCTATGGCTGAAGGAACTAAATTTTCTCTCACTCCTCTAGTACTCTATTCAATCTATAGAGGCTTTGGAGAAATCACATGCCACATAAAAAGCCCATCCATCAGTTTTGACTCAACATATATGCCATGGCACTATTTTCTCGGTTGGATTGATGTTTACTTCCCTTGGACCTTTGAAGCACCTAAGAAGGCCTACATCCACCCTTCCTGGGTTCTTCTCTATTTCTTCCAAAAAAGGTCCATGGAAAAAAGATCTTACAACTGGGCGGAGGATGTCATTGCCTCAGATGACAAAATCAACTATTTCCATTTCAGCCTACCTCACTGTGTTGTGGATACAGAGAAAATAGATCCGGACTCACTCTCAGTGGAGGAAAGGATTTTCTTTATAGTAATTAAATCATGTAGCCTCTCGTTGAGAGAGGGGACTAAATTCTGGCGTGATCCGTACTATCCAAGCCGCTTCGCCCATCAGTTTGGTTTTGATCAAGGAGTGCTAGAAGATTGTGGACTCCTAACCAGAAGGATACAGATCTATGGCACTGGCCCTTTTAACTGGGCAATGATCTGAAAACAGCTACTAGGTCGAGCCAATTCTTCTTTACGATCGTACCCCCATGGCATCATATAATTATATGAGATGGTGGGTACACCAATCTTATTTAGTCAGGAAGAGTCAACCGGTGAATAAGCTTATATGGCTTCCTCCTCCTTCATTCAAGGGCCGTACTATTGAAGCGGGGGTCGGTTTCATTACTGAGACAAGTCATGCGCCCTCAGTTGGACATCGGTGCGTATACATCTCCATAGACGAGCTTATCCGTGAAATAAAACCTGACAACACTCTCGAGGGCTGGACAGCGTACGGTGACACCCATGAATTCGAACAAATCCCTCTCCAGTGCCCACGAAGGGGAGTTGTAGAAGAGGCCGCCCCTGAGCTAGAGAATGTCGATAATCCTCTAGACCAACCCTCTTCTTCTGCTCATCCTCAACAACATTCGATGCCAAAACCTGTTTCTAGGACTCGCTTGTCTCCACAGTAGCCAACTTCTTCCCCGATGACTAGATCTGGGACCCGTGCTCAATCTTCTCCTCAAGCAGGGACTGTAGCCCAAGTTTCTCCGGTTGTAACCATTATAGAGATCGTACCAGAAGGCAAGCAATCTCTTCCCTCTAAAGAAAATAAGTTATTATTGAAGAATCAAGTGAAAAAGATTCCAGTGATGAGAGTTTATCTTCTTCATCCGAATGTACTGCCTCAGATGAAAGTGTAACGGAAGAAGAAGATCAAGATGACGATTATGAAGAAGGAGAAGTTGATATCGGTGATAATAATGATACAGCCATGGGGGAGGCTTCAACTGATGAGGGGTATATACTCTCGACTTCTAGAGCCGCATCTACTAGAATTTCGCCTATCGCAGAGGAGGAAGAAGGCAAACTCCTTGATTATGGGGAATACCAGGACTCACCATGTAAGAAAATTTTATTATCATTTTTTACCTTCGTCCTTTCTTTCTTTCTCCCTTATCTCACACATTTTATCTTAGGCAATCAAGCTGCAGATACAGGAGTAAACAACACCTCTCCTTCGAACTTGCCATCCGTCATGCGAAGAGCTTCGCCAAGGTTTTCAATTCCTCCACTCTCAGTGATACGCAGAATTGCTTTCCTAATGGAGCCCGCTGATTTACCTACTTCGGTTACGGTTGCTTCAAGCATCGAACGTGAAATGGCTTCTCTAGTGGAGCTAACTGTGCCGCTTATTTCTACCGTTGTTGTTTCAAGCACCAAAGTTATGGCCCCTTCTTTTGCTGAAATGGTGGTTCCTAGGTATCCTTTAACTAGAGAGACTGAATCGCTTGCTATTCCACATCAGAAGGAGGTACTTCTTTCTCCTATCTTCATTCCTTTATATTGCCTACACATGAAATTTTATTATAATTTCGTATTATTTACGTCTTGACAGGGAATATACCTCAAGGTGGTGCAGCAAGCTCTAGCTCCATAGGAACTTCTGTAAATGCGTTGTCTTTTGAGAAAGTTTCCTCATATAAATTGGCATTGATCAAGAATTTTTTGTTAGCGATCATCGAAATGTTTAAAGATCCTAATTAATGGTCCGATCTAATTGCCGCTTTGGAAGTACTGGATAGCGCCGCATGAATGGTCAAAGTCGACGTTTCTATTGTGTGTAATGCCCTCTTAAGGTTTCATAATTCAATAACCGCTTTGTCTTCGGCTAAAACTCTAACTATTCCTCCTAAAATCTCAGAATACACGAAGAAACTGGCATACTCCAAGGAAAAGGTTTCTCAACTTGCTCCGATCGTGTCTCACCACGTTCAAGAACAATTGTCTTTGCAAGAGCAACTGAAGACCTTTGCTGATAACGAAGTAACCATCTAGAATCATATTTCTCTTTTGAAGCAAGAGATTGTGTAACTGGAAAAGTAAAGTTTAGAGGAGAGACTAAATATCGAGAGGGTACAAGAAAAGATAGACTGCAGTTTTCATTCCATGACTCCGAAAGGTCTAAATTGATAAAGAATGAAGAACTCATAGTTTCATTGGAAGAGAAATTGGCTGGTCTCCCTGATCCTACGCGAATGATCTCAACTGCTCGTTTGGAACACGCTGCTGCCCAAGTTAATTTCTAAGAAAATTTACAACAGTTCTTGGCAACATTAGACATCATAGGAGAATTATAAAATGGTTTTATTTTATTTTTCCATTGCAAATGTTTTTAGAACTATAAATGACATAGTTTTCTCATGCCTTTTTGATAATGATGTAATGATACTTTTTCTTAATTTACACAATGCATGCTTTAATTACTTACTATATTATTGATGCATCATATATACTTTTATATCCTTTTATACTTTGTTAGCAAGGGATTTCCTAGATGATCCTTGTCCTGGTTGGCGGTACTAAATTTCAATTTAGTCAATCACACACAGTTTAAGCTCTTGAGTAGTGGGAGCAAGCTTATTAGACTCTTGTGAGAGTCGGGTCTTACGTGATGGTCTCTGTAACTCTCATGAGTTCGCTGGACTCCTCACTGCCTAGTGAGTTCACAAACCGCGATCCATCAGAGGGGCCTAGTGAAGCTACCGAGGCCGTGAACTCTGGTTGGACTTAAGCACAGGGTTGGCTGCGATAACTCTCTAGAGTTCACAGAGCTCACAAGGTGACCTTTGGGGTACCAAATCCAGGGCCGCTAGTCCATCAATGAGAAGGTTTAAGCCCTTCCTCATGAGTTACTACTGGAATCGATTCCCTAAATCTGGGGGGTCTTACTTATGGTTGGCCTATCTATGGGCATGGTCTAAAGATCGCACACTGCGGCCTGCTTTTTCTTCGTCTACAAAGTCGGGCCCATTCACGGAAGGGCATTGACCTCCGCTCCTCATGACGCTACCGAAAATCTATATAGACGGCATTGGACTTACACGCGTGACTAGCCTTCACGGACTTTTGGTGTCCTTGGCTTCATCAGCTGCCCGCATGGGTATGCGTACGATGGCCTTCACGAGCTTTTTAGGGCCACTGGCTTCTCGCCACTGCCCGAATGGCAAAAATGATAGGTCTTATGTGTAGCTGGTCCCTTTTAAGATTTGGTCCTTTTAGGACTTGGCCCTTTTAGGTCTTAGAGACTTAGTCCTTTTAGGACTTGGCCTTCTTAGGACTTGGCTAAACTGCCTTGAATGATTATAGGTCTTATGTATAACTGGCCATATAGGCTTGGCTAGGCTGCCTTAAAATGCCTTATAAAGACAACAACGGGTATGATCCTCATCGTTGCACTATGAGGATGATAAACTTCCCTGACTGAGGGTGATCGACGTTGCTCTCTGATTGGGAGTGATCATCGTTGTTGTGCTATGAGAATGATAAACTTCCCTGACTGAGGTTGATATATCACCACTCTCACTAATATTTTCAGGAGATCCCGTTTGTGCTGCTTATAATATATTAACATGGTGACGATACCAAATCTGACAAGATTTTTTAGAGCTCGCTTGATAATAACGATGGTCACTTTCTTTTCTGGTCATTTTCTTTTCACACTGTTTATTTGATATCTAGTCTTAATATGCTTGCAAACTTCTTCTTTATTCATTCTCTAGATGACATATAAACATAGTCTTGCTCATTCTTTCCCCCTTTTGATTCAGAATCATTATGCTGGTGATGTTCTGAATCAAAACTAATAACATCTTTAGGGATGGTATCTCTTTATGAAGCGAACGTTGACCAGTATACTGATACCCTGTCCATTTTGATCTATAACTTTGTACGCGCCATTAGAGTATACTTCTTTTATTAATAGGGCCCATCCCATTTAGGTTCGAACTTGCCTCCTGTTCAACGGGTGACCACTATAGGCCTTTTAAGCATCAGTACCATATCCCCTTTCTTGAAGGAACGATATTTAACATGTTTATCAATGGCGGCTGATATTCTGGCTTGATATGATTGCAACCACTGTTGGGCTGCCAGCCAATTTTCATCAAGCAAATCTAATTCTTTCAGCCGCATCTTTGCATTAGCATCATCTGTTATGGACTGGTGTACCGCCACTCTGAGTGATGCTACTTGTATTTCAATTGGGATAACCGCTTCCATGCCATATACCAGGGAATACGGTGTTGCATTTGTCGATGTCCGGTGAGTAGTGCGATATGCCCACAAATCCTCCTATAATTTATCGTCCCAGTCACGTTTATTCCCGATTACCATTTTCTTCATTATCTTGACTATCGTCTTATTAAATGCCTTTGTTAACCCATTAGCTAGTGGATAGTAAGGTGTCGAAAATGAATGTTGAATGTTGTATTTCTGACAGAGTTTTTCCATACCCCTGTTCTTAAAAGGGGTGCCATTATCTGTAACAATCTTCTTCGGGATACCATGGTGGTATATGATCACGTGACGGATGAAATTAACAACATCCCCTTCTTTAACATTACATAAAGCAATTGCTTCTGTCCATTTGGAGAAATAATCTGTTGCCAACAATATGTATTGCTTTCCTTTGGGCAAGGGCAGATTTATAGGACCAATAACGTTTAGTCCCCAAGCCGAGAAGGGCCAAGAGGTGACCGACTGATACAGATCTTCTGCAGGAACGTGTATGACATTCTAATGAATTTGGCATTTATGACACCGCTTTGCATAATCAATCGCGTCTTTGAACATGGAGGGCCAATAATATCTCATTCGATGTACTCTATGGAACAGATTTCGACTAGCCTGATGTGCCCCACATTCCCCAGAATGCACTTCTCGTAATATTCGATTTGCCTCCTACTCGGCTAAGCAACACAACATCATCCCATTGTACAATCTTCTGTATAATACTTCACCACATATAATGAAACTTTTTGACCGCTGCTTGATTTGTTGTTTCTCTACTAATTCTTCTAGCAAGATGTCATATTTGAGATAATTGATGAAAGGTTTGCTCAAATCATTTGTCGTTATCTCCAAACATAATACAAGAAGCGTCTCAACGGCCTCTTCGGTGATCTCTGCAGATGGAAAAAACCTCCTCTCTTCTATTGTTACTTAAAGAGGATTTCGATTTGAGCAGGCCAGGGCTGCGGCTAGGCTGGCTAAAGCGTTTGCCTTCGCATTTTCAGATCGCAGCACATGTGTAATCTCGACATGATAGAACTGATCTAGCAACTGCTGCACCTTTTGACAGTACTGCAAAAGCTCTTATTTCCTCACTTCAAATTCAGTTTTTAACTGATTTATAATCAACTTAAAATCTCTGAAGATATGCAGTGTTTTTATCTTCATTTCTCGAGCCATTTCCATTCCAATGACGAGGGCTCTATACTCCGCTTCATTATTCGTGCATGTAGTACCCAACGTAAAGGAGTAAGGTAACAAGTCACCTTGAGGAGTAATGAATATCACTCTTGTCCCCGCTCCTGATGATCGAGCGGCTCCATTAAAATACATCTGCCACGGGCCTTGCGACTCAGCCAACATTTTCTGTTCATCTGGGAAATCCTCATTGATAGCTTCATGTTCCGCTACGGAATGTGCTACGAGGAAATCTGCCACTGCTTGACCTTTTACTGCCTTTGTCGGTTCATAAGTAATAATATATTCTAAAAGCAACAACATCCATTTAGCCAATCTTCTACATAGCATCGGCCTTGTCATAAAAAATTTTATGGGATCTGCCCTCGAGATCAAAGTTATGTTGTGAGGGAGACAATGGTGACTTAACTTCTAAACTGTGAATATTATTGTTAGACACTCCTTCTTAATCAGTGTATAGTTACGTTCCACACCCATCAGAGTTCTGCTTAAATAATAAAGAGCGGTTTCTTTTTCGGCTTCATTCACCTGAGCCAGCAATGCTCCTAAAGAACTTTCAGCCGCGGATATGTACAGAATCAGTGGTTTCCTTAAAAGGCCTAGCAATATGCCCTAAGGGGGGGTGAATAGGGCAATGCCAAATAAAACTAATAACAGTGGAATAATAAAAGAAATAAAGCACAATGCAAAATTTAAAGTAATCTCAATAGCCTAAAATAAAGAGAGTGATACTTTATCAGCTCTAAGGACAACCTTACACCAAAAACCAAAGGTTTAAGGTAGGACAACCTTATTTCTAGAATGTCCTTTGTATCAGAAACCAATGAGGAATAAAAAGCAAGGAAATCAAAATAACTTGCATAAATAAATCCTAAGTTATTACAACATTCATCCACACTTGCTTGAAATAAAATAATTACAACATTCATCCACAAACACAAACCACAAAACTGAATGAATAAAGGAATGAAAGAATAAAGCACATCCACAACACAATGATATATAGTGGTTCGCCTGTGTGTACACCAACTGTTATCCAACATCCACACAGAATGCTACTCCACTCCTAATATCCTCACACGGGGGATATTAGCATGCACTATCAAAATAGGTTTCACAGGTTCACCTAAAACCTTCACAATTGTGTCTTTAATCTCGAGCTTATACAATTCAAAAACCCTCACAATTTGAGTTTTCTAGCTCTCCTCAAATAACCAATACAATGAGATTTTTCTGGCAAATCTCAAACAAAACCAAAGAAAGTAAATTACACAAATGTAAAATACCTGAATCACCTTTTGAAGTAGCCCGGTAGAACCAATCGGAGTAGAAGTTCGATTCAACGTTCAAAGTCCAATACTCACTTTAAGAATGGTTCTAAGTCTAATTGATTTTAAATCAAAAGGGCTAGTTCTATTTGATTTTGAATCCAAGAAGAAAGAATATCAGAAATTCTCCTTTTCTAATGAGATTGGAATGTAGATCAAAATCAAATAAAAAACAAGCTAGCAAAAGGAATATTAAATAAGCACAGAGTAGTTTAAAATAAACACAAACTTATCTCAGAGTATAGCCTAAAGAATGCTTGAATAGAGTTGAATTAAATTGCTAAAACTCTGAAGTTCGTGCTCTATTTATAGCCTAAAAAATTCCATCTACGACTGGTCTTAGGATCCTAGGATTGGTCGTAGCTTCAAAGATTTTCAAAGATTTTCGCGGGATAAGGATTTACTGTTCCACGACCGGTCTTGGGTGTTCTACGACCGGTCGTGGGCCACCTACGACCAGTCGTAGGACCCCTAATTTAGTTGCTGGAGTTTGAGTCGTAGGGTTACGACTAGTCGAAGGATGAGTCGTAGAACACACAGGACTGGTCGTAGGATATCCAAGACTGGTCGTAGGACAACCAGAAAGATCTAAAAAACTTCAACAATCTAGGACTGGTCCTGAAAAACTTAAGACTGGTCGTAGCAGAGCTAGGACTGGTCTTGAAGTCTCTAGGACTGGTCTTAGAATAGCCCAAACAAGCATATTAAAATATTTGAATTATGTATCCAGAATGACCTACAGTAAAGCCTATCCTAAGGTCAATCTAAGGTCAAACAAACCTTAAAAGTGAGACGGACATTGAAAGTCTGTATACTCAGATGACCCTAAAGAGAAGCTTGAGAATTTACGAATCTTGTTGTAGGCCTTCTTGAGCTTGATCTTGACTTGACAAGGTCTTCTAATATACTTGAACTTGATTGAATCTTGAACATGCAAACTTGAAGACTTCAATTCTTGAATTCTTCATCCATAACTTGAAAACTTTCTTCATTCTTGTCTTGAAATGCGATGTCTTGAAGTAAAGAATAGTCTCAAACATGAAACACAAGATATACAAGACATAGATATAGGTTTTGGCAACACAAAATTTAACAACCAAAGGGATATGAAATCATAGCACTTACAATCTCCCCCCTTTGTCAAATTTATGACAAAACACATAGCAAAGAAGATAATAAGGAATCATGAGCCTTAAAATCATAAATTACTCTATTACCCCTGAGTAATATGAGTACTGCTCATATAAACAGTAAATAACATGAAAACCTCAAGACTCCATATTCTCAATCCCACATATCCTTCTCAATCATATAATCCAGACAAAAAAAATTACTCCCCCTTTCCATACTACTCCCTTTTAGCTTACTACTCTCCCTTTTTGTCACAAAATGACAAGGGAAAGTCACAAAAGGAAAGAGAACATAGAGAGTAATGAGAAAGAGATATGAAAGGACAAAGCATATTTCAAAATATAAACTTGAAGCATCAAGCCATCATTAATCCAAAATACAATATCCAAAAGAAAAAAAAAGTTAATGTTATACAATCCAAAAGATAATTCACCTAATCTGATCCAGAGGAGGGAGCAGGGATAGTCGGATCAATCTGGTGTAAGCCCCTATTGATGCGACGAAGATATTTTTGCATGTACTTAAATTGCATATCGTGGGTTATACTTATGTTATCAACCTTCTCCTCCAATGCACGAAGGCGTGCATCATAACCAGATGGATCGTAATCGGGATCATTTGGTGAATCAGATTCTATCTCATCAAAAATCTCATCCATATTAACATCTTGTTGAGGAAGATCGCCAGCTTCCCCTTCATTTTCGGCTTCACCACCACCACCTCCATCACCACCAACACCACCTTCATCTACCTGGCCAGGAAGCAAATCCAACTTCATCTTATTAAGATTGGAATTGTTGAAAATAAGATGATGAATTGGTGCCTCATTAATAGGTTTATCGACAAGCATGTGAGTGGCTAAAATAGTCATAAGATAACCAAACGGAATATCACTGACCCGGATGGAGACGAAACTGTATAATGAAATAACAAATCAAAGAAGGAAGACAGACCATGGTACTAGAAGCAATAGAATGCAACATATGAACCATGAAAGAAGTCAACTCAATTTTATTACCGGACCGAGGATACACATTGAAAATGAAGAAACGATGTAACACTCTTTATCTAGGTAACAAATACTTTGAAGGGAGCGCATTCCCTTTGTGTGTCCATTGTGCATCAATTTTGCATAAATCTCTTGTTAACATGCATTTTTTCGATTCAGATGGTTTGTCGTATAAAGTTTGAATCGGTATACCTTCATCATTAACAGGTATATCCATAATACCTGATATCAAATGACTGTCTACTTCAAATTTTCCTTCTCTAGTATCAATTGAAAAAGTTAAATTATCAAGAGAAAATTCTGAGATGCATGCTACCATTGATTGGGCAATGGACTGGTATGCAGGCCCACCCCAAAGAAAAATGTTAGTCCAGCCAACAGATTCAAGGAGAGGGACAATACCATATGGATCAATGTGATTGAGATCAGCGGTATGCTCAACGATAATTTTATAGACACGTAAATCTCGTACATCTTGAGAATCATCTTCGGGTGACCGAAGGTGCCGTTTTGTTATCGGTGCAGATATAGATGAAGATGGACCACGGGATGTTTTCTTTTTCCCTCTAGCATCCATATTTAAGAAGATATACAAAGAGCAAGCAAAATGCACAAAAGAAAGGATGAGTTTTCTCTAGATCAGCAAATTGAGAAGAAACCCTTGAAAAACCCAATAGGAGATGAAATCTAGCTACACAATGATCAAATCAAAACATAGAGAGCATGAATCTTCAAGAAAAATGATGAAATAGGACTCACCTTGAAGAAAAATAAGAAATCCTATGAACGGTTGAGCCACGACTCGTCGTAGGTCGGAGTGAAAATGAAGAAGAAGGGGATTTCCCCAAATTATATCATATTCACGAGCTCTACGACCGGTCGTACCACGACTGGTCGTGTACAACCACGACCGGTCGAGTATCGACCAAAAAGACATTTTATAATGAAAAAAATGAAATTTAAACACAAATAGTACTAAATATAGTACACTATGATAGATGCAAGTAAGAATATTCAATGTAAAATGCACATACCAAGATCAAATTTCAATTTATTAAACCTGCTTTTGTCGAGCGGTTTAGTAAATATATCAGCAAGTTGATTTTTAGTTGATATATATTCCAAAGAAATAACTTTTTCTTCAACCAATTCATGAATGTAATGGTACCTAATGTCAATGTGCTTAGTACGTGAATGCTGAATTGGATTTTTGAAAATATTTATAGCACTGGAATTATCACAATGTAAGATCATTGAATCTTGATTAATTTCATAATCGATTAGCATGCGTTTCATCCAAACTAGTTGTGTACATGCATATCCAGCTGCAATATACTCAGCCTCAGCAGTGGAGAGTGATATTGAGCTTTGCTTCTTGCTGAACCAAGAAACTAAGCAATTTTCAATGTAAAAACAACTACCACTGGTTGATTTTCTATCATCGATATTACCGGCCTAATCAGCATCTGAGTACCCGGCTAATTGAACACTAGTATCAAAAGGATACCAAAGACCCAGATTTATAGTACTTGCGACATATCTAAAAATCCGTTTAACAATAGTAAGATGTGATTCCTTAGGATTAGACTGATATCTTGCACAAATACCAACACTTAACGCGATATCAGGTCTACTAGCAGTTAGATACAACAAACTAACAATCATACTACGATATAGTTTAGGATCTATATCTTTACCTGCAGAGTCATTTGAAAGTCTTAACGTTGTACTCATAGGAGTATCAAAGTTCTTACCATTCTTAAATCCAAACCTTTAAACCAAGTTTGAAGCATATTTGGTCTGGGAAATGAAAATTTCATCAGGTTGTTGTTTTACTTGCAACCCTAGGAAATAGTTTAGTTCTCCAACCATGCTCATTTAAAAACTTGATTTCATTAACTCTGTAAACTCAATAGACATGTTAGAGCAAGTTGATCCATAAATAATATCATCAACATAAATTTGAACCATGAAAATATCATTGTTATGTTTCTTAACAAAGAGCGTGCGTCTTATCAACACTTCCTACTTGAAAGCTATGACTAAGTAAGAATTTAGTCAATTTCTCATACCATGCCCTGGGCGCTTGTTTTAGACCATAGAGAGCCTTTTTGAGACGAAATACATGGTCAGATAACTTGGGGTCTTCAAACCCTAAAGGTTGTTCAACATACACCTCTTCACGTAAATCGCCATTCAAGAAGGCACTCTTTACATCCATCTGATAAATCTTAAATTATCTAAAGCATGCGATGGAAATAAAAAGTCTGATTGATTCAAGGCGAGCGACTGGAGCAAAGGTTTTATCGTAATCGATGCCTTCAATCTGAGTGTACCCTTATACAACCAGTCTAGCCTTATTTCGTATTATATTTCCAAGCTCATCTGATTTATTTTTAAAGATCCATTTTATTCCAATAATGTGTTTATCTTTAGGTCTAGGAATAAGATACCAAACATCATTACGAATAAATTGATTAAGTTCATCCTGCATAGCAACAATCCAATTTTTGTCAGAAAGTTCTTCTTTCACGTTGACCGGTTCTATTTGGGATGTAAAACAAATATAATTACATATGTTCTCAAGTTGTTTGCGAGTACGAACTCCAATGAGAGGGTTTTCAAGTATTTGATTGGTTGGATGATCTTTGACAGTCCTTAGTTCAGATTCTTTTTGACTTGATGGGATATCTTGATTGTCGATAATAATAGCTTCATCATCATCTAAAATCGGAGCTGGTGTATTCAAATGATCATCAATGACCACATTGATGGACTCTTGAATCACACCAGTTCTCTTATTTAGAACCCTATAAGCTCGACTGTTCAAAGAATAACTAAGAAAAATACCTTCATCACTCTTCGTATTAAAATTTTTCAAATTTTCATGATCACGTAAAATATAACACTTGCAACCAAAAACCTGAAAGTATTTGACAGTAGGTTTCTTTTCAAACTATAATTCATAAGCAGTCTTATTATCAGATTTACTGGTATAAACCTGATTAATAATACAACATGCGGTATTAACTACTTCAGCCCAAAGATTTCTAAAGAGCTTCATGCTATTCAACATAACATTAGCCATATCCTGAAGCACTCTATTTTTTCTTTTAACTATTCCATTTTTTGCGGTGTTTTAGGCGCAGAAAATTCATGTGATATTCCCTGATCGGTACAGAATTTCTCAAAACTACTGTTTTCGAATTCGGATCCATGATCACTACGAATCTTACTAACATGAGAACCTTTCTCATTTTGGATTCGTTTGATGACCTTTTTCACTTCATCCAGGGTTTCAGATTTATCTTTTAAGAACGATACCCAAGTGAATCTGGTATAGTCATCTACGATAACCAAAATATATTTTTTGCCTCCTCGACTCTCCGATATGGTTGGTCCAATAAGATCCATGTGGAGTAGCTCAAGTGGTCTAGATATGGTATTGGAGTTCACTTTCTTGTGAGAGCTCCTAGTTTGTTTGCCCAACTAGCATTCACCACATATTTTGTCCACTCTTTATAATTTGGGTAGACCTCTAATTAGTTCTCTTTTGCTCAATCTAAATAAGTTCTGATAGTGTACATGTCCAAGGCTTTTATGCCATAATTCAGTCTCATCGGTATGGACCATGTAACATGATTGAGTAGATGAGCTTGCATCACTAACGATGTAGTAGTTTTCAGAAGTTCTGCGACCAGTTAATATAACAGAATCCTTTTTATTAAGTATCTCACAACCTTGATTAGAAAACTTCACACTATGGTTGTTATCGCATATCTGAGAAATGCTTAATAGGTTATGTTTTAAGCCCTCAACATATAAAATATTCTTAAATAAGGGAAGGTTACAAAGCTGAACCGTACCTTGACCAATGATCTTGCAATTACTTCCATCACCAAATGTGACTGATCCGTTAGTCATATCTTTTAGATCAGTAAATAAAGCTTTGTCACCTGTCATATGCCTGGAGCAACTACTATCTAGGTACCACTTTAAATGGCTTGTAGCTTTGAAAGCAGTGTGGGCAACCAAGCTGGCAACTTTAGGAACCCATTTCAGAACTGTTTTGGGTTTAGGAGAATAGATGGTCTTTTTCTGTATGTTGTTATAGGAGAGACCTATAGAGTTAGACTTTAATAGCTCCTTGAGAAGATCAATTATTTTTTCAGCCAATGGATTTTGGTTTTAAAAATTAAAGTTGACATGGCTACCTGTCGATTTTTGAAAAGACCTTGAATTTTTAGAAAAACCTTGATAAGTATTCTTTTCTTTTGAGATTGAAGACTCTTCTTTTACAAATTCAAGAGCAATATTCTTTTGTTTAGGAGATGTATTCTTATCATAGCCCAACCCGGATCGATCGTCACATTTTCTTAATTCGGACAATAATTTTTCTAATTTAGGATCACCATGGGCATATCTCCATGTGTCTTTCAAACTTTGAAGAGAAGCTACCTCATTTTTGAGTTTCTCATTTTCGGATCTCAAATCTTCAATTTTGGAGGTTTTAAAATCTAAATCACTTTTGATTTTTTCAAAAGAATCGGAAATATGAGACTTTTCTAAAACAAGAGACTCATAATCTTCCTCATGCTTAGAAAATTTTTCTCTTTGTAATTTAGGTTTGACGGCAATTTTACAACTCTCTTTATAAAGGGCATTATAAGCATCCTGAAGGTCATCTTCATTATCGCAATCACTATTCAGATTTTCTTCACTAGATATATCATCATTATCTGAAAAGGTGATCTTGGCTAGAGTCATAAGGGCTTTAACATCTTCGCCCAACTCGGTTTCAGAATCTTCTGATTTAGAAGAGGATTCAGAATCAAATGATTCATCCCAAGTAGCCATCATGCTTTTCTTTTTTGATTTGTCCTTTTTAAGACATTTGTTAGCTAAGTGCCCATACTCTTGACAGTTGTAACATTGACTATCTTTCAAGGATTTTCAAGTTCTAGGCTTAGATTGTCACTTATCATTTGACTTTTGAAAATTAACTTTTTTCTTATTTTTGAAAATTTTGTAAAACTTTTTTGCTAAAAGCGCCATATCATCTTCAGAATTTTCTAAATCCAAAGTGCTCTCTTGTGAAACATTTTTAGATGATTTGAGAGCAATTGATTTTCCTTTAGGAGCTTTAAAGGACAACTCATAGGTTTGAAGTGAACCAACTAGTTCATCAACCCTCATGGTATCCATATCACGAAGTTCCTGAATCGCGGTTACTTTAGAATTGAACCATTCAGGAAGTGAGCGTAGTATCTTTGCACACACTTTACTTTCTGGGATTCTATCACCAAGACCCCACATAGAGTTCATAATGTCATTCAATCTAGTATAGAAGTCCATAAACATCTCATTCTCCTCCATATGAATTTCTTCAAATTTAGTTGTGAGGAGTTGGACTTTAGATTTCTTGACAATATATGTACCCTCGTGTGTCATTTCTAATACATCTCATGCTTGTTTTGCATTTTCACAAGAGATGATTCTTTTGAATTCATCTGGTGTTAATGCACAAGTAATTGCATTTAGTGCTTTTGCATTGGCACTACTTTCACTTTTCTGAAGCGTGGTCTAAAGAGAATAAGCCGTTAATTTCATTGATTTTGAACCATCGTCATTAGTTACTTCAGTGATAGGAGGGTTCCATTCATTCACTGTGGCCAGCCACACACTTTCATCTAAGGATTTAAGGAAGATCCTCATCCTGGCTTTCTAATAAGCATAGTTTGTGCCATTAAAGGGTGGTGGCCTAGTGACTGATAGGCTATCAAAATTTAACATCGTAATATAGCGTAGATCGTTAGCTCAGGAAATAAATCCAATAAATAAACAATAAGCATGAGCTATTAGGCTCTGATACCACTTGAAAGGGCCTAGCTATATGCCCTAGAGGGGGTGTGAATAGGGCAATGCCAAATAAAACTAATAACAGCAGAATAATAAACGAAATAAAGCACAATGCAGAATTTAAAGTAATCTCAATAGCTTAAAATAAAGAGAATGATACTTTATCAGTTCTAAGGACAACCTTACACCAAAAACCAAAGGTTTAAGGTAGGACAACCTTATTTCTAGAACATCCTTTGTATCACAAACCAATGAGGAACAAAAAGCAAGGAAATTAAAATAACTTGCAGAAATAAATCCTAAGTTATTACAACATTCATCCACACTTGCTTGAAATAAAATGATTACAACATTCATCCACAAACACAAACCACAAAACTGAATGAATAAAGGAATGAAAGAATAAAGCACATCCACAACACAACGATATATAGTGGTTCGCCTGTGTGTACACCAACTGTTATCCAACAGCCACACAGAATGCTACTCCACTCCTAATATCCTCACACAGGGGATATTAGCATGCACTATCAAAATAGGTTTCACAGGTTCACCTAAAACCTTCACAATTGTGTCTTTGATCTCGGGCTTACACAATTCAAAAACCCTCACAATCTGAGTTTTCTGGCTCTCCTCAGATAACCAATACAATGAGATTTTTCTGGAAAATCTCAAACAAAATCAAAGAAAGTAAATTACACAAATGTAAAAAACCTGAATCACCTTTTGAAGTAACCCTGTAGAACCAATCGGAGTAGAAGTTCGATTCAACGTTCAAAGTCCAATACTCACTTTAAGAATGGTTCTAAGTCTAATTGATTTTAAATCAAAAGGGATAGTTCTATTTGATTTTTGAATCCAAGAAGAAGGAATATCAGAAATTCCCATTTTCTAATGAGATTGGAATGTAGATCAAAATCAAATAAAAAATAAGCTAGCAAAAGGAATATTAAATAAGCACAAAGTAGCTTAAAACAAACACAACTTATCTCAGAGTATAGCCTAAAGAATGCTTGAATAGAGTTGAATTAAATTGCTAAAACTCTTAAGTTTGTGCTCTATTTATATCCTAAAAAATTCCGTCTACGACTGGTCTTAGGATCCTAGGACTGGTCGTAGCTTCAAAGATTTTTAAAGATTTACGCGGGATAATAATTTACTGTTCCACGACCGGTCTTGAGTGGTCTACGACCGGTCATGGGCCACCTACGACTGGTCGTGGGTCACCTACGACCGGTCGTAGGACCCCCAATTTAGTTGCTGGAGTTTGAGTCGTAGGGCTATGACTAGTCGAAGGATGAGTCGTAGAACACACAGGACTAGTCGTAGGATGTCCAGGACTGGTCGTAGGATAACCAGAACGATCAAAAAATCTTCAACAATCTAGGACTGGTCCTGAAAAACTTAATACTGGTCGTAGCAGAGCTAGGACTAGTCTTGAAGTCCCTAGGACTGGTCTTAGAACAGCCCAAACAAGCATATTAAAATATATGAATTATGTATCCAGAATGACCTACAGTAAATCCCATCCTAAGGTCAATCTAAGGTCAAACAAACCTTAAAAGTGAGATGGACATTGAAAGTCTGTATACTCAGATGACCCTAAAGAGAAGCTTGAGAATTTACGAATCTTGTTGTAGGCCTTCTTGAGCTTGATCTTGACTTGACAAGGTCTTCTAATATACTTGAACTTGATTGAATCTTGAACATGCAAACTTGAAGACTTCAATTCTTGAATTCTACATCCATGACTTGAAAACTTTCTTCATTCTTTTCTTGGAACGCGATGTATTGAAGTAAAGAATAGTCTCAAACATGAAACACAAGATATACAAGACAGTATAGGTTTTGGCACCATAAAATTTGATAACCAAAGGGATATGAAATCATAGCACTTACATTTCCCTTTTATTGGAGCAGTTAGTATTGGCGGCCGTTTCAGCAAATCTTTGATTGAGTTGAATGCATTTTGGCAAGCTTGGTCCCACACAAATTCTGTACCTTTCTTCACCAGGTGGGAAAACGGTTGACATCTCCCTGCCAAATTTGAAATGAAATGATGGATATAGGCTAATCTTCCTTGCAAAGTTTTTAATTCTTTTAATGTCTTCGGTGGCGGCATATTTTCCATAGCTTGGATCTTCCCTGGATCGATCTCGATGCCTCTATGCCGGATAATGAAACCGATGAACTTGCCTGAAGATACTCCAAATGCACATTTGGCTGGGTTCATTTTTAACTGCTTCCATCTAAGCCAACGAAAAACAGATACCAAATGTTCACGATGCTCGTAAAGATCTCTTAACCTGACCACCAAGTCATCGACATAACATTCAACATGCTTGTGCATCATGTCTTGAAAGATATTTTGCATTGCTCTCTGAAATGTTGCTCTGACATTCTTGAGACCGAACGGCATAACTTTGTAACAATAGATTCCCAATGACATTCTGAATGCTATCGCTTCTTCGTCTTTAGGCGCCATTCTAATCTAATTATATCCTATGTAACTATCCATGAAGGACATGATAGTGTACCGAGTGGTGCTATCAATCAGTAGCTCCGTTAGAGAAAATCATCTTTCGGATAGGCCTCGTTTGAGTCCTAAAGTCTACACAAACTCTGACTTGCCCATTTTTCTTTTTTACTGGGACAATGTTTGATATCCATTTAGGATATTTGACTTCTTGATAAACCCGACTTTTATGAACTTGTTCACTTCTTCTTCTATCAAGGGAACCAAGTCGAGATGAAATTGCCTCTGTCCTTGTTTAACCGACTTCTTTTCTTTGGATATATTTAACCGGTGCATTGCTACAGAGGGTTCTAAGCCTGACATCTCTACATATGTCCATGCGAAGACGTCTTTATTTTCCTTGAGAAGTCAGACATATTCCTCTGACTCCTGTTTGGAAAGGCCGGCACTGATGAATGTATTTCTTGGCTCCTCTTCCGTACCCAGATTTACTTCCTGCAAGCTATCTATTGTCGGCTACCCCTCGTCTTCTATCTGTTTCGGTGCCACTTCAGGATGTTCTATCATTTTGAGGCTCTCTTCTAATGATTGTCCCACTGTAACCGTATTTACTGCTCCCAATCCTTACCACTTTCTTCGCTTTTCTTGACCAACGCCAATAGGAATTTGGATCCCTTTCCCATGATTCAAGCCAGTGGGCTCTTCACCATCAAAGCTCATGTTTCTCATCATTTCTCTACTCCCCGAACTATATTTTTTGAGATCTTGCGATGTTAACTTGCCCTAATACACATTTTCTTCTTTCTCTTCTTCGGCCTTTGATTCTGCTGCAGCGTAAAATTCTATCGGTTCTTGATGCTTTTCGCTGGCTTTGACCTGAAATCTCCCTGGAGCAGTCGGGAATGGCTTATTCTTTTCAACATGCGGAAATGGCATAGTGTAATTGGATTGCAATATCTTTAACTACTCGGGTGACAACAGGGTCAACAGTAATTATCCCGGTTATCTTAAATGCTTTGGTACAAAATAAAATTTCTTCCTTATTTCAGTAGTTCTGCCCAATCCTACTTCATTTATTTCTTCTTTTATTGCACGTATCTGGGTATTGTCTGGAGCTCAATTTTCATCATTCTCTCTTTCTTCTTTAGTGAACCCTTTATAATAGCTGGCGTCTGCGAAGAAGGATTCGACTTCTGTATACGGCTTAGCGTCAGCCATTACTTTGTACTATATTCTGCCTTTACAGTATTTGAAACACTGATGTAGCATGGAGGGTATGATGCTATACTGATGTATCCATGGCCTCCCCAGGAGAAGATTATACATCGTTGTGGCATTTATAACGTGGCATATGACATCAGTAATCAACTCTCCTACTTCTAGCGTCACTGTAATCTTGTCAAGTGCGCGTTGCCTATCTTGATTGAAACCTTGTATCATCATTTCACTGGGGCGTAGATCTGTCCGGCGATAACCTAACTTACTCATCATTGATAGTGGCAAGAGATTTACTGCAGATCCATTATCTATCATAATCCATTTAACTTTCCTCCCACGAATATGAACTTCAATCTTCAGCGGTCTATTATGCTCTGCCTCACAAATCAAATCATCATCAGAGAAGGAAATGACTGGTAAACAATCTTCTCACTGATTATCCTCGTCGTGTTCCATCTCTGCCAGCAAAGTCTCTCTGACATTATAGTCAGACAATGCTTGGACCAGGCTTTGTCGAAATTCTTTTGATAACTTAAGTGCATCATAGACGCTTAATCGGGCCGGGATGCCTTTTACATGACTCACCACATCATAAGTCACACTCATCATCTCATTCTTCTTTTCATTCTGGTCATCATGGTGTTGTCTTTCAGTGGCTTCTTTTCTTATGCCCCCTGCTTTCTGTTTTGCAAGACTCATTATCTTTTTTCCTAATCTCAATGTGATCATTGCTACCTTCTTTATGGCCTTATGATCTCTTTTCTCCTTTGCATCTTGGGACTTTTCCCGAATTGTGAGCACATTCATAGTTGCCATGATACCCTTTTCTTTTCCTTCACTGATCACTATTTCACCCTTGTTTATCATTCGCTGTATTATACACTTTAGTGTGTAGCAATTCTCCGTTGGGTGCCCTACTAAACGATGATAACAGCAGAAGTCCCTTTCTCTGGTTCTTGTCACGTCTTCGGGAAATTTGGGTTCTGGTAATGATATTGTGATGGCTTTTAACAACTGATTCATTATAGGAATGACATCTTCTTTGTCAAAATCGAACCCTTCATGAGATTTAAGCATCCTAACCCTTTTTCTGTCATATCTATTTCTTGGTTGTTGCCATTCTTCTTTACGTTCTTGCCTCTTTTCTCTCGAATCCCTTGCATCTTTCTTTCTTTTATCATGCTCAACGATATTTGCAGCCATCTTGCTGGGTATTCTTTTACTTGCTTCATGGTAAAAGGCTGGCATTTTATGGGTCATCAATTCCAAGGCGTGACCTTTGGTGTCCAGGTCACAGAAAGTTTGGATGTCAGTGTTGGTGAGTCCAAATACAATGCCCATTTCCATAGAATTCAGGCACATCTTAACTTGTTCCTTTTCTTCTGACAATTACCTGCACGAAGCCCCTAGTGTCTTCCACCTGTCTATAAACTTTTTCACTGGTTCTCCTTCTCTCTGACAGACGGAAGCCAATTTTATGATACTAACGTCACGTTCAGAAGAAAAGAAGTTTGACATGAAGGTGTCTTGCATCTCTTCCCATGTACGTATAGACCCTACAACTAAATTGCAATACCATTGGAATGCCTTGATCGTTAATGATGACCCGAATAACCGTAAGTAATACTAAGGTATTGTAGAGAAATTTCCCATGCTAGTGATGAAGTGCATTAAGTGTTCTTCCAGTCAGCTCTCTCCGTTAAACTTCTGAAAGTCTGGATGCTTGAAGTTGGATGGAAAGGAGATGTCTTCTACTTCCCTTGAGTATGGCATTCGATACCTAAAACGGCTAGTACTTGCACGCTCTCTTTCTATTATGATAACTTCTTCGACGACTTGTCTTACATCATCTTGTGTTACAGTTCTCGCAACTGGGACGGATCCTCATGATCTTGCCCCTTGTTGATTGGAGCGTTCAGGATGGTTTTCATGTTCGTTCGTTCCACCTGTCATTGGTGGAGCCGCAATTTGGGCCACAATATGCGCGAGAGTCGCTAGTGCTTCCCTTAGGCTTCTGCATTCATCCATCAGTGCCCTTTGTGCTTCTGCCATCTCATTAATACGATCTTCAGTGGACGACACATTTTCCTAGTTTGTTTCGCCCATACATACTGCGGCTTCTCTACTTTTTGACGAGATCATGCCTTTTGACAAAGTCGTAGCTGGAATAGAGCACGGATACGTTGACATCATAGGGCTTATAAAGAGAGGAGAAGGTGGGGTATCGTTCGATTCTTGTGTACTCCCTGTACAATCTGTCGATTAAGGCGTTACGGTGATCGGTGACCTTGCCTGCGGAGACACTAACATTGGTGAGTCCCTCACTCTCACTTTACCTTTCCGCTCCTTTGTCCATCGAGCCCTCGGAGCGATTAAAGCTGGAAAGTCACGCACTGTTAACTGTGGAACTGTTCCTTCACGGTAAATCATAGGGGGAGAAAGTTCACGATTTCTCCTAGCAATGTTGTGCGTCACAGGGCCTCTAGTTCTTGGTGAAGGCAAGTTCATTCGGGGGTTCCTCACGCTTCGTGCTCTCAACCGATGAGTCATCACTAGGGTCCATTCCTTATCTCCTTCCAACAGTGGAGGTGAAGCAGATACGACCCCGGCCGTAACTTGAGTCAGACTGTTCTTGTTTGTAGGCTGTTGAATCACGTATTCCTGAGGTGGATCTGGCACACATTCTATTGTGAATCCCATAGGAGTAAAATAGAACTTCACTTTTCTCGTAGGAATCACCATTGATCGTGATTGGCAGTAGGATTTGAAAGCTTTAATAACAAAGCATGTTTGTAATTAGTATATATAGAGTAAATATTCTATCTTAGAGATGAAGGGAGGGATGTTCTCGCTGAGAGTCGCCATTTTGGCGTCAGAAGATGCCAAAATGCCATGAGAATTCTATGATACTCTCAATGCTATTATTGAAATAACATAATGTCCCCAGCAGAGTTGCCATTTTGTTTCAAACAAGAAACAAATGCGTTTCGATTCGGGGAAATTACTTTATTCAAATATAGCAAAGAGATTTCATACAATAATCATGATGCATATTAATTCTGAGTTTATATACATCCCTTTCAAATCCCTTGATTCTAAGATAGAATACTTTGAATTGAACAAATATCGTAATCAATGAAGCTTGTATGTCAAATCTTGAATTTGATAGCATTTCGACAACAGCTTTGGTCATCTCCCAAGACTTAGGAGGAATGTTGAAGCTATTCAACTCATCTCTCTTTTGAACTCGTCCATTGTGTAAAGGAGAGTTTTGAAGCAGTGAAGATTGCACTTCCGTGATTCTGATAGCATTTTAGCCCCTTTTTACCTTGGTCACATGATGACCTGGTTGCACGACCGACGCAACTGGAATACATGTTACGTGGTCAGTGCAATGAAACACCTGAGGGCAAGAATCGCGCAACCTATTACGAGGTCGGTGCAACCAAGTACGTTGGTTGTGCGACTCGCGCAACTAACTTTTCCGCGCACCTTCAATCTGTCTTCAAAGCTCCGCCTTCCTCTAAAAAATCTTCCGTCCTAAATGAAGAGGCGAGTGGGCCATTTATAGGCCTTCACATGTGTGGCACCTCGATTTTTATGCCATGGGCCCCACTTTACATTAATCTCAACCGTTCATTTTAATCTGTCTCTGTCTTTGGTTGCGCGACCCACTCAACAGTGGTCTTACCTATCCTATCCGCGCACCCAGTTACGGGGCCCGAGTTCACCAAAATAGACTTCGTTATCCACACAACACTCTGCGCTGCTGTATCTCCACCGCACCCAGTTGCTCGACCTGCGCAATGGACTTCTTTCCTCCTTTTTCATTACTCACTAATCTTTTAGTTCTTTCCAACTTCTGAAGCTTTCTTCATGATTCATGATTTTTTATGCCCCAATAGATGCTTAAATATGCAAAGCATAAACTATGTGCAACATTCAAAATGCTGCAGATACATATTTCACTCTGGATATGCTCAAATATGCAATTTCCTCATGAACATTTTAAATATTGAGTAAACAACATGCAAAAATGCATTTCTTTTGAATCGGTTTCAAATTACAGCAACAATAAATGCCTTCATAATATTGGCGACTATCTACTCAAAAGTTCAAGTCTTCAAGGTAATTAATATATTGACAAGAGCCATAAGTTCTTTTTGTCTCTTACCTTCTTAATATAGAAAAATATTATCGCGTAAGATTCTCAAAGGCAGAAAAGAATAAACTAGCGAAGAATCATTATTCTCTCTCAGATAATATAAAGATTCAGATATATTATTTAGATTCATTAAAGGAGCAGCAAAGATTATCTATCCTTTAAGGGTATTAGCAGGCTTCACTTCGGAAGTATTATCTTATGAAGAAATCTTTATGCAAAGTTGACTTGGAAAGGGGGCAGGATCTATGTCTTTAAAGTAATTTATGCCTTGGTCTTTCTGATAATTTCTTATGCACGGTAGAGGAATTCATATACTGAGAATTATAAAGCATGATCCAGTGTAGACTTTTAAGAGTTATTTTAATATCAAGGCCCAATTATATGGTCCAGTGTCATAACTTCTCGCTAATGATATCGAAAAATCTAAGTACCAGATCTGATGGAGATAAAAAAGCAAACGGAATCATCAACAGTAACTTCTATGACCTTTAAAAAGTTATCAAAAGAAAATTGAAAGAAGTCTTGTCTATTTTTCAAAATTAGCAAAGATCCAAGGAAAAGTCTATGAAGAAATGCTAAGGAGAACAAACTAGAGAAGACTCAGTAAAAAGACTCAGCGATTGAACCTTTGGAGCTAAAGATGAAATCTCCAAAAGTGAAATATAAAGAATACAAAGAATACGATGCGAAGCACGATGACAAGCACAAAGATTGATTAAATCATATTATGAATATCATAATCAGCATAAAGAAAAGAAGCTTTCAATATATTTAAACAACTATCAATGCTTCATAAAACTAAATTAAAAATTATAATGTCTTAAGATACTAATTCCGATCAATTTGACAGGAAAGACTACTATTTGAAAGCTCGGGTTATGCAGATCATGAATAAAGGAGACAATTGAAAAAGTTGTTGCAGTAGGAGCAACATTAAAGACCAACTCCCTAGATACAAGTTGACGGAAAGCGTTGCCAGAGTTGATCAAAGAGACAGTTGTAATAGCAGCGGTGCTAAAAGATGGTTCTCTGATCAAGTTGCTTAAAGATGAAGTTGCCACAACTATTACAATGACAAGTTCTGGTGATCAAGATAGTTCTCTCTAGTGAAGCATTCGCTCGACAATGTTAGCAGGGGCATTCAAATCTTTCATTCGAGTGTAATCATTCAAATTTTTCATTCGAGCACAATTATTCAAGCCTCCATTCAAATGCAGTCATTCAAGTCTTTCATTCGAATGTGATCATTCAAATCTTCCGTTCAAGTGCAAGCATTACAGTCTTCTGATTGAACGCGATCATTCGATCTTCGAGTCAAGTATGACCATCCAGTCTTCCATGCAAGCATGATCATTCAGTCATCCTTTAGCTGCAATTCATTCAAGATTCTTCAGGCGGAGGAAGATCGATCCTCCATTTGATTTCAAGAATCAATCAAAGAAGGATCGAGGGGCATCTGTTGAGGCATAAAAAATATTTCATTGAATTGTTCAAAGAATTCCATGCTGCAGATCTTTCCCAGGGGTCTCTGGGTATTTTGGTAAAAATTCATCTCCAGGGGTATTCTAGGTATTTTGGTAAAAATCCATGTCCAAGAGTATTCTGGGTATTTTGGTAAACACTCATGTCCAGGGTTATTCTGGGTATTTTAGTAAAAATCCATGTCCAGGGGTATTTTGAGTATTTTGGTAAAAATCCATGTCTAGGGGTAGTTTAGGTATTTCATTAAAAGGGAGTAAAGAGGGTGTTTTAGTAAAAAGGGTGCACAAGTGTCATTTTAATGGAGAAAGAATGTACACCACCATTTAAGGGAGAGCTTGGTGGACACCATTAATTAAGGAGGGAGGTTGGTTGTTTCTTTAGGGATAAGTGGTGGTGATCACCACTATGTAAGAAAGTGGGGCCTATAAACACCCCACCCCCTTCCTCATTTGGGAGGTCAGTCATTTGGTGGGTAAGAAAATGAGAGAGAAGCAAGGTAGGACAATAAGGGATGAAGGATGTTGCACCAACCATGCAAGGGAGGAAGGTCGTTACGCTAACCGCGCAAGAGAGGAAGGATGTTGAGCTAAATGTGCAACGAGAGAGGATTGTTGCACCAACCGCGTAAGGGAAAAGGCTTGGGTGCCACTTTATGTGGAGTCCTGTTTTTAAGACAGGCCTTGTACGAACTGCGCAATAAGAATCAGAGAATTCCCATCCACCACATCCTATGGGATATTGTCTGGAGGAAAGTCTTCCTTGCGCCAACCATGCAATGTGTCTGGAGAAAAGTTCTCCTTGCGCCAACCGCTCAACATATCCAAAGAAAAGTTCTCCTTGCACTAACCGTGCAATGTGTCCAGAGGGAGAAGTTTTCCTTATGCCAGCCGCGCAACACGTCTGGAATAAAATCCTCTTGCGCCACTTTGTGAGGGAGCTATCCTAATGCATGGCTTCCTACGCCACTTTGTGAGGGAGATGTCCTAATGCATGGCTTGGTGCACCACTTTGTGAGGAAGTTGTTTTGATGTAAAGCCTTCCAATGCCATTTTCAAAGGAAGTTTGTCCTAGCACTTGGCTTTTGTGCCCCTTCTAGTGCATAACCACCTTTGCAAATATTGCATAACCATTCCTACAAAGGAAATCCCATGCGCCATTCCTCATGGGACTTTGTCCTGAAGACAACCTCATGCGTCACTTTATGAGGAATATTGTCTTGAAGCTTGCCTCTTACCCATTTCATGAGGAATGTTGTCCTGAAGCAAGGCTTTTGTCCTGAAGTAAGCTCCATGCACTCCATACTCTTTAAAGTAAGATCCATGCACTCTACATTCCCTATTTAGACCTGTGGACTCCTACCCTCAGATAGATGGCCTCCATAATTTAAGGGTTTGCTCCACAATTCAAGGGATCTCTCCACAGTTCAAGGAAAGATGATCAGAACTGATCTCAGCGGTCTAAACAAGGAAGAATAAATAAAAGGATGATCAGGATTGATTTCAATGGTCTGATCAAGGAAGAATGACCGGAAGGATGCTTATAACTGATCTCAACTGTCAGATTAAGGGCTTCAAGCCCACACAACCCCCATCTCCTTAAAGATTGGTTGATCAATTCAACATTCCTCCTAAGTCATAGGAGTTGACTGAAGGGACTGTCGAAATGCTGCTGAAATTTCTATCGGACTAATTTCTCTTTCATTCATTACATTGCATTAATTATACTTTATTTTTAAAATCAAGGGAATTTGAGGATGTAAATGAACTCAGAATAAATGTGATCAATGTTCTCTCGTTAAATTCTTTGTTATCATTGAATAAATCCCTCAAATCAAATGCATTTATTTCCCTATCAAAACATCAGAGATGTAATGAAGTATACGGTGCGAATGGAATGACCATGCTAGAGTGTGAAGTCGGGATGATAGTACATAGTGGGTCTACCTCGAAAAATAGGTGGATGAAGTGAATATACATGAGATGGGTTACCACCGTCGTGGGGTAGTGGATGGATATTATTAAACACATACATAAAGTGGAGTCCACCATCCAGCAAACTGGACGGACGATGGATATAAAATATATACACTAAGGTGGGCCTCATTTATTGGGGGATGGATGGTACGAATATACATCAACCCATGTGCAGCATGGGAAAGACATATACATCAGTGAGTCCCATGTGGATGGGGTCCACGTCCCAACAAGTGGATGGATGGTTGGGATAAAACACATAAATCATGGTGGTTCCAGGGGGTATCCATTTGATGGACGAACAGGATGTACAACCCATATGTAAGGTGGGTCCACCATTTGGACAGTGTGGATATGAAACACATACATAATGGGTACCACTGTCCACTGCTGGACGGTATACATACAAAGCATACATCATGGTAGAGTTTACATGGGTGGATTGTCCAGCTAAAAACAAGATGGATGACATGGAATGGGACCCAATGAATTTATTGAAGTCACAGCAATTGCCAGCTATGTGGGTCCCACAGAACTCGTTGACATCACTACAGAAGCTGTATATCTAGAGTGAGGTACACTAGCCGTCCCACTTCACAAGGAGGGTCCACACATGGGGACGGTGTGGGTAAAACACTTTTTGTAAGACCCATACCCTAGACCGTGCTGTTCCGTAGGCTCCCACAGTCCTCCCGGTCGAATTTCGGCAACCCTCGACATGTATCTGACATTTGCACATGATCCTAAGCTGAGTCCTGCGTACCAAAGTTAACTCGACCTAAAACTTGTATCCTAGCGACTGCGCCATCACCGCGGTTCCAACACCGTGACTCGAGCACCAATCAGATACCCGGGCTAGGAGATGTGGGCCCACGTACATTTCGAAGAAACGCCGCACGTTGTGAATTTCATGAGAATCTCTACACCATGTCCCATCAATCAAGTCAAGTACACCACCCATACCTCAATGCCATCTCACTCTATCCTAAGTACAAGCAACCATCACTCTTTTTCCCTAAGTCAACTCTCTCTCTCCCTACCCATCCCTCTTTTACACAATTTTCAACTAAGCCCATACCCTAACCATCCTTTCCTTACAACACCCATCCCATATCATCCCATTATTTCTTTCTCTCCCTCATTTTTTCCAACACTCTCCTAAGCAACAAATTCCAATGTCCAAGCATTTCCAAGAGCAAACAAGTGTGACCCATTTTCTCACTCTCTCATCTCTCATCTCAACCATCCATTCATCATCTACCTCCATCAAAATTGAAGGTAAGGAGCAGAGGAGTCCAAGGGATCAAGAAGGAGTGCAATAGGTGGGTGATCCACCATTGATTTCAATTTTAGGACCCACTTATTGTGGGACCCACATTGATGTATGCAATGTAGAGAGGGGCCCATAGTGGCAGGGTCCCTTTATCTCACCATCTCTCTCTCTCTCTCTCTTGATGTGTGGCCCACTTTGATGAAATGAGTAGATCCAAACCATCCATCAGTGGTAGCCACCTTGTTGTCTATCTGTTAGACAGTTTTGGGCAGCCAGAATGAAGGAAGAAACACAAATAATAATTTGATCCAATCTAGGTGGCCCACCCACTTATGAATCCATTGTGATGTGTGTATTTTATTCACAACCGTTCGTTAGTTTGCACTGCTAGACTATCTATCCAATAGTTTACAAACCCATCAGATGGGTTATATCCACCATCCAGCAAGGGAATGTAGCCCCCCCCATAGGAAGCAGATTGGTTGGAGTATCGTATCACAGATATGTAGATGATGTATTGACATCATTAGGTGGGCCCTGATCCTGATCATGAGGGTTGTGTTGTATCCCAACCATTCATCTAGGGACCCATGAGCAGCAATATAGCTGTTGTAATAAGCGAATGCAGATCTGTGCATCCCGCAAGATATAAATGTTGCATCTAAACCATCCAACCACTTAAGGGAACGTCTCATGGCATGAGATAGATGCGAATTTCAAGTGGGACCCACCCTAATGTACGTGTTTCATCTGCACACTGCCCAACTCGACGGTGCTTGTGTAGTGAGTGGGTCCACAGCATTCATTGCTTGGATGGTGGGCCACTACAGCTCATGTATTTTGTCCATTCGTCCATCTATTTGGACGCTGGGCTCTTTCATAATAATAATAATAATAATAATAATAATAATAGTCATAATATATATATATATAATATTCATATAGCCATGATAAGGTGGGCCACACGTGTGGACCCACCACGTTATTGCATCAGATTTGCACCATCCAAGACCTCAAGGGGTCTAGACGGTGGACTCCTTATATCTTATATGTATATTATATGTACATACCTTCTGGAGGTGGGCCATGTACGTGGGACCCACCATGATGTGAGCAATCTACACCGTCCAGAGGTCTGGATGGTGGGCTGATCTCTGGGTATGCATTTGTAACGCCTTGAAATTCGGGGGTCAAGCATGACTCAGCTCTCGAGTTCCAAAACATCACTTATGCAACATATTTTATGATAATTGTATGTTGACTGAGAATGCATAAAACATGAAATAGATCAAGCCAGATGACAAACACAATTCAGAGATATTAAGGAAATGCAAGCGAAAGACTTAAATACATATATACTTTAAAGTAAATCCCTAAATGATGTGTGCTCTGCCCAGGGCAATATACATACAACTGTGTCTCAAAATACATACATGAACTGATCAAACTAATCCAATACATATCCCAAAAAATGATCCCCACTGTTCAAGACAAGGCTCACATGAACCCGCCTGAGAACTGCATGTAAGAGAACGCCTCCTGGTCCTCGTCGAAGTCTGGCTCTGCCTCACAAGCATCGCAATCTCCTGCAACTAGGTCAGGGTCTGGTTGGTGTTTAAACATTGTCCCAAAATGTGGGAGTGAGTGATCAACTCAGTGGTACTATATAGAAAAAGTTAACATGTTATCAATAAAATCAAGCAGTAATGATAAGGCAGTACAATCACACAAGTCCTAGATCTCTTCTTAATGCAAGGATGATATGAAGAATGATGCATGCCCTCACCACAATCCCCTCTGCAACAACATCTAACGATCGTGGCATGACTCACTTCCTTAGTGCTCTATCACCAATGCCGTTAGCACATGCAATGCGGTGTTATGAATATGATTACCAAGTTCTTATTAGTCCTTTTCATACAGCAGGATTGGGAAGCTAAGACACCTCCCTTGTATCATTTCCCAACATTGATCCATTCTAGGGTCGTCAGTCCTAGGAATCTCATACGATATTATGGTTCTAGGTCGCTGCAAGGGCTGTCAGGGCTGTTGTGCGCAATCGTTGCTCCTCTCCCCCATCACCTTATCAATACAGGCCTATTTATATCCTTGAGACTGCATCAGGACTCATCGCCCCTATGCGGTGTCAGGATAAACTCAAGGTCACTACAGAGGGCTCGTCACCTATCAGTGTAGGCCGACAGCAAGAATATAGTGTCTCATACCACCATAATCTGCTCAGAGTAGGGTGCTCACTGGTCACTATGGGGAGGTTTGTGGACCCAGCATAGGCCGACAGCATGACCACAGTGTCCCATACCACCATGCTTGGCTCATGAGTCTTAAGGGATCTTGGTACCATGGTTATGGGAGTTTAACTGGTAAGCTCAGTGTCTTAGATTCAAACAGTAGCGACCAAACATGGTGAACAAGCATCGGTCAATCGGGTTAGTTGATAAGCTCAACTAGGCCAAGCGTACGTTGAGTTGAATGACATGGAATGCATAAGCACTCCGTGTGGCCTAACCACTGCCGAATAGCCCAAGAACGACTCAGATTCGCTAAACCCATCTTGTGTGGAAAAAGTAACCTCAACCATGATTTACGGAACATTTTCTGATTGCCTGGACTGTAGTACAGCCTCATTCACATACCAAGCTAATAACTAGCATATGATTCATATTCTGCATCCATCTGAGCAATCATGAAGTATAACTTGAAGGTAAACAGTACATGGAGGAATTAATGCACACATTTATCATGATTTAGCTAAGTACACAATCCATGGAAGAAATCATACACTCATTTAGCAATCACATGATTCATGAAGGAAATCATTCACATAAGTATTGTGATGGGGATCCGTATCCCAACCACTCTAGCAATCACACTCTACTAACTACTAACTCACTAGACATTTAAACAAACACTTAGCTCACACTATTCAACATACATCACGTATGTCGACACCAGGGCAAGTCCTCTCACCAAGGAGTTGCCGCATACATATTAGGCATATCACAACAACAATTTATCATGGCAAGCAAATCAGCAAATTCCATACGCATACGTGTATTCTAACATATACATATAATACGGTATTTACAATATACAGCATACGTATTCGGAAGACAAAATAGAAAGCACATTTGGCATGTGTAATTACATTCACAACATAAATAAATCATTAACCATCATTGAAAGGGTTGAAAACCATAACCTAAGTGCATATAGTCCGCACCTTAAACCAGAAAAGACGTGTCTAGGATGATTCAGACGATATGTCTTTATCAACGGCGGGTACACTACCTATGGCATGAAATAGTTAGCTAGAACTCTACCTCAGATAGTCTAGGCTTCAAAATAGGTTAGGGTTAGATTAACTTACCCAAATAAGGAATCAAAATTGTCGGAAGAATGATTCAGAAACGCCGGTTCAAAGTATAGATGGGTTAGGAAGAATCCTACGGAGTTTCACCTGCTTCTCCCATACTTTCTCTCTCTTTTCTTTCCCTCAAATCTCTAGGGTTTGAGAAATTCGTATGGGTTAGAAAGCTAAGGGTTTAAGGCCCTTTTATAAGCCCAAACATAACCAAAATAGACCTTAAGTCAAGGTATACTTAGGTTATACCCAAATCGGGTCCTTTCTAATCCAACGGAGCATTTCTGGAGGTCCTCTAATCAAATGCGGTCGGACTTAAGCTCACTAGCATCGAATCTTTAGTAAGTTAAGTTTTCAGTCCGATCGGATATCCAGATTGTCCGTGGCAGACCAGTTTCAATTCAACAGTCACCGAGCCTAAATCAGGGCTACAAGCTCTATGACATGAAAGGGCCAACTTTCCTGATCTGAGGATAAAATTTGGTCAAATTCCAACAGTTAGAACATTTAAAAATAACGCGCAAGTGAACCGTGCCAGATTTCATAATAATATAATTAATTTTCTAAATATTTTCTCCTTTTCTCACTCTCTTCACTCCGGACTCAGTAAAATGGTGTCATGACATCAGTTGGGCTTAATTTTTAAAAGGATGGTCAAGTCCAACTAAGCGGTCATAACGGTCTGAGATTATAGATATCGGACTCTCGATGCACGGTCTAGAATCAATACAAAGTTACCAAACATTTTCGGGAACAACAGGGTTTAGAGTTGGATCCTAGATTTCAGGGTATTATAGCGTCATTGATTCTGCAAGATTTAAGTCTTGCAAAACATATTTAAAGCAAACAACACTAATTTCACAGCCAGACTAACTTAGTGCTAGGTAACTTAGGTTCAATTTCCAAGAGAATTAATCCTAAATGATTACTGATCGAGGTGGTACTCGGGTCTTAGTACGAAATTTTTGCAAGTCGTTACAACATTATACCTAATTGTCTATCTATTTTTCTTACGGTGGGCCACCTGGACGTATGTATGGTGGGCCCCATGTGTGTTGCGTTTGTTGTTGGATTGACCATTGTACATAATTATTCATGAGGGCCCCATCATGCGGCATGTATCATATTCCAACCCTCCATTCATCTGACGCCTCGGTGGGCCCCACCCTCTGATGCATGTGTTGCATCCAACCGTCTATCCATTTGGTGAGCGTGGACCTCACCTACTGTACGTGATCCATCCAAACTATCCTTTGGTTTGACCACCTCATCTCACATCTTGAGACTAAAAAAAAGACAGATCTAATATCAAGTGGACCACACTGCAGAAAATAATGGAATGAAAGCCCACCATTGAAACCCCTTTGGGTTACAGAAGTTTTAAATTAATATAATATTTATTTTCCTTCACTGTTCAGGTCCTTATGACCTTATGAACAGACTGGATGGAAAATAAATACCATGGTGGACCCATTGGAATTTAACGGTGGAAATCATTGTCACCATTGTCATTTGTGGTATGGTCCAGACGATCCTTTGGATATGATTCATTTTTTTTTATGCCCTATAATGATCCCTAGCAACAGATGCATGGTGTAGTTGACTCGACCTATTCGACTCAACTCATTGATTTGACTCTTTTGAATTGGCTGATTTGATTCAGCCCATTTGAATCGGCCCAATTGATTTGGCTCATTTGTACTAGCCCATTTAATTCAGCCCATTGATTTAGCCCATTCGACTTGGCCCATTTGATTGGCCCAATTAATTTGACCCATTTGATTGGCCCAATTGATTTAGCCCATTTGTACCATCTCATTTGATTCAACCCATTGATTTGGCCCATTTGACTTGGCCTATTTGATTCGGCCCATTGATTTGGTTCAATTGAGTCAGCCCATTTGTATCAGCCCATTTGATCGGTCCACTTGATTCGGCTCACTTGATTCAGCCCATTTTATGTAATTAAGGTCCATGATGATGTATATTAAGCTCTTGTATAAGGCCATCGGTCCATTATACGATTGACCCTATGAGCACTATTCCTTGGGAGCAATGTTGGTTAAAGGTCCACATTGTTGGGCAATGATGGTTGGACGTCCACATTGTGATCTTCCTTACGACCATTGTCAAGGCCAAATCCGACTAGCGAGGTCAATTTGAACGATTGTGATTATTGAGGCCGATTCTGACTATCGAGGTCGATTCCGATTATTATCATGGTCGATTCCGACTATCGAGATAGATTCCGATTGTCGAAGATGACTATTAAGGCCAATTCTGATTATTGAGGCCGATTTCAATTATCGAGGCTGACCTTGATTGTTGAGGCTCATTCCGATTGTCAAGGTTGACCCCAATTGTTAGGCTGATTCCGAATGTCGAGGCTGATTCCGATTGTCGAGGCCGACTTCAATTATTAAGACTGATTCCTATTGCCGAGGCTGGATATCGAGGCCGATTGTCGAGGCCCATTGTGATGTATATGCGACCCATATTTACGGCCCATTTTGATGAAAATTCAGCCTCCACTTGATGCATTTGAGGCCTATGTAATATATGTGAGGCCTATGTGATGAGGCTCATTGTGGTGCATTTGAGGGCCAAGCGATGGAGCCCATTGTGTTGTATATTAAGCCCATGTGAGAAGCCCATTGTGATGTATATTAAGCTCTTGAGTGAGGCCCATGGTGTTGTATATTAGGCCATTGTGTGAGGTCATGGGTCCACTATATGTTAGGCTCTATACGGATGATTCCTTAGGGGCAATGTTGGTTAAATGTCCACATTGTTGAGGCCGATTGTCGATGTCAGTTATTGATACCGATTATGAGTATATGACAGCATAACATCATCATACATGTCCATACGCATCATCTGTATGTTTGTTACGAAATGTGGTAGACCATTTCATATGTCATTGGGCCGGTTGTTATGAGACTCCCTGATAGGCAGATATTGTCTCACATGCGTAGGATTGATGAATGACTGGATTGTATGACTCATGCATCTGGCATTGTGTGTTGTGATTACTGTACGCCCTAGGGACATCAGGGTCGTAGCCTCCACAGGCATGTCGTAGATGGCTATTGGGACACCAAAAATATGTTATTAGCATCGGGCTGTCATATATGGCCCTGGGTGAAAATCCTCAAACCCTCTTAATACTAGAGGATGCCCCAACATCGAGACTGAGTGGATATATATGAGTGTATGAGGGTCGTATACAAGTAGACCGCATCTCCCACTGTGTCATGGTGGGTTGGGAGGGGTGTGGCCGTATCCACCTGAGGGAGTAAGCATAGCTAGGTTGAGTTTGACCAGCTCGTGAATGGGTCCACTATCGACGTGCCGAGTAGATATTGGCTAACTACTGGCCAGGCGGATAGTGAGGTCTCTTCCACTTACCTAGTTGTGCGCTTGATGGGGCGGCAAGCTGGTATAGAGTGTACTAGACTCCATTGATGATCCTAGAGACGAACAGTACTGATATGAGGACTTATTGAGAAGGAGTTGCATACTCATTCATTCATTCATTCATTCACTATCCACTCGGGCAGGTGGTGTGTAACTATTTATTATGTGTACCTTCGCAATGACCAGAATTTTGGTTGGGCCGCATATCAACCTGAGATCAGGAGTTTACTACATTCAGTTTGCTTGTCTAAATTAGCTATGAGATTGGTTTGGATAAAAGTCCCTTGTGATGGACCCCATAGCCTATGATTCTATGTAGTATCATCCTGACTTCATACTCCAGCATGGTCATTCCATTCGCACCGTATATTTCATTACATCCGCAACATATGACATTTTTTCTTACTGTATTTCTGTATTTATATGGTCTATATACAGCTAACGGTATTCATGAACTTTTGAGGAATTGTATATTGCATTGTATCCTTGGGTTCTGATATTTAGCTCTTTATAACTCCTCATTTGCATAGCTGATTTATATTGCATACTCTGATATTGTTTGACTCATGGACTTTCAATATTTTTGCTTACTCTGATATCTTATGATTCATGATCTTACCAATATTTCTGATATTGTATGATTATGGCATTATATTGAATATTTGGCACTTACCTTGTGCACAAACTTACACCATCCTTTAAGCTTTTTATAAGCTTATGCGCGATAGATGTGTGCAGGTGATGTCAAGTTGCAGCAGCGTGGAGCATGGAGCATGTAGATGACTTCTAGAGTTTTGATTTTAACATATATATTTCCCTTTCAGCATTGTATTCAAATGTTTATATTAGTAGATATGTGATGATGATGTTATCTTTGTGATTTAGGTAAACTTGTGGTTATGCCTCTTACAAGATAAATGTACGTTGGAAAATCCTCCATGTAAGATCATAGGATCAAAACTTGGCATTTAGGCACTGAGAGCCGAGAATGGGGCACTACGGAGGCTATCAGCACGGGATTCGGCCTTCGGGATCCCTGTGAATCCAATTTTTGGGTTTGGAACGTGACACTTTCATCAGTGGGTCCCACGTGGGGCCCACCACAACATTTATTTTCCATCCCATCTGTACATATGGTCACAGAGACCTGGACTAAGAGGAAAAATAAATTTTATAGAGGTCCAAAACTTCTATGGCCCAAAAATGGTTTCAATGGTGGACCTTCAATCTCCACTAATTTCTGCAGTGGTCCAGCTAATAAATAGCGTGGATATACGATAAATACATCAATGTTGGGTACCACCATCCAGCTATATGGACGGTGGGGATAAGACCTAAACATCTCAGTGGTCCTCAAAGCAAGTGCTTTTATATGCTAAGCATGTCTTCACATAATTTAAGATGGTGTGGGCCACCAAAGTGTCATGGACGGCTGATTTTTTCTGGGGTGCCCCACAACAAAAAGGGCCCCATCAATGCATGGTGTTGATGTTCTACACACATCACAGTGGGGCATATGGCTGGGCCCACGGTCCATGCCTCTCATTCAATACAATAGGACACTACTGCAGCATCCTCTGGACGTCAGCAGTAGCAGCATCTGCTGCTTATATTTTATTTTATTTTTATTTTCATTTTCTCGAGGTTTTTCTTAGGTGGGGCCCACATCAGGAGAATCCACCCCAGTAGATTCTACAGCTCAAGACAGTTTAAATGAGCCCAATATTTGATGTGTTTTGGTGTATAAAAACATCAGAGGATTTTAACGGTAAAAACCACCATTTTTTTAAATGGCCTGGCAGATAATCAGATTAACTTCATTTTTCGATTCAACGCCTAAAATGAACTAAGGAATGAGATAGACAGTGTGGATCAGACTCATACATTAAGGTGGGGCACGCATGAGTGACCCACCCAAAAAGCTTAAATCAAGCTGATATTATATCTATTTATTTTTTTTGTTGCTAGCACATCCCACTGTCTATTCACACTTCACTGAACATGTCCACGTCCAGGGATGCTAGAAGGATGGTGTGAATATACATTTCATCAAGGTGGGTCTCACATGGATGTGGCCCACTTAATTTAGATCAATATGATATTTGTGTCTTCCCATCATCATTAAGGTAGGGCCCACGTGGCCTGGATGGTGTAGATCCTACACGTCCATCAAGTGGGTCCCATGAAGGTGGATGACTTGGATAAAATGCATACATCATGGGGCCAACAACAAGGGAAAAGAGAGAGAGAGAGAGAGTGTGTGTGTAACGCCCGGGAAAAATCCGTACTTGGACTCGAGTACCAACTCGACCCGAAATCGCGTAGGATTAATTTCTTTAGAAATTAAGTGTAAGTTAGCTAGCGCAACGCTAGAGTAGCTGGGAAATAGTCCCTGATCACTTTAAATACGTTCTACAAGACCCAAATCGAGTAGAACCAATGACTCTATAATACTCTAAAACCTCGGATCAAACTCTAAGCAGGTTTGTTCTCTGGACCACTTTGAAACTTTGTATTGGATCTAGACCACACGTCGAAAGTCTGATACCTGCTATCTTAGACCGTTAGAACCGCCTAGCTGGACTTGACAATCATTTCAAAAATCAAGTCCAACTGATAACCACAGGCTATTTCATTGAGCCCGGACTGAAGAGAGTGCGAATAGGGACAGATTTGAAATTTGAAATTCAAATCTGGCACACGAATTGACGCGTCAGTATTAAGCGTTCTGACCGTCAGAATTCAGCCAAATTACACCCTCAGATCAGGAAAAATTTCTATTTCATATCATGAGACTTGCAGCCCTGATCTATGTGCGGTGACCGCTGAACTGAAACTGGACCGCCACAGGCGATCTACGAACCCTGCTGGACTAAAAACTTGGTGTGTTAGATCCAGTATGCATGAGCTTAAGTCCGATCGCGCTCGGCCACGGGACCACCAGAAATGTACTTTTGGACCGAAACAGCCCCGCTTTGGATAAACATAAAGTAAACTTTGTTCCCGAGCCTATTCCGGGCATTTTTAGGCTTATAAAAGGGGTTAAAACCCTCACTCCTCTCTCTCATCAGAATTTGAGAAAAACCCTAGATTGGGAGAGAGAAAAGGTGAGAGTTTGTGAGAGAGAGTAGGAGAGAATTTTCCTACCGTTGCACCACCTGTTGCAAGTGCCTAAGCAACACACTTCAATCACCTGACCGGTGATTCCTCAGCGTTTTTAGGTAAGAAAATACTCTAAAAGTTGCTGATTTAATGTTCCTTCATTTCCGTAGCGAGATAGCTGATGCATCTTGTAAAATAGGTTGTCTATTCGCCGTAGATAAAGCGTATATGCTCTGTTCGAAACGATACGTTTATAAGAGATAAGGTGCGGATTTTAGACGCTTTGATTGACTGTTTCCAACACTTTCAATGTCGTTTAATAGTAGATTATCAACGACATCGCCGTTTGACATGTACAACATGCTGTCCGTTTCCTGTTTCGTAAATAGACGAAGAATATGAGATATAGGGCATTTTAGTCATTTGTAGGAAGTACTGTTTTCATTCATATTTTGCTGATGTGATTGACATGGCTTACTGTCGCATTAGAATACTAGGAATACGTGCATAATTAGTTTGGTGAAGAGATTCGCCTAAATGCGCACTTCGGGTCGACATGCTATATGTAGACTTAAGTGTGTAGTGTAAGTGTTTGTATAAATGCTTGTATTAGTATGTATTGAATTAAATGGTATTATGAATTAGTTTAAGATTGATTTCTCAATTAATATACTGATGTAAATGATTTCCTACATGTTAGTTATATGCATGATTTCATTGTATGTATGAAATGCATGTGCTTGATGATTTACTTAAGTTGTATGTTATAACATGTGTTAACATGCTCACATGGTTGTATTTCAATTTCGATACTCTTACATGAATTACTGATGTGAATTTATATGTGTTTGGGACTATACCTAGTCCAGGCAGTCGGTAACCGAGTGAATTCGTGGTTGGATTATCTTGGCCACGAACGACGCGTCGATGAACGCGAGCCGTGTTCTGGAGTTGGCGGCAGTGGTTAGGCCATACAAAGTGTTTTACAAACTTCATGTCGTTCGACTTGAGATGCGATCGTGCTAGTCGAGCCCGTCAAGTAACCCGACTGGCCGTTGTATGTTCACCCTGTATGAGTCATAGCTGCTTGAACCTAGGGTACTGAACTTACCACTGTAAACCCTGTTAACCATGGTACCTTGATCCACGAAGACTCATGAGCCGGGCATGGTGGTATGGGACACCGTGGTCGAGCTGTCGGCCTACGCTGGGGCCACAAACCTTCCCGTAGTAACCAGTGAGCAGCTATGTCTCGTAAGCAGATTATGGTGGTATGTGACACTATATTCTTGCTGTCGGCCTACACTGATCAGGCGACGAGTCCTTTGTAGTGACCGCGAGCATATTCTGAGTCTATGGGAGGTGACGACCCTTCAGTAGCAGTGAGAGTACAGTAGGCCTGTATTGATAAGGTGATGGGGGAGCGGTGCAATGAGTGCGAGCAACAGCCCTGGCAGCCCTTGCAGCGACCTACAAAATATACATTGTATGAGATTACTAGGAGTGACGACCCTAGACAGGATATGTGTTGGGATTGATACAAGGGAAGTACCTTAGTTTCTCAATCCTGCTGTTTGAATGGACTAATAACAACTCGAAAATCATATCACCATAACATTGCATGTGCCTGGAAGATGTGGAGCACTTGAGGGACGATTGCATGCCGTGGTCGTAAGATGGTGCCGTATGAGGGAGATCGTCGGTGAGGGCATACATCACGTCATATCATATTGCATTAACAACAGTATTAGGAATGTCTGATTTACTACTTTACTATTATCGCATGATTGATTTCAGAACATGTTAATCCTTGCTCTATTATTCCACTGAGTTAGCTACTCATTCCCACTTTTCAAGATGGTGTTTGCAACACCCACCAGACCCTGTCTTAGATGCAGGTGATGCTGAGATCCAGGAGGTAGAGACGGACTCTGATGAGGACCAGGACGAGTTCTCATACATGTAGTACCACGAAGGCTTTGCTTAGGTGGCCTGGGTTGACGGGACTCCTCAGTGGGACTATTTTTAGCATTTTGATTTGTTTATTTACATGTATATGAGACTCAGAGATGTATTCATACATTAGTGACAGTTGAGATCTACTTTGTTTTTCCATACAGTGATATATATATATTCTTTAGTCTTACGCTTGCTTTTATCACTGGATCTGAAGTATGAATTGTAGTTTTGGTATACTTTTACTCATTTGAATGCTTTAACTCAGAAAACATTGAATCATAATCATTTTTGTTGCATAAGTGACGGTCTGGAACTCGGGAGTTGAGTTTATACACGACCCCCGATTTTCAGGGTGTTACAAGTTGGTATCAGAGCATGAATAAGATTATACCGGGCCTGGGTTATGGTTACGCGACGTACTCTGTCACTTCCTTTGACTTAGGTGGGTGCGAAAAGGGTCTAGAAACACTTATAGGATCGCAGATTCGCCAATAGGCGAAGTCTATTCGTATCGATCGCGTGATCGAGTCCGTAGCGCATCTAGGGTCAAGTAAAGCGACCTGAGTAGCTCCTAGATTGTAGGTAAGTGGGTTGAGACATTCTTTGAATGATTCTAAACCCGTAAATGTGAATCATTGGGCTGTGGGACAACCACAACCCTTGCATTCAATCGTCAGGGCTTAAAAACCCCGTTTCACTTAAATCCTTCGAGATTCTTCCTCTCACCACTCCATTCTTCAATTATTTCTTATCCTTTCCATGTTAGGCATTGATCCTAATGTGAAAATGACATAAAATCATACTTTAAAAAAATTTTACAGTGAATAGTAAAATTTCATGAAAAATGGCCATAAGGCCATTCTAATTTTTCTTTCTTTAGAAACTAATGGGCTAGATGGATGTACTAGATCCTTCTACCCTAAAATCATATGCTGCATAATAGGAAATTGTATTCAATTTTACAGACTGGCCCCGAAAAGCCCCGAACGCATGTTTGGGCCTCTATAGGTCAATATACAATGAACCAAGGTTGGGACCATACATTTTTGGGGTCCCTGGACCATGGGGGACAAGACCCATGTGGTCTCACCAACTGACCAGAGAGATGGTCGGCGATGCCATTGCCGATCCGGCGATGCATCGTCGGCCACTATGGCCCACTTGATGTAAGTTTTGGGATCTAGGGGTATTTTGGGTAGTGTACACCCCTCATGTGTGGTTCGTCCATAGAAAACCCCAAATAGGGGTACTTCCTTCACAAACAGCCCCTTTCTAAGCCCCATTTTCATTTTTCAGCTGCCCTAACCCAAATCCGTGGTTCCAAACCACTCCCAAATCCATTCTTAGCTAAAAATGACCACCCTCCTTCACTCCATTGCTGTTTTCAACCTTCCCTCTTGCAAATCTCATCGTTTGGAGCTCTTAAAACCCTCAAATCGAGCTGAAATCGTGAGGTGCTCCATTCCCCTTTTTCATTCTCTTTTCTCTCTGAAAATACATCCTAAGGGAGCTTGAAGCATCCCTTTACAACGCCTAGATCTCCCTTTTCCAGTTTGGGCAGCCATTTCTTCACATTTTCTCCATTTTTCATGGCTTTTGTTGAAGCCATTTTGGGTCTTTTGTCACTCTCCTCCATCCTCTCTTTGATGGGTAAGAGAAAGACCGTAGCGGATGAGGCTGGGCCTAGTCGCCCTGCTCAATCAAGAAGACAGCGGGGTGGTGCCGCTAGCTCAAGCGCCGCAACAAGTCCAAGCACAGCCCGAGAGTTCCATACAAAGCGGGATTTCGATCCCCATACTCAACTTGGGCTAGTGATTTTGACAGAGATGCCTCATGGCTAATACACTGACCGTAAGGTGTTGTTTGAGGCAGACGTGAAAGGATGACTATTTGACAAATTTCTGTTGTTCGAACGCATTGAAGCTCATGCTCGTGCTAATGTGAGCACCGTTCGTACCTTCTACGCTCGTATCCAGAATCCTACACTGGAGCCACTGCAGTTCAAGATTCCTTTTGGTAGAGACCGGATGGCTACGATCGATGTTCGGTTGATTGCGTGACTTCTGAACTTGCCTCTTGGTGATGTTCATCCTAGTGAGAAGAATTTGAGGAATAGGCGTGAACGAGATCGCCATACCAGGTTTCTATGTGGTAAACTGGTTCCATGGCAGCCTAATAATAGCCTTAAGGCGTCTCATATGTCTTATGATTTGCGCCTGCTGCACCACATTTGCACATTCAACGTGTATCCCAGGTCGACAAATCGCATTGAGTGTACGCACCTTATGGTTGATTTCTTGTATCTGGTGGCCCAGGGAGAGAATGTGTGTATGGCTACTTTCATCTTACGACAGATTATCCTCATAGCAAAATCAAGAAGAACGTCTGAATCGCTTCCTTTTGGCCGACTGATATGCAAGATCGCGCTTGAGTTTGCTTACAGACTTGGTCCGGAGTTGCCAGTTCCGATTCACAGCATTGATGAGTCTACCATGGTCAAGATGAAGATCGGGTCTCAGTACCGTGAGACTCAGCTTGAGGAAGATAGCGAGGATGATTTTGATGATGAAGAGGATCCAAGTGAAGGAGAACCTGGAGCAGAAGTTGAGGAAGAAGTCCAGGAAGAGGTAAAAGAGGAGGCTCAGGATACAGATGAGAGCCCTCCTCCTTCTGCTCAAGCTACTGGCGATGATCGCATTGCCCGAATTAAGGCTAGGTCGCCTTGTGAAGGGAAGTTCAGGAACTTCGTGCTGAAGTCGAGGATGTCAAGGCCGTTACGAAGAGGAAATTCGGTAAGGTGACTCGCACCTTGAAGGCGATCCTGTGCTGCTTGCAGGATAAGGGTGCTCCTCCTCTGTCACCTGACTCAGACTAGCGATGATCTTTGATGTTGTTGTTAGTAGTTAGTCGTTTCCTACTTTATATTGTGTAAGCCTATTAAGGCTAGTGCTTTGCTTATGTTGTTGTTGTAATTTTAACTGTCTTAGTTCCCATGTATTTCTCGTCATGATGCTTGTAAGGACATATCCCTTGTATTGTGACAATTTTGATTAAATGAAATGCATGGAATGCTTTTAACTCCTCATGTGAATGATTGCGGTGTGTTTGTGCTATTGAGACTGACAAGGTTGCGCCCTATTTTGAATATAGGGAATGCCGCCGAAGGCTACACAGAGCACGACTCGGCTTGCATTAAGTGAGCCTATGGATCAGGCTCCTTCACAGTCTGATACCCATGCGGACCCTGATGTGGGCCCGATTCCTGAGACAGTGCGTGCGTCTCAGCCTACTGCTGGTCCTACAGTTGGACCACCGCCGTTCACACCACCCGTCAGAGAGCCTTACCGCGCTTCTTCTTCGACACAGTACACGCCACAGCGTGATCCACCTCCAGATAGATTTGAGCAGATGATGGCTATAATGCAGCAGCAGCAGCAGCTCCTGACTACTATTGTGGGGACTCTAGCCCAGGGTGGGAGTGTGCCTCCACCCGCACCACCTACACATCCAGCTGCGGATGCTGATACATATGCCCAGGATGAGGGCATGGCTCATCCTATACCACCTGCTTACCCTGCGGGGAAAGCCGTAGACACACGGGGCTTGTTAGAGCGATTCCAATGCTTACGGCCTCCCACTTTTACGGGTTCTCATAGACCCGAGGAGGCCGAGTATTGGCTCGACCGTGTGTCGAAGATACTGCGGATGCTTCATTGTACAGAGGCCGAGCAAGTCGAGTTGGCTATGTTCCTGTTCGAGCGAGAGGCCAGCTTGTGGTGGGACAGTGTATTGCGGACCGTTGCAGCTAACTTTATATGGACCTGGGCAGCATTCGAGTTTCACTTTCACAAGAAATACTATCCCCAGACATACAAGCATGATCGGGAGAATGAGTTTCTCCACCTCAGACAGGGAGGCATGACAGTCACGGAGTATGAGCATCGATTCACAGAGTTGGGCAGATATGTCCCGACTATTTTGACAGATGAGCAGATGCGCAGATGCGCATATAGCGCTTTTTAGAGGGTTTACGACTGGATATTCGGTCGAAGATGTGCTGCGTGAGCATTCCCTCCTATGCGAAGCTAATTCACATGTCCATGCGGGCAGAGCAGGATGTGAATCGACTTACCCAATCTCGTGGCCCTGTTGCTCCTAGGCCACGACCAGAGATGCAGGACAGGCCCTTTGCGGGCAAGAGGCCTTGCGTCGACCCTCCTACTAGGGCTACAGCGCCAGTACCACCGTTTCGGTGCCCCGATTTATTATGTACATATTGTGAGAGGACGGGCCACTTGGTGCAGAGTTGTTTTGCCCAGATGTGGGACAGTGGGTTCTCGCCGCCGCAGAAGATCGACCGTACGCGTTCACACGTAATATCAGCACTGCCTTTACGGTTGGCTCCTGTGCACCCTTCCTTCAGACCTCCGGTATCGCAGATCAGGCAGCCTCTACGGCCCATGGCACAGCGGCCGAACCGGCCACAGCAGGCACGGGTGCATGCCTTGACAGCAGAGGCAGCTGCGACACAGACTTCTCAGCATTCGGCCTTCGAGGTCACTGCCCACATTGGAGGTATTCCTATACTCGTGACGGTGGACACAGGATCCACGATTTCTTTGATATCACATTCCATAGTCAGACGCATTGGTCTACAGACTATTACTATGGATGGGGTGCGAGTTTATACAGCTCACTGGTCCTTTACAGGTGCCACCCAGATGTGTGAGGGTTGTTTGGTGGATCTGGGGGGCAAGACGATTGCTCTAGATCTTGTCGTCGACCCCTCTCTTGTTTATCTCGACATCATTCTTGGCATGGACTGGTTGACTGCAGCGAGGGCCGGGATTGACTGCGAGACTCGTATAGTGACAGCCTACGAGCCAGAGGGTGCATCCTTCACATTTCCAGTGCGGGTAAATCTCCCGTTCCGCATACTTAGTTACGCTACATTACTGCGAGACACTGGTGCCCAGATACTTGAGCAAACGCCAGTCGTTTGCGAGTTTGGGGATCTGTTCAGGAAGATCCCTGGTTTGTCGCCCTGACGAGAGATTGATTTCACTATCGATCCGGTGCATGGTTCCTCGCCCGTCTCACTGTCAACGTATCGCATGGCACCGTGTGAGATGGAGGAGTTGAGGACGCAGATTGATGGTCTGTTGGAGCTTGGCCTTATACGGCCTAGTGTGTCTCCTTGGGGAGCACCAGTTCTGTTCATGAGGAAGAAGGATGGTTCGATGTGATTGTGTATTGATTATCGCAGGCTGAACCAGATCACGATGAAGAACAAGGACCCTTTACCTAGGATCGATGACTTGTTTGATCAGTTAAGAGGAGCGCAGTACTTCTCGTAGATTGATCTTCAGTCAGGATATCATCAGTTGCGCGTCAGGGATGAGGACGTGCAGAAGACAGCATTCAGGACCAGTTTTGGCTACTACGAGTTCCTTGTGATGTCGTTCGGTCTTACGAACGCACCATCCATGTTCATGGATCTGATGAACCGGGTATTTCGGCCTTTCCTCTATCGATTCGTCATTGTGTTCATTGATGACATTTTGGTGTACTCCAGGAGTCGAGAGGAGCATGAGGAGCACTTGCGCTTGATCTTGGATACACTCAGACAACATCAGTTGTTCACACAGTACAAGAAGTGCGACTTCTGGAAGCAGGAAGTGAAGTTCCTGGGACACGTGGTGTCCAAGGATTGCATGGCAATTGACCTGTCTAAGGTAGCTGCAGTTCAGGACTGGGAGCAGCCTAGTTCTGTCACTGAGGTGAGGAGTTTCTTGGGTCTCACTGGCTATTATCGACGCTTCATTCAGGATTTCTCGAAGATCGCGAGACCCTTATCTCAGTTGACACGGAAGGACGTGAAGTTCACCTGGAATGACAAGGCAGAGTCAGCTTTTCAGGAGCTGAAGGACAGGCCTACGTCCCCCCTATGCTAGTATTGCCAGAGCAGGGGGTTAGATACACTATATACAGTGACGCGTCTAGCATTGGTCTAGGTTGTGTCCTTATGCAGAGGGACAGGGTAATTTCATATGCCTCGAGACAATTAAGGAAGCACGAGGAGAATTACCCTACACACGACCTAGAGTTGGCAGCCATCATATTCGCACTGAGACTCTGGAGACATTACCTCTATGGAGAGGAGTTCGAGCACTTTTGTGACCACAAGAGCCTCAAGTACATATTCACGCAGTGAGACTTGAATATGAGGCAGCGGCGATGGATGGAGACTTTGAAGGACTTCAAGTTCGAAATCTCTTACCATCCTAGGAAGGCGAACCTTGTGGCTGACGTGTTGAGCCGTAAGAAGGCTATAGAGTTTGCGGCTCCGCTGATGGTTGCTGAGTGGGATATGGTTGAGTTTTTGCGAGACTTTGATCAGAAACTCACCGTAGAGGAGCTGTATGAGTTCATCGCACATGTGCAGGTGCGATCTCAGATCGATGACCGGGTCATCGAGGCGCAGAGGGATGATGCGCATCTGACTGAGCTTCGAGAGCAAGCCAGTGATGATGCAGACACCGATTGGCGAGTGGGCATGGATGAGGGCTTACGTTATCGTGGCTGCCTATGCGTCCCATATGTCCCTGACTTGAGACGAGAGATTCTCAAGGTTGTGCATTGTACCAGACTCGCGATGCATCCAGGCAGTATGAAGATGTATCGCGACGTGAAGAGGACTTATTGGTGGAATGTATGAGGACCCACATAGTAGAGTTCGTGTCCCATTGTCTCACTTGTCAGCAAGTGAAGGCAGAGCATCGCCGACCACCTGAACTTTTGCATCCTATGTCGATCGTAGAGTGGAAGTGGGATTTTATTTCCATGGATTTCATTTCAGGGTTGCCGAAGATGAGGAAGGGACATGATTCCATTTGGGTGATCGTCGACCGTCTGACGAAGTCGGCGCACTTCCTACCGATCAGAGTTATGAACTCCGCAGACGAGCTGGCTAGACTGTATATTAGAGAGATTGTGCGTCTGCATGGAGTTCCGCTGGAGATCGTGTCGGACAGAGACACGCGGTTCACTTCTATTTTCTGGACTTGCATTCAGGAGGCTATAGGTGTGAAGTTGAAGTTCAGTACTGCCTTTCACCCACAGACAGACGGACAGACAGAGTGGGTGAACCAGATCTTAGAGGACATGTTGCGAGCTTGCGCATTGGACTTCAAGGACAGTTGGGATGACTGTCTTACATATGCGGAGTTCGCGTACAACAACAGCTTCCAGGCGAGTATCGGTATGACACCTTACGAGGCGCTGTATGGACGACCTTGTCGCGCACCGCATTGCTGGGCAGAGGTCGGTGAACGTAGCTTGATTGGCCCAGAGTTAGTGCAGGCGACGTCAGAGAAGATTGATATTATTAGACGTCGGCTTCTCACAGTGCAGAGCAGATAGAAGAGCTATGTCGATATGAGAGGGCGGCCGCTGGAGTTCACAGTTGAGGATCATGTATTCTTGCGAGTTTCCCCTATGAAGGGAGTCCTTCGGTTCGGGAAGAAGGGGAAGCTAGCACCGCGATTCATTGGTCCATTCTAAATCCTCGATCGTGTGGGAGCAGTGGCTTACCAATTGGCTTTACCCACGCCTCTCGCGAGCGTTCACAACGTATTTCATGTTTCTATGCTGAAGAAGTACGTTTCTAATCCTTCCCATATCATCAGATGGGAGCAGGTGCAGTTAGGAGAGGATGTTACATATATCCTGCGACCGACACGTATCCTAGACAGGAAGGAGCAAGTACTGCGTAGTAAGGTGATTCCTCTTGTGAAGGTATTGTGGATGCATCACTCTGAGGAAGAGGCTAATTGGGAGATAGAAGCCGAGATCCGAAAGAACTACCCACAGCTTCTCGAGGAGTACGAAAAGGTATAAATTTCGAGGACGATATTATTTGTTACGGGGGGTAGATTGTAACGCCCGTGAAAAATTCATACTTGGGCTCGAGTACCAACTCGACCCGAAATTGCATAGAATTAATTCTTTTAGAAAATATGACCAAGTTAGCTAGCGCAATGCTGGAATAGTTGGGAAATAGTCCCTGATCACTTTAAATACGTTCTACAAGACGCAAATCGAGTAGAACCAATGACTCTATAATACTCTATAACCTCGGACCAAACTCTAAGCAGGTTTGTTCTCCGGACCACTTTGAATCTTTGTATTATATCTAGACCGCACGTCGAAAGTCCGATACCTCCTATCTTAGACCGTTAGGACCGCCTAGCTGGACTTGACAATCATGTCGAAAATCAAGTCAAACCGATAATCACAGGCTATTTCATTGAGCCCGGACCGAAGAGAGTGCGAATAGGGACAGATTTGGAATTTGAAATTCAAATCTGGCACACGACTTAACGCGTCAGTATTAAGCTTTCTGACCGTCAGAATTCAGCCAGATTACACCCTCGGATCAGGAAAAATTTCTATTTTATATCATGAGACTTTCAGCCCTGATCTACGTGCGGTGACCGCTGAACTAAAACTGGTCTGCCACGCGGGATCTGCGAACCCTGCCGGACTGAAAACTTAATACATGCTAGATCTGGTACGCATGAGCTTAAGTCCGATCGCATTCGGCCAGGGGACCACCAGAAAGCATCTTTTGGACCGAAACAGTCCGGAATTGGATATGCACTAAGTAAACTTCATTCCCGAGCCTATTTCGGGCGGTTTTAAGCTTATAAAAGGGGTTGAAACCCTCACTCCTCTCTCCCATCCGAAATTGCAAGAAACCCTAGATTGGGAGAGAGAAAAGGTGAGAGTTTGAGAGAGAGTGTAGAAGGGATTTTTCCAGCCTTCGTGCAACCTGTTGCTAATGCCTAAGCAACCCTTCCTGATCACCAAGCTGGTGATTCTTCCGCATTTTCAGGTATAAAACAACCCTAGAAGTTGCTGATTTGAGGTTTGCTTCGATTCGTAGCATGCTAGCTAACGTAGCTCGTAAAATAGGTTCTCTTATCGCCGTAGACGAAGTGTATACGCTCCATTCGAAACAACACGTCTATAAGAGACTAGGTGAGGATTTTAGACGCTTTGATTGACGGTTTTCAACGCTTTCAATATCGTTTAATAGTAGATTATCGACGGCATCGCCGTTTGACATGTACAACATGCTATCCGTTTCCTGTTTCGTAAATCAACGAAGAATATGAGATTTAGGGCATTTTAGTCATTTGTAGGAAGTACAGATTGCATTCATATTTTGCTGACGTGATTGACATGGTTTGTTGTCGCATTAGGAAGTTAGGAATACGTGCATAATTAGTTTGGCGAAGAGATTCGCCTAATTGTGCACTTCGGGTCGACATACTATATGTAGACTTAAGTGTGTAGTGAATGTGTTTGTATAAATGCTTGTATTAGTATGTATTGAATTAAATGATGTTATGAAATAGTTTGAGATTGATTTCTCAATTAATATGCTCACCTAAATGATTTCCTACATGTTGACTACATGCATGATTTCATTACATGCATGAATTATATGTGCTAGAAGATTTGCCTAAGTTGAATGTTATAACATGTGTTAACATGCTCACATGATTGTATTTCAATTCCAATATTCCTATATAAATTGCTGATATGATTCCATAATTGTTTAGGGCTATACTTAGTCCAGGCAGTCGGTAACCGATCGAATTCGTGGTTGGCTGGTTTTGGCCACGAACGACGCGTCGATGAACGCGAGCCGTGTTTAGAGTTGGCGGCAGTGGTTAGGCCACGCGAAGTATTTTACGCACTTCATGTCGTTCGACTTGAGATGCGATCGCGCTAGTCGAGCCCGTCAAGTAACCCGACTGGCCGATGTATGTTCACCTTGTATGAGTCATAACTGCTTGAACCTAGGGTACTGAACTTACCATTATAAACCCTGTTAACCATGGTACCTTGATCCACGAAGACTCATGAGCCGAGCATGGTGGTATGGGACACCGTAGTCGAGCTTTCGGCCTACGCTGGGGCCACAAACCTCCCCATAGTGACCAGTGAGCACCTAGTCTCGTGAGCAGATTATGGTGGTATGGGACACTATATTCTAGCTGTCGGCCTACACTGATCTTGCGACGAGTCCTTTGTACTGACCGCGAGCGTATTCTGAGTCTACGGGAGGCGACAACCCTTCAGTAGCAGTAGAGTACAGTAGGCCTGTATTGATAAGGTGATGGGGAAGCGGTGCAACGAGTGCGAGCAACAGCCCTGACAGCCCTTGCAGCGACCTACAAAATATACATCGTATGAGATTACTAGGAGTGACGACCCTAGACAGGATTTGTGTTGGGATTGATACAAGGGAAGTACCTTAGTTTCCCAATCCTGCTGTTTGAATGGACTAATAACAACTCAAAATTCATATCACCATAACATTGCATGTGCCTGGAAGATGTGGAGCACTCTAGGGAGTGTGGTATGCCACAGTCGTAAGATGTTGTCGTATGAGGGAGATCGTCGGTGAGGGCATACATCACGTCATGTCATCTTGCATTAACAACAGTATTAGGATTGTCTGATTTACTGCTTTACTAATATCGCATGATTGATTTGTGAACATGCTAATCTTTGCTCTATGATTCCACTGAGTTGATCACTCACTCCCACGTTACGGGATGATGTTTGCAACACCCACCAGACCCTGTTGTAGATGCAGGCGATGCTGAGATCCAGGAGGCAGAGCCAGACTTCGACGAGGACCAGGACGGGTTCTCGTACATGCAGTATCATGATGGCTTTGCGTAGGCGACCTGGGTTGATGGGACTTCAGTGGGACTATTTTGAACATTTGATTTTGTTCATGTATATGTATATGAGACTTAGAGATGTATTCATACTTTAGAGACAGATGAGATCTACTTTGTTTTTCATTACAGTGATATATATATTGTTTAGTCTTCCGCTTGCTTTTATCACTGGATCTGAAGTATGAATTGCAGTTTTGGTATACTTTTACTCATGTGAATGCTTTAAATCAGACAACATTGAATCATAATCATTTTTGTTGCATAAGTGACGGTCTGAAACTTGGGAGTTGAGTTTATACACGACCCCTGATTTTCAAGGTGTTACAAGTTGGTATCAGAGCATGAATAAGAGTATACTGGGTCTGGGTTATGGTCTCGCGACGTGGGCTGTCGCTTCTTTTGACTTAGGTGGGTGCGAAAAGGGTCTAGAAACATTTCTAGGATCGCAGATTCGCCAATAGGCGAAGTCTATTCGAATCGATCGCACGATCGAGTCTGTAACGCAACTCGGGTCACGTAAAGCAACCCGAATAGCTCCTAGGTCATAGGAAGTTGGGTTGAGACGTTCTTTGAACGATTTTAAACTAGTAAAAGTAAATCCTTGGGCCGTGGGATGACCACGACTCCTGTATTCAATCGTCAGGGCTTAAAAACCCCGTTTCACCAAAAATCTTCAAAATTCTTCCTCTCACCACTCCAATATTTATTTCTTTCTTATCCATTTTATGTTAGGCATCAAACCTAATGTGAAAATAACATAAAATAATATTTTCACCAAATTTTATAGTGAATAGTAAAATTTTATGAAAAATGGCCATAAGGCCATTCTAACTTCACTTTCTTTAGAAAATAAGGGTCTAGATGGATGTACTAGATCCTTCTATCCCAAAATCATATGCTGCATGATAGGGTTTTGTATTCGGGATTGCAGATTGGTCTCGAAAAACACCGAACACATGTTTGGGCCTATATAGGTCAAAATACAATGAACCAAGTTTGGGACCATACATATCTGGGGTCCTTGGATCATGGGGGACCAAACCCATCTGGTCCCACTGGCCGGATGAACCACCGGTCGGTGATGCCATCCCCGATCCGGCGATGCATCGCCGTATAGGTGGGCCCACTTGCTGCAATTTTTGGGCACACGCCCTATTTTGGGTCCTGTACACCCCACATGTAGGGTTCGTGGGTAGAAAACCCCTAAAAAGTGTATTTCCTTCACAAACAGCCCTCCCCATAGCCCTATTTGCGTTTTCCAGCAACTATCTCTAAAATTCAGGATTCCAAACCACCCCTAGATCCATCCTTGGCCAAAAACGACCACCCTCCATCGTTCCTTTGAAGTTGGCAGCCCTCCCTCTTGAAGATTTCATCATTTGGAGCTCCAAAAACCCCCAAATCGAGCTGAAATCGTGAGGTGCTCCATTCCACTTTTTCATTTTCATTTCTCCTTGAAAATACATCCTTGGGAAGCTTTAAGCATCCCTCTACGATGCCTAGATCTCCCTTTTCCAGTTTGGATAGCCACTTCTTCGTATTTTCTCCGTCTTCCATGGCTTTCGTGGAAGCCATTTTAGGCCTTTTATCACTCTCCTCCATCTTATCTTTGATGGGTAAAAGGAAGACTGCAGTAGACGAGGCTAGGCCAAGTCGCCCTGCTCAATCGAGAAGACCGCCGGGTGGTGCCGCAAGTTCAAGCGCCGCCACAGGTCCAGCTACAGCCCGAGAGTGCCGTACAAAGCGAGATTTGGATCCCCATGCTCACCTTGGGCGAGTAATTCTATCAGAGATGCCTCACAGTCAATACACTGATCATAAAGTGTTATTTGAGGCGGACGTGGAAGGGCGACTGTTCGGTGAATTTTTATTGTTCGAGCGCATTGAAGCTGCGCATTGGGTTCCAATCTTTGAAGCTCGCGCTCGTGCTAATGTGAGCACCGTTTGTGCCTTCTACGCTTGTATCCAGAATCCTACCTTGTAACCATTGCAGTTCAAAATCCCTTTTGGTAGAGATCGGATGGCTACGATTGATGTGTGACTGATTGCGTGACTTCTGAACGTGCCTCTTGGTGATGTTCATCCTAGTGAGAAGAATCTGAGGAGTGGGCGTGAACGAGATCGCCGCACCAGGTTTCTGTGCAGTAAGTTGGTCCCATGGCAGCCTAATAATAGCCTCAAGGCGACGTATATGTCTGATGATTTGTGCCTACTACACCATATCTGCACGTTCAATGTGTATCCCAGGTCGACGAATCGCATTGAATGTACACGCCTTATGGTTGATTTCTTGTATCTGGTGGCCCAGGGAGAGAATGTATGTATGGCCACTTTCATCTTGCGACAGATAATCCTCATAGCCAAGTCAAGAAGAACATCCGAATCGCTTCCTTTTGGCCAACTGATATGCAAGATCGCGTTTGAGTTTGCCTACAGACTTGGACCGAAATTGCCAGTTTCGATTCATACCATTGATGAGTCGACTATGGTCAAGATGAAGATTAGGTCTCAGTACCGTGAGAATCAGCTTGAGGAGGATAGCGAGGATGACTTTGATGATGAGGAAGATCAAAGTGAGGGAGAACCTGGAGCAGAAGTTCAGGAAGAAGTCCAGGAAGAGGCAGAAGAGGAGGCTCAGGATACAGATGAGAGCCCTCCTCCTTCTGCGCAGGCTACTAGCGATGATCGCATTGCTTGGATTGAGGAGAGCCAGATCGCCTTGCGAAGGGAAGTTCAGGAACTTCGCACTGAAGTCGAGGATGCCAAGGCCGCTACGAAGAGAAAATTCGGTAAGGTGACTTGCACCTTGAAGGCGATCCTGTGTTACTTGCAGGATAAGGGTGCTCCTCCTCCATCACCCGACTCGGACTAGCGATGGGACCTTAGATGTTGTTGTTAGTAGTTAGTCATTTCTTGCTTTTGTTGTATAAGCCTGTTAGGGCTAGTGCTTTGCTTATGTTGCTGTTGTAATTTTAACTGTCTTAGTTCCCATGTATTTCTTGTCATGATGCTTGTAAGGATATATCCCTTGTATTGTGACAATTTTGATTAAATGAAATGCATGGAATGCCTTTGACTCCTTGTGTGAATGATTGCGATGTATTTGTGCTATTGAGACTGACAAGGTTGCGCCCTATTTTGAATATAGGGAATGCCGCCTAAGGCTGCTTGGAGCACGGTTCGGCTTGCATTGAGTGAGCATATGGATCAGACTCCTTCGCAGTCTGACACCCATGCGACCCTGCTGTGGGCCCGATTCCTGAGACAGTTCGTGCGTCTCAGCCTACTGGTGGTCCTACAGTTGGACCACCGCCGTTCACACCGTCAGTCAGAGAGCCTTATCATGCATCTACTTAGACGCAGCACCCGCCACAGCCTGCTCCACCTCCTGATAGATTTGAGCAGATGATGGCTATGATGCAGCAGCAGCAGCAGCTTCTGACTACCATTGTGGGGACATTAGCCCAGGGTAGGGGTGTGACTCCACCTGCGTCACCTGCGCATCCAGCTGAGGATGCTTATACTTATGCCCAGGATGAGGGTATGGCTCATCCTGTACCGCCTGCTTATCCTGCAAGGAATGTTGCAGATACACGGGGCTTATTAGAGCGATTTCAGCGCTTATGGCCTCCCACTTTTACGGGTTCTCATAGACCCGAGGAGGCCGAGTACTGGCTCGACCGTGTGTCGAAGATATTGCGGATGCTTCATTGCACAGAGGCTGAGCAGGTAGAGCTGGCTATATTCCTGTTTGAGCGAGAGACCAGTCTGTGGTGGGATAGCGTATTGCGGACCATTGCTGCCGACTTTATATGGACATGGGCAGCATTTGAGTTCCGCTTTCACGAGAAGTATTACCCCCAGACGTATAGGCATGACAGGGAGAATGAGTTTCTCCGCCTCAGACAGGTAGCCATGACAGTCACGGAGTATGAGCATCAGTTTACGGAGTTGGGCAGATACGTCCCGACTATTTTGGCTGATGAGCAGATACGCATACGACGCTTTTTAGAGGGTTTGCGACCGAATATTCGGTCGAAGATGTGCTGTGTGAGCATTCCCTCATATGCGGAGTTGATTCACATGTCTATACGGGTAGAGCAGGATGTGGATCGACTTGCGCTATCTCGTGGCCCTGTTGCTTCTAGGCCACGACCAGACATGCAGAACAGGCCCTTTGCGGGCAAGAGGCCTCGCGTTGACCCTCCTACTATTGCTATAGCGCCCGTACCACCATTTCGACGCCCTGATTTGACATGTACATACTGTGGGAGGACAGGCCACTTGGCACAGAGCTGTTTTTCTCGGATGCGGGACAGTGGGTTCTCACCGTCGCAGAAGATTGACCGTGCACGTTCACAGGCGATGTCAGTACCGCCTATACGGTTAGCTCCTGCGCACCCTTCTTTCAGATCTCCGGTATTGCAGATCAAACAGCCTCCACGGCCCATGACAAAGTGGCCGAACCGGCCACAGCAGGCACGGGTTCATGCATTGACAGCTGAGGTAGCTGCGACTCTGACTTTTCAGCATTCGGCCTTCGAGGTCACAACCCATATTGGAGGTACTCCTATTCTCGTGATGGTGGACACTGGTTCTACGATTTCTTTGATATCACGTGCTGTAGTCAGGCGTCTTGGGTTACAGACTATTACTATGGATAGGGTGCGAATCCTTGCAGCTCATGGGAATTATTCAGATGTTACCCAGATGTGTGAGGGTTGTTTGGTTGATCTGGGAGGCAGGACGATGCCTCTTGATCTTGTCATCGATCCCTCTCTTGTTTATCTCGACGTCATTCTTGGCATGGACTGGTTGACTGCTGGGAGGGCCGAGATTGACTGCGAGACTCGTATGGTGATGGTGTACAAGCCAGAGGGCACGCCTTTCACATTTTCAGTGCGGGTAAGTCTCTCTTTCCGCATACTTAGTTACACTACCTTATTGCGCGACGCCGGTGCCCAGATACTTGAGCATACGCCGTCGTTTTCGAGTTCGGAGATCTGGGAGCAGCCTGGTTCTGTCACTGTGGTGAGGAGTTTCTTGGGTCTCGCTGGCTACTATCGGCGCTTCATACAGGACTTCTCGAAGATCGTGAGACCCTTATCTCAGTTGACACGGAAGGATGTAAAGTTTGCCTAGAATGACAAGACGGAGTCAGCTTTTCAGGATCTGAAGGACAGACTTACGTCCACCCCTGTGCTAGTATTGCCAGAGCAAGGGGTTAGATACACTATATACACTGACGCGTCTACCGTTGGTCTGGGTTGTGTCCTTATACAGAGGGACAGGGTAATTTCGTATGCCTCGAGACAATTAAGGAAGCACGAGGAGAATTACCCTACACACGACCTAGAGTTGGCAGCCGTCATATTCGCACTGAGACTCTGGAGACATTACCTCTACGGAGAGGAGTTCGAGCTCTTTTGCGACCACAAGAGCCTCAAGTACATATTCACGCAACGAGACTTGAATATGAGGCAGCAGCGATGGATTGAGACGTTGAAGGACTTCAAGTTTGAAGTCTCTTACCATCTTGGGAAGGTGAACTTTGTGGCTGATGCGTTGAGCCTCAAGAAGGTGATAGAGTTTACGGCTCCGCTGATGGTTGCTGAGTGGGATATGGTTGAGTTTTTGTGAGATTTTGAGCAGAAACTCACCGTAGAGGAGCCGTTTGAGTTCATCGCACATGTACAGGTACGATCTCAGATCGATGACCGAGTCATCAAGGCGCAGAGGGACGATGCGCATCTGACTGAACTTCGAGAGCAGGCTAGTGATGATGCAGACGCCGACTGGCGAGTTGGTATGGATGGGGGCTTACGTTATCGTGGCGGCCTATGCGTCCCAGAAGTCCCTGACTTGAGACGAGAGATTCTCGAGGCTGCGCATTGTACCAGACTCGCGATGCATCCAGGCAGTACGAAGATGTATCGCGACGTGAAGAGGACTTATTGGTGGGAATGTATGAAGACCTACATAGCAGAGTTCATGTCCCGTTGTCTTACTTGTCAGCAGGTGAAGGCAGAGCATCGCCGACCACCTGGACTTTTGCAGCCTATGCCGATCGCAGAGTGGAAGTGGGATTTCATTTCCATGGATTTCATTTCAGGGCTGCCGTAGACGAGGAAGGGACATGATTCCATTTGGGTGATCGTCGACCGTCTGACGAAGTCGGCGCACTTCCTACCAATCAGAGTTACGAACTCCGCAGACGATCTGGATAGACTGTATATCAGAGAGTTTATGCATCTGCATGGAGTTCCGCTGGAGATCGTGTCTGACAGAGACACGCAGTTCACTTTTATTTTCTGGACTCGCATTCAGGAGGCTATGGGTGTGAAGTTGAAGTTCAGTACTGCCTTCCACACACAGACAGACGGACAGACAGAGCGGGTGAACCAGATCTTAGAGGACATGTTGCGAGCTTGCGCATTGGACTTCAAGGACAGTTGGGATGATTGTCTTGCATATGCGGAGTTTGCGTACAACAACAGCTTTCAGGCGAGTATCGGTATGGCACCTTATGAGGCGCTGTATGGGCGACCTTGTCACGCACCGCATTGTTGGGTAGAGGTCGGTGATAGTAGCTTGATTGGCCCAGAGTTAGTGCAGGCGACGTCAGAGAAGATTGATATCATTAGGCATCAGCTTCTTACAGCGCAGAGCAGACAGAAGCGTTATGTCGATATAAGACGGAGGCCACTAGAGTTCACAGTTGGGGATCATGTATTTTTGCGAGTTTTCCCTATGAAGGGAGTCCTTCGGTTCGGGAAGAAGGGAAAGCTGGCACCGCTATTCATTGGTCCATTCCAAATCCTCGATCGTGTGGGAGTAGTGGCTTACCGATTGGCTTTACCCACGCCTCTCGCGAGCGTTCACAACGTATTTCATGTTTCTATGCTGAAGAAGTACGTTGCTGATCCTTCTCATATCATCAGATGGGAGCAGGTGCAGTTAGGAGAGAATGTTACTTATATCCTGCGACCGACACGTATCCTAGACAGGAAGGAGTAGGTACTGCGTAGCAAGGTGATTCCCCTTGTGAAGGTATTATGGACGCATCACTCTGAGGAAGAGGCTACTTGTGAGACAGAAGCCGAGATCAGAAAGAACTACCCACAGCTTCTCGAGGAGTACGAAAAGGTACAAATTTCAAGGACGAAATTATTTGTTACGGGGGGTAGATTTTAATGCCCGTGAAAAATCCATACTTGGGCTCGAGTACCAACTCGACCCGAAATTGCGTAGAATTAATTCTTTTAGAAAATATGACTAAGTTAGCTAGCGCACGCTGGAGTAGCTGAGAAATAGTCCCTGATCACTTTAAATACGTTCTACAAGACCCAAATCGAGTAGAACCAATGACTCTATAATACTCTATAACCTCGGACCAAACTCTAAGCAGGTTTGTTCTCTGGACCACTTTGAATCTTTGTATTGGATATAGACCGCGCGTTGAAAGTCCGATACCTCCTATCTTAGACCGTTAGGACCGCCTAGCTGGACTTGACAATCATTTCGAAAATCAAGTCAAACCAATAATCACAGGCTATTTCATTGAGCCCGGACCGAAGAGAGTGCGAATATGGACAGAATTGGAATTTCAAATTCAAATCTGGCACACGACTTAACGCGTCAGTATTAAGCATTCTGACCGTCAGAATTTAGTCAGATTACACCCTCGGATCAGGAAAAATTTCTATTTTATATCATGAGACTTTCAGCCCTGATCTACGTGCGGTGACCGCTGAACTGAAACTGGTCCGCCACGCGCGATCTGCGACCGGACTGAAAACTTAATACGTGTTAGATCTGGTACGCATGAGCTTAAGTCCGATCGCATTCGGCCAGGGGACCACCAGAAAGCATCTTTTGGACCGAAACAGCCCCGAATTGGATATACACTAAGTAAACTTCGTTCCCGAGCCTATTTCGGGCGTTTTTAAGCTTATAAAAGGGGTTGAAACCCTCACTCCTCTCTCCCATCCGAAATTGCAAGAAACCCTAGATTGGGAGAGAGAAAAGGTGAGAGTTTGAGAGAGTGTGTAGAAGGAATTTTTTCAGCCTTCGTGCAACCTGTTGCTAGTGCCTAAGCAACCCTTCCTGATCACCAAGCCGGTGATTCTTCGGCGTTTTCAGGTATAAAACAACCCCAGAAGTTGCTGATTTGAGGTTTGCTTGGATTCGTAGCATGCTAGCTAACGTAACTCGTAAAACAGGTTCTCTTATCGCCGTAAACGAAGCGTATACGCTCCGTTCGAAACAACACGTCTATAAGAGACTAGGTGAGGATTTTAAACGCTTTGATTGACGGTTTCCAACGCTTTCAATGTCATTTAATAGTAGATTATCGACGGCATCGCCATTTGACATGTACAACATACTATCCGTTTCCTGTTTCGTAAATCAACGAAGAATATGAGATTTAGGGCATTTTAGTCATTTGTAAGAAGTACAGATTACATTTATATTTTGCTGACGTGATTGGCATGGTTTGTTGTCGCATTAGGAAGTTAGGAATACGTGCATAATTAGTTTGGCGAAGAGATTCGCCTAATTGCGCACTTCGGGTCGACATACTATATGTAGACTTAAGTGTGTAGTGTATGTGTTTGTATAAATGCTTGTATTAGTATGTATTGAATTAAATGATGTTATGAAATATTTTGAGATTGATTTCTCAATTAATATGCTCACCTAAATGATTTCCTATATGTTGACTATATGCATGATTTCATTACATGCATGAATTATATGTGCTTGAAGATTTGCCTAAGTTGAATGTTATAACATGTGTTAACATGCTCACATGATTGTATTTCAATTCCAATATTCCTATATAAATTGCTGAGGTGATTCCATAATTGTTTGGGGCTATACTTAGTCCAGGCAGTCGGTAACCGATCGAATTCGTGGTTGGCTGGTTTTGGCCACGAACGACACGTCGATGAACGCGAGCCGTGTTTGGAGTTGGCGGCAGTGGTCAAGCCACGCAAAGTGTTTTACGCACTTCATGTCGTTCGACTTGAGATGCGATCGCGCTAGTCGAGCCCGTCAAGTAACCCGACTAGCCGATGTATGTTCACCTTGTATGAGTCATAACTGCTTGAACCTAGGGTACTGAACTTACCATTGTAAACCCTGTTAACCATGGTACCTTGATCCACGAAGACTCATGAGCCGGGCATGGTGGTATGGGACACCGTGGTCGAGCTGTCGGCCTACGCTGGGGCCACAAACCTCCCCGTAGTGACCAGTGAGCACCTAGTCTCATGAGCAGATATGGTGGTATGGGACACTATATTCTAGCTGTCGGCCTACACTGATCAGGCGACGAGTCCTTTGTAGTGACCGCGAGTGTGTTCTGAGTCTACGGGAGGCGACGACCCTTCAATAGCAGTAAAGTACAGTAGGCATGTATTGATAAGGTGATGGGGGAGCGGTGCAACGAGTGCGAGCAACAGCCCTGGCAGCCCTTGCAGCGACCTACAAAATATACATCGTATGAGATTACTAGGAGTGACGACCCTAGACAGGATCTGTGTTGGGATTGATACAAGGGAAGTACCTTAGTTACCCAATCCTGCTGTTTGAATGGACTAATAACAACTCGGAATTCATATCACCATAACATTGCATGTGCCCGGAAGATGTGGAGCACTCTAGAGAGTGTGGCATGCCGCGGTCGTAAGATGTTGCCATATGAGGGAGATCGTCGGTGAGGGCATACATCACGTCATGTCATCTTGCATTAACAACAGTATTAGGATTGTCTGATTTACTGCTTTATTATTATCGCATAATTGATTTGTGAACATGCTAATCTTTACTCTATGATTCCACTGAGTTGATCACACACTCCCACGTTACGGGATGGTATTTGCAACATCCAACAGACCCTGTTGTAGATGCAGGTGATGCTGAGATCCAGGAGGCAGAGCCAGACTTCGACGAGGACCAGGATGAGTTCTCGTACATGCAGTATCATGATGGCTTTGCGTAGGCGACCTGGGTTGATGGGACTTCAGTGGGACTATTTTGAACATTTGATTTTGTTCATGTATATGTATATGAGACTCAGAGATGTATTCATACTTTAGAGACAGATGAGATCTACTTTGTTTTTCCTTACAGTGATATATATTGTTTAGTCTTCCGCTTGCTTTTATCACTGGATCTGGAGTATGAATTGCGGTTTTGGTATACTTTTACTCATGTGAATGCTTTAAATCAGATAACATTGAATCATAATCATTTTTGTTGCATAAGTGACGGTCTAAAACTCGGGAGTTGAGTTTATACACGACCCCCAATTTTCAGGATGTTACAAGTATGCATGAGCTTAAGTCCGATCGCGCTCGGCCAGGGGACCACCAGAAATGTACTTTTAGACCGAAACAGCCCCGCTTTCGATAAACATCAAGTAAACTTTGTTCCCGAGCCTATTCCGGGCATTTTTAGGCTTATAAAAGGGGTTGAAACCCTCACTCCTCTCTCTCATCCGAATTTGAGAAAAACCCTAGATTTGGAGAGAGAAAAGGTGAGAGTTTGTGAGAGAGAGTAGGAGAGAATTTTCCTACCGTTGCACCACCTGTTGCAAGTGCCTAAGCAACACACTTCAATCACCTGGCCAGTGATTCCTCCATGTTTTCAGGTAAGAAAATACCTTAAAAGTTACTGATTTAGTGTTCCTTCGTTTCCGTAGCGAGATAGCTGATGCATCTTGTAAAACAGGTTGTCTATTCGCCGTAGACGAAGCGTATACGCTCCGTTCGAAACGATACGTTTATAAGAGATAAGGTGCGGATTTTAGACGCTTTGATTGACTGTTTCCAACACTTTCAATGTCGTTTAATAGTAGATTATCGACGGCATCACCGTTTGACATGTACAACATGCTGTCCGTTTCCTATTTCGTAAATAGACGAAGAATATGAGATTTAGGGCATTTTAGTCATTTGTAGGAAGTACTGTTTTCATTCATATTTTGCTGATGTGATTGACATGGCTTATTGTCACATTAGAATACTAGGAATACGTGCATAATTAGTTTGGCAAAGAGATTCACCTAAATGTGCACTTCGGGTCGACATGCTATATGTAGACTTAAGTGTGTAGTGTAAGTGTTTGTATAAATACTTGCATTAGTATGTATTGAATTAAATGGTGTTATGAATTAGTTTGAGATTGATTTCTCAATTAATATGCTGATGTAATGATTTCCTACATGTTAGTTATATGCATGATTTCATTGTATGTATGAAATGCATGTGCTTGATGATTTACTTAAGTTGTATGTTATAACATATGTTAACATGCTCACATGGTTGTATTTCAATTCCGATACTCTTACATGAATTGCTGATGTGAATTCATATGTGTTTGGGACTATACCTAGTCCAGGCAGTCGATAAGTGAGCGAATTCGTGGTTGGCTTATCTTGGCCACGAACGACGCGTTGATGAACACGAGCCGTGTTCTGGAGTTGGCGGCAGTGGTTAGGCCACACGAAGTGTTTTACACACTTCATGTCATTCGACTTGAGATGCGATCGTGCTATTCGAGCCCGTCAAGTAACCCGACTGGCCGTTGTATGTTCACCCTGTATGGGTCATAACTGCTTGAACCTAGGGTACTGAACTTACCACTGTAAACCCTGTTAACCATGGTACCTTGATCCACGAAGACTCATGAGCCGGGCATGGTGGTATGGGACACCGTGGTCGAGCTGTCGGCCTACGCTGGGGCCACAAACCTCCCCGTAGTGACCAGTGAGCACGTATGTCTCGTGAGCAAATTATGGTGGTATGGACACTATATTCTTGCTGTCGGCCTACACTGATTAGGCGACAAGTCCTTTGTAGTGACCGCGAGCGTATTCTGAGTCTACGGGAGGCGACGACCCTTCAGTAGCAGTGAGAGTACAGTACGCCTGTATTGATAAGGTGATGGGGGAGCGGTGCAACGAGTGCGAGCAACAGCCCTGGCAGCCCTTTCAGCGACCTACAAAATATACATCGTATGAGATTACTAGGAGTGACGACCCTAGACAGGATCTGTGTTGGGATTGATATAAAGGAAGTACCTTAGTTTCCCAATCCTGCTGTTTGAATGGACTAATAACAACTTAAAAATCATATCACCATAACATTGCATGTGCCTGGAAGATGTGGAGCACTTGAGGGACGATTGCATCCCACGGTCGTAAGATGGTGCCGTATGAGGGAGATCGTCGGTGAGGACATACATCACGTCATGTCATATTGCATTAACAACAGTATTAGGAATGTCTGATTTACTGCTTTTCTATTATCGCATGATTGATTTGAGAACATGTTAATCCTTACTTTATTATTCCACTGAGTTAGCTACTCATTCCCACGTTTCGGGATGGTGTTTGTAACACCCACCAGACCCTTTCTTAGATGCAGGTGATGCTGAGATCTAGGGGTTAGAGCCGGACTTTGATGAGGACCAGGACGAGTTCTCATACATGCAGTACCAGGATGGCTTTGCTTAGGTGTCCTGGGTTGACGGGACTCCTCAGTGGGACTATTTTTAGCATTTTGATTTGTTTATTTACATGTATATGAGACTTAGAGATGTATTCATACATTAGTGACAGTTGAGATCTACTTTGTTTTTCCATACAGTGATATATATATTCTTTAGTCTTACGCTTGCTTTTATCACTGGATCTGAAGTATGAATTACAGTTTTGGTATACTTTTACTCATGTGAATGCTTTAACTCAGACAACATTGAATCATAATCATTTTTGTTGCATAAGTGATGGTCTGGAACTCGGGAGTTGAGTTTATACACGACCCCCGATTTTCAGGGTGTTACAAGTTGGTATCAGAGCATGAATAAGATTATACCGGGCCTGGGTTATGTCACGCGACATACACTGTCACTTCCTTTGACTTAGGTGTGTGCGAGAAGGGTCTAGAAACACTTATAGGATCGCAGATTCGCCAATAGGCGAAGTCTATTCGTATCGATCGTGTGATCGAGTCCGTAACGCATCTAGGGTCGCGTAAAGTGACCTGAGTAGCTCCTAGGTTGTAGGTAAGTGGGTTGAGACATTCTTCGAACGATTCTAAACCCGTAAATGTGAATCATTGGGCTGTGGGACAACCACAACCCTTACATTCAATCGCTAGGGCTTAAAAACCCCGTTTCACTTAAATCCTTTGAGATTCTTCCTCTCACTACTCCATTCTTCAATTCTTTCTTATTCTTTCCATGTTAGGCATTGATCCTAATGTGAAAATGACATAAAATCATACTTCGACAAAATTTTACAGTGAATAGTAAAATTTCATGAAAAATGGCCATAAAGTCATTCTAATGACCAGGATGAGTTCTCATACATGCAGTACCACAACGGCTTTGCTTAGGTATCCTGGGTTGACGGGACTCCTCAGTGGGACTATTTTTAGCATTTTGATTTGTTTATTTACATGTATATGAGACTCAGAGATGTATTCATACTTTAGTGACAGTTGAGATCTACTTTATTTTTCCATACAGTGATATATATATTCTTTAGTCTTCCGCTTTCTTTTATCACTGGATCTGAAGTATGAATTGCAGTTTTGGTATACTTTTACTCATGTGAATGCTTTAACTCAGACAACATTGAATCATAATCATTTTTATTGCATAAGTGACGGTCTGGAACTCGGGAGTTGAGTTTATACACGACCCCCGATTTTCAGGGTGTTACAGAGAGAGAGAGAGAGATCAAGTGATGGAGGGACCCCGACACTATGGCCCTCCCTTCTGTACATCACAACATACATCAAGTGGGTCCCATTACATGTGGACCTATCAATGTAACATCCTGAAAATCGAGGGTCAAGCATAAACTCCACTCCCGAGTTCCAGAACATCACTTATGAAACATTTTCAATGATGGATGAATGTCGGCTGTATTAGTGCATAAAACATGAAGTGGATTAAGCTAAAACAACATATCATACTCCAAAGACAGTTAACTTTTGCAAGCAAAAGACTGTGATAAATATATAAAATGTATAATTTATTGTAAGTCTCCGGAGTGTGAACATGTTACCAGGTTAACTATATACATGTATACTCTAAAAATGAATAAAAAGAATATACATGGGTATTTTAAAAGTGCAAGATAACAAGTGTAATGACATCTAATTAGTAACCCTGTAATCCCATCAATTAGAACCTACATATAGGAGAAATCTTCCTCATCATCATAAAGTCTGGCTCTGCTTCGCAAGCAACGCCATCATCTAAAACTAAAACAGGGACTGGTTGTGTTACAAACACCGTCCCATAACGTTGGAGTGAGTAGCTAACTCAGTGAAACAATAGAGTAAAGATTAACATATTATCAAATCAATCAAGCGGTAATGATAAAGCAGTACAATCAAACATTCCTAGCTACTCTTGTTAATGTAAGGATGAAATGCAATAATGATGCATGCCCTTGCCTACATACTCCTTCATGCGACACCATCTCACTTTCGCGGCATGCTTTCATCCCTCAGTGCTCCACATCTTTCAGGCACATGCAGTGCGATATGAACATGATTATCGAGTTATTGTTAGTCCTTTTCATACAGTAGGATTGGGAAGCTAAAGTACCTCCCTTGTATCATTTTCCAACAATGATCCAGTCTAGGGTCGTCAGTCCTAGTATATCTCATACGAAGTACGGCTTTAGGTCACTATAAGGGCTGTCAGGGCTGTTACACGCACTCGTTACACCACTCCCCCATCACCGTATCAATACAGGCCTAGTTTGTACTCTTGTTGCTACGGAAGGGTCATCGCCTCCACGTAGACTCAGAGTACGCTCGAGGTCACTATAAAGGGCTGTCAGGGCTGTTACATGAACTCATTGCACCACTCCCCCATCACCTTATCAGTGTAGGCCGACAACTCGAATACAGTGTCCCATACTAGCATATTCGGCTCACGAGTCTGGGTTGCTCACTGTTCACTACGGGGAGGCTCGTGGCCCCAGCGTAGGCCGACAGCTTGACCACGGTGTCCCATACCACCATACCTGGTTCATAAGTCTTAGCGGATCAAGGTACTAAAGGTAACGAGATTTTCACTGGTAAGTTTGGTACTTTAGATTCAAGCAGTAGCATCCATACATGGTTAACATACATCGGGCTAATCGGGTTACTTGACGAGTTCGACTAGTACGAGAACCCATTGAGTTGATCGACATGAAGTGCATAAGCACCTCGTGTGGCCTAACCACTGTCATCAAGCAATGCACGGCTTGGGTTCGTCAAACACGTCCTACGTGGCGAATAGGTCTCGGCCACGAACTCAAGGCGTATTATCGATTGCCTGGACTATTCAATAGCCCCAAACACATTCAATTACAACATGATATCCTATGAGATAGTCAAAGCAGTAATGGATCAAGATTACAAATCATTCAATTATATGAACATGTTCTGAAGTGCATTGTAAATATGAATGCACACACATTCAATTCATAATCAAGTAGACATCAAAATAAGTCATACATGGAGGAAATTATACACATCAATGATGTGGTTGAGAATCATATCTCAACCCGCATACAGGTACATCTTGCTAACTACTAACTCATTCATACACTTTTACAAATACTTAGCCTACACATTACATCATACATATTATGTGTTAATTTGCATACGTATTAGGGAAAATCCTTTTGTCAAAGGGTTGTCGCCCATACAACAATCATATATCCATGACAGTTTGTCATGGCGAGCACGAATACAAAGTCTATACTCATTCAGTCATTTTCACAAACACTTGGGCTACACATACTAAATACATATTGTATGTTGGTATATCATGTATTTAGGCTAAACCTTTAGCCCAGGAGTTGTTACACATACATCTAGCATATATAAACGGTAGTTAATCATGGAAAACACACTTTCATATTTTGTACGTATACGGTATTTTATACGAATATAGAGAATACACAAAATTCCCTATTCTTCGTATTTAAACGAAACAAAAAATGGATAGCATGTTCTACATATGAAATTGCATCCACGTCAGGAATCTATCATTATTCGACATTGAAAGCTTTGAAAATTGACAATCTAAACATCTAAAGTCCGCACATTATGCTGTAGAAGCGTAAAGAAGTCGATGGAATCTCTAAGTCTTCGTCAACGTTGATATGATGACCTATAACATGAGGTAAGTCAGCTATTTTGCTACTTGAAACTATCGAAACCCTAAAACATATTAAGGTTAGGTTTCCTTACCTAGAAACGAAGTCAAAATCACAAGAATAATGATTAGATCGTGATGGTTAAGCACGTGCAGCAGTAGGATAGAGTATCAGGGAGATCTTCCCACTTCTCCCACACTTTCTCTCTCTTTACTCTCTCTTCTCTCCTAGGGTTTTCTCAAATTCGTATGGGAGGAATGAGAGAGGGTTTAAGGTCCTTATATAGGCCCAAAACTCACCCAATTAGACTCAGGGCCATGGTATACTTAGGTTATGTCTAAATACGGACTGTTCCGTCTCAACGGAGCACTTTTGGAGGTCCTGTTACTGTGTGCGGTCGGACTTAAGCTCATAGATGCTAGATCTTGATCAAGTTAAGTTTTCAGTTCGATTGGATTTCCAGATCGACCGTGGCGGATCAGTTTCAGTTCAACAGTTACGGAAACTTGATCAGGGATATAAGCACTATGACATGTAAGGGCCACCTATCCTGATCCGAGGGTAAATTTGGGTCAAAATCTAACAGTCAGAATGCTTAAAAATAACGCGCAAGCGACACGTCTCAGATTTCTTAAAATTATATTTAATTTCTTAAAAATCTTCATTTTCTCACACTCTTCACTTCGAACTCAAGGAAATCGTCTCAGAGCATCATTTGGACGTGATTTTCACGGTGCTTGTCATGTCCAACTACGCGGTCGATATCTTCTAAGTTTATCGCTATCGGACTTTCGACGTGTGGTCCAGGTCCAATACGGAGTTTCAAAGTGCTCCCGAGAGCAACTGGGTTTAGATTTGGATTCTATATTTTAGGGTAACATAGCGTTAACAATTCTATAGGTTTTGGATCTTACAGATCGTATTTAAAGTGGTTGGTGCTACTTTCACAGGTAATCTAGTGTAGCTCTAGTTATTTCACGTTAAATTTCTAAGAAATTTAGTTCTAAATGATTTCTTTGGCTTTGGAATTAAGCTTTAAGAGTGATACGGTTGACCCATTGCCTAAGGATGTCTAACTTCAGGTTGGCAAAAATTTGGAGTGTTACAATCTACCCCCTTTAAAATAAAATTTCATCCCCGAAATTGCCTAAGGGTAATAAGGAAAGATTAATTATTTCTTTTGCCTAAGTTTTGTTGATTTCAAATTTCTATACGTGGTAGGGTGTATACGATCTATATTAGTCTGGTTCCTTTTAGTCTACCCCCCTTAAAAACTTACTTCTTTATCCATTTCTCACACCCTGATGGTTTGCTACAATTTATTTCTTTACCTATTTAGAGTCTTGACGACAATTCCCAACTATATAGAGTAAGATATTCATTTCCAATGGTCGACCAATACGGAGAGACGGTTGTAGTGGGCTTGATCCTGATACATTAATTATCTACCTGGCTAGGGTAGAAGGCTCAATGTATCCCTTCCTAACCCTGGTGGATCCGGGTCTTCTGCTCGGCTAAGCAGTGAGTCCATTGGTAGTCATCCAGGATTGAGAATTAGGTCAAGCCACGAATGCTTTGCAATTATATATTTTAGTAACTTCGTAGTCCGATCACTCTAAAAGCTTAGGGAATGTCCATCACGAAATTGTTCAAATTTCCTATGTATAACGTTATACTTTGGGTCTTAGTCTAAGAGAGTCCTCATTTTAACCTTTGTCAAAGGTAGGGGCTTACAAATATCTTACTAGATCGCCCTAAAAGGTTTCTAATCACATCATGTGATAAGACTTCTATTAGGTTCGTACGTAACTAGTGGATTTGTGGATACACTAATCTCGGCTATTGTACTTCAACTCATACCTATTGTTACGAATTGTTTTAACACTTAAACCCTAATTGTTGTTATTCCAGTACTTCATTGTTGACATTCTAAAGAAGATTCAGGACCTATCCTTACGCACAACCTAGATCAACTTCCTTCGATCCTGGGCCAATGGGATAGGGGTCCACCATGCTTTCGCTGCGCCACTCTGATCAAGTGGAGGTATAAACCGAACTAACTAGAGTGGGACCATAACGTTCTACCCCCCTTAAAATAATTCTACTGTCCAGACTCAAGACTCTATGTCCTGATCCGTAAGTCAGAACAAGGGTAATGTAGGATCTATTCTTGACATGAAATGGAGAACGATCTCTCGATACATTTGTAACAACCTGAAAATTGGGGGTCGAGCATAAACTCCACTCCCAAGTTCTAGAACATCACTTATGCAACATTTTCATTGATGGATGAATGTTGTTCATATTAGTGCAGAAAACATGAGTGGGATTAGACCAAAATAGCATATCATACTCCACAGACAGTTAAATTTTGCAAGCAGAAGACATTGATAATATATAAAATGTATAATTGATTGTAAGTCTCCAGAGTGTGAACATGTTACCAGGTTAACTAAATACATGTATACTCCAAAATGGAAAGAAAAGAATATACATAAGTGTTTAAATAGAAAGCAAAAATACCAAGTGTATTGGCATCTAATCAATAACCCTGTAAACCCGTCGATCAGAACCTGCATATAGGAGAAATCCTCCTCAACATCATCAAGAAAGATCGACTCTGCCTCGCAAGCATCGTCGCCATCTGAAACTAAAACAGGGACTGGTTGGTGTGGCCAACACCTTCCCGTAACATGGGAGTGAGTGATCAACTCAGTGGAAGCTATATACAGCAAAGGTTAACATGTTATCAATCCAATCAAGCAGTAATGATAAGGCAGTACAATTAAACAGGTCCTAGATACTCTTGTTAATGCAAGGATGATATGAAGAATGATGCATGCCCTCACCACAATCCCCTCTGTGACATCATCTAACGATCGCGGCATGACTCACTTCCTCAGTGCTCTATCACCAACGCCGTTAGTACATGCAATGCGGTGTTATGGATATGCTTACCAAGTTCTTATTAGTCCTTTTCATACAGCAGGATTGGAAAGCTAAGGTACCTCCCTTGTATCATTACCCAAATGGTGATCCATTCTCAGGTCGTCAGTCCGAGATAATCTCATACGATGTTACGGTTCTAGGTCACTGCAAAGGCTACCAGGGCTATTACGCGCAATCGTTGCTCCTCTCCCCCATCACCTTATCAATACAGGCCTAGTTATATCTCACATACTACAACAAGACTCGTCTCCCTTATGCACTATCATGATATACTCGAAGTCACTATAGAGGGGTCGTTACCAATCAATGTAGGCCGACAGCAAGAATATAGTGTCCCATACCACTATAATCTGCTCACGAGTGTAGGTGCTCACTGGTCACTACAAAGGGCTCGTCACCAATTAATGTAGGCCGACAGCACGAATATAGTGTCCCATACCACGATAATCGACTCACGAGTCTTAGCAAATCGAGGTACTAAGGTTAAAGGGATTTTTCACTTGTAAGTTTGGTACCTTAGGTTCAAGCAGTGGCGACTAAACATGGTGAACAAACATCAGTCAATCGGGTTAGTTGATAAGCTCAACTAGGCCAAGCGCACGTTGAGTTGAACGACATGGAATGCATAAGCACTCCATGTGGCCTAACCACTGCCGAACACCACAAGCATGACTTAGATTTGCTAAACTCATCCTGTGTGGTGAAAACAACCTCAACCACTATTTACAGAACGGTTTTCGATTTCCTCGACTGTAGTACAGCCCCAAGCACGTACAATTTCAATAACAGGCATGTGATTCATATCCTACAATTATATGGACAGTTATGAAAATATAACTTAAATGTAAATACAATACATGAAGGAAATCATACACACAGTTAAGACGAGCAACCTAAGTTACACAATTCATGGAAATCATACACCTAGTTTAAGGTGATTGAGATTCATATCTCAACATGCATACAGGTACATCTTGCTAACTACTAACTCATTCAGACGCTTTTACATACACTTAGCCTACACATTACATCATACATATTATGTATCCATTAGCATACGTATTAGGGCGAATCCTTTCATCAAAGGGTTATCGCCTATACAACAATCATATATCCATGACAGTTAGTCGTGGCGAGCACGAAAGCGAATTCCATACTCATTCAATCATTTTTACAAATACTTAGAATACATACATTATCATACATGTATATGTTGATTATACTTGCATTAGGCTAAATCCTTTCACTAGGGAGTTACCCCATACACCACTTACATCTACCCACGATGAATAATCGTGGCGTGCATGAATCCGGATTTCGTATTCATTTACACATTTTCCCAAACACGTGGGCTACGCCCTTTAACATATAAAGCGTATTGTAACACCCTGAATTTTTGCCTACCTAGAATTAGACATCCTTAGGCAATGGGTCAACCATAGCACCTTGGTAGCTTCTCAAAATTTGATTCCAAAGCTAGAGAAATCATTTAGAACCTAATTCTTTAAAAAATTAACGTGAATTAGCCAGCGCTACACTAGATTTTCTGTAAAATTAGCACCAACCACTTTAAATACGATCTGTAAGACCCAGAACCTTTAGAATCATTAATGCTACCTTACCCTGAAATCCAGGATCCAACTCTAAGCCCAGTTGCCCTCGAGATCATTTGGAAACTTCGTATCAGACCTGGACTGCGCGTCGAAAGTCTGATATTTATAATCTTAGACCATTATGACCGCCTAGTTGGACTTGACAATCATTTTGAAAATCAAGCCCAACCGATATCCTGAGACCATTTTGCTGAGTCCGGAGTGAAGAGAGTGAGAAAAGGAAAATATTTAGAAAATTAATTCAACTTTTAATAAATCTGGCACGTGTCGCTTGCGTGACATTTTTAAGAGTTCTGGCCGTTGGAATTCGACCAAATTTCACCCTCGGATTAGGATAGGTGGCCCTTACATGTCATAGCACTTGTGGCCCTGATCGAGTTTCAGTGACCGCTGAACTGAAACTGGTCTGCCACGGTCGATCTGGAAACCCAACCGGACTGAAAACTTAGCTTGACCTAGATCCAATATCAGAAAGCTTAAGTTAGACCACATTTAGTAACAGGACATCCAGAAGCGCTCTGTTGGATCGGAACAGACTTGATTTGGTTATAACTTAAGTATACCTTAACTTAAAGTCTGTTTTGATCATGTTTGGGCTTATAAAAGGGCCTTAAACCCTTAGCTTTCTAACCCATACGAATTTGGGAAAAACCCTAGGAGAGAGAAGAGAGAAAAGAGAGAGAAAGTGAGGGAGAAGTTGGGGCTTTCTCCCGGGATTCTTCCCTGCTGCTCCACGTGCCAAAGCCATCCACCTGCATCGTTATTCCGACGATTCTGGTTTCGTTCTAGGTAAGAAAACCCTAACCCTAACCTGTTTTAAGGCTCCTATGGGTACAAGTAGATAAGTAGCTGACTCACCTTATGTTGTAGGTTGCCAATCAGTTGTTGATGACGACGTAGAGTTCCTATTCGATTCATTACGCTCTTACGGCGTAAGGTGCAGATTTTAGATGCTTAGATTACCTGTTTTTAAAGCTTTCAATGCCGTTTAATGGTAGATTGTTGACAAGAATGTTGTTTGACATGTAGAGCATGTTGTCTGCTTTTCATTTTGAATACGTACGAAGAATATAAGATTTAGGGTATTTTGGGTATTTGTAGGAAATACTGTATACATATGCATTTTACTGATATAATTGCCATGATTATTTACCATGTACCTATATTTGTTATGTGTGTATGATCTGTTTGGCGAAGAGATTCACCCTAATGCACATTTTGGCCGACATATGCTATGTAGACTAAAGTGTGTAGACTAAGTGTTTGTATAAATGTTTGTATAGGTAAGTATTGCATAAATGAGGTTGTAGATTAGTGTTGAGATAGGATTCTCAACTATTTTGATGATGAATATGATTTCTTCCATGGTTGTTAGATTTGAAGTGATTATCTTATATAAATGAAATGCTTGTGTGTGGTTAAATTGCCTATGTTGTATCTCATAATATGTTACTAACATGCTTGAATTATTTGTCATTTCAATTTTATTTATCTCATATGATTACTAATTCACATTACATGTGTTTGGGGCTATACTCTATTCCAGGCAGTCGGTAACAGTTTAGAATTCATGGTTGGATTCTATTCATCACAAAGGATGTGTATGACGAACCCGAGTCGTACTAGAGCCGTCAGCAGTGGTTAGGCTACACGAAGTGCTTGTGCACTTCATGTCGGTCGATTCAAAGTGCGCTCGTGCTAGTCGGACTCATCAAGTAACCCGATTGACCGTTGTATGTTCACCTTGTATTCTTCATAACTGCTTGAACTTAGGGTACTGAACTTACCAGTGATAACCCTTCTAATCGTGGTACCTTGATCCACTAAGACTCATGAGCCGGGCATAGTGGTATGGGACACCGTGGTCGAGCTGTCGGCCTACGCTGGGGCCACGAGCCTCCCCGTAGTGATCAGTGAGTAAACCAGACTCGTAAGCCAAGTATGGTGGTATAGGACACTATATTCGAGCTGTCAGCTTACACTGATAAGGTGATGGGGGAGCGGTGTAATGAGTGCGAGCAACAACCCTGATAGCCCTTTGTATTGACCTCGAGCGTACTCTGAGTCTATGTGAGGCAACGACCCTTTCGTAGCAACAAGAGTACAACTAGGCCTGTATTGATAAGGTGATGGGGGAGTGGAGCAACGAGTGCGTGCAACAGCCCTGGTAGCCCTTGCAGCGACCTAGAAATATATCATCATATGAGACTACTAGGAGTGACGACCCTAGACAGGATCCTTGTTGGGAATGATATAAGGGAAGTACCCTAGTTTCCCAATCCTTCTGTATGAAAAGGACTAATAACAACTCGGTAATCATATTCATATCGCACTGCATGTGCCTGAAAGATGTGGAGCACTGAGGGAAGAAAGCATGTCACGAACGTAAGATGGTGTCGCATGAGGGAGTATGTTGGCCAGGGCATCCATCATGTCATTTCATTCTTGCATTAATTACAGTATTTAGGAATGTTTGATTGTACTGCTTTATCATTACTGCTTGATTGAATTGATAACATGTTAACCTTTGCTATATAGTTTTCACTGAGTTAGCTACTCACTCGCACGTTACGGGACGGTGTTCTGGACAGCTACCAATTCCCTATTTTAGTTTCAAATGATGGCGATGCTTGCGAAGCAGAGCCGGACTTGATGATGATGAAGAGGATGCCTCCTATATGCAGGTTCTGATTGATGGGATTACAGGGTTACTGATTATATGCCAATACACTTGGTATTTTGCCTTTTATTTACACACCCATGTATATTCTTTTTGCTCATATTTGGAGTATACATGTATATAGTTAACCTGGTAACATGTTCACACTCTAGAGACTTACAATCAATTATATATTTTATGTATTTATCACAGTCTTCTGCTTGTAAAATTTAATTATCTCTAGAGTATGATATGTTGTTTTGGCTTAGTATCAATCTTGTTTAATGTCATTCTAAAGACAACATGCATTCATCATTATCTATGTTGCATAAGTGATGTTTTGGAACTCGAGAGTTGGGTTTCTACTCGATCCCCGATTTTTGGGGCTTTACAGATGGTATTAGAGCATGATTTGGATTAAATCGGACCTGGGTTATGGTAGCATAATGCACACTGATGCACTCTGACTTAGGAAGGGGGTGATGGAACTTACAAGCTATATTAGAATCCCAAGTTTCACCGACAGGTGAGACTATACGGTAATTTAGGCCATAACATATCTTTGGTCGCATGAAGCGACCTAAGTCGCCTCTACACCGTCAGTCGATGGGTTTGAGTCATTCCCTAAAGAATTCTAAACCTAGAAATGAATGTCCTTAGGTTGTGGGTCAACCATAACCCTTACACTCAATCTCAAGGCCTAAAACTCCTTTTTATCTAATTCCTTCAAAATCTCTCCTTTCACCACCTCATTCTTCAACTTTTTCTAAGTCCTTTCATAATAGACATAAATACTAATGTGTAAATGATGGAAAATCATACTTATACAAAAATTTACTATAAATAGTAAATATATGTATGAATTGGACTTTTTACCATTCTAATTATGAAATATCATGGAATAAATGGGTTAGTTGGATAGATTAGCGTCTCCTTCCACAAAAGCATATGCTACATGATACATAAACTAATTTTGGTTTGCAAATTGGCCCTGAAATGCCTCAAATGGAGTCGGGGGCCAAACGGAGCACTTATAGGGGGACCCAGGGTGGGACCCAGACTTTTTTGGGACCTAGGGGGCAGGAGGTCCTCGCCAAAAGGGCGAGGCTTCTCCGATTTGTCCAGTGGGTGGCGAGGACCTCGCCGGTCAATGGGCTCGGACGGCCCGTGTAACACCCTGAAAATCGGGGGTCGTGTATAAACTCAACTCCCGAGTTCCAGACCGTCACTTATGCATCAAAAATGATTATGATTCAATGTTGTCTGATTTAAAGCATTCACATGAGTAAAAGTATACCAAAACAGCAATTCATACTTCAGATCCAGTGATAAAAGCAAGCGGAAGACTAAACAATATATATATCACTGTATGGAAAAATAAAGTGAATCTCATCTGTCTCCAAAGTATGACTACATCTCTGAGTCTCATATACATATACATAAACACAAAAATAATGTCCAAAATAGTCCCACTGAAGTCCCCTCGATCCAGGTCGCCTACGGGAAGCCGTCGTGATACAGCATATACGAGAACTCGTCCTGGTCCTCGTCGATCTCTGGCTCCACCTCCTGAATCTCGGCCTCACCTGCATCTACAACAGGGTCTGGTGGGTGTTGCAAACACCATCCCGTAACGTGGGAGTGAGTGATCAACTTAGTGGAATCATAGAGCAAAGATTAGCATGTTCACAATTCAATCACGCGATAATAGTAAAGCAGTAAATCAGACAATCCTAATACTGTTGTTAACGCAAGATGACATGACGTGATGTATGCCCTCACCGACGATCTCCCTCATGCGGCAACATCTTACGACCGCGGCATGCCACACTCCCTAGAGTGCTCCACATCTTCCAGGCACATGCAATGCTATGGTGATATGATTTCCAAGTTGTTATTAGTCCATTCAAACAGCAGGATTAGGAAACTAAGGTACTTCCCTTATATCAATCCCAACACAGATCCTGTCTAGGGTCGTCACTCCTAGTAATCTCATACGATGTATATTTTGTAGGTCACTGCAAGGGCTGCCAGGGCTGTTGCTCGCACTCGTTGCACCGCTCCCCCATCACCTTATCAATACAGGCCTACTGTACTCTACTGCAACGGAAGGGTCGTCGCCTCCCGTGGACTCAGAATACGCTCGCGGTCACTACAAAGGGCTCGTCGCCTGATCAGTGTAGGCCGACAGCTAGAATATAGTGTCCCATACCACCATAATCTGCTCACGAGTCTAGGTGCTCACTGGTCACTACGGGGAGGTTTGTGGCCCCAGCGTAGGCCGACAGCTCGACCACGGTGTCCCATACCACCATGCCCGGCTCATGAGTCTTCGTGGATCAAGGTACCATGGTTAACAGGGTTTTCAGTGGTAAGTTCAGTACCCTAGGTTCAAGCAGTTATGACACATACAAGGTGAACATACATCGGCCAGTCGGGTTACTTGACGGGCTCGACTAGCGCGATCGCATCTCAAGTCGAACGACATGAAGTGCGTAAAACACTTCGCGTGGCCTAACCACTGCCGCCAACTCTAAACACGAATCACGTTCATCGACGCGTCGTTCGTGGCTATGACCAGTCAGCCACAAATTCGCTCGGTTACCGACTGCCTGGGCTAAGTCTAGTCCCAAACATTTATGGAATCACATCAGCAATCTAAGTGAGAGTATTGAAATTGAAATACAATCATGTGAGCATGTTAACACATGTTATAACATTCAACTTAAGCAAATCTTCCAACACACATATTCCATGCATGTAATGAAATCATGCATATAGTCAACATGTAGAAAATCATTTAGGTCAGCATATTAATTGAAGAATCAATCAAAAACTATCTCATAACATCATTCAATTCAATACATACTAATACAAACATTTATACAAACACATACACTACACACTTAAGTCTACATATAGTATGTCGACCCAAAGTGCACAACTAGGTGAATCTCTTCGCCAAACTAATTATGCAAGCATTCCTAACTCCCTAATGCGACAACAAACCATGTCAATCATGTCAGCAAAATATGAATGTAGACCGTACTTCCTACAAATGACTAAAATGCCCTAAATCTCATATTCTTCGTTAATTTACGAAACAGGAAAGGGAGAGCATGTCGTACATGTCAAACGGCGGTGCCGTCGATAATCTACTATTAAACGACATTGAAAGCGTTGTAAACCGTCAATCAAAGCATCTAAAATCCTCACCTAGTCTCTTACGGATGCGAAATTTTGAACGGAGCGTGTACGCTTCGTTTACGGCAGTAGGAGAACCTGTTTTACGAAATACGTTAGCTAACACGCTACGAATCCAAGTAATCCCTAAATTAGCAACTTTTAGGGTCGTTTCATACCTGAAAAAGTGGAGAAATCACCGTCCAGGTGATTGGGAAGAGTTGCTGAAACAGCAACTATCGGTGGCTCGGAAGCGGAAAAAATCCCTTCCAATCTCTCTCTCAAACTCTCTCTCCTTTTCTCTAGGGTTTGCAATTTTCAGATGGGAGAGAGAAATGAGGGTTTCAACCCCTTTTATAAGCTTAAAAATGCCAGAAACAGGCTCCGAAACGAAGTTTACTTAGTGCCTATCCATTTCGGGACTGTTTCGGTCCAAAAGCTGCTTTCTGGTGGTCCCCTGGTCGATTGCGATCGGACTTAAGCTCATGCGTACCAGATGTAGCACATATTAAGTTTTCAGTCTGGCAAGGTTTGCAGATCGCACGTGGCGGACCAGTTTCAGTTCAGCGGTCACCGCACGTAGATCAGGGCTGAAAGTCTCATGATAATAAATAAAAAATTTTCCTGATCCGAGGGTTTAATCTGGATGAATTCTGACGGTCAGAACGCTTAATACTGACGCGTCAAGTCGTGTGCCAGATTTGAATTTGAAATTCCAATTCTGTCCCTATTCGCGGTCGCTTCAGTCCGGGTTCAACGAAATAGTCTGTGATTATCGGTTTGACTTGATTTTCGAGATGATTGTCAAGTCCAGTTGGGCGGTTCTAACGGTCTAAGATGGGAGGTATCGGACCTTCGACGCGCGGTCTAAATCCAATATAAAAATTCAAAGTGGTCCAGAGAACAAACCTGCTTAGAGTTTGATCCGAGGTTATAGAGTATTGTAGAGTTGTTTGTTCTACTCGATTTGGGTCTTGTAGAACGTATTTAAAGTGATCAGGGACTATTTCCCAGCTACTCTAGCGTTGCGCTAGCTAACTTACGCTTAATTTCCATGAAAATTAATTTTACGCGATTTCGGGTCGAGTTGGTACTCGAGCCCAAGTATGGATTTTTCACGGGCGTTACAGTCCGGCCGTCCGGGCCGATGGTGTTTGGGGTCAAGTGGGACCCCTTCATACAGGGTTCGACCCCTAGTTCATTTTAAATCTACTACTTTCTTCATAAAATCACCCCCTAAGCTCTCTTTTTCTTCTAAATCTACTGTTTTCTCTCTCTAACCTCCCTTCCAATCGTTCCTCCCTTCATTTTTCATTATTTCCATTATCCCTCCACTGTTCTCAATCATATCCAACAACTACTTAATCCATTTTTTACGATTGGAGCTCCTAAGCTCCAAAATCGTGCCAGCCCCCAACCCCTCATATCTTGATCCTTCTTATCTTTTATTTTTCCTTTCTTTGACCCATTACACTCCTCCTTCAAACCCAGATTCGTGGAAACCCATTAGGTCAGCCTTTTCTTCCATTTCATCAATTTTTCATGGCTCGTTTTGAGTTCGTTTTAGCCATTTTCTCGATCTCTCAATTTTTTCCCACGGATAAGACCGAACGTAGTAGCTTACTCCATAAACAGTGACCATCTAGTGCTAGGACATCTATAGTTTTGGACCTAGAGTTAGTACTCCTAGATTTGAAAGATCTGACGATATAGGAAATCCAATTCCAATTAGATAATCTTGACCCTGAGCGATAGAACAATTCCCTGTGGTGGAGATGGTATGAAACCATTTAGCGTATAAGCTTAGGCTTTGGATTATAGCTAGTGAGTTACAGACTAGTATACTAGTTATATTAAGTAGTGTAAAGCATATATATGCTGAGGAATAGTAGGTTAGATTTGGTTGGAGTAGAACCTCATTCCTTCGATAGATCTCCTTAATACTTATAGACTTCTATTATAACCCTTAGGAAAGTTGTTTTAACTTAAAACCATTCACTCTCAGAGAAAACTTATAAATCCCTCAGATTGAACTTAGAATAAACCAGCAGGCCCCTTAGAATTCTCCTTAGAATTGCCTTCCCAAGGACTTCTTACAATCGGGAACGCGGAGTAAGGGAACTGTATGTAAGCGATGTATTCGCAATTTGAATCGACTTCTTAATCCTAGTAGTTACCAATGAATCCAATGCTCTGATCAAGCAGAAGATCAGCATCTACTTGGAGTAAGAACCGATACGAAATATTTTCTATCCTGGCTAGACAGAAAGTCTATGTATCCGGCTCAGACCCACTACACAACTTTTCTTTCGTGTTAGCCCGACTACCTATAACCAAAAGTTATCGCTTTGTCTTTGGGAAATGGCGAGGACTTATAGCCAGTAGAGAATTAGATATCTTACCACCAACTCACACCTGGCCCTGAAATTAATGGCTTATTTCTATGACCATAGGTACTAATGCCATAGAACGCATCATTAACAAAGGAAGACCAATTGTAACGCTCGTGAAAAATCCATACTTGGGATCGAGTACCAACTCGACCCGAAATCACGTAGAATTAATTTCTATGGAAATTAAGCGTAAGTTAATTAGCGCAACGCTGGAGTGGCTGGGAAATAGTCCCTGATCACTTTAAATACGTTCTACAAGACCCAAATCGAGTAGAACAAATGACTCTATAATACTCTATAACCCCGGATCAAACTCTAAGCAGGTTTGGTCTCTGGACCACTTTGAATTTTTGTATTGGATCTAGACCGCACATCGAAAGTCCAATACTTCCTATCTTAGACCGTTAGAACCGCCTTGTTAGACTTGACACTCATTTCGAAAATCAAGTCCAACCGACAATCGCAGGCTATTTCATTGAGCCCGGACTGAAGAGAGTGCGAATAGGGACAGAATTGGAATTTTAAATTCAAATCTGGCACACGACTTGATGCGTCAGTATTAAGCGTTCTGACCATCAGAATTCATCCAGATTACACCCTCGGATCAGGAGAAATTTCTATTTTATATCATGAGACTTTCAGCCCTGATCTACGTGCGGTGACCGCTGAACTGAAACTGGTCCGCCACGTGTGATCTGCGAACCCTGCGAGACTGAAAACTTAATACGTGCTATATCTGGTACGCATGAGCTTAAGTCCGATCGCATTCGACTAGGGGACCACCAGAAAGCATCTTTTGGACCGAAACAGCCCCGAAATGGATATGCACTAAGTAAACTTCGTTCCGGAGCCTGTTTCTGGCATTTTTAAGCTTATAAAAGGGGTTGAAACCCTCATTCCTCTCTCCCATCTGAAAATTACAAAACCCTAGCTTTGGGAGAGAGAAAAGGAGAGAGTTTGAGAGAGAGAGTGGAAGGATTTTTTCCGCCTTCGTGTCGCTGATTGCAAGTGCTTCAGCAACTCTTCCCAATCACCTGGCCGGTGATTTCTCTACTTTTTCAGGTATGAAATAACCCTAAAAGTTGCTGATTTAGGGATTACTTAGATTCATAGCATGTTAGCTAACGTAACTTGTAAAACAGGTTCTCCTACTGCCGTAGACGAAGCGTATACGCTCCGTTTCAATTCACGAGTCTACAAGACATGAGGTGAGGATTTTAGATGCTTTGATTGACGGTTTACAATGCTTTCAATGTCGTTTAATAGTAGATTATCGACGGCATCGCCGTTTGACATGTACAACATGCTCTTCGTTTCCTGTTTTGTAAATTAACGAAGAATATGAGATTTAGGGCATTTTAGTCATTTGTAGGAAGTACAGTTTACATTCATATTTTGCTGATGTGATTGACATGGTTTGTTGTCACATTAGGAAGTTAGGAATACGTGCATAATTAGTTTGGCGAAGAGATTCGCCTAATTGCGCATTTCGGGTCGACATACTATATGTAGACTTAAGTGTGTAGTGTATGTGTTTGTATAAATGCTTGTATTAGTATGTATTGAATTAAATGATGTTATGAGATAGTTTGAGATTGATTTCTCAATTAATATGCTGACCTAAATGATTTCCTACATGTTGACTATATGCATGATTTCCTTACATGCATGAAATATATGTGCTTGAAGATTTACTTAAGTTGAATGTTATAACATGTGTTAACATGCTCACATGATTGTATTTTAATTCCAATACTCTTACATAAATTGCTGATGTGATTCCATAAGTGTTTGGGACAAGACTTAGTCCAGGCAGTCGGTAACCGATCGAATTCGTGACTGGCTGGTTTTGGCCACGAACGACGCGTCGATGAACGCGAGTCGTGTTTGGAGTTGGCGGCAGTGGTTAGGCCACGCGAAGTGTTTTACGCACTTCATGTCGTTCGAATTGAGAGGCGATCACGCTAGTCGAGCCCGTCAAGTAACCTGACTGGCGGATGTATGTTCACCCTGTATGAGTCATAACTGTTTGAACCTAGGGTATGAACTCACCATTGTAAACCCTGTTAATCATGGTACCTTGATCCACGAAGACTCATGAGCCAGGCATGGTGGTATGGGACACCGTGGTCGAGCTGTCGGCCTACGCTGGGGCCACAAATCTCCCCGTAGTGACCAGTGAGCACCTACACTCGTGAGCAGATTATGGTGGTATGAGACACTATATTCTAGCTGTCGGCCTACACTGATCAGGCGACGAGTCCTTTGTAGTGACCGCGAGCGTATTCTGAGTCCACGGGAGGCGACGACGCTTCCGTTGCAGTAGAGTACGGTAGGCCTGTATTGATAAGGTGATGGGGGAGCGGTGCAATGAGTGCGAGCAACAGCCCTGACAGCCCTTGCAGTGACCTAAAAAATATACATCGTATGAGACTACTAGGAGTGACGACCCTAGACAGGATCTGTGTTGGGATTGATACAAGGGAAGTACCTTAGTTTCCCAATCCTGCTGTTTGAATGGACTAATAACAACTTGAAAATCATATCACCATGCCATTGCATGTGCCTGAAAGATGTGGAGCACTTGACGGTCGATTGCATGCCGCGGTCGTAAGATGTTGCCGTATGAGGGAGATCGTCGGTGAGGGCATACATCACTTCATATCATCTTGCATTAACAACAGTGTTAGGATTGTCTGATTTACTGCTTTACTATTATCGCATGATTGAATTGTGAACATGTTAATCTTTGCTCTATGATTCCACTAAGTTGATCACTCACTCCCACGTTGCGGGATGGTGTTTGCAACACCTACCAGACCCTGTTGTAGATGCAGGTGAGGCTGAGATCCAGGAGGCAGAGCTAGACTTCGACGAGGACCAGGACGAGTTCTCGTACATGCAGTATCTTGATGGCTTTGCGTAGGCGACCTGGATTGATGGGACTTCAGTGGGTCTATTTTGAACATTTCATTTTGTTCATGTATATGTATATGAGACTCAGAGATGTATTCATACCTTAGAGACAGATGAGATCTACTTTGTTTTTCCATACAGTGATATATATATTGTTTAGTCTTCCGCTTGCTTTTATCACTGGATCTGAAGTATGAATTGCAGTTTTGGTATACTTTTACTCATGTGAATGCTTTAAATCAGACAACATTGAATCATAATCATTTTTGTTGCATAAGTGACGGTCTGGAACTCGGGAGTTGAGTTTATACACGATCCCCGATTTTCACGGTATTACAAGTTGGTATCAGAGCGTGAATAAAAGTATACTGGGCCTGGGTTATGGTCTCGTGACGTACGCTGTCGCTTCCTTTGACTTAGGTGGGTGCGAGAAGGGTCTAGAAACACTTCTAGGATCGCAGATTCGCCAATAGGCGAAGTCAATTTGAATCGATCGCACGATCGAGTCTGTAACGCATCTCGGGTCGCGTAAAGCAACCCGAATAGCTCCTAAGCTGTAGGAAGTCGGGTTGGGACGTCCTATGAATGATTTTAAACCCGTAAAAGTAAATTCTTGGGCCGTGGGATGACCACGACTCCTGTATTCAATCGCCAGGGCTTAAAAACCCCGTTTCACCAAAAATCTTCAAAATTCTTCCTCTCACCACTCCAATCTTCATTTCTTTCTTATATATTTCATGTTAGGCATCAAACCTAATGTGAAAATAACATAAAATAATACTTTCATAAAATTTTACAGTGAATACTAAAATTTCATGAAAAATGGCCATAAGGCCATTCTAACTTCACTTTCTTTAGAAAATAAGGGTCTAGATGGATGTACTGGATCCTTCTACTCCAAAATCATATGTTGCATCATAGGGTTTGGTATTCGGGTTTGCGAAATGATCTCGGAAAGTCCTGAATACATGTTTGGGCCTATGTAGGTCAAAATACTATGAACCAGGGGTCGAACCATACATATCTGGGGTCCTTGGACCATGGGGGACCGATCCCATCTGGCCCCACCGATAGGATGCATCACTGGTCGGCGATGCCATCACTGATCCGGTGATGCATCGCCGTACAGGTGGGCCCATTTGAACTGGTTTTCAGGCGCACGCCCTTAAATCCCATGTACACACTCCCCATATATGTCCCGTCCAAAGAAAACCCCCAAAACATGCCCCTCCTTCACAAACAGCCCTCCCCATAGCCCTATTTTCATTTTTCAGCAACCATCTCCAAAATTCGGGATTCCAAATCATCCCTAGATCTCTCCTTGGCCAAAAACGACCATCAGCCATCATTCCTTTGGAGTTGGCAGCCCTTCCTCTTGAAGATTTCATCATTTGGAGCTCCAAAAACCTCCCAAATCGAGCTAAAATCGTGAGGTGCTCCATTCTACTTTTTCATTTCCATTTCTCCTTGAAAATACATCCTTGGGAAGCTTGAAGCATCCCTCTACGACGCCTAGATCTCCTTTTTCCATATTGGACAGCCACTTCTCCTCATTTTCTCCATTTTCCATGGCTTCGTGGAAGCCATTTTAGGCCTTTTATCACTCTCATCCATCATATCTTTGATGGGTAAAAGGAAAACCGCAATAGTCACCCTGCTCAATCAAGGAGACCGCGGGGTGGTGCCGCAAGTTCAAGCGCCGCCGCAGGTCCAGCTACAGCCCTAGAGTGCCGTACAAAGCAGGATTTGGATCCCCATGCTCACCTTGAGCGAGTAATTCTATCAGAGATGCCTCATGGCCAATACACTGATCGCAAAGTGTTATTTGAGGCGGACATGGAAGGGCGACTGTTCGGTGAATTTTTATTGTTCGAGCGCATTGAAGCTGATCATTGGGGTCCAATCTTTGAAGCTCGTGCTCGTGCTAATGTGAGCACCGTTCATGCCTTCTACGCTAGTATCCAGAATCCTACCTTGGAGCCATTGCAGTTTAAAATCCCTTTTGGTAGAGATCGGATGGCTACGATTGATGTGTGACTGATTGCGCGACTTCTGAACGTGCCTCTTGGTGATGTTCATCCCAGTGAGAAGAATCTGAGGAGTAGGCGTGAACGAGATCGCCGCACCAGGTTTCTGTGCGGTAAGTTGGTTCCATGGCAGCCTAATAATAGCCTAAAGGTGACGTATATGTCTGATGATTTGCGCCTGCTGCACCATATCTACACGTACAAGGTATATCCCAGGTCGACGAATCGCATTGAATGTACACACCTTATAGTTGATTTCCTGTATCTGGTGGCCCAGGGAGAGAACGTATGTATGGCCACTTTCATCTTACGACAGATAATCCTCATAGCCAAGTCAAGAAGAACATCCGAATCGCTTCCTTTTGGCCGACTGATTTACAAGATTATGCTTGAGTTTGCCTACAGACTTGAGCCGAAATTGCCAGTTTCGATTCATACCATTGATGAGTCGACTATGGTCAAGATAAAAATTGGGTCGCAGTACCGTGAAAATCAGCTTGAGGAGGACAGCAAGGATGACTTTGATGATGAGGAAGATCAAAACGAAGAAGAACCTGGAGCAGAAGTTCAGGAAGAAGTTCAGGAAGAGGTAGAAGAGGAGGCTCAGGATACAGATGAGAGCCCTCCTCCTTTTGCGCAGGCTACTAGCAATGATCGCATTGCTCGGATCGAGGAGAGTCAGATCGCCTTACGAAGGGAAGTTCAGGAACTTCGCGCTGAAGTCGAGGATACCAAGGCCGTTACAAAGAAGAAATTCGGCAAGGTGACTCGCACCTTGAAGGCGATCCTGTGTTGCTTGCAGGATAAGGGTGCTCCTCCTCCGTCACCCGACTCGGACTAGCGATGCGACCTTAGATGTTGTTGTTAGTAGTTAGTCATTTTCTGCTTTTGTTGTGTAAGCTTATTAGGGCTAGTGCTTTGTTTATGTTGCTGTTGTAATTTTAACTGTCTTAGTTCCCATGTATTTCTTGTCATGATGCTTGTAAGGATATATCCCTTGTATTGTGACAATTTTGAGTAAATGAAATGTATGGAATGCCTTTGACTCCTTGTGTGAATGATTGCGGTGTATTTGTGCTATTAAGACTGACAAGGTTGCGCCCTATTTTGAATATAGGGAATGCCGCCTAAGGCTACGCGGAGCACGGTTCGGCTTGCACTGACTGAGCATATGGATCAGACTCCTTCGCAGTCTGGCACCCATGCGGACCCTGCTGTGGGCCCGATTCCTGAGGCAGTTCGAGCGTTTCAGCCTGCCGCTGGTCCTACAGTTGGACCACCGCCATTTACGCCGTCAGTCAGAGAGCCTTATCGTGCATCTACTTCCACACAGCATCCACCACAGCCTGCTCCACCTCCTGACAGATTTGAGCAGATGTTGGCTATGATGCAGCAGCAGCAGCAGCTTCTGACTACCATCGTGGAGACATTAGCACAGGGTGGGGGTGTGACTCCACCTGCACTACCTGCGCATCCAGCTGAGGATGCTTATACATACGCCCAGGATGAGGGCATGGCTCATCCTGCGCCGCCTGCTTACCCTGCGGGGAATGTCGCAGATACACGGGGCCTATTAGAGCGATTTCAGCGCTTACGGCCTCCCACTTTCACGGGTTCTCACAGACCCGAGGAGGCTGAGTACTGGCTCGACCGTGTGTCGAAGATTTTGTGGATGTTACATTGCACTGAGGCTGAGCAGGTAGAGCTGGCCACATTCCCGTTTGAGCGAGAGGCCAGCCTGTGGTGGGATAGCGTACTGCAGACCGTTGCCGCTGACTTTATATGGACATGGGCAGCGTTTGAGTTTCACTTCCATGAGAAGTATTATCCCCAGACTTACAGGCATGACAGGGAGAATGAGTTTCTTCGCCTCAGACAGGCAGGCATGACAGTTACAGAGTATGAGCATCGGTTCACGGAGTTGGGCAGATACGTCCCGACGATTTTGGCTGATGAGCAGATACGTCCCGACGATTTTGGCTGATGAGCAGATGCACATACGGCACTTTTTAGAGGGTTTGCGACCGGATATTCGGTCGAAGATGTGCTGTGTGAGCATTCCCTCTTATACGGAGTTGATTCACATGTCCATGCGGACAGAGCAGGATGTGGATCGACTTGTGCGATCTCGTGACCCTGTTGCTTTTAGGCTGCGACCAGACATGTAGGACAGGCCCTTCGCGGGCAAGATGCCTCGCGTCGACCCTCCTACTCTGGCCATAGCGCCAGCACGATCGTTTCGGCGCCCCGAGTTATCGTGCACATATTGTGGGAGGTCAGGCCACTTGGCGCAGAGCTATTTCTCTTGGATGCAGGACAGCGGGTTCTCACCGCCGCAGAAGATTGACCGTGCTCGTTTACAGGCGATATCAGCACCGCCTATATGGTTAGCTCCTACGCACCCTTCATTCAGACCTCCGGTATCGCAGATCAGACAGCATTCACGGCCCTTGAGACAGCGGCCGAACCGGCCACAGCAGGCTCGGGGTCATGCATTGACAGCTGAGGCAGCTGCGACACCGACTTTTCAGCATTCGGCCTTCGAGGTCACAACCCATATTGGAGGTACTCCTATTCTTATGATGGTGGACACTGATTCCGCGATTTCTTTGATATCGCATGCTGTAGTCAGGCGTCTTGGGTTGCAGACCATTACCATGGATAGGGTACGAGTCCTTGCAGCCCACGGAGATTATTCAGATATCACCCAGATGTGTGAGGGTTGTTTGGTTGATTTGGGAGGCCGGACGTTGGCTATTGATCTTGTCGTCGACCCCTCTCTTGTTTATTTCGACGTCATTCTTGGCATGGATTGGTTGACTGCAGCGAGGGCCGAGATTGACTGCGAGACTCGTATAGTGACTGTGTATGAGCCTGAGGGTGCATCCTTCACATTTCCAATGCGGATAAATCTTCCTTTCCGCATACTTAGTTACGCCACTTTATTGCGTGACGCTGGTGCCTAGGTACTCGAACATGTGCCAGTCGTTTCTGAGTTCGGGGATCTGTTTAGGAAGATCCCTGGTTTACCGCCCCGACGTGAGATCAATTTCACTATCGATCTGGTTCCTGGTTCTACGCCCGTCTCACTGCCGACATATCGCATGGCACCTTGTGAGATGGAGGAGTTGAGGGTGCAGATTGATGGTCTGCTAGAGCTTGGCCTTATACGGCCTAGTGTGTCTCCTTGGGGAGCACCGGTCCTATTCGTGAGGAAGAAGGACGGTTCGATGTGATTGTGTATTGATTATCGTAGGCTGAACCAGGTCACGGTGAAGAATAAGTATCCTTTACCCAAGATCGATGACTTGTTTGATCAGTTGAGAGGAGCGCAGTACTTCTCGAAGATTGATCTTCAGTAAGGATATCATCAGTTGCGCGTCAGGGATGAGGACGTGCAGAAGACAGCATTCAGGACCAGTTTTGGCCACTACGAGTTCCTCGTGATGTCGTTCGGTCTCACAAACACACCAGCCGTGTTCATGGATCTGATGAACCGGGTATTTCGACCTTTCCTCTATCGATTCGTCGTTGTTTTCATTGACGACATTTTGGTATACTCTAGGAGTCGAGAGAGCATGAGGAGCACTTGCGTTTGGTCCTGGATACGCTCAGACAGCATCAGTTGTTCGCACAGTACAAGAAGTGCGACTTCTGCAAGCAGGAGGTGAAGTTCCTGGGACACGTGGTGTCCAAGGATGGCATGACAGTTGACCTGTCTAAGGTAGCTGCGGTGCAGGACTGGGAGCAGCCTGGTTCTGTCACTGAGGTGAGGAGTTTCTTGGGTCTCGCTGGCTACTATCGGGGCTTCATACAGGACTTCTCGAAGATCGCGAGACCCTTATCTCAGTTGACACGGAAGGACGTGAAGTTCGCCTGGAATGACAAGGCGGAGTCATCTTTTCAGGAGCTGAAGGACAGACTTACGTCCGCCCCTGTGCTAGTATTGCCAGAGCAAGGGGTTAGATACACTATATACACTGACGCGTCTAGCGTTGGTTTGGGTTGTGTCCTTATGTAGAGAGACAGGGTAATTTCGTATGCCTCGAGACAATTAAGGAAGCACAAGGAGAATTACCCTACACACGACCTAGAGTTGGCAGTCGTTATATTCGCACTGAGACTCTGGAGATATTACCTCTACGGAGAGGAGTTCGAGCTCTTTTGCGACCACAAGAGCCTCAAGTACATATTCACGCAGCGAGACTTGAATATGAGGCAGCGGCGATGGATGGAGTCGTTGAAGGACTTCAAGTTTGAAGTCTCTTACCATCCTGGGAAGGCGAACCTTGTGGCTGATGCGTTGAGCCGCAAGAAGGCTATAGAGTTTGCGGCTCCGCTGATGGTTGCCGAGTGGGATATGGTTGAGTTTTTGCGAGACTTTGAGCAGAAACTCACCGTAGAGGAGCCGTTTGAGTTCATCGCACATGTACAGGTGCGATCTCAGATCGATGACCGAGTCATCGAGGCGCAGAGGGACGATGCGCATCTGACTAAGCTTCGAGAGCAGGCCAGTGATGATGCAGACACCGACTGGCGAGTTGGTATGGATGGGGGCTTACGTTATCGTGGCCGCCTATGCGTCCCAGATGTCCCTGACTTGAGACGAGAGATTCTCGAGGCTGCGCATTGTACTAGACTCGCGATGCATCCAGGCAGCACAAAGATGTATCGTGACGTGAAGAGGACATATTGGGGGGAAGGTATGAAGACCCACATAGCAGAGTTCATGTCCCGTTGTCTCACTTATCAGCAGGTGAAGGCAGAGCATCGCCGACCACCTGGACTTTTGCATCCTATGCCGATCGCAGAGTGGAAGTGGGATTTCATTTTCATGGACTTCATTTCTGGGTTTTCGAAGACGAGGAAGGGACATGATTCCATTTGGGTGATCGTCGACCGTCTGACGAAGTCGGTGCACTTCCTACCGATCAGAGTTACGAACTCTGCAGACGAGCTGGCTAGAGTGTACATCAGAGAGATTGTGCGTCTGCATGGAGTTCCGCTGGAGATCGTGTCGGACAGAGACACGCGGTTCACTTCTATTTTCTAGACTAGCATTCAGGAGGCTATGGGTGTGAAGTTGAAGTTCAGTACTGCCTTCCACCCACAGACAGAGCAGGTGAACCAGATCTTGGAGGACATGTTGTGATCTTGCGCATTGGACTTCAAGGACAGTTGGGATGATTGTCTTGCATATGCGGAGTTTGCGTACAACAATAGTTTTCAAGCGAATATCGGTATGGCACCTTATGAGGCGCTGTATGGGCGACCTTGTCGCGCACCGCATTGCTGGATAGAGGTCGGTGAGCGTAGCTTGATTGGCCCAGAGTTAGTGCAGGAGACGTCAGAGAAGATTGATATTATTCGATGTCGGCTCCTTACAGCGCAGAGCAAACAGAAGAGCTACGCTGATACGAGACGGAGGCCACTAGAGTTCACAGTTGGGGATCATGTGTTTTTCTGAGTTTCCCCTATGAAGGGAGTCCTTCGGTTCGGGAAGAAGGGAAAACTGGCACCGCGATTCATTGGTCCATTCCAGATCCTCGATCGTGTGGGAGCGGTGGCTTACCGATTGGCTTTACCCACGCCTCTCGCGAGCGTTCACAACGTATTTCATGTTTCTATGCTGAAGAAGTACGTTGCTGATCCTTCCCATATCATCAGATGAGAGCAGGTGCAGTTAGGAGAGGATGTTACATATATCCTGCGACCGATACGTATCCTAGACAGGAAGGAGCAGGTACTGCGTAACAAGGTGATTCCCCTTGTGAAGGTATTATGGACGCATCACTCTGAGGAGGAGGCAACCTGGGAGACAGAAGCCGAGATCAGAAAGAACTACCCACAGCTTCTCGAGGAGTACGAAAAGGTACAAATTTCGAGGATGAAATTATTTGTTAAGGGGGGTAGATTGTAACACCCGTGAAAAATTCGTACTTGGGCTCGAGTACCAACTCGACCCGAAATCACGTAGAATTAACTTCTATGGAAATTAAGCGTAAGTTATTTAACGCAACGCTGGAGTGGCTGGGAAATAGTCCCTAATCACTTTAAATACGTTCTACAAGACCCAAATCGAGTAGAACAAATGACTCTATAATACTCTATAACCCCGGATCAAACTCTAAGCAGGTTTGGTCTCTGGACCGCTTTGAATTTTTGTATTGGATCTAGACCACACGTCGAAAGTCCGATACTTTCTATCTTAGACCGTTAGAACCGCCTTGTTGGACTTGACACTCATTTCGAAAATCAAGTCCAACCAACAATCGCAGGCTATTTCATTGAGCCCGGACTGAAGAGAGTGCGAATAGGGACAGAATTGGAATTTTAAATTCAAATCTGGCACACGACTTGATGCGTCAGTATTAAGCGTTCTGACCGTCAGAATTCATCCAGATTACACCCTCGGATCAGGAGAAATTTCTATTTTATATCATGAGACTTTCAGCCCTGATCTACGTGCGGTGACCGCTGAACTGAAACTGGTCCGCCACGTGTGATCTGCGAACCCTGCCAGACTGAAAACTTAATACGTGCTATATCTGGTACGCATGAGCTTAAGTCCGATCGCATTCGACTAGGGGACCACCAGAAAGCATCTTTTGGACCGAAACAGCCCCGAAATGGATATGCACTAAGTAAACTTCGTTCCGGAGCCTGTTTCTGGCATTTTTAAGCTTATAAAAGGGGTTGAAACCCTCATTCCTCTCTCCCATCTGAAAATTACAAAACCCTAGCTTTGGGAGAGAGAAAAGGAGAGAGTTTGAGAGAGAGAGTGGAAGGATTTTTTCCGCCTTCGTGTCGCTGATTGCAAGTGCTTCAGCAACTCTTCCCAATCACCTGGCCGGTGATTTCTCTACTTTTTCAGGTATGAAATAACCCTAAAAGTTGCTGATTTAGGGATTACTTAGATTCATAGCATGTTAGCTAACGTAACTTGTAAAACAGGTTCTCCTACTGCCGTAGACGAAGCGTATACGCTCCGTTTCAATTCACGAGTCTACAAGACATAAGGTGAGGATTTTAGACACTTTGATTGACGGTTTACAATGCTTTCAATGTCGTTTAATAGTAGATTATCGACGGCATCGCCGTTTGACATGTACAACATGCTCTTCGTTTCCTGTTTCGTAAATTAACGAAGAATATGAGATTTAGGGCATTTTAGTCATTTGTAGGAAGTACTGTTTACATTCATATTTTGCTGATGTGATTGAAATGGTTTGTTGTCGTATTAGGAAGTTAGGAATACGTGCATAATTAGTTTGGCGAAGAGATTCGCCTAATTGCGCATTTCGGGTCGACATACTATATGTAGACTTAAGTGTGTAGTGTATGTGTTTGTATAAATGGTTGTATTAGTATTTATTGAATTAAATGATGTTATGAGACAGTTTGAGATTGATTTCTCAATTAATATGCTGACCTAAATGATTTCCTACATGTTGACTATATGCATGATTTCCTTACATGCATGAAATTTATGTGCTTGAAGATTTACTTAAGTTGAATGTTATAACATGTGTTAACATGCTCACATGATTGTATTTCAATTCCAATACTCTTACATAAATTGCTGATGTGATTCCATTAGTGTTTGGGACTAGACTTAGTCCAGGAAGTCGGTAACCAATCGAATTCGTGGCTGGCTGGTTTTGGCCACAAACGACGCGTCGATGAACGCGAGTCGTGTTTGGAGTTGGCGGCAGTGGTTAGGCCACGCGAAGTGTTTTACGCACTTCATGTCGTTCGACTTGAGAGGCGATCGCGTTAGTCGAGCCCATCAACTAACCCGACTGGCCGATGTATGTTCACCCTGTATGAGTCATAACTGTTTGAACCTAGGGTACTGAACTTACCATTGTAAATCCTGTCAACCATGGTACCTTGATCCACGATGACTCATGAGCCAGGCATGGTGGTATGGGACACCGTGGTCGAGCTGTCGGCCTACGATGGGGCCACCAACCTCCCCGTAGTGACCAGTGAGCACCTAGAGTCGTGAGCAGATTATGGTGGTATGGGACACTATATTCTAGCTGTCGGCCTACACTGATCAGGCGACGAGTCCTTTGTAGTGAACGCGAGCGTATTCTGAGTCCACGAGAGGCGACGACCCTTCCGTTGCAGTAGAGTACGGTAGGCCTGTATTGATAAGGTGATGGGGGAGCGGTGCAACGAGTGCGAGCAACAGCCTTGGCAGCCCTTGCAGTGACCTACAAAATATACATTGTATGAGACTACTAGAAGTGACGACCCTAGACAGGATCTATGTTGGGATTGATACAAGGGTAGTACCTTAGTTTCCCAATCCTGCTGTTTAAATGGACTAATAACAACTTGAAAATCATATCACCATGCCATTGCATGTGCCTGGAAGATGTGGAGCACTTGAGGGTCGATTGCATGCCGCGGTCGTAAGATGTTGCCGTATGAGGGAGATCGTCGGTGAGGGCATACATCACTTCATGTCATCTTGCATTAACAACAGTGTTAGGATTGTCTGATTTACTGCTTTACTATTATCGCATGATTGAATTGTGAACATGCTAATCTTTACTCTATGATTCCACTGAGTTGATCACTCACTCCCACGTTGCGGGATGGTGTTTGCAACACCCACCAGACCCTGTTGTAGATGCAGGTGAGGCTGAGATACAGGAGGTAGAGCCAGACTTCGACGAGGACCAGGACGAGTTCTCGTACATGCAGTATCATGATGGCTTTGCGTAGGCGACCTGGATTGATGGGACTTCAGTGGGACTATTTTGAACATTTCATTTTGTTCATGTATATGTATATGAGACTCAGAGATGTATTCATACCTTAGAGACAGATGAGATCTACTTTGTTTTTTCATACAGTGATATATATATATTGTTTAGTCTTCCGCTTGCTTTTATCACTGGATCTGAAGTATGAATTGCAGTTTTGGTATACTTTTACTCATGTGAATGCTTTAAATCAGACAACATTGAATCATAATCATTTTTGTTGCATAAGTGACGGTCTGGAACTCGGGAGTTGAGTTTATACACGACCCCTGATTTTCACGGTGTTACACCAATGTAGTGAGAGGTTGTTTCCCATTACATGTCAAGGATAGGCCCTAAGTTACACCTCATTTCAATGTATGGATTGAAACATAGATTCTTAAACCTTAAGTAGAACTAAGTTTTAAGGGGGGTAGAACGTATTGAGTCCAATCTACTTAGGATTATCTAATACAACCGTTGGATCAGAGTAGCGTAGCGGAAGCGTGGTTGGCCTCTTCCCCACAGGCCCAGGATCGAAGAAGTTGATTTAGGTTTTACGTAAGGGTAGGTTAATAAATAAGATTTGAACCTTTTTTAGAATGTCAATACGAAAGTCTCTCTAGGGACTCATTACCCTTAGCTAATTTCGGGGACGAAATGGTGTTTTAAGGGGGGTAGATTGTAACACCCCAAATTTTTGCCTACCTGCAATTAGACGTCCTTAGGCAATGGGTCAACCATAGCACCTTGGTAGCTTCTCAAAATTCGATTCCAAAGCCAGAGAGATCATTTAGAACCTAATTCTTTAGAAATTTAACGTGAATTACCCAGCGCTACACTAGATTTCCTGTAAAATTAGCACCAACCACTTTAAATACAATCTGTAAGATCCAGAACCTTTAGAATCATTGACGCTACCTTACCCTGAAATCCAGGATCCAACTCTAAGCCCAATTACCCTCGAGATCATTTGGAAACTTCGTATCGGACCTGGACTACGCGTCAAAGTCCGATATCTATAATCTTAGACCATTATGACCGCCTAGTTGGACTTAACAATTATTTTGAAAATCAAGCCCAACCGATATCCTGAGACCATTTCGCTGAGTCCGGAGTGAAGAGAGTGAGAAAAAAAAAATATTTAGAAAATTAAATCAATTTTTAATAAATCTGGCACGTGTCGCTTGCGCGACATTTTTAAGCATTCTGGGCGTTGGAATTTGACCAAATTTCACCCTCGGAGCAGGATAGGTAGCCCTTACATGTCATAGCACTTATGGCCCTTATCGAGTTTCGATGATTACTGAACTGAAACTGGTCTGCCACGGTCGATCTGGAAACTTGACCGGACTGAAAACTTAGCTTGACCTAGATCCAATATCAGAGAGCTTAAGTCCGACTGCATATAGTAACAGGACCTCCAGAAGCGCTCTGTCGGATCGGAACAGACCCGATTTGGTTATAACCTAAGTATACCTTGACTTAAAGTCTGTTTTGGTCATGTTTGGGCTTATAAAAGGGCCTTAAACCCTTAGCTTTCTAACCCATACGAATTTGGAGAAAACCCTAGGAGAGAGAAGGAGAAAGAGAGAGAAAGTGAGGGAGAAGTTGGGGCTTTCTCCTGGGATTCTTCCCTGCTGCACCACGTGCTAAAGCTATCCACCTGCATCATTATTCCGGCGATGCTGGTTTCGTTCTAGGTAAGAAAACTCTAACCATAACCTGTTTTAAGGCTCCTATGGGTAAAAGTAGCTAAGTAGCTGACTCTCCTTGTGTTGTAGTTGTCAATCAGTCGTTGACAACGACGTAGAGTTCCTATTCGATTCATTACGCTCCTACGGCGTAAGGTGCGGATTTTAGACGCTTAGATTACCTGTTTTCAAAGCTTTCAATGTCGTTTAATGGTAGATTGTTGACAAGAATGTTATTTGACATGTAGAACATGCTGTCTGTTTTTCATTTCGAATACGTACGAAGAATATGAGATTTAGGGTATTTTGGATATTTGTAGGAAATACTGTATACATACGTATTTTTCTAATATGATTACCATGATTATTTTCCATGTACCTATACTAGTTATGCGTGTATGATCTGTTTGGCTACGAGATTCGCCCTAATGCACATTTTGGCCGACATATGCTATGTAGACTAAAGTGTGTAGACTAAGTGTTTGTATACGTAAGTATTGCGTAAATGAGGTTGTAGATTAGTGTTGATATAGGATTCTCAACTATTTTGATGATGAATATGATTTCTTCCATGGTTGTTAGATTTGAATTGATTATCTTATATAAATAAAATGCTTGTGTATGGTTAAATTGCCTATGTTGTATCTCATAACATGTTGCTAACATGCTTGAATTATTTGTTATTTTAATTTTGTTTATCTCATATGATTACTGATTCACATTACATGTGCTTGGGACTATATTCTAGTCCAGGCAGTCGATAACAGTTTAGAATTCGTGGTTGGATTCTATTCGCCACGAAGGATGTGTATGACGAACCCGAGTCGTACTCGAGTCATCGGCAGTGGTTAAGCCACACGAAGTGCTTGTGCACTTCATGTCGGTCGATTCAACGTACGCTCGTGCTAGTCGGACTCATCAAGTAACCCAATTGACCGTTGTATGTTCACCTTGTATTCTTCATAACTACTTGAACCTAGGGTACTGAACTTACCAGTGATAACCCTGATAACCGTGGTACCTTGATCCACTAAGACTCATGAGTTGGGCCTGGTGGTATGGGACACCGTGATTGAGTTGTCGGCCTACGGTGGGGCCATGAGCCTCCCCGTAGTGACCAGTGAGCAACCCAAACTCGTGAGCTGATTATGGTGGTATGGGAAACTATATTCGAGCTGTCAGCCTACACTGAAAAGGTGATGGGAGAGCGGTGCAATGAGTGCGAGAAACATCCTTGGCAGCTCTTTGTAGTGACCTCAAACGTACTCTGAGTCTACGTGAGGCGACGACCCTTCCGTAGCAACAAGAGTACAACTAGGCCTGTATTGATAAGGTGATGGGGGAGCGGAGCAACGAGTACATGCAACAGCCCTGACAGCCCTTGCAGCGACCTAGAAATATATCATCATATGAGACTAATAGGAGTGACGACCCTAGACAGGATCCTTGTTGGGAATGATATAAGGGAAGTACCTTAGTTTCCCAATCCTTCTGTATGAAAAGGACTAATAACAACTCGGTGATCATATTCATATCGCATTGCATGTGCCTAAAAGATGTGGAGCACTGAGGGAAGAAAGCATGTCGCGGACGTAAGATGGTGTCGCTTGAGGGAGTATGTTGGCAAGGGCATCCATCATGTCATTTCATCCTTGCATTAATTACAGTATTTAGGAATGTTTGATTGTACTGCTTTATCATTACTGCTTGATTGAATTGATAACATGTTAACCTTTGCTGTATAGTTTCCACTGAGTTAGTTACTCACTCCCACGTTACGGGATGGTGTTCTGGACACCCACCAGTCCCTATTTTAGTTTCAGATGATGACGATGCTTGTAAAGCAGAGCCGGACTTGATGATGATGAGGATCCCTCCTATATGCAGGTTCTGATTGACGGGGTTACAGGGTTATTGATTATATGCCAATACACTTGGTATTTTACCTTTTATTTACACACCCATGTATATTCTTTTTTCTCATCTTTGGAGTATACATGTATATAGTTAACCTCGTAACATGTTCACACTCTGGAGACTTACAATCAATTATATATTTTATGTATTTATCACAGTCTTCCGCTTACGAAATTTAATTGTCTCTGGAGTATGATATGTTGTTTTGGCTTATTCTCAATCTTGTTTAATGTCATTCTACAGACAACATGCATTCATCATTATCTATGTTGCATAAGTGACGTTTTGGAACTAGAGAGTTAGGTTTCTACTCGACCCCCGATTTTCGCGGCGTTACACGTATATTGACCGTGGCATGATTTAGGGCAAGTCCGTTCGCTAAGGAGTTGTCACACATGTGACAAGCATATGTTTATGAAAAATAATCATGCTAAACATAAATCCAAATTCTATACGTATACGGTATTTTCTATAAATACGAGGAATACATTATATTCAACATAATTAACGTATAACTGAAAAATGAAACAGATAACACTTTATACATGTGAAATAGCATCCTAAGTAAGAATAAATCATTACTTAACATTGAAAGTCTTAGAAACCATAACCTAAACGTATATAGTCTGCACCTTAAACCAGAAAATGCGAAATGGATATGATTCAGACGATAAGTCGTCGTCAACGGCGGATTGACAACCTAGAGCATGAAATAGATTAGCTATATCATCACTTAAACTATACTAAGCCCTAAAACAGGTTTGGGTTAGAATTTCTTACCTAGGATTGGAGTCAGAAACGCCGGAATAGTGATACGGATAGGTGGATTAAACACATAGTGAAGCTGGGAAGAATCCTAGGAAGTAGCACTAACTTCTCCCTCACTTTCTCTCTCTTTTCTCCCTCTTGGAAAGCTAGGGTTTGAAAATTCGTATGGGAATTGGAATGAGGGTTTTAAGCCCTATTTATAAGCCTAAACATGAAAAAAATAGACTTAAGGCCAAGGTATACTTAGGTTATAACCAAATCGGGCTTGTTCCGATCCAACGGAGCATTTCTGGAGGTCCTGTTACTAAATGTGGTCGGACTTAAGCTCTCTAATATCGGATCTAGGTCAAGCTAAGTTTTCATTCCGGTCGGGTTTCCAGATCGACCTGGCGGACCAGTTTCAGTTCAACGGTTACAAGAATTTGATCAGAGCTACAAGTACTATGACATGTAAGGGCCACTTATCCTGATCTGAGGGTGAATTTGGGTCGAATTCTAACGGTCAGAACGCTTAAAAATAATGCGCAAGTGAAACCTTCCAATTCCTTCAAATTATAATTAATATTTCTAAAAATCTTCCTTTTCCTACTCTCTTTACTCCGGGCTCAATAAAATGGTCTCAGGACATCGGTTGGGCTTGATTTTTTAGGTGATTGTCAAGTCCAACTACGCGGTCATAATTGTAACACCCTGAAAATCGGGGGTCAGGTAGAAACCCAACTCCCAAGTTCCAGAACATCACTTATGTAACATTTTTAATGATGCATGAATGTCGGCGGTAACAGTACATAAAATATAAGGTGGATTAAGCCAAAACAACATATCATACTCCAGAGACAGTTAAATTAGCAAGCAGAAGAATGTGATAGATATATAAAATATATAAATGATTGTAAGTCTCCAGAGTGTGAACATGTTACCAGGTTAACTAAATACATATATACTCTAAAATAGAAAGAAAAGAACATACATGAGAACTCCAAAAATATAAAATGACAAGTGTCATGGCGTCTAATCAACCTCCCTGTAATCCCGTCGATCAGAACCTGCATATAGGTGGGATCCTCCACATCATCATCAAGTCCGGCTCTGCTTCGCAAGCATCGTCACCATCTAAAATTAAAATAAAGACTGTTTGGTGTGTGCAACACCGTCCCGTAACGTGGGAGTGAGTAGCTAACTCAGTTGAATAATAGAGTAAAGATTAGCATGTTATCAAATCAATCACGCGATAATGGTAAAGCAAGCAATCTGACATTCTTAAATACTGTGATTAATGCAAGCATGAAATGACATGATGTTATTAGTCCTTTTCATACAACAGGATTGAAAAACTATGGTACTTCCCTTATATCATTCCCAACAAGGATCCTGTCTAGGGTCGTCACTCCAAGTAATCTCATACGATGATATTTTTCTAGGTCGCTGCAAGGGCTGTCAGGGCTGTTGCACGCACTCGTTGCTCCACTCCCCCATCACCTTATCAATACAGGCCTAGTTGTACTCTTGTTGCTACGGAAGGGTCGTCGCCTCACGTAGACTCATAGTACGCTCGAGGTCACTACAAAGGGCTGTCAGGGCTATTACACGCACTCGTTACTCCACTCCCCCATCACCTTATCAGTGTAGGCCGACAGCAAGAATATAGTGTCCCATACTACCATAATCTACTCACGAGTCTGGGTTGATCACTGGTCACTACGGGGAGGTTTGTGGCCTCAGCATAGTCCGACAGCTCGACCACGGTGTCCCATACGACCATGCCCGGCTCATGAGTCTTAGTGGATCAAGGTACCACGGTTATCAGGGTTATCACTGGTAAGTTCAGTACCCTAGGTTCAAGCAGTTATGATGAATACAAGGTGAACATACAATGGTCAGTCGGGTTACTTGATGAGTCCGACTAGCACGAGCGCACGTTGAATCGACTGACATGAAGTGCACAAGAACCTCGTGTGGCCTAACCACTGCCGACGACTCTAGTACGACTCGGGCTTGTCATACACATCCTTCGTGGCGAATAGAATCCAACCACGAATTCTAAAATATTACCGACTGCCTGGACTAAAGTATAGCCCCAAGCACATGTAATCTAAATCAATAATCATATGAGAGAGACATAATTGAAATACAAGAAATTTCAACATGTTATCAGCATGTTATAACATACATCATAAGAAGTTAACCATACACGAGTACTTCACACATAAGGTAATTAATGGAAATATAACAAGCCTAGAGGAAATCATATACATCATCAAATTAGTTGAGAATCCAGTCTCAACGCTAATCTACAACACCATTTACTCAATACTTACTAATACATACATTTAAACAAACACTTAGACTACTCAACTCTAATGTACTTGACGTATGTTGAATTTGACATATAATATGACAGATCCTTATATCAAGGAGTTGTCTAATACACAACAATTATGTTCTTACATTCAAAACATATGGCAGGCATAAATCATATTGATTTAGGTATTTCAACAAACACTTAGTCTACACACATTAGTCTACATAGCATATGTCGGCCAATATGTGCATTAGGGCGAATCTCTTCGCCAAATAGATCATACACATATAACTAGTATAGGTACACAATAAATACTCATGGCAATCATATCGGCAAAATACGTATGTATACAGTATTTCCTACAAATGCCTAAAATACCCTAAATCTCATATTCTTCGTACGTATTCGAAATGAAAAATGGACAGCATGTTCTACATGTCAAACAACATCCTTATTAGCAATCTACCATTAAACGGCATTGAAAGCTTTGAAAGCAGACAATCTAAGCATCTAAAATCCGCACCTTACGCCATAGGAGCGTAATGAATTGAATAGGTACTCTACGTCATCGTCAACGACTGATTGGCAACCTACAACACTAGGTGAGTCAGCTACTTATCTACTTGTACCCATAGGAGCCTTAAAACAGGTTAGGGTTAGGGTTTTCTTACTTAGAACGAAACCAGAATCGCCGGAATAATGATGCAGGTGGATGGCTTTGGTACGTGGAGCAGCAGGGAAGAATTCCAAGAGAAATCCCCAACTTCTCCCTCACTTCTCTCTCTTTTCTCTCTTCTCTCTCCTAGGGTTTTCCCCAAATTCGTATGAGTTAGAAAGTTAAGGGTTTAAGGCCCTTTTATAAGTCCAAACATAACCAAAATAGACTTTAAGTCAAGGTATACTTGGGTTATAACCAAATCGGGTCTTTCCCGATCCAAAAGAGCATTTCTGGAGGTCCCCTGACCAAACGCGGTCGGACTTAAGCTCATGGATATTGGATCCTGATCACATTAAGTTTTCATTCCCATAGTGTTCCCAGGTTGCACGTGACGGATCAGTTTCAGTTCAGCGGTCACTGAGACTCGATCGAGGATTCCAAGTACACTGACCTGAATGGGAAATGTTCCCTGATCCGAGGGTGTATTTGGGTCAGATTCCGACGGTCTGAATGCTTATAGTTAACCCGCAAGTGAAACGTGCCAGATTTATTTAAATCACATTTAATTTATAAAGAATTTCACTCTTTCTCACACTCCTTGCTCCAGGCTCAATGAAATAGCCTCAGAACATCAGTTGGGCTTGATTTTCGTAATGATTGTCAAGTCCAACAAGGCGGTCATAATGGTCTAAGATTATAGATATCGGACTTTCGACGCGCGGTCTAGTTCCAATACAAAGTTTCAAAGGGTTCCTGAGAACAAACAGGTTTAGAGTTTGATCCTAGGTTTCAGGGTAAGATAGCGTTAATGATTCTATAGGTTTTGGGTCTTACAGATCGTATTTAAAGTGGTTGATGCTTATTTTACAGGAAATCTAGTGTAGCTCTGGCTAATTCACGTTAAATTTCTAAAGAATTAGGTTCTAAATGATTTCTTTGGCTTTGGAATTTATTCCTAAGAGGTTACCAAGGTGTCATGGTTGACCCATTGCCTAAGGACGTCTAACCCCATGTTGGCAAAAATTCGGGGTGTTCAATCTACCCCCCTTAAAATAAAATTTCATCCCCGAAATTGGCTAAGGGTAATGAGTCTCTAGAAAGACTTTCGTATTGACATTTTAAGGAAGGTTCAAATTCTATTTAATGACCTAACCTTACGTATAACCTAAATCAACTTCTTCGATCCTGGGCCAGTGGGGAAGAGGCCAACCATGCTTCTGCTGCGCTACTTTGATCCAACGGTTGTATTAGCTAATCCTAAGTAGATTGGGCTTGGTACGTTCTACCCCCCTTAAAACATAGTTCTAATTAAGGCTCAAGAATCTATGTCTCGCTCCGTACATTGGAATGAGGTGTAACTTAGGGCCTATCATTGACATGAAATGGGAAACAACCTCTCACTACATTGGTCTTCCTTTGCTAATGATGTGTTCTATGGCATTGGTACCTATGATTATAGAAAGGAGCTGAAATGATGGGTGTTGTGGTTAATTTCAAGGACGGATGTGAGTTTGTGGGAAGATATTTAATCCTCTACTGGCTATATGTCCTTAACATTTACCAAGGGCAAAGCAATAACTTTTGGTTGTAGGTGGTCGGGTCAACACGGAAGAAAAGTTGTGTAATGGGTCTGAGCTGGATATATAGACTTTCTGTCTAGCTAGGATAGAAAATTTGTTGTATCAATTCTTAATCTGAGTCGATGCCGATCTTCTGCTTGATCAGAGCATTGGATTCATTGGTAACTACTAGGATTGAGAATTCGATTCAAATCGCGAATACTTCGCTTATATATACAGTTCCTTTACTCCACGTTCCCGATTGCAATAAGTCCTTGGGAGGGCACTTCTAAGGGGCGTGCTGATTTATCCTAGCGTTCAATCCGAGGGATATATAAGTTTTCTCTCAGCGTAACTAGTTCTGAGTCAAGCAAGCTTCCTAAGAGTTAATAAAGGAGCCTATAAGTATCATGGGAATCCAACAAAAGAATGAGATCTCACTCTAACTAAATCAAGACAACTAACTACATCTATATTCCAATTACCTTAGCAAAATCAGTCTTTTACATTCCTTAACAAAACCAGTAGCCTAGTCTTAATAAATTTAACGACGCTCAAGCACATCACATATATATATACTAGCTAAGGAGGTCCTAAGGTTTACGTTTTTAATTTGCTAGCTTTCCTATACCGTCAGATCTTTCTAAATCTAAGAATACCTACTCTAGGTCCAAAACTCTAAGGGCCTGTTTGGCTAGTGGTATAAGGCTGTATTAAATGGATTGCGTCGCTAATCCCACCTCGGGATTGGGAATGACATGTTTGGAAGGAGGGTGGGATGTGATTAAAATCAATTACATAGACTTTGAAAAATGAGCCTTGTGTTGGAGAGTGTGAGATGGGATTTTCAAAACCCATGATGATGAATGTCCAAGTGTAATTTAAAATGAAATCCTGGGATTTACTGTTAATTGCATACATTCTAACCATGGCATTGGAAACCATGGGTTACACCCAAATCTAAGGACAATACCTTACACATGCATTTATTGTTACTTTTACAGTTCTATCTATCCTAATCTCACCTAATGCAGTTGGTCGAATGAGCCTTAAATGTCCCATCATTTGGAAATGTACAGGTTATGGGACATAAAAATGTGACTTTTGTGCCCATATGAGAGGGTATAATGAAGGTGGAAAGTCATACAGAGTAGTTTTTGGGTAATGGTGGTTGATGGGTGTAAGATGTAAAAGAAAACGGAAGCTTGAATGAATAGAATTGGGGATGTGAGATCATTTTACATGGTCTCGGTTACGCATGGGCTATACTATGATAGTTAATCTCGCTGGTCGCGAAACTTGGGATTCTAATGTGGTTTCTAGATTCCATCGCCCCCTTCCTAAGTCAGAGTGCATTAGTGTGCATTGTGTTACCATAAACAAGGTCCGGTTTAATCCAAATCATGCTCTGATACCATCTGTAACGCCCCGAAAATTGGGGGTTGGGTAGAAACCCAACTCCCGAGTTTCAGAACATCACTTATGCAACATTTTCAATGATGGATGAATGTCAGCGGTAACAGTACATAAAACATGAGGTGGATTAAGCCAAAACAACATATCATACTCTAGAGACAGTTAAATTAGCAAGCGAAAGAATGTGATAGATATATAAAATATATAAATGATTGTAAGTCTCCAGAGTGTGAACATGTTACTAGGTTAACTAAATACATGCATACTCCAAAATAGAAAGAAAAGAACATACATGAGTGCTCCAAAAATATAAAATGACAAGTGTCATGGCGTCTAATCAACCTCCTCGTAATTCCGTCGATCAGAACCTCCTCATCATCATCAAGTCTGGCTCTACTTTGCAAGCATCGCCACCATCTGGAATTAAAATAGAGACTGTTTGGTGTGCGCAACATTGTCCCGTAACGTGGGAGTGAGTAGCTAACTCAGTGAAATCATAGAGTAAAGATTGGCATGTTATCAAATCAATCACGCGATAATGGAAAAGTAAGCAATCAGACATTCCTAAATACTGTGAATAATGCAGGCATGAAATGACATGATGGATGTCCTCACCGATATACTCCCTCATGCGACACCATCTTACGTCCGCAGAATGCTTTTTTCCTCAGTGCTCCACATCTTCCAGGCACATGCAGTGCGATATGAATATGATTACCGAGTTGTTATTAGTCCTTTTCATACAGTAGGATTGGAAAACTATGGTACTTCCCTTATATCATTCCCAACAAGGATCTTGTCTAGGGTCATCACTCCTAGTAATCTCATATGATGATATATTTTTAGGTCGCCGCAAGGGCTGCAAAGGCTGTTGCACGCACTCGTTGCTCCACTCCCCCATCATCTTATCAATACAGGCCTAGTTATACTCTTGTTGCTATGGAAGAGTCGTCACCTCACGTAGACTCAGAGTACGCTCGAGGTCACTACAAAGGGCTTTCAGGGCTATTGCACGCACTCATTGCTCCACTCCCCCATCACCTTATCAGTGTAGGCCGACAGCAAGAATATAGTGTCTCATACCACCATAATCTTCTCACGAGTCTGGGTTGCTCACTGGTCACTACGGGGAGGTTTGTGGCCCCAGCATAGGCCGATAGCTCGACCACGGTGTCCCATACCACCATGCCCGGCTCATGAGTCTTAGTGGATCAAGGTACCATGATTATCAGGGTTATCACTGGTAAGTTCAGTACCCTAGGTTCAAGCAGTTATGACGAATACAAGGTGAACATACAATGGTCAGTCGGGTTACTTGATGAGTCTGACTAACACGAGTGCACGTTGAATCGACCGACATGAAGTGCACAAGCACCTCGTGTGGCCTAACCACTGCCGACGATTCTAGTACGACTCGGGTTCGTCATACACATCCTTCGTGGCGAATAGAATCCAACCATAAATTCTAAACTGTTACCGACTGCTTGGACTAGAGTATAGCCCCAAGCATATGTAATCTAAATCAATAATCATATGAGAGAGACAGAATTGAAATACAAGAAATTCTAGTATGTTATCAACATGTTATAACTTACATCATAAGCAGTTAACCATACACGAGTACTTCACACATAAGGTAATCAATTGAAATACAACAAGCATAGAGGAAATCATATACATCATCAAATTAGTTGAGAATCCAATCTCAACGCTAATCTACAACACCATTTACTCAATACATACTAATACATACATTTAAACAAACACTTAGACTACTCAACTCCAACGTACTTGACGTATGTTGATTTCGACATATAATATGACAGATCCTTATATCAAGGAGTTGTCTAATACACAACAATCATGTTCTTACATTCAAAACATATGGCAGGCATAAATCATATTGATTTAGGCATTTCAACAAACACTTAGTCTACACACATTAGTCTACATAGCATATGTCAGCCAATATGTGCATTCGGGCAAATCTCTTCGCCAAACAGATCATACACATATAACTAGTATAGGTACACGATAAATACTCATGGCAATCATATTGGCAAAATACGTACGTATACAGTATTTCTTACAAATACCTAAAATACTCTAAATCTCATATTCTTTGTACGTATTCGAAATGAAAAACGAACAGCATGTTGTACATGTCAAACAACATCCTTATCAGTAATCTACCATTAAACGACATTGAAAGCTTTGAAAGCAGACAATCTAAGCGTCTAAAATCCGCACCTTACGTCGTAGGAGCGTAATGCATTGAATAGGTACTCTACGTCGTCGTCAACAACTGATTGGCAACCTACAACACTAGCTGAGTCAGCTACTTAGCTACTTGTACCCATAGGAGCCTTAAAACAGGTTAGGGTTAGGGTTTTCTTACCTAAAACGAAACCAGAATCGCCGGAATAACGATGCAGGTGGATGGCTTTGGCACGTGGAGCATCAGGGAAGAATCCCAGGAGAAATCCCTAACTTCTCCCTCACTTCTCTCTCTTTTCTCTCTTCTCTCTCCTAGGGTTTTCCCCAAATTCGTATTGGTTAAAAAGCTAAGGGTTTAAGGCTCTTTTATAAGCCCAAACATAACCAAAATAAACTTTAAGTCAAGGTATACTTGGGTTATAGCCAAATCAGGTCTTTTCTGATCCAAAAGAGCATTTCTAGAGGTCCCCTGACCAAATGCTGTCGGACTTAAGCTCATGGATATTGGATCCTGATCACATTAAATTTTCGTTCCGATAGTGTTCCCAGATCGCACGTGGCAGATCAGTTTCAGTTCAGCGGTCACTGAGACTCGATCGAGGATTCCAAGTACACTGACCTGAGTGAAAAATGTTCCCTAATCCGAGGGTGTATTTGGGTCAGATTCTGACGGTCTGAATGCTTATACTTAACCCGCAAGCGAAACGTGCCAGATTTATTTAAATCAAATTTAATTTATAAAGAATTTCACTCTTTCTCACACTCCTTGCTCCAGGCTCAATGAAATAGCCTCAGAACATCAGTTGGGCTTGATTTTTGAAATGATTGTCAAGTCCAACTAGGCGGTCATAATGGTCTAAGATTATAGATATCGGACTTTCGATGCGCGGTCTAAATTCAATACAAAGTTTCAAAGGGTTCCTGAGAACAAACAGGTTTAGAGTTTGATCCTAGGTTTCAGGGTAAGATAGCGTTAATGATTCTGTAGGTTTTGGGTCTTACAGATCGTATTTAAAGTGGTTGGTGCTTATTTTGACGAAAATCTAGTGTAGCGCTAGCTAATTCACGTTAAATTTCTAAAGAATTAGGTTCTAAATGATTTCTTTGGCTTTGGAATTTATTCCTAAGAGATTACCAAGGTGTTATGGTTGACCCATTGCCTAAGGACGTCTAACACCAGGTTGCCAAAAATCTGGGGTGTTACAGTAATGGTCCAAGTTCATAGTTATCGGACTCTTGATGCGTGTTCTATAATCAATACAAAGTTACAAAGCATTTTCGAGAGCAACTGGGTTTAGAGTTGGATCCTAGATTTCAGGGTAATGTAGCGTTAACAATTCTAGAGATTTTGGTTCTTAAAGATCGTATTTAAAGTAGTTGGTGCTAATTTTGCAGGAAATCTAGTGTAGCACTGGCTAATTCACATTAAATTTCTAAAGAATTAAGTTTTGAATGATTTCTCTAGCTTTGGAATCGAGTTTTGAGAAGTTACCAAGGTGCTATGGTTGACCCATTGCCTAAGGACGTCTAATTTCAGGTTGGCAAAAATCTGGGGTGTTACAATCTACCCCCCTTAAAAATAATTTCATCCCCGAAATTGGCTAAGGGTAATGAGTATAGGTTCTATTATTCCTTTTGCCTAAAAACTTGTTCAATGGTCAACTAATACTGAGAGACGGTTGTAGTGGGCATGATCCCGATATGTCAAATGTCTGCCTGACCAGGGTAGACAACGTCGTATCCCTTCCTAATCCTAGTGGATCCCATTCTTCTGTCCGGTCAAGCAGTGAGTCCATTGGTAGTCTGCCAGGATTGAGAATTGGGTCAATCCACAAATGTTTCGCATTCGTTCATTTCAGTAACTCCGTAGTCGATCACTCTAAAAGCTTAGGGAAAGCCAATCACTAAAAGGTTCAAAAGTCCTATTAATAGGGTTGAGCTTTGGGTCTTGATCTAAGAGAGTCCTCGTCTGAATCTATATCCAAGGTGGGGATTAATTAACACTTTAATAGATCATCCTAAAGGGGTTTATAATCGTACAAAATTGGCCAAGGCTTCTATTATCCTGGAATTTAACAAGTGGGTTTATGGATATACTGACCTTCGCCCTATTTGTTTCCCTGAATTTCCTTCGATCCTGGGCTAGTGGGGAAAGTGCCAACCACGCTATCGCTGCGCCACTCTGATCTAATAGTTGTATTAACTAGATTGGGCTCATAAGGTTCTACCCCCCTTAAAAATTTATGTCTACACAAGGTGCAAGAACCTATGTCTCGATCTGTATGTCAGAATCCATGACATGAAATGGGCAAACAACCTCTCAATACATTGGTCTTCTTTTGCTAATGATGCGTTCTATGGCATTGGTACCTATAGTTGTAGAAAAGAGTCTAATCTCTATTGTGGTTGAGTTCAGGGGCAGGTGTAAGCTTACGACAAGATGTCTAATCTCTATTGGCTATATGTCCTCAACATTTTCCAAAGGTAAAGCAATAACTTTTGGTTGTAGGTGGTCGGGCCAATACGGAAGAAAAGTTGTGTAGTGGGTCTGAGCCAGATACATAGACTTTCTGTCTAGCTAGGACAGAAAATTTGTTGTATCAGTTCTTAATCCTAGTCGATGCTGATCTTCTGCTTGATCAGAGCATTGGATTTATTGGTAACTACTAGGATTGAGAATTCGATTCAAACCGTGAATACTTCGCTTATATATAGTTTCTCTACTCCGTGTCCCCGATTGTACTAAGTCCTTGGGAAGGCAATTCTAAGAGGCACGCTGATTTGACCCAAGTTCAATGTGAGGGATATACAAGTTTCCCTATGCATGAATAGTCTCTAAATCGAAACAGCTTTCCTAAGAGTTACTAAAGACTCCTCTGAATATTACGGGAATCTATCGAAGGAATGAAGTTCTACTCCAACCAAATCAAACCTACTATTCCTTAGCATATACAGGCTTTACACTGCTTAATACAACTAGTAGCCTAGGCTGTAACTCACTAACTGTAATCCAAAGTCTAAACTTATACGCTAGATGGTTTCATACCATTTCTACTAAAAGGAATGGTCCTATCGCTTAGGGTCAAGATTGTCTAATTGGAATTGGACTTCCTATATCGTCAGCTCTTTCAAAATCTAGGAGTACTAACTCTAGGTCCAAAACTCTAGATATCATAGCACTAGATGGTCACAATTTGTGGACTGAGCTACTGTGTTTGGTCTCGCCTGATGGTTAAACATAAAGATCGAGAAGATGACTATAATTAGCTCATAAAGAGCCATGAAAAATGAAGAAAATGAAGGGAAGAGCTGAGATCTTTGGGTCTCCACGGATCTAGGTCCGAAAGAGGAATGAAATGAGTTAAAGAAAGGGAAAATAACAAAAAGAAAAGGGTAAGATAGGATAGGTTGGGGTCAGACACGTTTTGGAGCTTCAAATGAGAGCTTGGGAGCTCCAATCGCGGAAAATGGAGGAAGTAGCTGTTAGATATGATTGAGAACAGTGGAGGGATGATGAAAATAATGAAAAATGAAGGAAGGAGTGCTTGGAAGGGAGGTTTGAGAGAGAAGACAGCAAGTTTGGAGGAAAAAAGAAAGCTTGGAGGGTCACTTTATGAAGGAAGTGGTAGAATGGTGATGAAATAGGGGTCTAACCCTGTACCATAGGATCCCACTAGACTCCAAACACGATCGGCCCGGACGGCCTGCCCGGCCGAGTCAGTTGACCGGCGAGGCCCTCGCCGACCTTTGGATAAACTAGCGAGGGCTCGCCATTTGGGTGAGGACCTCCTACGCCCTAGGCCCCAAAAAGGTCTGGGTCCCACCCTGGAACCTTCTAAAACATGTTCGATTGGCCCCCTCTTTCGATTTGAGCCATTTCGGGTCATTTCGGAACTAATCTGATCTCTATTCACTATTACCGATTTCTAATGGCTAGAATGCGGTGGAATGCATTCTATACCCGTCAATTGACGGTCTAGAAGTGATTTGGGGTCCTAGTGTGTGATCAGGAGTTTGTACGGACTCGATCTCGGTGATTATTTTCATTAAACTTTCGCCAACAAACAAATTGGGGGTCCTAAACTTGTTTCTAGATTGTTCTCTCACCATCCTACGTTAAATTGGAGTTAGCGTGCGGTGTGTGACCATAACCCAGGTCCAGTTTAATCCAAATCAAGCTCTGATACCATCTGTAACATCCCAAAAATCGGGGGTTGAGCATAAACTCCACTCCCAAGTTTCAGAACATCACTTATGCAACATTTTCATTGATGGATGAATGTTGTTCATATTAGTGCAGAAAACATGAGTGGGATTAGACCAAAACAGCATATCATACTCCAGAGACAGTTAAATTTCACAAGCAGAAGACTATGATAATATATAAAATGTATAATTGATTGTAAGTCTCCAGAGTGTGAACATGTTACCAGGTTAACTAAATACATGTATACTCCAAAATGGAAAGAAAAGAATATATATGAGTGTTTAAATAAAAAGTAAAAATACCAAGTGTATTGACATCTAATCAGTAACCATGTAAACCCATCGATCAGAACCTACATATAGGAGAAATCCTCCTCAACATCATCAAGAAAGACTGACTCTGCCCACAAGCATCGTCGCCATCTGAAACTAAAACAGGGACTGGTTGGTGTGGCCAACATAGTCCCGTAACGTGGGAGTGAGTGATCAACTCAGTGGAAGCTATATACAGCAAAGGTTAACATGTTATCAATCCAATCAAGCAGTAATGATAAGGCAATACAATCAAACAGGTCCTAGATACTCTTGTTAATGCAAGGATGATATGAAGAATGATGCATGCCCTCACCACAATCCCCTCTGCGACATCATCTAACGATCGCGGCATGACTCACTTCCTCAGTGCTCTATCACCAATGTCCTTAGTACATGCAATGCGGTGTTATGAATATGCTTTCCAAGTTCTTATTAGTCATTTTCATACAGCAGGAATGAGAAGCAAGGTACCTCCCTTATATCATTATCCAAACGGTGATCCATTCTCAGGTCGTCAGTCCGAGATAATCTCATACGATGTTACGGTTCTAGGTCACTGCAAGGGCTTCCAGGGCTGTTGCGCGCAATCGTTGCTCCTCTCCCCCATCACCTTATCAATACAGGCCTAGTTATATCCCACATACTGCAATAAGACTCATCGCCCTTATGCACTATCAGGATATACTTGAGGTCACTACAGAGGGCTCGTCACCAATCAATGTAGGCCGACAACAAGAATATAGTGTCCCATACCATCATAGTCTGCTCATGAGTGTAGGTGCTCACTGGTCACTACAAAGGGCTCGTCACCAATCAATGTAGGCCAACAGCACGAATATAGTGTCCCATACCACCATAATTAGCTCATGAATCTTAGAGGATTGAGATACCAAGGTTAGAGGGGCTTTCCACTGGTAAGTTTGGTACCTTAGGTTCAAGTAGTGGAGACCAAACATGGTGAGCAAACATCGGTTAATCGGGTTAGTTGATAAGCTCAACTAGGCCAAGCGCATGTTGAGTTGAACGACATGGAATGCATAAGCACTCTGTGTGGCCTAACCACTATCGAACACTCCAAGCACGACTCAGATTCGCTAAACTCATCCTGTGTGGTGAAAATAACCTCAACCACTATTTACAGAACGGTTTCCGATTGCTTGGACTGTAGTACAACCCCAAGCATGTACAATTTCAATAACAGACATGTGATTCATATCCTACAATCATATGGACAGTTATGAAAATATAACTTGAATGTAAATACAATACATGAAGGAAATCATACACACAGTTAAGACGAGCAACCAAAGTTACACAATTCATGGAAATCATACACCCAGTTAAGGTGATTGAGATTCATATCTCAACATGCATACAGGTACATCTTGCTAACTACTAACTCATTCAAACGCTTTTACATACACTTAGCCTACACATTACATCATACATATTATGTGTAACGTCTCGAAAAAATCCGTACAGTGACCCGTGTACCACCTCAGGCAGAAATCACTTAGGATTAATTCCTTTAGAAATTAAGCATAAGTTAACTAGTGCTATGCTAGTTTAGCTGTGAAATTAGCACTGATCGCTTTAAATACGTTCTGCAAGACCCAAAACTTGTGAAATTGTTAACGCTATAACGTCCTGAAACCTAGGATCAAACTTTAAACCCGTTTACTCTCAGGAACCCTTTGAAACTTTATATTGGATCTAGACCGCGCGTCGAAAGTCCAATATCTACAATCTTAGGCCATTATGACCGCTTAGTTGGACTTGACAATCGCTTCAAAAATCAAGCCCAACTGATGTTTTGAGGCTATTTCATAAAGCCTGGAGCAAGGAGTGTGAGAAAGAGTGAAATTCTTTAAAAATTAAATGTGATTTAAATAAATACGACACGTTTCTCTTATGGGTTAAGTATAAGCATTCAGACTATCGTAATCTGACCTAAATACACCCTCAGATCAGGGAACATTTCCCACTCAGGTCAGTGCACTTGGAATCCTTGATCGAATCTCCGTGACTGCGGAACTGAAACTTGTCCGCCATGTGCGATCTGGGAACACTATTAGACTAAAAACTTAATGTGATCAGGCTCCAATATCCATGATCTTAAGTATCGCATTTGGTCAGGGGACCTCCAGAAATGCTCTTTCGGATCGAGAAAGACCCGATTTGGCTATAACTCAAGTATACTTTGGTTTAAAGTCTAAAAAGGTGAGTTTCTAACTTATTTAAAGACCTTAAACCCTCTCACACCCCTCCCATACGAATTTGCTAAAACCCTAGAAAAGAAAAGAGAGAAAAGAGAGAGATTGTGTGGAAGTTGTGAGGGAAAGTCCCTGACACTCGATCCTGCTTCTACACGTACCTAATCACCGTGTTATAATCACTCCTCCGATGATTCCGACTTCATTTTAGGTAAAAAAAAACCCTAACCTCGACCTGTTTTAGGGATTCTATCGATACAATTAGCGAAGTAGCTGATTTATCTTGTGATATAGGTTGTCATATGGACGTTGATGAAGCGTAGAGTTTTTATTGGATTCGTTATGCTTCTACGGCAAAAGGTGAGGATTTTAGATGCTTAGGTTAACGGTTTTCAAAGCATTCAATGTCGTTTAATAATAGATTATCGACAAAAATGTAGTTTGACATGTCGAACATGCTGTCTGTTTTCCATTTCGACTACGTATGGAGAAAATGTCATTTAGGGTATTTTAGGCATTTGTAGGAAATACTATATACGTCCGTATTTTGCTATAATGATTGCCATGTTTTGTTTGTCATGTTATTATACAAGATATGCGTGTATGATCTGTTTGGCGAAGAGATTCGCCCTAATGCTGCACTTTGGGTCGACATGCGCTATGTAGACTAAAGTGTGTAGACTAAGTGTTTGTATAAATGTTTGTATTAATATGTATTGAGTAAATGTTGTTGTAGATTAGTCTTGAGATTGAATTCTCAATTAAAATGATAATGCACATGATTTCCTCCATGTTGTTATATTGAATTGATTTCCTTATATATATGGAATACATGTGTTTGGTTAATTTTCTTACGTTGTATGTTATAACATGTTGTTAACATTCTTTGATTGTTTGTATTTTATTTCTGTTACTCTCATATGATCACTGATGTTGATTACAAGTTCTTGAGACTATTTTCTAGTCCAGGCAGTTGGTAATAGATTCGAATTTGTGGTTGGCTTCTATTTGCCACGAAGGATGCGTCGATGAACGCGAGTCGTGCTTTGGGTTGGCGGCAGTGGTTAGGCCACACGAGGTGTTTTATGCACTTCATGTCGTTCAGCTTAAGGTGCGCTCATACTAGTCAAGCTCGTCAAGCAACCCGACTGACCGTTGTATGTTCACCTTGTATTGGTCATAACTGCTTGAACCTAGGGTACTGAACTTACCAGTGAAAACCCTTATAACCATGGTACCTTGATCCATTAAGACTCATGAGCCGGGCATGGTGGTATGGGACACCGTGGTCAAGCTGTCGGCCTACGCTAGGGCCACAAACCTCCCCGTAGTGACCAGTGAGTACCTTAGACTCGTGAGCCGATTGTGGTGGTATGAGACACTACATTCGAACTATCGGCCTACTCTGATTGGTCACGAGCCCTTTGTAGTGACATCAAGCATATTTTGAGTCTACGTGAGTCGACGATCCTTCCGTAGCAACAAGAGTACAAATAGGCCTATATTGATAAGGTGATGGGGGAGCGGTGCAATGAGTGCGAACAATAGCCCTGACAGCCCTTGCATTGACCTAGAAATATAACATCGTATGAGATTACTAGGAGTGACGACCCTAGACAGGATCTGTGTTGGGATTGATATAAGGAAAGTACCTTAGTTTCCCAATACTGCTGTATGAAAGGACTAATAATAACTCGATAATCATATCCACATCGCACTGCATGTGCCTGGAAGATGCGGAGCACTGAGGGAAGAAAGCATGCCGCAGACGTAAGATGGTGTCACATGAGGGAGTATGTCGGTGAGGGCATCCATCATGTCATTTCAAACTTTCATTAACAACAGTATCTAAGAATGTCTGATTATTTGCTTTATTATTATCGTGTGATTGATTTGATAACATGCTAATCTTTGCTCTATGATTCCACTGAGTTGATCACTCACTCCCACGTTATGAGACGGTGTTTGCAACACCTACCATACTATGTCTTAGATGCAGGTTGTGAGGCGATTCAGGAGCTGGAGCCGGACTACTACGAGGACCAGGATGAGTTCTCGTACATGCAGTTCTCTGACGGCTTCGTATAGGTAGCCTGGATCGACGGATTTTTACTAGTTGGACTATTACATGACATTTAATTTTGGTTTATGATATGTATATGTGACTCAGTGATGTATTCATACTTTGGAGATAGTTCGAGATTATTTTGTTTTATACACAGTGATATATATATCTTTTAGTCTTCCACTTGCGTTTTATCACTGGATCTAGAGTATGAATTGCAGTTTTGGTATAATCTCACTCATGTTAATGTACTAACTCAGACAATATTGAATCATCAGCATATTTGTTGCATAAGTGATGGTCTGGAACTCGGGAGTCGGGTTTCTACACGACCTCCAATTTTCAGGGTGTTACAAGTTGGTATCAGAGCATGATTTGGATTAAAACGGACCTGGGTTATGGTCACGTGAAGTACGCTGTCACCCTTTGACTTAGGTGGGTGCGAGAAGAACGTAGAAACACTCATAGGACCGCAGTTTCGCCAAATTGGTGAAGTTCACTCAAATCGATCATTTTGATTGAGTCCGTATGCATCTGTGGTCGCATGAAACGACCCCGGACCACTTCTAGTTCATGTGTGGGCTGGTCTAGACCTCTATTGACCCTATCCCAGCCGTTAAAGATCGCTAAATGTGAATATACGTCAGATAGTATCCGAAGTGACCCAAAATAGCTCAAAAAGGAGTCGTGGGCCTATTCATGCTAGTCTAGGATGATCTAAGGTGGGACCCACATATATTTGGGGACCCCAGGGTAGGACGACCTCGCTCAAATGGCGAGGCCTCACCAAAAAACACAAAGGTCGGCGAGGCCTCGCTGTATAGTGGGCCCCACTCGGGCGGGCTGTCGGGCCGATGTAGTTTGGGGGTTAGGGTAACCCCCTAGGTGTGGGCCGTCCGTTAAAAATACCTTAAACCCCTACCTCCTTCATAAAACACACCCCCAAGCTCTCCTTTCCTCTCCCATTTGTTGTTTTCCCTTACAAATCCTGTTCTCAATCACTTCCATCACCATTTCCTACCTTAACCCATGCCACTCTACCGTTTACAGCAATACACACTCCCCTCTCTCTCCATTCTCATTCGTTGGAGCTCTCCCATCCTCCATTTGAGGCTAAAAATGATGTGAGCTTCAAACCCAACCCATTTTACCCTTTTCCCTTTGCAATCCCAGCCTTTTGGGGCTTGTTTCCCCCCTCTATCAACTTAGATTCGTGACAGCCCACTAGGTCAGCCATTTCTCCCATTTTTCTTCATTTTCCATGGCCTTTATAGAGGCTATTTTAACTTTTTTCTCCCTTTCCACCATCCTCTCTCTCATGAAAAAGAGGAAGACTGCCGCGGATGAAGTTGGGCCTAGTCACCCTTCACGTTCAAGTAAGCCGAGAGGTGGAACTGCTAGTTTAAGTGCTGCCGCTAGTCCAAACGTTGGAAGAGAGCTACACACGAAGTGGGATTTGGATCCCCGCACTCCCATAGGGAGAGCACTATTGGCAGACTTGGCCCACGACGCGTATACGGATCGCAAGGTTCTGTTTGAGGTGCATGTGGATGAGCGGCTCTTTGGTGAGTTTTTGTTATTTGAGGGCATCGAAGCTGCCAGGTGGGGTCCACTCTTTGAAGGCCAGTCTCGTGCGAACGTGAGCACTGTTCGTGCCTTTTATGCTCATATTCGGGACCCTACGTTAAAGCCATTGCAGTTCAGGATTCCCTTTGATAGAGATCGGGAAGCCACGATCGATGTTCGGTTGATAGTTTGACTTCTGAACGTGCCTCTTGGCAAGGTACATCCAAGTGCTAAGAACCTGAGGAGTGTTCGTGAGCGAGATCGCCGCACCAGGTTCCTATGTGGTGGCTTAGTTGAGTGGCAGCGTAATAAGAGCCTCTTAGCGTCCCACATGTCGGATGATTTTCGTCTGCTTCACCACATCTGCATGTTTAATGTTTATCCCAGGTGGAGCAATCGCAGTGAATGCATGCACCTTATGGTAGATTTCCTGTATCAAGTGGGCCAGGGAGAGAACATGTGCATGCTCACCTTTGTATTGCGACAGATCTTCCTCATAGTAAAATTGAGAAGAACATTTGAGTCACTTCCCTTTGGTCGGCTCATATGCAAGATTACACTTGAGTTTGCTTACAGACTTGTGCCAGAGTTGCCTGTGCCGATTCATTTCATCAATGATGCTACCATGAACCAGATGAGGAAAGGGCCTCGGCAGCGTGAGGCTCAGCTTGATGATGACAGTGAGGGAGAATATGATAGTGAAGAGGATGAAAGTGAAGAAGGAGGTGGAGCAGAAATAGAGGAAGAAGGTCAGGAAGAAGAAGAAGAGGACGCTCAGGATACTGATGAGAGTCCTCCTCCTGCGACTCGGGCTGCTAGGGATGCTCACATAGCCCGACTTCAGGAGAGTCAGGTTGCTTTGAGATAGGAAATCCAAGAACTCCGGGCTGAGGTAAAACAAGAGCTTGAGGATACCAAGGCCGTCATGAAGCAAAAATTTGGTAAGGTGACTCGCACCTTAAAGGCCATCCTGTGTTGTCTGCAGGATAAGGGTGCCCCTCCTCCATCGCCAGACTCGGACGAGTGATTAGATTTCAGATGTTTGTAGGCCATATGTAGGTTGCTTTGTGTTTTCTGTGTGTGAGCCTGAGAAGGCTTAGTGGTTGGTTTATATTGCAGTTGTAGCTTTGGCTAACTTAGTTTCCTATGTGTTTCATGTCATGATGCATGTAAGGACATATCTCTTATATTGTGACCAATTTTGATTAAATGAAATGCATGGAGTTTCTTCGGTTTGTTATGTGAATGATTGTGTGGTGTGTTTGTGTTATTGCTGAAATTGACTGGGTTGTACCCTATTTTGAATATAGGGAATGCCACCTAAGGTTACTCGGAGCAAGGCACGTCTTACGCCGGGTGAGCAGATGGATCGGGTTCTTCCCCAGAGTGATGATCATATGGACCCTGCTGTGGGCCTGATTCGTGAGACTGCACCTGATTCTCAGCCTTCTACAGGTCCTACAGTCGGACCACCACCTTTCACACCGCCAGTTAGAAAGCAGTACCGTGAGTCTTCCTCGACGCAGTATGTGCATCAGCCTGCTCCACCTCCTGATAGGTTTGAGCAGTTGATGATCATGATACACCAGCAGCATCAGCAACTTTTAACTACTATTACAGGGGCCTTAGCCCAGGGAGGGAATACGACTCCACCTGTGCCGCCTGTGCATCCAGCTGAGGATGCTGGGACTTCGACTCAGGATGAGGGTATGGCTCATCCTGCACCATCTGCCTACCTTACGGGGAATGCTCTGATACTAGAGGCCTACTTGAGCTATTCCAGCGCTTGCGGCCTCTTACTTTTATGGGTTCTCACAGACCCGAGGAGACCGAGTATTGGCTCGACCGTGTCTCGAAGATACTGAGCATGCTACACTACTTCGAGTCTGAACAGGTTGAGTTGACCACTTTTATGTTCGAGAGGGAGGCCAGCTTATGGTGGGATAGCGTGTTACAGACGGTTGCAGTTGGCTACATCTGGACTTAGGCAGCATTCGAGTTCCGATTCCATGAGAAATACTATCCCCAGACCTACCGGCACGAGAGGGAGAACGAGTTTCTACGCCTTAGGCAGGGAGGCATGTCAGTTACAGAGTATGAGCATCGATTCACAGCGTTGGGCAGATATGTCCTTACGATACTTGCTGACGAGAAGATGCGCATACGACATTTTTCTAAGGGTTTGCGACCTGATATTCGGTCGAAGATGTGCTGTGTCAGCATACCCTCTTATGCCGAGCTGATACATATGTCCATGCGGGCAGAGCAGGATGTAGATTGTTTGGCACGTTCTCGGGGCCTTATGGTTGTTAGGCCACGACCAGATGCTCAGGGCAGGCCACTTCATGGCAAGAGGCCTCACGACAATTCTCCTGTTAGGGATACAGCGCTAGTACTTCCAATGAGGCACCCAAGTGTGACCTTTACTTACTGTGGGAGACCGGGTCACACTGCAGAGAGCTGTTTTGCTCGGATGAGGGATTGTAACATCCCGAAAATCGGGGGGTCGAGTAAAACCCAACTTTCGAGTTCCAAAATGTTATTTATGAAACATAGATATGTATGATTGAATGTTGTCTGTATTAATGTATTAAACATGAGTGGGATTAAGCCAAAACATCATATCATACTCCAGAGACAGTTAAATTTACAAGCGAAAGACTGTGATAGTATGTATAACATATATAAACTGTTGTATGTCTCCAGAGTGTGAACATGTTACCAGGTTATATACATACATGTATACTCCAAAAGTAAACAAAACGAATATACATGAGTGCGCTAAAAATATAAAATGACAAGTGTCAAGGCATCTAATCAACCTCCCTATAATCTCGTCAATCAGAACACGCATAAAGGAGAGATCCTCCTCATCATCATCAAGTCTAGCTCCGCCTCGCAGGCCGTGCCATCATCTGTAATCACAATAGGGACTGGTGGGTGTCTAAAAACACCATCCCATAACGTGGGAGTGAGTGATCAATTCAGTGGGATAAGAGAGCAGAGATTAGCATGTTATCAAATCAATCATGCGATAATAGTAAAGCAATAACTCAAATATTCCTAAATACTGTTGTTAATGCAATATGACATGACATGATGGATGCCCTCACCGACATTCTCCCTCATACGGCACCATCTGCGTTCGCGGCATACTTGCGTACCGCTCAGTGCTCCACATCTTCCAGGCACATGCAATGTGATGTTGATATGATTACCGCGTTATTATTAGTCCTTTTCATACAGTAATATTGGAAAACTAAGGTACTTTGCTTATATCAATCCCAACACAGATCCTGTCTAGGGTCGTCACTCCTAGTAATCTCATACGATGTATATTTTGTAGGTCGCTGCAAGGGCTGCCAGGGATGTTGCTCGCACTCGTTGCACCGCTCCCCCATCACCTTATCAATACAGGCCTACTTGTACTCTTGTCGCTATGGAAGGGTCGTCGCCTCCCGTAGACTCAGAATACGCTCGAGGTCACTACAAAGGGCTGTCAGGGCTGTTGCTCGCACTCGTTGCACTGCTCCCCCATCACCTTATCAATGTAGGCCGACAACAAGAATATAGTGTCTCATACCACCATAATCTGCTCACGAGTCATAGGTGCTCACTGGTCACTACGGGGAGGTTTGTGGCCCTAGCGTAGGCCGACAGCTCGACCACGGTGTCCCATACCACCATGCCTGGCTCATGAGTCTTTGTGGATCAAGGTACCATGGTTGATAGGGTTTTCAATGGTAAGTTCAGTACCCTAGGTTCAAGCAGTTATGACTCATACATGGTGAACATACAATGGCTAATTGGGTTACTTGACGGGCTCGCATGAGCGCATCTCAAGTTGAACGACATGAAGTACATGAAACACTTCGTGTGGCCTAACCACTGCCGCCAACCCAAAACACGACTCGCGTTCATCGACGCGTCCTTCGTGGCAAATAGAAGCCAACCACGAATTCAATCCATTACCGACTGCCTGGACTAACGTATAGCCCCAAGCATTTGTGCACAACATCAGTAATCATATGTGAGTAACAGAAATGAAATACAGCAATACAAGCATGTTGACAACGTGTTATAACATACCGTGTAAGTAAATCAACCAACACATGTATTCCATACATATAATGAAATCACTTCATATAGGCAACATGGTGGAAATCATATATATCAGCATATCGATTGAGAATTCGATCTCAAAACTAATTCACAACACCATTTACCCAATACATATTAATACAAACATTTATACAAACACTTAGTCTACACACTTTAGTCTACATAGCGTATGTCGACCCAAAGTGCGCATTAGGGCGAATCTCTTCGCCAAACAGATTATACTCGCATATAAAATATCATAACACGATAAATTTACATGTCAAGCATTTCAGCAAAATACGGACGTATACAGTTTTTTCTATAAATGCCTAAAATACCTTAAATCTCATAATTACCGTACGTTTACGAAACAGAAAATGGACAGCATGTTCTACATGTCAAACGGAATGCTCGTCGATAATCTACTATTAAACGACATTGAAAGCTTTGAAATCAGTCAATCAAAGCGTCTAAAATCCGCACCTTTCACTTTAGATGTGTATCATTTCGAACGGAGCGTATACGCTTCGTCTACGACGATCAGGCGACCTAATACACACGTACATCAGCTACTTTACTATTTGAATCGAAAAAATCCCCAAATCAGCAAGTGGTTAGGGTTTTCCTTACCTAGAAGTGCGTTGGAATCGCCAAGAAAGTGGTTGGAGTGCGTCGCCTAAGCACGTGCAGCAGCAGCAGCAGGTGGCAGGAAAATCTCTCCCACCACTCTCTCAAAATCTCTCACTTTCTCTCTCTCTCAATCTAGGGCTTATTCCAAATTCGGATGGGAGAGATATGAGAGGGTTTCAAGCCTTTTTATAAGCCCAAACATGTCCAAAATAGACTCCAGGTCAAGGTATACTTAAGTTATATCTAAATCGAGACTGTTCCGATCAAAAAGACCATTTCGGGAGGTCCCCTGGCCGAACGCCGTCGGACTTAAGCTCATGGTCACTGGATGTTGCTCACACCCAGTTTTCAGTCCGGTAGAGCTCGTAGATCGCACGTGGCGGTCCATTTTCAGTTCAGCGGTTATCGCACCTAGATCAGGTCTACAAATCTCATGATATGAAAGAAAAAATTTTCCTGATCCGAGGGTGTAATTTGGCTGAATTCTGACAGTCAGAACGCTTAATAATAACGCGCCAAGTCACGTACCAGATTTGAATTAAAATTTCCAAATCTGACCCCTTTCTCACTCTCTTCACTCCGAACCCAGTAAAATAGCGTCAGGACATCAGTTGGACTTGATTTTCGAGATGAACGTCAAGTCCAACTAGGTAGTCAGGATTGTCTAAGTTCGGGGTAATCGGACTTCCGATGTGCAGTCCAGAGCTGATACAAAGTTTCCAAGGTACTTCAAAGAGCAATCGGGAATAGAGTTTGATCCCAGGCTTTACGGTATCGTAGCATCACCTATCCTATACGTTTTGCCCCTAGAAGATCGTATTGAAAGTGATTGGTGCGACTTTCACAGGTCGTCTAGTGCAGCGCTAGGTGATTCTCATTAGATTTCTAAAGGAAGTAGCCTATAATGATCTCTGTTTGAGATGATATTCGAAGGGTGGGGTGAGGGTATTTGGAAACGAAAGAAGGAAGAGTTTGGATGGGTGGTTTTTACGAAAACTTGAACATTTGGAGCGAAAGGAGAGCCTGGAGGGTCACTTTGTGAAGGAAGTACTTCTTTTGGAAGGTTTCAAGGTTCAGCCCGCATACCAGGGGGCTATACAACACCCCAAACACCTCCAGCCCAAAGGAGGGACCCAACCGATGATTTTCACTGGCGATGCATCGCGAAATCGGCGATGGCATTGTCGACGAAATCTCAAACCGGTGATGGTGGCCATATGGGATGGGTTCCCCCTGTCCCCAGGGTCCCAAAAAAGTATGGGGCGAACCTTGGTTCATTGTGGTTTGCCTAGAGAGACTCAAAACTTCATTTGGGGTGTTCTGGGGCCAGTCTATAAACCGGAATGAACTTATGCATCATGTAACATATGATTTTGGGGTAGGAGAAGCTAATCTATCCAACTAACCCATCTTTTATAAAATATTTCAAATTTATAATGTCCAAAAGGCTAATTTTCACGTATTTTTACTATTCATTGTAAAATTTTATCTAAGTATGATTTTATGTCATTTTCACATTAGGATCAATGTCCAACATGAAAATACTGAGAAATAATTGAAGAATGGGGTGGTGAGAGGAAGAATTTTGAAGAAATTAGGTGAAACGGGGTTTTTAAGCCCTAGCGATTGAATGTAAGGGTCGTGGTTGCCCCACAACCCAAGGACATGCATTTTTAGGTTTGAAATTCTCCTAGGATCATCACAAACCCGCCTCCTAACAACCTACTAGCTACTTAGGTCGCCTCACACGACTTGAGATGCATTATGGACTCGATCGAAATGAACGAGTGGTGTAGACTTCGCCTATTGGCGAAACTGCGATCCTATTAGTATTTCTAGGTTCTTCGTCATGAAGACCTTAAGATTAGTGGTCTTTACTATTTAGACTTGAGGATTTGTGTCTAATATGGAAGTACTTAGAGAAATTCGAAGAATGAGGTGATGAAGGGTGAGATTTTGAAGGAAACAGGAAAAAATTGATTTTTAGACCTTGGGATTGATCATTGAGAGTGAAATGGTTGACCCATTACCTAAGGATGTCTAATTTCAGGTTGGAAAAAATCAGGGGTGTTACAGGGATAGTTGGTTTTCACCATCGCAGAAGATCGACCGTCTGCCCCTGTGCTAGTATTACCAGAGAAAGGGGTTAAGTACACGATATACACCAATGCGTCTAGCGTTGGTCTGGGTTGTGTCCTTATGCAGAAGGACAGGGTGATTTCGTATACTTCGAGATAATCAAGGAAGCACGAGGAGAATTAACCTACACACGAACTTGAGTTGGCAGCCGTCATTTTCGCATTGAAGCTCTGGAGACATTACCTCTACGGAGAGGAGTTCGAGCTCTTTTGCGACCACAAGAGCCTTAGATACATATTCTGTAACACCCCAGATTTTTGCCTACCTAGAATTAGACACCCTTAGGAAATGGGTCAACCATAACACCTTGGTAACCCCTCAGAACCCAATTCCAAAGCCAGAGAAATCATTTAGAACCTAATTCTTTAGAAATTTACCGTGAATTAATCAGTGCTACACTAGATTTCCTGTAAAATTTACACCAACCACTTTAAATGCGATCTGTAAGACCCAAAACCTATAGAATCATTGACGCTATATTACCCTGAAATCCAGGAGCAAACTCTAAACCTGTTTGTTCTCAGGAACTCTTTAAAACTTTGTATTGGATCTAGACCGCACGTCGAAAGTCTGATTTTATAATCTTAGACGAATATGACCGCCTAGTTGAACTTGACAATCATTTCGAAAATCAAGCCCAACTGATGTCCTGACACCATTTTATTGAGTCCGGAGTAAAGAGAGTGAGAAAAAGGAAAATATTTAGAAACTTAAATACATTTTTATGAAATCTGGCACGGTTCTCTTGCGCGTTATTTTTAAGCGTTCTGACCGTTGGAATCTGACCTAAATACACCCTCGGATCAAGAAACATTTCTCACTCAGGTCAGTATACTTGGAATCCTTGCTCGAGTCTCAGTGACCGCTGAACTGAAACAGGTTTGCCACGGTCGATCTGGAAACCCGACCGGACTGAAAACTTAGTTGGACCTAGATCCAATATTAAGGAGCTAAAGTCCGACCGCGTTTAGTAACAAGACCTCCATAAGTGCTCCGTTGGATCAGAACAGACCTGATTTGGTTATAACTTAAGTATACCTTGACTTGGAGTCTGTTTTGGTTATGTTTGGGCATATAAAAGAGCCTTAAACCCTTAGCTTTCTAACCCATACGAATTTGGGAAAAACCCTAGGAGAGAAGAGGGAAAAGAGAGAGAAAGTGAGAGAGAAGTTGGAGCTTTCTCCTAGGATTCTTTCTTGCTACTCCACATGCCTTATCCACCCTTCTGTATCGTTGTTCAGGCGATTCTGGTTTCATTCTAGGTAAGAAAACCCTAATCCTAACCTGTTTTAAGGCTCCTAAGGGTACAAGTAGCTAGGTAGCTGACTCAACTTGTGTTGGAGGTTGCTAATCAGTCGTTGACGACGACATAGAATTCCTATTCGATTCATTACGCTCCTACAGCGTAAGGTGCGGATTTTAGACGCTTAGATTACCTGTTTTCAAATCTTTCAATGTCGTTTAATGGAAGATTGCTGATAAGGATGCTGTTTGACATGTAAAACATGCTGTCCATTTTTCATTTTAAATGCGTACGAAGAATATGAGATTTAGGGTATTTTAGGTATTTATAGGAAATACTGTATATGTACGTATTTTGCTGATATGATTGCCATGAATATTTACCGTGTACCTATACTAGTTATACGTGTATGATCTGTTTAGCGAAGAGATTCGGCCTAATGCACATATTGGCCAACATATGTTATGTAGACTAATGTGTGTAGACTAAGTGTTTGTTCAAATGCCTAAATTAATATGATTTATGCCTGCCATATGTGTAAGACCCGTATCTTGGTCCGTACCTTTCCCTAGACTTCCGCGGTCTTACCAGTCGAATTCCGGCAATCTTCGACCCTTAACCGATATCGACGCACGACCCTAATTCATATGCCGACAACCCGAGTCGACTCAATCCAAGACCACTACCATAGTGACCGCGCTGTCGCCACGGTTCCAATGCCGCGACTCGCGCGCCGAGGCGATACCCTGGTAAAGAGATGTGGGCCAACGTTCGGTGCTAAGAAACGCCGCGCGTTGCGAAACCCAAGAGAATCTCTACGATGTGTCACATCAATCACATCAATCCCATCAATCAATCAATCCATCAATCCATCACATGTCAAGTACACATCACTTTCACCCCTTTTCCCAAGCAACCATAAAAGTCTCCCAAACCCATACCTCTCTTACACAAAAGGCCACAAAAGTCTTCACATCCCATACCTCTCTTACACAAAAGGCCACAAAAGTCAAAGATTTTTTACACAACCATCACTCACCACATCCATCCATCACTCTCTCTCTCCCTTTACAACTCCTCTCTTTCTCATTTGTAAAAAAACTCCAAGCTAAAGAAGATCCCATGTATGGAGTTTTCTAAACTCTCCTAAGCTCCAAGTGGCCCACCTTCCTACCCCATCATCTCCCATCTCAACCCTCTATTCCTCATCTCATCCATTGAAGTTGAAGCTAAGGTGTCAAGGAACTCCTAGGAGCAAGAAGATTGGACGGTGGGTACTAGATCATACTAGTTTTTCTTATTTTTATGATGGGCCAAGTGAGGCCCACCGATCAATGGTGTGGATCTCACTTGGGACCCTAAGTTGTGGCCGATGGACCACTTTGATCATCATGATCATCCATGGTGGGGCCATTCTCCATGGACCCCATCATGATGTTTCTTTCATAATATTTAAAGGTCATCTAGACTGATCATATCGGTGGGGAACGGATCTCCACCGTTGATTGTCAATTTCGGTTATTTCATGCATAGAGGGATCCATTGATGTATGATTTCATTTAAGGGAGGGCTCATAGTGGCGGAGCCCTCCATCACAAGGCATGTCCCACTCTCTATGTCTCTCTCCCTTCTTATTTCCTTTATTTTATTTTATTTTATTTTATTTTATCTTATGCAATAGGATTGTGTGGCCCACTTGAATGGATCCCACCTTGAGATTTATTTTGTTCAAGTTTTATTCAAGTGGGGCCCACCATATACGTTGTACCCACGTCACCCATCAGTGGTGGCCCACTTCATCAGGGCCCACCACATTGTATTTTTTTTTAGGAACCAAAACCGTTCAGCGTCTGGGACGCTGGACGTTTCAAAAAAAAGAGAAAAGGGAAAGAAGAAAAGGAAGCCTTTGGTGGTCCACTTGCTTAGGCCCCACCATGATGTATTTAAACAATCCAAGTCGTCCATCCTCTTACCTACAACATTTTAGCCGTTGGGTAGAAGTTTGGGGCTGATTGGAAGACCTAGTGGGCCATGGCATCGAAGAACGCATCATTACTATTCAAGGATCCTTTTCTGATTTTTTTTCATTTTCTAATCATAAAAAAAAAATTCAAACTTCGGACTCATTTCGACTGTTATGGGCCACTGAACGCAATGGCCAGGACGGATTTCGGTGAAGCGGGCCCCACGTACGATAAACTCCAAAAAAATGGGGTTTTTTTTTTTTTTAAAGAAGCATAATGGCAGAGGCTTTGCCTCTGCCTCTGTCAGCGGGCAGCGCCTGCACGCGCCTGCGTACAGCCAATGGATGGGCGGATGAACGCTGTAACGCCCGGGAAAAATCCGTACTTGGACTCGAGTACCAACTCGACCCGAAATTGCGTAGAATTAATTCCTTTAGAAAATAAGTCTAAGTTAGCTAGCGCAACGCTAGAGTAGCTGGGAAATAGTCCCCGATCACTTTAAATACGTTCTACAAGACCCAAATCGAGTAGAACCAATGACTCTATAATACTCTATAACTTCGGATCAAACTCTAAGCCGGTTTGTTCACTGGACCACTTTGAAATTTTGTATTGGATCTATACCACGCATCAAAAGTCCGATACCTGCTATCTTAGACCGTTAGAACCGCCCAGCTGGACTTGACAATCATTTCAAAAATCAAGTCCAACCGATAATCACAGGATATTTCATTGAGCCCGGACTGAAGAGAGTGCGAATAGGGACAGATTTAGAATTTGAAATTTAAATCCGGCACATGACTTGACGTGTCAGTATTAAGCGTTCTGACCGTCAGAATTCAGCCAAATTACACCCTCGGATCAGGAAAAATTTCTATTTCATATCATGAGACTTGTAGCCCTGATCTACGTGCGGTGACCGCTGAACTGAAACTGGACCGCCACGTGCGATCTGCGAACCCTGCCGGACTGAAAACTTGATGCGTGCTAGATCCTGTATGTTTGAGCTTAAGTCCGATCGCGTTCGGCCAGGGGACCACCAGAAATCATCTTTTGGACCGAAACAGCCCCAAATTGGATATGCCTTAAGTAAACTTTGTTCCTGAGCTTGTTTTGGGCATTTTTAAACTTATAAAAGGGGTTGAAACCCTCACTCCTCTCTCCCATCCGAATTTGAGAGAAACCCTAGATTGAGAGAGAGAAAAGGTGAGAGTTTGTGAGAGAGATTAGGGAAGAATTTTTCTGTCTTTGCACCGCCTGTTGCAAGTGCCTAAGCAACACGCTTCCATCACTCAGTCGGTGATTTCTCCACTTTTTCAGGTAAGAAATAACCCTAGAAGTTGCTGATTTGAGGTTCACTAGGATCCATAGCTTGTTAACCGATAGATCTTGTAAAACAGGTCCTCTATTCGCTGTAGACGAAGCGTATACGCTCCGTTCGAAACGACACGTTTATAAGAGATAAGGTGCAGATTTTAGACGCTTTGATTGAATGTTTCCAATGCTTTCAATGTCGTTTAATAGTAGATTATCGACGACAACGCCGTTTGACATGTACAACATGCTATCCGTTTCCTGTTTCGTAAATCAACGAAGAATATGAGATTTAGGGCATTTTAGTCATTTGTAGGAAGTGCTGATTTCATTCATATTTTGCTGATGTGATTGACATGGTTTATTGTCGCATTAGAATGTTAGGAATACGTGCATAATTAGTTTGGCGAATAGATTCGCCTAAATGCGCACTTCGGGTCGACATACTATATGTAGACTTAAGTGTGTAGTGTAAGTGTTTGTATAAATGCTTATATTAGTATGTATTGAATTAAATGATGTTATGAATTAGTTTGAGATTGATTTCTCAATTAATATGCTGATGTAAATGATTTCCTACATGTTAGTTGTATGCATGATTTCATTGTATGTATGAAATGCATGTGCTTGATGATTTACTTAAGTTGTATGTTATAACATGTGTTAACATGCTCACATGATTGTATTTCAATTCCAATACTCTAACATGCTTTGCTGATGTGATTTCATATGTTTGGGACTATACTTAGTCCAGGAAGTCAGTAACCGAGCGAATTCGTGGTTGGCTTATCTTGGCCACGAACGACGCGTCGATGAACGCAAGCCATGTTCTGGAGTTGGCGGCAGTGGTTAGGCCACACAAAGTGTTTTACGCACTTCATGTCGTTCGACTTGAGATGCGATCGCGCTAGTCGAGCCCGTCAAGTAACCCGACTGGCCGTTGTATGTTCACCCTGCATGAGTCATAACTGCTTGAACCTAGGGTACTGAACTTACCATTGTAAACCCTGTTAACCATGGTACCTTGATCCACGAAGACTCGTGAGCTGGACATGGTGGTGTGGGACACCGTGGTCGAGCTGTCGGCCTACGCTGGGGCCACAAACCTCCCCATAGTGACCAGTGAACACTTAGTCTCGTGAGTAGATTATGGTGGTATGGGACACTATATTCTTGCTGTCAGCCTACACTGATCAGGCGACGAGTCCTTTATAGTGACCGCGAGCATATTTTAGAGCCTACGGGAGGCGACGACCCTTCAGTAGCAATAGAGTACAGTAGGCCTGTATTGATAAGGTGATGGGGGAGTGGAGCAACGAGTGCGTGCAACAGCCCTGACACCCCTTGCAACGACCTACAAAATGTACCTCGTATGAGATTACTAGGAGTGACGACCCTAGACAGGATCTGTGTTGGGATTGATATAAGGAAAGTACCTTAGTTTCCCAATCCTGCTATTTGAATGGACTAATAACAACTCAAAAATCATATCACCATTACATTGCATGTGCCTGGAAGATGTGGAGCACTTAAGGGAGTGTGGCATGCCGCGGTCGTAAGATGGTGCCATATGAGGGAGATCGTCAGTGAGGGCATACATCACGTCATGTCATATTGCATTAATAACAGTATTAGGATTTTCTGATTTACTGCTTTACTTTTATCGCATGATTGATTTGAGAACATGTAAATCCTTGCTCTATTATTCCACTGAGTTAGCTACTCATTCCCACGTTTTGGATGGTGTTTGCAACACCCACCAGACCCTGTTGTAGATGCAGGTGATGCTGAGATCCAGGAGGTAGAGCCAGACTTTGATGAGGACCAGGACGAGTTCGCATACATGCAGTACCATGACGGCTTTGCCTAGGTGGCCTGGGTTGACGGGACTCCTCAGTGGGACTATTTTGGTATTTTGATTTGTTTATTTACATGTATTTGAGACTCAGAGATGTATTCATACTTTAGTGACAGTTGAGATCTACTTTGTTTTTCCATACAGTGATATATATGTTCTTTAGTTTTCCGCTTGCTTTTATCACTAGATCTGAAGTATGAATTACAGTTTTGGTATACTTTTACTCATGTGAATGCTTTAACCCAGACAACATTGAATCATAATCATTTTTGTTGCATAAGTGACAGTCTGGAACTCGGGAGTTGAGTTTATACACGACCCCCGATTTTCAGGGTGTTACAGACGCAGGGGCCCACAACCCTGCGTGTGGGCCCCACCATAATGTTTAATTGTTATCCAACCTACTCATGAGGTGGGCCACCCCAGTATGGGGTCCCCCTCTAAAAATGAGACAGATCCAAAACTCAGGTGGCCGACACCACATGAAACAGTGAAAATGGAACATCTACTATTGAAATCTTTTTGGGGCCCACAAAAGTGTTGGATCAAGCTGAATTTTATGTTTTCCCTTCAACCAGGCCCGAGTGACCTTATGAACGGGTTGGATGGCATCTGAGCGTTACAGTGGGCCCCACATGGGACCCACATTGATGTATGTGAACCCACCCTGCGTATGTGTGCCTCCACCGTCCAGCGGACGGTGGGGCCCTGTGTGATGTATGTGCTCTATCCGCATTGTCCACTGGACAGTGGGACCCACCATGATGCACGTGATGCATCTAGACCGTCCATCCACTTGGTGGGATCATTTTAAGGCATGAGCTATTGGTTGGGTGGGCCACTCACATATGGGTTAGGCCCATTTGATTTATGAAAGGCCTATGGGTTAGGCCCATTTGATTCATATAAGGCCTATGGACTTGGACCCACTTGATATGTTTCAAGTCCATGGGACTAGGCCCATTTGATATATCCCAAGGCCTAGGGGATTGGACCCTTTTGATGTATCCTAAGGCCCATGAAATTGGACCCATTCGATGCATTTTTAAAGCCCATGGAAGTGGGCCCATTTGATATATGCAAGGCCTAGGGGTTTAGGCCCATTGAACTCATATAATGCCTATGGATTGATGTCCATTTGATGTACATGTGGGGTGCCCAATTGGTGTGGCCCATTTGATACATATTAGACTTATGTGACTAGGTCCAATTGATGCAATCTAAGGCCCACGGGTTATGACCCATTGCAATATACCTAAGGCCCATTGGTATGGTCCATTTATGTGGCCTGTTTGACAAACACAAGGCCCATATATCATGGCCTATTAGATGTATTTAAGGTGCAATGGGATGTACTTAAGGTCCATTGCAATGTGTGATCTCAATACAGATTATGTGGCAATGTTTACGGCGATCGTGCCTTGGGGGCAATGTTGGTTTGACGTCCACATTGCGAGTGTAATGTTGGTTAGATGTCCACATTACGACCCTTCTTAGGGCCCATTACTAGGCCGTACTTGCTGTGTATAGGCCGTCTAGGCCCATCCGCATTGTAAGAATGGTTCATCACTCATTTACGTGTTTAGTATAGTTTCATGACTCATGATCATACGCATCATATGTATGCTTGATATGAGGATTGACTGATCATACCATATGCCTTCGGGTAGGTTGTTTATGGGCTCCTGATTAGGCGGTGTTGCCCTGCATGAGCACACGATATGCGCAGGATTTATTACATGACTGGATAGCGTGGATCATGCATTTCGCATTTGTGTGACATGGTTATTGTACGCCCTAGCGACATCAGGGCCGTAGCCTCCATAGACGCATCGTGGTTAGCAGGATTGGATACCAAAAATCTTATTCTACATGGGGTGCTATAGATATCCCTGGGTAAAAGTCCCTAAACCCTTATGATACCAAGAGGTTTCTCTAACGTCTAGACCAAGTGGGTAGATAAGCGCTGAGTGCCGAATACCAATTGGCTGTGCTCTCCACTGTGTCGTGGTGGGTTGGAAGGGGGCACGGCCTTACCCGCCCGAGTGTAGGGGGCAATCCTAGGCTGAGTCTGACCAGCTCGAGGAATGGGTCCGCTATCAACGAGTCGCGCCCAATATTGGTAGACGGATAGTGAGGTCTCTTCCGCTTACCTTATTGTGTGCGATGTGGTGACAATTTGGTTTAGAGTGTACTAGACTCCGGTGATATCCCATATTTGAGCTGTATTGATGTGTGAACATAGATGGGGATCTGGCTGCTTAAGTTACATTGCACATCGCATGGCCTTGGGATGGCCGATACCATTCATGTCTTGCATCGCATAGCCTTAGTACGGCTCATGATATTATGGATCCATCTGCATATTTCGTATTACTCTGACATTGCATGTTCATATTACTACCTTACGCATATACTTTCACCACCCTCTAAGCTTTCTATAAGCTTATGCATGACTTTTGCATGCAGGTGACGTTTGTTCGCAGCAGCGCTGAGGCAGGAGCACGTTGCAGATCGTTTTGGAGTTTTGTTCTTTACCATTGTATTTCCCTTTATGCTCATTATACTTGTAAAGTTTTTGATCATAATGGAAATGTAATGGAGTTCTTAGTTTTGTTTGTGGGTTATGCCATTGGTTATGCTTATTACGAATCAAACTGACGTTGAAAATCCTCCTCGTAGCATCCCAGGATCGGAACCTGGCGAATGGGCGCTAGGAGCCGAGAATGGGGTTCTACGGAGGCTGTCGGCGCCGGATTGGCGATCAGGAATTTTGTGAGCCCGTTTTTTGAGTTTGGAGCGTGACAGAATGTTTTGAATGTAAGAACATGATTGTTGTGTATTAGACATCTCCTTGATATAAGGATCTGTCATATTATATATTGGAATCAACATACATCAAGTACGTTGGAGTTGTGTAGTCGAAGTGATTGTATAAATGTATGTATTAGTAAGTATTGAGTAAATGGTGTTGTAGATTAGTGTTGAGACTGGATTCTCAACTAATTTGATGATGTACATGATTTCCTCCATACTTGTTGTATTTCAATTGATTACCTTACGTGCGAAGTACTCGTGTATGGTTAACTGCTTATGATGTATGTTATAACATGCTGATAACATGCTGGACTTTCTTGTATTTCAATTCTGTCTCTCTCATATGATTATTGATTTAGATTACAAGTGTTTGGGGCTATACACTAGTCCAGGCAGTCAGAAATAGATTTGAATTCGTTGTTGGATTCTATTCGTCACGAAGGATGTGTATGACGAACCTGAGTCGTACTAGAGTTGTCGGCAGTGGTTAGGCCACACGAAGTGCTTGTGCACTTCATGTCGGTCGATTCAATGTTCGCTCGTGCTAGTCGGACTCATCAAGTAACCCGACTGACCATTGTATGTTCACCTTGTATTCATCATAACTGCTTGAACCTAGGGTACTGAACTTACCAGTGATAACCCTGATAACCGTGGTACCTTAATCCACTAAGACTCATGAGCCGGGCATGGTGGTATGGAACACCATGGTCAAGCTGTCGGCCTACGCTGGAGCCACAAACCTCCCCATAGTGACCAATGAGCAACCCAGACTCATGATTAGATTATGGTGGTATGGGACACTATATTCTTGCTATCGGCCTACCCTGATAAGGTGATGGAGGAGTGGTGCAACGAGTGCGACCAACAGCCCTGACAGCCCTTTGTAGTGACCTCGAGCATACTCTGAGTCTACGTGAGGCGATGACCCTTCCGTAGTAACAAGAGTACACCTAGGCTTGTATTGATAAGGTGATGGGGGAGTGGAGCAACGAGTGCGTGCAACAACCCTGGCAGCCCTTATAGTGACCTAGAAATGTATCATCTATGAGACTACTAGGAGTGACGACCTTAGACAGGATCCTTGTTGGGAATGATATAATGGAAGTACCCTAGTTTTCCAATCCTGCTGTATGAAAATGACTAATAACAACTCGATAATCATATTCATATCGCACTGCATGTGCCTGGAAGATGTGGAGCACTGAGGGAAGAAAGCATGCCGTGGATGTAAGATGGTGTCGCATGAGGGAGTATGTCGGTGAGGGCATCCATCATGTCATTTCATTCTTGCATTAATCACAGTATCTAGGACCTGGTTGATTTCTTGCTTTACCATTATCGCGTGATTGATTTAATAACATGCGAATCTTTACTCTATGATTCCACTGAGTTAGCTACTCACTCCCACGTTACGGGACGGTGTTGCGCACACCAACCAGTCCCTATTTTAGTTTCAGATGGTGGCGATGCTTGCGAAGCAGAGCCGGACTTGATGATGAGGAGGATCCCTCCTATATGCAGGTTCTGATTGACAGGGTTATAGGGTTACTGATTAGATGCCAATACACATGGTATTTTGCCTTTTATTTACACACCCATGTATATTCTTTTCTTTCTATTTTAGAGTATACATGTATATGTTTAACCTGGTAACATGTTCACACTCTGGAGACTTACAACAGTTCATATATTTTATATATCTATCACATCCTTCCGCTTGCTAATTTAACTGTCTTTGGAGTATGATATGTTGTTTTGGTCTAATCCCACTCATGTTTCCTGCGCTAATATGAACAACATTCATCCATCATTGAAAATGTTGCATAAGTGATGTTCTGGAACTCGGGAGTGGAGTTTATGCTCGACCCCCAATTTTTAAGGCTGTACAGATGGTATCAGAGCATGATTTGGATTAAACTAGACCTGGGTTATGGTCACACACTGCACGCTGACGCCAATTTAATGTAGGAGGGTGCGAGAACAATCTAGAAATAAGTTTAGGACCCCCAGTTTGTTGGTCGACGAAAGTTTACTGAAAACGATCACCGAGATCGAGTCCGTACACCCCCGTGATCGCTTAAGGTGAACCCGAAACACTCGTAAACTTTCTACTGACGGTTCTAGACCCCAATTGACCCTATCCCAGCTATTAAAAATCACCAAACGCGAAAATAAATCAGTTAGAACCCGAAATGACCTGAAATAGCTCGAAACAGAGTCATGGGCCTACCCATGCTGATCTAGCATGATGCAGGGTGGGACCCAGATAAATTTTGGGTCCTTAGGGTAGGAGGACCTCGCCCAAATGGTGAGGCATCAGTTTACAGTTTGGGCGAGGTCCTCCTGCCCTAAGGACCTCGCCCAAACCGCGAACAGATTTTAGACGCTTAGATTACCTGTTTTCAAAGCTTTCAATGCCGTTTAATGGTAGATTGCTGATAAGGATGCTGTTTGACATGTAGAACATGTTGTCCATTTTTCATTTCGAATGCGTACGAGGAATATGAGATTTAGGGTATTTTAGGTATTTATAGGAAATACTGTATACGTACGTATTTTGCTGATATGATTGCCATGAGTATTTACCATGTACCTATACTAGTTATACGTGTATGATTTGTTCGGCAAAGAGATTCTCCCTCATGCACATATTGGTCGACATATGCTATGTAGACTTGTGTGTAGACTGTGTTTGTTGAAATGCCTAAATCAATATGATTTATGCCTGCCATATGTTTTGAAAGTAAGAACATGATTGTTGTGTATTAGACATCTCCTTAATATAAGGATCTGTCATATTATATGTTGGAATCAACATACATCAAGTACGTTAGAGTTGTGTAGTCTAAGTGTTTGTATAAATGTATATATTTGTAAGTATTGAGTAAATGGTGTTGTAGATTAGCGTTAAGACTGGATTCTCAACTAATTTGATGATGTACATGATTTCCTCCATGCTTGTTGTATTTCAATTGATTACCTTACATGCAAAGTACTCGTGTATGGTTAACTGCTTATGATGTATGTTATAACATGTTGATAACTTGCTGGACTTTCTTGTATTTCAATTCTGTCTCTCTCATATGATTATTGATTTAGATTACAAGTGTTTGGGGCTATACTCTAGTCCAGGCAGTTGGTAATAGATTTGAATTCGTGGTTGGATTCTATTCACCACGAAGGATGTGTATGATGAACCTGAGTCGTACTAGAGTCGTCGGTAGTGGTTAGGCCACACGAAGTGCTTGTGCACTTCATGTCGGTCCATTCAATGTGCGCTCGTGCTAGTCGGACTCATCAAGTAACCCGACTGACCATTGTATGTTCACCTTGTATTTGTCATAACTGCTTGAACCTAGGGTAGTGAACTTACCACTGATAACCATGGTACCTTGATCCACTAAGACTCATGAGCTGGGTATGGTGGTATGGGACATCGTGGTCGAGCTGTCGGCCTACGCTGGGGCCACAAACCTCCCCGTAGTGACCAGTGAGCAACCCAGACTCGTGATTAGATTATGGTGGTATGGGACACTATATTCTTGCTGTCGGCCTACACCGATAAGGTGATGGAGGAGCAATGCAACGAGTGCGACCAACAGCCCTGACAGCCCTTTGTAGTGACCTCGAGCGTACTCTGAGTCTACGTGAGGCGACGACCCTTCCGTAGCAACAAGAGTACAATTAGGCCTATATTGATAAGGTGATGGGGGAGTGGAGCAACGAGTGCGTGCAACAGCCCTGACAGCCCTTATAGTGACTTAGAAATATAACATCGTATGAGACTACTAGGAGTGACGACCCTAGACAGGATCCTTGTTGGGAATGATATAATGGAAGTACCCTAGTTTTCCAATCCTGATGTATTAAAAGGACTAATAACAACTTGGTAATCATATTCATATCGCACTGCATGTGCCTAGAAGATGTGGAGCACTGACGGAAGAAAGCATGCCGTGGACGTAAGATGGTATCGCACGAGGGAGTATGTCGGTGAGGGCATCCATCATGTCATTTCATTCTTGCATTAATCACAGTATCTAGGACTTGGTTGATTGCTTGCTTTACCATTATCGCGTGATTGATTTAATAACATGCTAATATTTGCTCTATGATTCCACTGAGTTAACTACTCACTCCCACGTTACGGGACGGTGTTGCACACACCAACCAGTCCATATTTTAGTTTCAGATGGTGGCGATGCTTGCGAAGCAGAGCCAGACTTGATGATGATAAGGAGGATCCCTCCTATATGCAGGTTCTGATTGACAGGGTCACGGGGTTACTGATTAGATGCCAATACACTTGGAATTTTACCTTTTATTTACACACCCATGTATATTCTTTTCTTTCTATTTTGGAGTATACATGTATATGTTTAACCTGGTAACATGTTCACACTCTGGAGACTTACAACAGTTCATATATTTTATATATCTATCACATTCTTCCACTTGTGAAATTTAACTGTCCTTGGAGTATGATATGTTGTTTTGGTCTAATCCCACTCATGTTTCCTGCGCTAATATGAACAACATTCATCCATCATTGAAAATGTTGCATAAGTGATGTTCTGGAACTCGGGGGTGGAGTTTATACTCGACCCCCGATTTTCAGGGCGTTACATATTCACACAGCAGGACCTGAATATGAGTCAGCGGCGATGGATGGAGACTTTGAAGGACTTTAAGTTCAAAGTTTCCTACCATCCTAGCAAGGCGAACCTTGTGGCTGACGCGTTGAGCCGCAAGAAGGCGATAGAGTTTGTGGCTCCGCTGATGGTTGCCGAGTGGGACATGGTTGAGTTTTTACGAGAGTTTGAGCAGAAACTCACTGTGGAGGAGCCATTTAAGTTTATCGCACATGTTCAGATGCGACCTCTTATCGATGACAGAGTCATCGCGGAGCAGAGGGATGATGTGCGTCTGACTGAGCTTCGAGAACAGGCCAGTGGTGATGCAGACGTCGAGTGGCGAGTTGGAACGGATGGGGGTTTACGTTATCGCCGCCGAAGGGACATGATTCTATTTGACTGATCATCGACTGTCTGACGAAGTCGGTGCACTTCCAACCTATCAGAGTTACAAACTCTGCAGATGAGTTGGCCAGGCTATATATCAGAGAGATAGTGCGTCTGCATGGAGTTCCTTTAGAGATTTTGTCGGACAGAGACACGCGTTTTACTTCTATTTTTTGGACTCACATCTAAGAAGCTATGGGTGTGAAGTTGAAGTTCAGTATTACTTTCCACCCACAGATGGACAGACAGACAGAGCGGGTGAACCAGAATCTAAAGGACATGCTGCGGGCTTGCGTGTTGGATTTCAAAGACAGTTGGGATGACTGTCTTGCATTTGTGGAGTTCGCGTACAACAACAGTTTCCAAGAAAGTATCTGTATGGAACCTTATGAGGCCTTGTATGGGCATCCTTGCCAAGCACCACATTGCTGGGCAGAGGTAGGTGAGCGCAGATTGATTGACCTAGAGATAGTGCAGGCGACCTCGGAGAAGATTGACATCATCAAGCGCCGACTTCTTACAGCGCAGAGTAGACAGAAGAGTTATACCGATACGAGACGGCGCCCGCTAGAGTTCACGGTTGGGGATCACGTATTTTTTAGAGTTTTCCCTATGAAGGGAGTTCTTCGGTTCGGGAAGAAGTGGAAACTAGCACCGCGATTCATTGGTCCATTCCATATTCTTGACCGTGTGGGTGCAGTGGCATATCGTCTGGCTTTGCCCACGCCTCTCGCGAGTGTACACAATGTATTTCATATTTTTATGCTGAAGAAATACGTTCCTGATCCTTCCCATATCATTAGATGGGAGCAGGTGCAGTCAGGTGAGGATGTTACATATATACTACGACCGGCGCGTATATTAGACAGGAAGGAGCAGGTATTGCGTAGCAAGGTCATCCCTCTTGTGAAGGTAATGTAGACACATCACACTGAAGAAGAGTCTACATGGGACATAGAAGCCAAAATCAGAAAGAACTACTCATAGCTTCTCGAGGAGTACGAAAAGGTACAAATTTTGAGGACAAAATTTATTGTTTAAGGGGGGTAGATTATAACGTCTCAAAAAAATCCGTACAGTGACCCGAGTACCACCTATGGAAGAAATCACTTAGGATTATTTCCTTTAAAAATTAAGTATAAGTTAACTAGCTCTATGCTAGTTTAACTGTGAAATTAGCACTGATCGCTTTAAATACATTCTGTAAGATCCAAAACTTGTGGAATTATTAACGCTATAACGTCTAAACCCGTTTACTCTCAGGAACCCTTTAAAACTTTGTATTGGATCTAGACCGCGCGTTGAAATTCCGATATCTACAATCTTAGGCCATTGTGACCGCTTAGTTGGACTTGACAATCGCTTCAAAAATCAAGCCCGACTGATGTTCTGAGGATATTTCATTGAGCCTGGAGCAAGGAGTGTGAGAAAGAGTGAAATTCTTTAAAAATTAAATGTGATTTAAATAAATCTGACACGTTTCACTTGCGGGTTAAGTATAAGCATTCAAACCGTCGAAATCTGACCCAAATACACCCTTGGATCGGGGAACATTTCCCACTCAGGTCAGTGCACTTGGAATCCTTGATCGAATCTCCGTGACCGCTGAACTGAAACTGGTCTGCCACGTGCGATCTGGGAACACTAATTGGACTGAAAACTTAATGTGATCAGGCACCAATATCCATGAGCTTAAGTCCGACCGCATTTGGTCAAGAGACCTCCAGAAATGCTCTTTTGGATCGGGAAAGACCCGATTTGGCTATAACCCAAGTATACTTTGGTTTAAAGTCTAAATATGTGAGTTTCTAACCTATTTAAAGACCTTAAACCCTCTCACACCCCTCCCATACGAATTTAGTAAAACCCTAGAAAAGAGAAGAGAGAAAAGAGAGAGATTGTGTGGAAGTTGTGAGGGAAAGTCCATGGCACTCGATCCTGCTTCTACACGTACCTAATCACCATGTTCTAATCACTCCTCCGGTGATTCCGACTTCATTTTAGATAAGAAAACCCTAACCTCGACCTGTTTTAGGAATTCCATCTATACAATTAGCGAAGTAGCTGATTTATCTTATGATATAGGTTGTCATACGGACGTTGACGAAGCGTAGAGTTTCCATTCAATTCGTTATGCTTTTACGGTGAAAGGTGAGGATTCTAGATGCTTATGTTAACGGTTTTCAAAGCTTTCAATGTCGTTTAATAGTAGATTATCGATAAGAACGCCGTTTGACATGTAGAACATGCTGTCTGTTTTCCATTTCGACTGCGTACGGAGAATATGAGATTTAGGATATTTTAGGCATTTGTAGGAAATACTGTATACGTCCATATTTTGCTATAATGATTGCTATGTTTATTTGTCATGTTATTATACAAGATATGCATGTATGATCTGTTTGGCAAAGAGATTCGCCCTAATGCGCACTTTGGGTCGACATACGCTATGTAGACTAGAGTGTGTAGACTAAGTGTTTGTATAAATGTTTGTATTAGTATGTATTGAGTAAATGTTGTTGTAGATTAGTCTTGAGATTGAATTCTCAATTAAAATGATGATGCACATGATTTCCTCCATGTTATTATATTGAATTAATTTCCTTATATATATAGAATACATGTGTTTGGTTGATTTTCTTATGTTGTATGTTATAACATGTTGTTAACATGCTTGGATTGTTTGTATTTCATTTTTGTTACTCTCATAAGATCACTGATGTTGATTACAAGTGCTTGGGACTATGTTCTAGTCCAGGCAGTCGGTAATAGATTTGAATTCGTGGTTGGCTTCTTTTTGCCACGAAAGACGCGTCGATGAATGCGAGTCATGCTTTGGGTTAGAGGCAGTGGTTAGGCCACACGAAGTGCTTGTACACTTCAAGTCATTTAGCTTGAGGTGTGCTCATACTAGTCGAGCTCGTCAAGCAACCCGACTGACCGTTGTATGTTCACCTTGTATTGGTCATAACTGCTTGAACCTAGGGTACTGAACTTACTAGTGAAAACCCTGATAACCATGGTACCTTGATCCATTAAGAATCATGAGCCAGGCATGGTGGTATGGGACACCGTGGTCGAGCTGTCATCCTACGCTGGGGCCACAAACCTTCCCGTAGTGACCAGTGAGTACCTTAGACTCGTGAGCTGATTGTGGTGGTATGGGACACCACATTCGAGCTGTCGGCCTACTCTGATTGGTGATGAGCCCTTTGTAGTGACCTCGAGCGTATTCTGAGTCTACGTGAGGCGACGACCCTTCCATAGCAACAAGAGTACAACTAGGCCTGTATTGATAAGGTGATGGGGGAGCGGTACAACGAGTGCGAGCAACAGCCCTGGCAGCCCTTACAGTGACCTAGAAATATAACATCGTATGAGATTACTAGGAGTGACGACCCTAGACAGGATCTGTGTTGGGATTGATATAAGGGAAGTACCTTAGTTTCCCAATATTGTTGTATGAAAGGACTAATAACAACTCGGTAATCATATCCACATCGTACTGCATGTGCCTGGAAGATGTGGAGCATTGAGGGAAGAAAGCATGCCGCGGACGTAAGATGGTGTCGCATGAGGGAGTATGTCGGTTAGGACATCCATCATGTCATTTCATACTTGCATTAACAATAGTATCTAGGAATGTCTGATTGTTTGCTTTACTATTGTCGCGTGATTGATTTGATAACATGTTAATCTTTGCTCTATGATTCCACTGAGTTGATCACTCACTCACACATTACGGGACGGTGTTTCCAACACCTACCAGACTCTGTCTTAGATGCAGGTTGTTAGGTGATTCAGGAGCTGGAGCCGGACTACTACGAGGACCAGGATGAGTTCTTGTACATGCAGTTCTCGAACGGCTTCGCATAGGTGGCTTGGATCGGTGGATTTTTGCTAGTTGGACTATTACATGACATTTGATTTTGGTTTATGATATGTATATGTGACTCAGTGATGTATTCATACCTTGGAGACAGCTCGAGATTATTTTATTTTATACACAGTGATATATATATCTTTTAGTCTTCCGCTTGCGTTTTATCACTGGATCTGGAGTATGAATTATAGTTTTGGTATAATCACACTCATATTAATGCACTAACTGAGACAACATTGAATCATCAGCATATTTGTTGCATAAGTGATGGTCTGGAACTCGGGAGTCGGGTTTCTACCCGACCCCCGATTTTCAAGGTGTTACATTATGTATCCATTAGCATACGTATTGGGGCGAATCCTTTCATCAAAGGGTTATCGCCTATGCAACAATCATAAATCCATGACAGTTAGCCGTGGTGAGCACGAAAGCGAATTTCATACTTATTCAATCATTTTTACAAACACTTAGAATACATACATTCTTATACATGTATATGTTGATTATACTTGCATTAGGCCAAATTCTTTTACTAGGGAGTTTCCCCATATACCACTTGCATCTACCCATGATGGATAATCGTGGCATGCATGAATCCGAGTTCCATATTCATTTACACATTTTCCCAAACACGTGGGCTACACCCTTTAATGTATAGAGCGTATATTGGCCATGACGTGATTTAGGGCAAGTCCGTTCGCTAAGGAGTTGTCACACATGTAACAAGCATATTCTCATGACAAATAATCATGCTAAATATAAATCCAAATTCTATACGTATACGGTATTTTCTACAAATACGAGGAATACAGTATATTCAACATAATTAACATATAACTGAAAAACGAAATAAATAATACTTTATACATGTGAAATAGTATCCTAAGAAAGAATAAATCATTCCTTAACATTGAAAGTCTTGAAAACCATAACCTAAACATATATAGTCCGCACCTTAAACCAGAAAATGTGAAATGGATATGATTCAGACGATAAGTCGTCGTCAACGGCGGATTGACAACCTAGAACATGAAATAGATTAGCTATATCATCACTTAAACTATACTAAGCCCTAAAACAGGTTTGGGTTAGGATTTCTTACCTAGGATTGGAGTCAGAAATGCCGGAATAGCGATACGGATGGGTGGATTAGACACGTAGTGAAGCTGGAAAGAATCCCAGGAAGCAGCACCAACTTCTCCCTCACTTTCTCTCTTTTCTCCCTCTTGGAGAGGTAAGGTTTAGAAATTCGTATGGGATTTGGAATGAGGGTTTTAAGCCCTATTTATAAGCCTAAACTTGACAAAAATAGACTTAAGGCCAAGGTATACTTAGATTATAATCAAATCGGGCCTGTTCCAATCCAACGGAGCATTTCTGGAGGTCCTGTTACTAAATGCGGTCGGTCTTAAGCTCTCTAATATCGGATCTAAGTCAAGCTAAGTTTTCATTCCGGTCGGGTTTCCAGATCGACTGTGGCGGACCAGTTTCAGTTCAACAGTTATGGGAATTCGATTAGAGCTACAAGTACTATGACATGTAAGGGCCACCTATCTTGATCCGAGGGTGAATTTGGGTCGAATTCTAATGGTCAGAACACTTAAAAATAACGCGCAAGTGAAACGTTCCAGATTCCTTCAAATTATAATTAATTTTTTCAAAAATCTTCCTTTTCTTACTCTTTTTACTCCGGGCTCAATAAAATGGTCTCAGGACATCGGTTGGTCTTGATTTTCCAAGTGATTATCAAGTCCAACTAGGCGGTCGTAATGGTCTAAGTTCATAGCTATCAGACTCTCGATGCGCGTTCTAGAACTGTAACGTCTCGAAAAGATCCGTACGGAGACCCGAGTACCACCTCAGGCAGAAATCACTTAGGATCGATTCCTTTAAAAATTTAGTGTAAGTTAAGAAGTGCTACATTACCTTAGCAGTGAAATTAGCACTGTTTGCTTTAAATACATTCTGCAAGACCCAAAACTTGTCGAATCGTTAATGCTATAACCTCCTGAAACCTAGGATCAAACTCTAAATCCATCTGTTCTCAGGAACCCTTTGAAACTTTGTAATGGATCTAGAACGCATGGTGAAATTTCAATATCTACAATCTCAGACCATTATGACCACTTAGTTGGACTTGACAATCATTTCAAAAATCAAGCCCAACTGATGTTCTGAGGCTATTTCATTGAGCCTGGAGCAAGGAGTGTGAGAGAGAGTAAAATTCTTTAAAAATTAAATGTGATTTAAATAAATCTGGCATGTGTCGCTTGTGGATTAATTATAAGGATACAGACCATTGGAATCTGACCCAAATACACCCTCAGATCAGGGAACATTTCCCACACATGTCAGTGTACTTGGAATCCCTGATCGAATCTGAGTGACCGCTGAACTGAAACTGGTCCGCCACGTGCGATCTGAAAACTCAATCGAACTAAAAGCTTAATGTGATCAGGATCCAACATCCATAAGCTTAAGTCTGACCGCATTCAGTCAGGGGACCTCCAGAAATGTTCTTTTAGATCGAAAAAGAACCGATTTGGCTATAACCCAAGTATACCTTGGTTTAAAGTCTAAATAGGTGAGTTTCTAACCTATTTAAGGACCTTAAACCTCTCACATCCCTCCCATACAAATTTGCAAGAAATCCTAGGAAAGAGAAGAGAGAAAAGAGAGAGATTGTGTGGAAGTTGTGAGGGAAAGTTCCTGTCGCTCGATCTTGTTACTGCACATGCTTAGCCATCGTGTTCTAATCACTCTTCCGGTGATTCTGACTTCATTCTAGGTAAGAAAACCCTAACCTTAACCTGTTTTAGGATTCCTATCAATACAAGTAGTGAAGTAGCTAACTTATCTTGTGATATAGGTCGTCATATTGACGTAGACGAAACATAGAGTTTCTATTTGATTCATTACGCTCCTACGACGTAAGGTGCGGATTTTAGATGCTTAGGTTACCTGTTTTCAAAGCTTTTAGTGTTGTTTAATAGTAGATTATCGACAAGAATCCTATTTGACATGTAGAACATGTTGCCTATTTTTCATTTCGAATACGTACGAAGAATATGAGATTTAGGGTATTTTAGGTATTTGTAGGAAATACTGTATACGTATGTATTTTGCCGATATGATTGCCATGTGTATTTGTCACATCGAGGAAGCTATAGGTGTGAAGTTGAAGTTCAGTACTACTTTCCACCCACAGACAGACGGTCAGACAGAGCGGGTGAACCAGATTTTAGAGGACATATTGTGGGCTTGCGTGTTGGACTTCAAAGACAGTTGGGATGATTCTCTTCCATATGCGAAGTTCGCGTACAACAACAGTTTCCAGGCCATTATCGGTATGGCACCTTATGAGGCCTTTTATGTGTGTCCTTGCTGAGCACCGCATTGCTGGGCAGAGGTCGGTGAGCGCAGATTGATTGGCCCAGAGATAGTGCAGGCGACCTCGGAGAAGTTTGACATCATCAGACACTGACTTCTTACAGCGCAGAGCAAACAGAAGAGTTATGCCGATACGAGACGGCACCCGCTAAAGTTCGCAGTTGGAGATCACGTAATTTTGAGAGTTTCCCTTATGAAAGGAGTTCTTCGGTTCGTGAAGAAGGGGAAACTAGCACTGTGATTTATTGGTAAGTTCCAAATTCTTGACCGTGTGGGTGCAGTGGCATATCGTCTGGCTTTACCTACGCCTCTCACAAGCGTACACAACGTATTTCATATTTCTATGTTAAAGAAGTCGTTCCTGATCCTTCTCATATCATCAGATAGGAGAAGGTGCAGTTAGGTGAAGATGTTACATATATACTGCAACCGGCGCGTATATTGGACAGGAAGGAGCAGGTATTGCGTATCAAGGTCATCCCCCTTGTAAAGGTGTTGTGGACGCTTACACTGAAGAAGAGGCTACATGGGAGACAGAAGCTGAAATCAGAAAGAACTACCCACAGCTTCTCGAGGAGTATGAAAAGGTATGAATTTCAAGGATAAAATTTATTGTTTAAGGGGGGTAGATTGTAACGTCTCAGAAAAATTCGTACAGAGACCCGAGTACCACCTCCGGCAAAAATCACTTAAGATCGATTCCTTTAGAAATTTATCATAAGTTAACTAGCGCTACATTAGATTAGTTGTGAAATTTGCACTGTTCGCTTTAAATACGTTCTGCAAGACCCAAAACTTGTGGAATCGTTAATGCTATAACCTCCTGAAATCTAGGATCAAACTCTAAATCCATCTGTTCTCAGGAACCCTTTGAAACTTTGTATTGGATCTAGACCGTGTGGCGAAAGTCTGATATCTACAATCTCAGACCATTATGATTGCTTAGTTGGACTTGACAATTGTTTCAAAAATCAAGCCCAACTGATGTTCTGAGGCTATTTCATTGAGCCTGGAGCAAGGAGTGTGAGAGAGAGTAGAATTATTTAAAAATTAAATGTGATTTAAATAAATCTGGCATGTGTCGCTTGCAGATTAATTATAAGCATTCAGACCGTTAGAATCTGACCCAAATACACCCTCAGACCAGGGAACATTTCCCACACATGTCAGTGTACTTGGAATCCCTGATCGAATCTCAGTGACCGCTGAACTGAAACTGGTCCGCCACGTGCGATCTGGAAACCCGATCGAACTGAAAACTTAATGTGATCAAGATCCAACATCCATAAGCTTAAGTCCGACCGCATTCAGTCAGGGGACCTCCAGAAATATCCTTTTAGATTGAAAAAGAACCGATTTGGCTATAACTCAAGTATACCTTGGTTTAAAGTCTAAAAAGGTGAGTTTCTAACCTATTTAAGGACCTTAAACCCTCTCACATCCCTCCCATACGAATTTGTAAGAAACCCTAGGAAAGAGAAGAGAGAAAAGAGAGAGATTGTGTGAAAGTTCTGAGGCAAAGTTCCTGTCGCTCGATCTTGCTATTACACGTGCTTAGCCATCGTGTTCTAATCACTCTTTCAGTGATTTTGACTTTATTCTAGGCAAGAAAACCCTAACCTTAACTTGTTTGAGGATTTCAATCAATACAAGTAGTGAAGTAGCTGATTTATCTTGTGATATAGGCCATCATATTGACGTTGAGGAAGCATAGAGTTTCTATTTGATTCGTTACGCTCCTACGGCGTAAAGTGTGGATTTTAGATGCTTAGGTTACCTATTTTCAAAGCTTTCAATGCCGTTTAATAGTAGATTATCGACAAGGATGTTGTTTAACAAGTAGAACATGCTGCCTGTTTTTCATTTCGAATACGTACGAAGAATATGAGATTTAGGGTTTTTCTAGGAAATACTGTATACATACGTATTTTTCCAATATGATTTCCTTGTGTATTTGTCGTGTTCCTATACTGGTTATGCGTGTATGATCGGTTCGGCGAAGAGTTTCGCCCTAATGCACATTATTGGCCGACATACGCTATGTAGGCTAATGTGTGTAGGTTAATTGTTTGTATAAAGTTTTGTATAAGTATTGAGTAAATATTGTTGTAGATTAGTTTGGATATTGGATTCTCAATTAATATGATGATGTATATGATTTCCTCCTTGTTTGTTATATTGAATTTATTTCCCTATATACATGAAATGCTTATCTTTGGTTGAATTGCTTATGTTGTATGTTATAACATGCTGCTAGCATGCTTGGATTATTTGTATTTCATTTTTATCACTCTCATATGATCATTGAATTAAATTACAAGTGTTTGGGGCTATACTCTAGTCCAGGCAGTCGGTAACAGATTTGAATTCGTGGTTGGCTTCTATTCGCCACGAAGGACGCGTCGACGAACCCGAGTCGTGCTTTGGTTGACGGCAGTGGTTAGGCCACACGAGGTGCTTATGCACTTCATGTCGTTCAGCTTGAGGTACGCTCGTACTAGTCGAGCTCGTCAAGTAACCCAACTGACCATTGTATGTTCACCTTGTATTGGTTATAACTGCTTGAACCTAGGGTACTGAACTTACAGTGAAAACCCTAATAACCTTGATCCATTAAGACTCATGAGCCGGGCATGGCAGTATGGGACATCGTGGTCGAGCTGTCGGCCTACGCTGTGGCGACAAACCTCCCCGTAGTGACCAGTGAGCACCTTAGGCTCGTGAGCCGATTGTGGTGGTATGGGACACTACATTCGAGCTGTCGGGCTACTCTGATTGGTGACGAGCCCCTTGTAGTGACCTCGAGCGTATTCTGAGTCTACGTGAGATGACGACCCTTCTGTAGCAACAAGAATACAACTAGGCCTATATTGATAAGGTGATGGGGGAACGGTGCCACGAGTGCGTGCAACAGCCCTTGCAGTGACCTAGAAATATATCATCATATGAGACTACTAGGAGTGACGACCCTAGACAGGATCTGTGTTGGGAATGATATAAGGGAAGTACCTTAGTTTTCCAATACTGCTGTTTGAAAGGACTAATAACAACTCGGTAATCATATCCATATCGTACTGCATGTGCCTAGAAGATGTAGAGCACTGAGGGAAGAAAGCATGCTGCGGACGTAAGATGTGTCACATGAGGGAGTATGTTGTTAAGGGCATGCATCATTACAACATCTCATCCCTGCATTAATAACAGTATCTAGGAATGTTTGATTACTTGCTTTACTATTATCACGTGATTGATTTGATAACATGCTAATCTTTGCTCTATGATTCCACTGAGTTGATCACTCACTCCCACGTTACGGGATGGTGTTTCCAACACCTAACAGACTTTGTCTTAGATGCAGATAGCGAGGCGATTCAGGAGCTGGAGCCGAACTACTACGAGGATCAGGATGAGTTCTCGTACATGCAGTTTTTTGAAGGCTTCACATTGGTGGACTGGATCAGTGGGATTTTGCTAGTTGGACTATCACATGACATTTGATTTTAGTTTGTTATATGTATTTATAACTCAAAGTTATATTCATACTTTGGAGACAGATTGAGATTGTTTTGTTTTACATAAAGTGATATATATATATATCTTCCAGTCTTCCGCTTGCATTTTATCACTGAATCTGGAGTATGAATCACAGTTTTGGTATAATCTCACTCATGTTAATGCACTAACTCAGACAACATTTAATCATAAGCATATTTGTTGCATAAGTGATGGTCTGAAACTCGGAAGTTGAGTTGTCACTCGACCCCCAATTTTTAGGGCATTACAAGTTGGTATCAGAGCATGATTGGATTAAACCGGACCTAATTTATGATCACGAGACGTACGCTGTCACCCTTTTAGTAAGGTGGGTGCGAGAAAAATATAGGAACACTCATAGGATTCCAGTTTCGTCAATTGGCGAAGTTCACCCAAAACGATCATTTTGGTTGAGTCTGTGTGCATCCATGGTCGCATGAAATGACCCCGGACCACTTCTAATTCGTGTGGACGAGCCTAGACCCTTGTTGACCCCATCCCAACAGTTAAATACCACTAAATGTAAATGTGCAACAGTTAGTACCCGAGACGACACGAAATGGTTTGAAACGGAGTCGTGGGCCTACCCACGCTAATCCAGAGTGATCCAGGATGGGACCGACATGTATTTGGGGCCCTTAGCGCAGGAGGACCTCGCCTAAATGGTGAGGCCTCGCCAAACAGTCCAGCGAGTGGCGAGGACCTCGCCGGTTCGGCGAGGCCTCACCGGTAAACGGGCTGGGTTCAGTCAGGCCTTCAGGCTGAAGGTGTTTCGGGGTTAGGGTAACCCCCTTAGGTATGGGTCGTCCCATAAAACATCCCTAAACTGCTACCTCCTTCACAAAACAAACCCCCAAGCTCTCCCTTTCTCTCCTATTTGCTAGTTTTCCTCTCAAATCTCATTTCTAACCACTCCCATCACTGTTTTCTACCTCAATCCACTCCCCTTCATCGTTTGCAGTGGTACACACTCCCCTCTCTCTCCATTCTCTCACGTTTTGAGCTCTTACATCCTCCATTTGAAGCTCAAATCATGTAAGCTTCCAACCCAACCCATCTCTTCCTTTTCCTTTCTTCAAACTTGGTGTTTGGAGCCTTTACAACCCCTGTTGGTCAAAAACCTCAGCCCTTAATCCCCCTTTCTTTCATTTTCCATGGCCTTCTTTGAGTTTGTGGCGGCCATATTCTCAATTTTCATCGTCCTCTCTCTCACGGACAAGAGGAAGAGTGTCGTTGATGAAGCTGGGCCTAGTCGCCCCTCACGTTCAAGAAAGCCGAGTGGCGGCGCCGCTAGTTCAAGCGCCGCCGCAAGTCCAAGTGCGCTCCAGAGTTTCAGACGAAGCGGGATCTTGATACCCGATCTCCTGCTGAAAGGGCTTGGTTGGTGGAACAACCCCATGGAATTTATGAGGCCCGTCGGGTCCTTTTTGAAGCTCAGATGGATGGGCGACTCTTTGGGGAATATCAGTTGCTCGAGCTCATGGAACAGGCCCAGTGGGGTCCGTTATTTGATGCCAGGCAACGCGCAAATGCAAGCACGGTCCGAGCTTTCTATGCCAACATTCACGAGGCTACGCTGGAACCCTTGTAGTTTCGGGTCTTATATGGAGTGAATTTATGGGCCACAGTTGACGTCAGATTGATATCTAGACTTCTAAATGTGCCCCTTGGTGAGGTACATGCAAGCGCTAAGAATCTGAATAGTATGCGTGAAAGGGATCGCCATACACGTTCCCTTTGTGGCCGACTGGTTGAGTGGCAGCCGAACCGGAGTCATCTTGCGTCCCATATGACAGACGACTTCCGCTTGCTCCACCACATATTCACATTCAATGTCTACCCTAGGTGGAGCAACTGTAGTGAGTGTACGCGTCTCATGGTGGACTTCCTGTATCAGGTGGGGCAGAGGGAAAACCTGTGTGTACCTTCGTTCGTGTTGCGACAGATAGTTCAGGTTGTACTCTCTAGAAGGAGGACTGAGTCACTCCCATACGACCGACTCATATGCAGGATTGCACTTGAGTTTGGTTATAGCCTTGGTGGGGAGATGCCGGTGTCGATTCATCAAATCAATGAAGCTACCCTCAATCAGATGGAGATCGGGCCACGGCAACGCCAAACTCAACTTGAGGAGAGCGAAGATAAGACTGAGAGCAAAGAATAAGAGAGTGAAGAAGAAGTCCGGGCCGAGATCCAAGAAGAGGAACAAGAAGAGGAAGAACCAGAGGCCCAGAGCACAGATGAGAGCTCTCCTCCTACGGCACCAGGGCAGGGTTCTGGTCAGGCTTCTTGGGATACTCGTGTAGCTCACCTAGAGGAGGATCATACTGCCCTACGACAGGGCCAGGCTGCCTTACAACAGGACATTACAGATCTGCGGGGCCTTGTAAAGAACAAGTTCAAGAAGGTGACTAGCACCTTGAAATCTATCTTGTGTTGTTTGCAGGATAAGGGTGCCCCTCCTCCATCGCCAGACTTGGACAAGTAATTAGATTGCAGATGTTTGTTGGTCGTATGTAGGTTGTTTTGTGTTTCCTGTGTGTGAGCCTAAGAAGGTTTAGTAGTTGGTTTGTGTTGCAATTGTAGGATTCACTAGCTTAGTTTCCCATGTGCTTCCTGTCATGATGCATGTAAAGTTATATCTCTTGTATTGTGACAAATTTTGATTAAATGAAATGCATGAAGTTTCTTCGGTTTGTTATGTGAATGATTGTGTGGTGTGTTTGTGCTATTACTGAAACTGACTAGGTTGCACCCTATTTTGAATATAGGGAATGCCACCTAAGGTTACTCGAAGCACGGCACGTCTTACGCTGGGTGAGCCGATGGATCGGGTCCCTCCCTAGAGTGATGATCGTATGGACCCTGCTGTGGGCCTGATTCATGAGACTGCACCTGAGTCTTATCCTTCTGCGGGTCCTGCAGTCGAATCGCCACCTTTTACACCACCAATTCATGAATACCGTGTGTCTTCCTCGACACAGTATGTGCCTCAGCCTGCTCCATCTCCTGATAGATTTGAGCAGTTGATGACCATGATGCACTAGCAGCATCAGCAGGTTTTAACTACTATCGCAGGGGCCTTAGCCCAGGGTGGAAGTGCGACTCCACCTGCACCATCTGTGCATCCAGCTGAGGATGTTGGGACTTCGACTCAGGATGAGGGTATGGCTCATCCTGCATCATCTTCCTACCCTACGGGGAATGTTGCTGATACCAGAGGCCTACTTGAGTGATTCCAGCGCTTGCGACCTCCTACTTTTGTGGATTCTCATAGACCCGAGGAGGCCGAGTACTAGCTCGACCGCATCTTGAAGATGTTGAGGATGCTGCACTTCTCGGAGTCTGAGCAGGTTGAGTTGGCCACTTTTATGTTCCAGAGAGAGGCTAGTTTATGGTGGTATAGCGTATTACGGACGGTTGCAATTGGCTACATATAGACTTAGGCAGCATTCGAGTTCCATTTCCATGAGAAATACTATCCACAGGCCTACCGACACGAGAGGGAGAATGAGTTTTTACGCCTCAAGTAGGGAGGCATGTCAGTTACGGAGTACGAGTATCGATTTACAAAGTTGGGCAGATATGTCCCTACGATACTGACGGATGAGAAGATGCAGATACGACGTTTCTCTGAGGGTTTGCGACCTGATATTCGGTCGAAGATGTGTTGTGTCAGCATACCCTCTTATGCCGAGTTGTACACATGTCTATGTGGGCAAAGCAGGATGTAGATTGCTTGACACGTTCTCGTGGCCCTATGGTTGCTAGGCCACGACCAGATACCCAGAGCAGGCCATTCCTCAGCAAGAGGCCTCGCGTTGATTCTCCTCCTAAGACTACAATGCCAGTACTTCCGATGAGGGCCCAGGTGTGACCTGTACTTACTGTGGGAGACCGGGTCACACTGCAGAGAGTTATTTTGCTCGGATGAGAGATAAAGGATTTTCACCACCATAAAAGATTGACCGTCCTCACCCACATGCTCTATCCGCTCCACCGTTACGGTCAGCTCCTACGCATCCTACTTTCAGACCTCCCATACCTTAGTTTTGGCCACCTCAACGGCCCATGGTACCGCGACCGAACCATCCACAGCAGGCTCGGATACGTGCATTGACAGCAGATGCATCTGGGACAGAGACTGCTCCACCCTTGGCCTTTGAGGTCATAACCCACATTGGAGGTACTCCTATATTCCTGATGGTGGATACAGGATCCACGATTTTATTAATATCTCATTCAGTAGTCAAGCGCCTTGGGCTATGGACTACTCGGATGGTTGGGGTGCGAGTCCTTTCAGCACATAGGACTTTTACTGATGCCACTATGATGTGTGAGGGTTGTTTGCTAGATCTAGGGAACAGGACGATGACTATTAACCTTGTCGTCGACCCCTCCCTCTATTATTTAGATGTCATTCTTGGCATGGATTGGCTGACTACAGGGAGGGCCGAGATTGACTGCGAGACCCGTATGGTAACAGTTTATAAGCCGGAGGGTACATCTTTTACATTTTCGGTGCAGGTCAGTTGTCCCTTTTGAGTACTTTACTACGCTTCCTTATTGAGGGATGTTGATGCCCTGACACTTGAGAACATGCCAGTAGTCTGTGATTATGAAGATCTGTTCAGGAAGATTCCTGGGTTGCCACCTCAGCGTGAGATAGATTTTTCTATCGACCTGGTACCCGGTTCGATGCTCATCTCACTGCCAACGTATCGCATGGCCCCATGTGAGATGGAGGAGTTGAGGAAACATATCGATGATCTGTTGGAGACTGGCTTTATACAGCCGAGTGTGTCTCCTTGGGGAGCACCGGTGTTATTTGTGATAAAGAAGGATGGTTCACTGCGATTATGTATTAATTATCACTAGCTGAATCAGATTACGGTGAAGAATAAGTACCCTTTGCCCAGGATTGATGACCTGTTTGATCAACTGAGAGGAGCGCAGTACTTCTAGAAGATTGATCTGCAGTCAGGGTATCACCAGTTGCGTTTCAGGGATGAGGACGTGCAGAAGACGGCTTTCAAGACTAGTTTCGGCCATTATGAGTTCCTCGTGTTGTCGTTTGGTCTTACGAATGCACCAGCCGTGTTCATGGATCTGATGAAGAGGGTGTTTCGGCCGTTCCTCTATCGATTCGTCATCGTGTTTATAGACGAAATTTTAGTATACTCCAGGAGTCGGGAGGAGCATGAGGAGCACTTACGATCAGTCCTGGATACTCTGAGACAGCACCAGTTGTTCGCACAATATAAGAAGTGTGACTTTTGGAAGGAGGAAGTCAAGTTCCTGGGACATATGGTGTCTAAGGATGGGATGGCGGTGGACCTTGCTAAGGAAGCCGCGGTGCAGGACTAGAAGTAGCCTGGTTCGGTTACCGAGGTGAGGAGTTTCCTGGAACTTGTTGGCTACTATCGACGATTCATTCGGGACTTCTCCAAGATAGCCAGATCCTTGACTCAGTTGACACTGAAGGATCTGAAGTTCGCCTGGAATGAGAAGGCGGAGGCAGCTTTTCAGGAGCAGAAGGACAGGCTGACGTCTGCCCCTGTGCTAGTATTGCCAGAGAAAGGGGTCAAGTATACGATATATATAGATGCGTCTTACGTTGGTCTAGGTTGTGTCCTTATGCAGAAAGACAGGGTGATTGCATATGCCTCGAGACAGTTGAGGAAGCACGGGGAGAATTACCCTACACACGACCTTGAGTTGGCTGTTGTCATTTTCACATTGAAGCTCTGAAGACATTACCTCTATGGAGAGGAGTTCGAGCTCTTTTGCTACCACAAGAGCCTCAAGTACATATTCACGCAGTGGGACTTGAATATGAGGCAGCGGCGATGGATGGAGACTTTGAAGGACTTTAAGTTCGAAGTTTCCTACCATCCGGGCAAGAAGAACCTTGTGGCTGACGCGTTGAGCCGCAAGAAGGCGATAGAGTTTGCGGCTCCACTGATGGTAGCTGAGTGGGACATGGTTGAGTTTTTGTGAGACTTTGAGCAGAAACTCACTGTGGAGGAGCCATTTGAGTTTATCGCACATGTTTAGGTGCGACCTCTTATTGATGACAGGGTCATCGCGGCGCAGAGGGACGACGAGCGTCTGACTAAGCTTCGAGAGCAGGCTATGATGATGCAGACGTAGAGTGGTGAGTTGGAACGGATGGGGGCTTACGTTATCGTGGTCGCCTATGCATCCCAGATGTCCCTGACTTGAGGTGAGAGATTCTCCAGGCAGCGCACAATTCTAGACTTGCGATGCATCCAGGCAGCACAAAGATGTATTGTGACATGAGGAGAACCTATTGGTGGGATGGCATGAAGACCCACATCGCAGATTTCGTGTCCCGTTGTCTCACTTGCCAACAGGTGAAGGCAGAGCATCGCCGACCTCCTATTCTCCTTCAGCCTATGCCTATAGTAGAGTGGAAGTGGGACTTTATTTCTATGGATTTCATTTCGGGACTGCCGAAGATGAGGAAGGGACATGATTCTATTTGGGTGATCGTCGACCGTTTGACGAAGTCGGCGCACTTCCTACCAATCAGAGTTACGAACTCTGCAGACGAGTTGGCTAGACTATACATCAGGGACATAGTGCGTCTGCATGGAGTTCCCTTAAAGATCGTGTCAGACAGAGACATGCGCTTCATTTCTATTTTCTGGACTCGCATCCAGGAAGCTATGGGTGTGAAGTTGAAGTTCAGTACTGCATTCCACCCACAGACAGACGGTCAGACAGAGCGGGTGAACCAGATTTTAGAGGACATGCTGCGGGTTTACGTGTTGGACTTCAAAGACAGTTGGGATGATTGTCTTCCATATGCGGATTTCACCTACAACAACAGTTTTCAGGGCAGTATCGGTATGGCACCTTATGAGGCCTTTTATGGGCGTCCTTGCCGAGCACCGCATTACTGGGCAGAGGTCGGTGAGCGCAGATTGATTGGCCCAGAGATAGTGCAGGCGACCTCGGAGAAGATTGACATCATCAGACGCTGACTTCTTATAGCGCAGAGCAAACAGAAGAGTTATGCCGATACGAGACGGCACCCGCTAGAGTTCGCAGTTGGAGATCACGTAATTTTGAGAGTTTCCCCTATGAAGGGAGTTCTTTGGTTCGTGAAGAAGGGGAAACTAGCACTGTGATTTATTGGTAAGTTCCAAATTCTTGACCGTGTGGGTGCAGTGGCATATCTTCTGGCTTTACCTATGCCTCTCGCAAGCGTACACAACGTATTTCATATTTCTATGCTGAAGAAGTCATTCCTGATCCTTCCCATATCATCATATGAGAGCAGGTGCAGTTAGGTGAAGATGTTACATATATACTGCAACCGGCGCGTATATTGGACAGGAAGGAGCAGGTATTGCGTATCAAGGTCATCCCCCTTGTAAAGGTGTTGTGGACGCTTACACTGAAGAAGAGGCTACATGGGAGATAGAAGCTGAAATCAGAAAGAACTACCCACAGCTTCTCGAGGGGTATGAAAAGGTATGAATTTCAAGGACAAAATTTATTGTTTAAGGGGGGTAGATTGTAACGTCTCAGAAAAATTCGTACGGAGACCCGAGTACCACCTCCGGCAGAAATCACTTAAGATCGATTCCTTTAGAAATTTATCATAAGTTAACTAGCGCTACGTTAGATTAGTTGTGAAATTTGCACTGTTCGCTTTAAATACGTTCTGCAAGACCCAAAACTTGTGGAATCGTTAACGCTATAACCTCCTGAAACCTAGGATCAAACTCTAAATCCATCTGTTCTCATGAACCCTTTGAAACTTTGTATTGGATCTAGACCGTGCGACGAAAGTCTGATATCTACAATCTCAGACCATTATGACTGCTTAGTTGGACTTGACAATCGTTACAAAAATCAAGTCCAACTGATGTTCTGAGGCTATTTCATTGAGCATGGAGCAAGGAGTGTGAGAGAGAGAGTAGAATTCTTTAAAAATTAAATGTGATTTAAATAAATCTGGCATGTGTCGCTTGGAGATTAATTATAAGCATTCAGACCGTGGGAATCTAACCCAAATACACCCTCAGACCAGGGAACATTTCCCACACATGTCAGTGTACTTAGAATCCCTGATCGAATCTGAGTGACCGCTGAACTGAAACTGGTCCGCCACGTGAGATCTGTAAACCCGATCGAACTGAAAACTTAATGCGATCAGGATCCAACATCCATAATCTTAAATCCGACCGCATGCAGTCAGGGGACCTCCAGAAATATCCTTTTAGATCGAAAAAGAACCGATTTGGCTATAACTCAAGTATACCTTGGTTTAAAGTCTAAAAAGGTGAGTTTCTAACCTATTTAAGGACCTTAAACCCTCTCACATCCCTCCCATACGAATTTGCAAGAAACCCTAGGAAAGTGAAGAGAGAAAAGAGAGAGATTGTGTGAAAGTTCTGAGGGAAAGTTCCTGTCGCTCGATCTTGCTATTACACGTGCTTAGCCATCATGTTCTAATCACTCTTTCGGTGATTCTGACTTTATTCTAGGTAAGAAAACCCTAACCTTAACCTGTTTGAGGATTTCAATCAATACAAGTAGTGAAGTAGCTGACTTATCTTGTGATATAGGTCATCATATTGACGTTGAGGAAGCATAGAGTTTCTATTTGATTCGTTACGCTCCTACGGCATAAAGTGTGGATTTTAGATGCTTAAGTTACCTATTTTCAAAGCTTTCAATGTCGTTTAATAGTAGATTATCGACAAGGATGTTGTTTAACATGTAGGACATGCTGCCTGTTTTTCATTTCGAATAGTACGAAGAATATGAGATTTAGGGTATTTGTAGGAAATACTGTATATGTACGTATTTTTCCAATATGATTGCCTTGTGTATTTGTCATGTTCCTATACTAGTTATGCGTGTATGATCGGTTCGGCGAAGAGTTTCGCCCTAATGCACATTATTGGCCGACATACACTATGTAGGCTAATGTGTGTAGGTTAATTGTTTGTATAAAGTTTTATATAAGTAAGTATTGAGTAAATATTGTTGTAGATTAGTTTGGATATTGGATTCTCAATTAATATGATGATGTATATGATTTCCCCCATGTTTGTTATATTGAATTCATTTCCCTATATACATGAAATGCTTATGTTTGGTTGAATTGCTTATGTTGTATGTTATAACATGCTGCTAGCATGCTTGGATTATTTGTATTTCATTTCTGTCACTCTCATATGATCATTGAATTAAATTACAAGTGTTTAGGGCTATACTCTAGTCCAGGCAGTCGGTAATAGATTTGAATTCGTGGTTGGCTTCTATTCGTCACGAAGGATGCGTCGACGAACCCGAGTCGTGCTTTGGTTGACGGCAGTGGTTAAGCCACACGAGGTGCTTATGCACTTCATGTCGTTCAGCTTGAGGTGCGCTCGTACTAGTCGAGCTCGTCAAGTAACCTGACTGACCATTGTATGTTCACCTTGTATTGGTCATAACTGCTTGAACCTAGGATATTGAACTTACCAGTGAAAACCCTAATAACCTTGATCCATTAAGACTCATGAGCCGGGCATGGTGGTATGGGACATCGTGGTCGAGCTGTCGGCCTACGCTGTGGCGACAAACCTCCCCGTAGTGACCAGTGAGCACCTTAGACTCGTGAGCCGATTGTGGTGGTATGGGACACTACATTCGAGCTGTCGGGCTACTCTGATTGGTGACAAGCCCTTTGTAGTGACCTCGAGCGTATTCTGAGTCTACGTGAGGTGACAACCCTTCCGTAACAATAAGAATACAACTAGGCCTATATTGATAAGGTGATGGGGGAATGGTGCAACGAGTGCGTGCAACAGCCCTGACAGCCCTTGCAGTGACCTAGAAATATATCATCGTATGAGACTACTAGGAGTGACGACCCTAGACAGGATCTGTGCTGGGAATGATATAAGGAAAGTATCTTAGTTTCCCAATCCTGTTGTTTGAAAGGACTAATAACAACTCGGTAATCATATCCATATCGCACTGCATGTGCCTTGAAGATGTGGAGCACTGAGGGAAGAAAGCATGTCGCAGACGTAAGATGGTGTCGCATGAGGGAGTATGTCGGTGAGGGCATGCATCATTACAGCATCTCATCCCTGTATTAATTACAGTATCTAGGAATGTTTGATTGTTTGCTTTACTATTATCGTGTGATTGATTTGATAACATGCTAATCTTTTCTCTATGATTCCACTGAGTTGATCACTCGCTCCCACGTTACGGGACGGTGTTTGCAACACCTACCAGACTTTGTCTTAGATGCAGATAGCGAGGCGATTCAGGAGCTGGAGCCGGACTACTACGAGGACCAGGACGAGTTCTCGTACATGCAGTTTTCTGACGGCTTCGCATAGGTGGCCTGGATCAGTGAGATTTTGCTAGTTGGACTATCACATGACATTTGATTTTGGTTTGTTATATGTATTTATAACTCAGAGTTATATTCATACTTTGGAGACAGATCGAGATTATTATTCTTTACATACAGTGATATATATCTTCCAGTCTTCCGCTTGCGTTTTATCCCTGAATCTGGAGTATGAATCACAGTTTTGGTATAATCTCACTCATGTTAATGCACTAACTCAGAAAATATTTAATCATAAGTATATTTTTTGCATAAGTGATGGTTTGAAACTCGGAAGTTGAGTTGTCACTCGATCCCCGATTTTCAGGGCGTTACAAGAACCAATACAAAGTTACAAAGCATTCTCGAGAGAAACTGGGTTTAGAGTTGGATCCTAGATTTCAGGGTAACGTAACGTTAACAATTCTAGAGATTTTGGGTCTTACAGATCATATTTAAAGTGATTGGTGGTAATTTTGTAGGAAATCTAGTGTAGCGCTGGCTAATTCACATTAAATTTCTAAAGAATTAGGTTCTAAATGATTTCTCTAGCTTTGGAATCGAGTTTTGAGAAGTTACCAAGGTGTTATGGTTGACCCATTGCCTAAGGACGTCTAATTCCAGGTTGGCAAAAATCCGGGGTGTTACAACATTGCTCTCCCTCCCATCGATGATGTGTACTATGACATTGGTACCTATGGTTATAGAAAGGAACTACCGAGTGTTGTGGTTGATTTCAGGGACGGGTGTGAGTTTATGGCAAGATGACTAATTCTACCAGAAGTGAGAATTCAATTCGAACTGCGAACACTCCGCTTATATATAGTTCCTCCACCCCATGTTCCCGATTGTAACAAGTCCTTGAGAAGGCCATTTTAGTGGGTGCTGGACCTAACATTCAATTCGAGGGATATATCAGTTTTCTCTGAGCGTGAATAGCTTCTAATGAAAACAACTTCCCTAAGAGTCAGGTCTCACTCCAACAAAGCCTATAAGTATTAGGGGATTCAACAAAGAAGTGAGGTCTCACTCCAACCTAATTAAGCCTACTAATTCAGTCTATCTTTCAATCAACTTAGCATAATCAGTCTCTTATATTACTTAGTACAACCAATAGGCTAGTCTTAATTTAGGAGTATTGGTAATCTAATAGTTGTAGCCCAAAGTCTACGCTCATACACTATATGATCTCATACCCTTTCTCATACAATAAATTACTTTATCGCTTAGGGTCAAAGTTGACTGATTGAAATTGAGTTGCTTGAACTTGAATTTAACTACGCTCGAGCACTCCACGTATGCTCATACCCGCTGAGAAGGTCCTAGGGTTCACATTATCAATTTATTGGATTCCCATACTGTCAGGTCTTACAAAATCTAAGAGCACCACTCTAAGTCCAAAACTCCAAGGGCCTATGTGGCCGATGGTCTCAAGTTGTGTTAAATGGGACTGCTTTCCTACTTCCACCTCAGAATTGGGAGTGGCATATTTGGTAAGTGGGTGGGTTGGGATTCAAATCAATTTCATAGGCTTTGAAAAATGGATCTTGTGTTGGAAAGTATGAGATGAGATTTCCAAATCCCATGATGATGAATTCCTAAGTGAAAGTTGAAAGAAAGTCCGAAATTACATTTAATTGCATACACCAAACATGGTGTTGGAAACCATTTATTGTTGCTTTTACAATTTCATTCATCATAAAACCATTTATGATGGCTTATTAAGTTATGAAGTAGTGAGTACAAGAGGGGGTTCGTGAGCTCAAGGCAAGGAAAAAAAGGAGATGGGAGATGCATGTACCTGTAAAGGGCAGTTGGGAGAACAAAATGTAAAAATAATCTAAGAAGAATAAGGTGGGATATGAAGTTCCCATGCCTTTGAGGCATAAAATGGGGATTTGAGAGGTCAAATGAGGGAGGATGGAGAGTGTAAACAGCACTGGGGATGGGTTTTGAATGGGTAGGGACAGTGGTGCACGAAAATGAAAGAGGAAGTGATTGGAGGGGTGGTTTTTGTCAAAAATCAGACGTTTGAGAGAGAAAGGAGATCTTGGGGGGTCACAAAGTGAAGGAGGGATGACTTTTAGGGGGTTTTTATCAAAAAATCGTACACCAGGGGGCCACCCTAGCCCCCAAACATGATCGTCCCGACCTGTCCTGGCCCGTTTACCTGCGAGGCCTCATCGACTCGGCGAGGTCCTCGCCACCCTTTAGACAATTCAGTGATGCCTCACCATTTGGGTGAGGTCTTCCTCCCCCCTTAGGTCCAAAATGATGTGGGTCCCCCTAAAATTGCCCCAATTGGGTCCTATCTCCATTTTGAGCCTATTTGGGCTAGTTTGGGTCATTTCTGAAGTATTATCGCCTTTAACAATTTCTGGAGGCTGGGATAGGATTAATAGGGGTCTAGACCCGTCGATAGATGGTCTAGGAGTGTTCCGGGGTCGCCTCAAATGATCACGGAGGTGCACGGACTCGATCTCGGCGATTGATTTCGATGAACTTTGCCATCTGGCAAAACCGGAAATCCTATGAATGTTTCTACATTTTTCTCGTACCCACCTAAGTCGAAAAGCGTCAGCGTGCATTGTGTGACCATAACCCAGGTCCGGTTTAATCCAAATCATGCTCTGATACCATCCATAACATCCTGAAAATTGAGGGTCGAGTATAAACTCTACTCCTGAGTTCCAGAACATCACTTATGCAACATTTTCAATGATGGATGAATGTCAGATGTATTAGTGCATAAAACATGAAGTGGATTAAGCCAAAGCAGCATATCATACTCCAGAGACAGTTAACTTTCGCAAGCGAAAGACTGTGATAAATATTTAAAATGTATAATTTATTGTAAGTCTCCGGAGTGTGAACATGTTACTAGGTTAACTATATACATGTATACTCCAAAAATGAAAAAAAAAATATACATGGGTATTTTAAAAGTGTAAGATAACAAGTGTAATAACATCTAATCAGTAACCCTACAACCCCGTCAATCAGAACCTGCATATAGGAGAAATTCTCTTCCTCATCATAAAGTTCGACTCTGCTTCGCAAGCAACGCCATTATCTGAAACTAAAATAGGGACTGGTTCTATTGCAAACACCGTCCCATAACGTGGGAGTGAGTAGCTAACTCAGTGGAACAATAGAGTAAAGATTAACATATTATCAAATCAGTCAAGTGGTAATGATAAAGCAGCACAATCAAACATTCCTAGCTACTCTTGTTAATGCAAGGATGAAATGCAATAATGATGCATTCCCTTGTCTACATACTCCCTCATGTGACACCATCTCACGTTCGCGGCATGCTTTCATCCCTCAGTGCTCCACATCTTTTAGGCACATGCAATGCGATATGATCATGATTTTCGAGTTGTTATTAGTCCTTTTCATACAGCAGGATTGGGAAGCTAAAGTAACTCCCTTGTATCATTTCCCAACAATGATCCAGTCTAGGGTCGTTAGTCCTAGCATATCTCATACGAATTGCAGTTCTAGGTAACTACAAGGGCTGTGACACGCACTTGTTATACCACTCCCCCATCACCTTATCAATACAGGCCTAGTTTGTACTCTTGTTGGTACGGAAGGGTCGTCGCCTCCACGTAGATTCAGAGTACACTCGAGGTCACTACAAAGGGCTGTCAGGGCTGTTACACGCACCCGTTGCACCACTCCCCCATCACCTTATCAGTGTAGGCCCATAGCTCGAATATAGTGTCCCATACCACCATATTCGGCTCACGAGTCTGGATTGCTTACTGGTCACTACGGGGAAGCTCATGGCCCCAGCGTAGGCCGACAACTCGACCACGGTCCCATACCACCATGCCAGACTCATGAGTCTTAGCAGATCAAGGTGCCAAGGTTAATGGGATTTTCACTGGTAAGTTTGGTACTTTAGATTCAAGTAGTAGGCCCCATACATGGTTAACATACATCGAGCTAATCGGGTTACTTGACGAGTTCGACTAGTACAAGCATCCGTTGAGTTGATCGACATGAAGTGCATAAGCACCTTGTGTGGCCTAACCACTGTCAACAAGCAACGCACGACTCGGGTTCGTCAAACACGTCCTACGTGGCGAATAGGTCTCGGCCACGAACTCAAGGCGTATTACCGATTTCCTGGACTATTCAATAGCCCCAAACACATTCAACTACAACATGATGTCCTATGAGATAGTCAAAGAAGTAATGGATTAAGATTACAAATCATTCAATATTATGAATATGTTCTGAAGTGCATTGTAAACATGAATTCACACACATTCAATTCATAATCAAGCAGACATAAAAATAAGTCATACATAGAGGAAATCATACACATCAATGATGTGGTTGAGAATAATATCTCAACCCGCATACAGGTATATCTTGCTAACTACTAACTCATTCAGACACTTTTACAAACACTTACCCTACACATTACATCATACATATTATGTGTTAATTTGCATACGTATTAGGGAAAATCCTTTTGTTAAAGGGTTGTCGCCCATACAAAAATCATATATCCATGACAGTTTGTCATGGCGAGCACGAATACAAAGTTTATACTCATTCAGTTATTTTCACAAACACTTAGGCTACACATACTAAATACATATCGTATGTTGGTATATCATGTATTTGGGCTAAACCTTTAGCCCAGGAGTTGTTACACATACATCTAGCATATATAGATGGTAGTTAATCATGGTAAACACACTTTCATATTTTATACGTATACGATATTTTCTACGAATACAGAGAATACACAAAATTCCATATTCTTCGTATTTAACCGAAATGGAAAAAAGATAGCATGTTCTACATATGAAATAGCATCCATGTCAGGAATCTATCATTATTTGACATTAAAAGCTTTGAAAAATGACAATCTAAACATGTAAAGTCCGCACCTTATGCTGTAAAAGCGTAAAGAAGACGATGGAATCTCTAAGTCTTTGTCAACGTTGATATGATGACCTATAACACGAGGTAAGTCAGCTATTTCGTTACTTACAACTATCGAAATCCTAAAATATATTAGGGTTAGGTTTCCTTACCTAGAAACGAAGTCAAAATCGTCGGAATAGTGATTAGATCGTGATGGTTAAGCACGTGCAGCAGTAGGATAGAGTATCAGGGAGTTCTTTCGACTTCTTCCACACTCTCTCTCTCTTTACTCTCTCTTCTCTCCTAAGGTTTTCTCAAATTCGTATGGGAGGAATGAGAGAAGGGTTAAGGTCCTTATATAGGCCCAAAACTCACCCAATTAGACTCAGGGCAATGGTATACTTAGGTTATGTTCAAATACGGACTGTTCCGTCTCAACGGAGCACTTCTGGAGGTCCTGTTACTGTGTGCAGTCGGACTTAAGCTCATAGAAGCTGGATCTTGATCAAGTTAAGTTTTTAGTTAGATCGGATTTCCAGATCGACCGTGGCGGATCAGTTTCAGTTCAACGGTTACGGGAACTCGATCAGGGATACAAGCACTCTGACATGTAAGGGCTACCTATCCTGATCCAAGGATAAATTTGGGTCAAAATCTAACGGTCAGAATGCTTATAAATAACGCGCAAGCGACACGTCTCAGATTTCTTAAAATTATATTTAATTTCTTAAAAATCCTCATTTTCTCACACTCTTCACTCCGGACTCAAGGAAATCATCTCAGAGCATCGTTTGGACGTGATTTTCGCGGTGCTTGTCAAGTCCAACTACGGGGTCGATATCTTCTAAGTTTATCGCTATCGGACTTTCGACGTGCGGTCCAGGTCTGATATGGAGTTTCAAAGTGCTCCCGAGAATAACTGGGTTTAGAGTTGGATTCTATATTTTAGGGTAACTTAGCATTAACAATTCTAGGTTTTGGATCTTACAGATCGTATTTAAAGTGGTTGGTGCTACTTTCGTAGTAATCTAGTGTAGCGCTAGTTAATTTACGTTAAATTTCTAAGAAATTTAGTTCTAAATGATTTCTTTGCTTTGGAATTGAGCTTTAAGAGTGATACGGTTGACCCATTGCCTAAGGACGTCTAACTCCAGGTTGGCAAAAATCTTGGGTGTTACAATCAATCTTTGTGTTTTTCCCTTCAACCAGGCCTACATGGTCTGTCCAACCATGCAGGCCCATTCTGGGCAGCAAGATGGGCCCTATTTGTTAGATGTTGGGTGTCCCACTAGTAGACAGCTATGGTAAAGTACATGTAAGAGAGAAAGAGAGAGAGAGAGAGAGAGAGAGAGAGAGAGAGAGAGAGAGAGAGAGAGAGAGAGAGAGAGAGAGAGAAATGGTGGTGGTAGGAGGGGCTCCACCACTATGAGCTCCTCTCATGCATGCACATGTAGATTAAGTGGGCTTCACATAGATGGGCCATGCATTAGAAATTTTGGTGGGGAAATCCCATTTCCACCACATAAATCAAGGCCTAGGTGGCCATAACAAGTTGCATGACATAGAAACTTCATGGTGGGATCCATGAAGAATGGTCCCACCATGGATACATACATGGAAGATATGGTTGGCCATTGGCTACACCTAGGGACCAAGATGGGATCTCCACCATTGATTGGTGGGTCCCACTTGCCCCATGCTAAAAAGGATGAAGATCAACGCAAGGATATATAAGAAACAAGTGTTAAGAAGCAGTTACCTCAAACCTCTTCCTCCTTCCACCAATAGGTTCTAGAGCTCCAGTTGGGTTGATTTAATGGTTGAGATGGGCTTTGGAAGGTTAGATTGAGAGATCTTAGGCTGCAATGGGGCTAGATTTTTAGGATGGGTTTCTCTCCAAGGTGAGACGTCTAAGCTCCTTGGAGTTACAATGGAGGAAGGGAGAGAGACTGGGAGAGAGAGGGAGAAAAGAGAGAGAAATGATGGTTTGTAAGAGCAATCGTGGCATGTGTAAGAAGCATGGAAGAGAAAGGGCATCATTACTAGCATGCGTCGATAAGAGAGTCATGCTTAAATGATTACATGTAAGAGGCATGGGTGGTGATGCCATCATCATGATTATTTTAGGGAAATGCACTAACTGGAATGGCCCTATAACGTGCGGTCCCCGACCATGATGATGCGCGGGCCACATCTCACAATCTAAGCATCAGATTTGCACAAAAGATATGACGATGATGCGGTCGCAATGGCATAGGTCTTGGGTTGAGTCAGCTTGGGTTTACGGGATATAACTTAGGGTGACTCGCAAATGCTATCTATAGGTCGCGGGTCACCAAAATTCGACGGGGAAGATAGCGGGATCCTAAGGAACGGAATGGTACCAGAACACAGGCCTGTCACCCACTTGTAACACGTGTGCTCCACTCGCGTGCACCAATGGTCATCATCTACATGGATGATCAAAATTGTCCAGAATCTTTGGGTGAAAAATCCGACCAGAGCCATGTGCTTCCACCGTTAATCAAAAACTCAAAGACCACACCAAGAAGATTAAGAACGTGATACATTGGAAGTTTAAATGAATAATGTCTGTTTGGAGGTGCGATGGCCCACTTAGATGATAAGAAAAATGATTAACATCGTCCATCATGATCAGGGTGAAAAACTGACCACACTCTTAATTCTTTCTCAACCCATGCAATCGGATGGACGTTCGTTACAAAGCCTACGTAGCCCAACACAGATCGCCACGCTATAAATAGTTAATCTAAGTGGGCCATCACTGTGTCAAATCCGAGTAATCAAAACCATTTTCCAAGCCTGGCTCTTAACCTCGAATAAGAAAATAATATCCGTGAGGACCCATGCAAACGATTACGTATGCAATCCGATCCGGTTGAAACTTATAGATCGAAAGGAAAACTACCGCATCATAATCAACTAAGGGGAATCTGACCACTTCTAAGAAGGTCATTAGGAAAGATCCTTCGCAAAGGCCGCTGACTAGCCTTCCTTCCCAGCGAGAGCTATTGCCAACCTCGTTACGTAGAAACAGGGACCGCGTAAGTCCTACGCAGTCCTGATGCCACAGAAAGATTGTGCAATCGTGACACATGGGAGTTTTAGTAGCCTTCACGCCTATAAAAGGCTTTTACCCCACTAGTTGGAGGAAAACGATAAGAAAGAGAGAGGGAGAAGCAAGGAAGATATCTAAAAGAAAAGAAAAATAGAGAGAGAGCAATGGCCAGCCCCTGTTGGATGTGCCACAACAAGAAATGAGAGAGAGAGAGAGAGAAAGAGAAAGAAAGAAAGAAAAAGAAAGAATGAATGAATGAAAGAAAAGAAAAGAAAGGAAAAGAAAAGGAAAGATGAAAGAAGGAGAACTGCGAAACTGGATGTCCACCGATGAGCAAATCTACTGATTTACTAAGGTAGGCCATGCCTAATCTGCCCTTCTATACCCTTCTTCCCCTTCCTTAAATATCTTGATTAAACTAGCTAGCTCAAAACAAAACTAACCCTTTGAATGTTGTTAAATATTAAATTAAGGATTTAATCCTTTGACGTATGCTCACCTCTAAGAAGGAAGCAACACTAAAGGTGAGGGTTTTATCCTTTAAGTTTGTATTAATTTAAGTTGATATATTTATCTTGCCCTTTACATGCCTTCATATTACTTCTGAAAGTAACTAGAACCAGAACTAGAAGAAGATGAAAACCTAAACTTGGAATATTTGAGAGAGTTATTGTGATTAAAGTAATTAAAACTACTAAATTTAAAGGTAGGAACTAGGGTGCCAAGGATCTACTTGTAGCAATTGGGAAACTACCTTGTTTGATTCATGGGCACAAATAGAATCAAAGTCCTATCATATCCAATTGCTAAGAAGAGATTTGTCACATGTCTTAACTTCTCATGGATCTAATCATCACTGGATGAGATGTAATGCCCTAAAATTTGGGGGTCGAGCTCAACTCAGCTCCCGAGTTCCTGAACATCACTTATGCAACATGTTTGATGATGTTTGTATGTTGTCTATATTAAAGCATAAAACATGAAATAGATCAAGCTAGATTAGCAGACATAATTCAGGGATATTGGGGAAATGCAAGCGGAAGACTTAAATACATATATAATTCAAAATAAATCTCCAAATAATGCGTGCTCTGCCCAGGGCAATATACATACATCTATGTCTCAAAATACATACATGAACTGTTCAAAATGATCAAATACATATCCCAAAAATAATCCCCGTTGGTCAGGACGAGGCACAAATGAACCCGTCTGAGAACTGCATATATGAGAATGCTTCCTCGTCCTCGTCGAAGTCTGGCTCCACCTCGCAAGCATGCCATCTCCTGCAGTTAAGTCAGAGTCTGGTTGGTGTTTAAACACCGTCCCAGAACGTGGGAGTGAGTGATCAACTCGGTGGTACTATATAGCAAAAGTTAACATGTTATCAATCCAATTAAGCAGTAATATAAGGCAATACAATCAAACATGTCCTAGATACTCTTGTTAATGCAAGGATGATATGAAGAATGATGCATGCCCTCACCACAATCTCTCTCATACGACATCATCTAACAATTGCGACATGAATCACTACCACTGTGCTCTTACACCAACGCCAATGGCACATGCAGTGTGATGTTATGAATATGATTACCAAGTTCTTATTAATCCTTTTCATACAACAGTATTAGGAAGCTAAGACACCTCCCTTGTATCGTTTCCCAACATTAATCCTTTCTAGGGTCATCAATCATAGGATATTTCATATGATGTTATGGTTTTAGGTCACTGCAAGGGCTGCTAGGGCTGTTGCATGTAATCGTTACACCACTCCCCCATCAACTTATCAATCCAAGCCTATTTATATCCTTAAGACTACAGCAGGACTCGTTGCCCCTATACGGTGTCAGGATAAACTCAAGGTCACTACAGAGGGCTCATCACCAATCAGTGTAGGCCGACAGCAAGAATATAGTGTCTCATACCACCATAATCTGCTCAGAGTGGGGTGCTCACTGGTCGCTACGGGGAGGTTTGTGGCCCCAGCGTAGGCCGACAGCACGACCACGGTGTCACATACCACCATGCCCGGCTCATGAGTCTTAGTGGATCTTGGTACCATGGTTAACGAGAGTTTCACTAGTAAGCTCAGTGCCTTAGATTCAAACAGTAGTGACCAAACATGATGAACAACCATCGGTCAATCGGGTTAGTTGATAAGCTCAACTAGGCCAAGCGCACATTGAGTTGAACGACATGGAATGCATAAGCACTCTGTGTGACCTAACCACTGCCGAACACCCCAAGCATGACTCAAATTCGCTAAACTCATCTTGTGTGGCGAAAACAACCTCAACCACTATTTACAGGACATTTTTCGATTACCTGGACTGTAGTACAACCCCATTCACATACAAAGCTAATAACTAGCATATGATTCATATCCTGCATTCATTTGAACAATTATGAAACATAAATGTAAACAGTACATGTAGGAAATCATACACACATGTAACAGGATTCAACTAAGTACACAATCCATGGAGGAAATCATACACTCATTTAGCATGGATAACCTAAGTTACATGATTCATGGAGGGAATCATACACACAAATACTATGGTTGAAATCCATATCTCAACCACCTTAGCATGCACATAATACTAACTACCATTTCATTTAGACATTTAGACAAACACTTAGCTTACACTATTTAACATACATCACGTATGTCAACACCGTTGCAAATTACGGCAAGTACCCTCACCAAGGAGTTGCCGCATACACATTAGACATATCACAACAACAATTTATCATGGCAAGAAAATCAGTAAATTCCATACGCATACGTGTATTCTAACATATACATGAAATATGGTATTTACAATACAAAGTATACGTATGCGGAAGATAAAATGGATAACATATTTGGCATGTGTAATGGCAATCACAACATGAATAAATCATTATTTAACATTAAAAGGGTTAAAAACCATAACCTAAGTGTATATAGTCCGCACCTTAAACCAAAAAAGACGTATTCGATATGATTCAGACGATGTGTCTTCGTCAACGATGGATACGCTACCTATGGCATGAAACAAGTTAGCTAAAACTCTACTTCAGCTAGTCTAGGCTTCAAAACAGGTTAGGGTTATCTTAACTTACCTAAAAACGGAATCAGAATCGCCGGAAGAACGATTCAGAAATGCCGGTTCACTGTATAGATGCACTAGGAAGAATCCTACGGAGTTTCACCTGATTCTCCCGCACTTTCTCTCTCTTTTCTTTCTCTTAAATCTCTAAGGTTTGGGAAATTCGTATGGGTTAGAAAGCTAAGGGTTTAAGGCCCTTTTATAAGCCCAAACATAACGAAAATGGACTTTAAGTCTAGGTATACCTAGGTTATAACCAAATAGGGATCTTTCTGATCTAACGGAGCATTTTTGGAGGTCATCTGATCAGATGCAGTCGGACTTAAGCTCATTAGCATCAGATCTTTAGTAAGTTAAGTTTTTAGTCCGATTGGATATCCAGATTGTTCGTGGAGGACCAGTTTCAATTCAACGGTCACCGAACCTAAATCAGGGCTACAAGCTTTATGACATGAAAGGGCCAACTTTCCTGATCCGAGGGTGAAATTTGGTCGAATTCTAATGGTCAGAACGCTTAAAAATAATGCGCAAGTGAACCGTTCTAGATTTCATAATAATATAATTAATTTTCTAAAAATCTTCATTTTCCTACTCTCTTTACTCCGAACGCGAGAAAATGGTGTCAGAACATCAGTTGGGTTTGATTTTTGAAAGGATGGTCAAGTCCAACTAAGCGGTCATAACCGTCTAAGATTATAGATATCGGACTCTCGACGCGCGGTCTAGAATCAATACAAAGTTACCAAACATTCCCTAAAACAACTGGGTTTAGAGTTGGATCCTAGATTTCAGGGTATTATAGCGTCATTGATTCTGCAAGTTTTAAGTCTTGCAGAACGTATTTAAAGCGAACAGTACTAATTTCACAGCCAGTCTAACATAGCACCAGTTAACTTATGCTTGATTTCTAAGAGAATTAATTCTAAATGATTTCTGATAGAGGTGGTACTCGGGTCTTGGTACAGAATTTTTCGAGTCGTTACAATCTACCCCCCTAAAAAGAAAATTTTATCCTCGAATTTCGTACCTTCTCATACTCCTCAAGAAGCTATGGGTAGTTCTTTCTGATCTCGGCTTTGGTCTCCCAGGTAGCCTATTCTTTAGTATGATGCATCCATAATACCTTCACAAGGGGGATGACCTTGCTACGCAATACCTGTTCCTTCCTGTCTAATATACGCGCCGGGCGCAGTTCATGAGTGGCATCCTCGCTCAACTCCACCTGCTCCCATCTGATGATATGTGAAGGATCAGGAACATACTTCTTCAACATGGACACATGAAAAATACTATGCACGTCAGTGAGTGGTGTGGGCAAAGCGAGACGATACGCTACTGTGCCCACTCGATCAAGTATCTGGAATGGGCCAATAAACCTCGGCGTGAGTTTTCTCTTCTTCCCTAACTAAAGAACTCCCTTTATAGGAGAAACTCTTAAGAATACGTGATCTCCAATAGCGAACTCCGGTGGTCGTCGCCTCGTATCGGCATAACTCTTCTGCCTGCTCTGCGCTGTAAGAAGTCGATGCCTGATGATGTCAATCTTCTCTGAGGTCACCTGTACTAACTCAGGACCAATCAATTTTTGCTCTCTGACTTCAACCCAGCAATGCGGTGCTCAAGAAGGACATCCATACAAGGCCTCATAAGGTGTCATACCGATACTCGCCTGAAAACTGTTATTGTACTCAAACTCCGCATATGGAAGACAATCATCCCAACTGTCTTTGAAATCCAACACGCAAGCCCGCAACATGTCTTCTAAGATCTGGTTCACTCGCTCTATCTGTCCGTCGGTCTGTGGGTGGAATGCAGTAATGAACTTCAACTTCACACCCATCGCTTCCTGGATGCGAGTCCAGAAAATAGAAATAAACCGCGTGTCTCTATCCGACACAATCTCCAAGGGAACTCTATGCAGACGAATAATCTCCCTGATGTACAATCTAGCCAACTTGTCGGCAGAGTTCGTAACTCTAATCGGAAGGAAGTGCGCCGACTTCATCAAACGGTCGACGATCACCCAAATAGAATCATGTCCCATCCTCATCTTCAGCAGTCCCGAAATGAAATCCATAGAAATAAGTCCACTTCCACTCAGCTATGGGCATGAACTGAAGGAGACCAGGAGGTCGGCGATGCACTGCCTTCACCTGTTGGCAAGTGAGACAACGGAACACATAATCTGCAATGTGGGTCTTCATGCCATCCCACAAGTACGTCCTCTTCATGTCACGATACATCTTCGTACTACCCGGATGCATCGTAAATCTAGAACTGTGCGCAGCCTCGAGAATCTCTCGTCTCAAGTCAAGGACATCTAGAACGCATAGGCGGCCACGATAACATAAGCCTCCATCCATTCTAACTTGCCACTCGGCATCTGTATCATCACTGGCTTGCTCTCGAAACTTAGTCAGATGTTCATCGTCCCTCTACGCCACGATGACCCTATCATCCATAAGAGGTCACACCCGAACGTGTGCGATAACCTCGAATGGCTCCTCCACAGTGAGTTTCTGCTCAAAGTCTCACAAAAACTCAACCATGTCCCACTCGGCAACCATCAGCGGAGCTGCGAACTCTATCGCCTTCTTACAGCTCAACGTGTCAGCCACAAGGTTCGCCTTGCCCGGATGGTAGGAAACCTCGAAATTAAAGTCCTTCAAGGTCTCCATCCATCGTCGTTGCCTCATATTCAGGTCTCACTGCATGAATATGTACTTGAGGCTCTTGTGGTCGCAAAAGAGCTCGAACTCCTCTCCATAGAGGTAATATCTCCAGAGCTTCAATGTGAAGATGACCACTGCCAACTCTAGGTCATGTGTAGGGTAATTCTCCTCGTGCTTCCTTAATTGTCTCGAGGTATATGCAATCACCCTGTCTTTCTGCACAAGGACACAACCTAAACCAACGTGAGACGAGTCCGTATAGATCGTATATCTAACCCCTTACTCTGGCAATACTAGCACAGGGGCATACGTCAGCCCGTCTTTCAGCTCCTAAAAAGCTGATTCTGCCTTCTCATTCCAGGCGAACTTCAGATCCTTTTGTGTCAACTGAGACAAGGATCTAACTATCTTGGAGAAGTCCCGAATGAATTGTCGATAGTAGCCAGCAAGTCCCAAGACACTCCTCACCTCGGTAATCGAACCAGGTTGTTTCCAGTCCTGCACTGCGGCTACCTTAGCAAGGTCCATTGCAATACCATCCTTAGACATGACATGCCCCAGGAACTTGACTTTCTCCTTCAAGAAGTCACACTTCTTGTACTGTGCGAACAACTGGTGTTGTCTCAGAGTATCTAGGACCAATCGTAAGTGCTCCTCATGCTCCTCTCGACTCCTGGAGTATATCAGAATGTCGTCTATAAATACGATGATGAATCGATAGAGGAACGGCCAAAATACACGGTTTATCAGGTCCATGAACACGGCTGGTGCGTTCGTAAGACCAAACGACATCACGAGGAACTCATAATGGCCAAAACTAGTTCTGAAAGCTGTCTTCTGTACGTCCTCATTCCTGAGGCGCAACTGGTGATACCCTGACTGTAGATCAATCTTCGAGAAGCACTGCGCTCCTCTCAGTTGATCAAACAGGTCACCTATCCTGGGCAATGGGTACTTGTTCTTCACCGTAATCTTATTCAGCCTGCGGTAATCAATGCACAACCGCAATGAGTCGTCTTTCTTCATCACGAACAACACAGGTGCTCCCCAAGGAGACACACTCAATTGTATGAAGCCAACCTCTAATAAATCATCGATCTGTTTCCTTAACTCCTTCATCTCACACAGGGCCAGGAAATACGTCGGCAATGAGATGAGCGTCGAACCGGGTACCAGGTGATAGTAAAATCAATTTCGCACTGAGGTGGCAACCTAGGTATCTTCCTGAACACATCCTCATAATCACGGACTACTAGCGTGCTTTCAAGTGTCGAGACATCAACATTCCTTAATAAGGAAGCATAACAAATCACTCAAGAGGAGTGACTGAGCTGCACTGGAAATGTAAAGGATGTGCCCTCTGGCTCGTAAACTATTACTATACGGGTCTCATAATCAATCTCAGCCCTCCCCGCAGTCAGCCAATCCATGCTAAGAATGACGTCGAAATGATAGAGAGAGGGGTCGACGATAAGGTCAATGGCTATCGTCCTGTTCCCTAGATCTAGTAAACAACCCTCACGCATCGTAGTGGCATCAGTACAGGTCTCGTGTGCTGAAATAACTCCACCCCAACCATACGAGTAGTCTATAGCCCAAGCCGCTTGACTACTAAAGAAGATATGACTGAGATCGTGGATCCTGTATCCACCAACAAGAATATAGGAGTACCTCCGATATGGGCCGTGACCTTAAAGGCCAAAGGTGGTGCGGTCTCTGTCCCCGATGGCTCAGCTGTCAGTGCGTGTACCCGAGCCTGCTGAGGATGATTAGGCTGTGGTACTATAGGCCGTTGCGGCAGCCTAAAATGAGGTGCTGGAGGTCTGAAGGACGGATGAACTGGTGCAGAACGAAGGGGTGGTGGTGAAATGGTCTGAGGCATCGAACGAACGATCCTCTGAGGCGGCGAGAACCCATAGTCTCCCATCCTGGAAAAACATGTAGTCTCGGTGTGGCCAGGCTTCTTTCAATAGTGGAACCACACATCAGGACGCCTCAAATAGCCAAGAGATGCAGAAGACCCCTGCGGTATGTCACGCCGAGGCCTCTTAGCGAGGAAAGGCCTACTCTCGAACTCAGGTCGCGGCCTAGGAACCATAGGTGCTCGCACACGGGCCGACCTGTCCCCATCCTGCTCTGCACGCAAGGACATACTCACTAGCTCTGCATAGCAAGAAATGCTTGCACAACACATCTTCGATATGATCTCGGGCTGCAAGGCCTCAGAAAAATGCCGCATCCTCATCGATTGGTCACTCCGAATCAAAGGAGCATACCTCCCTAGCTCCGTAAACCTGTTTTCATACTCTGTCACCGACATGCCTCCCTAGTGAAGGTGAAGGAACTCACTCTCCTTCTCGTGTCGGTACGTGACAGGAAAATACTTCTCGTAGAAGCGTGCCTCAAACATTACCCACGTCCACTCATATCCCTCCGCCACTGTGCGGAGAATGTTGTCCCACCATAGGCTAGCCTCCTTCTCAAACATGAAGGTGGCCAACTCAACCTGTTCCGCCTCAGAACAGTGCAACGGTCTCAGCATCTTTGAGATGCGATCTATCCAATACTGAGCCTCCTCAGGTCTGTGAGTACCTGGAAATGTGGGAGGCCTCAAGCGCTAAAATTGCTCGAAAGATCCTCTCGCACTAGCATGCCCAATAGGGTGTGGGGGTGAGGCAGGTGGAGTCGTCGCCATCGACTAAGCAAAATTGCCAGCCATGAAGGACAAGAACTGCTACCGCTGCTGCTGCTATATCTGTTGCTGCTGTATCAACAACATCATCTGCTCTAGCCTATCAGGAGGCGGAGCGGACTGTGATGTAGAGTGCATCGATGTAGACGCACGATGCTGCTTAGGAGCTGCAGGCGTGACAGGAGGCATCACAGAAGGTGTCACAGGAGGTGGCCCAACAGCAGGACCAGAAGCTGACTAAGAACTCGGCTTGAGATTTGAACTAGATGGGCCCGCATGAGGGTCCATAGGAGTATCGCTCAGGGCGAGGGCCTCGTCAAGTGAATCTCCCAGAGAAAGACGGGTTGAAGATCTCGAACCCTTAGGCTACATACCCTACACATAACAGAGGGTAGCAACCAAAGAAATTAGGCATTCACACAATCCATTCACAGTCTGTACTTCACAAACTAAGGAAACCACATGCATTTCATTAACAAAATTGTAACAATACATGATTTGCAGCATTACATGAATCACGACAGAGAAAGTATGTGAACAAAACACTTAAGCTTTACACATGAAGCTCCAACACTAAACAACTACCAAATGATAAACGACAAGAAAACCACACATGAAAACAGACATCAAACAAGTAGACAACGACTACATGAGTCTATGCATCGAAATCTGGTGATGAAGAAGGGGCACCCTTATCCTTCAGGCAGCATAGGATGGCCTTCAAGGTGCGAGTCACCTTGCCAAATTTTTACTTCATGACGGCCTTGGTATCTTCAAGCTCTTATTTTACCTCGGCCCGGAGTTCTTGGACTTCTTGTCGCAAGGCAACCTGACTCTCCTCAAGTTGGGCTATATGAGCATCCCTAGCAGCCCGAGTCACAGGAGGAGAACTCTCATTAGTATCCTGAGCCTCCTCTTCCTCTTTTTCCTGGACTTCTTTCTCTATTTCTGCCCCACCTTCTTCTTCACTTTCTTCCTCTTCACTATCATACTCACCCTTGATGTCATCATCAAGTTGGGCCTCAAGCTGCCAAGGTCCCATCTTCATCTGGTTTAGAGTAACCTCGTTGATATAATGAACCAGCACAGGTAACTCTGCCCTAAGTCTATAGCCAACTCGAGCGTAATCTTACATATGAGCCGACGGAAGTGACTCAGACGTTCTTCTCGATCGCGCTATGAGGATGATCAGTCACAACACAAATGTAGCCATGTACACATTCTCTCCCAGCACCACTTGATACAGGAAATCTACCATTAGACACGTACATTGTAAGTGCTATGATTTCATATCCTTTTGGTTGTCAAATTTTATGGTGCCAAAACCTATATCTATGTCTTGTATATCTTGTGTTTCATGTTTGAGACTATTCATTGCTTTAAGATATCGTATTTCTAGACATGAACTTAAATGAAGAAAGTTTCAAGTCATGGATGAAGAATTCAAGAATAGAAGTCTCCAAGTATCCTTGTTCAAGATTCAAAGAAGTACAAGTATAGAAGAAGACTTTGTCAACTCAAGAAAGGATCAAGTTCGAGAAGGCCTACAACAAGATTCATAAATTCTCAAGCTTCTCTTAAGGGTTATCTGAATGTACAGACTATCAATGTCCATCTCACTTTTAAGGTTTGTTTGACCTTAGATTGACCTTAGGATGAGCTTTACTGTAGATCATTCTGGATACATAATTCGTATATTTTAATATGCTTGTTTGGGCTGTTCTAAGACCAGTCCTAGTGACTTCAAGACCAGTCCTAGCTCTACTACGACCAGTCTTGAGTTTTTCAAGACCAGTCCTAGGTCGTTGTAGATTTTTGGATCTTTCTGGTTGTCCTACGACCAGTCTTGGACATCCTATGACTAGTCCTATGAGCTGTATGACTTGTCCTTCGACCAGTCTTAGCCCTACGACTCAAACTCCAATAACTAAACTAGGAGTCCTACGACCGGTCGTAGGTGACCCACAACTAGTCGTAGGTGGCCCACGACAGGTCGTAGGATACCCAGGACCAGTCGTGGAACAACTAATCCTTATCCTGCAGAAATCTTTGAAAATATTTGAAGCTACGACCAGTCCTAGGATCCTAAGACCAGTCGTAGATGGGATTTTTCAGGTTATAAATAGAGCATGAACTTCAGAGTTTTTCAATTCAATTCAACTCAATTCAAGCAATCTTTAGGCTATACTCTGAGATAAGTTCGTGTTTGTTTTTAAGCTACTTTGTGCTCATTTAATATTCCTCTTGCTAGCTTGTTTATTATTTGATTTTGATCTACATTCCAATCTTATTTGAAAAGGAGAATTTCTGATATTCCTTCTTCTTGGATTCAAAATCAAATAGAACTAGCCCTTTTGATTTAAAATCAATTAGACTTAGAACCATTCTTAAAGTGAGTATTGGACTTTGAATGTTGAATCGAACTTCTACTCCGATTGGTTCTACCGGGCTACTTCAAAAGGAGATTCAGGTATTTTACATTTGTGTAATTTACATTCTTTGGTCTTCTTTGAGATTTGCCAAAAAAATCTCATTATTTTGGTTATCTGAGGAGAGTTAGAAAACTCAGATTGTGTGGGTTTTTGGATTGTGTAAGCCCGAGATAAAACACACAATTGTGAAGGTTTTAGGTAAACCTGTGAAACCTATTTTGATAGTGCATGCTAATATCCCCAGTGTGAGGATATTAGGAGTGGAGTAGCACTCTGTGTGGCTGTTAGATAACAGTTGGTGTACACACAGGTGAACCACTATATATCTTTGTGTTGTGGATGTGCTTTATTCTTTCATTCCTTATTCATTCAGTTTTGTGGATTGTATTTGTGGATGAATGTTGTAATCATTTTATTTCAAGCAAGTGTGGGGAATGTTGTAATAACTTAGGATTTATTTCTGCAAGTTATTTTAGTTTCTTTGCTTTTTATTTGTCATTGGTTTGTGATACAAAGGACGTTTTAGAAATAAGGTTATCCTACCTTAAACCGTTGGTTTTTGGTGTAAGGTTGTCCTTGGAACTGATATAGTATCATTCTCTTAATTCTAGATTATTGATATTACTTTTAATTCAGCATTGTGCTTTATTTTTTTTATTATTCCACTGTTTTAAGTTTTATTTGACATTGCCCTATTCTTAGATGAGGATCTTCCTCAAATCCTTGGATGAAAGTGTGTGGCTGGCCACAGTGAATGAATGAAACCCTCCTATCACTGAAGTAACTAATGATGATGGTTCAAAATCAATGAAAGTAACAGCTTATTCTCTTTGGACCACACTTCAGAAAAGTGAGAGTAGTGCCAATGCAAAAGCACTAAATGCAATTACTTTTGCATTATCACCAGATGAATTCAAAAGAATCATCTCTTGTGAAAATGTAAAAGAAGCATGAGATGTATTAGAAATGACACACGAGGGTACATCAATTGTCAAGAAATCTAAAGTGCAACTCCTCACAACTAAATTTGAAGAAATTCATATGGAGGAGAATGAGATGTTTATGGACTTCTAAACTAGATTGAATGACATTGTGAACTCTATGTGGGGTCTTGGTGATAGAATCCCAGAAAGTAAAGTGTGCGCAAAGATACTACGCTCACTTCCTGAATGGTTCAATTCTAGAGTGACCGCGATTCAGGAACTTCGTGGTACGGATACCATGAGGGTTGAGGAACTAGTTGGTTCACATCAAACCTACGAGTTGTCCTTTAAAGCTCCTAAAAGAAAATTGATTGCTCTCAAATCATCTAAAAATGTTTCACAAGAGAGCACTTCGGACTTAGAAAATTCTGAAGATGATATGGCGCTTTTAGCAAAAAAGTTTTACAAAATTTTCAAAAGCAAGAAAAAAGTTGATTTTCAAAAGTCAAATGATAAGAGACGATCTAAACCTAGAGCTCAAAAATCTTTGAAACATAGTCAATGTTACAACTGTCAAGAGTATGGGCACTTAGCTAACAAATGTCCTAAAAATGACAAATCTAAAAGGAAAACCATGATGGCTACTTGGGATGAATCGTCTGATTCTGAATCCTCTTCTAAATCAGAAGATTCTGAAACCAAGTTGGGCGATGATGTTAAAGCCCTTATGACTCTAGCCAAGATCACTTTTTCAGATAATGATGATATATCTAGTGAAGAAAATCTGAATAGTGATTGTTATAATGAAGATGATATTCAGGATGCTTATAATGCCCTTTATAAGGAGAGTTGTAAAATTACCATCAAGCTTAAATTACAAAAGGAAAAATTTTCTAAGCTTAAGGAAGATTATCAGTCTCTCGTTTTAGAAAAGTCTCATATTTTTGATTCTTTTGAAAAGACCAAAGGTGATTTAGATTTCAAAACCTCAAAAATTGAAGATTTGAGATCCGAAAATGAGAAACTCAAAAATGAGGTAGCTTCTCTTTTGAGTTTGAAAGACACATGGACATATGCCTAAGGTGATCCTAAATTGGAAAAATTATTGTCCGGATCAAGAAAATGTGGCGATCGATCCGGTTTGGGCTATGATAAGAATACATCTCCTAAATAAAAGAACATTGCTCCTAAATTTGTAAAAGGAGAGTCTTCAATCTCAAAAGAAAAGAATACTTATCAAGGTTTTTCCAAAAATTCAAGGACTTTTCAAAACCTAAAGGTAGCCATGTCAACTTTGATTTTCAAAACCGAAATCCATTGGCTGAAAAAATAATTGATCTAATCAAGGAGCTATTAAAGTCTAACTCTCTAGGTCTCTCCTATAACAACAGATAGAAAAAGACCATCTATACTCCTAAACCCAAAACAGTTCTGAAATGGGTTCCTAAAGTTGTCTGCTTGGTTGCCCACACTGATTTCAAAGCTACAAGCCATTCAAAGTGGTACCTAAATAGTGGTTGCTCCAGGCATATGACAGGCGACAAGGCTTTATTCACCATTCTAAAAGATATGACTAAGGGTCAGTCACATTTGGTGATGGAAGCAATTGCAAGATCATTGGCCAAGGTACGGTTTAGCTTTATAACCTTCCCTTATTTAAGAATGTTTTATATGTTGAGAGCTTGAAACACAACCTACTAAGCATTTCTCAGATATGCGATAACAACCATAGTGTGAAGTTTTCTAATCAAGGTTGTGAGATACTTAATAAAAAGGGTTCTGTTATATTAACTAGTCGCAGAACTTCTGAAAATTGCTACATCGTTAGTGATGCAAGATCATCTACTCAATCGTGTTACATGGTCCATACCGATGAGACTGAATTATGGCATAAACGCCTTAGACATGTACACTACCGAAACTTATTTAGATTCAGCAAAAGAGAACTAATTAGAGGTTTACCCAAATTGCTAAAAGTAGACAAAATATGTGGTGAATGCCAGTTGGGCAAACAGATTAGGAGCTCTCACAAGAAAGTGAACTCCAATACCACATCTAGACTACTCGAGCTTCTCCACATGGATCTTATTGGACCAACCAGAACGGAGAGTCGAGGAGGCAAAAAATACATCTTGGTTATCGTAGATGACTATACCAGATTCACTTGGGTATCATTCTTAAAAGAAAAAACTGAAACCCTAGATGAAGTGAAAAAGGTCATTAAATGAATCCAAAATGAAAAAGGTTCTCATGTTAGTAAGATCCGTAGTGATCATGAATCCAAATTCGAAAACAGTAGTTTTGAGAAATTTTGTAGCTATCAGGGAATATCACATGAATTCTCTACGCCCAAAACACCGTAACAAAATGGTATAGTTGAAAGAAAAAATAGAGTGCTTCAGGATATGGCTAATGCTATGTTGAATAGCATGAAGCTCTCTAGAAATCTTTGGGCTGAAGCAGTTAATACCGCATGTTATATTATTAATCGGGTTTATACCAGTAAATTTGATAATAAAACTGCTTATGAATTATGGTTTGAAAAGAAACTAGTGTCAAATACTTTCAGGTTTTTGGCAGCAAGTGTTATATTTTACGTGATCGTGAAAATTTGGGAAAGTTTGATACAAAGAGTGATGAAGGTATTTTTCTTGGTTATTCTTTAAACAGTTAAGCTTATAGGGTTCTAAATAAGAGAACTGGTGTGATTCAAGAGTCCATCAATGTGGTCATTGATGATCATTTGAATACACCAGCTCCAAGTTCAGATGATGATGAAGCTCTTATTATCGATAATCAAGATACCTCATCAAGTCAAAAAGAATCTGAACCAAGGACTGTCAAAGATCATCCAACCAATCAAATTCTTAGAAACCCTCTCACTGGAGTTCGTACTAGTAAACAACTTGAGAACTTACGTAATTATGTTTGTTTTGCATCCCAAATAGAACCGGTCAATGTGAAAGAAGCACTTTCTGAGGAAAATTGGATAATTGCTATGCAGGATGAACTTAATCAATTTATTCGTAATGATGTCTGGTATCTTGTTCCTAGACCTAAAGATAAACACATTATTGGAACAAAATGAATCTTTAAAAATAAGTCTGATGAACTTGAAAATATAATACGAAACAAGGCTAGACTGGTTGTACAAGGGTACACTTAGATTGAAGGCATCGATTACAATGAAACCTTTGCTCCAGTCACTCGCCTTGAATCAATCAGACTTTTTATTTCCATCGCATGCTTTAGAAAATTAAAGATTTATCATATGGATGTAAAGAGTGCCTTCTTGAATGGCGATTTACATGAAGAGGTGTATGTTGAACAACCTTAAGGGTTTGAAGACCCCAAGTTACCTAACCATGCATTTCGTCTCAAAAAGGCTCTCTATGGTCTAAAACAAGCGCCCAGGGCATGGTATGAGAAATTGACTAAATTCTTACTTAGTCATAGCTTTTAAGTAGGAAGTGTTGATAAGACACTCTTTGTTAAGAAACATAACAATGATATTTTGATGATTCAAATTTATGTTGATGATATTATTTATGGATCAACTTTCTCTAACATGTCTATTGAGTTTGCAGAGTTAATGAAATCAAGGTTTGAAATGAGCATGGTTGGAGAACTAAACTATTTCCTAGGGTTGCAAGTAAAACAACAACCTGATGTAATTTTCATTTTCCAGACCAAATATCCTTCAAATTTGGTTAAAAGGTTTGGATTTGAGAATGGTAAGAACTTTGATACTCCTATGAGTACTACGTTAAGACTCTCAAAAGACTCTACAGGTAAAGATATAGATCCTAAACTAGATCGTAGTATGATTGGTAGTCTGTTGTATCTAATTGTTAGTAGACCTGATATCGCGTTAAGTGTTGGTATTTATGCAAGATATCAGTCTAATCCTAAGGAATCACATCTTACTGCTGATATATTTACTAAATTGCTTGACAAAAGCAGGTTTAATAAATTGAAATTTGATCTGGTATGTGCATTTTACATTAAGTATTCTTGCTTGCATGTATCATAATGTATTATATTTAGTATTATTTGTGTTTAAATTTTAATTTTTTACATTAAATATGTATTTTTGGTTGATGCTCGACCAGTCGTAGTTATACACGACCAGTCATGGTACGACCGGTCGTGGAGCTTGTGAACATGATATAATTTGGGGAAAATCTCCTTCTTCTTCATTTTCACTCCAACCTAAGACGAGTCGTGGCTCGACCAGTCATAAGATTTCTTGTATTTCTTCAAGGTTAGTCTTATTTCTTCATTTTTCATGAAGATTCATGCTCTTTATGCTTTGATTTGATCATTGTGTAACTAGATTTCATCTTTTGTTGATTTTTTAAGGGTTTCTTCTCATATTGCTGATCTAGAAAAAATTCATCCTTCTTTTTGTGCATTTCTCTTTCTCTTAGTATATCTTGTTGAAGATGGATGCTAGAGGGAAGAAGAAAACATCTCGTGGTCCATCCTCATCTAGATCTGCACTGATAACTGAACGGCACCTTCGGTCACCCGAAGATGATCCTCAAGATGTATGGGATTTGCGTGTCCGTAATGTTATTGTTGAGCATACCGCTGATCTCAATCACATTGCTCCATTTGGTATTGTCCCTCTCCTTGAATCTGTTGGCTGGGCTAACATTTACTTTGGGGTGGGCCTGCATACCAGTCAATTGCACAATCAATGGTTGCATGTATCTCAGAATTCTCCCTTGACAACTTAGCTTTTTCAATTGATACTAGAGAAAGGAAATTTGAAGTAGACTGTCATTTAATATCAGGTATTATGGATATACCCGTTAATGATAAAGGTATACCTATTCATACTCTATACGAAAAACCATCTGAATCGGAAAAATGCATGTTAACAAGAGACTTATGTAAAATTAATGCGCAATGGACACACAAAGGGAATGTGCTCCCTTCAAAGTATCTGTTACCTAGATACAGAGTGTTACATCATTTTTTTATTTCAAATCTGTATCCTCGGTCCGGTAATAAAATTGAGTTGACTTCTTTCATGGTTCATGTGTTGCATTCTATTGTTTCTGGTACTATGGTCTGCCTTCCTTCATTGATCTGTCATTTTATTATACAGTTTCGTCTCCATCGGGGTCATATTGATATTCTGTTTGGTTATCTTATGACTGTGTTAGCCACTCACATGCTTGTCGATAAACCTATTAATGAGGCACCAATTCATCATCTTATTTTCAACAATACTAATCTTAATAAGATGAAGTTAGATTTGCTTCCTGGCCAAGTAGATGAAGGTGGTGTTGGTGGTGATGGTAGTGAAGCCAGAAATGAAGGGGAAGCTGGCGATCTTTCTCAACAGGATGTTAATATGGATGAATTATTTGATGAGATAGAAACTAATTCGCCAAATGATCCTAATTACAATCCATCTAGTTATGATGCACGCATTCGTGCATTGGACGAGAAGGTTGATAACATGAGTGTAGCCCACAATATGCAGTTTAAATATATGTGAAAATATTTTCGTCGCATCAATAGGGGCTTACACCAGATTGATCCTACTATCCCTGCTCCCTCCTCTGGATCTGTTTAGGTGAATTATCTTTTGGATTGTATAACATTATCTTATCTTTTATTTTGGATATTATATTAACTTGGTTATGGGTTGATGATTCTGGTTTATATTTTGAAATATGCTATGTCCTTCCATATTTCTTTCTCATCTGCATTTTATTATTCTCTATGTTGTTGTGACTTTCCTATTGTGCCTTTCCTTTGTCATTTTGTGACAAAAAGGGGGAGTAGTATGGTAAAGGGGAGTAGTATGGAAAGGGGGAGTAATTTATTTGGATTGATTGATTGAGAAGGATATGTGGATTGAGAATATGGAGTCTTGATGTTTACATGTTATTTATTATTTACATGAACAGTACTTGTATCTCTCAAGGGGAGTAGAGTAATTTGTATGATGTTGCTCTTATCTTTTATGATATGTGTTTTGTCACAAATTTGACGAAGGGGGAGATTGTAAGTGCTATGATTTCATATCCTTTTGGTTGTCAAATTTTATGGTGTCAAAACCTATATCTATGTCTTGTATATCTTGTGTTTCATGTTTGAGACTATTCATTGCTTCATCACATCGTATTTCAAGACATGAACTTAAATGAAGAAAGTTTCAAGTCATGGATGAAGAATTCAAGAATAGAAGTCTCCAAGTATCCTTGTTCAAGATTCAAAGAAGTACAAGTATAGAAGAAGACTTTGTCAACTCAAGAAAGGATCAAGCTCGAGAAGGCCTACAACAAGATTCATAAATTCTCAAGCTTCTCATAAGGGTCATCTGAGTGTATAGACTATCAATGTCCATCTCACTTTTAAGGTTTGTTTGACCTTAGATTGACCTTATGATGGGCTTTACTGTAGGTCATTCTGGATACATAATTAGTATATTTTAATATGCTTGTTCGGGCTTTTCTAAGACCAGTCCTAGGGACTTCAAGACCAGTCATAGCTCTACTACGACCAGTCTTGAGTTTTTCAGGACCAGTCCTCGGTTGTTGAAGATTTTTAGATCTTTCTGGTTGTCCTACGACCAGTCCTGGACATCCTAGGACCAGTCCTGTGAGTTGTATGACTTGTCCTTCGACCAGTCTTAGCCCTACGACTCAAACTCCAGCAACTAAACTAAGGGTCCTACGACAGGTCGTAGGTGATCCACGACCAGTCGTAGGTGGCCCACGACCGGTCGTAGGCTACCCAGGACCAGTCGTGGAACAGTTAATCCTTATCCCGCAGAAATCTTTGAAAATCTTTGAAGCTACGACCAGTCCCAGGATCCTAAGACAAGTCGTAGATGGCATTTTTCAGGTTATAAATAGAACACGAACTTCAGAGTTTTTCAATTCAATTCAACTCAATTCAACCAATCTTTAGGCTATACTTTGAGATAAGTTTGTGTTTATTTTTAAGCTACTTTGTGCTCATTTAATATTCCTTTTGCTAGCTTGTTTATTATTTGATTTTGATCTACATTCCAATCTTATTTGAAAAGGGGAATTTCTGATATTCCTTCTTCTTGGATTCAAAATCAAATAGAACTAGCCCTTTTGATTTAAAATTAATTAGACTTAGAACCATTCTTAAAGTGAGTATTGGAATTTGAACGTTGAATCGAACTTCTACTCCGATTGGTTCTATCGGGCTACTTCAAAAGGAGATTCAGGTATTTTACATTTGTGTAATTTACATACTTTGGTTTTGTTTGAGATTTGCCAAAAAAATCTCATTGTTTTGGTTATCTGAGGAGAGCCAGAAAACTCAGATTGTGTGGGTTTTTGGATTGTGTATGCTCGAGATAAAAGACACAATTGTAAAGGTTTTAGATAAACCTGTGAAACTGTAACACCCTGAAAATAGGGGGTCGTGTATAAACTCAACTCCCGAGTTCCAGACCGTTACTTATGCAAAAAAAATGATTATGATTCAATATTGTCTGATTAAAGCATTCACATGAGTAAAGGTATACCAAAACTGCAATTCATACTTCAGATCCAGTGATAAAAGCAAGCGGAAGACTAAACAATATATATATATCACTGTAAGGAAAAACAAAGTAGATCTCATCTGTCTCTAAAGTATGAATACATCTCTGAGTCTCATATACATATACATGAACAAAATCAAATGTTCAAAATAATCCCACTGAAGTCCCATCAACCCAGGTCGCCTACGCAAAGCCATCATGATACTGCATGTACGAGAACTCGTCCTAGTCCTCGTCGAAGTCTGGCTCTGCCTCCTGGATCTCAGCATCACCTGCATCTACAACAGGGTCTGGTGGGTGTTACAAACATCATCCCGTAACGTGGGAGTGAGTGATCAACTCAGTGGAATCATAGAGCAAAGATTAGCATGTTCACAAATCAATCATGCGATAATAGTAAAGCAGTAAATCAGACAATCCTAATACTGTTGTTAATGCAAGATGACATGACGTGATGTATGCCCTCACCGACGATCTCCCTCATACGGCAACATCTTACGACCAGGCATGCCACACTCCCTAGAGTGCTCCACATCTTCCAGGCACATGCAATGTTATGGTGATATGATTTCCGAGTTGTTATTAGTCTATTCAAACAGTAGGATTGGGAAACTAAGGTACTTCCCTTGTATCAATCCCAACACAGATCCTGTCTAGGGTAGTCACTCTTAGTAATCTCATACGATGTATATTTTGTAGGTCACTACAAGGGCTGTCAGGGCTGTTGCTAGCACTCGTTGCACCAATCCCCCATCACCTTATCAATACAGGCCTACTGTACTCTATTGCTACTGAAGGGTCGTCGCCTCCCGTAGACTCAGAATACGCTCGCGGTCACTACAAAGGACTCGTCGCCTGATCAGTGTAGGCCGACAGCTAGAATATAGTGTCCCGTACCACCATAATCTGCTCACGAGACTAGGTGCTCACTGGTCACTACGGGGAGGTTGTGGCCCCAGCGTAGGCCGACAGCTCGACCACGGTGTCCCATACCACCATGCCCGGCTCATGAGTCTTCGTGGATTAAGGTACCATGGTTAACAGGGTTTACAATGGTAAGTTCAGTACCCTAGGTTCAAGCAGTTACAACTCATACAGGATGAACATACATCGACCAGTCGGGTTACTTGACGGGCTCGACTACCGCGATCGCACCTCAAGTCGAACGACATGAAGTGCGTAAAACACTTCGCGTGGCCTAACCACTGCCGCCAACTTCAAACACGACTTGCGTTCATCGACGCGTCGTTCGTGGCCAAGACCAGTCAGCCACGAATTCGCTCGGTTACCGACTGCCCGGACTAAGTCTAGTCCCAAACAATTATGGAATCACATCAGCAATTTATGTAGGAGTATTAGAATTGAAATACAATAATGTGAGCATGTTAACACATGTTATAACATACAACTTAAGTAAATCTTCAAGCACATATATTTCTTGCATATAATGAAATCATGCATATAGTCAACATGTAGGAAATCATTTAGGTCAGCATATTAATTGAGAAATCAATCTCAACCTATTTCATAACATCATTTAATTCAATACATACTAATACAAGCATTTATATAAACACATACACTACACACTTAGGTCTACATATAGTATGTCGACCCGAAGTGCGCAATTAGGCGAATCTCTTCGCCAAACTAATTATGCATGTATTCCTAACTTCCTAATGCGACAACAAACCATGTCAATCACATCAGAAAAATATGAATGTAATCTGTACTTCCTACAAATGACTAAAATGCCCTAAATCTCATATTCTTTGTTGATTTACGAAACAGGAAACGGATAGCATGTTATACATGTCAAACGGCGATGCCGTCGATAATCTACTATTAAAAGACATTGAAAGCATTGGAAACTGTCAATCAAAGCGTCTAAAATCCTCACCTAGTCTCTTATGGATGCGTGAATTTGAACGGAGCGTATACGCTTCGTCTACAGCGATAAGAGAACCTGTTTTACAAGATCTATTGGTTAAAAAACTATGGATCCTAGTGAACCTTAAATCAGCAACTTCTAGGGTTGTTTCATACCTGAAAACGTGGAAGAATCACCGGCTTGGTGATCAGGAGGTGTTGCTTAGGCACTAGCAACAGGTGGCACGAAGACTGGAAAAATCTCTTCTTCACTCTCTCTCAAACTCTCACCTTTTCTCCCTCCAAATTTAGGGTTTCTCTCAAATTCGGATGGGAGAGAGGAGTGAGGGTTTCAACCCCTTTTATAAGCCCAAAAATGCCAAAAATAGGCTCCAGTACAAAGTTCACTTAGTGCATATCCAAATCGGGGCTGTTTCGGTTCAAAATATGCTTTCTGGTGGGCCCCTGGCCGAATGCGATTGGACTTAAGCTCATGCGTACCAGATCTAGCACGTATTAAGTTTTCAGTCCGGCAGGGTTCACAGATCGCACGTGGCGGACCAGTTTCAGTTCAGCGGTCACCGCACGTAGATCAGGACTGAAAGTCTCATGATATAAAATAGAAATTTCTCCTGATCCGAGGGTGTAATCTGGCTGGATTCTAATGGTCAGAACGCTTAATACTGACACATCAAGTCGTGTGCCAGATTTGAATTTGAAATTCCAATTCTGTCCCTATTCGCACTCTCTTCGGTCCGGGCTCAATGAAATAGCCTGTGATTATCGGTTTGACTAGATTTTTGAAATGATTGTCAAGTCCAGCTAGGCGGTTCTAACGGTCAAGATAGGAGGTGTCAGACTTTCGACGCGCGGTCTAGATCCAATACAAAGATTCAAAGTGGTCCAGAGAACAAACCTGCTTAGAGTTTGGTCCGAGGTTATAGAGTATTATAGAGTCATTGGTTCTACTCGATTTGGGTCTTGTAGAACGTATTTAAAGTGATCAGGGACTATTTCCCAGCTAGTCCAGCGTTGCGCTAGCTAACTTACGCTTATATTTTCTAAAAGAATTAATTCTATGCAATTTCGGGTCGAGTTGGTGCTCGAGCCCAAGTATAGATTTTTCACGGGCGTTACAGAAACCTATTTTGATAGTGCATGCTAATATCCCCTGTGTGAGGATATTAGGAGTGGAGTAGCATTTTGTGTGGCTGTTGGATAACAGTTGGTGTACACACAGGCGAACCACTATATATCGTTGTGTTGTGGATGTGCTTTATTCTTTCATTCCTTATTCATTCAGTTTTGTGGATTGTATTTGTGGATGAATGTTATAATCATTTTATTTCAAGCAAGTGTGGGGAATGTTGTAATAACTTAGGATTTATTTCTGTAAGTTATTTTGGTTTCCTTGCTTTTTATTTGTCATTGGTTTTTGAAATAAAGGACGTTCTAGAAATAAGGTTGTACTACCTTAAACCGTTGGTTTTTGGTGTAAGGTTGTCCTTATAACTGATATAGTATCTGTAACACCCTAGATTTTTACGAACTTGAAATTTGATGTTCTTAGGCAATGGGTCAATCCTAACACTTGATTAACTTCTCAAAACTCAATCCAAAAGTCTCAAATCCCTATTTCATTCGAAAACCTCACCTTTCACTACTTTATCCTTCAAATTTTTCTAGGAGCTCTCATATTAGACACAAATTTTAAAGTTTAGGTGATGTTGATCAATACTTAAGCTAAAAAGTACTATGAATAGTAAATAAATAAATAAAAAGAGTTTTTAACCATTAACCTTTTGGAGTCTCACTAAATAAGTAGACTAATTGGATAGATCAGCTTCTCCTACCCCAAAATCATATATTGCATGTCAAATAACTCATCCCATATTCTAAAATTTACTCATTTTAAATATTAAACGGTGAAATCACCCCAAACAGGTCAGTGGTCGGCGATGCCATCGCCGGTTTGGCGATGCATCGCCGAACTCGTCCGTACAACGAGTTTCTGCACTTTTTTCCTACGCATTTCTTCTGACTTTGAAAAATCATATCTCCTTCGTTATAATCCGATTTAGGTGATTCAAAAACCAGATTGAAGCTAAATGAGTCTAGTTTTATATAAAAATATGTTAAAAATATAATAAAATATTTAATATAGTTTAAAGTAGGCCATTGTGAGCAACTGTCCGATAATCACTTGTTGGACAGCTGCTACTTCTGGAATTTTTAGAATTTTTCTACAACTAGAAATCCTATTAAATTTTGTGGAGTTAGGGTAAACTTGATGATGAACCTCCAGAAAAATAATAAAAATAATATGATGCCTAGAAGTTCCCAAAATGGGGGATAGAATGGCCCTAGGACCGTATTCTTTCGTAATTAGGGTAGAATTTGGTTAAGTACCAAACTGAATACTCAGTAGAATTAACTTGGGCCACTTTAAATGCGTTCTACAAGACCAAAAACTTGTAGAACCAATGGTGCTATAACACTCTATAACCTCGGATCAAACTCTAAGCCGATTTTTTCTCTAGACCACTTTGAAACTTTGTATTGGATCTATACCGCGCGTCGAAAGTCCGATACCTGCTATCTTAGATCATTAGGACCGCCTAGATGGACTTGACAATCATTTCAAAAATCAAGTCCAATCGATAATCACAGGCTATTTCATTGAGCCCGGACTGAAGAGAGTGAGAATAGGGTTAAAATTGGAATTTGAAATTCAATCTGGCACACGACTTGATGCGTCAGTATTAAGCATTCTGACCGTCAGAATTCAGCCAAATTATACCCTCGGATCAGAAAAAATTTCTATTTCATATCATGAGACTTGCAGACCTGATCTACGTGCGGTGACCGCTGAACTGTAACTGGACTGCCACGTGCGATCTGCGAACCCTGCCGGACTGAAAACTTGATGTATGCTAGATCCAGTATGCATGAGCTTAAGTCCGATCGCGTTCGGCCAGGGGACCACCAGAAATGATCTTTTGGACCGAAACAGCCCCGCTTTGGATAAATATCAAGTGAACTTTGTTCCCGAGCCTATTCCGGGCAGTTTTAGGCTTATAAAAGGGGTTGAAACCCTCACTCCTCTCAACCATCCGAATTTACAAAAAGCCCTAGATTGGAAGAGAGAAAATGTGAGAGTTTGTGAGAGAAGGTGGGAGAGAATTTCTTGCTGCTCGTGCCACCTGCTACACGTGCTTAAGCCACGTGATTCAATCACTTCGCCGGTGATTTGTCCACTTTTCTAGGTAAGAAAACACCTTAATAAGTTGCTGATTTGGGATTCTTTTCATTCCATAGCTTGTTAACTCATAAATCTTGTAAATTAGGTCCTCTATTCGCCGTAGACGAAGCGTATACGCTCCGTTCGAATTCACACGTTTATAAGAGACAAGGTGAGGATTTTAGACGCTTTGATTGACGGTGTCCAATGCTTTCAATGTCATTTAATAGTAGATTATCGACGGCATCACCGTTTGACATGTACAACATGTTATCCGTTTCCTGTTTCGTAAATCAACGAAGAATATGAGATTTAGGGCATTTTAGTCATTTGTAGGAAGTACTGATAACATTCATATTTCGCTGATGTGATTGACATGGTTTGTTGTTGCATTAGAAAGTTAGGAATACGTGCATAATTAGTTTGGCGAAGAGATTCGCCAAATTGCACACTTCGGGTCGACATATTATATGTAGACTTAAGTGTGTAGTGTATGTGTTTGTATAAATGCTTGTATTAGTATGTATTGAATTAAATGATGTTATGAATTAGTTTGAGATGGATTTCTCAATTTATATGTTGACATAAATGATTTCCTACATGTTGACTATGTACATGATTCCATACTATGCATAAAATGTATGTGCTTGAAGATTTACTTAAGTTGAATGTTATAACATGTGTTAACATGCTCACATGATTGTATTTCAATTCCAATACTCCTACATAATTTGCTGATGTGAATTCATATGTGTTTGGGACTATACTTAGTCCAGGAAGTCGGTAACCGAGCGAATTCGTGGTTGGCTGGTCTTGGCCACGAACGACGCGTCGATGAAGGCAAGTCGTGTTTGGAGTTGGCGGTAGTGGTTAGGCCACGCGAAGTGTTTTACGCACTTCATGTCGTTCGACTTGAGATGCGATCGCGCTAGTCGAGCCCGTCAAGTAACCCGACTGGGCGATGTATGTTCACCCTGTATGAGTCATAACTGCTTGAACCTAGGGTACTGAACTTACCATTGTAAACCATGGTACCTTGATCCACGAAGACTCATGAGCTGGGCATGGTGGTATGGGACACCGTGGTCGAGCTGTCGGCCTACACTGGAGCCACAAACCTCCCCGTAGTGACCAGTGAGCACCTAGTCTCGTGAGAAGATTATGGTGGTATGGGACACTATATTCTTGCTATCGGCCTACATTGATAAGGTGATGGGGGAGCGGTGCAATGAGTACGAGCAACAGCCCTGGCAGCCCTTTGTAGTGATCGCGAGCGTATTCTGAGTCTACGGGAGGCGACGACCCTTCCATAGCAGTAGAGTACAGTAGGCCTGTATTGATAAGGTGATGGGGGAGCGGTGCAACGATGCGAGCAACAGCCCTGACAGCCCTTGCAGCGACCTACAAAATATACATCGTATAAGATTACTAGGAGTAACGACCCTAGACAGGATCTGTGTTGGGATTGATATAAGGGAGGTACCTTAGTTTCCTAATCCTGTTGTTTGAATGGACTAATAACAACTCAGAAATCATATCACCATTACATTGCATGTGCTTGGAAGATGTGGAGGACTTTAGGGAGTGTGGCATGCCGCGGTCGTAAGATGGTGCCATATGAGGGAGATCGTTAGTGAGGGCATACATCACGTCATGTCATATTGCATTAACAACAGTATTAGGATTGTTTGATTTATTGCTTTACTATTATCGCATGATTGATTTGAGAACATGTTAATCCTTGCTCTATTATTTCACTGAGTTAACTACTCACTCCCACGTTACGGGACGGTGTTCCTGGACACCCATCAGACCCTTTTGTGATTGCAGATGATGGCGCGGCCTGTGAGGCGGATCTGGACTTGATGATGATGAGGAGGATCTCTCCTTTATGCGTGTTCTGATTGACGGGATTACAGGGAGGTTGATTAGATGTCTTGACACTTGTCATTTTATATTATTAGAGCACTCATGTATATTCTTTCTGTTTACTTTTGGACCATACATGTATGTATATAACCTGGTAACATGTTCACACTCTGGAGATATACAACAGTTTATATATGTTATACATACTATCACAGTCTTCCGCTGGTTAATTTAACTGTCTCTGGAGTATGATATGCTGTTCTGGTGTAATCCCACTCATGTTTAATACATTAACACAAACAACATTCAATCATACATATCTATGTTGCGTAAATAACGTTTTGGAACTCGGGAGTTGGGTTTTCACTCAACCCCCCGATTTTTGGGATGTTACAGTATCATTCTCTTAATTCTAGATTATTGAGATTACTTTTAATTCAGCATTGTGCTTTATTTCTTTTATTATTTCGCTGTTTTAAGTTTTATTTGGCATTGCCCTATTCACCCCCGCCTCTAGGGCATATACCTAGGCCCTTTCATACATTCACTGCGGTTGCTCCACCTGGGGTAAACATTGAACTTGTAGATGTGATGCAGCAGATGAAAATCACTTGACATATGGGTTGTTAGGAGGCTCTTGTTATGCTGCCACTCAAATAAACTACCACATAGAAACCTGGTGCGACGATCCCTCTCACGAACACTATTCAGATTCTTAGCACTTGGGTGTACCTCGGTAAGTGACACGTTCATCAGTCGAGCTATTAAGCAAACATTGATTGTGGCTTCCCGATCTCTACCAAAGGGGATCTTAAACTGCAATGGCTCCAGCGTAGGGTCCCGAATATGAGCATAAAAGGCACGAACAGTGCTCACATTAGCACGAGACTGGCCTTCAAAGAGCGGACCCCACCCGGCAGCTTCAATACACTTGAACAATAAATACTTACCAAAGAGGCGCCCATCCACATGTGCTTCAAAAAGAACCTTGCGATCCGTATACGCGCCATGGGCCAACTCTGCCAATAACGTCCTTCCAAAAGGCGCTTGGGGATCTAAATCTCATTTCGTATGTATTTCTCTCCCAACACTTAGACTACCAGCAACACTTAAACTAGCGGCGTCACCTCTTGGCTTTCTTGAACGTGAAGGGTGAGCTTCATCAGCGACACCCTTCCTCTTTCCCATGAGAGAGAGGACGGTGGACAAGGAGAAAAAGGCTATAATAGCCTCTATAAAGGCCATGGAAAAGTTTGGGTAGGTACAGGGATGCAATGGGCCAAGAAAAGAGGAAATAGAAGAAGAGAAAGGCCAAAGACAAGAGAGATTGAAGGTTACCACGTTTTGGAGATAAAATGAGAGCTTGGGAGCTCCAATCGCTGAAAATGGATGAAGTAGTTGCTGGATATAGTGGAGAACAGTAGAGGGATGAAGGAAATAACAAAAAGTGAAGGAAGGAACGATTGAAAGGGAGGTTAGAGAGAGAAAACAACAAGCTTGGAGGAAAGGGAGAGCTTGGAGGGCCAATTTGTGAAGGAAGTATGGGATTTAGAATGAATGGGTGGCCAAACCCTGGACCAAAGGGTCCCATTTAACCCCAAACCTCATCGCAACCCGAAAAGCCTGCTGACCGGCGAGGCCTCGCCGAACCGGTGAGGTCCTCGTCGCTCTCTAGACACTCTGGCGAGGCCTCATCAAAGGGGCAAGGCCCTCCTACCCCCCATGGCCAAAAACATGTGGGGCCCACCCTGGGTCCCCCTAGATGTGTTAGATTTAAGCCCTACCTCCAACCATTTCGAGTAGTTTCAGAATTAACCTGATCTCTGTTCAAAATTAGTGATTTCTAACGGCTGGAATGGGATGAAATGCAGTTTATACCCGTCAATTAACGGTCTAGAAGTGATTTGGGGTCACCGTGTGTGATCAGGAGTGTGTACGGACTCGATCAAAATGATCGATTTGAGTGAACTTCGCCAATTGGAGAAACTGAGATCCTATAAAGGTTTCTATGTTCTTCGCACACCCTCCTACGTTATAGTGGTGTCAATGTGCAGTGTGTGACCCTAACTTAGGTCCAGATTAATCCAAATCATGCTCTGATACCAACTTGTAAACCCTGAAATTCAGGGGTCGAGCTCAACTCAGCTCCCAAGTTCCAGAACATCACTTATGCAACATGTTTGATGATGGTTGTATGTTGTCTGTATTAAAGCATAAAACATGAAATAGATCAAGCTATATTAGCAGACATAATTTAGGGATATTGAGAAAATGCAAGCGGAAGACTTAAATACATATATAATTCAAAATAAATTCTTAAATTATGCGTGCTCTGCCCAGGGCAATATACATACATCTATGTCTCAAAATACATACATGAATTGTTCAAAATGATCCAATACATATCTCAAAAATAATCTCCGCTTGTCAGGACGAGGCTCACATGAACTCGCCTGAGAACTGCATATATGAGAATGCCTCCTCGTCCTCGTCGAAGTCTGGCTCCGCCTCGCAAGCATCGCCATCTCCTGCAGCTAAGTCGGAGTCTAGTTGGTGTTTAAACATCATCCCAGAACGTGAGAGTGAGTGATCAACTCAGTGATACTATATAGTAAAAGTTAACATGTTATCAATCCAATCAAGCAGTAATGATAAGGAAGTACAATCAAACATGTCCTAGATACTCTTGTTAATGCAAGGATGATATGAAGAATGATGCATGCCCTCACCACAATCTCCCTCATGCGACATCATCTAATGATCGCGGCATGAATCACTACCACTATGCTCTCACACCAACGCCAATGGCACATGCAGTGCGATGTCATGAATATGATTACCAAGTTCTTATTATTCCTTTCAATACAACAGTAATGGGAAGATAAGACACCTCCCTTATATCATTTCTCAACATTGATCCTTTCTAGGGTCGTCAATCCTAGGATATTTCATATGATGTTATGGTTCTAGGTCATTACAAGGGCTGTCAGGGCTGTTGCGCGCAATCGTTACACCACTCCCCCATCAACTTATCAATACAGGCCTATTTATATCCTTAAGACTACAGCAGGACTCGTCGCCCCTATGCGGTGTCAGGATAAACTCAAGGTCACTACAGAGGGCTCGTCACCAATCAGTGTAGGACGACAGCAAGAATATAGTGTCCCATACCACCATAATCTGCTCAGAGTAGGGTGCTCACTGGTCACTATGGGGAGGTTTGTGGCCCCAGCGTAGGCCGACAACACGACCACGGTGTCCCATACCACCATGCCTGGCTCATGAGTCTTAGTGGATCTTGGTACTATGGTTAACGGGAGTTTCAATAGTAAGATCAGTGCCTTAGATTCAAACAGTAGCGACCAAACATGGTGAATAAGCATCGGTCAATCGGGTTAGTTGATAAGCTCAACTAGGGCAAGCGCACATTGAGTTGAACGATATGGAATGCATAAGCATTCCATGTGGCCTAACCACTACCGAACACCCCAAGCACGACTCAGATTCGCTAAACTCATCTTGTTGGCGAAAGTAGCCTCAACCACTATTTACAAGATGTTTTTTGATTACCTGGACTGTAGTAAAACCCCATTCACATACAAAGCTAATAACTAGCATATGATTCATATCCTGCATTCATTTGAACAATTATGAAACATAACTTAAATGTAAACAGTACCTGCAGGAAATCATAAACACATGTAACAGGATTCAACTTAGTACACAATCCATGGAGGAAATCATACACTCATTTAGCATGGATAACCTAAGTTACATGATTCATGGAGGGAATCATACACACAAATACTATGGTTGAAATCCATATCTCAACCACCGTAGCATGTACATAATACTAACTACCATTTCATTTAGACATTTAAACAAACACTTAGCTTACACTATTTAACATACATCACGTATGTCAACACCGTTGCAAATTAGGGCAAGTACCCTCACCAAGGAGTTGCCGCATACACATTAGACATATCACAATGACAATTTATCATGGCAAGAAAATCAGCAAATTCTATACGCATACGTGTATTCTAACATATACATGAAATACGGTATTTACAATACAAAGTATACGTATGCGGAAGACAAAACGGATAGCATATTTGGCATGTGTAACGGCAAGCACAACATGAATAAATCATTATTAAACATTAAAAGGGTTGAAAACCATAACCTAAGCGTATATAGTCTGCACCTTAAACCCGAAAAAACGTATTCAATATAATTCAGACGATGTGTCTTCGTCAACGGTGGATACGCTACCTATGGCTTGAAACAGGTTAACTAGAACTCTACTTCAGCTAGTCTAGGCTTCAAAAAAGGTTAGGGTTAGCTTAACTTACCTAAAAACAGAATCAGAATTGTCAGAAGAACGATTCAGAAATGCCGGTTCAGTGTATAGATGCACTAGGAAGAATCCTACTGAGTTTCACCTGATGCTAAGGGTTTAAGGCCCTTTTATAAGCCCAAACATAACGAAAATGGACTTTAAATCAAGGTATACCTAGGTTATAACCAAATCGGGATCTTTCTGATCCAACGGAGCATTTCTAGAGGTCCTCTGATCAGATGGGGACGGACTTAAGCTCACTAGCATCGGATCTTTAGTAAGTTAAGTTTTCAGTCCGATCGGATATCCAAATTGTCCGTGGCGGACCAGTTTCAATTCAATGGTCACCGAACCTAAATCAGGGCTACAAGCTCTATGACATGAAAGGGCCAACTTTCCTGATCCGAGGGTGAAATTTGGTCGAATTCCAATGGTCAGAACGCTTAAAAATAACGCGCAAGTGAACCATGCCAGATTTCATAATAATATAATTAATTTTCTAAAAATCTTCATTTTCCTACTCTCTTTACTCCGGACGCGAGAAAATGGTGTCAGGACATCAGTTGGGTTTAATTTTTGAAAGGATGGTCAAGTCCAACTAAGCGGTTATAACGGTTTAAGATTATAGATATCGGACTCTCGACGCACGGTCTAGAATCCATACAAAGTTACCAAACATTCCCTAGAACAACTAGGTTTAGAGTTGGATCCTAGATTTTAGGGTATTATAGCGTCATTGATTCTGTAAGTTTTAAGTCTTGCAGAACGTATTTAAAGTGAACAATACTAATTTCACAGCTAGTCTAACTTAGCACTAGTTAACTTATGCTTGATTTCTAAGAGAATTAATTCTAAATGATTTCTGATTGAGGTGGTACTCGGGTCTTGGTATAGAATTTTTTGAGTCGTTACATGAGAGTTGTGAGGATTTGAAAGTGATTCCATCACTTAAGCATGCCCAGGAGATGAAGCAAATGACAAGATTTACTAATTCCATAACCAATCATAAGAGAATTGTGAAGGTTAGGAAGGATTTCGTCATCCTACCATGCCCAAGGGACGATGGTCAATAATAGGATTTCCTAATTTCACAACCTCAATTCAGGAAAAGAAGATATCTCAAGATATAGCAGATCTATTATAATTTGTCATAACAAACCATTAAAAACTAAAAAAATGCCTTCATAATCAAACTAAAATCCAAGAGAGTTCAACAAACATGAATCAAAACAAAGTAAACATCCCAATCATGCTACAAGCTTCACCTTTTAGCCCTAGCTAAGAGGTTTAGCCAACCATAAACATGATTGAACTAAAGACTCTTAAACAAAACAAAAAGATCAACTAAGGAAGAAGAAGAAAAACTCTCAAACGGTGGCTTCACCATTTTACTCTACTCCTCAAACCCTAGAAGATGCCTAGAAACATCTTAGGGACCCCTATTTATAGTTTTGCAACTCACACTTTCGCACCGAGTTGGAAAATTTTAGAAACCGCTTCAAATTTCTGCACTTTATGTGCTGTTTGCATAACCCAGGACTGGTTGAGGACATCCCTCAACTGGTCGAGTTTTTCCTTCGATGGGTTGAGGATGACCTGATTTTATATGATTTTGTCACTGGAGTTTGAGTCGAGGAATCCTCTACTAGTCGAGTAAGGACAGGACTAGTCGAGAAGGAGCCAGGACTAGTCGAGGATGATGCAAATTTACTTCAAAACTTCGATTCTCTTCATTCTTGACTTGGTTTTCTTGGATCTTTGGCATGTGAATTCTCCATTCTTAGTCTTCTAAGATCCAATCTTTGGCTTGGTGATTCTTGAGCATTAAATTCATGCTTTTAGCATCCTTTTCAATCCAAGCTCTTAAATTCACCTTGCAACACAAACATGATTAAAATAGAACATTAAGCATTATCATGTTCATAAAATCAATTAATAAATGGGGGATAATATGCAGTATTTGACCCTCAACAGAACTCCCTGTGATAGCTGTTGTAGGCACGTGTGCGTGCATGGGTACATGTGGTCAACATGGTTTTGATCGGAACACTCTCCTTGTCATGATGGATGCTCGGATCGCTCATGAGAATGATGATGGTGGCCCACCATCACCACAGCGGATAACATCTGTTGTAATAAACATAACTTCAGGATTTTATCGGGTCAAAATGTGTTAGACCCGATACCCGGTTCGGTGCACTGCGGACATGCATGTGTTGTGTTCATGCACTACTACAGGTGGGGCCCATCATGATGTTTTTGGGAAAATCTATACCATCCATTCATTTTTTCCTTCTAATTTAAGGGTTTGAGTCCAAAATAGAAATATATCTAAAGATCAGATGGGCTATACTTCATGAAACCTTGTGCATTATGGTTTCCATCATTGAAACCTTTTCAGGCCCTTCAATGATGTTTATTTGTCATCCAACCTATCCATAGGATTATACAGACTTAGATGAAGGGAGATATATCTTAATATGACTACCCATGACCTTTGTGGGACGTAAAAATCAACGATTAAGGGGCTGTTTTATCTATTGGGTATCTTTTACAATGATCTAAAAGCTAAAAATTTGATGTGTATAGTTAATTTAGGATTCCTAGGCATGGTATAAAATTTCACGTTAAGTGGATAGTGGGAACTATGTGATTTAGAATTTAGGGTTTAGCCTAATGGCATTTTTATAATTATTACTGATCTAAGAGTTTCATGAAATCTAATGTTTCTACATGGTTGTAGACACATTTCTAAGTAATTCTTATAAAATAACTTACATCTAAATCTTTATGGATAAGGAGTTATTCATCAATTCATTTAAAAGAAGGTACGTATGCCAAATCACATGATAGATGGTCTTGTCTCAAAATCAACGGTCAGATTGATGGATCCAGGCATGGAGATCACTCCCCATGATTAGATTCGTGTCATAGAATAGATGTAAGGTTAGGATAGTTGGATTGGTATTGTACACATGTATATATTACATTGAATCTCATGGTAACGATTGAGAACTTACGATGCTCGAGTATCGAAAAGTTCGGGGTGTTGCCGGCTTTGGCCCCAAATTTTGAAGAAATTGGACGTATGAATCGGAAGTTAAAATTCTTAGAGTGATAGACTGGCAATATAAAACAATTTTGGGAATTTAAAACCTTTCATATAAAGAAAGACAACAAAACTTAGGTTCAACATGGAATGGATAATTTGGCCTATCCTTTAAGAAACCTATAATATTTTTATGGTGAAAATGAATTTTTTTATCTTATTCCCTTGAATCTCAGGACCATGGATTTATGAATCATAATCAAGCAAGGCATAAGTGGTTTATTCCAAATACCAAAACTTAGGTCGAGATTTTCATTTAAGGTGGGTAGATTATAGCGCCTCAATTTCATATAGCCAATTATACGCACACCAAAACATATATATCTACCTCACGAGGAATATAGTGAAATATTAAACATAATAAATTAGTATAAATTGGACAAGTAAATAAATTTCAAGGATGAAATTTTATTTAAGGGGGGTAGTTTGAAACATTGTGAACTTTACAATACCTGAGTTTTTAAAGCTCTCGAGTATTACCATAAAAATTTAACTTATTACGTACATGTGTACGATTCCAATCTAGCTATCATGAGCTTACATCTATTCTCCAATACGAATTTGACCATTAGGAATAATCTCCATTCATAGATCAAGCAATCTGATTGTTGATTTTAAAACAAGACCATCATATTTCTAAGTATCCTCACCTATCCATCATAACCAACTAGTCAATCAAATATTCACTACTAGATAGAGACATCAAGCCGTCCACTTTGATTTTGGACCAGCCGATCATAGTGAACTAGCTATTTGAACTCTATATCTATCCGTACACTTCGAATTGAGATTCTGATCCATTCATCTTATTCACCCTATATGAATATGTTTAACCCACCATTAGAACTGTAATCTGAAGAACTTACATGTGTGAACAGGCCACTCGAATCTAACGACATATATGTTCTACCCCTTGATCACTCCAAAAATTCACTTGTGTTGATTCATTTACAAAACTGATCGTACAATCACGTAGATACATGACTAGAATACTAATCATCAAGTTTTTTCTATTTTTAACATGTCATCTAACCATCCATTATGTTGGTTGATATATATATATATACATACACGTCCCTTAGATAATTTGGTGAATAATTCTTTATTCATAATGATTTAGACAAAAGTTTTTTTGTAAGAATTGTTTAGAAACATGCTTTGTAAGACTCGTATCATAGATCGTACCATTTCATAGACTTCCGTGGTCTTTCCGGTCGAATTCCGGCAACTTTCGACCCTTAATCGGTATTTACGCGTGACCCTGATTCACACGCCGTCAACCCGAGTCGACTCAACCCAAGACTTGTACCATAGCGACCGCGCCATCACCATGGTTCCAATGCCGTGACTCATACGCCGAGGCGATACCCTGGTCAGGAGATGTGGCCCAGCATTCGGTGTGAGGAAAATGCCGCGTGTACGAATTCTGAGAGAATCTCTATGACTTGTCACATCAATCAATCTCATCATGTTAAGTACATGTCAAGTACACATCACCTTTTATGCTTTCCCAAGCAAGCCTCAAAGATAAAAAGTCTCTGACACACCCATGCCTTTCTTACACAAATTGCCACAAAAGTCAAAAAGTCTCTTACACCCATCACTCACCACATCTATCAATCGATCACCCATCTCTCTTCCTATCTCTTTACAATTCTCTCACTCTCATTTTCAAACTACTTTCTTAAGCAAGAGAAAACCTCCATACTTCTAAGCCCTTCTACTCCAAGAGAGCCACAAGTGTGGCCCACCTTTCCTACCCTTTCATCTCCCATCTCAACCATCCAAACCTCATCTCCTCCGTTGGAATCAAAGTTAAGGTGCTAAGGAAGCCTAGGGTGTAAGAAGAAGCCGGTGGGTGATCTTTGATTTTTTTCTTTCATTGGATTGTTTGATTAAGGGCTCGTATTTAGTGGGACCCACCTTGATGTATATTTTTGTATCAAAGAGGGGCCCATAGTGGCAGGGCCCCTCCATCACCTCCGTTGTCTCTTTTTTTTTCTCTTTCTCTCTCTCTTTTCATTTGTTATGATGATGATGAGATGTGTGGCCCACCATGATGTTTGAATCAAAGCCATGTATCGGTGGACCCCATCCATGTGGGATTCACCATGATGTTTATATGCCATCCCAACCACCCATAGGGGGGCCCACCTTGATGTGGTTAGAGTGGGGTGTGGCTACTAGTGGAGTGTGATCTGTCGTGGGCCCCAGCTCCATAGTCCAGGCGGCAGGCCAAGTGAAGATACCTCATTTTAATGCTGGGCCCACCTAACTCCATGGTTCGGTGGCGGACCGAGTGATAGATGCCTCATTTCAAATACTGAGGTCATGGTATCGATCCCTGTGGAGGTGGCTATCATGGTGTGTGTACTGACATGGGTGTGGACTAACGGTAGGATCCATGGGACCCACCCACGTTACCCATCCATTTTGAGTGGGCCACATGATGTATGTGTTTTATCCAAACTGTCCATTACATTCTAATGGTGGGACCCACGTTGGTGTGGGGCCATTTTCAACGCCCTGATCCATAACTCACTGGCAGACTGAGTGGGGGTACCTCGCTTCAACGGTGGGCCCCATGGCTCACATGGTAGACAGAGTGAAAGATACCTCATTTAACGCTAAGGTCTTGGCAGAGGGTGGCTGCGAGTGAAGTGGGAACAGACATAGGGTCCATGGTACCCACCCACACTGTCTATTCAATTTGGCGGGCCACACAAGATGTATGTGTTTTATCCAAACCATCCACCATCACTGGACAGTGGGACCCACACCATGTGTGGGGTACCTTGATGTATGTGTATGTCCAGGCCGTCTATGGCTTGGACGTTGCACTTGCCTAATATAATGTTAATATATTATATTATATTATTTTAATATATAAATCATATGTTATATATTATAATATAATATAATATTATATATACATTCGTAAGGGTGGGCCCTATGTGGGACCCACCTCTGCTTTGTCACAGACTAGAAAAGAAAAAGAAAGTGAAAGGCAGCCACGTGCTACTCTCTCTCTCTCACTCTCTCTCTCTCTCTCTCTCTCTCTCTCTCTCTCTCTCTCTCTTTCTCTCTCTCTCTCTCTTTCTCTCTCAATGTCAGTGGGCAGGTGGGCCCACCTTCTATGGTGTACGACCTTGATCTAAATCGTCCCTCCATTTGGTGATCACGTATGGGGGCCACATTGCAATGCATTGTCCAGGCCGTCCAAGGCCTGGACGTTAATGCTTTATTAATTAATATTAATTATATATATTAAATATGGTAGTGTGGTGGGCCCTACCTGGGACCCACCTCTGCCCTCTCTTTAAATTGCATAAAAGCTGCTATGCAGCAATATTTTATATTATATATGTATTATATATTGTATTTATATATATATATATATATATATACACACACACACGATATGTGAGGGTGGGCCCTACGTGGGACCCACCCCTGTCTTGCTTTAAAGCAGCAATAGCTGTAAGTACGGAAGCTACATGGCTGTTCTGTTGTCGTGTAACCAATTGTTGTATATGGTAGCAAGCTTTGTGGGTCCCACCTATTTCATCCACGTCGTTTGTCTATGGGATCCATCATGATGCATGTGTTACATCCAAGCCTTCCAACCATTTGGAAAGCTCATTTCATGGCATGAGCCAAAGAATGAGCTAGATCCATAGATCGAGTGAACCCCACCTTGGTATGTGGATGAGGCCCATCTTGATTTATATTCCATTGGGGCCCACTTTGATGTGGATGTAAGGCCCGTGTTATGAGGCCCATTCAATGTATTTGTGGCCCGTGGTTAAGGCCCACTTTGATATATATATATATATATATATATATATATATATATATATATATATATATATATATAATAGGCCCATATTATAAGGCTTATTTTGATGCATTCTAAGGCCCACGAGTTATGGCCCATTGCAATGTACATAAGGCCCATTGGTGCGGCCCATTGATGTGGCCCACTTAATGAATATAAGGCCCATATGATTTGGCCCATTTGATGTATTTAAGGCCCAATAGGATGTACCTAAGGTCTATTGCAATGGGTGATCCCAACATAGTTTACGTAATGATCTTTATGACGGTCGTGCCTTGGGAGCAATGTTGATTTGACGTTTACATTATAAGAATAATGTTGGTTAAATGTCCGCATTAAAATTCTCCCTATGGCTCATTTTAAGCCCATACTTGTAGGCCGTCTAGGCCCATCTTTGTTATGAATAGCACCCATCACCATATAACATGTTTGGTATAGTTTTATGATTAATGATCATATGCATCATATGTATGCTTGATATGAGAAGTGACTGATCATAGCATATGCCTTCGGGTAGATTGTCTAGGGGCTCCCAGTTAAGCAGTGTTGCCCCATATGAGTGCACGATACGCGCAGGATTGTCGCATGACTGAATAGTATGATTCATGCATTTCACATTGTATTACATAGTTACTGTATGCCCTACCGACATCAAGGTCGTAGCCACCACAGGCGTATCGTGGTTGGTAGGATTGGATACTGAAAATCTTGTTCTACATGGGGTGTTATAGATATCCTTGGGTGAAAGTCCCTAAACCCATATGGTACCAAGAGGTTGCTCCAATGTCTAGACCGAGTGGCTGCATGAGCGCTAAGTGCCGATTACAAGATGGCCACGCTCTCCACTGTGTCGTGGTCTAGATCTAATATAAAGTTTCAAAGGGTTCCTAAGAACAAACAGGTTTAGAGTTTGATCCTGGATTTTAGGGTAAGATAGTGTCAATGATTCTATAGGTTTTGGGTCAACATAGCGTCAATGATTCTATAGGTGTCTTACAGATCGTATTTAAAGTGGTTGGTGCTAATTTTACAGGAATTTTAGTGTAGCGCTGGCTAATTCACGTTAAAGTTCTAAAGAATTTCGTTCTAATTGATTTCTTTGGTTTTGTAATTGGATTCTGAGAGGTTACCAAGGTGTTATGGTTGACCCATTGCCTAAGGACGTCTAACCCCAGGTAGGTAAAAATTCGGGGTGTTACAATTTACCCCCCTTAAAATAAAATTTCATCCCCGAAATTGGCTAAGGGTAATGAGTCCCTAGAGAGACTTTAGTGCTGGCATTCTAAGGATGGTTCAAATCCTATCTAATGACCTAACCTTACGTATAACCTAAATCAACTTCTTTGATCCTGGGCCAGTGGGGAAGAGGCCAACCACGCTTCCGCTGCAATACTCTGATCCAACGATTGAGTTAGTTAATCCTAACTAGATTGGGCTCGATACGTTCTACCCCCCTTAAAACTTAGTTTTACTTAAGGTTCAAGAATCTATGTCTCGATCCATATATCGGAACGAGGTGTAACTTAGGGCCTATCCTTGACATGAAATGAGAAATAACCTCTCACTACATTGGTCTTCCTTTGCTAATGATGCGTTCTATGGCATTGGTACCTATGATTATAGAAAAGAGCTGAAATGATGGGTGTTGTGGTTGATTTCAAGGACGGATGTGAGTTTGTGGCAAGAGGTCTAATCTCTATTGGTTGTATGTCCTTAACATTTTCCAAAGGCAAAGAAATAACTTTTGGTTGTAGGTGGTTGAACCAACACGGAAGAAAGGTTGTGTAGTGGGTCTGAGCCGGATACATAGACTTTCTGTCTAGCTAGGACAGAAAATTTTTTGTATCAATTCTTAATCTGAGTCGATGCCGATCTTCTGCTTGATCAAAGCATTGGATTTATTGGTAACCACTAGGATTGAGAATTCGATTCAAACCACGAATACTTCACTTATATATACAGTTCCTTTACTCCGCATTCACAAATGCAATAAGCCCTTGGGAAAGGCAATTCAAAGGGGCGTGCTGGTTTATTCTAAGTTCAATCTGAGGGATTTATAAGTTTTCCTTGAGAGTGAATGGTTCTAAGTTAAAACAACTTTCCTAAGGGTTATAACAGAAGTCTATAAGTATTAAGGGAATCTATCGAAGGAATGAGGTTCTACTCCAACCAAATCTAACCTACTATTCCTTGGCATATACAGGCTTTACACTACTTAATATAACTAGTAGACTAGTTTGTAACGCTAGATGGTTTCATACCATTTCCACTATAGGGAATTGTTCTATCGCTTAGAGTCAAGATTACCTATTTGAAATTGGATTCCCTATATCGTTGGATCTTTTAAAATCTAGGAGTACTAACTCTAGGTCCAACACTCTAGATGTTCTACCACTAGATGGTCATTGTTTATGGACTAAGCTACTGCGCTCGATCTCATCCGTCGGTAGAAGCGCAAGGGTCGAGAAAATGGCTATAACTGGCTTAAAAGGGCCATGAAAAGTGAAGGAAATGAAGAAAAAGGGCTGACCTAATGGGTTGCCACGAATCTAGGTCTGATAGAGGAGGGAAACAGGTCCCAAAAGGTTGGGATTGCAAAGGGAAAAGGATGAAATGGGTTGGGTTAGAAGCTCACACGAGTTGAGCTTCAAATGGAGGATGGGAGAGCTCTAACGAACGAGAATGAAAGGATAGGGAGTGTGTATAGCTGTAAACGATGGAGTGGCGTGGGTTGAGGCAGAAAACGACGATGAGAGTGATTGGGAATGGGGTTTGAGAGAGAGATCAGCAACTAGGAGGGAAAGGGAGAGCTTGGGGGTGTGTTTTGTGAAGGAGGTAACATTTTGGGAGGGTTTTAATGGACGACCCATAGCTAGGGGGGTCACCCTAACCCCAAAGCACCATCGGTCCGAAGGCCCGACAGAATGAGGCCCACTGATCACTGAGGACTCGCCGACTCGGTGAGGTCCTAGCCGGTCTCTGGACTGTCCGGCGAGGGCTCGACATTTCGGCGAGGTCCTCCCCCCCCCCTCCCCCCCTTAGGTCCAAAATGATGTGAGTCCCCCACTGGGTCCCCCTAAAACTGCCCCGATTGGGTCCTACCTCCGTTTTGAGCCTATTCGGGCTAGTTTGGATCATTTCTAAAGTATAATCACCTTTAGCATTTTCTGGAGGCTAGGATAGGATCAATGGGGGTCTAGACCTGTCGATAGATGGTCTAGGAGTGATTTGGGGTCCTTGTGTGTGATCAAGAGTGTGAACGGACTCGATCTCGGTGATCATTTTCAATAAACTTTCGCCGACAAACAAACTGGGGGTCTTAAACTTATTTCTAGATTGTTCTCACACCCTCCTACATTAAATTGGCGTCAGCATGCGGTATGTGACCATAACCCAGGTCCAATTTAATCCAAATCATGCTCTGATACCATCTGTAACGCCCCAAAAATTGGGGGTTGGGTAGAAACCCAACTCCCGAGTTTCAGAACATCACTTATGCAACATTTTCAATAATGGATGAATATCGACAGTAGTAGTACATAAAACATGAGGTGGATTAAGCCAAAACTACATATCATACTCCAGAGACAGTTAAATTAGCAAGCGGAAGAATGTGATAGATACACAAAATATATGAACTGTTGTAAGTCTCCAGAGTGTGAACATGTTACCAGGTTAACTAAATACATGTATACTCAAAAATAGAAAGAAGAGAATATACATGGGTGTGTAAATAAAAGATAAAATACCGAGTTTATTGGCATCTAATCAGTAACCTTGTAACCCCGTCAATCAGAACCTGCATATAGGAGGGATCCTCCTCATCATCATGAAGTCCGACTCTGCTTCGCAAGCATTGCCACCATCTACAACTAAAATAGGGACTGGTTGGTGTGCCCAACACCGTCCCATAACGTGAGAGTGAGTAGCTAACTCAGTGGAATCATAGAGCAAAGATTAACATGTTATCAAATCAATCACGCGATAATGGTAAAGCAAGCAATCAAACATTCCTAAATACTGTGATTAATGTAAGCATGAAATGACATGATGGATGCCCTCACCGACATACTCCCTCATGCGACACCATCTTACGTCCACGGCATACTTTCTTCCCTCAGTGCTCCACATCTTTCAGGCACATGCAGTGCAATATGAATATGATTACCAAGTTTTTATTAGTCATTTTCATACAGTAGGATTGGAAAACTAGGGTACTTCCCTTATATCATTCCCAATAAGGATCCTGTCTAGGGTCATCAATCCTAGTAATCTCATATGATGATATATTTTTAGGTCGCTGCAAGGACTGCCAGGGCTGTAGCACGCACTCGTTGCTCCACTCCCCCATCACCTTATCAATACAGGCCTACTTGTACTCTTGTTGCTATGGAAGGGTCGTCGCCTCACGTAGACTCAGAGTACGCTCGAGGTCACTACAAAGGGCTGCCAGGGCTGTTGCTCGCACTCGTTGCACCGCTCCCCCATCACCTTATCAGTGTAGGCCGACAACAAGAATATAGTGTCCCATACCACCATAATCTGCTCACGAGTCTGGGTTGCTCACTGGTCACTACGGGGAGGTTTGTGGCCCCAGCGTATGCCGACAGCTTGACCACGGTGTCCCATACCACCATGCCCGGCTCATGAGTCTTAGTGGATCAAGGTACCACGGTTATCAGGGTAATCACTGGTAAGTTCAGTACCCTAGGTTCAAGCAGTTATAACGAATACAAGGTGAACATACAACGGTGAATCGGGTTACTTGATGAGTCCGACTAGCATGAGCGCACGTTCAATCGACCGACATGAAGTGCACAAGTACTTCGTGTGGCCTAACCACTGTCGACCACTCTAGTACGACTCGGGTTCGTCATACACATCCTTCGTGGCGAATAGAATTCACCCACGAATTTTAACTGTTACTGACTGCCTGAACTAGAGTATAGCCCCAAGCACTTGTAATCTAAATCAACAATCACATGAGAGAGACAGAAATGAAACACAAATAATCCAAGCATGTTAGCAACATGTTATAATTTACAACATAAGCAATTCAACCAAACACAAGTATTTCCTATATATAAGGAAATCAATTCAATATAACAGACATAGAGGAAATCATGTACATCATCAAATTAGTTGAGAATCTAGTCTCAATGCTAATCTACAACACCATTTACTCAATACTTACTAATACATACATTTACACAAACACTTAGACTACACAACTCCAACGTACTTGACGTATGTTGATTTCAGCATATAATATGACAGATCCTTATATCAAGGAGATGTCTAATACACAACAATCATGTTCTTACATTCAAAACATATGGCAGCCATAAATCATATTGATTTAGGCATTTCAACAAATACTTAGTCTACACACATTAGTCTACATAGCATATGTTGGCCAATATGCGCATTAGGGCGAATCTCTTCGCCAAACAGATCATACGCGTATAACTAGTATAGGTACACGACTAATACTCATGGCAATCATCTCGGCAAAATATGTACGTATACAATATTTCCTAAAAATACCTAAAATACCCTAAATCTCATATTCTTCGTACGTATTCGAAATGAAAAATGGACAGCATGTTCTGTAAGCCCCGTATCCTAGACCGTACCGTTACATAGACTTCCGTGGTCTTACCAGTGGAATTTCAGCAACCTTCGAACCTTAACTAATATTTATGTATGACCCTGATTCGTATGTCGTCAACTCGTATCGACTCAACCCAAGACCTTTACCATAGCGACCGTGCCGTTGCTGCGGTTCCGATGCCATGACTTGCGCACCGAGGCGATACCCTGGTCAAGAGATGTGGGCCAATGTTCGGTGCGAAGAAAATGCCACGCGTTACGAAACCCAAGAGAGTCTCTACAAGGTGTCACATCAATCCCATCAATCCATCAATCCATCACATGTCAAGTACATGTCAAGTACACATCACCTTTCACCCATTCCCAAGCAACTACAAAAGTCAAGAATCTCTTACAAGCTCATACCTCTCTTATACCAAAAGCCCTTAAAGTCAAAAAGTTCTTACACCACCCATGCTTTTCTTACACAAATGATCACAAAAGTCAAGATTTTCTTACACCCATCACTCACCACATACATCACCCATCTCTCTCTCCCTTTACAACTCTCTCTCTCTCTCCTTCTCATTTTCAAACTCAAAAAAATCTAAGGAGAGAAATCCCATACGTATGAGAATTCTCCAAGCCTCTCCCTCTCTTTCAAAACTTCAAGTGTGGCCCACTTTCCTACCCCATGATCTCCCATCCTAACCATCCATTCCCCATCTCCTCCATTGGAATCAAAGCTAAGGTGCTAAGGAACTCATAGGAGCAAGAAGATCGAACGGTGGGTGCTCCTCTAGATGTAAAAAATATGATTTCTATAGCTTAGATGTTTTCTTTCTTTCATGAGGAAGTGTAGGACCCACCAATCAATGGTGGAGATCCCACACAATCACATGGTTATGGCCTAATGGCCTACCTTATGCATGCATGATCCATGCATGGGGCCTTTCTCTATGGGCCCCATCATGGTAGTTTTATTTCATATCATATTATGTTTGGGTCATCTAGACCTTATAACCATGGTGGGGATGACATCCTCACCATGTATTTTAATTATAGGCCATGCATGTGCAAGATCCATGTTGTAAATGTAAATCTAGGTATGATGTGCGGGTGTGATTGATCTTGGGATGATCTTGGGAGGGCTCAATAGTGGCGAAGCCCCTTTCCCTATGGCCGGATTGTCCTTCTATCTCTCTTTTCCCTCATTTTATTTCCTGATGTGTGTGGCCCATTAATGTATTTCCCTTTTTATTTAACTTATATAATAAATTTTATCTAAGTACATGTTGCTGTCCAGAATTTTCTGGACAGTTTCTAGTTATTTTGGACCAGATTTTGGGACTGTTTGGGGAACTATTCATACCTATTAAATATACTTTTCTGAAAGGTGGAGATCTCATCTTGATGTCTCTCAAACTTCAGCCCTAACTGACCTTCATTGGGGTCCCAAAGGTGTGGTCCAAATGAGGTGGACAGTCTGGATTTTTTGCACTGTTCCATCTACATTCCACCATGAATAGTTGGATTTTTAAAATTTATTAAAATACCTATGGATGTTTAAAAATTATAAAAATTTTCATGGGAGTGGGCTACTTATGGTAGGACCCACCTACAAAATTTTGGGGCCAATGGATGCCTGTACACACCATGGTGATGGCGGGACCGACCCATTACAATATGATGTCCAGATCAGTCCGATTTTCAGGACAGATTAATTTATGTAAATGAATTAAAATATTTACAGATGTCCAAAAATTTTAAATTTTTTTAGGAGTATGTTCCACTTATTTTAGAACCCACCTACCAAATTTCAGGGCCAATGGACCCCTGTACACACCGTGGTGAGGGCCGGACTGGCCCACCACGTTGGGATGTCCAGGTCTGTCCAATTTTTCTGGATAGTCTATTTTGTTTAAAGTAATTAAAATACTTAGAGATATCTAAAAATTATGAAATTTTGTGAAAGTGTGGCCCACCTATGGAAGTATTACTCTATGAAATTTTAGCCTCAAGTGACCCCGTTTGGGTATCCAAAAGAATGGGCCAAGATGGTTGGACTCCCAAATTTTTTCTGCTGTGCAGTCTAGCAATATGCCTTGATAAAAAACCATAATTCAAAAATATTTCTTCTGATGGTGGGCCACATTTTTGGGTTTTCTCTCATTGTATGCATGATGAGGGACCTTGACCCTCAATTTTTAGAGTTTTCGAGGCCTTGGATCCACTCCAATGGAGTGCCCAAATTTAGGACAGTAACATGTTATAATTATGCTGGCCTTGGGCTAAAATTTTGAGGATTGGGGCCCACCATATTATAAAGATCTTAGAGGAAATGATTTATACCTTTAGTTCATTAAATGTTGGGCTTAATGAATGCACTTTTGAGGCCCAGCACAGTTGAATTTAATTGGGTCCATGAATGTACCTAGTTGTTGAACTATTTAAGGCCCATAGAGTGGACCCATTTGATGTGTTCCAAGGCCCATGGGATTAGGCCCATTTGATGTAATTTAAGGCCCATAGAGTGGACCCATTTGATGTATTTTAAAGCCCATGGGATTAGGCCCATTTGATATATATAAGGCCCATGGGTCGAGAACCATTTGATGCAATTTAAGGCCCACGGGTTATGACCCATTGCAATGCACATAAGGCCCATTGGTGCGGCCCATTGATGTGGCCCATTTGATGAGTAAAAGGCCCATATGACATGGCCCATTTGATGTATTTAAGGCCCAATAGGCTGTATCTAAGGTCCATTGCAATGTGTGATGCCAACCTGGTTTACGTAATGTTATTCACTACGGGCTACACATTGGGAGCAATGTTGGTTTGACGTCCACATTACGAGTATAATGTTGGTTAAATGTCTACATTGCAACTCTCCCTAGGGCCCATTGGTAGGCCCGTACTTGTTGTATGCAAACCTTCTAGGCCAGCTGCGTTGTAAGGATAGGGCATTACTTTATAACATGCTTAGTATAACTCCATGACGCACAACCCATTTATATCGATCCATTTGATCGGCCTGCTCGTATCGGCCATTTGATTGATTTAGCTCATATGATTAATTAGGCCCATCTTGATATATTTTTGGCCTATTGCTAAGGCCATATATGAGACCCGTTGTTGAGGCCCACCTTGATGTGTATGAGGCCTGTTGTTAAGGCCCACCTTGACGTGTATGAGGCCCGTTGTTGAGGCCCACCTTGATGTGCATGAGGCCCGTTGTTGAGGCCCACCTTGATGTGTATGAGGCCTGTTGTTGAGGCCCATCTTGATGTGTATGAGGCCCGTTGTTGAGGCCCACCTTGATGTGTATGAGGCCGGTTGTTGAGGCCCACCTTGATGTGTATGAGACCCGTTGTTGAGGCCCACCTTGATGTGTATGAGGCCTGTTGTTGAGGCCCACCTTGATGTGTATGAGGCCTGTTGTTGAGGCCCACCTTGATGTGCATGAGGCCCGTTGTTGAGGCCCACCTTGATGTGTATGAGATCCGTTGTTGGGATGAGGCCTGTTGTTGAGGCCCACCTTGATGTGTATGAGGCCCATTGTTGAGGCCCACCTTGATGTGTATGAGGCCCGTTGTTGAGGCCCACCTTAAATATATATGAGGCCCATGTTGCAAGGCCCATTATGATGTATGCAAGGCCCATGGGTCATGGCCCATTGCAATGTATGTAAAGCCCAATTGGTGTGGCCTATTCGATATATTTATGGGGTCCATGTCATTTGGCCCATCCTGTTGTATTGGTGACCCGTTCATTGAGGCTCACCTGTGGTATATATTTGAGGCCCATGTGTAGGGCCCACCCATTGTGTATTTAAAGCCCATGGGTTGTGGCCATAGTGATGTATATTAGGCCTATGTGACGTAGCCCATACTGATGTGTATTAGACCCAGGTATGTGACTCACCTATGAAGTATATTTGAGGCCCATTGTGATATGTCTGAGGCCCATGGGTGCGACCCATCCAGATGTATTTGAGGCTTCTGGGCAAGGCCCATTGTGATATGTGTTAGGCCCATGACCAGGGCCCACCTGTTTTGTATATTTGGTCCTTGTGTGAGGCCATGTGCCCATTATATATTTGATTCTATGTGGGTCATTCCTTGGGGGCAATGTTGGTTAAAAGTCCACATTGTCGACGCCGGTTATTGATACCATTTATGAGTATGTGACATAATAACATCATGATACATGCCCATTCGCATCATCTACATGTTTGTTATGAGATGTGATTGACCATTGCATATGTCATTGGGAAGGATGATGTGAGACTCCCTGATAGGTGGAGATTATCTCACATGAGCGCATGACATGCACAGGATTGATGCATGATTGGATTGTATGACTCATGCATCTTGCATTGTGTTGTGATTACTGTATGTCCTAGTGACATCAGGGCCGTAGCCTCCACAGGCATATCGTGGATGGCCAGATGGGACACCGAAAATCTATTCAAGCATCGGGCCGCCATAGATGGCCCTGGGTGAAAATTCCTAAACACCCTCTTGGTTCCAGAGGATGCTCCAACGTCTAGACCGAGTGGGTAAATGAGCGTTGAGTGCCAATTACTAGATGGCTATGCTCTCCAATGTGTCGTAGTCGGTTGGAAGGAGGTGCGGCCTTACCTGCCTGAGGGAGTAGGCATGGCTAGGCTGAGTTTGACCAGCTCGAGGAATGGGTCCGCTATCAACGAGCCGGGTAGGTATTGACAGACTACTGACAGGCAGATAGTGAGGTCTTTTCTACTTATCCAGTTGTGCGCTTGATTAGGGCGGCAGGTGATGTGAAGTGTAATAGACCCTGGTGATTTTTCCAGAGAGGAACCGTACTGATATGAGGACTAACATGATATTATGACACCCCGTCACTGTTGTGCATGTGGGAGGGTGCACGTGGGCGAACGCTGATGTGGGCGGGGCTGAGGCCTAGGCGAGCTACCACACTAGACGAGCTACCAGCGGTTGACAGGCTACTGTGCTGACAGGCTACTGAGTAGGAGTTGCATACTCATTCATTCATCCATTCACTATCCACTCGGGCTGGTGGTGCGCAACTAATTGTTGTGTATCTTCGTTATGGCAAGGATTCCGGTTGGGCGCGCGACTAACCTGAGATCAGGAGTTTACCACGTTGAGTCAGACTATCCAAATTTAGGTATGAGACTGGTTTGGATAGAGGTTCCTTGTGGTGGACCCCGTAGCCTGCGATACTACGTACTATCATCCCGACATCACACTCCAACATGGTCATTTCATTAGCACCATATACTGCATATTCCATTACATCTTCGGCATGTGGTATTGTGGGTTGTTATGTTTCTGTATTCTTATGACTTAGATGAGAGTGATGATATCTATTAGCTCTTTCGAATTGTGTATTACATTATATCGTTGTCATTCGACATTTGATTATCTATGACTCATCATTTGTATAGTTGTCCAATATTGCATATTCTGATATTGATTAACTTATGGACTTGTTCATACTTCCGCTTATTCTGTTATCGCATGATTATAATCTTGTCAGTATTTCTGTTTACGCTGATAATTCCTACTCTTATCAGTGTTTCTGCTTTTTCAGTCATTGTATGGTTTATGGATTAATAGCTTTCCGGTATTGTATGATTATGATATTGTATTGAATACTTGGCACTTATCTCGTGCACACACTTACACCACCCTCTAAGCTTTCTATAAGCTTATGCACAATAGATGTGTGCAGGTGATGTTAGGTTGCAGCAGTATTGAGATTGGAGCGTGCAACTGTTTTCTGGAGTTTTGATTTTGACATATATATTTTCCTTTCAACATTGTATTCAAATGATTATAGTACTGGATATGTGATGATAATGTTGCCTTTATGATTTGGGTAAACTTGTGGTTATGCTTATTACTAGTTAAATGTACAAAAAAAAAATTTCTCCTTGTAGGATCCCAGGATCGGAAATATGGCATATGAATGCTAGGAGCCGAGAATGGGGTACTACGGAGGCTGTCAGAACCAGATTCGGCAATTGGGATTCCTGTGAATCCGATTTTCGTGTTTAGGGCGTGACATGTTCTACATGTCAAACAGCATCCTTATCATAATCTACCATTAAACGACATTGAAATCTTTGAAAACAGGTAATCTAAGCGTTTAAAATCCACACCTTAAACCAGAAATGCGTATTCGTTAGGATTCAGACGATGTGTCTTCGTCAACGGCAGATATGCTACCTATGGCAGGAAACATGTTAACTAGAACTCTTCTACTGCTAGTCTAAGCTTTAAATCAGTTTAGGGTTAGGGTTTTCTTACCTAGAACGAAACCAGAATTACCGAAATAACGATGCAGGTGGGTGGCTTTGGCACGTGGAGCAGCAGGGAAGAATCCCAGGAGAAAGCCCCAACTCTCTCTCACTTTCTCTCTCTTTTCTTTCCTCTCTCTCCTAGGGTTTTCCCCAAATTCGTATGGGTTAGCAAGCTAAGGATTTAAGGCCCTTTTATAAGCCCAAACATAACCAAAATAGACTTGAAGTCAAGGTATACTTGGGTTATAGCCAAATCGAGTCTTTCCCGATCCAAAAGAACATTTCTGGAGGTCCCCTAACTGAATGCAGTCAGACTTAAGCTCATGGATGTCGGATCCTGATCACATTAAGTTTTCAGTCCGATTTTGTTCCTAGATCGCACGTGGCGGACCAGTTTCAGTTCAGTAGTCACTGAGACTCGATCGAGAATTCTAAGTACACTGACCTGAGTGGAAAATGTTCCTTGATCCGAGGATGTATTTGGGTCAGATTCCAATGGTCTGAATGCTTATACTTAACCCACAAGCGAAAAGTGACAGATTTATAAAAATGTATTTAATTTTCTAAGTATTTTCCTTTTTCTCACTCTCTTCACTCTGGACCTAGTAAAATGGTGTCGGGATATCAGTTGGGCTTGATTTTCGAAATGATTGTCAAGTCCAACTAGGCGGTCATAATGGTCTAAGATTATAGATATCAGACTTTCAACGTGCGGTCTATATCTAATACAAAGTTTTAAAGGGTTCCTAAGAACAAACAGGTTTAGAGTTTGATCCTGGATTTTAGGGTAAGATAGCATCAATGATTCTATAGGTTTTGGGTCTTACAGATCGTATTTAAAGTGGTTGGTGCTAATTTTGCAGGAATTTTAGTGTAGCGCTGGCTAATTCACATTAAATTTCTAAAGAATTTCGTTCTAATTGATTTCTTTAGCTTTGGAATTGGGTTCTGAGAGGTTACCAAGGTGTTATGGTTGACCCATTGCCTAAGGACGTCTAACCCCAGGTAGGCAAAAATTCGGGGTGTTACAATCTACCTCCATTAAAATAAACTTTCATCCCCGAAATTGGCTAAGGGGAATGAGTCCCTAGAGAGACTTTAGTGTTGGCATTCTAAGGATGGTTCAAATCCTATCTAATGACCTAACCTTACGTATAACCTAAATCAACTTCTTTGATCCTGGTCCAGTGGGGAAGAGGCCAACCACGCTTCCGCTACAATACTCTGATCTAACGATTGTGTTAGTTAATCCTAACTAGATTGGGCTCGGTACGTTCTACCCCCCTTAAAACTTAGTTTTACTTAAGGTTCAAGAATCTATATCTCGATCCGTATATCGGAACGAGGTGTAACTTAGGGCCTATCCTTGACATGAAATGAGAAACAACCTCTCACTACATTGGTCTTCCTTTACTAATGATGCGTTCTATGGCATTAGTACCTATGATTATAGAAAAGAACTGAAATGATGGGTGTTATGGTTGATTTCAAGGACGGATGTGAGTTTGTGGCAAGAGGTCTAATCTCTACTGGTTGTATGTCCTTAACATTTTCCAAAGGCAAAGAAATAACTTTTGGTTGTAGGTGGTTGGGCCAACACGGAAGAAAGGTTGTGTAGTGGGTCTGAGCCGGATACTTAGACTTTCTGTCTAGCTAGGACAGAAAATTTGTTGTATCAATTCTTAATCTGAGTCGATGCCGATTTTTTTCTTGATCAAAGCATTGGATTTTTTGGTAACCACTAGGATTGAGAATTCGATTCAAACCGCGAATACTTCGCTTATATATACAGTTCCTTTACTCCGCGTTCCCGAATGCAATAAGCCCTTGGGGAAGGCAATTCAAAGGGGCGTGCTGGTTTATTCTAAGTTCAATCTGAGGGATTTATAAGTTTTCCTTGAGAGTGAATGGTTCTAAGTTAAAACAACTTTCCTAAGGGTTATAACAGAAGTCTATAAGTATTAAGGGAATCTATCGAAGGAATGAGGTTCTACTCCAACCAAATCTAACCTACTATTCCTTGGCATATACAGGCTTTACACTACTTAATATAACTAGTAGACTAGTTTGTAACTCACTAGATGCAATCCAAAGCCTAAGCTTATACGCTAGATGGTTTCATACCATTTCTACTATAGGGGATTGTTCTATCGCTTAGAGTCAAGATTACCTATTTGAAATTGGATTCCCTATATCTTTGGATCTTTCAAAATCTAGGAGTACTAACTCTAGGTCCAACACTCTAGATGTCCTAGCACTAGATGTCCTAGTACTACGGCGCTCGGTCTCATCCGTCGGTAGAAGCGCAAGGGTAAAGAAAATGGCTATAACTGGCTTAAAAGGGCCATGGAAAGTGAAGAAAATGAAGAAAAAGGGCTGACCTAATGGGTTGCCACGAATCTAGGTCTGATAGAGGAGGGAAACAGGTCCCAAAAGGCTGGGATTGCAAAGGGAAAAGGATGAAATGGGTTGGGTTAGAAGCTCACACGAGTTGAGCTTCAAATGGAGGATGGGAGAGCTCCAACGAACGAGAATGAAAGGATATGGAGTGTGTATAGCTGTAAACGATGGAGTGGCGTGGATTGAGGCAGAAAACGACGATGAGAGTGATTGGGAATGGGGTTTGAGAGAGAAATCAGCAACTAAGAGGGAAAGGGAGAGCTTGGGGGTGTGTTTTGTGAAGGAGGTAGCATTTTGGGAGGGTTTTAATGGACGACTCATAGCTAGGGGGGTCACCCTAACCCAAAAACACCATCGGTCCGAAGGCCCGACAGAATGACGCCCACTGATCGCTGAGGCCTCGCCGACTCAGCGAGGTCCTAGCTGGTCTCTAGACTGTCCGGCGAGGGCTCGACATTTCGGCGAGGTCCTCCCCCCCCCCCCCTTAGGTTCAAAATGATGTGAGTCCCCCGCTGGATCCCCTTAAAACTGCCCCGATTGGGCCCTACCTCGGTTTTGAGCCTATTCGGGCTAGTTTGGGTCATTTCTAAAGTATAATCACCTTTAGAATTTTCTGGAGGCTGGGATAGGATCAATGGGGGTCTAGACCCGTCGATAGATGGTCTAGGAGTGATTTGGGGTCCTTGTGTGTGATCAGGAGTGTGAACGGACTCGATCTCGGTGATCATTTTCAGTAAACTTTCGCCGACAAACAAACTGGGGGTCCTAAACTTGTTTCTAGATTGTTCTCACACCCTCCTACATTAAATTGGCGTCAGCGTGCGGTATGTGACCATAACCCAGGTCCAGTTTAATCCAAATCATGCTCTGATACCATCTGTAACGCCCCGAAAATTGGGGGTTGGGTAGAAACCCAACTCCCGAGTTTCAGAACATCACTTATGCAACATTTTCAATGATGGATGAATATCGACAGTAATAGTACATAAAACATGAGGTGGATTAAGCCAAAACTACATATCATACTCCAGAGACAGTTAAATTAGCAAGCGGAAGAATGTGATAGATACACAAAATATATGAACTGTTGTAAGTCTCCAGAGTGTGAACATGTTACCAGGTTAACTAAATACATGTATACTCCAAAATAGAAAGAAGAGAATATACATGGGTGTGTAAATAAAAGATAAAATACCGAGTGTATTGACATCTAATCAGTAACCTTGTAACCCCGTCAATCAGAACCTGCATATAGGAGGGATCCTCCTCATCATCATTAAGTCCGACTCTGCTTCGCAAGCATCGCCACCATCTGCAACTAAAATAGGGACTAGTTGGTGTGCCCAACACCGTCCCGTAACGTGGGAGTGAGTAGCTAACTCAGTGGAATCATAGAGCAAAGATTAGCATGTTATCAAATCAATCACGCGATAATGGTAAAGCAAGCAATCAAACATTCCTAAATACTGTGATTAATGCAAGCATGAAATGACATGATGGATGCCCTCACCGACATACTCCCTCATGCGACACCATCTTACGTCCGCGGCATGCTTTCTTCCCTCAGTGCTCCACATCTTCCAGGCACATGCAGTGCAATATGAATATGATTACCAAGTTTTTATTAGTCATTTTCATACAGTAGGATTAGAAAACTAGGGTACTTCCCTTATATCATTCCCAATAAGGATCCTGTCTAGGGTCATCAATCCTAGTAATCTCATATGATGATATATTTCTAGATCGCTGCAAGGACTGCCAGGGCTGTGGCACGCACTCGTTGCTCCACTCCCCCATCACCTTATCAATACAGGCCTACTTGTACTCTTGTTGCTATGGAAGGGTCGTCGCCTCACGTAGACTCAGAGTACGCTCGAGGTCACTACAAAGGGCTGCCAGGGCTGTTGCTCGCACTCGTTGCACCGCTCCCCCATCACCTTATCAGTGTAGGCCGACAACAAGAATATAGTGTCCCATACCACCATAATCTGCTCACGAGTCTGGGTTGCTCACTGGTCACTACGGGGAGGTTTGTGGCCCCAGCGTATGCCGACAGCTTGACCACGGTGTCCCATACCACCATGCCCGGCTCATGAGTCTTAGTGGATCAAGGTACCACGGTTATCAGGGTTATCACTGGCAAGTTCAGTACCCTAGGTTCAAGCAGTTATAACGAATACAAGGTGAACATACAACGGTGAATCGGGTTACTTGATGAGTCCGACTAGCATGAGCGCACGTTTAATCGACCGACATGAAGTGCACAAGTACTTCGGTGGCCTAACCACTGTCGACCACTCTAGTACGACTCGGGTTCGTCATACACATCCTTCGTGGCGAATAGAATTCACCCACGAATTCTAACTGTTACTGACTGCCTGGACTAGAGTATAGCCCCAAGCACTTGTAATCTAAATCAACAATCACATGAGAGAGACAGAAATGAAACACAAATAATCCAAGCATGTTAGCAACATGTTATAATTTACAACATAAGCAATTCAACCAAACACAAGTATTTCCTATATATAAGGAAATCAATTCAATATAACAGACATAGAGGAAATCATGTACATCATCAAATTAGTTGAGAATCTAGTCTCAACGCTAATCTACAACACCATTTACTCAATACTTACTAATACATACATTTACACAAACACTTAGACTACACAACTCCAACGTACTTGACGTATGTTGATTTCAGCATATAATATGACAGATCCTTATATCAAGGAGATGTCTAATACACAACAATCATGTTCGTACATTCAAAACATATGGCAGCCATAAATCATATTGATTTAGGCATTTCAACAAACACTTAGTCTACACACATTAGTCTACATAGCATATGTTGGCCAATATGCGCATTAGGGCGAATCTCTTCGCCAAACAGATCATACGCGTATAACTAGTATAGGTACACGACAAATACTCATGGCATTCATATCGGCAAAATACGTATGTATACAGTATTTCCTACAAATACCTAAAATACCCTAAATCTCATATTCTTCGTACGTATTCAAAATGAAAAACGGACAGCATGTTCTACATGTCAAACAGCATCCTTATCAGCAATATACCATTAAATGACATTGAAAGCTCTGAAAACAAGTAATCTAAGCGTCTAAAATCAGCACCTTAAACTAGAAATATGTATTCGTTAGGATTCAGACGATGTGTCTTCGTCAACGACAGATACGATACCTATGGCAAGAAACAGGTTAGCTAGAACTCTTCTACAGCTAGTCTAAGCTTCAAATCAGGTTAGGGTTAGGGTTTTCTTACCTAGAACGAAACCAAAATCGCCGGAATAACGATGCAGGTGGGTGGCTTTGGCACGTGGAGTAGCAGGGAAGAATCCCAGGAGAAAGCCCCAACTCTCTCTCACTTTCTCTCTCTTTTCTCTCCTCTCTCTCTCCTAGGGTTTTCTCCAAATTCGTATGGGTTAGCAAACTAAGGGTTTAAGGCCCTTTTATAAGCCCAAACATAATCAAAACAGACTTGAAGTCAAGGTATACTTGGGTTATAGCCAAATCGGGTCTTTCCCGATCTAAAAGAACATTTCTAGAGGTCCCCTGACTGAATTCAGTCGGACTTAAGCTCATGGATGTCAGATCCTGATCACATTAAGTTTTCAGTCCGATAGTGTTCCCAGATTGCACATGGCGGACTAGTTTCAGTTCAGCGGTCATTGAGACTCGATCGAGGATTCCAAGTACACTAACCTGAGTGGGAAATGTTTCCTGATCCGAGGATATATTTGGGTCAGATTCCAACGGTCTGAATGCTTATAGTTAACCCGCAAGCGAAACGTGCTAGATTTATAAAAATGTATTTAATTTTCTAAGTATTTTTCTTTTTCTCACTCTCTTCACTCCAGACTCAGTAAAATGGTGTCAGGATATCGGTTGGGCTTGATTTTCAAAATGATTGTCATGTCCAACTAGGCGGTCATAATGGTCTAAGATTATAGATATCGGACTTTCGACACGCGGTCTAGATCCAATACAAAGTTTCAAAGGGTTCTTGAGAATAAACAGGTTTAGAGTTTGATCCTGGATTTTAGGGTAAGATAACGTCAATGATTCTATAGGTTTTGGGTCTTACAGATCGTATTTAAAGTGGTTGGTGCTAATTTTGCAGGAAATTTAGTATAGCGCTGTCTAATTCACGTTAAATTTCTATAGAATTTCGTTCTAAATGATTTCTTTGGCTTTGGAATTGGGTTCTGAGAGGTTACCAAGGTGTTATGGTTGACCCATTGCCTAAGGACGTCTAACCCCATGTAAGCAAAAGTCTGGGGTGTTACATAGTCCCCGGTGATATTTCAGATTTGAGCTGTATTGATATGTGGACTTAGATGAGGACTCGTATACTTGATTTATACCTTGCATTGCATAACCTTGGTACAGTTGACATCATTCATGCCTTGCATCGCATGGCCTTGGTACGACCAGTAGTATTCATGGATCCATCATATATTCTGCATTACTCTGATATTGCATGATCATATTACTACCTTACGCACACACTTTCACCACCTTCTAAGCTTTTCATAAGCTTATGCATGACCATTGCGTGCAAGTGACATTGGACCGCAGCAGCGCTGAGGCAGGAGCGCATAGCAGATCATCTTGGAGCTTTTTGTCCATTATCATTGAATTTCCCTTTATGCTCATTGTACTTGTAAAGTTTTTTTATCATAGTGGAAATGTAATGGAGTTTTTGGTTGTTGTTGTGGGTAGTCTTTGGTTATGCTTAATACGAATTAAACTAATGTTAAAAATCCTCCTCGTAGCATCCCAGCATCGGAACTTGGCAAATGGGCTCTGAGAGCCAAGAATGGGATTCTACGGAGGCTGTCGGCACCAGATTTGGCAATCAGAATTTTTATGAGCCCGGTTTTTTAGTTTAGGGTGTGACATGCTTATAACCATGTAGGACCATTAGATTTTCTAAAATTCTCATATCAACAATAATTATGAAATTACCATTAACCTAAACCCCTGAATTCTAGATCACATAGTTCTCATGATTCATTTGATATGAAATTTTATACCATGCCTATGTATCATAAATTCAACATACATGTCAAATTTCATCCCTTAGATCATTGTCAAAGTGACACAATTGACAAATCAACCCCTTAATCGTTGATTTTAGTGTCCATCGAGTGAAGAAACATCGTGGGTAGTCATAGTAGGTTATTTCTCTTCTTATAAATGACTTAAATTGTCCATAATATAGAGCAAGTATGAAATATGAAAACCCCACTTTGGTAGGCTTTTCCTTAGGCGCGAATTTATCTTTTCAGGGCCTACTAATTCCTTATAAATTTGGATCTTCCGATTTAACCACTTCCTACTATCCATAGTAACTCAAATTTGGACCAAATTTCAATCTCATATGACTATAAGATTACACAAAATTTAGATCCCGAACTATGATCCTACACCGTTGAATACTAAAGCCCGTTCCTTCCTTTTGAAGGAAAAGGTGATATTTTAGATTTAGAATTTTCTACCATCGATTAAACACTAAATTTTGTCCAACCATTCACCTATCTTAACTACACATTTTTTTCAAAATTGGGCCCTGATCACCGAACATGGACCGTTAATTTAGATCAAGTCCATTTTGGCACATGTTAGGAGACTTTTCAAGATAAAATAACCTAAGGATCAGATCTGCTTCATATTTGGGCTCTTGGGTCAACAAGACCTAACTAAACTAATGAGTGGAGTGGATTCTCATAAAAACCTCACAGTGGACCCCACTTGCCCCTAACAATTAGTCACATCCCACCAACTTGCGAACATGTGATTGAAACTAAAATGGAAGCTCCATCCGAATTCGGTTTGCATTTCAGAAGGAAACCAACTCCGATTCTTCCTCCCCATGCAACATGACTCAAGGAGGGACACCCTCATCACATCTCAGTCATTCGTTAGACCATGTAAAATCACAAACACAGCTAGTAACAATATGATATGAAGTTTTTCCTTCTCCTTTTAATAAAACATTATTGTAAATGAAAGCAAGGAATTGATTAACGAATAAATTCAAACCATCTAATTAAGACTTCAAAAGTCTTAGAATCCTAATCTCAATCTAACTATTTAAGGATCACTACAACAAATGGGACTTTTACCAGAGCTCAAAAGCGCCGCTAAAAGTCCATAAAAGCGCCGCTTATACTATTAGTGGCGCTAGACAAGTTCCAGTAAATAGGTACGTGGCGTTAGGCAACTTTCCCTACGCTTGTCTAAGCGCTGAAAATTATACTTTTTTTGACGTGAACAAGCATCGGCAAAAGTCATTCTGAGTGCCGATAAAAGTGGTTTCTAGACACTTTTTCTCATAGAAAAGCACCATAAGATTTCCATACAAGTGCCGATAAAAGCCTTTGTATGGATTTGAGAGGCCCTAGCATGCTAGTAATTATATATATATATATATATATATATATATATATAAATCAATCGAAACCTGTATTTATAAAATATTTGAAACATAAAAATAATGTAATACAAATAAAACTGAATATTAAAAAAATTATATTACTACACAATAAAAAAAAATATAATATTTATTGCAATAAAATAAAAATGGTCTTGAATATAAATAAATAGTAAAAACAAATCATCTATATGGTCTACTCCTAGCAGGAGTGGCGTCAAAAGGCTGAAGTGATTTGAACTCTGGATTGCCCGACTTGTATGCAATGAGAAGAGTGGATCACTCACCATTAGCCCATTGAAAACTACTCCTATGATACTCAAAACCAGGCTAGTCCTTACCTGCTCCATGGAAGTTGGTTTTTTGGTGCTTAACGTGATGATCTATTGGGTGGAAAGAATGGTATGTGGCAATATTGCTTCATGAATTGAAGAGAGCTCTTTCCACAGTTCATCAAGCTTCATCTCTAAACCTGATGACGCACTACGCTTTGTAGCTTTTATATTTCTAGTGTTACCATTCTGTCCAATGCATATTTCAAGGTTAATTGTCTTCTTCCCTATCAGATGACAACAAGACATGTATCAACTATTGAACATGGACATGCCCATAAATGGCATAAGATGTACGTGTGGGTAAAAGAACAATGTTCTTACTTTAATACCATTATCTTGACTAAACCTTAGGGCCTGTTTAGTTACATTATCGAAATTGCATTGTACAAGGCAACGGTTACTTCATTCTACAACCTTGTATCTGTTTTTGGTGCCAATGCTAGTGCACTAACCATGGACATGTGCCACTATCTAGATAAGGCTATCCGCATGGAACTTTTTGGGTAACCAAATAAGCCCTTAAGATAGCTCTAAATAGAGGCCTTAAAATTCCCTCAGCGTATAGTTATAAGTTTGCTAGAATCAAATAAAGCGAAAAAAAATACCTAATGGCCATCAAGTTGCACAACAAAGGAACACTCACAATGGCTGAAGAATTTATGATAATTGCAACATGCACTTATATAATAGTATAACATGGTTTACTATGTAAATATGAAAATAAGAGAATTTCTCAATGTTAGGCCGGGATAGGATTCCTATAGTAACACCAGGGCACGTCTTAGACATGCACACTTCTAGCAGGTAATGGTTCAGGGTCAACCAAATTAAGGTTTGTGGCCAGACACTTTGCAATATTCACATCAAATTTTCCTTGTGTGTTTCAACCTTGGGCAAAAGAAACACTTTATTTACTCCCTGGTCCATGACACAATACTAACAACAACAAAGATAAATGAAGCTACAAATCAGTAGCTTTAGTGTTTTTTATTTTTATTTTTATTGAATGTTTTTTTTTAAAAAAAATAAATAAGCAATTTAAAATTGTCCATCACAATAAGCAACAGAAGAATTCTCACAATTTTTTTAAATTTTATTTTTATTTTAACTTTAGTGTTTTTTTTTTTAAAAAAAAAAAAATTAAAAATGATAATAAAAATTAAAAATACTATGAAATGAAATTGAAAACTAAAATTAAAAACCCATGTGAGAATTTCCGTTGGAAAATGGTTTATAGACTGGCTGACTTTTTAAGAATGATGTTTCTTTTCAATGTTATTTTTTCTTGATAATGCTTATATTCTTGTGTATGAATAAACTGTAGGTTTCTCGTCTATTTACCGAGTGGTGTCGGATTTGTGAACTTCCTGGCACTACTGATGTAGCTTATACCCATTATATCTCACTAACAATAAAAAAGATAAATGTGATAAATTTTAAATTTCTTATTATTAAAAAAAATGAGATGGTCAAGTGTAATTACCAGCTTTAGGATCTTTCTGGTGAAGTAGCAAAAGATACCATTAGAACTTTCTGGTGCATTCAATTTAATGGAGTATCCATGCTGATCCTGTTCACGAAATTAAGAGAAGTCATTCTGGTCAGGTTAGGCACTGGGCCCGTCAGATGATTGTTTGATAAATGCCTGAAAGAGATAGGAAAGGGTCATGAAGAAAGCTGACATCAATAATCATGGCGAATTGTGATTGGGCTACTGTCAGTTCCAGTTTGAAGTATAACTTGGAGCTCATTGATTATTTATTTATTTATTTATTGGAAAGGTTACTCACAAGTCATAGATCTTCGTGAGGTTGTTAAGGTTATCTGGGATGTGACCATTTAGTGAATTCCTATCAAACCGACTGTTGCAAAAGCAGCAATTACAAATATAAAAGTTTAGGTAAGTAGAAGTAGAAACAAAAATCTAGCAAGAGAAGGGGACAGATGAGTATATGGTTAGAGGAACACTCACAGAACCTCAAGGGTTTGCACAAGCCCCAGTGTGGATGGGATCTCCCCAGTTAATTGATTTCCATCAAATAGTCTGCCAGCAGAAAAGCACAAGCAGTTGGTAGAAGCGAAGAATTGAGAGTGGAACATTACTTCAGCAGGTAGGTATTTCTACGACATGGCACTTTATTTTACTACAAATAAACGTTTTGTTTCCTTCTTTCTAAACACATGAACATGTGAAAATAGATGTGAAAACAATGCCTTTAGATCCCCTTTAATGCCATGCCATTGGGTTTGTGTAGAGCAATTCCATGTATTTATCATTCTATTTGTTGTTTTATCAATTATGCTGGAACTTGGAGTGATTGGAGATCAATTGTGATATACTAACTAAAATTTTGAAGCTTCACTTTGGTATAAATCACCTTTTATTAGGAAGTTCATATTCTTTTTCAATATTGCTGCATTAATGACAGAATAGACAATTAAATCTGCACACGTACAAGGATCTCTATTGATGTTCATGCACATTCCCATCTCTGATCCAAAAGGAGATAAAATGGGAGAAGCTAGACAGAGTCACATCATACCTCCTACAGTGTTTCAGGAGAAATTGCATCGGATGATTCTGAAGAAGAGGAAGAACAATACAATTTCTACTATTTACAAGCAAAATGAAGCACACTTGATTTAGTGAATCTTCCAGAGAGTGTAAGATCAATAGCTTCTGGGGAATTCCAGTCAACCACATTGGGGTCTTCATATCTCCAGCCATACTACATAAGAAAATCGATACGGATACCAAACATCAATGAAAATATGTAAACCTATTATATTAAGATGCCCAACAAACATGCAGTTCAACTATTAAAACATCTACATCCATTTTCAGTTGGGTCTCATCAAAAGGAACATTGTTGGTTGTAATTTTGGAACAAGATGCCCGACAAGAGATCCTCACCATATGTTTCAAACAAAAATGTCATTATTATTACAATATTGATAGATTGATAGTGACTATTTAATTTCAGATGAAAACATGTATGATGTTATTAATCTTGGATTTTAGACTGAACATCAAAGGCACATGGTGTAACTGATGCTAGTGATAATTAGCTACAAGATTAGAGACATGTTATCTGAGACAACATGTTCTGAGATGTAACATCTGCCACTTCTACCGTTATCATTTCCCAAGAGGCTTTCTCTACCGTTAGGGTTACTTCCTCCGAGGCTTTCACTTCCCATTTCAAATATCTGAGACAACATCCCAGGAGAGGAAGCTTACCTTGGCAAAAAGCTTATCTGGTTCTACTTCTATTAACATAATTCAAAAAAGAGAAAAGAAAAGAAAAGACAAATTTGGAGAGAGAATTCATACCATTTTCCACAGATAGGTGCGAGAAAAGCCTAGCCGGCGAGCTACTGTGCCTAATAAGATTCAAGCTAATTCCACCACTTTTCACCAGGGGCGAATCCAAAACATTCCAATATTGTTAAGAACTTAGGTTTCATGATACAAAACATTCCAATATTAGACTTTCCCATGTAGTAGTAGTAGTCGTTGTAATCTAAGCATTGTCCTAGCTAAAAGAATCCAGTTTCACATTCAACTCTATCAATGATCCCATTAAACACATTTTTTTTTAATATATAAATTCCAACTGAACTTTGGAAGCCATCAAAATCCATTATCAAGTAAGAATTGAATAACTTATCTTAATTAGAGTTACGGAAGCTACACAATGAAATTCAATAAACTGAAGTTAGTAAATATTAATGTCTTCAATGAAGAGTTTTTGGTGCCCAAATGATCTTCATGTGAGGATTTTGAACTCAACAGAAGTATCCAGCCCTCTGGTTTATGACGACGAACCTTATTTACTAGAAGGGGAAAGGGAGTAGCAACTTAAACAATATTAAAAGTAGAAGATTCATGTAACTCTATACTATACAACTACAGGAGGAAAGAAAGAAAAGATGGATAAAGACATCCAAATAGTGATCATATGAGTTACTATTTTTATTTCTTATCAATTTTTCAGAAAATTTCCTTTTTAAGAAAAAATAGAAAAAACAATACCATTGACGGTATGATTAGATTCGACCTCTATTACATCTAATGATACAATTATGACTTGGACAACATTGCTTAATAAAATCATTTACGAAATAGAGGTTTACTATTGCTAAACATACTTACATTACTAACAATAGAAAAAAGCTTTGCCAAACCCACATGTCCATATATGGCTGTTCCTCTACATGCCAACACATCGCCAAATGTCACATATGTTTAAGATCCAAGCTGAACATTAGCTCAGCCCCACATTGTCAAGCTACTGGCCAGATACAGTCCACTCATTAGATGGGGCAATAGTGCACAAAAGAAAAGTACCACTAACAAATTTTGGTCAAGTTCTTTTCAACTGACAGTTGGTTTCACGAACTATGATTCACCTGATGTTTGAGCTATGAATACTAAGTCATGGGGCCACCTGATAGACAACCTGGATCACACACACGCTCCATGTTGTTGTGCAGAGGGGCTGAATTTATACACTTGTTTGGGGTTACCAAATGTCAAAGTAAACAAACTTGCCATTGTTCTGGGCACTAGAACCTTATAATGATTCAAAAATGCTTCAACAGGTCCCCATTATACCTTTGGTATTAGTGCTTCTTAATTCAGGTATTGTTTTGATGTGCCCCAAAATACTGATATATCCATTACTGCTATACATACAAGGTTAAGAAGAAAATAGGATCTGCACTAGAACCTTATATGATTTTTTATGGGTATTTGTGTGAAGAAAATACAATATGTTGGGATTCTGGAGTTAAGGTGCCCAATACAACAAGATCACCTAAAACATTTCCATGAAGAAGAGATTCACATTACTAGCATAGCTACTCAGTTTGAGAAAAACCCATTCATATCTGAACAATAAATGCACCTTGGAGTTCTACACCCTAATCTGCTCGTGAATGAATCGCATCCCCTAGCGAGTGAAGTGCAGATAAAAGTTCAGTATACCCATTAAAATTTTCATTAAACACTAAAACATGACATTAAAATAAGATGGATAAGGTTCAGTTTACCAATCACAAATAACATATTACATCAATAGTTCAAATAAGATGTTTATTGCTTGTCATTAAGGATATATGTTGAGAATAGGATGTACATAAATGAGTTAAAATTATATCACAATTACTTACTGATTACAAAAGGTTGTTTATATGCACACTTTCAGCTACTGAACTCGTTGGTTGCTCGACCTCTGAATTTCGTAACTCAAGTCATCAAGTGAAATCCTAAAAAATGAAATCCCACCGAAGAAGCCTCTAGTAAATCTTCAACTGAAAAATGAAAATCCAAGCTCACTAAAAAAACCCTTAGTTATTCTAGGTATATGGTACATAATAAATGAAAATCATGGAAGCCCTCCTAGGCATATACCGTAAAGAAATTGCTTCCTATTTCAGTTTTTAACTAACATATTACACAGGCAGACAATGCCTATAGTGAAATAAATCAAACTCTAATTGAGGTTTTCTGGTGTGGGTAAAAAGGCTGTTTCAGATCAAAGAGACAGGTTTAGGGATAAACAAATCCAACAAAAATATGTAGAGAAAAAAACTAAATCAGAAGCATTTTACTGAAAAATCGTGAGAAATTCTCAAAAGTAAAAATGATAGTCTTCTTCTGATTTTTGCAGAATCGCTTTCTAGATTTGTCTAACATAAGAAAAAAAATTGAAAAATAAGAAGGAAATGGGAGTTTTAAAGAGTCCTTGAAGATACACACACACACACACACACACACACACACACACTTAACTAAGGAATATTTGGCCTTGCTTCTTTTATATGTCAACAATTGTCATGTGTTCTTTCTTAACCATGTCTTTGTCAGGCACCTATTTAAGGGTTAGGATTTTTTGTCTTAGCAATTTTTAGTGCATGGGCCATCCACATTGGTGTCCATTGAATAAATAGCTTGGATAACTAACCATGGGTCCCACCTGTACAAACAGACAGCCTGAACAATTTATTATACAAAAACTCAACCCAAACATTTTGTAATTTATTCTTTTCTCTACATGTATGAAAGGAACCTTTTAAGGTACACATTGTGCCTACACATGATGAGATTTATTTTGTTTCAATGAAGGCATGTGGTTCTCACTAGTTTCAAAAGGTAATGGAGATGTTTCCAAATCAGTTCCTGAGATTGCCTTAAGCATTGCATGGTTCTAACTGAAACAATGTAATAGCTAGCAAAGAAATGTTCCCCACATAGCATCATATAAAATAATTATACATGTGGTAAAGATTTAAAAATAAAACCACGTGATTTCATCAAAGCAAACATATACATACCTGCATGTAGCTACAAATACAATGGCAAGGCAAATACCCTCATCCTCCATTTTTGATAGAATGTGAAAGAGATAAACATCCTTCACATTTTTTTGGAATAAAAGCATACTATTGTTTGAGAGATTCAATAGTCTCGAAGCCCTCATATGCCTCATAGAAGTAAGCCTTATTTGCAGAAAGCTGAAGCAATGCTTATAGATCATCTGTTATAGTTGCTGAAAATATAAGGGTCTGTCGATCTTTGGGTAAGCACTGAAAGACCACTTTTAGTTCTTCCTCAAAACCAACATCCAAAACCCTGTTTGCCTCATCCAAAACTAGAAACTGAAACAAACCGAACAAAATCAAAGAAATTATATTGATAAAAAAGGTAAAGGATTTTATTCCAAGAATAAGATTGTTATCCATTCAATGATTGCATATTAATCCCCATGAGTAATTTATATATATATATATATATATATATATATATATATATATATATATATATATATATATATATATTGGGTAGCCTATGATGTTATCTTGCAACAGAACCAAGATAATGAGATTTTGATTAGATTTGAGCAAATTCCAACTGAACTAGCAATAGGATACAAAGTTGTGATAAAAATTAGGTTGTGGTCATTCAATAGGAAGATGTCACCTAGACATCAAGAGGACATCATCAATGGAGCCCACAACTTATTTTACATAGAAGCGAAAGAAGTTGCAACTTTCATTTATCAGGAACTTCAACGATTCTTCTTTTAAAATTACTTATAGAAAGTCATCAGATGGGTTTAGAAATCCCAGTTTTAGTGATTTATTTGTGCCTTTTATTTTGTTCCTCATAAATAGTTGCTTCTCTATTATTCTTGAGGTGTGCCCTCTTCTCATGGTTGATTTCCTTTTGCATTTGATATTTTTATCATGGGATTAAAATTTATTGGTCAAATGCTACCTAAATTCTTGAGGTGTTGGTAACTTCTTTAAGTAAATTTCCTCATCTATTATTCTTCTATAGTGAGATTTTATGATTTTCCTTTCATGGTATCACAAACTAGTGGATTAATTAACAAAATAAATCAGAATTGCAATTTTGGTTCTAGTGGTAATTATCATTTCTATTGTGAAGATGCCTAAAAAGGCCATACCTTAGCCTGAGAGGCAGGTCGATTGTTGAAACAATTAATACAAGTAGCTCAAATAAACACCCTTAACAGATAATGGATAAACACATGCTAATCGATGGAACTCTCATGTCAGATAGACTCATGCTTAGAATGAATCTAGAAACCTGAGTTAGGCATCGGAGCAGTGTTGGTTATGAGAGCATTCCAATTCAACAATGAACAACACTTTCATATGACAAGGAGAAAGATCCATTCCTAGAGGACTCTTTATCAGAGACTAATGGTGCAAAGGACAAGAAAACTCTTAAATGATAAAGGTAAGGAACATATTTCCAAGATATGCTCAAGTGATACGAAGAGTTTTACGAAATTTGTTTCCTTTGCATAAAATCTTCTCATCAAGTGACGGGATGATGACATTGAAGACTTAAAAATGGCAAGGTAAATTCAAGATCAACCCGATGGATCAGATTTCAGGCTCTCCGCATGACACATCAATCATAAATATTTAAAATAATAAAGAAATTTACTATTGGAAATAACCCCAAAATCTTCACCAAAGAATGATCTTAACCTTCTGATTGGCCCCTTAATAAAATGAAAAAAGCACACAGATTCAAAAGAAATATACAATACTAGAAGCACAGTGCCCATTGTAAATGGAAGTAGCTAGAAAATACAAAGATAATAAGAAAAATTAGAATGCATCAAAATGTTATTAACTGCCAACAACAAACTAGTGATAATGTAACAAAGAAAAAAGCTATGATTATGAATCTCTAAAAACCATTATTATCATGACCCTGATCTGGATTACCCATTGGGAGCACTAACATGATTAAACTAATGTATAAATGCAAAAAAGAAAGAAAAAAAAATCTAAAATAAAAAATGAAAGTAGATTAAAAAAACCATATGCCCAATTATATAAATCCAGATTTAAGATTAGCAAATACAAAACAACTTTGGAAAAGAAAAAGCCACAGATTCTAGGAGCATGATACAATTTGTGTCACGCCCCAAACCCGAAAATAGGTCTCATAAAATTTTCAATTGCCGAATCCGATACCGATAGCCTCCATAGTATCCCATTCTTGGCTCCCAGCGCCCATACGCCAGATTTCGATCCTAGGATCCTACAAGGAGAATTTTCCAATGTACAATTGTCTCATAAGAAGCATAACCACAAGTTTACCCAAATCGCAAAGGCAACATCATCATCACATATCAACTAATATAAACATTTGAATACAATGTAGAAAGGGAAATACATATGCTAAAATCAAAGCTCTAGAAGACCGCTGCACCCTCCAAGCTTAATGCTACTACAACTTAATGCCACCTGCACACATCTATCGTCATAAGCTTATAGAAAGCTTAGAGGGTGGTGTAAGTGTGTGCGATGCACGTACCAAGCATATAGATATCAAAGTAAATGGAAATACTAACAATCCATAAATCATATAATATCAGAGTATGCAATGCGAAGACAGAGAGCCAAATATGAGATACCGAGTCCATGAATACCATCAACCTTAATTAGGTTATGAAATACAAAAGCATAGTAAACTAAATACTATGTGTTGAGGATGCAATGCAATATGTGATGCGAATGAAATGACAAAGCTAGAGTGTGAAGTCGGGATGATAGTACGTAATATCGCAGACTATGGGGTCCACCACAAGGGACTTCTATCTAAACCAGTCTCATACCTAAATTTGGATAGTCAGACTCAATGTGGTAAACTCTTGATCTCAGGTCAATCACGCACTCCAACCGAAATTCTGACCATTGCGAAGGTACATATAATAAATAGTTACGCACCATCAGCCCAAGTGGATAGTGAATGAATGAATGAATGAGTATGCAACTCCTACTCAATAAATCCATATATCAGTACCGTACATCTCTGGGATCATCACCGGGGTCTAGTACACTTAACATGTAATCACCGCCCACTGGACTCACAACCATGCAAGTGGAAGTGACCTCACTGTCCTCCTGGTGAGTAGTTAGCCAATATTTAGTTGGCAAGTCAATAGTGGACCCAATTACGAGCTGGTCAAACTCAACCTAACTATGCCCACTACCCTCGGACGGATAAGGCCACACCCCCTCCCAACCGACCACGACACAGTGGGAGACGCGGCCTACTGGTACTCGGTACTCAGGTGCTTATGTATTCACTCAGTCTAGACATTGGGGCGTCTCCTAGCCACGGAGGTTTAAGAATTTTAACCCAGGGACATCTATGGTACCCCAATGCTAGTAACAAATTTTTGGTGTCCCATGTAGCCATCGACGACATGCCTGTGGAGGCTACGACCCTGATGTTGTTAGGGCATACAATAATCACAACATACAATGTAAGATGCATGAGTCATACAATCCAGTCATGCATCAATTCTACACATATCGTGCGCTCATGTGAGACAATTTCCACCTATCAGGGCGTCTCATAACAACCTGCCCAATGCCATATGCAATGGTCAACCACATCTCATAACAAATATGCAGATGACGCGATGGGCATGTGTCGTGAAGCTATACTAAGCATGTTATAAGAAGATGGTGTACTCTTCTCATATCAAGGATGGGCCTAGACAGCCTACTCATAATAAGAATGAGCCTCACGACGAGCCCATGGGAAGGTCACAATGTAGATATCTAACCATCATTGCCCATCAATGTGGACATTTAACTAACATCGCTCCCAAGTAGTGGCCCACATAAACATTATTACATACATTATAGTGAAATCATACATTACATCGGTCTGCACATTCATTGCATTGAACCTCACTCAAGGGCGGCATATACACCACAACAGACCCTGCCATACATACCACAAATACATCATAATGGGCCTTATCAAATGGGCCACATACCTGGGCCTCAAATATATCACAACGGGCCACATACCTGGGCCTAATACACATCACAATAGGCCACATGACATGGGCCTAATACACATCACAATGGGCCGCATGACATGGGCTTAATACATCAAGTGGGCCACATTAATTGGCCGCACCAATGGGCCTCATATACATCAAGTGGGTTGCATCAATGGGCCTCTATACATCATGTGGGCCACATCAATGGGCCGCACCAATGGGCCTCATATACAACAAGTGAGCCACATCAATGAGCCACACCAATGGGCCTTATATACAACGAGTGGACTGCATTAATGGACCACACCTATGGGCCTTATATACAACAAGTGGGTCATACCAATGGGCTTCATATACACTAAGTGGGCCCACTGTAATGTTTATTTTCCATCTAATCTGTTCATAAAATCACATGGACCTAACTTAAGAGGAAAAACAAATTTCATACTAATCTAAAACTTCTGTGACCCCAAAACAGGTTCCAATGCTAGCTGTTCAATCCCCACTGCATTTTGTAGCAAGGTCCACTTGATAGACGGTGTGGATATACAACATATTCATCAAAGGTGGACCGACAGTGTGCATGATGATCATCAAGGTGGGCCCAGAAGATGAACAGCGTGGAGTATACATCATGCGGGACCCACAGATCTTGGTGATGTCATTCACAGTAGCAAATAGCCGCATGTGGTGCATTGAACAATCCGTCCAGCAGGTGGGTCCCACGTGGGGCCCACCGTATGCATATGTCATATATATATATATATTATCATTATATTTATTTATACCTTTTCTTCTTCCTTTTTTTAAAAAAAGGCAATGTCCAGGCCCTGGATGGACGATGAAGATGTAGTAGTTACATTATCGAGGGACCCACAGAGCTCTGACGTCCAAATTGCATGGGGCCCACCAATGGAAGTTTGAATATAACGCATACATCAATGGGACCCACGGGACCTGTTGACATGGGTCCAGCAATACAAGTGGGTCCCACCTATTTCGAACAAGAAATAAATACGTTTGATTTGGAAAATTTAATTAATGATAACAAAGAATTCAATGAGAGAACATTCATCACATTTATTCTGAGTTCATTTACATCCTCGGATTCCCTTGATTCTGAAAATAAAGTACAATTAAAGTAACAGAATGGATGAAAGAGAAGATAGTCCAAGTAAATTTCGGCAGCCTTTCGACAGTTGCTTTAGTCATCTCCTAAGACTTAGGAGGAATGTTGAATTGATCAACCAATTTTCAAGAAGATGGGGGTTGTGCAGGCTTGAAACACTTGATCTGACCGTTGAGGTTAGTTCCGAGCATCCTTCTAGTCATTCTTCCTTGAATTCTTCTTGAAATGTGGAGCAGAGATAGCTAAGGGACTAAGATCAATGAATTTACATGGCGAAGATCCAGGAAAATCAGACCGTTCATGCTAAACGGGCGTAAAAAGTACCTAGAATGTAAAATTACAATGTTTTCACCATCCGATCAACTTGAAACTTCATGTATCGCCTTGGGACTACAAATTAGCCGTACACGTCAAATTTCAACTCTTGGATCCCTATAGAAATGGCTAAACTGATAGATCAACCCCTGAAATCCTAATTTGGGGCCCGCCTAATATCTGGATATATTCCAAATTTATTCTCAACACATTAAATGAGCTGAGAAAGCCCATGAACGGAGCATATTTCTCACTAACATCAAGATGCGACCTCATGTACAGTGTGTGTGTGTGTGTATGGTGCACAAGTGCACCGGCCGTGCACGGGATATCCCAAAGTCGGTCAGCGCCCGCTGATAGATGCCTTCTTCCTCATTTCACAAAAATGCAGCAGCGTTCTTGTCCAAATCATCAGTTTCACATTATGGGCCCTACTCATTATCCAAATCGCCAATCTGGACCATCCATTGTGTATAGAGGGAGGGTATTAACTTGCCTAGGTGTCCTTTTTGCCACCATGCAAGCTCTTGTGAAATCCTGACCATTAAACATGAAATGGACAACACAATAAAAGATCTTGTGGGCCGCACCAATTCCACTCCAAAATTAGTCCATCCTGAATGGTTTTTTGTGTTGAACACAATAGATGGCATGGATTTTTTATACAGCTTCAATAGATGGGTTGAAAATCTTCACAGAGTCGACCTACATCAACTCTGTTGTGAAACAGGGGCTCCGTCCGTGCGTTGTGGGCCACCATGATACATTGAGGGGCTAATTCGAGTCGTTCATCAGATAGAGGGAGCAAAAATAATCGAGGCGATGCAAATCTTTGGTGACTATGATCATTCACATGATCATGGCAATGATTGCAAGCGGATCGTTCAGATGTTGTTTTAGCTTGATTTCCTCAGTGGGCCACATCATCGGATGATTAAAATAGACCATTCACCGTCAAAATCAAGAGAGGAGTCCGGTGGATAGTGTGGATCTCTCAAAGGAGGGGCCGTTTATGTGAATAAGCTTTTTTATGCGAAAAACTTTGTGCGAAAAAGCTCTGTGCGGAAGGTGTTGTGCGGAGATTCTTTGCAGGTGGAGTTGTGCGGAGGTTGCTTGAAGGTTTGTTGTGCAGAAGTCGCACAGGAAGGTGTTGTGCGGAGATTCTTTGCAGGTGACGTTGTGCGGAGGTTGCTTGAAGGTTTGTTGTGCAGAAGTCGCACAGGAAGCTGTTGTGCCGAAGTTGCACAGGAAGATGTTGTGCGGAAGTTGCTTTGTGTGGAGAATATGTTGTCCGCCGCGCCATACTCCTAGTGCATAACATGGTGCGCACAAAACTCTCCCTTTCTTGTCTCCTTCTCTCTCATTTTCTGGCACACCAATTGATCCAACAACTGATTTGATCCCTTCAAATGAAGCAGAAGTAGGGTATTTATAGGCCCCACTACTCTTATAAAGTGGTGATCACCACTACTTATCCCTTCAGATAATGATCGTCTCCTCCCTTAAACAACGATGTCCACCAAGCTCTCTCTTAAATGGTTGTGTACAACCTCTTTCCATTAAAATGACACCTATGCACCCTAATATTATGAAAATACCCTTTTCAATGCTTTTTACTGAAATACCTAAACTACCTCTTGACTTTGATTTTTACCAAAATACCTAAAATACCCTCGGACTTGGATTTTTACCAAAATACCTAAAGTAGCCCCGGACATGGATTTTTACCAAAATACCGAAAATACCCTCAGACATGGATTTTTACTAAAATACCAAAAATACCCCTGAACATGGATTTTTACTAAAATATCAAAAATACCCTCGGACAAGATCCGCATCATTAAATTCTTTGACCAATGCAATGAAATATTTTTTATGTCTCAACAGATGCCCCCTCGATCCTTCTTTGATTGATTCTTGAAATCAAATGGAGGATCAATCTTCCTCTGCCCGAAGAACTTAAATGAACTGTCACTTAAGGATGACTGGATGATCATGCTTGCATGAAAGACTGAATGATCATACTTGACTAGAAGATTGAATGATCATGTTTAAATGAAAAACTGGAATGATTGCTCCCCAACAATGATTACGTTCAAATAGAAGACTTGAATGCTTATGCTTGAACGGATGAATGGAATGCTCATGTTCAAACAAAAAACTTGAATGCTCGTGCTCGAATGATCACGCTCGAATAGAAGACTTGAATGATTGCATTTGAATGAAACATTTAAATGATTGCATTCGAATGATCGCACTCAAACAGAAGACTTGAATGGTCGCGCTTGAATGGAAGACTAGAATAATCATGCTTGATTGGAAGACTGGAATGCCCCCAGCCAGTAGCGTTGAGGAGATGTTTTAATCTAAACTTACCACTATAATAGTTGTGGCAATGTCATCTTTAAGTAAATTGATCAAAAAAATTTCTTATATCTAAGAGATTGTCCTTTAATGTTGTTCCTGCTGTAACAACTCTTTCAATTGTTTCCTTTATTCATGTTCCATATAACTCAAGCTTTCTTTCCTGTCAAATTGATTGGAATCAGTATCTCAATTCATTATAAAATTTTCACTTTAGCTTTATAAAGCATTTATAATTTTAAAATATATGTTGAAAGTTTTTTCTCTCTTTTAGTGTAACACTCCGGATTTTTGTCAACCTGGGATTAGACGTCCTTAGGCAATGGGTCAACCATAACACCTTGGTAACCTCTCAGAACCCAATTCCAAAGTCAAAGAAATCACTTAGGATTAATTCCTTTAGAAATTAAGCGTAAGTTAGCTAGCACTACACTAAAGTAGCTGTGAAATTGTCCCTGAACACTTTAAATACGTTCTGCAAGACCCAAAACTTGTAGAATCAATGACGCTATAATACCCTGAAACCTAGGATCAAACTCTAAACCCGTTTGCTCTCAGGAACCCTTTGAAACTTTGTATTGCATCTAGACCGTGCGTCGAAAGTTCAATACCTACAATCTTAGACCGTTATGACCGCTTAGCTGGACTTGACAATCATTTCAAAAATCAAGCCCAACCGACGTTCAGAGGCTATTTCATTGAGCCTGGAGTAAAGAGAGTGAGAAAAGGGTTGGATTTGGAAATTTAAATCCAAATTTGGCACGTGACTTGGCGCATTATTATTAAGCGTTCTGAACGTCAGAATTCAGCCAAATAACACCCTCGGATCAGGAAAAATTTCTCTTTCATATCATGAGACTTGTAGACCTGATTTAGGTACGATGACCGCTGAACTGAAATTGTACCGCCACGTGCGCTCTGTGAACTCTACCAGACTGAAAACTCGGTGTGAGCAACATCCAGTGACTATGAGCTTAAGTTCGACCGCGTTCGGCCAGGGGACCTCCCAAAACACTCTTTTGGATCGAAAAAGTCCCGATTTGGTTATAACTCAAGTATACTTTGTTCCCAAGTCTATTTCAGTGAAGTTTTAGCCTATATAAGGGCTTGAAACCCTCTCATATCTCTTCCATCCGAATTTGGATAAAACCCTAGATTGAGAGAGAGAGAAAGTGAGAGATTGTGAGAGAGTAGTGGGAGAGAATTCCCGCCACTTGCTGCAGCTTTTGCACGTGCCAAAGTACCGCACTCTAATGACTTTTTCGGTGATTCCAACGCACTCCTAGGTAAGAAAAATCCTAACAACTTGCTGATTTAGGGTTCTTTCGATTCAAATAGCAACATAGCTTATGTATCTTGTGCATTAGGTCGCTTGTACACCGTTGACGAAGCGTATACTTTCCGTTGAAAACGATACACGTCTAGGACAAAAGGTGAGGATTTTAGACGTTTTGATTAACTGATTTCAAAGCTTTCAATGTCGTTTAATAGTAGATTATCAACGGCAATGCCGTTTGACATGTACAACATGCTGTCCGTTTTCCATTTCGTAAACGTACGGTAAATATGAGATTTAGGGTATTTTAGACATTTATAGAAAATACTGTATACGTCCGTATTTTGCTGAAATGCTTGACATGTAAATTTATCATGTTACGATATTATGTATGCATGTATAATCTGTTTGGTGAAGAGATTCGCCCTAATGTGCACTTTGGGTCGACATACGATATGTAGACTAAAGTGTGTGGACTAAGTGTTTGTATAAATGTTTGTATTAGTATGTATTGAATAAATGGTGTTGTAAATTAGTTTTGAGAATGAATTCTCAATCCACGTGATGTTGTATATGATTTCCTACATGTTTGTTGTATGAATTGATTTTCTTATATGTATAGAATACATGTGTTGGTTGATTTGCTTACTTCGTATGCTATAACATGTGTTAACATGCTTGTATTGTTGTATTTCATTTTTATTACTCTCATATGATTACTGACGTTGGTTTACAAATGCTTGGGGCTATGACCTAGTCCAGGCAGTCGGTAATAGATTGAATTCGTGGTTGGTTTCTATTTGCCACGAAGGACGCGTCGATGAACGCGAGTCGTGTCTTGGGTTGGCGGCAGTGGTTAGGCCACATGAAGTGTTTCATGCATTTCATGTCATTCAACTTCAGATGTTCTCGTGCTAGTCGAGCCCGTTAAGTAACCCGACTGACCATTGTATGTTCACCTTGTATGAGTTATAACTTCTTGAACCTAGGGTACTGAACTTACCATTGAAAATCCTGTCAACCATGGTACCTTGATCCATAAAGACTCATGAGCCGGGCATGGTGGTATGGGACATCGTGGTCGAGCTGTCGGCCTACGCTGGGGCCACAAACCTCCCCGTAGTGACTAGTGAGCACCCTACTCTGAGCAGATTATGGTGGTATGGGACACTATATTCTTGCTGTCGGCTTACATTGATAAGGTGATGGGGGAGTGGAGCAACGAGTGCGAGCAACAGCCCTGACAGTCCTTTGTAGTGACCTTGTGTTTATCCTGACACCACATGGGGGCGAGGAGTCCTGATGCAGTCTTAAGGATATAAATAGGCCTGTATTGATAAGGTGATGGGGGAGCGGTGCAACGAGTGTGAGCAACAGCCCTGACAGCCCTTGCAGCGACCTATAAATATAACATCGAATGAGATTACTAGGAGTGACGACCCTAGACAGGATCTGTGTTGGGATTGATATAAGGAAGGTACCTTAGTTTCGCAATCCTGCTGTATGAAAAGGACCAATAATAACTTGGTAATCATATCCACATCGCACTGCATGTGCCTGAAAGATGTGGAGCACTGTGAGAAGAAAGCATGCTGCGGACGCAGATGGTGCCGCATGAGGGAGTATGTCGGTGAGGGCATCCATCATGTCATTTCATGCTTGCATTAATGTAAGACCCGTATCTTGGTCCGTACCTTTTCGCAGACTTCCGCGGTCTTACCGGTCGAATTCCGGCAACCTTCGACCCTTAACCGATATCGACGCGCGACCCTGATTCATATGCCGACAACCCGAGTCGACTCAGCCCGAGACCAATACCATAGCGACCGCGCCGTCGTTGTGGTTTCGATACCGCGACTCGCGCGCCAAGGCGATACCCTGGTCAAGAGATGTGGGCCAACGTTCGGTGTGAGAAAATACCACGCGTTGCGAAAACCAAGAGAATCTCTACGATGTGTCACATCAATCACATCAATCCCATCAATCAATCAACCCATCAATCCATCACATGTCAAGTACACATCACTTTATTACATTTTCCCAAGCAACCAAAAAAGTCTCCCAAACCCATGCCTCTCTTACACAAAAAGCCACAAAAGTCTTCACCACCCATACCTCTCTTACACAAAAAGCCTCAAAAGTCAAGTTTTTCTTACACAACCATCACTCACCACATCCATCCATCACTCTCTCTCTCTCCCTTTACAACTCTCTCTCTCTTTCTCTCTTTCTCATTTTAAAAATCCCAAAGCCAAAGAGATCCCACGTATGGAATTTTGCAAGAACTCCTAAGCTCCAAGTGGCCCACCTTCCTACCCCATCATCTCCCATCTCAACCTTCCATTCTTCATCTCATCCATTGAAGTTGAAGCCAAGGTGCCAAGGAACCCCTTGGAGCAAAAAGATCGGACGGTGGGTGCCTCTATAGGGTAGTTTTACTTGTTTTTATGATGGGCCAAGTGAGGCCCATCGATCCATGGTGTGGATCTCACTTGGGACCCTAAAAGGTGGTCGATGGACCACTTAGATCATCATGATCATTCCATGATGGGGCCATTCTCCATGGACCCCATCATGATGTTTATTTTCTTTAGAAAGGTCATCTAGACCATCCATATTGGTGGGGAAAGGATCCCCACCGTTGATTTTAAGTTTGATGGTCCCTCATGCTTTAAGGCCCACTTGATGTATGATTCGTTGTAAGGGAGGGCCCATAATGTCGGGGTCCCTCCATCATAAGGCGTGTCCCACTCTCCATGTCTCTCTCTCTCTCTTTTATTTATTTTATTTTATTTTATTTTATTTTATTTTATTTTATTTTATCTCTATGCAATAGGATTGTGTGGCCCACTTGAATGGATCCCACCTTGAGATTTTATTTTAATAAAATCTTTATTTAAGTGGGGCCCACCTTAGACGATGTGCCCATGTCACCCATCAGTGGTGGCCCACTTCATCAGGGCCCCACACTCTTTAAAAATATATATATATATATAAAACCGTCTAGCGTCTGGGACGCTGGACGTTTCAACAGAAAGAAGAAAAAGGAAAGAAGTAAAGGAAAGGCTTTTGGGTGGTCCCCTTGTATAGGCCCCACCCTGATGCATCATTCTAATCCAAGCCGTCCATCCCTTTCACCATCTCATTTTGGGCGTTGAGCCAGAAAATGAGATTGAACGGAGCACCTGGTGGGCCATAGCGCCAAATATTGCGTCCTCACCATTCAAATACTATTTTCTTATTTTATTTCATTTTCTATCATCAAAAAAATCCAAACTTTAGACTCATTTGGACTGCCTCAGGCCACTGATCGCAATGGTTGGGGCAGATTTCAGTTTAGCGGGCCCCACGTGTGAAAAATCCTGGGAAAATGGGTTTTCCTTTTTTTTTTGTAAAATGCATTGGCAGAGGCTTTGCCTCTGCTCTGACAACGGCCAGCGCCTGCACGCAGGCAAGTGCAGGCTTGTCTAGACGGGCGGACGAACGTCGGGGAGGATGCCCACGGCCCTACATGTGGGCCCCACTATAATGTTTATTTGTTATCCCACCCGTTCATTAGGTGGGCCACCCCAGTGGTGGGCCCCCCTCCAAAAATGAGACAGATCCAAAACTCAGTTGGCCCACACCACGTGAAACAGTGTGAATTGAATTCTACCATTGAAATCTGTTTGGGGCCCATTGAGGTGTTGGATTAAGCTGAAATTTATGTTTTCCCTTCATCCAGGTCCGAGTGACCTTATGAATGGGTCGGATGTCATCTAAACATTATGGGGTGGGCCCCACATGGGACCCATGATTGATGCATGTGCCTCTAAGTCCACCATCCAATGGACGGTGGCACCCACTGTTGAGTATATGTACTCCCACCGTCCAGCGGACGGTGAGGCCCTTGGAATGTATGCGTGATTCGCACTGTCCACAGACAGTGGGACCCGCCATGATGCATTCAACCGTCCATCCACTTGGTGAGATCATTTTAAAGCATGAGTTATTAGTTGGGTGGACCACTCACATATGGGTTAGGCCCATTTGATTTGTAACAGGCCTTTGGGTTGGGCCCATGTGAATTATAAAAGGCTTATGGGCTAGGCCCATTTGATTTATGAAATGCTTATGGGCTGGGCCCATTTGATTCATTTAAGGCCTAAGAATTTGGGCCCACTTGATATGTAAAGCCTATGGGCTTAGGCTCACTTGATATTTAAGGCCTATGGGCTAGGCCCATTTGAATTTCAAAAAGGACATGGGCTAGGCCCATTTGATTTATAAAATGCTTATGGGCTAGGCCCATTTGATTCATTTAAGGCTAAGAACTTAGGCCCATTTGATATATGTAAGGCCTAGGGATTTGGGCCCATTGACTCATATAAGGCCTATGGGTTGAGGCCCATTTGATGTACATGTGGGGGGCCCAATGAGTGTGGCCAATCTATTATATATTAAACTTATGAGGTTAGGCCCATTTGATGAAATCCAAGGCCCACGGGTTTTGACCCATTGCAATGCATATAAGACCCATTGGTGTGGCCCATCTATGTGGCCCATCTGATGAATAAAGGGCCCATAAAATATGGCCTATTTGATATACATGTAAGGTCCAATGGGAACAACCTACGGTCCATTGCAATGTGTAAATCCATTACAGACTAAGTACTGATGTTTACAAAGATCGTGCCTTGGAAGCAATGTTGGTTTGACGTCCACATTACGAGTGTAATTTTGGTTGAATGTCCACATTACGACTCTCCTTAGGGCCCATTACTAGGCCGTACTTATCGTGTATAGGCCGTCCAGGTCCATCTGCATTGTAAGATAGTTCATTTTATTATAACATGTTTAGTACAGTTTCATAACTCATGATCATACGCATCATCTGTATGCTTGACGTGAGAATTGTCTGATCATAGCATTTGCCTTCGGGCAGGCTGTTTATGGGCTCCCGGTTAGGCGGTGTTGCCCTACATGAACGCACGATATGCGCAGGAATTGTTGCATGACTGGATAGCGTGAATCATGCATTTCATATTTGTGTGATATGGTTATTATTACGCCCTAGCTACATCAGGGTCGTAGCCTCCACAGACACATCGTGGTTGGCAGGATTGGATACCAGAAATCTTGTTCTACATGGGGTGCTTTTGATATCCCTGGGTGAAAGTCCCTAAACCCTTATGGTACCAAGAGGTTGCTCCAATGTCTAGACCGAGTGGGTAGATGAGCGTTGAATGCCGATTACCAGACGGTTATGCTCTCTAATGTGTCGTGGTCGGTTGGAAGGGGGTGCGGCCTTACCCGCCCGAGAGTAGGGGGCAATGCTAGGCTGAGTTTGACTAGCTCGAGGAATGGGTCTGTAGTCGACGAGTCGTGCCCGATATTGGCAGACGGATAGTGTGGTCTCTTCCACTTACCTTATTACGCGCGATGTGGCGGCAATCTGGTTTAGACTGTACTAGACCCCGGTGATATCCCATATTTGAGCTGTATTGATGTATGGACATTGATGAGGATCTGTATGCTTGAGTTGCATTGCACATCGTATGGCCTTGAATGGCCGATACCATTCATGTCTTGTATTGCATAAGCCTTGGTACGGCTCATGATATTATGGATCCATCTGCATATTGCGCATTACTCTGACATTGCATGTTCATATTACTACCTTGTGCACACACTTTCACCACCCTCTAAGCTTTCTGCAAGCTTATGCATGACCGTTGCATGTAGGTGATGCTGGTTCGCAGCAGCGCTGAGGCAGGAGCACGTTGCAGAGCGTTTTGGAGTTTTTGTTCTTTACCAGTGTATTTCCCTTTATGCTCATTGTACTTGTAAAGTTTTTGATCATAGTAGAAATGTAATGGAGTTCATGGTTGTTGTTTGTGGGTTATGCCTTTGGTTATGCTTATTACGAATCAAACTGATATTGAAAATCCTCCTCGTAGCATCCCAGGATCAGAACCTGGCGAATGGGAGCTAGGAGCCGAGAATGGGGTTCTACGGAGGCTGTCGGCGCCGGATTCAGCGATCGGGAATTTTATGAGCCCAGTTTTCAAGTTTGGGGCGTGACAGAAGTTGGTATCAGAGCATAACTTGGGAATAATCGAGAACAACATTACATGTCTGCTATGAGTGAAGAATGGCTAAGTCCCGAGGTTCGGATAGCTTCGCGACCTTCCAATACAGACCGTTAACATGCGTACCTCGAGAGTTTTGAAGTTGATAGGCGCCTTCGCTCTTTCCTGTAGGACATGACACCTGGGAGAGTTACCCGATCGACTCCTAAACCACCACCTGAGGATTCTGCTTCACCATCGGAGGCTCTAGCTTTACCCCCTACGTCTCCCGTTCCACCCTCAGAGATCCCTGCTTCTTTCAATGAGGATGACATTCCTCCTCCTAAGGCCGATGAGGAGCCAACCGTGACTGTGAGTGCCTCTCAGTTACAGCAGATGTTACAGGCTGTGACAGTCGCACTCCAGGGACAGGACAGACGCCCAGTTGTTTCACCAGCTCAGGCAGAGCAGGAGCGTGCGAGCGCCTTACTTCATGAGTTCAGATGGCTTGATCCCCCACGTTTCCAGGGCGAGCCAGATCCGACCGCAGCAGAGAGATGGCGCTCCGATGTGGAGAAGATTTTCGATACCATGTCATGCACGACCAAGCAGCGCGTCCGGTTAGCTGTATTTATCTTCCTGGGTGAGGCCGAGCATTGGTGGACCTCTGTTACCCGTGTTGCCAGACCTGAGTATGTCTGGACATGGGAAGACTTTGTTGACCGATTCGAGGAGCAGTACTTCCCTGACCATATCCGTCGTCAGCGAGCCTTAGAGTTCGAGACTCTGGTGCAGGGAGATATGACTGTGGCGCAGTACGCGGCCCGTTTCGTAGCACTCTCGAGATTTGCACCTTATATGGTTGATGACGAGGGGCGGAAGGCCCGCCGTTTCAAGCACGGCTTACGTTACGGCCTTCGAGGTCGTGTTATTGGGCATGAGCTCCCTACTTTTCGGGCAGTAGTGCGGAGAGCTCAGATTTATGAGACTGAGTGGGCCGGTTCTCAGTCTGAGCGTGGTCAGAAGAGAGACCGGAAGAGGCAGGCTTCTTCCAGTCCTTCCCAGCAACGTCGACCACAACAGCAGAGGTGCACAGGTCACCCAGCTTTCCGAGCACCATCAACACCAGCAGCACCTCCACCGCCACCTTAGTGGTAGTTCACCGGCACTTACTTCAGGTGCGGTGCGACGGGACACCGTTCATGGGAGTGTCCCAGCCCCTAGCAGCAGCAGAGAGGTCCACAGCAGCAAAGACGTCCACCACAGCAGCAGAGACCCCCACAGCAGCAGCGACAGCAGCCTCCATCACCGAGGCCACCTCAGCAGCAGCATCAGCATCAGCACCAGCCTCAGAGGCCGCAGCAGCAGAGGCAGCAGTTTCGACCACCTCAGCGACCCCATCAGCAGCAGCACCAAGCTCAGAGGGTACAGGCACCTCCCCAGCCGGCTCAGGCTAGGTTTTATGCAGCTCAGCAGGACCCTCAGTCTTCTGGAGGAGTTGTTGAGGGTATACTTTCAGTTTCTGCATGCATTGCACGTGTACTGTTTGATTCTGGTGCATCGCATTCTTTTATGGCTGAGAGCTTCTGTCGATCGGCTGGCTTACCGTTGGAGTCTGCTGATGAGAGTCTATCAGTATCAACTCCCTTAGGGAGGACTGTAGTGTTAGGACAATTTTGCTCGTCATGCCCTGTTTTGGTTGGGGATACCTTTCTGCTTGCTGATTTGTTTGTTTTGCCGATGTATGAGTTCAACGTCATCCTGAACATGGATTGGCTCGCTGAGTATTATGCCATTTTGGACTGCGCCGCGAGGACCGTCACGTTTTGTATACCCGGCGTACCGCTGTTCGAGTTCGTTGCAGAGGCCAGAGGAGAGCGGTTGTCTTGTTTGATGTCTTGCGCCACAGAGGAGCCTGTTGCCGCTTGCATCGACCATTTGCCCACAGTATGCGATTTTCTCGATGTGTTCCAGGAGATTCTGGGATTACCGCCTCGTCGACTCACCGAGTTCCAGATTGATATCGTGCCCGGTACCGCGCCTATTTCGAAGGTCCCGTATCGTATGGCACCGTTAAAGTTACGGAAATTGCAGAAGCAGTTGGACGAGTTATGAGAGTTGGGTTTTATCCGTCCGAGCAGTTCACCGTGGGGAGCGCCAGTACTCTTCGTGAAGAAGAAGGATGGCTCGTTGAGGCTCTGCGTTGACTACCGCGAGCTCAACAAAGTCACGATCAAGAACAAGTACCCGCTCCATAGGATTGATGATTTGTTTGACCAGCTGCAGGGTGCACAGTTCTTTTCGAAGATTGACCTGCGTTCCGGTTATCATCAGATTCGGGTCCGAGATGAGGACATTTCGAAGACAGCATTCAGGACGCGTTACGGTCATTTTGAGTTTCAGGTCATGTCCTTCGGACTGACCAATGCACCCGCGGTCTTCATGCAGCTGATGAACGAGGTTTTTCACCCATATCTGGATCAGTTTGTTGTAGTCTTCATCGACGACATTCTGATCTACTCGAGGACCCGTGAGGAGCACGAGCAGCATTTAGAGATTACCTTGCAGACCCTCCACGCACACCATCTTTATGCGAAGCTGGAGAAGTGTGAGTTCTGGCAGGAGGAGGTGAAGTTCCTCGGTCACGTGGTGACGAGGGAGGGTATCGCAGTGGACCCCTCGAAGGTCGAGGCAGTGCATCCGTGGGGCCAGCCCACGACTGCGACAGAGATTGGTAGTTTCCTTGGTTTGGCGGTGTAACGCCCGTGAAAAATCCGTACTTGGAATCGAGTACCGATTTGACCCGAAATCGCGTATAAATAATTTCCATGGAAATTAAACGTAAGTTAGCTAGCGCAACGCTAGAGTAGCTGGGAAATAGTCCCTGATCACTTTAAATACGTTCTACAAGACCCAAATCGAGTAGAACAGACAACTCTACAATACTCTATAACCTTGGATCCAACTCTAAGCAGGTTTGTCCTCTGGACCATATTGAACTTTTGTATTGGATTTAGACCGCGCGTCGAAGGTCTGATACCTCCTATCTTAGACCGTTAGAACCGCCCAGCTGGACTTGACAATCATCTCGAAAATCAAGTCAAACCGATAATCACAGAGTATTTCGTTGAACCCGGACTGAAGCGACCGCGAATAGGGACGAATTGGGAATTTCAAATTTAGATCTGGCACACGACTTGACGCGTCAGTATTAAGCGTTCTGACCGTCAGAATTCATCCAGATTACACCCTCGGATCAGGAAAAATATCTATTTATTATCATGGAACTTTCAGCCCTGATCTATGTGCGGTGAACGCTGAACTGAAACTGGTCCGCCACGTGCGATCTGCGAACCCTGCCAGACTGAAAACTTAATACGAGGTACATCTGGTACCCATGAGCTTAAGTCTGATCGCAATCGACCAGGGGACTACCAGAAATCAGTTTTTGGACCGAAACAGCCCCGAAATGGATAGGCAATAAGTAAACTTCGTCCCGGAGCCTATTTTCGGCATTTCCAAGCTTATAAAAGGGGTTGAAACCCTCATTCCTTCCTTGCATACGAATTTCACAAACCCTAGAACAAGAGAGAGAGAGTTTGAGAGAAAGGGAAGAGGAGATTTTTCCCGCTTCCGAGCCACCAACGGTTGCTGCATCAGCACTTCCTTCCAATCACCTGGCTGGTGATTTGTACACTTTTTCAGGTATGAAATAATCCCAACAACTTGCTGATTTAGGGTTTGCTTAGATGCACAACATGTTAGCTAACTAGATCCATAAATCAGGTTCTCCTACAGCCGTAGACGAAGCGTACACGCTCCGTTCAAAATCCCGCGACCGTAAGAGCTTAGGTGAGGATTTTAGACGCTTTGATTGTCGGTTTACAACGCTTTCAATGTCGTTTAATAGTAGATTATCGACGGCATCGCCGTTTGACATGTACAACATGCTCTCTGTTTCCTGTTTCGCAAATTAACGAAGAATATGAGATTTAGGGCATTTTAGTCATTTGTAGGAAGTACGGTCTCCATGCATAATTTGCTGACGTGATTGACATGATTTGTCGCCGCATTAGAGAGTTAGGAATGCTTTCATAATCAGTTTGGCGAAGAGATTCGCCAAGTTGCGCACTTTGGGTCGACATACTATATGTGGACTTAAGTGTGTAGTGTATGTGTTTGTATAAATGCTTGTATTAGTATGTATTGCATTGAATGATGTTATGTAGTAGATTGAGATTGATTTCGTGATTAATATGCTAACCTAAATGATTTCCTATATGTTGACCTTATGCATGATTGCATCACATGCATAGAAATGATGCCTTAAAGAATTGCCTAAGTTGAATATGCATGGAAAGCATGCCTTGAAGATTTGCCTAAGTTGAATGTTATAACATGTGCTAACAAGCTCACATGATGTGTTTCAATTCCAATACCCTGATATATAGCGTTAATGTGATTCAATAGATGTGTGGGACTTGACTTAGTCCAGGCAGTCGGTAACCGAACGAATTCGTGGCTGACTGGTCATAGCCACGAACGACGCGTCGATGAATGTGATTCGTGTTGAGAGTTGGCGGCAGTGGTTAGGCCACGCGAAGTGTTTTACGCACTTCATGTCGTTCAATTCGAGATGCGATCGCGCTAGTCGAGCCCGTCAAGTAACCCGACTGGCCGATGTTTGTTCACCTTGTATGTATCATAACTGCTTGAACCTAGGGTACTGAACTTACCATTGTAAACCCTATTAACCGTGGTACCTTGATCCACGAAGACTCATGAGCCGGGCATGGTGGTATGGGACACCGTGGTCGAGCTGTCGGCTTACGCTGGGGCCACAAACCTCCCCGTAGTGACCAGTGAGCACCTTGACTCGTGAGCAGATTATGGTGGTATGGGACACTATATTCTAGCTGTCGGCCTACACTGATCAGGCGACGAGCCCTTTGTAGTGACCGCGAGCGTATTCTGAGTTCACGAGAGGCGACGACCCTTCCGTGCAGTAGAGTACAGTAGGCCTGTATTGATAAGGTGATGGGGGAGCGGTGCAACGAGTGCGAGCAACAGCCCTGGAAGCCCTTGCAGTGACCTACGAAATGTACATCGTATGAGATTACTAGGAGTGACGACCCTAGACAGGATCCGTGTTGGGATTGATACAACGGAAGTACCTTAGTTTTCCAATCCTGCTGTTTGAATGGACTAATAACAACTTGGTAATCATATCACCATAGCATTGCATGTGCCTGGAAGATGTGGAGCACTCTAGGGAGTGTGGCATGCCGCGGTCGTAAGATGTTGCCGCATGAGGGTGATCGTCGGTGAGGGCATACATCACGTCATATCATCTTGCATTAACAACAGTATTAGAATTGTCTGATTTACTGCTTTACTATTATCGCGTGATTGAATTGTGAACATGCTAATCTTTGCTCTATGATTCCACTGAGTTGATCACTCATTCCCACGTTACGGGATGGTGTTTGCAACACCCACCAGACCCTGTTGTAGTTGCAGGTGACGACGAGATCCAGGAGGTGGAGCAGGAGATTGACGAGGACCAGGATGAGTTCTCGTATATGCAGTATCACGACGGCTTCCCGTAGGTGACCTGGATCGAGGGGGACTTCAGTGGGACTATTTTGAACTTATTCTTTTGTTTATTTACATGTATATGAGACTCAGAGTTGTAGTCATACTTTGGAGACAGATGAGATTACTTTGTTTTTCCATACAGTGATATATATATATATTGTTTAGTCTTTCGCTTGCTTTTATCACTGGATCTGAAGTATAAATTGCAGTTTTGGTATAATTTTACTCATGTGAATGCTTTAAATCAGACAACATTGAATCATAACCATTTTTGTTGCATAAGTGACGGTCTGGAACTCGGGAGTTGAGTTTATACACGACCCCCGATTTTCAGGGTGTTACAAGTTGGTATCAGAGCATGAATGAGAGTATACTGGGCCTGGGTTATGGTCTTGCGACGTACGCTGTCGCTTCCTTTGACTTAGGTGGGTGCGAGAAGGGTCTAGAAACACTTCTAGGATCACAGATTCGCCGATAGGCGAAGTCTATAAGGATCGATCGCAAGATCGAGTCTGTAACGTATCTCGGGTCGCGTAAAGTGACCCGAATCACTTCTAAGCTGTAGGAAGTCGGGTGGAGACGTCCTATGAGCGGTTTTAAACCGTAAAAGTGAATCTTTGGGCCGTGGGATGACCACGACTCCAGTAATCAATCGCCAGGGCTTAAAAATCCCGTTTCACCAAAAATCTTCAAAATTCCTTCTCTAAACACTTCAACCTTCAGTTCTTTCTTATCCATTTCATATTAGGCATCAAACCTAATGTGAAAATAACACAAATTAGCACATTCACCAAATTTTACAGTGAATAGTAAAATTTCATGAAAAATGGCCATAAGGCCATTCTAACTTCACTTTCTTTAGCAACTAAGGAGCTAAAAAGATGTACTGGTTCCTTCTACCCCAAATTCATATGCTGCATCATATGGTTTGGTATTCGTGATTACGATGTGGACCCAGAAAGCCCCGAACACATGTTTGGGCTCAAAGAGACCAAAATACAATGAACCAAGGGGTGGGACCTGACTTTTTGGGACCCTGGGACCATGGGGGACCAGACCCATGGGGTCCCACTGGTCAACTTGCGAGTTGACCGGCAATGCCATCGCCGGCCGGGCGATGCATCGCCGGCCGGCGAGCTTGGTTGGTGCTGTCCTTCGGGCGCACCCACTTAAAAAGCCTCCACATCACCCCTAGCTACCTCCCACATCACGAAAACCCCCAAAACCCACCTCTCCTTCACAAACAGCCCCCTTGCATACCCTAGATTCGATTTTCAGCACTCCATTCCAAACCCCGGTGACCCAAACCACTCTTAAACCCTTCCTTGGCCAAAACCGACCACCACCCATCAATTATTGGGTGTTGGCAGCCCCTTTCCTTGAAGATTTCCCCATTTGGAGCTCCAAAATCCCCTAAGTAGTGCTGAAATCGTGAGCTGCTCCATCCCATCTTTTTGTTTGTATTTTTCCCTGAAAGTACAGCCTTGGGAAGCTTGAAGCATCCCTCTACGACGCCTAGATTTCCTTTTTTCAGATTGGGCAGCCATTTCTCAGTATTTTTGGCGTTTTCCATGGCTTTTGTGGAAGCCATTTTGGGCCTTTTGTCGCTTTCATCCATCATATCTTTGATGGGTAAGAGGAAAACTGCGACAGACGAGGCTGGGCCGAGCCGCCCTGCTCGATCGAGAAGACCGCGGGGTGGTGCCGCAAGTTCAAGCGCCGCCGCAGGTCCAGCTGCAGTCCTGGAGTGCCGTACAAAGCGGGATTTGGATCCCCATGCACACCTTGGACGAACCATTCTATCAGAGATGCCTCATGGTGAATACACTGATCGTAGAGTGTTATTTGAGGCGGACGTAGATGGGCGATTGTTCGGCAAGTATCTGTTGTTCGAACGCATTGAAGCTGCGCACTGGGGACCGATCTTTGAAGCTCGCGCTCGTGCTAATGTGAGCACTGTTCGTGCCTTCTATGCTAGCATCCAGAGTCCTACCTTGGAGCCCTTACAGTTCAAAATCCCTTTTGGTAGAGATCGGATGGCTACGATCGACGTCCGGTTGGTTGCGCGACTTCTCAACGTGCCTCTAGGTGATGTACATCCAAGTGAGAAGAATTTGAGGACTAGACGTGAACGAGATCGCCGCACCAGGTTTCTGTGCGGTAAGTTGGTTCCATGGCAGCCTAATAATAGCCTCAAAGCGACGTACATGTCTGAGGATCTGCGCCTGCTGCACCATATCTGCACGTTCAATGTTTATCCTAGGTCCACGAACCGCATTGAATGTACACGTCTTATGGTCGATTTCTTATTTCTGGTGGCCCAGGGAGAGAACGTATGTATGGCCACTTTCATCTTAAGGCAGATAGTTCTCATAGCCAGGTCGAGGAGAACATCCGAATCCCTTCCCTTTGGCCGACTCATTTGCAAGATTGCGCTTGAGTTTGCCTATAGACTTGGACCCGAATTGCCGGTATCGATTCACACCATCGATGAGTCGACAATGCTCAAGATGAAGATTGGGTCGCAATACCGTGAAAATCAACTCGAAAGGGATAGTGGGGACGACTTTGATGAAGAGGAAGAACAAAGCGAAGAAGAACCTAGAGCAGAGGTTCAGGAAGAGGTTCAGGAAGAAGCAGAAGAGGAGGCTCAGGATACTGATGAGAGCCCTCCTCCTTCTGCGCAGACTACTATTGACGATCGCATTGCTCGGATGGAGGAGAGTCAGACCGCTTTGCGAAGGGAAGTCCAAGAACTTCGAGCAGAGGTCGCTGATGCCAAGGCCGTTACGAAGAAGAAATTTGGCAAGGTGACTCGCACCTTGAAGGCAAACCTGTGTTGCTTACAGGATAAGGGTGCTCCTCCTCCGTCGCCAGACTCCGACTAGCGACGCGATCTTTGATGTTGTTACGAGTAGTTAGCCATTTTCTGTTTTATGTGTGTAAAGCCTATTAGGGCTAGTGCTTTGCTTATGTTGCTGTTGCTTAACTGTCTTAATTTCCATGTCATTCTAGTCATGATGCTTGTAAGGATATATCCCTTGTATTGTGACAATTTTGATTAATTGAAATGCATGGAATGCCTTTGACTCTTTAAGTGAATGATTGTGGTGTATTTGTGCACTTGAGACTGACAAGGTTGCGCCCTATTTTGAATATAGGGAATGCCACCTAAGACTACGAGGAGCGCGTTTCGGCTTTCATTGTCTGAGCAGATGGATCAGACTCCTTCTCAGTCTGGCACTCGTCCGGACCCTGCTGTGGGCCCGATTCCTGAGACGGTTCGATCATCTCAGCCTGCTGTTGGTCCTACAGGTGGACCACCGCCATTTACACCATCAGTTTGAGAGCCACAGTGCGCATCTACTTCCGCACCTCATCCGCCACAGCCTGCTCCACCCCCTGATAGATTCGAGCAGATGATGGCTATGATGCTACAGCAGCAGCAGCTATTGACCACTATAGTTGGGACTTTAGCCCAGGGTAGGGGTGCGACTACCTCTACTCCACCTGTACCACCTGCGCATCCAGCTGAGGATGCCTATACTTACGCCCAGGATGAGGGCATAGCACATCCTGCGCAGCCTGCTTTCCCTGCGGGGAATCCTGCCGACACACGGGGCCTTCTGGAGCGATTTCAGCGCTTGCGGCCTCCTACTTTTTCGGGTTCTCACAGACCTGAGGAGGCAGAGTTCTGGCTCGACCGAGTGTCGAAGATTCTACGCATGTTACACTGTACCGAGACTGAGCAGGTAGAGCTGGCTACCTTCCTATTTGAGAGAGAGGCCAGTATGTGGTGGGATAGTATATTGCGGACTGTTGCCGCAGATTTCGTATGGACATGGGCAGCATTCGAGTTCCGCTTCCATGAGAAGTATTATCCCCAGACCTACAGGCATGAGAGGGAGAATGAGTTTCTCCGTCTTAGGCAGGCAGCGATGACGGTTACCGAGTATGAGCATCGGTTCACAGAGTTGGGCAGGTACGTCCCGACGATTCTGGCTGATGAGCAGATGCGCATACGGCGCTTTTTGGAGGGCTTGCGACCGGATATTCGGTCGAAGATGTGCTGCGTCAGTTTCCCTTCCTATGCGGAGTTGGTTCATATGTCCATGCGGGCAGAGCAGGACGTGGATCGACTGGCGCGATCTCGGGGCCCGACTACTTCCAGGCCGCGACCGGAGTTGCCAGATAGGCCCTTCGCGGGCAAGAGGCCTCGCATTGATCCTCCTACCAGGACCACGACGCCTGTACGACCGTTTCGGCGCCCTAATTTATTATGCACATACTGTGGGAGGACGGGCCATTTATCGCAGAGTTGCTTTTCCAGGATGCGGGACAGTGGGTTCTCGCCGCCGCAGAAGATTGATCGTGTACGTCCACAGGCGATATCAGCACCGCCTATACGGTCAGCTCCTGCGCATCCTTCGTTTAGACCTACGGTATCGCAGATTCGACAGCCTCCACGGCCCTTGACACAGCGGCCGAACCGGTCACAGCAGGCACGAGTTCATGCACTGACCGCTGAGGCAGCTACGACGCCGACTTTTCAGCATTCAGCCTTCGAGGTCACGGGCCATATCGGAGGTACTCCCGTTCTTATCATGGTGGACACTGGTTCCACGATTTCTTTGATATCGCGTGCCGTGGTCAGACGTCTTGGGTTGCAGACTATCACTATGGATAGCGTGCGAGTTTTTGCAGCTCATGGAGATTTTTCGGATGTCACCCAGATGTGTGAGGGTTGTTTGGTTGATCTGGGAGGCAGGACGATGACTCTTGATCTGGTCGTCGATCCCTCGCTCGTTTATCTCGACGTCATTCTTGGCATGGACTGGTTGACTGCAGCGAGAGCCGAGATTGACTGCGAGACTCGTATAGTCACAGCGTACGAGCCTGAGGGCGCATCCTTCATATTTTCAGTGCGGGTAAATCTTCCTTTCCGCATTCTTAGCTACGCCACTCTATTGTGCGACGCTGGTGCCCAGGTACTTGAGCAGACGCCAGTTTTTTCTGAGTTCGGGGATCTGTTCAGGAAGATCCCTGGTTTGCCGCCCCGACGTGAGATCGATTTCACTATCGATCTGATTCCTGGTTCTACACCCGTCTCACTGCCGACGTATCGCATGGCACCTTGTGAGATGGAGGAGTTGCGGACGCAGATTGATGGTCTGCTAGAGCTTGGCTTTATACGGCCTAGCGTATCTCCTTGGGGAGCACCGGTCTTGTTCGTGAAGAAGAAGGATGGTTCGCTACGATTGTGTATTGATTATCGCAGGCTGAACCAACTCACAGTGAAGAACAAGTACCCTTTGCCCAGGATCGATGACTTGTTTGATCAGTTGAGAGGAGCGCAGTACTTCTCGAAGATTGATCTTCAGTTAGGATATCATCAGCTGCGCGTCAGAGATGAGGACGTGCAGAAGACAGCATTCAGGACCAGTTTTGGTCACTACGAGTTCCTCGTGATGTCGTTCGGTCTCACGAACGCACCGGCCGTGTTCATGGATCTGATGAACCGGGTTTTTCAGCCTTTCCTCTATCGATTCGTCGTTGTCTTCATCGACGACATTTTGGTATACTCTAGGAGTCGAGAGGAGCATGAGGAGCATTTGCGTTTGGTCCTGGATACGCTCAGACCACATCAGTTGTTCGCACAGTACAAGAAGTGCAACTTCTGGAAGCAGGAGGTGAAGTTTCTGGGACACGTGGTGTCCAAGGACGGCATGGCAGTTGACCTGTCTAAGGTAGCTGCGGTGCAGGACTGGGAGCAGCCTGGTTCTGTCACTGAGGTGAGGAGTTTCTTGGGTCTCGCTGGCTACTATCGGCGCTTCATTCAGGATTTCTCGAAGATCGCGAGACCCTTATCTCAGTTGACACGGAAGGACGTGAAGTTCGCCTGGAATGATAGGGCGGAGTCAGCTTTTCAGGAGCTGAAGGACAGACTTACGTCCGCCCCTGTGCTAGTATTGCCAGAGCAGGGGGTTAGATACACTATATACACTGACGCGTCTAGCGTTGGTTTGGGTTGTGTCCTTATGCAGAGGGACAGGGTAATTTCGTATGCCTCGAGACAATTAAGGAAGCACGAGGAGAATTACCCTACACACGACCTGGAGTTGGCAGCCGTTATATTCGCACTGAGACTCTGGAGACATTACCTCTACGGAGAGGAGTTCGAGCTCTTTTGCGACCACAAGAGCCTCAAGTACATATTCACGCAGCGAGACTTGAATATGAGGCAGCGGCGATGGATGGAGACGCTGAAGGACTTCAAGTTTGAAGTCTCTTACCATCCTGGGAAGGCGAACCTTGTGGCTGATGCGTTGAGCCGCAAGAAGGCGATAGAGTTTGCGGCTCCGCTGATGGTTGCCGAGTGGGATATGGTGGAGTTTTTGCGAGACTTTGAGTAGAAACTCACCGTAGAGGAGCCATTTGAGTTTATCGCACATGTACAGGTGCGATCCCAGATCGATGACCGTGTCATCGAGGCGTAGAGGGACGACGCGCATCTTACTGAGCTTCGAGAGCGGGCCAGTGATGATGCTGACGCCAACTGGCGAGTTGGTATGGATGGAGGCTTACGTTACCGTGGCCGCCTATGCGTCCCAGATGTCCCTGACTTGAGACGAGAGATTCTCGAGGCTGCGCATTCTACTAGACTCGCGATGCATCCTGGCAGCACGAAGATGTATCGTGACGTGAAGAGGACGTATTGGTGGGAAGGTATGAAGACCCACATTGCTGAGTTCGTGTCCCGTTGTCTCACTTGTCAGCAGGTGAAGGCAGAGCATCGCCGACCACCTAGACTTTTGCAGCCTATGCCGATTGCAGAGTGGAAATGGGATTTCATTTCCATGGACTTCATTTCTGGGTTGCCGAGGACGAGAAAGGGGCATGATTCCATTTGGGTGATCGTCGACCGATTGACGAAGTCGGCGCACTTTCTACCGATCAAAGTTACGAACTCTACAGACGAGCTGGCTAGATTGTATATCCGAGAGATTGTGCGTCTGCATGGAGTTCCGTTGGAGATCGTGTCGGACAGAGACACGCGGTTCACTTCTATTTTCTGGACTCGCATTCAGGAGGCTATGGGTGTGAAGTTGAAGTTCAGTACTGCCTTCCACCCACAGACGGACGGACAGACGGAGCGAGTGAACCAGATCCTGGAGGACATGTTGCGGGCTTGCGTATTGGACTTCAAGGACAGTTGGGATGACTGTCTTGCATATGCGGAGTTTGCGTACAACAATAGCTTCCAGACGAGTATCGGCATGGCACCTTATGAGGCGTTGTATGGGCGACCTTGTCGCGCACCGCATTGCTGGTTAGAGGTCGGTGAGCGCAGCTTGATTGGCCCAGAGTTGGTGCAGGCGACGTCAGAGAAGATTGATATTATTCGACGTCGGCTTCTTACAGCGCAGAGCAGACAGAAGAGCTACGCCGATACGAGACGGAGACCACTAGAGTTCACAGTCGGGGATCATGTGTTTTTGCGAGTTTCCCCTATGAAGGGAGTCCTTCGGTTCGGGAAGAAGGGGAAGCTGGCACCGCGATTCATTGGTCCATTTCAGATCCTCGATCGTGTGGGAGCAGTGGCTTACCGATTGGCTTTACCCACGCCCCTCGCGAGCGTCCACAACGTATTTCATGTTTCTATGCTGAAGAAGTACGTTGCTGATCCTTCCCATATCATCAGGTGGGAGCAGGTGTAGTTAGGAGAGGATGTTACTTATATCCTGCGACCGACACACATCTTAGACCGGAAGGAGCAGGTACTGCGTAGCAAGGTGATTCCCCTTGTGAAGGTACTATGGACGCATCACTCTGAGGAGGAGGCTACTTGGGAGACAGAAGCCGAGATCAGAAAGAACTACCCACAGCTTCTCGAGGAGTACAAACAGGTATAAATTTCGAGGACGAAATTATTTGTTAAGGGGGGTAGATTGTAACGCCCGTGAAAAATTCGTACTTGGAATCGAGTACCGATTTGACCCGAAATCGCGTATAAATAATTTCCATGGAAATTAAACGTAAGTTAGCTAGCGCAACGCTAGAGTAGCTGGGAAATAGTCCCTGATCACTTTAAATACGTTCTACAAGACCCAAATCGAGTAGAACAGACAACTCTACAATACTCTATAACCTTGGATCCAACTCTAAGCAGGTTTGTCCTCTGGACCATATTGAACTTTTGTATTGGATTTAGACCGCGCGTCGAAGGTCTGATACCTCCTATCTTAGACCGTTAGAACCGCCCAGCTGGACTTGACAATCATCTCGAAAATCAAGTCAAACCGATAATCACAGAGTATTTCGTTGAACCCGGAATGAAGCGACCGCGAATAGGGACGAATTGGAAATTTCAAATTTAGATCTGGCACACGACTTGACGCGTCAGTATTAAGCGTTCTGACCGTCAGAATTCATCCAGATTACACCCTCGGATCAGGAAAAATATCTATTTATTATCATGGAACTTTCAGCCCTGATCTATGTGCGGTGAACGCTGAACTGAAACTGGTCCGCCACGTGCGATCTGCGAACCCTGCCAGACTGAAAACTTAATACGAGGTACATCTGGTACCCATGAGCTTAAGTCTGATCGCAATCGACCAGGGGACCACCAGAAATCAGTTTTTGGACCGAAACAGCCCCGAAATGGATAGGCAATAAGTAAACTTCGTCCCGGAGCCTATTTTCGGCGTTTCCAAGCTTATAAAAGGGGTTAAAACCCTCATTCCTTCCTTGCATACGAATTTCACAAACCCTAGAACAAGAGAGAGAGAGTTTGAGAGAAAGGGAAGAGGAGATTTTTCCCGCTTCCGAGCCACCAACGGTTGCTGCATCAGCACTTCCTTCCAATCACCTGGCTGGTGATTTCTACACTTTTTCAGGTATGAAATAATCCCAACAACTTGCTGATTTAGGGTTTGCTTAGATGCACAATATGTTAGCTAAATAGATCTATAAATCAGGTTCTCCTACAGCCGTAGACGAAGCGTACACGCTCCGTTCAAAATCCCGCGACCGTAAGAGCTTAGGTGAGGATTTTAGACGCTTTGATTGTCGGTTTACAACGCTTTCAATGTTGTTTAATAGTAGATTATCGACGGCATCGCCGTTTGACATGTACAACATGCTCTCCGTTTCCTGTTTCGCAAATTAACGAAGAATATGAGATTTAGGGCATTTTAGTCATTTGTAGGAAGTACGGTCTCCATGCATAATTTGCTGACGTGATTGACATGATTTGTCGCCGCATTAGAGAGTTAGGAATGCTTGCATAATCAGTTTGGCGAAGAGATTCGCCAAGTTGCGCACTTTGGGTCGACATACTATATGTGGACTTAAGTGTGTAGTGTATGTGTTTGTATAAATGCTTGTATTAGTATGTATTGCATTGAATGATGTTATGTAGTAGATTGAGATTGATTTCGTGATTAATATGCTAACCTAAATGATTTCCTATATGTTGACCTTATGCATGATTACATCACATGCATAGAAATGATGCCTTAAAGAATTGCCTAAGTTGAATATGCATGGAAAGCATGCCTTGAAGATTTGCCTAAGTTGAATGTTATAACATGTGCTAACATGCTCACATGATATGTTTCAATTCCAATACCCTGATATATAGCGTTAATGTGATTCAATAGATGTGTGGGACTTGACTTAGTCCAGGCAGTCGGTAACCGAACGAATTCGTGGCTGACTGGTCATAGCCACGAACGACGCGTCGATGAATGTGATTCGTGTTGAGAGTTGGCGGCAGTGGTTAGACCACGCGAAGTGTTTTACGCACTTCATGTCGTTCAATTCGAGATGCGATCGCGCTAGTCGAGCCCGTCAAGTAACCCGATTGGCCGATGTTTGTTCACCTTGTATGTATCATAACTGCTTGAACCTAGGGTACTGAACTTACCATTGTAAACCCTATTAACCGTGGTACCTTGATCCACGAAGACTCATGAGCCGGGCATGGTGGTATGGGATACCGTGGTCGAGCTGTCGGCCTACGCTGGGGCCACAAACCTCCCCGTAGTGACCAGTGAGCACCTTGACTCGTGAGCAGATTATGGTGGTATGGGACACTATATTCTAGCTGTCGGCCTACACTGATCAGGCGACGAGCCCTTTGTAGTGACCGCGAGCGTATTCTGAGTTCACGGGATGCGACGACCCTTCCGTGCAGTAGAGTACAGTAGGCCTGTATTGATAAGGTGATGGGGGAGCGGTGCAACGAGTGCGAGCAACAGCCCTGGCAGCCCTTGCAGTGACCTACGAAATGTACATCGTATGAGATTACTAGGAGTGACGACCCTAGACAGGATCCGTGTTGGGATTGATACAAGGAAAGTACCTTAGTTTCCCAATCCTGCTGTTTGAATGGACTAATAACAACTTGGTAATCATATCACCATAGCATTGCATGTGCCTGGAAGATGTGGAGCACTCTAGGGAGTGTGGCATGCCGCGGTCGTAAGATGTTGCCGCATGAGGGTGATCGTCGGTGAGGGCATACATCACGTCATATCATCTTGCATTAACAACAGTATTAGAATTGTCTGATTTACTGCTTTACTATTATCGCGTGATTGAATTGTGAACATGCTAATCTTTGCTCTATGATTCCACTGAGTTGATCACTCATTCCCACGTTACGGGATGGTGTTTGCAACACCCACCAGACCCTGTTGTAGTTGCAGGTGACGACGAGATCCAGGAGGTGGAGCAGGAGATTGACGAGGACCAGGATGAGTTCTCGTATATGCAGTATCACGACGGCTTCCCGTAGGTGACCTGGATCGAGGGGGACTTCAGTGGGACTATTTTAAACTTATTCTTTTGTTTATTTACATGTATATGAGACTCAGAGTTGTAGTCATACTTTGGAGACAGATGAGATTACTTTGTTTTTCCATACAGTGATATATATATATATATTGTTTAGTCTTCCGCTTGCTTTTATCACTGGATCTAAAGTATGAATTGCAGTTTTGGTATACTTTTACTCATGTGAATGCTTTAAATCAGACAACATTGAATCATAACCATTTTTGTTGCATAAGTGACGGTCTGGAACTCGGGAGTTGAGTTTATACACGACCCCCGATTTTCAGGGTGTTACAGGCGGGCTATTACCGACGTTTCATCGAGGGCTTTTCTCGTCTTGCAGCCCCACTAACCAGGTTGACTCGGAAGGGCGCAGAGTTTATTTGAGTGACACCTGCGAGCGAGTATTTATGGAGTTGAAGGACCGTCTGACGTCCACTCCTGTCCTCACTCTTCCCTCTGGGAGTGACGGCTTTATTATATTCACTGATGTCTCGCATATCGGTTTAGGTGCTGTCCTGATGCAGCACAGGAGACCAGTGGCCTTTGCGTCTCATCAGCTCAAGGTCCATGAGCTGAACTATCCTATACATGATCTGGAGCTGGCTGCAGTTGTCTTCGCACTGAAGGTGTGGAGGCACTATTTTTATGGGGTTAGGTTCGAGCTCTTCTCCGATCACAAGAGCTTGAAGTACCTCTTATTACAGTCTGAGTTGAATATGAGACAGAGGCGCTGGATGAAGCTCCTGAAGGACTATGATTTCGACCTCCAGTACCACCTGGGCAAGGCGAACGTGGTGGCAGATGCCCTCAGCCGTCAGTCACGAGGCCTAGTGGCGCATATGATGATTCAGGAGTGGCGGATACTTGAGGATATTGTAGCGTATGATTTTGAGTTCGGCCTGCAGTCTTCCATCGTACAGTTATCGAGCCTGTCGATTCAACCCTCTCTTGTCGCTAGGGTGATCGAGGCTCAGCAGGCTGATGAGTCGTTGCAGAGTTATATGACTGAGGTTACATCTGAGAGTCAGGCTGATTGATAGATTGGTATAGATGGTGGACTTCGCTTCAGAGGCTGATTATGTGTCCCGGAATTCCAGAGTTGCGCAGAGATCTTATGACCGAGGCACATCGATCGCGGTTTTCTATCCACTCGGGCTCGACGAAGATGTACCGTGACATGAGGCGACAGTATTTTTGGGCAGGGATGAAGTGCCAGATCGCCAGTTTTGTGCCCGAGTGTGACACGTGCCAGCTTGTCAAGGCCGATCATCAGAGACCTCCTGGTCTATTGCACCCGTTGAGCGTCCCGATGTGGAAGTGGGAGCATGTGTCGACTGATTTCATTATGGGCTTACCGAGGATTCAGCGCGGTCATGACACCATTTAGGTTGTTGTGGATCGTCTGACGAAGTCGGCACATTTCCTTGCGATGCGTGCGACTTGGTCTATGGACCGGCTTGCGAGACTATTCATTGAGGAGATTGTGAGACTGCATGGCGTTCCAGTCTCGATCGTTTCTGACCAAGATTCGAGGTTCACGTCTCAGTTTTGGGGGACCTTCCAGCGTGCGATGGGGACTGATTTGTAGCCAGACCGAGAGGGTCAATCAGATACTTGAGGATATGCTTCGGGCCTGCGCGATTGACTTTGGGGGTAGCTGGGATGAGCATCTGTGATTAGCTGAGTTCGCATACAATAACAGCTATCAGGCGACCATCAGCATGGCTCTTTTTGAGGCACTATATGGCAGACCATGCAGATCACCGAGTTGTTGGACCAAGGTTGGACAGCGTCGTCTCCTAGGTCCCGAGCTTGTGTAGGAGACTTCAGAGGCTATAAACATCATCAGGCAGAGGATGCGCACAGCTCAGAGCCGACAGAAGAGTTTTGCTGATCATCGTCGTCATTCCTTGGAGTTTGATGTAGGGGACCATGTGTATCTCAAGGTCTCACCCATGAAGGGCGTAATTCAATTTGGAGCGAAGGGCAAGCTTGCCCTGAGATTCATAGGACCTTTCGAGATCAGTGGGCGCGTCGGCGCCGTGGCCTCAGCTTGCCTTGCCATCACAGTTGTCTGGCGTCTACAACGTTTTTCACGTCTCCATGTTGAGAAAGTGTGGGTCAGACATAGTTCCCGTCATTGATTGGCAGCTGCTGGAGGTTCGTGAGGACGCTTCTTACATTGAGCAGCCAGTCCGTATCCTTGATCAGAAGGAGCAGGTCCTCAGAACCAAGGTCATTCCGTTGGTGAAGGTGCAATGGGGTCACCATTCTGTTGAGGAGGCTTCTTGGGAGCGTGAGGCTGAGATTCGAGAGCGTTATCCTCATCTCTTTGATGGTTGATCATGTGATATATTTTGTATGCTGTCTCCGATTCTATATGATAATATTATGTCGTTTCTTTTTCATGAGTAATGCTTAGTTGCGATGCTTGTGTAAATTTCGGGGATGAAATTTTCATTAGGAGGGGAGAGCTGTAAGACCCGTATCTTGGTCCGTACCTTTTCGTAAACTTTCGCGGTCTTACCGGTCGAATTCTGGTAACCTTCGACCCTTAACCGATATCGACGCGCGATCCTGATTCATATGCCGACAACCCGAGTCGACTCAGCCCGTGACCAATACCATAGCGACCGCGCCGTCATTGCGGTTCCGATACCGCGACTCGCGCGCCAAGGCGATACCCTGGTCAAGAGATGTGGGCCAACGTTCGGTGCGAGAAAACGCCGCGCGTTGTGAAAACCAAGGGAATCTCTACGATGTGTCACATCAATCACATCAATCCCATCAATCAATCAACCCATCAATCCATCACATGTCAAGTACACATCACTTTATTCCATTTTTCCAAGCAACCACAAAAGTCTCCCAAACCCATGCCTCTCTACCACAAAAAGCCACAAAAGTCTTCACCACCCATACCTCTCTTACACAAAAAGCCTCAAAAGTCAAGTTTTTCTTACACAACCATCACTCACCACATCCATCCATCACTCTCTCTCTCTCCCTTTATAACTCTCTCTCTCTTTCTCTCTTTCTCATTTCAAAAATCCTAAAGCCAAAGAGATCCCACGTATGGAATTTTGTAAGAACTCCTAAGCTCCAAGTGGCCCACCTTCCTACCCCATCATCTCCCATCTCAACCTTGCATTCTTCATCTCATCCATTGAAGTTGAAGCCAAGGTGCCAAGGAACCCCTTGGAGCAAGAAGATCGGACGGTGGGTGCCTCTATAGGGTACTTTTACTTATTTTTATGATGGGCCAAGTGAGGCCCATCGATCCATGGTGTGGATCTCACTTGGGACCCTAAAAGGTGGTCGATGGACCACTTGGATCATCATGATCATTCCATGATGGGGCCATTCTCCATGGACCCCATCATGATGTTTATTTTTCTTTAGAAAGGTCATCTAGACCATCCATATTGGTGGGGAAAGGATCCCCACCATTGATTTTAAGTTTGATGGTCCCTCATGCTTTAAGGCCCACTTGATGTATGATTCGTTGTAAGGGAGGGCCCATAATGTCGGGGTCCCTCCATGATAAGGCGTGTCCCACTCTCCATGTCTCTCTCTCTCTCTCTTTTATTTCTTTTCTTTTATTTTATTTTATTTTATTTTATCTCTATGCAATAGGATTATGTGGCCCACTTGAATGGATCCCACCTTGAGATTTTATTTTAATAAAATCTTTATTCAAGTGGGGCCCACCTTAGACGATGTGCCCATGTCACCCATCAGTGGTGGCCCACTTCATCAGGGCCCCACACTCTTTAAAAATATATATATATATATATATAAAATCGTCCAGCGTCTGGGACGCTGGACGTTTCAACAGAAAGAAGAAAAAGGAAAGAAGTAAAGGAAAGGCTTTTGGGTGGTCCACTTGCATAGGCCCCACCCTGATGCATCGTTCTAATCCAAGCCGTCCATCCCTTTCACCATCTCATTTTAGGCGTTGAGCCAGAAAATGAGATTGAACGGAGCACCTGGTGGGCCATAGCGCCAAATATTGCGTCCTCACCATTCAAATACTATTTTCTTATTTTATTTCATTTTCTATCATAAAAAAAAAATCCAAACTTTACACTCATTTGGACGGCCTCAGGCCACTGATCGCAATGGTTGGGGCAGATTTCAGTTTAGCGGGCCCCACGTGCGAAAAACCCTGGGAAAACGGGTTTTCCTTTTTTTTTTTTTGTAAAATGCATTGGCAGAGGCTTTGCCTCTGCTCTGACAACGGCCAGCGTGCAGGCTTGTCCAGACGGGCGGACGAACGTCGGGGAGGGTGCCCACGGCCCTACGTGTGGGCCCCACTATAATGTTTATTTGTTATCCCACCCGTTCATTAGGTGGGCCACCCCAGTGGTGGGCCCCCCTCCAAAAATGAGACAGATCCAAAACTCAGGTGGCCCACACCACGTGAAACAGTGTGAATTGAATTCTACGATTGAAATCTGTTTGGGGCCCACTGAGGTGTTGGATTAAGCTGAAATTTATGTTTTCCCTTCATCCAAGTCCGAGTGACCTTATGAATGGGTCGGATGTCATCTAAACATTTTGGGGTGGGCCCCACATGGGACCCACGATTGATGCATGTGCCTCTAAGTCCACCGTCCAGTGGACGGTGGCACCCACTGTTGAGTATATGTACTCCACCGTCCAGCGGACGGTGGGGCCCTTGGAATGTATGTGTGATTCGCACTGTCCACTAGACAGTGGGACCCGCCATGATGCATTCAACCGTCCATCCACTTGGTGAGATCATTTTAAAGTATGAGTTATTAGTTGGGTAGACCACTCACATATGGATTAGGCCCATTTGATTTGTAACAGGCCTATGGGCTAGGCCCATTTGAATTATAAAAGGCCTATGGGCTAGGCCCATTTGATTTATGAAATGCTTATGGGCTGGGCCCATTTGATTCATTTAAGGCCTAAGAATTTGGGCGCACTTGATATGTAAAGCCTATGGGCTTAGGCTCACTTGATATTTAAGGCCTACGGGCTAGGCCCATTTGAATTTCAAAAAGGGCATGGGCTAGGCCCATTTGATTTATAAAATGCTTATGGGCTAGGCCCATTTGATTCATTTAAGGCCTAAGAACTTAGGCCCATTTGATATATGTAAGGCCTAGGGATTTGGGCCCATTTGACTCATATAAGGCCTATGGGTTGAGGCCCATTTGATGTACATGTGGGCGGCCCAATGAGTGTGGCCAATCTGTTATATATTAAACTTATGAGGCTAGGCCCATTTGATGAAATCCAAGGCCCACGGGTTTTGACCCATTGCAATGCATATAAGACCCATTGGTGTGGCCCATCTATGTGGCCCATCTGATGAATAAAGGGCCCATAAAATATGGCCCATTTGATATACATGTAAGGTCCAATGGGAACAACCTACGATCTATTGCAATGTGTAAATCCATTACAGACTAAGTACTGATGTTTACAAAGATTGTGCCTTGGAAGCAATGTTGGTTTGACGTCCACATTGCGAGTGTAATGTTGGTTGGATGTCCACATTACGACTCTCCTTAGGGCCTATTATTGGGCCGTACTTATCTTGTATAGGCCGTCCAGGTCCATCTGCATTGTAAGATAGTTCATTTTATTATAACATGTTTAGTACAGTTTCATGACTCATGATCGTACGCATCATCTGTATGCTTGACGTGAGAATTGTATGATCATAGCATTTGCCTTCGGGCAGGCTGTTTATGGGCTCCCGGTTAGGGGGTGTTGCCCTACATGAGCGCACGATATGCGCAGGAATTGTTGCATGACTGGATAGCGTGAATCATGCATTTCGCATTTGTGTGACATGGTTATTATTACGCCCTAGCTACATCAGGGTCGTAGCCTCCACATATGCATCGTGGTTGGCAGGATTGGATACCGAAAATCTTGTTCTACATGGGGTGCTTTTGATATCCCCGGGTGAAAGTCCTTAAATCCTTATGCTACCAAGAGGTTGCTCCAACGTCTAGACCGAGTGGGTAGATGAGCATTGAGTGCCGATTACCAGACGGTTACGCTCTCCACTGTGTCATGGTCGGTTGGAAGGGGGTGTGGCCTTACCCGCCCGAGAGTAGGGGGCAATGCTAGGCTGATTTTGACCAGCTCGAGGAATGGGTCCACTATCGATGAGTCGCGCCCGATATTGGCAGACGGATAGTGTGGTCTCTTCCACTTACCTTATTACACGCGATGTGGCGGCAATCTGATTTAGACTGTACTAGACCGCGGTGGTATCCCATATTTGAGCTGTATTGATGTATGGACATTGATGAGGATCTGTATGCTTGAGTTGCATTGCACATCGTATGGCCTTGGATGGCCGATACCATTCATGTCTTGCATTGCATAAGCCTTAGTACGGCTCATGATATTATGGATCCATCTGCATATTGCGCATTACTCTGACATTGCATGTTCATATTACTACCTTGCGCACACACTTTCACCACCCTCTAAGCTTTCTGTAAGCTTATGCACGACCGTTGCGTGCAAGTGACGCTGGTTCGCAGCAGCGCTGAGGAAGGAGCACGTTGCAGAGCGTTTTGGAGTTTTTATTCTTTACCATTGTATTTCCCTTTATGCTCATTGTACTTGTAAAGTTTTTGATCATAGTGGAAATGTAATGGAGTTCCTGGTTGTTGTTTGTGGGTTATGCCTTTGGTTATGCTTATTACGAATCAAACTGATATTGAAAATCCTCCTCGTAGCATCCCAGGATCGAAACCTGGCGAATGGGAGCTAGGAGCCGAGAATGGGGTTCTATGGAGGCTGTCGGCGCCGGATTCGGCGATCTGAAATTTTGTGAGCCCGGTTTCCGAGTTTGGGGCGTGAAAATTAACAACAGTATCTAGGAATGTTTGATTTTTTTCTTTACTATTAACGCGTGATTGATTTGATAACATGCTAATCTTTGCTCTACGATTCCACTGAGTTAATTACTCACTCCCACGTTATGGGACGGTGTTCCTGACACCCACCAGACCCTTTTGTAATTGTAGATGATGGCGCGGCCTGCGAGGCAGAGCTGAACTTGATGATGATGAGGAGGATCCCTCCTTTATGCGTGTTCTGATCGACGGAATTACAGGGAGGTTGATTAGACACCATGACTCTTGTCATTTTTTTATATTTTTGGAGCACTCATGTATATTCTTTTCTTTCCAATTTTGGAGTATACATGTATTTAATTAACCTGGTAACATGTTCACACTCTGGAGACTTACAATCAATTATATATTTTATGTATTTATCATAGTCTTCCGCTGCTAATTTAACTCTCTCTGGAGTATGATATGCTGTTTTGGCTTAGTTTCAATCTTTTTTAATGCCATTCTACAGACAACATGCATTTATCGTTATCTATGTTGCATAAGTGACGTTCTGGAACTCGGGAGTTGGGTTTCTACCCGACCCCTAATTTTTGGGGTGTTACATTTAGGCTCTGTCATTGTGCTTCGCATTGTATTCTTTGCTCATTATATCACATTTTTGGGATGTCATCTTCAGCATCAAAGATTCAGTCTTTGAGTCTTTTTGGTTAAGTTGTTTCTTGCATGTGCTCCTTAACTTAAACTTTTCCTTAGATTTTTACTGACTCTGAAAAATAAACAAGACTTCTTTCCAATCCCATTTAATAGCTTTCTAAAAACCATAGAAATATGATTGCATCTCTTTTGATAATCGTTTGTTCTGTCTTCATCCAGTTCAGTACTCAGACACTTGTCATGTCATTATTAGAATAGTAAGAAGTTATGACATAGGACCATATAACTGAGCCTGGATATAGAAGCAACTCTTGAATGTTCACACTAGGTCATGCTTCATATTTCTCGACTATAATTATTCAGCTCATGCTTCTTATAGTTGGATGTATGGATGAGATCATCAATACTACTTAATGCGTAATTATTGCTTAGTAAATTATACCATATGAATCCCTCCGCCATGCATAAGAAATTATCAGAAAGACCAAGGCATATATTATTTTGAAGAATCAGATCATGCTTCTTCTCAAAACTAAGTCAACTTCGCATAAAGATTTCTTTAGAAGATCATACTTCCAAAGTAAAGCCTGATGATACTCCTGAAGAATAGATAATCTTTACCGTTCCTTTAACGAATCCTAAGAATATATCTGAATCCTTATATTGTCTGGTAGAATAATAATTCTTCACTAGTTTATTCTCTGCCCCCTTTTGAGAATCTTGTGCGATAATATTTCTCTATTCATCGAGAAGGTGAGAGACGAACAAACCTTATGGATTTTGTCAATATATTAATTAACCTTAAAGACTAAGATTTTTGAATAGATAATTGTCAAATATCTTGAAGGCATTTGCCGTTGCTGTAATTTGAACCTGATTTAAGAGAAACGCATTTCTACATATTGTTTACTCAATATTTAAAATTTTCATTAGGCAATTGTATATTTGAGCATATCTAAAGTGAAATATGTATCTGTAGCATTTTGAATGCTACACTTAGTTTATGCTTTTGAGCAATGGAGATAGTATACTCTTGACTGATCATACTTTGACTAGACATGACTTAACTGAACTAAACTTGACTGGACTTGACTTTACTAGACTAGAATATACTAGATTGACATTTACACACACAATTTAAGCTCTTGAGTAGTTGGAGAAATCATGGCCGTGAATGGGATTTACGCACAGGGATGGCCACAGTAACTCTCTAAAGTTCGCGAGGCTTTACCTAGCTACCGTAGGTACCAAATCCAAGGTCGCTGGTCCATCAATGAGAGGTTTAAGCCCTTCCTCGTGAGTTAATACCAAAATCAAACCAGGGATCTGGGTTTTCTTCATCTGTGAGTTCAAACCCATTCTTGGGATGGTATTTTCATCCTCGTCCATGACGCTGTCGGAGAGCTCACAAACGGCTTTGGTCTCACGCATGACTAGCCATTTTATAACTTTTTGACCTTTAGGGCTTTCAGTCACTGGCTTCATCCGCTGCCACATGGGTATGCATGTGATATGGCCTATAGGGGCTTTTTAGGGCCGCTGGCTCCACACTGTTGTCCCGAATAATATAGGTCTTATGCGTAGTTGGCCATATAGGCTTGGATAGGCTGCCTTAAATGATAGCAACCATCATTGTCACCAACTTTATATGTGGTTGGCTATATAGTTTATTCCACTACCAAAAGATGGTGGATCAATAATTAGTATTTCACCACTGCTGATAATGCTTTGAGAATATCCATATCATGTTTAAAATAGTGTATCATCTTGGCGATGATAGAAATTTTGATAAGCGATTGACGACGACAATAATAGTTGCTGATTTTGGTGATAATCATCAGTACTTACTGATGAAAATCTTTAGCGTCGGCAACAGTCGTCAATGCTTGATAGCAATCATCAATGCTTGGCCGTGATCATCAATGCTTGACAGTGACATCAATGCTTGACAATGATCATCAACACTTAGCAGCCATCATCATCACTTTACAGTATTCATCATTGCTTGGCAGTGATCATCAACGCTTGATAGCTTTCATTCAATGCTTGGTAGCTTTTCATTTGACGATAACTTGATATGCTGAAAAGCCTGCATTTCATTTATATACACATAAAAGAAATACATTATATGGTGAGAAATATATTGCATAGTTTTTATTCACCTGTCTTATTTTATTCACTTATCTTGCCCCCTTTTGATTAAGAAGCATTGCTCTGGGAATCTTCGTAATCAAAATCTCGATGTTGCGACCTTTAACAAATATACTGATGTTGCACCATCTCATACTTTTTTGCCCAAGATTAGCTTTGCCCCAGTCTCGAACTAACCAGGCATATGTACTCGTCGTACACCTTACAATTTCACCCTTATCAGTCGTCTTCTTCAATTTGTTCTTTAAGCCATTCACTTTTCTTTCCTCTTCAACTATATCTTCTGAATTTCTTCTGAGATTCGAAGACAATTAAAAATTTGTGTTTTTATTCATTTACGTAAGGGAGAGTACATGACTTTGTCTTTCACAATCCTTTTGCTCCTTGAATTGTTGGTAACAATCTTCAATGCTTAATAGCAATCATTAATGCTTTCTTTTGCCTTAACTTTAACCTACAAAAATTGATATAGCTAATTATCATAAACAACTATCATCTCGGGAAATCAACGATTACATCATTTAGGATTCTGAGATTTTGTCATTCTCAGACTTTGCTTATCTTGTCCCTTTTCGATTTGGAAGCATCAAAACTATAACTTATCTTCAAGGATAATATATTTTGTATGTGTTTTGTCTGACCCCTGAATAATTGTGTTATGAATCTTTTGGATCAAAACGTCGTGATACTTCTTCGTCAAAACACTGTAATTCTTCTTGGTCAAACGCTGCAATTCTTCCGTCGAGTGACTATTTTCCATCGGGATCATATGTCATTACTTTCTCCTTTATTTCATATGTCTTCTTTTATGAAAATTTTACTATTGTCAATCATCTCTTGTAGAATATTCCTTTCTTCTTTGCTTCATTTCCTTTGAATACCACAACCGTGGCAGTTTGATTGCCTCTGCAGCTAGCGATTGATTCCTCATAAACAGTATATCGTCTTCTTCAACTGTATGTTTCCCTCAATCCTTGAATTGTCCAAACTCTTCCTCTACTTTCTTATTTGTAAAATTACTCATTTTCACTATATAGGAAAATTCAAAATTTTATTTTTAACGATCCTTCTCTTTGCTTTTCTTTCTTTGGTAGTATCTGCTACTACTCTCTTAAGACTTTCAAATAGCTGATTCATATGAGAGTTGAGCAGCTTCATTTTGACTCCTTTTTTTTTAAAAAAAAAATTACAAATTTAACTCGCTCTTCTACTTTCATAAATTGTGATGATGCCCCCAGGGTTCTCTATTGACCGATGAATTTGGTAATTTATTAATTGATCCGTTTACTTATCGGTAAGCAATACCTGATTCAATCGAACTAACCTCTCATCTCAAGGCTTTCTTTCAAGGTTTACTGTTGTTCACGGTAGTCGCTGTTGGAAGAGTAAGGTCTTCAGTAACACGTCCTTTTGGTGAAGGATGATGAACACCTTGTTGGTGAAATTTTTATTTTCTACATGCTTCAAATGTATTGATATAAATGAGAAAGTGAAAAATGAATTTCTAATGTAATCAAGGAGGATAAACTGGCAGATTAAACCCTTCATTTTTCATTTGATCGAACCTTTCATCAAATCTCAGTTATCGTCACTAGCTTGATCGAATCATCATTGTCCCTATATGCGCAGTACCCTATACCTTTTGCGTGGATCTACATAATCGATCATGGTTCACACGAGTCGGCGCAAAGGTCTCAACACACTTGTCAGTTTGATGCTGTGCAGATGCATGCGACATCCTATACCATTTACGCGACCCCACACAACCGGTCATAGCTTGCGCGAGCCATCATAAACACATGAGTTCCTACTCTTTACTTCATCCTTCTTTACGTATCCTTTCTTTCTAATCTCCTTTCTTCTTTCTTTCTTATCTCCAATATCCTCTCATCTCTATAAAAAAATGTATGATGGAAACTTCATATATTTTTGTGCACCACCACACTATTATATATTCTTCATTGTCTTATTGTACTACCGGTGAAACAGAAACAGCTTTGGACATTACCCTGAGAAGTTTCCATGTTTGACTGGCCTTTTTTTATACAATCGAGAAATGATGTCTCTTCATGTGTACAATCGAGAAGAACATGCAAATAATGGCCGATTGATACCTACTTCAATTTCATTCAGTTCTTTACTGGACAGTCACTGATTTCACTTGAAGATAAACGTATGAACCTTCCTGATTTGGAAACATCCCACGCACGACCCATGCATGCCCAGCCATAGAAAAGTGTAACCAGTGTGGCATCAGACGCTGGAGCTGCTAAGTTCATATTTTGAAGAAAAAACCTCGCTTCTTCCTCACTAAGTGATTCTACCAGCCATGGTAAGACGCGTTATACCAATTTCAGTGGCATCACACACAAGCTTTCATACAGAAGCTCTCATTGTTTTATAGGACCGAAATGCTCACGAGCAAGAGGAAGAACCTCAACTTCCTTGCCGTAGAAGTGCTTCTGTATGATGCCCATTATTTGGTCAACATGTAAGCACAACTTTGCATAAGAATCAGCTGAATTTGAATTAGCTCTAACACTTTGAATGCTTTCTATCAAGCATCTAAAATTGTCGAATTGGGTTTCTTCTTCAGCATGCTCCTAAGTAAATGATAATTCCTCATCTGCTGCTGGGAATATAGCTGTGTCCTTAGCCATGCTGTGGAAGATGCATACTTCGGCAATAAATTGTTACTGCTTATTAAAAGTTGATAGATTAGAGAAATCTCCTGAAAGTTGTATCTTCCTTGCCTAGTCAGCTATATCATTCAACTCTCTTTTTATAGCATTATGCAAATACAATATTTCATCAATTGTTTTTAATATAATTGATTCAACTGTTGACTCCAAATGTTTCCTTTTTCCAATCTTGGAAGATTTATAAGCGCACTACCCATTCTCTGTTCGATTTATTAACTGGCCATGTGTGGGATCCACACAATACTGCAGTTAGGGATCATCTTCAGAACTTTTAATGATATTGACGGTATTTTCCTTCCATCCAGGTGAATATAACCTTTTGAAGAAGCTTTTCATCTGGAACTATCTTGCACAAGTATTTCAACATATCTTGATGCTCATCAATTGAAATAGAGGAAGAAAGCCATGGAAGGAACTCTGCCATCATATTCACAGGGATGCTGCGAAAAAACTGCTAGATCAAGGTAGTCTGTTCTTCGAATGAGAACTTGTCTACAAGTAAGGGGAAGACCTGCTCCTCTTCCTTAGACATGTGGTGCCTAGCTGATGTTTGAATCGCTCTCGTACAAGAAGCTAGCTCACTTCAGAAACTGTCATCATTCTAACATTATTTATCTTTGATCAAAACTGATTTGATCGTCTCTGACATTTTTTTTTTTTGTGGAAGTCTATGAGACGTGAAGTAAACAACTATGTTAGTCAGAAGAAAGATCACTGTGATGTATCTGTCTTTTAGAACAGAGTGTTATTTAATTTATTAAATAAAATCATACTTTATTTTCAGAGATGAAGGGGAGGATGTTCCCATTGAGAGACGTCATTTTGGCATCTATACAAACGCCGAAAAGTGATAAATGTTCTCTAAATGTTTGCTAGGTTACCATCAAATAAAAATTCCCCAGTAGAGTCGGCATTTTGTTTTGAACAAGAAACAAATGCATTTGATTTGGGGAATTTAATCAATGATAACAAAGAATTCAATAAGAGAACATTCATCACATTTATTCTAAGTTCATTTACATCCTCGGATTCCCTTGATTCTGAAAAAAAAAAGCACAATTAATGCAACGGAATGGATGAAAGAGAAGACAGTCTGATGTAAATTTTGGCAGCCTTTCGACAGTTGCTTTAATCATCTCCTAAGACGTAGAAGGAATGTTGAATTGATCAACCAATCTTCAAGAAGATGGGGGTTGTGCAGGCTTGAAACACTTGATCTGACTGTTGAGGTCAGTTCCGAGCATCCTTCCAGTCATTCTTCCTTGAATTCTTCTTGAAATGTGGAGCAGAGACAGCTAAGGGACTAAGATCAATGAATTTACATGGTGAAGATCTAAGAAAATCAGGCTATTCATGTTAAACGGGCCTAAAAAGTCATCCAGAATGTAAAATTATAAGGTTTCCACCATCTAATCGACTTGAAACTTCATGCGTAGCCTTGGGACCACAAATTAGCCGTATATGTCAAATTTTAACTCCTGGATCCCTGTAGAAATGGTTAAACTGATAGATCAGCCCCTGAAATCCTGATTTGGGGTTTGCCAAATATCTGGATATATTTTAAATTTAGTCTCAACACATTAAATGAGCTGAAAAAGCTGATGAATGGAGTAGTTTTCTCACTAACATCAAGATGGGACCCCATGTAAAGTGTGTGTGTGTGTAGGGTGCACAAGTGCACCGGCTGTGCACGAGATATCCCAAAGTCAGTCAGTGCCGGCTAACCGACACCTTCTTCCTCATTTCACGAAAACGTAAAAACATTCTCATCCAAATCATCAGTTTCACATTATGGGCCCTACTCATCGTCCAAATCGCTAATCTGGACCGTTCATTGTGTACAGATGGAGGGTATTAACCTTGCCTAGGTGTCCTTTTGCCACCATGCAAGTTCTTACGAAATCTTAGCCGTTAAACATGAAATGGACAACAGAATAAAAGATCGTGTGGGCCGCACCAATTCCACTCCAAAATCAATCCATCCCAAATGGTTTTTCGTGCTGAACACAATGAACGGCATGGATTTTTTATACAGCTTCAATAGATGGGCCGACAATCTTCACAGAGTCAACGTACGTCAAATCTGTTGTGAAACAAGGGCTCCATCTGTGCGTTGTGGGCCACCATGATACACTGAGGGGATGATCCGAGTCGTCCATCAAATAGAGGGAGAAAAACCAATTGAGGTGATGCTAATCTTTGGTGACTATGATCATTCACATGATCATGACAACGATAGCAAGCGGATCGTTCAGATGCTATTTTAGCTTGATTTCCTCGGTGGGCCACATCATCGGATGATTAAAACAGAGCATTCACTGTCAAAATCTAGAGAGGAGTTCGGTGGATAGTGTGGATCTCTCAAAGGAGGGGCTGTTTGTGTGAACAAGCTTTTTTGGGCGGAAGGTGTTGTGCGGAGATTCTTTGCAGGTGGCATTGTGCGGAGGTTGCTTGAAGGTCTGTTGTGCAGAAGTAGCAAAAGAAGTTGTTATGCCAAAGTTGCACAGGAAGATGTTGTGCGGGAGTTGCTTTGTGCAGAGAATATGTTGTACACTGCACCATACTCCTAGCTCACAACATGATGCGCACAACACTCTCCCTTTCTTATCTCCTTCTCTCTCATTTCCTGGCCCACCAACTGATCTAACAACTAATCTGATCCCTTCAAATGAAGCAGGAGTGGGGTATTTATAGGCCCCACTACTCTTACAAAGTGGTGATCACCACTACTTATCCCTTCACATAATGATCATCTTCTTCCCTTAAACAACGGTGTCCACCAAGCTCTCACTTAAATGGTGGTGTACAACCTCTTTCCATTGAAATGACACCTATGCACCCTAATATTACCAAAATACCCTTTTTAATGCTTTTTACTGAAATACCTAAACTACCCCTTGTCTTTGATTTTTTACCAAATACCTAAAATACCACCGGACTTAGATTTTTACCAAAATACCTAAAATACCCCCGGACATGGATTTTTACCAAAATACTGAAAATACCCTCGGACATGGTTTTTACCAAAATACCGAAGATACCCCAGGACATGAATTTTTCCCAAAATACCGAAAATACCCCCGGACATGGATTTTTACTAAAATACCGAAAATATCCTCGAACAAGATCCGTATCATGGAATTCTCTGACCAATGCATTAGAATATTTTTTATACCTCAACACCACCATTCAGATGGACAGTGAACAGAGTGGATAAAACACTTACATCATCGGTGGTCCCCACCGTCCCATGTGCTGGACGGTGTTGCGATCTACCTGGGATTTAGATTTGCTTCATTTCCTAAATGGACGACATGGATAACACATCAAGATGGTTCCACGTGTATGTGGCCCAATTGATCGGATCAAGCTGATATTTGTATTTTCCCGTTTATTTTGGCCTGTCCAGACGGACAGCCTGATTGTAATAGGTGGGTCTCACTATCTAGATTTGCTAGACTGTGTGGATCTCACATCGAGGTGGGCTACAAGATCATCAACATCAAGAGAGAGAGAGAGAGAGAGAGAGAGAGAGAGAGAGAGAGAGAAGAAGAGAGAGATCGGATGGTGGAGGGACCCCACCACTATGGGCCCCTCTAGGATCTACAACACATACATCAAAATAGGTCCCACTAGGATCCAAAGGTCAAGATCTACTCTAGAAACACCCATCAATTTCACTTCTTCTTAGCTTCATGAAGTGCCTGAAATAGCGATGAAGACCGCTTGAGTTGAAGTAGGAATATGCCAAAATGTCCTAGAGGGGGGTGAATAGGACTTTTTAAGGTTTTTATGAATGATTAAAAATCTCATCACAGAGTACAGATTAGGATTACTTAAAATAAACTCTACTGGCTTCCAAGCATGGTAGAGGATCTAATCACAGAACTATTTAAATGATAATCATGGAGCAGTTATAGTTTATGATTGATGTGACTGTTTGTAAAGTGTGAGCAAGTATAAATGCAGTTAATATAATCATATAAAAGATCAAACGCAAGAATTAATTACAAACACAGTCATTTTTATAGTGGTTCGATTACTTGTCTACTCCACTCCCAGCTTCCACACTTAACCCTTGAGTGATCGAATTTCACTAAGGAGGTTTCCCATGGTTCACCTCAAACCTAAGGTTTTAAATCAGGTTCACCTTCAACCTTTACACGGAGGTTTCTACTCGGTTCACCTCTAACCCTTGAGTTTTACAGGCACACTCCTAGCCAAATGTTTATGCCCACACAGAGTAAGGGTCCACATAACGCACCCAGATCTTTATGCTCTCCATAGAGCAAGAGTCCACACAACGCACCCCGCACGTACACTCCCGTCGGAGGCCTCCTTTGAGGACTTCAAAGGGTGAGCAACATTTAGCTAACATATAGGAAATCATTTACATCAACATATTAATTGAGAAAACAATCTCAAACTAATTCATAACACCATTTAATTCAATACATATTAATACAAGCATTTATACAAACACTTACACTACACACTTAAGTCTACATATAGCATGTCGACCCAAAGTGCGCATTTAGGAGAATCTCTTCGCCAAACTAATTATGCACGTATTCCTAACATTCTAATGCGACAATAAACCATGTCAATCACATCAAAAAAATATGCATGAAATCAGTACTTCCTACAAATGACTAAAATGCCCTAAATCTCATATTCTTCGCCGGTTTATGAAATAGGAAACGGACAGCATGTTGTACATGTCAAACGACGTTGCCGTCGATAATCTACTATTAAAGACATTGAAAGCGTTGGAAACAGTCAATCAAAGTGTCTAAAATCTGCACCTTTTCTCTTATAAACGTATCGTTTCGAACGGAGCGTATACGCTTCATCCACGGCGACTAGACAACCTGTTTTACAAGATGCATCAGCTATCTCGCTACGAAAATGAAGGAACACTAGATCAGCAACTTTTAGGAAATTTTCTTACATAAAAACGCGGAGGAATCACCGGCCAGGTGATCGGAGTGTGTTGCTAAAGCACTTGCAACAGGTGGTGCAACTGCAGGTAAATTCTCTCCTACTCTCTCTCACAAACTCTCACCTTTTCTCTCTCCCAATCTAGGGTTTTTCTCAAATTCGTATGGGAGAGAGGAATGAGGGTTTCAACCCCTTTTATAAGCCTAAAAATGCTCGGAATAGGCTCGGGAACAAAGTTTACTTGATGTATATCCATTTCAGGGCTATTTCGATCCAAAAGATCATTTCTGGTGGTCCCTTGGCCGAACGCGATCGGACTTAAGTTCATGCTTACAGGATCTAGCACGCATCAAGTTTTCAGTCCGGCAGGGTTTGCAGATAGCACGTGGCGGTCCAGTTTCAGTTCAGCGGTCACCGCACGTAGATCAGGCCTGCAAGTCTCATGATATGAAATAGAAATTTTTCCTGATCCGAGGATGTAATTTGGTTGAATTCTGACGGTCAGAACGCTTAATACTGACGCATCAAGTCGGGTGCCAGATTTGAATTTCAAATTCCAAATCTGTCCCTATTCACACTCTCTTCAGTCCGGGCTCAATGAAATAGCCTGTGATTATTGGTTGGACTTGATTTTTGAAATGATTGTCAAGTCCAGCTAGGCGGTTCTAACAGTCTAAGATAGCAGGTATCGGACTTTCGACGCGCGGTCTAGATCCAATACAAAGTTTCAAAGTGGTCCAGAGAACAAACCTGCTTAGAGTTTGATCCGAGGTTTTAGAGTATTATAGAGTCATTGGTTCTACTCGATTTGGGTCTTGTAGAACGTATTTAAAGTGATCAGGGACTATTTCCCAGCTACTCTAGCGTTGCGCTAGCTAACTTACTCTTATTTTCTAAAGGAATTAATCCTACGCGATTTCTGGTCGAGTTGGTACTCGAGTTCAAGTATGAATTTTTCCCGGGCATTATAGGCGTTGGCCATCACTATGCTCGTGCATCTCTTATTTGAGGTACTTTACATTACTTTTACAAATCTCTTGAATTATTGTTAAATTAAAGAATAACCATCACTATAAGTAGGGTGTTGACCTTCTCCTACCATATAGATGATGTATGTGATGTATAGACTGAAGACCTAGAGGACCATTTCTCAATGAAAGATTTTACTGAAAGAAAAAGAAGATAGTTTTATGATTTAGTTTCATACTTGCGCTGCAAACTTGATAAATGTAAAAAGCTCCCATTAAGAGGGCATTTGATTATTTACTGAATTCTTTTACTCAGATGAAATAATCAATACAGTTGATTTTCTTATCGTGAATGTTACCTTCATGAATGTATCTGGATGTGATATATATATATATATATATATATATATATATATATATATATATATATATATAAGGAGCAGTTTTTAAAGCATCTAATTTATACATTATTAACACTCGATTTTCTTGAGCACAACTATAACTTGGCCATAAAAATTCAGGATGTTACAGATTCAGATGAGATCAACGATTAAAAGGGAGATATGCTAGCTTCCTCAAATTGCTGGATGAATAGGCATAATTAATCACTATCGTAACATAACCATTTATCACATTGCGCTAGTATAAAATTTGGCGAATTAGCCGTTGAAGTCACGTCTTGAGGGAGTGTTGTCATTTACAAACTAAGTGGTTAGAGTCACGTGTTAAGGGAGTGTTGGATGGTAAGGGCATGCATCATTTCATAAAATCCATTATTCGCATTAATAAGAGTAATTAGGAAGCGGTTGTTTACATTGCTTTATCATTCTTGTAAAGTTGGACTTGATAATATATGTAACTCATGTTTTATGAAACCACTAAGTTGATCATTCACTCCGACTGTTGGATGGTGTATTGAAAAACCAACTAGACAATGATATTGTAAGGCCCGTATCCTAGACCATATAGTTCCTTAGACTCCCACGATCCTCCCCGTCTAATTCCAGCGACCCGCAACTTGTAGACGGCATTTACGTGCAACCCTAAGTCACATCTCATAAATATGAGTCGACTCAACTTGAAACTTGTACCCTAATGATTGCTCCGTCGCTGCGGTTCAAACGTCACATCTTTCGCACCAACGTGATACCCAAGCTAGGAGTTGTGAGCACGTGTTTATCTCGAGAAAATGCTGTGCATTACGAAATTCGAGAGGTTTCAGAGAATCTCTACCCACCTTTCACATCAATCAATCAAGTACACATCCCATCACTAGCCATACTTTCTTTCTCCCCAAGACAAGCAACCACCTCCCAAATTCAACATAGCCCATGCTTCTCATATCACCTTTCTTACACAAACCATACTTTCCCATCACTCCATCCCATCTCCCTTATACAACAACACATCCTCTCTTCTCATTCTCTACTCATTCCCCAAGAAACCAAGGAGAGAGACCGTCTAAGCATTCCAAGGAGAGGAAAGAACCAAGTGTGTGGCCCACTGCCTACCCTATATCTCTCAACCTAGCCCTTCAATCTTCATCATCCTCCATTAAAGAGGAAGCCTAGGAGCTGAGGAAGCAATAAAACTAAGAAGAAGATCCAACGGTGGGTGAACCTTAGGTTTAGATGTGGATTGTGTTCATGGGACAAGGGGGGCCTACCGATTGATGGTAGGGACCTCATTTTGGGCCCTAGGTGTGGCTAATGGCCCACCATGAAGCATATATTAATCCCATGATGGGGTCATTCTCCATGGACCCCATCCTGATGTTTATTGATTGGTGGGAAAGGGACGTCCACCATTGATTTTGATGATTTGAGGGCCCACATGTGGTGGGACCCATTTGATGTATGCTTTATATCATGTATAAGAAGGGTTCATAGTGGCGAGCCCCTCCCCTCTGCATGTCTCTCTCTCTCTCTCTCTCTCTCTCTCTCTCTCTCTCTCTGATCGTGGACTGCCTTGATGTAAGCCTGATTAGACGATCATCAAGTGGGACGGCCTTGTTGTCCACCTTGTTGGACTGTTAGTCTGGTTGGGCCATTTGGATGATGGGAAAACATAAATATCAGCTTGATCTTTAGCCGTGTGGACCCCGCATGGACCCCAGTATGATGTATGGGTTTTATCTTCACCATCCATCCCCTGTTTACCCAAGAAATGAGGCAGGCGGGTCACCTTCTGCTAAATAGTCTGTTGTCCAACAGTGGGCCTTGATGCAGAAAGTAAAACAAAAATGTTGGCTGGATTTCTAGCTTTTTAGCTCACGTGGCGGACCCTGCCTTAACGTATGCTTTTTGTCCTCACCGTTCCTGTAGTGGGACCACTCCAGACGTGGGCTAGAAGGGCCAGGTGCACTGTCCAACCTATTATCCAGCAATAGCCTTAGACACAGGCAAAAAATAAATATCAGCTTGATTCAAATTTCTAGTGGGCGACTCACGTGGACCCCACCTTACTGCATGTGTGCATCCACACCATCCATTCAGGCTTCCAATCATCCCAAGAAATGGGCCTGTGAATGATACAGATTCAAATCTCATGTGGAGCACATCGCTGGACAAATCCAGTGGCTAGGATCTGCTAGCTGCATGCCTACTATGACTGTATGTGTTTTATCCATTTCAACCATTCACATGCATGGACTTCACCATGGTGTATGTGATTTATCCAGGACGTCCAAGAGCTGGACACCTAGTCGTTGGGGCCCACCTTGATGCATGTGTTTTCCAGATCATCCAGCAGGCCTAAGTGGTCCTACTGGGCTGACCCTCCCTCCCTCAAGCCCACTATGATGTATGTGTTGTATATCCATGATGCCCATTCATTTCGGGAGTGTCTGGGCTACCCCATGAGGCCCACTCTGATGTATGTGTTACACACACTATCTACCCATTTTTCCTAGGCCATGGGCTACCTTGTAAGGCCTGCCTTAATGTATATGATACACACATTGTCCATCTATTTTTCCTAGATAGTACTAAGGCCTTGGGCTCATTGCGAGTTAGATCCCCAAATGGGCCACATTGTAGGAACAATGGTGGTTAAAGGTCCACCATTGTAGACCTCCCTAGGGCCCATTGTAAGCCCACTCCCCCTCTTTCTTATTGGGCCAACCTAAATCCTTGGCCCCCTATTAGTGCTATTGATACCCATCCTACCCTTATAAGGTTAACCTAATCCATTGGGTCCCCTTTGATGATTGCATTGCCCACCTTTCCTTATTGGGCTAACCCAAACCGTTGGGCCCCATTGATACTAGTGCCTTCCACTATACCTTGTCCAAGCCTTGGAGCCCACCTTGAGTATGTATTGGGCCCATAGGAGAGCCCAGTTTATTGTATGATGGAGAGGGTGAGGAAGCCCACTTGTTGTACAAAATTTCTCCCTCTTATCTCACTATGTTATATACCCATTCGACGTGCCCCATGGGGCTCGTCGCTGATGTAAGTATGACATCTAGGTCATCCATTACTTTAGGAGAGTGCATCATCTACCTTGATATATGGACTATAACACCGTTCTTCCATAGACCCCACCAGGCGTTCAGCCCGATCGTTGCCTCTTATGTTTGATAACAAGCTAGCATACTTTGTCTAGTAGGACACACTGAAATCATGCTTAGTATTACATCATGATACACGCCCATACGCATCATTTGTATGCCTGTTATGAGGAATGATTGATCATAGCATGTGCCAATGGGCAGAGATGCTTATGGGACTCCCTGGGAGACGAAGTGCCCCACATGATCATGTTGTACGCACAGGTTTGCTACATGACTGAATAGTATGATTCATGCATCTCGTATTTGTGTGACATGATCGTTGTACGCCCTAGCGACATCAGGGCTATGGTCTCCACAGGCATATCATGGATGGCAGGATTGAGTACCAGAAATATTTGGTTCTAACACTGAGGCACTATGGATGTCCCTGGGGTAAAGTTCCTAAACCCTTATGGTACTAGAGGTTGCTCCAACGTCGAGACTGAGTGGATACATGAGTGCACGAGTGCAAAATATCAGTAGGCCGAGTCTCCTGCTATGTTGTGGTCTGTTGAAGGGGGTGTGGCCTTATCCACCAGAGGTGTAAGGGGTAAAGATAGGCTGAGTTTGACCAGCTCGAAAAGGAGTCTCTTACTGACGAGATGAGTAGATATTGGCTGATTACTGGCCAGGAGGGTAGTGAGGTTTGTTACGCTCACTTGGCTGCAAGTTTGGGGGAGGGGCAGTCATGTGAAGTGCACAAGACCCCTATGATATTTCAGAGTGAGCTATTTGATATGTGGATTCAGATGAGGATTGGTATGCTTGAGTTACATCTTGCTCATGACATTTAGCCATGCAGGCCTTGCATCGTATAGCCTTGGTACGGCTGATAGCATCCATGGACTTACTAGCATGTTTCTACATTACTCTGGTATTGCATACTTGGTATATACCTTACGCACACACTTACACCAACCTCTAAGCTTTCCATAATCTTATGCACAATCATTGTGTGCAGGTAATGTTAAGATGCTGCAGCAGCACTGAGTTAAGAGCGTGCTACTGAGCTTCTGGAGCCTTGATATCGATATTATATTTCCCTTATGCATTGTACTCAAAGTTTTTGATATAGTAGATATGTAGTGGTGTTGTTGTTTGTGTCTGGGTTATGCTTATGGTTATGCTTCTTATGAAACAAATTTACGTTGAAAATCCTCCTTGCAGGATCCCAGGATTGGAACCTGGTATATGGGTGCTAGGAGTCGAGAATGAGGTACTATAGAGGTTGTTGGCACCAAATTCGACAATCGAGAATTTTATGAACCCGGTCCCTGAGTTTGGGGCGTGATAGATTGTAACACTGTAATGCCCCAAAAATTGGGGGTCGAGTAGAAACCCAACTCCCGAGTTTCAGAACGTCACTTATGCAACATAGATAATGATAAATGCATGTTGTCTGTAGAATGACATTAAACAAGATTGAGACTAAGCTAAAACAACATATCATACTCTAGAGACAGTTAAATTAGCAAGCGAAAGACTGTGATAAATACATAAAATATATAATTAATTGTAAGTCTCTAGAGTGTGAACATGTTACCAGGTTAATTAAATACATGTATACTCTAAAAATGGAAAGAAAAGAATATACATGAGTGCTCCAAAAATATAAAATGACAAGTGTCAAGGCGTCTAATTAACCTCCCTGTAATCCCGTCGATCAGAATACGCATAAAGGAGGGATCCTCCTCATCATCATCAAGTCCGACTCCACTTCACAAGCAGCGCCATCATCTGAAACTAAAATAGGGACTGGTGGGTGTCCGGAACACCATCCCGTAACGTGGGAGTGAGTAATCAACTCAGTGGAATCATAGAGTAAAGATTAACATGTTATCAAATCAAACACGCGATAATAGTAAAGCAAACAATCAAACATTCCTAGATACTGTTGTTAATGCATGCATGAAATGACATGATGGATGCCCTCACTGACATTCTCCCTCATACGGCACCATCTTACTCCCGCGGCATGCTTTCTTCTCACAGTGCTCCACATCTTCCAGGCACATGCAGTGCGATGTAGATATGATTACCAGGTTGTTATTAGTCCATTCATACAGTAGTATTGGAAAACTAAGGTACGTTCCTTGTATCAATCCCAACACAGATCCTGCCTAGTGTCGTCACTCCTAGTAATCTCATACGATGTTATATTTGTAGGTCGCTGCAAGGGCTTCCAGCGCTGTTGCTCACACTCATTGCACCGATCCCCCATAACCTTATCAATACAGGCCTAATGTACTCTTGTCGCTACGGAAGGGTCATCACCTCCCGTAGACTCACAATATGGTCGAGGTCACTATAAAGAGCTCGTCACCAATCAGTGTAGGCTAACAACTCAAATGTAATGTCCCATACCACCACAATCGGCTCATGAGCCAATGGTGCTCACTGGCCACTACGGGGAGGTTTGTGGCCCCAGCGTAGGCAGACAGCTAGACCGCGGTGTCCCATACCACCATGCCCGGTGCATGAGTCTTTATAGATCAAGGTATCATGGTTGACAGGGTTTTCAATGGTAAGTTCAGTACCTTAGGTTCAAGCAATTATGACTCATACATGGTGAACATACAATGGCCAGTCGGGTTACTTGACGGGCTCGACTAGTACGAGCGCATCTCAAGCTGAGCGACATGAAGTGTATAAAACACTTCGTGTGGCCTAACTACTGCCGCCTGCCCAAGACATGACTCACGTTCATCGACGCATCCTTCGTGGTACATAGAAGCCAACCACGAATTCAATCCATTATCGACTGCCTAGACTAGGTCATAGCCCCAAGCATTTGTGTATCAACATCAGTAAGCATATGTGAGTAACAGAAATAAATATAAACAATCCAAGCATGTTGACACATGTTATAACATACTACATAAGAAAATCAACCAACACATGCATTCCATATATATAATGAAATCAATTTATATAGCCAACATGGTGGAAATCATATACATCAGCCTATTAATTGAGAATTCAATCTCCAAACTAATTCACAACACCATTTACTCAATACATACTAATACAAACATTTATACAAACACTTAGTCTACACTCTTTAGCCTACATAGCGTATGTCGACCCAAAGTGCGCATTAGGGCGAATCTCTTCGCTAAACAGATCGTACACGAAATTCTAATATCACAACATGACAAATAGCCATGGCAATTATTTCAGCAAAATACGGATGTATACTGTATTTCCTACAAATACCTAAAATGCCCTAAATCTCATATTTACCGTACGTATACGAAATGAAAAACAGACAGCATGTTCTACATGTCAAACGGTGCTCTCATCAATAATCTACTATTAAATGACATTGAAAGCTTTGAAATCAGTCAATCAAAGCGTCTAGAATCCTCACCTTTCACCTTAGACATGTATCGATTCGAACAGAATTTCTACGCTTCGTCAACGGCGCTAAGGCGACCTAATGCACAAGATACATAAGCTACATCGCTAAAGTATCAAAGGAATCCCTAAAACAGCAAGTGGTTAGGGTTTTTCTTAGCTAGAAGTGAGTTAGAATCACCAAAAAAGTTATTTGAAGGCAGTGGATAAACACCTGTAGAAACTGGTTCAAGTGGCAGGGAGATTCTCTCACAACTCTCCACAATCTCTCTCTTTCTCTCTCTTCTTTTTCTAGGGTTTGTTGCAAATTCAGATGGGAGAGATATGAGAGGGTTTAAAGCCCTTATATAGGTTAAAAACTCACCTAAATAGACTTGGGACAAAGGTATACTTGGGTTATAACCAAATCGGGACTTTTCCGATCCAAAAGAGCATTTTGGGAGGTCCCCTGGCCGAACACGGTCGGACTTAAGCTCATGCGTATCGGATCCTGCTTACCCGAAGTTTTTAGACCGATAGAGTTCCCAGATCGCACGTGGCAGTCCAGTTTCAGTTCAGCAGTCACGGAGAATCGATCGAGGATTCCAAGTACACCGACCTGGATGAGAAATGTTTCTTGATCCGAGGGTGTATTTAGGTCAGATTCTGACGGTCTGAATGCTTATACTGAACCCGCAATCGAATGGTGCCAGATTTATTTAATTCACATTTGAATTTTTATGATTTTCATTCTTTCTTACACTCCTCGCTCCAGGCTCAGTACAATAGCCTCGGAACATCGGTTGGGCTTGTTTTTCGAAACGATTGTCAAGTCCAGCTAAGTGGCCCTAATGGTCTGAGATTGCGAATATTGGACTTTCGACGCGCGGTCTAGATCCAATACAAGGTTTTAAAGGGTTCTTGGGAACAAACCGGTTTAGAGTCTGATCCTGAATTTCAGTGTAAGATAACGTCAATGATTCTATAGGTTTTGGGTCTTACAGATCGTATTTAAAGTGGTTGGTGCTAATTTCACAGGTAATCTAGTGTAGCGCTGGCTAATTCACGTTAAATTCTAAAGAATTAGGTTCTACATGATTTCTTTGGCTGTGGAATTGGGTTCTGAGAGGTTACCAAGGTGTTATAGTTGACCCATTGCCTAAGAATGTCTAACCCCAGGTTGGCAAAAATTCAGGGTGTTACAAACACCCCATTCTTTTTAGTACTCGAGTGTTACTACGTAATCTAATTAGTATAAATGCAAGCCTGGCTTAAGTGATCATTCATGTTCATGTTAGTCTAAATCCAACCGTTGAAAATAGTCACAATCCTTACATCAAGCTATCTATCCGTCGATTTCCAAGATGGATCATCATACCATTAAAGAGACCTATTTTCTTAGGATCCCAGGTTCATCAATGGACAAATCTAGCCAAATTGCAGATTTATAATCACGAATCACAAAATCCACTATTCACCAAGTTTACAATGTCTTGTAGGATGATTCATCATTTGAAAACATAGATCAGATTATCTAGTTTCATTTTAACTCTTAGATCACACCTAAACGTTCTTTAAGATCCCAATTGTTATTGAAAACTTAATGTTGGTCAATCCAATCGCTGGATTGTTTGAATGCTCACTAAACCGTCATTTGATAACTATAGATTTGTGTGGCGTGGCCCACTATAATGCAAAGTAACCCTAATATTAGGGTATGTAACTAAATGATGCAAACGAGTAGCCCCACATCTTACATATAAGCATTATAATGAGAAATAAATAAATAAATAAATAAATAAAAGATAAGTAAATAACAATGTGTATAAGTAATAACAATGATAATAACAATAATAATATAAAATCATGAGACAGACAGTCCAAATAACCTATAGAGCAGGACCCACAACATGATAAAAGGAAAACATGCATATGTGGAGTAAAAATAATAATAATAAAATGAAATAAACAATTACAATAATGAATAGTTTATGATAAAATAATAATAATGAAAGAATTAATATTAATATTAGTATTTAATTAGTAATCTATTGTGAAAGACTTATAAATAACCCATTAAGCTCTTTTAATAGTTGACGTTCAATCTCAAGATGATCCGACCATTAGATTGACAGGAAACCACCATTAGGACTTGAAATTTAAGAATTTGGCCCACTTGGACCTTGGATCTGCCCCATCTTTGGTCAAGGGCATTAATTAGACCCCTCAGACCTAATGGAGAGAGTGGATTTGGAATATACATCATGATGGACCCCACATTAGTGCGCGTGTGCACATGGGATGCATGCACTCGCTGTGCATGGTTCCGGGGATCCCGGTCAAAGCTCCCTGACCCGAGATTACCCGAAAAAGGAGGATTCTCCCTCATTTTCCCTCCCGATTTCAATTCAAACAGACAGGCGTCTATGATTTTGATTATGGCCCACAAACCAGGGCATATCTTCATGATCTGAACCGTCCATCTGGTTCGGACGGTCCTTTTGACCAAAACCTGCCAAATCCCACACCCGAGATCATGTGTGCATGTGCACGAATCTTGCCGCAAGTAGGTCCTATAAACACCCTAGTTCCAAAAATGGAAACTATCTCCGTATGACAGGTTGGCGATCCATGTGTGGGGTATTTAGCATGATCTGGATCATCCAAATAGATGAGATCTCAGCCGTCCAATTGCTTAGGGTTTTCCAAATAAAACCATGTTCAGTTTCGGTTCCTACCCACTGAATTTGGGGACAGTTTTAGCCAGATCAAATTCAGACCACTTATTACCAATCTAATGGTTTTAGGATGTTAGGGCGAGTGAATAAGAGTGGGAGGATTGAGCAGCAATGGGATCCAAATCCATTCCTTGTAGCTGCACTAAAAAATGACCGCCATCTTCTTCATATGAACCCAATAGCCAAACGACGTCCTAGCTCCATTCCTCCCATCATCCAAGCTTCCCTTAGTCCATCTGTACCATTCACAACAATCGAATCAGAAGAAGATGCAGGAACAATGAATTTTCCATTGAAGCTCGAGCTTCTTCCCCATCCATGTTGCACCAAGATGTCGGGTCGAAACTCGTTGGCATCACTTCGTTTGTTTCGTGATGGGCTGAGTTTCTGCCCAAACATGTCTAGATCCTCCTCAGAAGAGAAGGAAATTTGTGATGAAAAAGAGAATGGAAGAAGGAAGGAGGTAGTGGTGGTGCAAGTCCCGCTGCACTTGTGCCCAAGTCAGGTCGAGCCACCAGATGGGCCTGATGTGTCTGTGTTCATTTGACCTCCCTAAATATATAGAAGAAGAAGAAGAATATGGAGTGAGGATGAGTCAAGTACAGGTTGTTTAGTCTGACCTAGCTAACTCGAGGGTCGTCATCGAGTTGAGCCTGGTTGGGTAAGGTGGTATGGTTTAATCTAGTCACCTTGTTGGACGTTTTAGTAGGAGAAAAAACTCCTAAAAGAGGGTTGAGAGAGGAAAGAGAGGAAAGAAGAAGAGAGGGAGAGAGGAAGAGAGAGTTTGGGCTTGAGTCATGGGCCAACTTGCTGCCAAGTCAGCTAGATCGAGTGACTATAGGGTTGGCCTGGGTATAGCTGGAGTTCTAGCAAGGAGAGAAGAAAATGGAGAGAAAAGTGAGGGTTGATGAAAGTTGGGTCAATTAGACTCGTCCCGTCGAGTAGAGTTGGGAAGTGTAGCTCACTACCGAGTCAGTCATGCCTTGACTCACTGGCTTTTTGAGTTAGTTGGGCCTAGCTAGCTGCCAGTCACAGTTGCATCAAGGGAAGCAAAGAGAAAGAGAGTGGGAGAGGAAGGAGTTGGCAATTATGTTGGGTTGAGTTAACTTGGGTGTCAAGTTGAGTTGATTTAGTTGAATCGACTAGGTGAGTTCTCTCTTAAACTTTGCATTAGAACTCTAATTAGGACTTTGGTTAGCTAATTGATTTCCTAATCCCAGCTAAGATGTGGCCTAATATCACATTTTGGTTTTATTTTGTTCAAACTGAGAGTAACTCAAGCTTATGGGTTGAACCGAGTCATCGAATGTAAGTTTGCTTTCTCTCCCAAAGTAAATCGTTGATTTATTACTATAATTGGTGTTACTATAGTTATTGTGATTATTAATTATGTTTAGCCATTAGCAAGGTATGTATGCTAATATTAGTTATTATAAACAAACTACAACCATTAGATGTTAGATATTAGTATTTATCTGTCATCCCTAAATATTATCATTTATAATAGATCACGCTATTCATTACCATCATAATGACTATTTTTCTACATTAGCTAATAGTAATTAAAGCACTAATGTTAATAAATACTTTATAATTACTAAATTAACATTAAAATTAATTACACACCAACTAGGGTTCAAACCCTAAAAATCTAAGTCTAGAACTAAAGTCTAGGATAAAACCCTAAGTTCTACATCAGAACCCTAAAAACAAGTAATCTAAACCCTAGGTTATATTAACCTTGACCATAAATACTTTATAGAAACCTCATCTCACGTATACCTTCACAATCCATACTAGGATTCAATTCAAAGGGTACACATGCTTCCTAGCAACATCAGTTGGCGATTCAAAGTATAATGTGATGATTTTCTTCCCCTTGAGCTTTCCATTTTCCCATTAGTTTAAGTGATAGTTTTTATTTTAACTTCAATTGATAATTAATATCTTCATTTTTATAATCACATGTGTTAATTGTTGGAATTAAATTGCTAGATTACATGCTTAATATTTATCCTGCATATTTATTTCATGTTTGTGGATTACTTGTGGATTTCTTATGCGACTTAAACTGGTACAACAGTGGGAAACCCCCACTTATAAATGAACACTCATGCTTGGGATGTTGAAAGTGCCCTTGCAAGTGCCCTGGTTTGTCAATTAGCGTGAGTATTAAGTCAGTTAGATTGCAGAGCCTCATAGGAAGATCAATTCAAGCATCTGCCTCAACTGGATGTGTGGAAGCTCGCCATAGGTAAAATCTAAGCCTCACATCCCATGTCCCAAAACACCAGGTGAATAAAACTCTTAAAACAAGTTAGAACATCACAGGATTTTTAAGTGGAAAAACTTTTTCAAAAATTAGAAAATCTCTAAGTTTTCTTGCTCTGTCGATTTTATCGATACACGTATCGATATGATCGACCTGCATTGTCGATGTCCTCGAAAGCTCAATCAATTTTATCATAATGAGGATAAAAGTGTCCAGCAACCACATACATATCTGAATGAAATTATTGATGTATCGATATACATATCGATATCATCGATATTTGAATCTCGAGTCCATCAAAGGTGACTTAATAATATTAATAGGCAATTATCTGGTGCCCCTATTTTTACTTAAGAAAATCATATATGCATCAATATATCGAATCCTTCTCTTGATACCATCGGATTTCAAATCTCGATGATATCAGAAGGGTCTCGATAATATCGGTCATGGGCGCGAAGTTGTCCAGCAACATTTTTTTCAAGTGGTTTTTCAATTCTAATTCACTTGATAGAATTGATATTCAAATATCGATGATATTGAGGCCGGATCAATTGCATCGAGAATGAACATAAATTGTCCAAAAAGCTCACTAATAAAATCCTTAGATTTATCGATGTATCGACACGACCTTCGATTTCATCGACATTCAAATTCCGATTATATTGAGTATCCCTTGATCATATCTAATGACCTGGAAAAATCTCAAAGCAAGCCTCTCTCATTTTTCAAATGTCGAGGAATCGATCCTCGTATCAATAATATTGGAGTTCGAAATCTCATGGCATCGACACGAGCTTCGATTCCCTCGACCAGCTGGCAAGAGGTTTTTAAAAGCGCATGACATAAATTTATCATCGAGCAGACCATCGATACAATCGAGAGTATATGCTCGATGATATCGACCCTGCTTGATGATATCAAACTCTGTCATAAATGTGATCGTTTTATATCCGTTGGAACCTTTTGATTATATAAAGAGAGCTTTGCTTTAGTTGTTGGTCGAGAAAGAAGAGAGTGCCTTTGAGTGTTTAACCTTAGATCATTTACCCAAAGCCCTTTCTCTCAAGTGAGTTCATCCTCCAATCAACCCTCAGCATTGATATTCAATAGAGTGGATTGGGGAATGAACTTCCACATTCAAGGATCCTCCAAATACTACCTTAATGGAAAAATATTAAGCTGGGATGCCTTGAATGCATACATGATTATAATATTTGAGGATCCTCCAAATACTAACTTTATAGGAAAATATTTGAGAGTAGGATTCCATCATAACCTTGACCCAACCCTTCGCCATACATTAGTACATCATGTGAGTTACGGATTAGGGGAGTAGAAGATTCTTCATCAACAAGGAGGAGATCTTCGTCAACATGCTGAATGAGACTCATCAACTTTTCTATAAGTATCTAGAGTCCAGAGGACCCTTTGATCATTCCTTTGTAGGATTGGGTCTAAGGTGTTTCTCACCCTTGTAAGTCCTCAAGGAGGCCTCTAGCAGGAGTGTACGTGGTGGGTGCGTTGTGTGGAGCCTTGGTCTATGGAGAGCATAAACATCTGGTTGAAGGTGAACTGGTTAAAACCTTAGGTTTGAGGTGAATCGTGTGAAACCTCGTGTTTGAGGTAAACCGTACAAAACCTCAGTTAGGGTCTTGTGGAAGATCCTTAGCCAGTGTGCCTAAAAGTGGGTGCATTATGTTGACCCTTGCTCTTGAGAGCATAAACAGTCAGCCTCAGTATAGTTTGTAAAGGTTGAAGGTGAACCTGATTTAAAACCTTAGGTTTGAGGTGAACTGCTATGAAACCTCCTTATTGAAATCCGGTACACTCAAGGGTTGAGTGCGATTGCCGGGAGTGGAGTAGACAAGTAGTCGAACCACTATAAAAATGACTTTGTTTTCGATTGTTATTCTTCTTTGTGTATGATTTACTTCAATACTTTTATATCCGTATATCTGAGATCACACCTCACATACATACCTAGTCATATCCATCATGAACTAGATTATATTTTGTTATCTCTTAAATAGTTTGTGATTGGATCCTCTACTGAGCTTGTAAGCTAGTAGAGTTACATTTGAGTAATCCTCATAAATGCATATTGATAGGATTAGTAAAATAGGATTTTTAAATAAACTGTAAAAACTTTAAAAAGTCTTATTCTCCCCCCTCTCGGACATCTTGGCATATTCCTACTTCAACTAAAGTGGTCTTCACCGCTATTTCAATTGGTATCAGAGTGAGTCTCTCTTTAATGGCTTCACTGTCTAGAGAGTGATATTGACCGAAGTTTGGAATATGGCCAAAAGAGAGGGCTCATCAGTCACTAGGCCTCCAGTATTTGATGGCTTGAATTACGCATACTGAAAGGCTAGGATGCACTAGTTTCTAAGATCTTTAGATCATGACATCTGGGAGATAGTTGAAAGTGGATATGTACCACCATCTGAACAAATTGTACTTGATAGTGGCACAACCATCAAAAAATTCAAATCCAAAGAAAAGTGGATGACATTCAACAAAGAAAAACAAACTGCTGAAACAAAAGCTATGAATGCTACCTACTATGCCGTGTCCCAAGATATATTCAATCAAATAAGTATGTGTGGGACATCCAAGGAAGCATGGGATCTATTGGAAACAACCCATGAAGGCATAAGCACTGTGAAGAGGTCTAAAATACAACTTCTGACTTCACAGTTTGAAAGTCTCATAATGGAGAAGCATGAGACATTTATGGAGTTTTTCACCAAGTTGAATATTATTTGCAACTCCATGGGTGTATTGTGAGAAAATTTTCCAGTATCAAAAATTTGTAGGAAAATTCTAAGATCCCTAGCGGAATGATTTAATCCAAAAGTTACAACAATTGAGGAGTGTAGGAACATAGACAAGATGAAAGTAGAAGAACTGGTAGGTTCCCTACAAACTTTCGAACTACACTTAAAGAAAACCCAAAAATCCAAAACAACTGTCCTAAAAACTTCAAAGAAGACAATACATTAGGATAGTAGAAGTGAAAAGGAAGATGAAGATAAGGAAGTGGCCTTGCTGGCACAAAGATTTAGAAAATTCTTTCAGAAGAATCGCGGTCGTCCTTCTAGAGGTAGACAGATGGATGACAAACCTTTTGTATGAAAATTTGATAAAAGGACCAAAAGAAACACGATCCTATGCTTGTCAGAAGTATGGACATATATCTACTGATTACCCTAATAGAAAAACTAAGGGCAAGACAATGGCCGCCACATGAGATGATATAGAGGAGTCAAACTCAGAAAATAATGACTCAGAAAGCGATGGAGATCAAAAATCCTTGAAAATCCTTATGGTCTCCACCATTCTAACCATTCCCATGGAATCTGAAAACAAGGAACAACAACAAACCACTGAATCATTTTTATCTGATAATGAAGAAACTAGAGAAGAAGAAGAAATAGAAAAAGATAAACTGCAAGCTTCTTATAATCAACTCTATATCCATAGGATTAAAGTTGTTAGAAGACTTAGAATATTTGAGAATAAAAAAGTAATTGCTGTAAAAATATTTGGATAAAACTCTAGAAATTAATACACACCTAATTAATAATTTACAGCAACGACACTTAGATAATGATAGACTTGAGAGAATTAACACCTTTAAATTCGAGTCTGAAAAACTAAACAAACAGGTTGAGTAATTAAAAGACAAAAACATGCTTCTACAAAATGAAAATCATACACTCCTATTTGATCTAGAAGAGTCCAAAAAAATTGCCAAGCTAAATTGTAAGTTTTTCCAGAGTGGTGAGAAGTTAGCAAAACTTTTAGGCATGGGAAAATCTGGAAATAACAAAAATGGCATAGGGTATGAGAAAATTAGAGAAAAAATTAGGTATGGAACTCAAATACTTGAAAAATCGGATGCCTCTAGTAGTAACACATAAATTAATCAAATAGCTAAATATACTATAAATAAGAAAATTGTCACAAAGTGAGTAATTAAGGAAAAGAAAAATTGTCTTGCTGCTCACTCAAATCATGTAACAGGCAATGACACTAAGTGGTACCTAGACAGTGGTTGCTCGAGACACGTCACAGGTGACAAGTCTCTTCTTTCAAACTATAAAAATCTTTATAATGGGATAGTTACCTACGGAGATGGAACCACTGCTAGAGTAATTGGACAGGGAATCATAAAGGGATTAATTTTCTTAAAAATGAGAATGCTTTTTGCATAAAATATTTGACACATAATCTCCTAAGCATATCTCAAATCTGTGATAGTAGGCATGTGGTCAAATTCAAAAATTAAGAATGCAAAATCCTAAACCAATCAGGAAAATTAGTAATGAAAGGTCATTGCACAAACAACCACTGCTACATTATCAAAGGAAAATAACAGACTGATGCCTAAAAGTACTGAGCATAGAAAGACAAATCCAGGTCATGCATCAAGATCTGGATAATTGCTGAAATGATGGAATTTAAAAAAAAATAATTTTGTTGAGCTCTAAATGATATATTTGAGGTTCCTCACCTCATTTTTTGCACATAAACATTTTAATGTTTATAATTTTATTGTTTACAGTGATTGTACATTATTTTGCTGTGTATACTATTGATTCATAGAAATATTAAAGTATGCATGAAGGGTTGTCTGAATGCTGAAAATTGAGAATACTCATCCTTGGTATGACTGTCAATGTGTCATTCCTGATGAATCGATCAAGGGTCGATATCATCGACGCACCTTTAGAATGTGAAAAGCCATATGATCGAAAATGATATCGATGACATGCTCGATGAAATCTAGACCCTATCGATATAATCAATATTCAAAATTTGATAATATCGATGTGCACTAATGATGTGATCAGCGGCTCTCAAAAAGGTAAGCTTGTGCCCGTTGGAGTTCTCAAAGTTACTGTTGGCTCTTCCCAACAGTTATCGACACGGTCTTCAATGCATTTATGAGTGGTTGTTCGATATCATTGGCACCATAGCGATGACATCGACAAACCTATTATAAAAGCCGACCAATAATAAGGAAGAATTCACTCAGCTTCCTTCCTCTGATTTTCCTCATTACCCTACTAGCTCCCAAACATCTAATAGAGCAAGGAAGATGGTTAAAGGGAAAGGTAAGGACTCCTTATCCTCAAAAGCTAAGAAAGAGAAAAATGTTAGATCACCTTAGAACCAATCTGATTGGGAACAAGTTACGATCGTTGATCATATTGTCCTCAACAGTGCAATTAAGCCCTATGGGGTAGATCTCCTGTTAGAGATTATTGGATAGTAGAATGTGCTTAATTTGGGTAGTCCTTACTAGTTTGATATGATTTAACAATTTTTTAATTGTTGTCACGTGATTTAGGATTAGCCACCATGTATTCGTCTAGAATTTATGCAACACTCCAAAATGATTACCCCAATGATTCTTAGTCGTCTCCTAGACATTGGCGTGACTCAGATCCCAGTCACTTGAAGAAGTTTCAACGAATTAGGTAGGTGGGGGGAGATCACTCGAGCATTGTGCCAAGGTGCAACAATTCCTAGATATAATATCAATATACTCCCTGAAAAACATCTAGGAACCTTGTTCAGAATCCTCCACAGTATCTTTAGTACGAATGTCTACCCATGTGACGCAAATGACATCGGCCTGTGTCCATTTGCACTCAATGTCTTGTATGATGTTTATCAAGAGCTTCCTGTGTGTCTGCTAAGTCTTATCCTAGAACAACTGATTAAAGTAATTAAGGGGGACCATCTTGAAATCCTTCCACTTTTGTCCCCCATCTGCAAACTTGCACACCATGTAGGACTGCCGACAACATCAGACAAAGTATATCTTAAAGTGTGGTTTGACCATGATGCAGTTCAATAGTGTATGTCTCCGTCTCTTCTCATGCAACGAGTCCTCCACTCGTAGGTGTGAGCAGCTAGCAGCTAAGTGAAGAAACACCTCGGGGATCTAATCGGACACCCTCTTTAGTCCTACATCAGTCACAAATCATCGGCGCCATGTACTTGAACATCACCTACTGAACATCCTGGCTGGAATTAATGAGCGGCTCATTAACTGTGAATGACGATTGTCAGGGATAAAGGACAAGCTAGAAGCTCTCCAACCCTCTGGGCAACAGATTCTTGAATAATTAACAATTGGTGGGATTTAGTATACTTTATAAGGTGGTGTCATTAGCGAATAATGTGTGGATATTGTAATCACTTTTTAAAATATCCTCACATTCCCTTCACCTGGCATACCATGGTTTCCCATGGTTTTTTTGATACCCAAGGATGGGTTTAGGATTTTTTTTTGGATGACTGAAATTCTACTACTATCTAGGGCAGTATAAGTGTTGGAAATTTTGTTAAATATGGCTGACTGAAATTCTCAATTTTCCTGCCATACTAATCCATGTGGTCCCTTGGTTTATTCAGTGTCTGAGATGGAATGCATGTGATGTCCTTTTACTGGTTATCTACTGTTTTAATTAATTTGATATGCATTTGTATCTTCTGAAAATGATGTATGTTTTAAACTGATCTAATCCTTTTACATCTATATCTGTTGGTTCTCCCACATGTCTTTAAACTTCAGTCAATATCAACTGTTATATCTTTATCAATGACTGACAAAAAGGGGGAGAACAGTTTAAACACCCTGAATAAAAATTTATATGTCTTCTTGAATGGTGTTGCAGGTGTTAGGGGGAGTAGCTGCACCAAGATAAGGGGAGTTTGCAGTTAGGGGGAACAAATATTGGGTTGTGTACATGGTTCACTAGAATTTATAAAATTGTGAAAAATGCATGGACACATAATTTAGGATGTGTCTGTCTAGGTACTGTCCTAGGGTGATTTGGTATTTTGTCACGTAATTGACAAAGGGGGAGATTGAAAGTGCCCTTGCAAGTGCCCAGGTCTGTCAATTAGCGTGAGTGTTGAGTCAATCAGACTACAGAGCCTCATAGGAAGATCAATTCAAGCGTCTGCCTCAACCAGATGTGTGGAAGCTTGCTATAGGTAAAATCTAAGCCTCACATCTCATGTCCCAAAAACACCAGGTGAATAAAACCCTTAAAACAAGTTAGAACATCATAGGGTTTTTAAGTGAGAATTTTTTTTCAAAAATTAGAAAATCTCTAAGTTTTCTTACTCTGTCGATTTTATTGATACACGTATCGATATGATCGACCTGCACTGTCAATGTCCTCGAAAGCTCAATCGATTCTATCGGAATGAGGAAAAAAGTGTCCATCAACCACATACACATTTGGATGAAAATATCAATGTATCGATATACATATCGATATCATCAAATTTGAATCTCAAGTCCATCAAAAGTGACTTGATAATATCGATAGATAGTTATCCGATGCCCCTATTTTTACTTAAGAAAATCATATATGCATCAATATATTGAATCCTTCTCTCGATACCATCAGAGTTTAAATCTTGATGATATTGGAAGGGTCTCGATGATATTGGTCATGGGCGCGAAGTTGTCTAGCAACATTTTTTCAGGTGGTTCTTCAATTCTGATCGGTGGTCACTTGATAGAATTGATAATTAAATATCGATGATATTAAGGCCGGATCGATTGTATCGAGAATGGACATAAACTATCCAGCAAGCTCACTGATAAAATCCTTAGATTTGTCGATACATCGACACGACCTTCGATATCATCGACATTCAAATTCTGATGATATCGAGTATCCCTCGATCATATCTGATGACCTGGAAAATTTTCAAAGCAAGCCTCTCTCATTTTTTAAATGTCGAGGAATCGATCCTCGTATCGATAATATCGGAGTTCGAAATCCGATGACATCGACACAAGCTTCGATTCCCTCAACCAGTTGGCAAGAGGTTTTTAAAAGCGTATGGCATTGAATTTGTCATCGAGCAGACCATCAATACAATCGAGAGTATTCGCTCGATGATATCGGACTCTGTCATAAATGTGATCATTTTATATCTGTTGGAACCTTTTGCCTATATAAAGAGATCTTAGCTTCAGTTGCTGTTAGAGAAAGAAGAGAGTGCCTTTGAGTGTTTAACCTTAGATCATTTACCCAAAGCCCTTTCTCTCAAGGGAGTTCATCCTCTAATCCACCCTCATCATTGATATTCAATAGAGTAGATTGGGGAATGAAATTTTGCATTTAATGATCCTCCAGCTACTACCTTAATGACAAATCATTAAGCTGGGATGCCTTGAATGCATAGATGATTGGAATCACTTTATCTCCTTTATACAAAAATATTTGAAAGTAGGATTCCATCATAACCTTGACCCAACCCTTCGTCATATATTGGTACATCATTTGAGTTGCGGATCAAGGGAACAGAAGATTCTTCATCAACAAGGTGGAGATCTTCATCAACGTGTTGAATAAGACTTATCAACTTATCTGTAAGTATCTAGAGTCCAAAGGACCATTTGATCATTCCTTTGTAGGATTAGGTCTAAGGTGTTTCTCACCCTTATAAGGCCTCGAGGAGGCCTCCGACAGGAGCTTAAGTGGTGGGTGCGTTGTGTGGACCCTTGCTCTTTGGAGAGCATAAACATCTGGTTGAAGGTGAACCAGTCAAAACCTTAGTTTGAGGTGAACCGTGTAAAACCTCAGTTAGGGTCTTGTGGAAGATCATTGGCCAGTGTGCCTAAAAGTGGGTACGTTTTGTTGACCCTTTCTCGTGAGAGCATAAACAGTCAGCCTCAATATAGGTTGTAAAGGTTGAAGCTAAACCTAATTTAAAACCTTAGGTTTGAGGTGAACCGCTCTGAAACCTCCTTAGTGAAATTTGGTACACTCATGAGTTGAGTGTGATTATAAGGAGTGGAGTATACAAGTAGTCGAACCACTATAAAAATGACTGTGTTTGCAATTGTTATTCTTCTATGTGTGTGATTTACTTCAATCTTACATATTTGTATATCTGAGATCACACCTCACACACATACCCAATCATATCCATCATGAACTAAATTATATATTGTTATCTCTTAAATAGTTTGTGATTGGATCCTCTGCTGGGCTTGGAAGCTAGTAGAGTTGCATTTGAGTAATCTTGATAAATGCATATTGATAAGATTAGTAAAATAAGATTTTTAAATAAACTGTAAAAACTTTAAAAAGTCCTTTCCCCCCCCCCCCTCTAGGACATCTTAACATATTCCTACTTAAACTAAAGCGGTCTTCATCGCTATTTCAAATGTAACTTAACTGGTTGTGGTTGTAATTTACCTTCAACTTAGTGGTTATTGAGTGGTGGTTTAAATTAAAAATTGATGTGGGCCTACTATCCAGGGGTTTCCATGTCTAAGTGATTTTTAAGGATGGTCTTCTATCACATGGTTTTAATATTTGCCTTATGTGGCTTAGTTTTGATATTTGCCTTATGTGGCTTAGTTTTGATGTTCGCCCTATGTGGCTTTATTTTAGTATTTTTTCTATATGGGTTCGATGTTTTATTTTGTGCAACTATACGATTGCAAGTCTCATATGTTGAATATGATTGGCCACTAGTCGATGGGTTCCATTAAATATCCTAAGATGGGAAAACCTCATGAGCTGCAGATGATGGTCATAAGACACTATGCCTGAGCTGTTGGCCTACGTTGGGTGATGAGCCCCCCGTAGTGACCTTTGCTTTTACTTAAATTGGCTAGTTGAAATAGGAATAATAATGTTTTGGCTAATCATGCATTCATAGCATATTGGCGATAACAGGTGTCTAATTCTGAATGTTGTAGCACATGCCCTTAGGCTCAGTGAGGTATCATTTTGCTATCTCCTAGACCATAGGCTATCGACCTACTATTGGTAATGACGGGTGGCTAATTCTGGATGTTATAGCACATGCCCTTTTGCTCAGCGAGGTATCGTTTCACTAGCTCCCAGAGCATTGACTATCGATCTATTTTGATGACTTGGCACCATGCTATACGAGATATGCTATGCTGGTGACCATTCTTATGCATGTGTAACGAGCCCAAGTTCAACTGAATGAGCATCCCCAGGTCGATGTGCATTCAGGCATCCATGCATTTAAAAAGACTACATCATGTTTTGTTTTGATTACCTTATTATTTTTAACTATGCTTAGCGAATGCGGCTGTGTGTAATCTTGAGAGAAATTTATATTGACCTAGCCACTCATTTATTAAATATATAACTGTACAGGTAGTACAGGTGGCTTAGTTGATATTCATGTTCATGTTGATGAGAAGCAAGGTGAAATCGTCAAGGATGCATGATTGTATTGGTAAGAGGAGCTGTGCGATCTTGTGGCTCAAATTTATATACATTTATTATTTCTCTTATGGAATTTATGTAATTCTTGTATTGGTTATTTTAGAGACATGGGTTTATATAAGTCATTATGGGCAGCCTCTTATATATTCTAAATGTGAATGCAACTTTTCCTTGATGTTGATTTATCCATCCTACACTAAACTGCTAATTTTGAAAGGAAATATATATATATATATATATATGTATGTATGTATGTATGTATGTATGTATGTATGTATGTATGTATGTATGGAATTTGGCTCTCTATAAGTTAACACAAAGGATTTTGAGAAATGAGTCATATACCCAGGTCCTGAAAACTCGGAGCATTATACAGATATAGATGCAGGGACCATCGAGGCCAATGCATTTGACTAGGAGTACATAGACGAAGAGGAGGAGTTCTCCTACTTCCAACTCTCGAACAAGCCGATGTAGGCCGCACACTTCTCGGCAGGGAGTGCTGGGCAGACGAGCTTTGTTGAACGTCTTATTTCTACATTTTTGTCATTTTTTGGAATTGTATGTTAAACCCAGTTGTGAACCCATATTCTAGAAGAAATCACACTATATATGTTTTGATTTACACATTTGCTTTAACTACGTTTAATCTTAAGTATGTTACATTGTTGAGTATAATTCTATGTATGTTCAAATGCCTAATGTAGAAGTAATCGAGAAACTGGCTTCCGCAAAGCATAAGTGATGCCTAGAATTTTGAGAGTCGAGTCTTGCTCAACCCTGAAAATTTGGACGTTACAATGCCCCAACAATCAAATGTTTCAATGATCAAAATGGGGTTCAGAGGCATCATATTCCAACAGGACAATTGTCATGCCCCAAACTCGGAAACTGGGCTCACAAAATTCTCGATTACCGAATCCAGTGCCGACAACCTACATAGTACCCCATTCTTAGCTCCTGGCACCCATACACTAGGTTCCGATCCTGGGATCTTACGATGAATATTTTTAATGTCAATTTGATTCATAATGAACATAACCATAAGCATAACCCACGAACAATAACCACAAGAACACCATCACAAAATTCACTATGATAAAAAAAATTTTAAAGTACACTGTGTATGAAAGGAAATACAAGATAATGATAACAGAAACTCCTAAAGCTCGATTGTATGCTCCAACTACAATGAGACTACAACTGCATCCCGGCGTCACCTGCATGTATAAATCGTGCATAAGCTTATAGAAAGCTTAGAAGATGGTGTAAGTGTGTGCATGGTATGAACGTGCTCAAAATGCAATGCCAGAGTAATGTCAAATCATGCTGATGAGTACATGAATGCAATCAGCTGTACCAAGGTTATGCAGTGTAAGATAGGAATGCTATCGGCCATATCGAGACCATGCAATGCGAGATGCAACTCAAGCATACCAATCCTCATCCAAATCCTCATACAGTTCATTAAAAATCAGTACAGTTCTCATTCTAGATAATCATTGGGGTTAGTACACTCCAAATGACACTGCCACTTTCCAAGGCGCGAAGTCCAAGTGAGCGTAAGAAACCTCATTATCCGCTTGAAAAATAGTCTACCAATATCTATCTAGCATGTCGATAGCGGACCCATTCACGAGTTGGTCAAACTCAGCCTAACAATTGAAAGGGCCTTGCTATATGCCCTAGAGGGGGGGTGAATAGGGAAATGCCAAATAAAATTAATAACAGCGGAATAATAAAAGAATTAAAGCACAATGCTTAATATAAAACAATACAATAGCCTAGAATAAGGAGATTGATACTTTATCAGTTCTAAGGACAACCTTACACCAAAAACTAGAGGTTTAAGGTAGGACAACCTTATTTCTAGAACGTCCTTGTATCACAAACCAAAGAGGAGTAATAAGTAATGAAATCAAAATAACTTGCGGAAAATAGATCCTAAGTTATTACAACATTCATCCACACTTTGCTTGAAGTGATTACAACATTCATCCACAAACACATATCACAAAACTGAATGAATAAAGGAATGAAAGAATAAAGCATATCCATAACACAGCGATATATAGCGGTTCGCCTGTGTGTACACCAAATGTTATCCAAAAGCCACACAGATTACTACTCCACTCCTAATATCCTCACACAGGGGATATTAGCATGCACTATCAAAATAGGTTTCACAGGTTCACCTAAAACCTTCACAATTGTGTCTTTGATCTCGGGCTTACACAATCCAAAAACCCCATAATCTGAGTTTTCTGGCTCTCCTCAGATAACCAATATAATGAGATTTTTCTGGCGAATCTTAAACAAAAACTAGAGAAAGTAAATTACAAAACATGTAAAATACCTGAATCACCTTTTGATGAAGCCCGGTAGAACCAATCGGAGTAGTAGTTCGATTCGACATTCAAAGTCCAATACTCACTTTAAGAATGGTTCCAAGTCTAATTGATTTTAGTTCAAACGGGCTAGATCTATTTGATTTTGAATCCAGAAGAAGGAATAACAGAAATTCTCCTTTTCTAATAAGATTGGAATGTAGATCAAAATCAAATAAGAATAAGCTAGAAAAATGAATATTAAATAAGGACAAAGCAGCTTAAAATAAATACAAACTTATCTCAGAGAATAGCCTAAAGAATGCTTGAATAGAATTGATTTGAAGTGCTAAAACTCTGAATTTCGTGATCAATTTATAGACTGAAAAATCCCGTCTACGACTGGTCTTAAGATCCTAGGACTGGTCGTAGCTCCAAAGATTTTCGAAAGATTTTCGCGGGATTTGATTTTCAGTTCCACGACCGGTCGAGGGTGGTCTACAACCGATCGTGGGCCATCCACGACTGGTTATGAGACACCTACGATCGGTCGTAGGACCCCAAAAATGGTTGCTTGAGTTTGAGTCGTAGGGCTACGACTGGTCGAAGGATGAGTCGTAGAACTCACAAGACTGGTCGTAGAATGTCCAGGACTGGTCTTAGGACAACTAGAAAGATCCGAAAATCTTCAACTACTTAGGATTGGTGCTGAAAAATCTACGAATGGTCATAGCAAAGCTAGGACTGGTCTTGAAGTCCCTAGGACTGGTCTTAGTACACTCCAAACAAGCATATAAAGATATATGAGTTATGTATCCGGAATGACCTACAATAAAGCCCATCCTAAGGTCAATCTAAGGTTAAACAAACCTTAAAAGTGAGATGGACATTGAAAGTCTGTACACTCAGATGACCCTTAAGAGAAGCTTGTGAATATTCAAAATTGCAGTAAGCCTTCATAAGCTTGATCTTGACTTTACAAAGTCTTCTAGTAAGCTTCAACTTGATCAACCCTTGAACATACAACCTTGAAAACTTCTATTCTTGATTTCTTCATCAAGACTTGAAAACTTTCTTTTTTTAAGATCTTGACTTGAAATGCGATGTCTTGATATGTCTTGATTGCAATGATTAGTTTTCAAACATAAAACACAAGATATACAAGACATAGATATAGGTTTTGGCACCACAAAATTTGACAACTAAAGGGATATGAAATCATAGCACTTACAATCTCCCCCTTTGTCAAATTGTGACAAAACACATAGCATCAAAGATAATAAGGAATGATAAGTCATAAAACCACAAAATACTCTACTTCCCCTGAGTAATACGAGTATTGCTCATATAATCAATACATAACATGAAAACCTCAAAACTTCAATCCACATATCCATCATTGCACATACCCTTCTCAATAAATACAAACAAAATTACTCCCCCTATCCGTATTACTCCCCTTTTAGCAATGCTTACTACTCCCCCTTTTTGTCAAAAAATGACAAGGGAAAGGAACAATATAAAGGAGAATATAGAGAGCAAATAATGAGAAGGTGATACGAAAGGACATAAAATAAATCTGAAGTGTCAAGACATAATCCATACCACAAAGTACAATATACAAAATGTTATGAAACCAGAATCCATAATATATATCTAGAGTAAAAGAAATGTTATACTATTCAGAAGATAATTCACTTAATCTGATCCAGAGGAGGGAGCAGGAATAGATGGTTCAATCTGATGTAAGCCCTTATTTATGCGACAAAGATATTTTCCCATGTACTTGAATCTCATGTCATGGGTTATATTCATATTATCAAGTTTTTCCTCCAATGCACGAAGGCGTGCATCAAAACTAGAAGGATCATAATCTGGATCAATAGGTGAATCAGTTTCTATATCATCAAATAAGTCATCCATATTAACATCTTGTTGTGGAAGATCACCAGCTTCCTCTTCGTTTCCAGCAACACCACCATCACCACCAACACCACTAACACCAGCTTCATTAAATTGGCCAGGAAGCAGTTCCAATTTCATCTTATTAAGATTGGCATTATTGAAAATGAGATGAAGAATTGGTGCTTCATTAACAGGTTTATCAACAAGCATGTAAGTGGCTAGAACATTCATAAGATAACCGAATGGAATATCACTGTGACCCGGATGGAAACGAAATTGTATAATGGAATGACAAATCAAAGAAGGAAGACAGACCTTGATTCCAGAAGCAATAGAATGCAACACAGGAACCATGAAAAAAGTTAACTCAGTTTTATTATCGGATCGAGGATGTACATTTGAAATGAAGAAACGATGTAGTATTCTGTATTTGGGTAACAGATACTTTGCAGGGAGCGCATTCCCTTTGTGAGTCCAATGCACATCAATTTTGCATAAATCTCTAGTTAACATGCATTTTTCCGATTCTGAAGGTTTGTCGTATAAAGTATGAATCGATATTCCTTCATCATTAACAGGTATATCCATAATACCTGATATAAAATGACGGTCTACTTCAAATTTCCCTTCTCTTGTATCAATTGAAAATGTTAAATTATCAAGGGAAAAATCTGAAATGCATGCAACCATTGATTGAGCAATGGACTGGTATGCAGACCCACCCCAAAGCAAAATGTTAGTCCAACCTACAGATTCAAGAAGGGGAATGACACCATATGGAGCAATGTAATTTATATCAGCGGTATGCTCAACGATAATGTTACGGGCATACAAATCCCGTACATCTTGAGTATCATCTTCGGGTGACCGAAGATACCGTCTAGTTATTGGTTCAGATCTGGATGAAGATGGACCACGGGATGTTTTCCTTTTTCCTCTAGCATCCATATTCAAAAAGATATACAAAGAACAAGCAAGATGCACAAATGAAAGATGGGTTTTCTCTAGATCAGCAAATAGAGAGCAAACCCTTGAAAACCTCAACAAGAGATGAAATCAAACTATACTATGAATAAATCAAAGCATAGAGATCATGAAACTTCAAGAAAAATGATGAAATAGGACTTACCTTGAAGAAAAATTAAAAATCCTATGACTGGTCAAGCCACGACTCGTCGTAGGTGGGTTTGGAAATGAAGAAGGCGATTTTTCCCAAATTATATGATGTTCATGAGATCCACGACCGGTCGTGAGTGGTCCACGACCGGTCGAACCACGACTGGTCGTGTAAAACCATGACCGGTTGAGCATCGACCAAAAATGCATTTTAAATGAAAAAATTTGAAATTTAAATAATTATAATGTGAAATATAATACACTATGATACATGCAAGCAAGTATATTCAATGTAAAATGCACATACAAAGATCAAATTTCAATTTATTAAACCTGCTTTTGTCGAGCGATTTAGTAAATATATCAGCAAGTTGAGTTTCGGTTGGTATATATTCCAATGAAATGATTTTTTCTTCAACCAACTCACGAATGTAATGATACCTAATGTCAATATGCTTAGTACGTGAATGATGGATTGGATTTTTGGAAATGTTTATAGCACTGGAATTATCACAATGTAAAATCATTGAATCTTGATTAATTCCATAATCGCTTAGCATGCGTTTCATCCAAACTAGTTGAGTACATGCATATCCAGCTGCAATATATTCAGCCTCAGCAGTAGAGAGCGATATTGAGCTTTGCTTCTTGCTGAACCAAGAAACTAAACAATTTTCAATGTAAAAACAACCACCATTGGTTGATTTTCTATCATTAATATTTTTGGCCCAATCAGCATCTGAATAGCCAGCTAATTGAACATTAGTATCAAAAGGATACCAAAGTCCCAAATTTATAGAACTTGCGACATATCTAATAATCCGTTTAACAGCAGTAAGATGTGATTCCTTAGGATTAGACTGATATCTCGCACAAATTCCAACACTGAATGCGATATCAGGTCTACTAGCAGTAAGATATAACAAACTACCAATCATACTGGGATATAGTTTAGGATCGATATCTTTACCTGTAGAGTCTTTTGAGAGTCTTAATGTTGTACTCATAGGAGTATCAAAGCTCTTACCATTCTCAAATCCAAATCTTTTAACCAAGTTTGAAGCATATTTGGTCTGAGAAATGAAAATTCCATCAGGTTGTTGTTTTACTTGCAACCCTAGGAAATAGTTAAGTTCGCCAACCATGCTCATTTCGAACCTTGATTTCATTAACTCTGCAAACTCAGTAGACATGTTAGAACAAGTAGATCCATAAATAATATCATTAATATATATTTAAACCATCAAAATATCAATGTTATTCTTTTTAACAAAAAGCGTCTTATCGACACTACCTACTTGAAAGCTATGACTAAGTAAGAATTTAGTCAATTTTTCATACCAAGCCCTGGGTGCTTGTTTTAGACCATAGAGAGCCTTTTTGAGACGAAATACATGGTCAGATAATTTAGGGTCTTCAAACCCTGAAGGTTGTTCAACATATACTTCTTCATGTAGATCGCCATTCAAGAAAGCACTCTTTACATCCATCTGAAAGATTTTAAATTTTCTGAAACATGCGATGGAAATAAAAAGTCTGATTGATTCAAGGCGAGCGACTGGAGCAAAGGTTTCATCGTAATCGATGCCTTCAATCTGAGTGTACCCTTGTACAACCAGTCTAGCCTTATTTCATATAATATTTCCTAGTTCATCAGACTTATTTTTAAAGATCCACTTTGTTCCAATAATGTTTTTATCTTTAGGTCTAGGAACAAGATACCAAACATCATTACGAACAAATTGATTAAGTTCATCCTGCATAGCAACTATCCAATTTTCGTCAGAAAGTGCTTCTTTTACATTGACCGGTTCTATTTGGGATGTAAAACAAACATAATTACATATGTTCTCAAGTTGTTTGTGAGTACGAACTCCAGTGAGAGGATTTCTAAGAATTTGATTGGTTGGATGATCTTTAACAGTCCTTGGTTCAGATTCTTTTTGACTTGATGAGATATCTAGATTGTCAATAATAATAGCTTCATCATCATCTGAACATGGGGTTGGTGTATTCAAATGATCATCAATGACCACATTGATGGACTCTTGAATCACACCAGTTTTCTTATTTAGAACCCTATAAGCTCGACTGTTCAAAGAATAACCAAGAAAAATTCCTTCGTCACTCTTCGTATCAAACTTACCCAAATTTTCACGATCCCGTAAAATGTAACACTTGCTGCCAAAAACCCGAAAGTATTTGACAGTAGGTTTCTTTTCAAACCATAATTCATAAGCAGTCTTATTATCAGATTTACTGGTATAAACCTGATTAATAATATTGCATGCGGTATTAACTACTTCAGCCCAAAGATTTCTAGAGAGCTTCATACTATTCAACATAACATTAGCCATTTCCTGAAGCACTCTATTTTTCCTTTTAACTATACCATTTTGTTGCGGTGTTTTGGACGCTGAGAATTCATGTGATATTCCCTGATCGCTACAGAATTTCTCAAAACTACTGTTTTCGAATTCAGATCCATGATCATTACGGATCTTACTAACATGAGAACCTTTTTCATTTTAGATTCATTTGATGACCTTTTTCACTTCATCCAGGGTTTCAGTTTTGTCTTTTAAGAATGATATCCAAGTGAATCTTGTATAGTCATCTACGATAACCAAAATGTATTTTTTGCCTCCTCGACTCTCCAATCTGGTAGGTCCAATAAGATCCATGTGGAGAAGCCGAGTGGTTTAGATGCGGTGTTAGAGTTCACTTTCTTATGAGAACTCCTAATTTGTTTGCCCAACTGGTATTCACCACATATTTTGTCTACTTTTTACAATTTGGGTAGACCTCTAATTAGTTCTCTTTTGCTCAATCTAAATAAGTTCCGATAGTGTACATGTTCAAGGCGTTTATGCCATAATTCAGTCTCATCGGTATGGACCATGTAACATTATTGAGTAGATGAGCTAGCATTACTAACAATGTAGCAGTTTTCAGAAGTTCTGCGACCAGTTAATATAGCAGAACCCCTTTTATTAACTATCTCACAACCTTGATTAGAAAACTTTACACTATGGTTGTTATCACATATCTGAGAAATGCTTAATAGGTTGTGTTTTAAACCCTCAACATATAAGACATTCTTAAATAAGGAGAGGTTATAAAGTTGAACCGTACCTTGGCCAATAATCTTGCAATTGCTTCCATCACCAAATGTGACTGACCCGTCAATCATATCTTTAAGATCGGTGAATAAAGCTTTGTCACCTGTCATATTCCTGGAGCAACCACTATGTAGGTACCACTTTGAATGGCTTGTTGCTTTGAAAGCAGTGTGGGCAACCAAGCTGGCAACTTTAGGAACCCATTTCATAACTGTTTTGGGTTTGGGAGTATAGATGGTCTTTTTCTGTCCATTGTCGTAGGAACGACCTATAGAGTTCGACTTTAATAGCTCCTTGAGAAGATCAATAATTTTTTCAGCTAATTGATTTCGGTTTTGAAAATTAAAGTTGACATGGCCACTTTTAGGTTTTTGAAAAGTTTTGAATTTTTAGAAAAACCTTGATAGGTATTCTTTTCTTTTGAGGTCGAAGACTCTCCTTTAACAAATCTAGGAGCAATGTTCTTTTGTTTAGGAGATGTATTTTTATCATATCCCAACCCGGATCGATCGCCACATTTTCTTGATCCGGACAATAATTTTTCCAATTTCGGATCTCCTTGGGCATATCTCCATGTGTCTTTCAAACTCAGAAGAGAAGCTACCTCATTTCTGAGTTTCTCTTTTTCGGATTTCAAATCTTCAATTTGAGAGGTTTTGAAATCTAAATCATTTTTGGTTTTTTCAAAAGAATCAGAAATATGAGATTTTTCTAAGACAAGAGACTCATAATCTTCCTTAAGCTTAGAAAATTTTTCTTTTTGTAATTTAAGCTTGACAACAATTTTACAACTCTCTTTATACAGGGCATTATAAGCATCTTGAAGATCATCTTCATTATCGCAATCACTATTTAGATTTTCTTCACTAGATATATCATCATGATCTGAATAGGTGATCTTGGCTAGAGTCATAAGGGCTTTAACACCATCGCCTGACTCGGTTTCAGAATCTTCTGATTTAGAAGAGGATTCAGAATCAGATGATTTATCCCAAGTAGCCATCATGCTTTTCCTTTTCGATTTGTCCTTTTTAGGACATTTGTTAGATAAGTGCCCATACTCTTGACAGTTGTAACATTGACTATCTTTTAAGGATTTACGAGTTCTAGGTTTAGATCGTTTCTTATCATTTGATTTTTGAAAATCAACCTTTTTCTTATTTTTGAAAATTTTGTAAAACCTTTTTGCTAAAAGTGCCATATCATCTTCGGTATTTTCTGAATTCGAAGTGCTCTCTTGAGAAATATTTTTAGATGATTTGAGAGCTATTGATTTTCCTTTAGGAGCCTTAAAGGATAACTCTGTAAGACCCGTATCTTGGTCCGTACCTTTCCGTAGACTTCCGCGGTCTTACCGGTCGAATTCCGGCAACCTTCGACCCTTAAACGATATCGACGCGCGACCCTGATTCATACGTCGACAACCCGAGTCGACTCAACCCGAGACCAATACCATAGCGACCGCACCGTCGCCGTGGTTCCAATGTCGTGACTCGCGCGCCGAGTCGATACCCTGGTCAAGAGATGTGGGCCAACGTTCGGTGCGAGAAAACGCCGCACGTTGCGAAAACCAAGGGAATCTCTATGATGTGTCACATCAATCACATCAATCCCATCAATCAATCACCCATCAATCCATCACATGTCAAGTACACATCACTTTATTCCATTTTCCCAAGCAACCACAAAAGTCTTCATCACCCATACCTCTCTTACACAAAAAGCCACAAAAGTCTTCATCTCCCATACCTCTCTTACACAAAAGCCTCAAAAGTCAAGCTTTTCTTACACAACCATCACTCACCCATCCATCCATCACTCTCTCTCTCTCTCCCTTTACATCACTCTCTCTCTTTCTCTCTTTCTCATTTCAAAAATCCCAAGCAACAAGAGCCCCCACGTATGGAATTTCTCCAAATTCCTAAGCCCCAAGTGGCCCACCTTCCTACCCCAAAATCTCCCATCTCAACCCTCCATTCCTCATCTTAACCGTTGAAGTTAAAGCTAAGGTGTCAAGGAACCCCTAGGAGCGAGGAGATCGGACGGTGGGTGCCTCTATAGGGTAGTTTTCCTTATTTTTATGGTGGACCAAGTGAGGCCCACCGATCAATGGTCATTTGATAAAATCTAAGGCCCACGGGTTTTAACCCATTGCAATGCACATAAGACCCATTGGTGTGGCCCATTTACATGGCCCATTTAATGAATAAAAGGCCCATAAGATATGGCCCATTTGATATATATGTAAGGCCCAATGGGATGAGCCTACGGTCCATTGCAATGTGTAATTCCCATACAGTCTATCTAGCGCTGTTTACAAAGATCGTTCTTGGGAAGCAATGTTGGTTTGACGTCCACATTGCGAGTGTAATGTTGGTTGGATGTCCACATTACGACTCTCCTTAGGGCCCATTACTGGGCCGTACTTATCGTGTATAGGTCGTCCAGGTCCATCTGCATTATAAGATAGTTCATGTTCCATGACTCATGATCATACGCATCATATGTATGCTTGACGTGAGAGTTGTCTGATCATAGCATTTGCCTTCGGGCAGGTTATTTATGGGCTCCCGATTAGGCGGTGTTGCCCTACATGAGCGCACGATATGCGCAGGATTGGTTGCATGACTGGATAGCGTGATTCATGCATTCCGCATTTGTGTGACATGGTTATTATACGCCCTAATGACATCGGGGCTGTAGCCTCCACAGACAGATCATGGTTGGCAGGATTGGATACCGAAAATCTTATTCTGCATGGGGTACTATAGATATCCCTGGGTGAAAGTCCCTAAACCCTTATGGTACCAAGAGGTTGCTCCAAAGTCTAGACCGAGTGGGTAGATGAGCGCTGAGTGCCGAATACCAGACGGTTACGCTCTCCACTGTGTCGTGGTCGGTCGGAAGGGGGTGCGGCCTTACCCGCCCGAGTGTAGGGGGCAATGCTAGGCTGAGTCTGACTAGCTCGAGGAATGGGTCCGCTATCGATGAGTCGAGCCCGATATTGGCAGACGGATAGTGTGGTCTCTTCCACTTATCGTATTGCGCGCGATGTGGCGGCAATCTGGTTTAGAGTGTACTAGACCCCGGTGATATTCCATATTTTGAGCTGTATTGATATGTGGACATAGATGAGGATCTGTATGCTTGAGCTGCATTGCACATCCCATGGCCTTGGGATGGCCGATACCATTCATGTCTTGCATCGCATAAGCCTTGGTACGACTCATGATATTATAGATCCATCTGCATATTCCGCTTTACTTTGACATTGCATGTTCATATTACTACTTTGCGCACACACTTTCACCACCCTCTAAGCTTTCTGTAAGCTTATGCATGACCGTTGCGTGCAGGTGACGTTGGATTGCAGCAGCGCTGAGGCAGGAGCACGTTGCAGTGTTTTGGAGTTTTTGTTCTACACCACTGTATTTCCCTTTATGCTCATTGTACTCGTAAAGTTTTTGATCATAGTGGAAATGTAATGGAGTTCTTGGTTGTTGTTTGTGGGTTATGCCTTTGGTTATGCTTATTACATATCAAACTGAGGTTTAAAATCCTCCTCGTAGCATCCCAGGATTGGAACCTAGCGAATGGGAGCTAGGATCCGAGAATGGGGTTCTACGGAGGCTGTCGGCGTCGGATTCGGTGATCGAAAATTTTGTGAGCCCGGTTTTCGAGTTTAGGGCGTGACAAACTCATAGGTTTGAAGTGAACCAACTAATTCCTCAACCCTCATGGTATCCGTATCATGAAGTTCCTGAATCGCGGTCACTTTAGAATTGAACCATTCAGGAAGTGAACGTAGTATTTTTGCGCACACTTTACTTTCAGGGATTTTATCACCAAGACCCCACATAGAGTTCACTATGTCATTCAATCTAGTGTAGAAGTCCATAAACATCTCATTCTCCTCCATATGAATTTCTTCAAATTTAGTTGTGAGGAGTTGGACTTTAGATTTCTTGACAATAGAAGTACCCTCGTGTGTCATTTCTAATATATCCCATGCTTGTTTTGCATTTCACAAGAGATGATTCTTTTGAATTCATCTGGTGATAATGCACAAGTAATTGCATTTAGTGCTTTTGCATTAGCACTACTTTCACTTTTCTGAAGTGTGGTCCAAAGAGAATAAGCTGTTATTTTCATAGTTTTTGAACCATCGTCATTAGCAACTTCAGTAATAGGAGGGTTCCATTCATTCACTGTGGCCAGCCACACACTTTCATCCAAGGATTTGAGGAAGATCCTCATCCTAGCTTTCCAATAGGCATAGTTTGTGCCATTAAAAGGTGGTGGCCTAGTGACTGATAGGCTATCAAAATTTGACATCTTAATATAGCTTAGATCGTTAGCTCAGGAAATAAATCCAATAAATAAACAATAAGCACGAGCTATTAGTCTCTGATACTACTTGAAAGGGCCTAGCTATATGCCCTAGAGGGGGGGTGAATAGGGCAATGCCAAATAAAATTAATAACAGCGGAATAATAAAAGAATTAAAGCACAATGCTTAATATAAAACAATTGCAATAGCCTAGAATAAGGAGATTGATACTTTATCAGTTCTAAGGACAACCTTACACCAAAAACCAGAGGTTTAAGGTAAGACAACCTTATTTCTAGAACGTCCTTGTATCACAAACCAAAGAGGAATAATAAGCAATGAAATCAAAATAACTTGCAGAAAATAGATTCTAAGTTATTACAACATTCATCCATACTTTGCTTGAAGTGATTACAACATTCATCCACAAACACAAATCACAAAACTGAATAAATAAAGGAATGAAAGAATAAAGCACATCCACAACACAACAATATATAGTGGTTTGCCTGTGTGTACACCAACTGTTATCCAACAGCCACACAGATTGCTACTCCACTCCTAATATCCTCACACAGGGGATATTAGCATGCACTATCAAAATAGGTTTCACAGGTTCACCTAAAACCTTCACAATCATGTTTTTGATCTCAGGCTTATACAATCTAAAAACCCCACAATCTGAGTTTTCTGGATCTCCTCAGATAACTAATATAATGAGATTTTTCTGGCGAATCTCAAACAAAAACTAGAGAAAGTAAATTACAAAACGTGTAAAATACCTGAATCACCTTTTGATGAAGTCCGGTAGAACCAATCGGAGTAGTAGTTCGATTCGACGTTCAAAGTCCAATACTCACTTTAAGAATGGTTCTAAGTCTAATTGATTTTAGATCAAATGGGCTAGATCTATTTGATTTTGTATCCAGAAGAAGGAATAACAGAAATTCTCCTTTTCTAATAAGATTGGAATGTAGATCAAAATCAAATAAGAATAAGCTAGCAAAATGAATATTAAATAAGCACAAAGCAGCTTAAAATAAACACAAACTTAACTCAGAGAATAGCCTAAAGAATGCTTGAATAGAATTGATTTGAAGTGCTAAAACTCTGAAGTTCGTGCTCAATTTATAGACCGAAAAATCCCGTCTACGACTGGTCTTAGGATCCTAGGACTGGTCGTAGCTCCAAATATTTTTGAAAGATTTTGGCGGGATTTGATTTTCAGTTCCACGACCGGTCGAGGGTGGTCTACGACCGGTCGTGGGCCATCTACGACTGGTCGTGAGACACCTACAACCGGTCGTAGGACCCCAAAAATGGTTGCTGGAATTTGTGTCGTAGGGCTACGACCGGTCGAAGGATGAGTCGTAGAACTCACAAGACTGGTCGTAGGATGTCCAGGACTGGTCGTAGGACAGCTAGAAAGATCTGAAAATCTTTAACTACCTAGGATTGGTCCTGAAAAACCTAAGACTGGTCGTAGCAAAGCTAGGACTGGTCTTGAAGTCCCTAGGACTGGTCTTAGAACACTCCAAACAAGCATATAAAGATATATGAGTTATGTATCCGGAATGACCTACAATAAAGCCTATCCTAAGGTCAATCTAAGGTCAAACAAACCTTAAAAGTGAGATGGACATTGAAATTCTGTACACTCAGATGACCCTTAAGAGAAGCTTGTGAATATTCAAAACTTGTAGTAGGCCTTCATAAGCTTGATCTTGACTTCACAAAGTCTTCTAGTAAGCTTGAACTTGATCAACCCTTGAACATACAACCTTGAAAACTTCTATTCTTGATTTCTTCATCAAGACTTGAAAACTTTCTTCTTTTAAGATCTTGACTTGAAATGTGATGTCTTGATATGTCTTGATTGCAATGACTAGTCTTCAAACATAAAACACAAGATATACAAGACATAAATATAGGTTTTGGCATCATAAAATTTGACAATTAAAGGGATATGAAATCATAGCACTTACAACAATGCCCCCTACCCTCGGGCGAGTAAGGCTACACCCCTTTCCAACCGACCATGATACAGTGGGAGAGGCGACCTCCTGGTATTCGGCCCTCGTTCGCCCATATATACACTCAGTCTCGACGTTAGAGTCATCCTCTGATACCATCAGGTTTAGGGATTTTCTCCCAAGGACATTTATGGTCCCCCGATGCTTAGTAACAATAATTTCGATGTCCATTCCAACCACCCACGATGTGTCTATAGAGGTTATAGCCTTGATGTCGCTAGGGCATATAGTAATCACAATCACACAAATGCAAAGTGCATGAGTCATGTAGTCTAATCATGCATCAATTCTACACATACCGTGCGCTCATGTGGGGTAACTCTACCTATCAAGGAGTCCCATAAACCAACTACACTATGGCTTATGTGATGACCAATCATACATTGTAACAAACATACAGATGATGCATATGGGTATGTATCATAATGCTATGTTGTCACAAACTCATAATCGGCAACAGTAGCTGGTATCGGCAATCGACACCAATAATCAGCATCGATAATCAACCTCAACGCAAGGAGGGATCCATAAATGGATAGTCGATGATGGATCAGTTAAAATCGATGGGGCCCAAGCATTTGGGTTAACCCATTAGAGAATGATGAGAATGGGCCTAACAAGGCTTAAGGGAAGGTCACAATGTGGACATCCAACCTATTCATAAGTTAATATAGAGATAAATGAAATGATAACAAATATCAGGTTAATTGAAAACTATTACAGACCTTAGGAGTTTGAACGATGGATGTCACAATCCACTATTAAAATGGTGGGGTCCACTTGAACTTTAGATTTGACCAATCCTCTTGCTCATGCCATAAAATGATATCTTAATATGGTTGGACGATTTGGATACAACATATGCATCATAGTGGGTCTCATAGATAGACAACGTGGATGGAATAGGTGGGACCCACGGAACTTACCACCATCTGTACAGCAACTAGTGGTGAGGTCCACATAGCTGGACGATGTGGATTACACCCACACATGTAGTAGGTCCTACGCACCTTACTGGCATCAATAGAGTGCAGGTATATATAGCTGTTGTACTTGCAACCTCTGTTGCTTTTTTAAACGCAGAGGTGGGTCCCATGTAGGGCCCACCACAACATTTCCTCAGCATAGTATATTATATTATAATATAATATATAATATATCATATTATATATTATATTATATTATATTATATTAATAAATTAATATATTATTAATAAAATCACAACGTCCAGGCCCTGGATGACCTGGATGGATGCATACACCAAGGTGGCCCTACACGTGGGGTGGGTCCCACCGTCCAGGGACAGTGGATGCCCTGCACGTATCACGGTGTGGCCCAAATAGATAGGTGGATGACATGGGTGGGTCCCACAGACCTCACTGTCCGTTCACACCTCGTTGTTAGCCACCCCCACCTTCACTCACACCTCACTGTCAGCACACACTCCACTGTCAGTCGCACTTCACTAGTGAAATGAGGTATCTTCCACTCAGTCTACCACCAGAGTTATGGGTCTGGGTGTGGGTTAAAATACATCAAGAAGGGCCCCACCCACACGTGTGGGGTGGCCACGTCCTAGGTGGAATGTTGGGATGACATATAAACATCATGGTGTGTCCCACATGGATGGGGTCCACTAGTAGATGACACATGGATGTAAACCTCATGGTGGGCCACACACCTCATCATCATCATCATTACATTACAAAAAGAAAAGAGAGAGAAAGATAAAAAAAAGATATGGGATGGTGGTGGAGGGACCCCACCACTATGGGCCTTCCATGATCACAATACATACATAAAAATGGGTCCTATCACAAGTGGTCCTTCTAATAGCAAATCAACTATGGATCACCCACCTATTGGCCTCCTTCTTGCTCCCTTAACCTCCTAGCTCCTATGCTTAACTTTTAATGGTGAATGATGGAGTTTTGATGATGGGGATGAGAGATTGGGTGGTAAAGAAGTGGGCCACACTTGCTTGCTCTTGGAAGGGTTAGACGTTTGGAATTTTTTTGTGGCTTGGAAATGAGTTTGAAAAATGAGAGAGGGAGAGGTGATAAATTGATAAGAGATGGGTGTTGTAAGGTGTCACGCCCCAAACTCAGAAACCCGACTCACAAAATTCCCGATCGCCGAATCGGCGCCGATAGCCTCCGTAGAACCCCATTCTCGGCTCTTAGCGCCCATTCGCCAGGTTCCGATCCTGGGATGCTACGAGGAGAATTTTCAACGTCAGTTTGATTCGTAATAAGCATAACCAAAGGCATAACCCACAAACAACAACTAAGAACTCCATTACATTTTCACTATGATCAAAAACTTTACAAGTATAATGAGCATAAAGGGAAATATAATGGTAAAGAATAAAAACTCTAAAACGATCTGCAACGTGCTCCTGCCTCAGCGCTGCTGTGAGCTAACGTCACCTGCACGCAACGGTCGTGCATAAGCTTATAGAAAGCTTAGAGGGTGGTGAAAGTGTGTGCGCAAGGTAGTAATATGAACATGTAATGTCAGAGTAATGCAGAATATGTAGATGGATCCATAATATCATGAGCCGTACCAAGGCTATGCGATGCAAGACATGAATGGTATCGGCCATCCCAAGGCCATGTGATGTGCAATGCAACTCAAGCATACAGATCCTCATCTATGTCCACACATCAATACAGCTCAAATATGGGATATCACCGAGGTCTAGTACATTCTAAACCAGATTGCCGCCACATCGTGCGTAATTAGGTAGGTGGAAGAGACCTCATTATCCGTCTACCAATATCAGGCGCGACTCGTCGATAGCGGACCCATTCCTCGAGCTGGTCAAACTCAGCCTAGCATTGCCCCATACACTCGGGCGGGTAAGGCCGTACCCCCTTCCAACCAACCACGACACAGTGAAGAGCGCAACCGTCTGGTAATCGGCACTCAACGCTCATCCACCCACTCAGTCTAGACGTTGGAGCAACCTCTTGGTACCATAAGGGTTTAGGGGCTTTCACCCAGGGATATCTATAACACCCCATGTAGAATAAGATTTTTGGTATCCAATCCTGCCAACCACAATACGTCTGTGGAGGCTACAGCCCTGATGTCGTTAGGGTGTACAATAACCATATCACACAATGCGAAATGCATGAATCACACTATCCAATCATGCAACAAATCCTGCGCGTATCGTGCGCTCATGTCGGGCAGCACCGCCTAATCGGGAGCCCATAAATAACCTGCTCAAAGGCATATGCTATGATCAGTCACCTCTCATATCAAGCATACATATGATGCGTATGATCATGAGTCATGGAATTATACTAACATGTATAATGAGATGAACTATTCTTACAATGCAGATGGGCCTGGACGGCCTTTACATAATAAGTACGGGCCTAATAATGGGCCCTAAGGAGAGTCGTAATGTGGACATCCAACCAGCATTACACTCGCAATGTGGACATCAAACCATCATTACTCCCAAGGCATGATCATCGCAAATATCGTTACATAAACCGTGTTGGGCTCACACATTGCAATGGACCTTAGGTACATCCCATTAGGCCTTAAATACATCCAATGGGCTCTATCATATGGGCCTTTTATTCATCAATGGGTCACATCAATGGGCCACACCAATGGGCTTTAAGTGCATTGCAATGGGTCAAAACCCATGGGCCTTATTCAAATCAAATGGGCCTAACCCATAGGCCATATTCAAATCAAATGGGCGTAACCCATAGGCCTTCTTATAAGTCAAATGGGCCTAACTCATGGGTCTTAAATAAATCAAATCGGCCTAATCCCATGGGCCCTTTTTATAATCAAATGGGCCTAACCCATAGGCCTTTTGTAAATCAGATGGGCCTAACCCATAGGCCTTAAATAAATCAAATGGGCCTAATCCATAGGCCTTTTGTAAATCAGATGGGCCTAACCCATACATAGGTGACCCACTTGATCACAGGTGGTCACATTTTTCAAATCATGCCTTAAAATAATCTTTCCAAGTGGATGAACGGTCTGGATGCATCACATGCATCATGACGGGGTCCACAGAGTTTGGACGGTGCACCTGCATCACCATGGGCCCCAGCACCACCGTCCGTGGGACGGATGAAATACATACATCGTGATGGGCTTCCACTGGCCGTCCAGCGGCTGATGGATGGCGTTAATAAAATGCATACATTAGGGTGGGCTCCACCGTCCTCCTGGACGGTGGAGGCAAGGCACAAGCATCACTGTGGGTTCCCGTGTGGGGCCCACCATAGTGTATATTTTTTATCCAAACCGTTCAAAGGTCACACGGACCCCGGGTAAAGGAAAAACTCAAATTTCGTCTTGATCTAAAACTTATATGGCCCAATAGGAAGGTTTCAATGGTAGATGTACATTCACACTGTTTCCTATGATGTGGGCCACCAGAGCGTCGGATGGGGCCAATATTTGGAGGGGGCCCACTGCTGGGGGTGGCCCACCTTCTGGACCGGTCGGATGGCAAATGAACATCATGGTCCAGCCGTGGGTCCCTGCTGGATGCCACCCGCACGCCTGCTGCAGCGCAGGCGCTGCGTGCGCTGGTTTGACACCAGCAGGAGCTGCTGCTCCAACCTTCCTCTCTCTCCTCTTTTATGGAATTTCTGTGGTTTTTCACAGGTGGGGCCCGTATCAAGTTAATCCAATCCGTCCATTGGATTCTTCAGCTCGTAATAAATCAAAAGAGACCAAAGTTTGGGATTTTTAGGTGCGAAAACAACATTAGACGTTCTTCCAATGGTAACCACCAAAATTTCCTATGCTATGGCCCACCAGATACTCAGATCATCCCCATTCTTCTACCCAACGGCTAAAATGATATTGGTGAGAAGATAGACGGCTTGGATTGAACACATACAATAAGGTGGGGCCTATGAGAGTGGGTCACCTTTGAACTTTAAAAGGACAAGCTCATATTTGTTTTTAACCCACGTCCAGGGAACGTCCAGCGTCCCTAGACATAATTCATGCATTTAGGTGGGCTCCAGCTAGGGATGTGGGCCACCAAGGTAGGGATTGGAGAGCATGGGAGACATATATCAAGGTGGGGCCCATCCAAGTGGGCCACACAAACCTATTACATAAAACAAAACAAAATAAAATAAAATAAAAAGAAATAAAAAGGGAGAGAGACATGGAGAGTGGTACACGCTTTGTGATGGAGGGCTCCGCCACTATGAGTCCTTCCTTGAAGAAATTATACAATCGGATGGGTCCTTTAACATATGAGACCACCAAAATTTAAAATCAACGGTGGGGATCCTTTCCCCACCAATATGGATGGTCTAAATGACCTTTCAAAAGAAAATAAACATCATGATGGGGTCCATGGAGAATGGCCCCATCATGGAATGATCATGATGATTCTAGTGGGCCATCGACCACATCTTAGGGTCCCAAGTGAGATCCAAACCATTGATCGATTGGCCTCACTTGGCCCATCTCAAAAACATGAAAAACTAGCATAATCTAGCACCCACCATCCGATCTTCTTGCTCCTAGGGTTTCCTTAGCACCTTAGCTTAGACTTCAATGGAGGAGATGGGGAATGGATGGTTATGATGGGAGATGATGGAGTAGGAAAGTGGGCCACTTAGAGCTTTAGAAGTAGGGGGAGAATTCCATACGTGGGATCTCTTTTTTCTTGGAGATTTGAAATGAGAAAGAGAGAAAGAGAGAGAGTTTTAAAGGGAGAGATGGATGGATGGATGAATGATGGTTGTGTAAGAAAGTCTTGACTTTTATGGCCTTTTGTGTAAGAGAGGTATGGGCTTTGTAAGAAAAGCTTGACTTATGTGGTTGCTTGGGAATGGGTAAAAGGTGATGTGTACTTGACATGTACTTGACATGTGATGGGTTGATTGATTGATGGATTGATGGGATTGATGTGACACATCGTAGAGATTTCTTTGGGTTTCGTAACGCGCGACATTTCCTCACACGGAACGTCGATCTACAACTCTTGACCAGGGTATCCCATCGGCGCGCAAGTCACGGCATCGGAACTGCAGCACGGCGTGGTCGCTATGGTACAGAACTTAGGTCGAGTCAAAACAGGTTAACGTCATATGAATCAGGGTCGCGCATCGATAATGGTTAAGGGTCGAAGGTTGCCGGAATTCGACCGGTAAGACCGCGAAAGTCTACGGAATGGTACGGACTAAGATACGGGTCTTACATAAGGAAAGGAGATAGAGAGGTATGGGTGTGTTTAAATTTTTATAAAAGAGGGATGGGTAGGGGAGAGAGAGAGTTGACTTGTGGAAAAAGAAGGAATGCATGTTGGTACTTAAGGTATGGTGTGTACTTGATTGATTGATAGGACATGTTGTAGAGATTCCCTCAAAATTCTCAATACACGGCGTTTCTTCGGAATGAATGCAGGCCCACATCTCCTGGCCCGAGTATTAGATCGATGCGCGAGTCACGGCGTTGGAACTGCGACGACGGTGTGGTCGCTAGGGTATAAGTTTCGAGTTGAGCTGAATTTAGTATGCATGTCTCAGCTTAGGATCATACACAAATGTCGGATATAGGTTGAGGGTTGCCAAAATTCAATCGGGAGGACTGCAGAAGCCTATGGAACAGTACGGACTAGGATACGGGTCTTACAACAATCCACCCATTTTTTTATGGCACTCGCATGCTTTGCAGAATTCATTTGTATCCTTAAACGTCATGGGCCAGTAAAAGCCACACTGTAGAATTTTCATTGTGGTTTTCTTGACCAAAAAGTGGCCCCCACAAGCATGGGAATGACATAAGGAGATTATGCTTTGATGTTCCTTATCTGGCATATATCTCCTTATGATCTGATATGGGCAGTATTTGAATAAGTTTAGGTCATCCTAGATATACTTCTGTATTTCAGTGAAAATTTTCTTTTTATCTTGCTTGGTCTAATGTGTTGGCATGATACTTAGAAAGATGATCGGCCATTATGTTTTCTACTCCTTTCTTGTCATGGATTTCTATATCAAATTATTGGAATAGTAGGATCCATCGCAATAATTGTGGCTTAGCATCCTTCTAAGAAAGAAGGTACTTCAATGCTGAGTGATCTGTGAATACTATGATCTTGGATCTAATCAAGTAGGATCTAAACTTGTCCAGTGTAAAGACTAGGACTAAGGGTTCCTTCTCCGTAGTCAAATAATTCATCTGGGCAAAGTTCTACTTGCATAGTAGATCAGATAGGGATTTTTCTCCTTCCTCTAACCTAACACTGCCCCAATAGCATAATCGCATGCATCACACAATCTTAAAAAGGAGGTTCTAGTCGGGTAGCTGCATGTTTGGAGTACTAGTCAACATGCCCTTAAGCTTTGAGAAAGATTTTTGGATTCTTCCGACCACTTAAATGGAATGTCCTTTTGAAGTAGATTACATAAGGGATAAGATATCTGATTGAAGTCCCTTATAAGTCTTCTATAAAAACTTGTGTGTCCCAAGAATGAACGCACAATTCCCTTCTAACCATAAAGTGACACATTTCCCAATTAATCACTTGTTCTTCTCTTTACATGTTTTAAAATTTCAAAGCAATCACTAAAATATGAACTAAATACAGAGAAGTCATCCATGCCCCACAATGTCTAATACTGTACTTAACATGCATAGCTGGAATGTGGTGGGGGCATTATATAGTTTGAATGGCATCCTTCGGTATGTGAAACTGCCAAAAGAACCTATAAATGTCATCTTCTCTTGGTCTTTAAGGGCTATCTCTATTCGGTTATAACCTAAATAACCATCTAGAAAACATTAGTAGGAATGACCGGCTAACCATTTTAAGATTTGGTGACAAAAGGTAAAGGAAAGTGGTCTTTCCTAGTTGTTAGTGCACTCATTTTTACACCCTAGTTTGTCAATCACGAGAGTCATTGTGTTGTAAAGTTGGTTGAGTCTTTGGAAAGTGAAGATTGAAGGCACAGTGGAGCAGAAGCATCAAGGCAACAAGAACAGGTAAATAAGTGGCCTTAATGATCCAAAACAACCTTATAGCCTTTAGATGATCTTGACCCAATAGCTATATTAATTTGATCATCTCTTAGCCTTAGGAAACTAAGAAACACAGTATAAACAAGCCTAAAAGATGTGCGAATCTGCTATAAGATAGCCCAAAATAGCAAATCATGTGTGATGTTCGATAGTATTGAAGACATGCTCGATGACATCGATCTAGAGTCGAGGATGTACTGCAATCAAACTTGATTTCTCCTTGGAATTCTCAATGACATCAAGGTCCCTTCGATGGTGACATTGAAGTCTCCTTGATGGCATCGATTGAGATCCAGAGATTGTACAACAAGGTTTGTGGATATTTTCCCGATTTTCTAGACGACATCGAAGCACCTTCAATATCATCAAAGCTTGATGTTTGATATAATTGAAGGATAGTTCGATGACTTCGAAACTGGTCCAATATGTCCAGCAAGAAAAGATCATATTGTCTAGATTTTTTGATAACATCAAGGAGATCTTCGATGACATCGAACGAGCCGTTTTCTCAAATTTTTTTATTTTTTATTTTTTTTACTGTTAGAGGTCGAACAGTTTATAAAGGGCATTCAGTTTTTGGGCTTAATGATGGGTTTTTGGAGCAACCAGAGGTAAGTTGATCCCATATGCATATCCCTCACTCCTTTCCTCCATTCTAATGAGTTTCAAGCATCTCTCTTGAGATTTCGATTCTAATGAGGATTCTAAACTCACCATTGGAGATTTACTTGAACTCCTCCATTTCCTAGAGATTGGACTTAAACATCTTGATAAACTATTGTCCCAGTCTTTTAAGAGACCCATCTTGTTGAATTCCCTAAGAAATCAACTATCCATTAGTTATAAGAGATTTAACCCACTCCCATCACCATGGTCATCTTAAAGAAGAATTATATGTAAGGAGATTGATCATAGAGCTGAAGGTTGGGATGGAAAAATCCCTTTCTCCCCAATCGCTAAGTGTGACTCAATCCTTTACATGACTTTTGTAAGATCTTGTAATGCTTGAAGTGTGCCTTAATTGAAGCACTCTTTAATTTGCATGATTTTTTAAACTGGATAATCTTAAGGTTTCTTTTGATTAAGAAGTTGTGTAATGTAACACCCTGGTTCCCGAAACTCGAGTAGACTACTCATTTTTCAAAAACCCGAGTGTTAACTTTTAACGGTGGCTCAAATTTCACGTACACATTTTTTTCTTTATCAGAGTTAGTAAACTAGCGGAATAGAAGCAAATCAAGTATAAGAGGGAGTCCAAATATACATAACCAAATATTTCAAGTGGTTGTCGAAAACTTATACAAACCAATGTCTTAACATTTAACAAAACATGACAGTACAAATTAAAAACAAATGAAATCAAGAATAGAGAGTCGCAAGATCATCTAGCTCCTCTTATTCCACATAAACATCGACATGCACACTATTCTCATCTCCTACACACTGAATACGGTTTGATAGCGTCAATGGCTATCCTAATGAGGTATAAACCCCAAGATTTATTGTATCATCAAGATAATTAAGCATAGTTGTTAAGAACAGTATATAACAATTATTTCACAATGATTATCATAGTAATCAGATAAGGTTTATCAGATAAGAAATCATTAAATAAATTCCATTAAGATAATCTTGTTTAAATGCATGGATGCATGCGCATCCTCACAGACCTGGGTATACACATCCAGCTGGCAGAAAGGTCGCCTAAGAAGAACTAGACGCCTAGAAAAGTACTCAAAGGTACACCCTAAGGAGAACTACCCACCAGGAAAAGACCACACAATAAGGACACCCAAGCTGGCCTAGCTTCCCAAAAGAGTACTCTATGTACGTCTAAGGAAAACTAGACACCCGAAGAAGTCCATGCGAAAAGGACAGCCAATGGTAGTCAAGTGCATGTTGTTCACAACCCCAAGTGTAGGGATGCAATGTAGTAATAATCTCGGTGAGACTGAGGTCGAATCCACAGGGATTAATCTCATGTGTTTTCTGAAAGCAACTAGGAGAAGAACTAGAAAAAGATGAAAATCTAAATATGGAAATATAGAGAGTAATTATGAGAGATTTAATGAAAAACTAAAGAAATTCAAAGGTGGGAAACTAGGGTTTCTAAGGATCCACTTGTAGAGATTAGGGAGATCTATGCTTGATTCAAGTCACACAATTGGAATCTAAGTCCCATCCTTTCCATTTGGAAGATATCTCAGTAAAATCAAATCTGAACTTCCTTTAACCTAGTTCTCAATAGATGAGAGGTGTGAGAACTGGAAGTGATTCCATCACAAAACCATGCCCAGGAGATAAGGAAAATAACATGATTTACCAATCCCATAACCAATTTGGGAGAATCATGAAGATTAGAAGGATTTCATCACCCAACCATGCCCATGAGACGATGGTGAACAACAGGATTTCTTAATTTCACCATCTCAATACAAGAAAAGAACATACTCAAATCTATTGCAGATCTATTGTGATTTGAGTCATAACAAACCATTAAAAACTGGAAGTATTCCTTATAATCAAACTAGAATCAAAGAGAGTTCAATATAAATATGAATCAAAGCAATAGAAACATCCCATCAGGCTACAAGCTTCACCTCTTAGCCCTAGCTAAGAGGCTTAGCCAACCATAGACATGATTGACTAAAATCTCTTAATAAAAACATAAAAATAACTAAGGAAAGGAAGAAAAAAAAATCTTGGTGATGGCTTCTCCATGCTTTTACTCCACTCCTCCAACCCTAGATGATGCCTAAGAGTACCCTAGGGATCCCTATTTATAGTTTTAGGCCTTAAGCTTTCACACCAAATTGGAAATTTCTGGAAACCGCTTTAAATTTTTACACTTTGTGTGTTGGCTGCGTATTCAGGACTGGTCAAGGACATCCCTCAACTGGTCGAGGGTCAACTTCGATCGGTTGAGGGTTTCCTTCAACTGGTCGAGGATGACGAAATTTTTGAATATTTAGTTGCTAGAGTTTGAGTCAAGGAACCTAGACCAATCGAGTTTCGACTAGTCGAGAGTTGTCTAGGATTGGTCATGCGTAGCCTGGACTAGTCGAGCAGAGGCCAGGATTGGTCAAGCCAAAGCCAACTAGTCGAAGATGGATGATTTTCACTTCAAAACTCTGATTTTTTTCATTCATGACTTAAATTTCCTGGATCTTCAGTGTGTGCATTTTTCATTCTTAGCTTCATCAGATCCAATCTTGGCTTTGGTGAATCTTGAGCGTTAAATCTATGCTTTTAGCATCCTTTTCAATACAAGCTCTTGAATTCACTTTGCAACACAAACATGATTAAAATAGAACATTAAACATTATCATGTTCATAAAATCAAGTAATAGATGGGGTCCAATATGCAATATTTGACCCTCAACACAATCCCCAACTACCATTATGCTAGTCCTGAGCAAAGTATACAAAAAATGAACTTTAATGCGCGATGTTCAAACATTTTTCAGAAAATGATCTTTTGTGTAGTCAAGTATGAATAAGTAGACTTAAGATGAGAAATTAAGATTTTAAAAACCTAGAGTTGAATCACATAAACAATCAATCAAATAAGTCATTTATCCATTAGGTCAAAGCATGGTTTGCATATCAAGTTTTTCATAGTGTTCACTGAAAATATTATCTTTTCATAATGTTAGTCATGCTCATCACTTCAAGATTGGTTAAAAACACAAGTACTGATTCTGAACTTATCCCATTTTCCTTCTTTTCCCATTTTTTGATTTTATATCAACGGTCATTTGTATTCATTCAATATTTTAATCTTTTTTTTTCTAAACATTACATCCATTTCAAAGACATTTTTCATTCCCCTCAAAGATGTTGTCATTCTTCATTCTTTATGACCTCTTTGTCGATCACGTATTTTTTAACTGGTTCTTTCTTCTTTTAAGGTGGATAAAATTCTTCAGACTCAGTTCTCAATATCTTTCAATGATCATCATGCTAACAATTAGAAATTATAGTACTATTCATAAAAAATAATTTGAATAACATAATATTCAAACTTACTCTTAATCGATTGAATGTAAGAACCATAAGTGATAGGTTAGTTGCTCCAATTCCAACAATTCAAAATTTGATTTCTATCTTATCTTCATACTTAAAACAGTCTTAAATAACAACTTATCGCTTTTCAAACAGTTAAACATTGAATTTTTAAAATTTTTTTATAAATTTTGCTCAAAACTGAGAAATTACTGATTAATTTACCTAATCTCCCATCCCCAACCTAAAATCTACATTGTCCTCAATGTAAAAGAAATAAACATGATCTGAAAAAGTGATAGTACCTGATGAAGAGATCTTGCGGCCTTTTCTAAAGGATCTCAGCGTGAAGGTGGGTTAGCACAGGAATTAATAAATTGAAAACAAACTATCCTAAAATGGTGGAAGCAAACTATCCCAAGCAACATAAAGTCGACTTTAAACCTAAATACACCATCAGACTAGGAGATCAATTTTGATAAACAGAATCATTCAGAGGTATGGACATGTCCTCTGAATCAAATTTCTCAACAAATGGTTTTAATCGATGTCCATTTACTTTAAACTCATTGTCATTGTTTGGATTTTGAATCTCGACAGCCCCATGAGAATAAAAATTAGTAATAGTGAAAGGGCTGGTCCAACGAGATCAAAGTTTACTTGGAAAGAGATGTGACCGAGAATTGTACAAGAGGACCTTTTGACCTAGTGTGAATGATTTTCAAAGAATGTGTTGTTCATGAAACACTTTTATCCTATCCTTGTAAATTCTCGAGTTCTCATATGCATATTCTAAATTTCTTTAAGTTCATTCAACTGAAGTTTATGTAGTGAGATAGCGTTGTCCAGATTAAAATTCAATTTTTTGATCGCTCAATAGGCTCTATGTTCCAACTCTACAGGTAAGTGGCAAGCCTTCCTATAGACAAGTCTAAAGGGAGAAATTCCAATGGGGGTCTTAAATGCAGTACGATAGCCCATAAGGGATCAGTCAATCGAATTGACCAATCCCTTCGGTCGAGGTTAACCGTATTTTTCAAGATATGTTTAATTTTCCTATTAGAAATCTCAGCTTTCTCACTTATTTGTGGGTGGTATAGAGTGATCGCTTTATAAGAGATGTCATATTTCTTCATTATGTTCGTAAATGGCCTATTACAAAAATGTGGGCCCCCATCACTAATGATGGCTCGAGGTGTTTCGAACAGGGAAAGGATGTTCTCTTTTAAAAATTTAATGATCTTTTGATGGTCATTATTCCAGCAAGGAATCGTTTCGACCCATTTAGTGACATAGTTTACGGTGAGCAAAATATATAAATTTTCAAAGAATTGGGAGAATGGTCCCACAAAATCAATGTCCCAATAATCAAATGCTTCAATAATCAAAATGGGGTTTAAAGGCATCATATTTCGATGAGACAATGCTCCCAACTTATGACAACACTCAAGCTTCGCAAAACTCATAAGTGTCCTTAAACATAGTCGGTCAGTAAAAGTCGCACGGTAGAATTTTGGCCATGGTCTTTTTAGAAGAAAAGTGACCACAACAGGCCTGAGAGTGACAAAAGGAGATGACACTTTGGTGTGAAATAGCGGTGAAGATCGCTTTAGTTAAAGTAGGAATATGCCATTATGTCCTAGAGGGGGGTGAATAGGACTTTTTAAAGTTTTTTGGGTTTATTTAATAATCCTATTGCACTAATCCTAACAATAGGCACTAATCAGGATTACTCAAATATAACTATACTGGCTTCCAAGCCAGGTAAAGGATCCAATCACAAACTATTAAAGAAGTGAACAATATGTAACCTAGTTTATGATGGATATGGCTGTGTATGTGTGTGAGGTGTGATCTCAGATATACAGATATGAAAATATTGAAGTAAATCACACAAACAAAAGAATAATAATTGCAAACACAATTATTTTTATAGTGGTTTGACTACTTTTCTACTCCACTCCCGGTAACCACCTCAACCCTTGAGTGTATCGGATTTCACTAAGGAGGTTTCATAGAATTTCACCTCAAACCTAAGGTTTTAAATCAGGTTCAACTTCAACCTTTACAACTTACACTGAGGTTGACTGTTTATGCTCTCACGAGTAAGGGTCAACACAACGCACTCACTGTTAGGCCCACTGGCCAAGGATCTTCCATAAGACCCTAACAAAGGTTTCACACTGTTCACCTCAAACCCAAGGTTTTAATTAGTTCACCTTTAACCAGATATTTATGCTCTCTACAGAGTAAAGGTCCACATAATGTACCCACCACATACACTCCCGCCCGAGGCCTCCTCGAGGACTTGCAAGGGTAAGAAACACCTTAGATCCAATCCTACAAAGAAATGATCAAAGGGTCCTTTGGACTCTAGTTACTTACAGATAAGTGGATGAGTCCCTTTTTAGCTCTTGATGAAGATCTCCTCCTTTGTTGATGAAGAGTCTTCTGCTTCCTTGATCTGTAAATCAGAAGATATACCAATGCATGGCAACGGGTTGAGTCAAGGTTATGATGGAATCCTACTCTCAAATATTTTCCTATAAAGGAGATAGAGTGATTCTAATCATCTATGCATTTAAAGCATCCCAACTTAATGATTTTCCATTAAGGTAGTAGCTGAAGGATCCTTGAATGTAGAAGTTCATTCGCTAATCCACTCCATTGAATATTAATGATAAGTGTGGATTGGAGGATGAACTCCTTTGAGAGAAAGGGCTTTGGGTATATGATCTAAGGTTAAACATTTAATTACACTCCTTCTTTCTCTACCAATAATAATAGACAAGACCTCTTTATATAGGAAAAAGGTTCCAACGGATATAAAAGGGTCACATTTATGACAGAGTTTGATATAATCGAGCGGGTTCGATATCATCGAGCGTATACTCTCGATTGCATCAATGGTCCTCTCAATGACACAAACTCAATGTCATATGCTTTTGAAACCTTTTGTCAGCTGATCGAGGGAATCGACACTTATGTCGATGTCATTGGATTTCGAACTCCGATTTTATCAATGTGAGGTTCGAATCCTTGACATTTGAAATTGAGAGAGACTTACTTTGAAATATTTCAGGTTTATAAGACTGATCGAGGTACACTCGATATAATCGAAATTTGCATATCGATGATATCGAAGGTTGTCTCGATGATATAGATAAATTCAAATATTTTATCAGTGAGCTTGTTTAAAATTTTTTATCCTTTCTCGATGCCATTGATTCAGCCTCGATATCATCGATATTTGAATATCGATTCTATCGAGTGACCCTCGATTAAAGATAAACTATCCTGAAATATTTTGTTGGAAATCTTCACACCTATGAAAAATATCATCAAGAGCCTTCCGATATCATCGAGATTTGAACTTCGATGGTATTGAAGAGGGCTTCGATATATCAATGTACATATGAAATTTTAAAGAAAAAATAGGGGCATCGAAAATCTTCCTGTAGATTTATCGAGTCACCTTCAATGGACTCGAGATTCAATTATCAATGGTATCGATAGGTACATCGATACAACGATAATTCCGTCTAGATATACATGTGGTTACTGGACACTTTTTGTCCTTATACCGATGGAATCGATTTGTCATCGAGGACATCGACAATGCAGGTCTATCATATCGAGATGTGTATCAATAAAATCGACAAAGCAAGAAAACTTAGAAATTTTCTGTTTTCAAAAAAAGTTTTCTCACCTATAAACCATATGATGTTCTAACTTGTTTATGGGTTTTATTTGCCTGGTGTTTTGAGACATTGGATGTGAGGCTTAGATTTACCTATGGCGAGCTTATACACATCCGGTTGAGGCAGACACTTTGAATTGATCTTCCTATGAGGCTCTACAGTCTGACTAACCCAACATTTACGCTAATTGACAGACCAAGGGCACTTTCAATCTCCCCCTTTGTCAATTACGTGACAAAATACCAAAACACCCTAGACCAGTTTCTATACTGACATCCTAAATTGTGTGTACATGTTCTCTACACAATTTTACAATGCTAACAATGTCATATACACCACATATCTAGAAGCTACTCCCCCTATCTACAAACTCCCCCTCGCTTGGTGCAGCTGCTCCCCCTAACACCTGAAATACCATACTCAAGCAGATATACATTTCTTGACAGGGTGTTTGAACTGTTCTCCCCCTTTCTGTCAGTCATTGACAAAGATTGCATGGCAGCAGATATTGACTGAAGTTTTTAAAGACATGTGGGAGAACACACAGATATAGATGTATAAAGATTAAACCAGGTTTAATTAACATCATCTTCAGAAAGTATGAATGCATATCATATCAATTAGAGTAGTGATAAAAACTGATAAAATAATCATGAAAAAAACATGCACTCCATATCAGAAACTAGATACACCAGGGGATCACATATATCAGAATGGCAGTAAAAATGAGAATTATATTCGTCCATTTTTAACAACATTCAAAAAGAAACATACACTGCTTAAGGTTGGTAGTAGATTAACAGTCATCCTAAAAAAAAATATGCCCACCTATGGGCACCTAGTAGTAACCAGCAGTAGCAAGCCCACATGGGGCATATACAACATCCAAAAAAATTGTCAAACTGTTAGGGAGCTATCACATTCACTCATGAGAGCGTAGAGCACCAAAAATATACTTATGCCCATAGGCAAAGATAAGTGTGGGTGAATGTGACAGCATTCAGAGTCTCGTACTATGGTGGAGGAGCAGAGGTAGATGGTGTCGTATCGTCTTGACGACAGGTGATTATCTCGACCAATTATTGCATTGTCTACTATACTCCTTCGACCAGCAGTTCTAAGATGGTAAGCCTCTCGTGCACCGAGTGGACATTCCTCTGAATTGCACCAATCCGATCCATGTGGAACTTAAATCATTTAGCATGCCCAGGAGCTGATGCTGATGGTGCTTGATGCGACCCAGAACCTTCTTCTCGAGTCGACTCAGTCCCTTCCATGGGAGCGTCATCTGCCCCACTTTCCCTCTCTACTAGAATTCCTTCTTCGGTTGGATCCACTGGATATTTATGCAACTTCAAATCCATCCTTTGACTGTTACTTTTATTGGGTTTGGAGAGGAAGTACAAGATCACTTATAGTTGGGAATGCTATGGCATTGCAAATCGTATCTATGATCTAGGGATATGGTAATAAAATGTCCCTAGCCCTATGAAAAGCATAAACCAACTGATACACGATGAGGTAGGCAGACAAATCTTGATCCCAGCAGTGACCGAATAAATTATCATGGTTATGAAGCCCGTGAGATCTGCCATGTTGGAACCCCTAGAGTAAATGTTTAAAGCAAGAATACCATGCAAGACCCGAGAGCGTGGTTCCATGAATCTGACTTTTAGGGCATTCCCTTAATGTCATTAGACATCACGATCATGACAGAGGAATTTGGTGACCTTGGTCCGAACCTTAATATTTTCCATGTCCATATCTAGAATTCCCTCTGGAGATAAGGTAAGATTGAATATCCCTGCGACAGATTTTGGAGTGATCCGCAGATAATCACCATTGACGGATACGGTGATGGATGGTGGATCAAATATCAAAGAATGACAGGCGGCAAAGAAATTATAAGTCCTTTCAAGTTGATATGGTCCCCCAAAGTCGAGAACTGGTAAATAATCTCTGGAAGTAAATAGAGGTTCCATATTATATGAAATCAGACAACTTCAAGTTGACTTTTCTCTCCAGAATAACCTTTCTCCCAGCAAACTTTGCGAAGAACAGATTAAGCTGCACCGGTGGGGGTGCCTCCACCTCAGACTGGGACCCACCCTGTCTCGTGCATTACCTTGTGGGGTATGCTTCCTTTTGAAGTAACCACTTTTTATTGAGTGGATCTTGATGACTCACCTGGATTAGATACTTTTCCTTTGTCTTTTCCCATGACGACAAAAAAAGATTTGAAGGATTTGGGAAAAAGGACAACCCAATTGAAAAAAAATATATTATAAAAAAAATACTCTTGATGTTCTTAGAAAGGTATTACCATATTTGTGGGATGGTTAGGGCAGCTTGAAAAGGTTTGACCAGTCCGATTGAGAGGAGCGAGCAGGGAAGAGGAACGGAAACCCTGGAACAAAAATCCCTTTTTCGTGCTCCATCGGCTTATATCGGGCGTCATTTATCGATATCATCGATCCCTGTCTCGATGATATTGAGGGACCATGATCAATTTCATCAATCCTGTATTCGATATCATTCTCGATCACACGACTTTTCTTATTCTAAGGAGGCATCGATGATATCAACCATTGATCGATTAATCGAGAATGACATATCGACAACCATATCGAAGATGAATATTTTCAATTTTCAGCATTTAGATGACCCTACATGTATACTTTTAATATTTCAATGAATCAATAGTATACACAACAAAATTATATACAATCACTGTACACATCAAAATTATAAATATTAAAATGTTTATATACAAAAATTGAGGTGAGGGACCTTAGATATATCATTTAGAGCTCAGCAAAAACTGCATCATTTTAACAAATATCTAGGTCTAGATGCATGACCTGAACTTGTTCTTTTCATGCTCTGATATTTCAAGGTATATGGGTAGATTCAGTTATCAGGCAGTTCAATTTTTCTTTTACTGTCCATTTTAAGACAGACTTCTTTACTATGGTAACTTAGTTTTCATGTTTATCTTACCCACTTCATCCAATAATTCCTTCATTCTGTCCCTCTTCAGATGGTGATGGACGAGCGTTTCTCCTAGGTGGACTTTTTGCATTCTATATTTCTCTGGTTGGTGTGAATTTACCAATGTGATTTTGACCAGAGTTATGTGAAATCCTTCTAGGTGTCAAGCATTCAAACTTGTAATGACCCAAATCACCACATAAATGACATACTTGAGTAGTTTTAGTTTTACTTCCTGAAGTAGCAGATCTTTCAATTATTGGTGCTGCATTTCCAGTTTTCCTTTTAGTTTTATCATACCGTAGACCACTCTTGTCTTTTCCTCATCTTCACATCCCTAACAACTTTTCTATCTTTTCACCACTCTGAGAAAATTTATAGTTTATTTCAACAAATTTTTTGGATTTTTCTAAGGTAAAACGGAATGTGTGATTCTCATTCTTGAGTCATCTTTTAATAATTCAACTTGTTTAGCAAGCTTTGATGATTCCGTTTTTAGGGATAGACTGACTCTTTCTGACTTATCATTGTCTGAATGATATTTCTATAAATCATTGATTAAATGTGAATTGATTTCCAAGGTTTTGTCCAAGTCTTTTTACAACAATTCATTTTTTTTTTCAGACATTCCAAGTCTTTTAAGGATGTGGATGTTATGAATATAGAGTTGATTATAAGCATTTTGCAGTTTATCCTTTTCTACCTCTTCTTCTTCTCCAATTTCCTCATTATCAGATGGAAATGATTCAACGACTTATTGTTTTTCCTTATTTTCAGATTGCGTGGGAACGATTGAAGCAGTGGAGACCATAAGAACTTTTAATGATTTCTGATCTCCATCACTCTTCGAGTCATTAGATTCTAAATCTGACTCTTCTATAACATCCCATGTGGCGACCATTGCCTTTCCCTTCATTTTTCTGTTTGGGCATTAGGTAGATAGGTGTCCATATTTCTGACAAGCATAACATTGTGGTTTTTTAGTCCTTTTATCAAATTTGCTTACAGAAGGTTTATTATCCACTTTTCAACCTCTGGAGGGGTGGCCATGATTCTTCTGAAAGAACCTCCTGAATCATTGTGCCAGCAAAGCCACTTCCTCATCTTCATCTTCCTTTTCACTTCCATAGTCCTCATTCATTATTTTCTTTGAAGTTTTTAAGACAGTTGTTTTGAATTTTGGGATTTGTTTGAAGTGAAGTTCAAAAGTTTGTATGGAACCTACCGGTTCTCCTACTTTCATTTCATCTATATTCCTGCATTCCTCAATAGTTGTAACTTTGGGATTAAATCGTTCCGGTAAGGATCTTAGAATTTTCATACAAATTTTTGGTACTGGAACTTTTTCTCCCAATCCACCCATGGAGTTACAAATGATATTCAACTTTGTGAAAAACTCCATAAACGTCTCATGCTCTTTCATTCTGAGACTTTCGAACTGTGAAGTCAGAAGTTGTAGTTTGAACCTCTTCATAGTGCTTGTGCCTTCATGGGTTGTTTCCAATAGATCTCATGCTTCCTTGGATGTCCCAAACATACTTATTTGATTGTATATATCTTAGGACACGGCACAGTAGATGGTGTTCATAGCTTTAGCTTCAGCAGTTTGTTTTTCTTTATCAAACATCGTCTACTTTTCTTTGGATTTGGGTTTTATGATGGTTGTGACACTATCAAGTACAATTTGTTCAGATGGTGGCACATATCCACTCTTAAATATATCCCATACGTCATGATCCAAATATCTCTGAAAGTAGTGCATCTTAGCCTTCCAGTATGTGTAATTTGAGCCATCAAATAATGGAGGCCTAGTGACTGATGAGCCCTCTCCTTTGGCCATATTCCAAACTTCAGTCAATATCACTCTCTAGTTGGTGAAGCCCTTAAAGGGAGACCCTCTCTGATACTAATTGAAATAACAGTGAAGACCACTTTAGTTAAAATAGGAATATGCCAATATGTCCTAGAGGGTGGTGAATAGGACTTTTTAAAGTTTTTTTATTTATTTAATAATCCTATTACACTAATCCTAATAATAGGCACTTATCAGGATTACCCAAAAGTAATTCTATTAGCTTTCAAGCCCGGTAGAGGATCTAATCACAAACTATTCAAGAAGTAAAAAATATGTAACCTAGTTTATGATGGATATGATGGTATATGTGTGTGACGTGTGATCTCAGATATATAGATATGAAAATAGTTAAGTAAATCACACAAATAAAAGAATAGAAATCACAAACATAGTCATTTTTATAGTGGTTTGACTAATTGTCTACTCCACTTCCTGTAACCACACTCAACCCTTGAGTTTATCAGATTTCACTAAGGCAGTTTCACAGTGGTTCACATCAAACCTAAAGTTTTAAATCAGGTTCACCTTCAACCTTTATAACTAACACTGAGGCTGACTGTTTATGCCCTCTCAAGTAAGGGTCAACACAATGCACCCACTTTTAGGCACACTGACCAATGATCTACCATAAGACCCTAACGGAGGTTTCACACGGTTCACCTCAAACCCAAGGTTTTAAATGGTTCACCTTTAACCAGATATTTATACTCCCCATAGAGCAAGGGTCCACACAACGCACCCACCACGTACACTCCCGCCGAAGGCCTTCTTGAGGACTTGCAAGGGTGAGAAACACCTTAGACCCAATCCTACAAAGGAATGATCAAAGGGTCCTCTGGACTCTAGTTACTTACAGATAAATGGATGAGTCCCTTTTTAGCTCTTGATGAAGATCTCCTTCTTTGTTGATGAAGAGTCTTCTTCTTCCTTGATCCGCAACTCAAAAGATATAACCATGCATGGCGACGGGTTGGGTCAAGGTTATGATGGAATCCTACTCTCAAATATTTTGCTATAAATGAGATAGAGTGATTCTAATCATATATGCATTCAAGGCATCCCAACTTAATGATTTGCCATTAAGGTAGTAGCTGGAGGATCCTTAAATGCGAAAGTTCATTCCCCAATCGACTCTAATGAATATCAATGATGTGCATGGATTGGAGGATGAACTCCCTTGAGAGAAAGGGCTTCAAGTATATGATCTAAGGTTAAACACTCAAAAGCACTCTCTTCTTTCTCTACCAGCAACAATAGACAAGTCCTCTTTATATAGGTAAAAGGTTCCAATGAATATAAAATGGTCACATTTACGACAGAATCTATATCATCGAGCGTATACTCTCGATTGCATCGATGGTCCGTTCGATGACACAAACTCAATGTTATATGCTTTTGAAACCTTTTGCCAGCTAGTTAAGGGAATCGACACTCAGGTCGATGTCATCAGATTTCGAACTCTAATTTCATTGATGTGAGGTTCGATTCCTCGACATTTGAAAATGAGAGAGACTTGTTTTAAATTATTTTAGGTTTACAAGACTGATCGAGGTACACTCAATATTATCAGAATTTGAATACCGATGATATCGAAGGTCATCTCGATGACATCGATAAATCCAAAGATTTTATCAGTGAGCTTGTTGGACAGTTTGTCCTTTCTTAATGCCATTGATTCGGCCTCGATATCATCAATATTTAAATATCAATTCAATCGAGTGACCCTCGATCAAAGATAAAATATCCTGAAATATTCAGCTAAAAATTTTCACGCCCATGACCAATATCATTGAGAGCCTTCCGATATAATCGAGATTTGAACTTCGATGGTATCGAAGAGGGCTTTGATATATCAATGCACATATGATATTTTAAAGAAAAAATAGGGGCTCCAAAGATCTTTCGGTCGATTTATCGCGTCACCTTCGATGGACTCGAGATTCAATTATCGATGGTATCGATAGGTACATCGATACATCGATAATTTCGTTCAGATATACATGTGGTTGCTGGACACTTTTTATCCTCATACTGATTGAATCGATTTGTCATCGAGGACATTGATAGTGCAGGTCGATCATATCGAGACGTGTATCGATAAAATCGACAAAGCAAGAAAACTTAGAAATTTTCTGTTTTCGGAAAAAGTTTTCTCACCTATAAACCATATGATTTTCTAACTTGTTTTAAGGGTTTTATTTACCTGGTGTTTTGGGACATGGGATGTGAGGCTTAGATTTACCAATGGTAAGCTTGCACACATCCAGTTGAGGCAGACGCTTTGAGTTGATCTTCCTATGACGCTAATTGACAAACCAAGGGCACTTTCAATCTCCCCCTTTGTCAATTAAGTGACAAAATACCAAAACACCCTACACCAACTTCTATACTGACACCCTAAATTGTGTGTACATGTTCTCTACACAATTTTACAATGCTAATAATGTCATATACACCACATATCCAGAAGTTTCTCCTCCTATTTACAAACTCCCCCTTGCTTGGTGTAGCTGCTCGCCCTAATACCTGCAACACCATACTCAAGCAGAATTACATTTCTTGATGGGGTATTTGAATTTTTCTCCCCCTTTTTTCCAATCATTAACAAAGATCGCATGACAAAAGATATTGACTGAAGTTTTTAAAGACATGTGGGAGAACATACAGCTATAGATGTATAAAGATTAAACCATGTTTAAGCAACAGCATCTTCAGAAAGTATGGGTGCATATGAGATCAATTAGAGCAGTGATAAAAACTGATAAAATAATCATGAAAAACACATGCACTCTATATCAGAAACTAGATAAACTAGGGGATCACATATATCAGAATGGTAGTAAAAATATTATCATAGTCATGAAGCCCATGAGATCTGCCCTATTAGAACATCTAGAGTAAATGTTCGTAACGAGAATACCATGCAAGACCCGATAGCGTGGTTCCATGAATCTGACTTTTAGGGCATATCCTTAGTGCCATTGGACATCACGATCATGACAGAGGAATTTGGTGACCTTGGTCCGAACCTCAATATTTTTCATGTCCATATCTGGAATTTCCTCAGGAGATAAGGTGAGATTGAATATCCATGCGACAGATTTCAGAGTGATCTGCACATCGTCACCATTGATGAATACAGTGATGGATGGTGGATCAGATATCGGAGAATGACAGAAGACAAAGAAATTATAAGTCCTTTCAAGTTGATATGGTCCCCTCAAGTCGAGAACTGGTAACCAATCTATGACAGCAAATAGACATTCTAGATTATATGGAATCAGACAACTTTGGTCGACTTTTCTCTCTGAAATAACCTTTCTTCCAGCAAACTTTCCCAAGATCAAATTAACCTACACTGGTGGGGGCGCGTGCGCCTTAGACTGGGACCCACCCTGCCTCGTGCGTTGCCTTGTGGGGGTCCCCATGTTCCAGGGCCCTTGCGTTTCCTTTTAAAGCAACCACTTTTTATCAAGTGGATCTTGATGACTCACCTAGACTAGATACTTTTCCTTTATCTTTTCCCATGAGGACAAAAAAAGATTTAAAGGATTTGCGAAAAAGGACACAACCCAATAGAAATGGAAATACCATAAAAAAAATACTCTCAATGTTCTTAAAAAGGTATTATCGTATTTGTGGGATGGTTGGGGTAGCCTGAAAAAGGTTTGAGAGGTCCGGTTGAGAGGAGCGAGCAAGGAAGAGGAACGGAAACCCTGGAACAAAAATCCCTTTTTCGCGCTCCACTGGCTTATATTGGGCAGCATCTGTCAATATCATCGATCCTCGTCTCAATGATATCGAGGGACCATGATCAATTTCATCGCTCCTGTCTTCAATATCATTCTCGATTACATGTGTAACGTCCTGAAATTTAGGGGTCGAGCATAACTTAGCTCCCGAGTTACAAAACATCACTTATACAGCATAATCAATGATGGATGTATGTTGTCTGTGTTAGTGCATAAAACATGAAATAGATGAAGCCGAATCAGTAGACATAATTCAGGGATCTGGAGCAAATGCAAGTGGAAGACTTAAATACATATATAATTCAAAAATAATCCCCAAAAGATGTGTCTCAAAATACATGTATCAACTGTGCAAAATCACCATATACATATCCTAGAATCCCCACTGGTCAGGACAAGGCTCACATGAACCCGCCTGAGAACTTCATAAATGAGAACGCCTCCTCGTCCTCGTTAAAATTTGGCTCCGCCTCGCAAGCATCACCGTCACCTGCAGCTAAGTCAGAGTCTGGTTGGTGTTTAAGCACTATCCCAGAACGTGGGAATGAGTGATCAACTCAGTGGTACTATACAAAAAAAGTTAACATGTTATCAATTCAATCAAGTAGTAATGATAAAGCAGTATAATCAAACATGTCCTAGATACTCTTGTTAATGTAAGAATGATATAAGAGAATGATGCATGCCCTCATAATAAACTCCCTCATGCGACATCATCTAACTATCGCGGCATAAATCACTACCACTGTGCTCTCACACCAACGCCAATGGCACATGTAGTGCGATGTCATGAGTATGATTACCAAGTTCTTATTAGTCCATTTCATACAGCAAGATTGGGAAGCTAAGACACCTCCCTTATATAAATCCCCAAACATTGATCCATTCTAGGGTTGTCAGTCCTAGGAAATCTCATATGATGTTACGGTTCTAGGTCGCTGCAAGGGCTGTCAGGGCTGTTGCACAAAATCAGTTTACCACTCCCCCATCACCAAATTAATACAGGCCTAGTTATATCCTCAATACTGCAACAGGACTCGTCGCCCTTATGCAGTGTTAGGATATACTCGAGGTCACTACAGAGGGCTCGTCACTAATCAATGTAGGCCGACAGCAAGAATATAGTGTCTCATACCACCATAATCTGCTCACGAGAGTAGGGTGCTAGCTGGTTACTATGGGGAAGCTCGTCGCCCCAGCATAGGCCGACAGCTCGACCACGGTGTCCCATACCACCATGTCCGACTCATGAGTCTTAGGGGATCACGGTACTAAGGTTAACGGGAGTTTCATTGGTAAGCTCAGTGTCTTAGATTCAAACAGTAGCAACCAAACATGGTGAACAAACATCGGTCAATCGGGTTAATTAAAAAGCTCAACTAGGCCAAGCGCACGTTGAGTTGAACGACAGGGAATGCATAAGCACTCCATGTGGCCTAACCACTGTCGAACATCCCAAGCACGACCTAGATTTGTTAAACTCATTCTGTGTGGTGAAAACAACCTCAACCACCATTTGGAGTTCGATTACCGATTACCTGGACTGTAGCACAGCCCCATTCACATACAAGCTCAATAACTGGCATGTAAGTCATATCCTACATTCATATGAACATTCATGAAGTATAACTTAAATGTAAATATAGTACATGGAGGAAATCATACACACATTTAACATGATTCATCTAAGTTAATCAATCCATGGAAGAAATCATACACACAGTTAACATGAATAATCTAAGTTACACAATTCATGGAGGAAATCATACACACAGTTAACATGAATAATCTAAGTTACACAATTCATGGAGGAAATCATACACATAGTTAAGGTGATTGAGATTCATATCTCAACAACCTAAAATGTCACTCTTTACTAACTACTAACTCATTCAAACATTTATCCAAACACTTAGACTACCCTATTCAACATACATCACATATGTCGATTCCATTACATATTAGGGCAAGTCCTTTCACCAAGGAGTTGCCGCATACATATCATGCATATGTCTATGAAAAATAATCATGGCAATCAAAATAGCATAGTCCAGACGTATACAAGTATTCTAACATATACCTGAAATACTCTATTTCTAACATAACTTATACATATACGTACATCGAAACAGATAGCGCATTTGGCACGTGTAATAGCATTCACATCATGAATAAATCATTATCTAACATTGAAAGCCTTAAAAATCAAACTTAAACGTATATAGTATGCACCTTAAACTAGAAAATGCGTATTAGATGTGATTCAGACGATATGTCTTCGTCAACGGCGGATACGCTACCTATGGCATGAAACGGGCTAGCTATAACTTCACTACAGCTATTCTAAGCTTTAAAACAAGTTAAGGTTGGCTTAACTTACTCAAGAATGGAATCAGAATCGCCGGAAGAATGATTCAGATACGCAGGTTCGATGTGTAAATGAACTGGGAAGAATCTCACGGAGAATCAACAGGTTCTCTCTTACTTTCTCTCTCTTTTCTCTCTCTTAAGTGGCTAGGGTTTAGAAAATTCGTATGGAATTTGGGAATGAGGGTTTAAAGCCTTTTTATAAGCCTAAAGTCGATGAAAATAGCCTTAGGGCCAAGGTATACTTAAGTTATAACCAAATCGGGCTCTTTCTAATCCAACGGAGCACTTCTGGAGGTCCTCTTATCAAATGCGGTCGGACTTAAGTTCACTAGTATTGGATCTTTACTAAGTTAAGTTTTCAGTCCGATCGGGTTTGCAGATCATCCGTGGTGGACCAGCTTCAATTCAACGGTTACCGAAATTCGATTAGGGCCACAAGTACTTTGACATGCATGGGCCACCCTCCTTGATCCGATGGTGAATTTGGGTTGAAATCTAACGGTCAGAACGCTTAGAAATAACGCGCAAGCGAAATGATCCAGATTACTTAAAATTATATTTAATTTTCTAAAAATCTTCATTTTCTCACTCTCTTCACTCCGGGCTCAAGGAAATAGTCTCAGGACATCGTTTAGGCTTGATTTTTGAGGTGATTGTCAAGTCCAACTAAGCAGTCATAATGGTCTAAGTTCATAGCTATCAGACTTTCGACATGCGGTCTAGGTCCAATACAAAGTTACAAAGTATTCCCGGGAGCAACTGGGTTTAGAGTTGGATCCTAGATTTTAAGGTAATATAGCTTCAATGATTCTATAGGTTTTGAATCTTACAGATCGTATTGAAAGTTATTGGTGCTATTGTTACATGTAATCTAGTTTAGCGCTAGCTAAAACACATTAAATTTCTAAGGGATTAAGGCCTAAATGATTTTTGCTAAAGGTGATACTCGAGTCTAAGTACGGATTTTTCTAAGTCGTTACCACATGACTTTTCTTATTCTAAGGGGGCATTAATTATATCGACCATTGATCGATTAATCGTGAATGACATATCGACAGTCATATCAAAGATGAATATTTTCAATTTTCAGCATGTAGATGACCCTACATGTATACTTTTAATATTTCTATGAATCAATTGTATACACAGTAAAATTATGTGCAATCACTGTACACATCAAAATTATAAACAATAAAATGTTTAGATACAAAAATTGAGGTGTGGGACCTCAAATATATCATTTAGAGCTCAGCAAAAACTGCATCATTTCAACAAATATCCAGATCTAGATGCATGACCTGAACTATTCTTTTCATGCTTTGATATTTCAAGGTATATGGATAGATTTAGTTATCAGGAAGTTCAATTTTTCTTTTACTATTCATTTTGAGACAGACTTCTTTATTGTGATAGATTTAGTTTTCATGTTTATCTTACCCACTTGATCCAATAATTCCTTCATTTTATCTTTCTCTTTAGATGGTGATGGATGAGTGTTTCTCCTAGGTGGACTTTTGGTATTCTGTATTTCTCTGGCTGGTGTGAATTTACCAATATGATTTTGATCGGAGTTATGTGATGTCCTTCTAGGTGTCATGATTCGAACTTATAATGACCCAAACACCACACAAATGACATATTAGAGTAGTTTTAGTTTTACTTCCTGAAGCAGCTGATCTTTCAGTTATTGGTGCTACATTTTCATTTTTCCTTTTAGTTTTATCATACCCCAGACCACTCTTATCTTTTCCTCGTCTTCCCATCCCTAACAACTTTTCTAGCTTTTCACCACTCTGAGAAAATTTATAGTTTATTTCAGCAAATTTTTTGAATTTTTCTAAGTCAAAACGGAGTGTGTGATTCTCATTCTTGAGTTGCTCATTTTCATCTTTTAATAATTCAACTTGTTTAATAAGCTTTGATGATTCCATTTTTAGGGATAGACTAACTCTTTCTAACATATCATTGTCTGAATGATATTGTTGTAAATCATTGATTAAAAGTGCAATGATTTCCAAGGTTTTGTCCAAGATTTTTGCAGTAACTCCTTTTTCTTTCTAGACATTCTAAGTCTTTTAAGGATCTAGATGTTATGAATATAGAGTTGATTATAAGCATCTTGCAGATTACCCTTTTCTACCTCTTCTTCTTCTCCAGTTTCTTCATTATCAAATGGAAATGATTCAGTGGCTTGCTGTTCTTCCTTGTTTTCAGATTTCGTGGGAACGATTGAAGCAGTGGAGACCATAAGAATTTTCAATGATTTCTGATCTCCATCGCTCTCTGAGTCACTAAATTCTGAATTTGACTCTTCTGTATCATCCCATGTGGCGGCCATTGCCTTGCCTTTCATTTTTCTGTTTGGGCATTCGGTAGATAGGTGTCCATGTTTTTGACAGGCATAACATTGTGGTTCTTTGGTCTTTTTACCAAATTTGCTTGCGGAAGGTATATTGTCCACTTTTCTACCTTTGGAGGGACGACCATGATTCTTCTGAAAGAATCTCCTGAATCATTGTGCCAGCAAAGCCACTTCCTCATCTTCATCTTCCTTTTCACTTCCACTGTCCTCATTCATTATTTTCTTTGAAGTTTTTAGGACAGTTGTTTTAGATTTTGGGATTTGTTTGAAATGTAGTTCAAAAGTTTGTAGGGAACCTACCAGTTCTTCTACTTTCATTTCATCTATACTCCTACACCCCTTAATATTTATAACTTTGGAATTAAATCGTTCCGGTAGGGATCTTAGAATTTTCCTACAAATTTTCTGTACCGAAACTTTTTCTCCCAATCCACCCATAGAGTTGCAAATGATATTCAACTTTGTGAAAAACTCCATAAATGTCTCATGCTCTTCCATTCTTAGACTTTCGAACTGTGATGTCAGAAGTTGTTGTTTGAACCTCTTTACAGTGTTTATGCCTTCATGGGTTGTTTCAAATAGATCCCATGCTTCCTTGGATGTCCCACACACACTTATTTGATTGAATATATCTTGGGACACGACATTATAGATGGAGTTCATAGCTTTAACTTCAACAGTTTATTTTTCTTTATTGAACTTCGTCCACTTTTCTTTGGATTTGGGTTTTGTGATGGTTGTACCACTATCAAGTATAATTTATTCAGATGGTGGCACATATCCACTCTCAACTATATCCCAGATGTCATGATCAAAATATCTCAGAAAATAGTGCATCTTAGCCTTCCAGTATGTGTAATTTGAGCCATCAAATACCAGAGACCTAGTGACTCATGAGCCCTCTCCTTTATCCATATTCCAAACTTCAATCAAGATCACTCTCTAGGCGATGAAGCCCTTAAAGGGAGACCCTCTCTAATACGAATTTAAATAGCGGTGAAGACTACTTTAGTTGAAGTAGGAATATGCCAATATGTCCTACAGGGGGGTGAATAGGACTTTTTAAAGTTTTTATGGTTTATTTAATAATCCTATTACACTAATCCTAACAATAGATACTTATCAGGCTTACTCAAAAGTAACTCTACCAGCTTCCAAGCCCAGTAGAGGATCCAGTCTTAAACTATTCAAGAAGTGAACAATATATAACCTAGTTTTTGATGGATATGACTGTGTATGTGTGTGAGGTGTAATCTCAGGTATATAGATATGAAAATATTAAAGTAAATCACAAAAATAAAAGAATAGAAATCACAAATACAGTCATTTTTATAGTGGTTCGACTACTTGTCTACTCCACTCCCGGCAACTGCACTTAATCCTTGAGTATACCGGATTTCACTAAGGTGGTTTCACAGTGGTTCACCTCAAACCTAAAATTTTAAATTAGGTTGACCTTCAACCTTTAGAACCTACACTGAGGCTGACTGTTTATGCTCTCACGAGCAAGGGTCAATACAACGGACCCACTTTTAGGCACACTAGCCAAGGATCTTCTATAAGACCCTAATGGAGGTTTCACTCGGTTCACATCAAACCCAAGGTTTTGACTGATTCACCTTTAACTAGATGTTTATGCTCTCCACAGAGCAAGGGTCCACACAATGCACCCATCACGTACACTTTCGCTAGAAGCCTCCTTGAGGACTTGTAAGGGTGAGAAACACCTTTGACCCATTCCTACAAAGGAAAGATCAAAGGGTCTTTTATACTCCAGTTACTCATAGATAAGTGGATGAGTCCCTTTTTAGCTCTTAATGAAGATCTCCTCCTTTGTTGATGAAGAGTCTTATGCTTCATTAATCCGTAACTCAGAAGATATATCAATGCATGACAATGTGTTGGGTCAAGGTTGTGATGGAATCCTACTCTCAAATATTTTCCTATAAATGAGATAGAGTGATTCCAATCATCTATGCATTCAAGGCATCCCAGCTCAATGATTTTCTATTAAGGTAGTAGCTGGAGGATCCTTGAATGCGAAAGTTCATTCCCCAATCTACTCTATTGAATATCAATGATGTGCAAGGATTGGAGGATGAACTCCCTTGAGAGAAAGGGCTTCAAGTATATGATCTAAGGTTAAACACTCAAAAGTACTCTCTTCTTTCTCTACCAGCAACAATAGAAAAGTCCTCTTTATATAGGCAAAAGGTTCCAACGGATATAAAATGGTCTCATTTATGATAGACTTCGATATCAGTGAGCGGGTTCGATATCATTGAACGTATACTCTCAATTGCATCGATGGTCCGCTCGATGACACACACTCAATGTCATGCGCTTTTGAAACCTTTTGCCAGCTGGTCGAGGGAATTAAAAATTGTGTCGATGTCATCAGATTTCGAACTCTTATTTCATCGATGTGAGGTTTAATTCCTTGACATTTGAAAATGAGAGAGCCTTACTTTGAAATATTTCAGGTTTACAAGACTAATCGAGGTACACTCGATATCATCAAAATTTGAATACCGATGATATCGAAGGTCGTCTCGATGACATCGATAAATCTAAAGATTTTATTAGTGAGCTTACTAGATAGTTTATGTCCTTTCTCGATGCCATCGATTCGACCTCTATATCATCGATATTTGAATACCGATTCTATTGAGTGACCCTCGATCAAAGATAAACTATCCTGAAATATTTTGTTAGAAATCTTCCCGCCCATGACCAATATCATCGAGAGCCTTCCGTTATCATCGAGATTTGAAGTTCAATGGTATCGAGGAGGGCTTTGATATATTGATGCACATGATATTTTTAGGAAAAAAATAAGGGTGCCGAAGATCTGCCTGTCAATTTATCGAGTCACCTTCGATGGACTCGAGATTCAATTATCGATGGTATCGATAGGTACATCGATACATCGATAATTTCGTCTAGATATACATGTGGTTGCTGGACACTTTTTGTCCTCATACCATTGGAATCGATTTTTCATCGAGGACATCGACAGCGTAGGTTGATCATTTCAAGACGTGTATCGATAAAATCGACAAAGTAAGAAAACTTAGAAATTTTCTGTTTTGGGAAAAAGTTCTCACCTATAAACCCTATGATGTTCTAACTTATTTTAAGGGTTTTATTTACCTGATGTTTTGGGACATGGGATGTGAGGCTTAGATTTACCTATGGTGAGCTTGCACACATCCGGTTGAGCCAGATGCTTTGAATTGATCTTCTTATGAGGCTCTGCAGTCTGAGTGACCCAACACTCACCCTAATTGACAAACCAACGACACTTTCATGGTGTTCATTGTCTGGCACACATCTCCTTAAGATTTGGTATGGGTAATATTTAAACAAATATGAATCATCTGAAAGAAACTTACAAACCTTGGAGAAGAATATTTCTTATCTTGAGCACTCCAATGTGTTAGCGTGAAACCTGTGGCAAGATAATTAGCAATATTAACAAACCAAGGTTAATGGAAGACTTTGAACAATTGTTCCTCAGGGAACATGTCATTTATATGTGTCGTCTCATGGGAATCAGAGAGATCAAGGTGGGAAAGATGGTCAGCTACTACGTTTTCTACTCCCTTTTTATCTTTTATTTCCAAATCAAATTCTTGGAGTAGGAGGATCCATCTTATTAGGTGGGGCTTAGCATCAATCTTAGAAAGAAGATACTTGAGTGCCGTATCACTATCAAAAAATGATTAAAGGCTACAAACTATGCTAGATTTGAGCTATGGAGATAGACTATAGCTGCCTTGCTTTGGTTTAAATCGTAGATAAAAAATGTCCAAACCATAACTAAAAGCTACCACCTTCACATAATAGCCCCATAAGGGACTCTACGAGGCCCATTAAAATTTGTGTATTCCATCTAATACATCTATCTATTTTGAAAGAGAATGTTAGGGAAAGAGCCCAAAAAGGAGGCCGGTAAAAGTTTCGAACTCTTATTTGAATGTGGCGGGTGAAATGAGGGTCTAGAGATAACCCTAACATAGTCAGCCAGCGGTCTAGCATGGCTACCACCGAGGGCCCATCCCGGAGGACCTCCTCAGGATCTCCAGCCCACCATCTTCAAGGGACTACAACCGTGGATAATTTAGGAGAAGAAAAGTCCCACCTTGAAATCTAGCAGGGCAAAATGGTGAGCACAGCCTTTTCATCAGCAACTTCCCTTTTGACTGCTCCAGGGCTGACCTCATTTCCATCTTCTTAAGGTACGGTAAGATGCTTGATGCATATCTCCCAATCTTCCCTAATTCCTCTCATCCTAGAGGGTACACTTTTATGCGTTTCCTATATGAAGATGAGGCGAGAGCAGCCATGGGAGTCCTGGATGGTAAAAAAATTGATGGAAGAGAAGTTCTGGTGGGCAATGCCAAGCCAAGGCCCAATGTCAAGCCGAGGTCCACAATCCTGACAAAGCCTCCCTAAGATAGATTCCTGATCAACAAACCAGCTCACTGTAATGGGTCATTGTTTGCCAACGTGATCAGTAACTGACAGGGAATGGGATCCAACAATCCGCCTCCATCGAACCCAGCGCCTAAAATGGCCCCTAGAATCTTCACCTGATTAGATGGATTGGGTGAAAATTGATGCTATCCACAGTAGCAGACGCAAGGGCAGTCGAGTCAAAACATCAGTTCCTCAGATTGTCCCTAGTGGGTATGGTGAACGACCCTACCACCCCCATTCTCAAGCTTATGAAAGAAATAAGGGAATCCAAATTCATGGCGTCGGCAATTGATATTTCCAGATTGTCCTAGACGTAGTTCTTGATTGTGCTTAAAACCTAAAATGAGTTGTTCGACTTCATGGTGGATGCGGCCTTGTAGCAGCGGATGGGTCTACAATCGATTCAGCCATGGTCCCAGGAAATCAACCCTAGTGGAGAGGGGGTTTGGATCCACCTCTTCGAGATCCCAATGCACGGATGATTTGAAGTAGTTTTAATTGACTTATCCAATCACTATGGGAGGGTGATCCAAATGGATACTAGTAGCAAGTATAGGCTATTTCAAGCGTATGCTCGGGTGAAAATCCTGCCTCGACTGGGGACAAATTTGAAATGGGTTTTGAAACTCGTTGTGCAAGACCGGGTCTTCCCAGTCCATGTGGAATCTAAAAGTTTGGCTTCGCTAAACAAAGCCATGCAAGAGGAAACCCAGGGTAACTATGTGTCAACGAAGGATTGGGTGGTGAAGACGTTCCGGGATCCAGCTCGCACGTCATGCCCGCTATCTGTTTGCATTAATGCGGAAGTGGTATCGTTTGTCCTAGCTGCGCAATTCCACACCCTAGGTCCTTTCCCTAACTTCGAAGTCTCACCGTTAGCGCATAGCATGGACCTACCTACCCCTTTGCCTCTGAGGTTGGCCAACTGTAGAGGCCTTCCCTTCCCTGAGGCTCCTCCTGTGAGGGAAGCTATCTACGTTGCGGCCTCCGAGCGAACCCCTCATGTGGGATACTGTGGAACTGCAGTTCACCAACCTATTTCTATGGCTTCTCGGCAGGGGTTCAGTGGTCATGCTATAAGAGGTAGGGTGAACCTGCTGCCCCCAGCCTCCTGCCCTCCAAGAATCAGCCAGTGCCGCTAGAACAGGGGTAGTTTCTCCCCTGTCCATATGACCTCTCGCCATTGTAATACCAGGTCTAAAGGAGGTTTGCCTTTTCATGTTTCCGAGTGCTCCGACAATCCAAGAAGATTGCCGATAGCCTCATCCACCTCTTCCCTCATTCCAGATTCCTTGGATGTGAGGTGAACCGATAAGAGAGTGGAGGCCCACTCTAGGATGTCTGATCTTTTGGTAGGGCTAGAGATTGACATGCCTCCGTTCTTTTGGAAGCTACCCCAGTTTCTTGCTCTAGGGAACCTATTGAAGCTGGCCCATTGCACATTTCTTTTGCTCCCCAGGATCTAAATCAGGATCAGCTTGACAGTGACATTCATCTGGCTCCCAACCCAGCCAACTACAATGAACCAGGGCCTCAGTTGCCATGTCCTATGCCTACTTCGACTAGGTCCAAGCCTAATTCCAAATCACGCAAGGGCCATCCAGTAGGACCCTCGGGAGACTGGAAACAAACATTGAGAAATTTGTGAAAGAAGACCGCGAAAGTAGAGTGGTTTGCTTATGGATAAAGTCCTTATTTAGAATGCTCAAGGAGTGGGCAACCATCCCACCATTGCCAAAATCAGAAGCCTCATTTCTAGGCACATGCCTTTCATTCTTGCAATTATTGAACCAATGATCAAAGAAGACAGGAGGGTGGCAGTTGGGCTCAAGTGGGGTTTCCATTCATCCATCTCCAATGGAGATATGGGTGGAAAGATTTGGGTGTTTTTTAACTGTCCAACTATAATTTCTATTCTTGTTGTTTCTAATTAAATGCTTACTCTGTCTGTTAGCTCTGTTAATATACAGGGCCATGTTCAGCTCACAGTTGTATATGCCAAGTGTTCTAGTAGTCTCAAAAGGCAACTTTGGTCAAATTCGACAGGATTAGCCTCTTCTTTTGCTGGTCCCTAGGCTGTTAGAGGGGACTTCAATGTCGTAGCCACCTCGATTGAAAGGAGATCCTCTAGTCCTTTCGACAGTGCTAGTGCTGTGGACTTTACTGATGTCGTCAATGCTGCTGGGTTGATCAATGTCGGCTTCTCGGGGAACAAATTCACGTGGTCCAATAATCAGTTTGGGTCGTCTAGAGTGTGGGCCATATTAGATAGAGTGTTAATGAATCAGGAGTGGGTTAATCAATTCCCTCTATCCACTATTGATAATCCTCGATTGAACTTAGACCATGCTCCTCTCCTGCTACGTCTTCTATCCGGCCCTCCAATGTAAGTGGTGAAATTGTTCAAGTTCCACAGAATGTGGCCGTTACATGCTGATTTCCTTAACATTGTCAAGGTTTCTTAGAACGTAGCCAACGATTTCCAACCGATGATCAACATCTTACTCAGGCTCAAGAGGGTGAAGATGGCCCTCAAGGTTTGGAATAAAACGGTCTTCGACAACATCACTACGTGAAAAATGGAAAAAAATGATGGATTTAGAGACGGTTTTGGACCGTCTCTAAAATCGCTTGGTTTAAAGACGCTTTAGAGATGGCCATAAACCGTCTCTAAAATTTTAGACGGCCCCTGACCGTCCTTAATAGTGTCTGAAAATTTTGAACATCCACAAATCGTTTAGGACAGTCGTTGACCGTCTTATATGGGTCGTCTGAGATGGTCATTGGCCGTCCGCATTAGAGATGGTCTTCGACCGTCTTATACGCGGTCATCTGAGACCGTCACTGGCCGTCTGAATTAGAGACGGTCATTGGCCGTCTTTTACTTGTAATCTGAGACTATCAAAGACCATCTCTATTAGAGATTGTCCTTAGCCATCTTATAGCCATGCCAAAGACCATCTCTATTAGAGACTGGTAATGACCGTCTCTGTTAGAGACGGTCCTAAACTGTCTTTATTGGAGACTGTCTAAGACCGTCTTTATTAGAGACTGTCAAGGACCGTCTCTATTAGAGACTATCATGGACCGTCTCTATTAGAGACAGTCCTAAACCGTCTCTAATGCTCAGGTCTAAGAAGGTCAAAAAAATTATGAATTTCGAAAAAAAATGGTTGAGAAGCTTAGAAAAATAATTAACAATGTTTTAAAAAAATATAAAGGAGAAAAAAAAAACTATAATTTTATAAAAATCTAGATTTTGAAAAAAAAAAATTAAGATCTTTGAATAATGTTAATAATTTTGAAAAAAAAAAGTTCGATAAAAAAATGATATTTTGAAAAGGAAAATTTTAAAAATTTTAAAAATTTGTGAAAAAATTGATGAATTGTAAAAAAAAATATTTTTTTAAAAGGAAAACTAAATTTTGTTAAAAAAAATGTTAAATTTATTTATAATAAAAATATATTTAGTTAAAAGAGTAAAAAAGATATACATTTTAAAAAAAATGTTAAATTTATTTGTGAAAAATAAAATTACTAAATTATTAGACACATCCCCTAATTGAACCTTTAATCATTTTTGGACAATCTAATCAGTTAAAATTGAATAGTAAATAACTTCAGATGTTTAAATCAAATTTCACTGAAATTGTTGATCAATCTTGTATGTCCAATATCTTTCTCATATGTAGCCTGATTGAGGCGAGTAACTAGTCAAATTGAGAGTATTGATACTAAAATAGATTGAATGGACTAGACATGTAAAATGGGCCAAATATTCTGGTTAAAATTGTGACCCAACCTACTAACCTCGTGAGAACCTAAGAATTGATGTTAGTAAGTTTTGTGGGCCCAATCATGATGTGTGTTGAACATTAACACCGTGGATTTGATGTGTCCCCTTTAATTAGGTTATGAGATATCTCAAAAATCATCGATAAACGAAACTCAAGTGGGCCATACCATTTAAAACTATGTGAAAATATCCTAAAAAATATAAAAGCACGTGGTGGGGCCCACATGAGTTTTGGATGCGGTTGAAACTTGGTCTGACCCCTCATCCAAGTGGGACACACATAATGAGTGGGTTGGATATGCGAATCACATTTAGGCAGACCCAATATATGATTATGAATGTTTTAAGGAAGCCTTTTTCCACTACATTTAAGTGAGTTACTCGTTACCTTTACTAGAGTAAACTCTGTGGGATTTACCGTTATTTATTTATTGTATCCACTCCATTCATCCATGTTAACAGATAATTTGAAGTCTAAAGAACAAAAAGGAAGCATATCCAAAGCTCAAGTGGACCACACCACAGGAAATAGTGTGATTGAACCTCTACCATTTAAAATTTCTTGGAGGCCATAGAAGTTTTGGATCAAGCTGATGTTTGTGTTTTCTATTCAGTTATATATTTTTGATATTATGAACAACCTTTAACTGTTTTTTGACAATTTGATCAGTCCGGACATGAAAAGTAAATAATTTCAGATGTTTAAATCAAAATTCACTCAAAGATTATGATTTTCCAAAAAAAAAATAATAATTAAGAAGCTTAGAAAAAATAATTGACAATGTTTAAGAAAAATTTAGATTTTGAAAAAAAAAAACTGTGATTTTATAAAAATCTAGATTTTGAAAAAAAAAATTAAGAACTTTGACAAATGTTAATAATTTTGAAAAAAAAAAGATTTCGATTAAAAAATGATATTTTAAAAAAGAAAATATAAAAAATTAAACAAAATTATGAAAAAATTGTCAAATTGTTAAAAAAAAAAATATTTTTTTTTTTTAAAAAAGAAAACTAGATTTTGTATTTTGACAAGAAAAATTAAAAAGTTATTTAACAAGATTTTGAAAAAAAAAATGATATTTTGAAAAAGAAAATTTTAAAAATTAAGCAAAATTGTGAAAAAATTGACAAAATGTAAAAAAATATATTTTTTAAAAAAGAAAACTAGATTTTGTATTTTGACAACAAAAATTGAAAAGTTATATAACAAAAGTGAGATTAAAAATATGATATTTTAAAAAAATAATTTAAGAAATTAAACAAAATTATGAAAAAATTGACAAATTGTAAAAAAATATATTTTTAAAAACAGAAAACTAAATTTTGTATTTTGACAACAAAAATTGAAAAGTTATATAACAAAAGTGAGATTAAAAAAATGATATTTTAAAAAAGAAAATTTAAGAAATTAAACCAAATTGTGAAAAAATTGACAAATTGTAAAAAAATATATATTTTTTAAAAAAGAAAAGTAGATTTTGTATTTTGACAAGAAAAATTTTAAAGTTAGATAACAAAAGTTAGACTTTGATGATGTGTTGTATATCCTTACCACCCCTATGTTTCTCCAACCCATTTTTGTGCCGAGTATAAAAAATTGTGTAGATTTAAAATTTAAGTAGACCACACCACTGGAAAGAATGATAATGCAGTACCTCGCCATTAAAAATTATAAAGAGCCCATCGTAAAGTTTAAGTAATGTTTATTTGCAATCCAACCTGTTGATAATGTAAAGAAGATCTAGATGAAGGTAAACTACAAAGATCAAATTGATCCAAAACTTTTGTGGCCTTCAAAAGGTTTTTAATAGTTATTCATCATTGTTTTGATTGGTATGGCCCACCTGAGATTATTGACTTCTTGTGATTTAAAATCACATCCTAAAATATGATGGAAAAATATATGCATGGTGTCGATATACATAAAATATATGAAGGTGGGCCCTACATGGTTAGAGTAACACCCATGAAGGAGTTACCTAAATAGTGAAATGGTACTATAAGGTCACCTCATAGGAACTTTCCATGAGGTTAATCTGTGTGCACCCCACCATGATGTGTGTAGAACATCAACACCATGCATTTGATGTGTCCACTTTAAGTCCAAAAATCAGTCGTATACGAAACTTAGGTGGGCCATAGCATCTAAAACTACATGAAGACATCCCTAAAATATATAAAAGTATTTGGTGGGGCCCACGTGAGTTTGGAATGTGTATAAAACTTGGTCTGACTCCTCATCCAAGTGGGACACACATAATGAATGGACTGGATCTATGAACCACATCTAGGTGGGCCCAATAAAAGATTATGAATGTTTTAATAGGAGGGTAACCCTCTCAACTATAGTATGTGGTGTGGCCCACCCAATATCTTTCTCATGTGTAGCATGATTGGGGCAAGTAATTAGTCAAATTGAGGGTAATGATCAGTAAAATAAAGTGAATGGACCAGACATGTAAAATGGGCTAAATATTCTGGCCAAAATTGTGACCCAACTTACTGACCTCATGAGAACCTAAGAATTGATGTTAGTAAGTTTTGTGGGCCCCATCATGATGTGTGTCGAACATCAACACCGTGGATTTGATGTGTCCCCTCTAAGTTATGAGATATCTCTTCATTTATATTTTTTTGATATCTTTTTGATATTATGAACATGTTGGATGTCAAATAAACATTATTGTGGGCCCAAGGAAGGTATCAACGGTGGAAATCATTATTCCACACTATTTGGCATGGCATGGTACACTTGAGTTTTGGATTTACCTAAAATTTGGGATCAACCCACACCGTTCATGCATTTTTTTAGATAATTTTAGAGAATTATCCAAAAAATGAATCATATCCAAAGATTAAATGGACCACACCACAAATATGGGGAACGGATTGACTACTCCCCCTGACACCATCCAATGGTTGGTGGTTGGTGTTCTGTGAGCCCTAATATGGTGTATGTGTTTAATCCATGTCGTCTATCTATTTTTAAAGATCATCTTATGGTATGAGACTAAAAATGAGATATATCCCAATCGTAAGTGGACCACATTCAAAGAAACAGTGTTCAATGAGCGTCAACCATTAAAAAATATTTTGGGGCCATAAAAGTTTTGGATTAAGCTTTTTTTTGTTTTTCCCCTTCATCTAGCCATGTATGGCCTAATCAACATATTGGATGTCAAATAAACAGTACAGTGGGCCTTAGGATGATTTTAATGATGGATATCCAATCACTATTATTTTCATGTGGTGTGGTGCACCTGAGATATCGATTTATATACTTCTCGATTTTGAGATCAAGTCATAAAATGATCTTTATATACCTCTCAATTTAGGACCACACCACATTTTGGATGAAGTTGATATATTTTTTTTTTATTATTATTATTTTCCTTTATGTCTGACCTAATCGATAGGTCGAATAAAAATAAATATTATAGTGGGCACCTGAGATTTATATACCCCTCATTTTTGGGCCCCACCATGATGTATGTTTTGTATCCACACCTTCCATCCATCCGGAGAGATCATTTTAGGGCAATGTCCAAAGAACGAGTTAAATCCAAAGTTCTAGTGGACCCCAGCACAGAAAATAGATTGGCTACTCCCCTTACCACCAGCCATCTCTGGGCCCCACCATGATGTATGTATTTCATCCATTCCGTTCATCCATTTGTACTGATAATTTAGGGCTTGATCCAAAAAATTAGAGGGATAGAAATCTTAGGTGGACCACACCACATGAAAATAATAGTGATTAGATATCCACCATTAAATTCCTCCTAAAGCGCACTGTACTGTTTATTTGACATCCAATCTGTTGATTAGGTCATACAGGCCTAGATTAAGGGAAAAAATAAAAATTAGCTTGATCTAAAACTTTTAGGGCCCCCAAAATGTTTTTAATGGTCGACGCTCAATAGTGTTTTCTGATTGTGTGGTCCACCCAAGATTTATTTCAGGATCATTTTTTGGGATCATACACAAAATGATGTTATGAAATGTATGGACGGCGTGGATGAAACAAATCGATCATGGTGGGGCCCGTAGAGCGATACCAAGTCCAAAGTTGAAGTTAACGTTTTCAATGTACTGTTTTTCATTGTGAGTCTTGCATTTTATGTAAAATGGTGTTGACTTATCCATAACAATAGTGACTAAGATATAGAGTTATCCAGACCATCTAAATAATCGGTATAGTTGTAAATAGTGAATATTTATAATTTTATTTTATAAAACGATCTTAACCATCCAAAAAATGGTCCCATGCATGTACGACCGTTAATAGAGTTGGTGTTATAAATAATGGTAAACTCACAGTATACGGATTTGATTTTTTTTTCTTTAAAATATGAAAACCATCCGACGCCTGCTCCTCCTTTCCAATTTTCCCTCTTTTCCTCATCTTCCATCGACGAGAAACCCTCTCTCTCTCTGCTATGAAAAGCCATGGAAGAAGCAGCAGCAACAGCTGCAGCAGAAGCTTCTTCAAGATCTAGCGGTGGAGGAGGATCCGCAGATTCCTACATTGGCAACGTGATTAGCTTGACATCCAAATGCGAAATCAGATACGAAGGCGTCCTCTAAAACATCAACACCAATGAATCCAGCATCAGTTTGCGAAACTGTACTCTCTCTCCCTCCCCATTTTTTCTCCAGATTGGGGTTTTTAGGGTCTGGAAGGGTTTTTGTGGGATTTTGGTATATAGGTTTTGATTTTTATTGGATTTGGGGTTATGGGTCTTGTTAAATCTGACGTGAGATTTGTTGGGTTTTTAGGAATTTATTTTTTTTTCTTTTCATTTTATACGGGTTTTGAGTGTATTTTTCAGTTATATATATAATTATTCTTTTCATTTTATACGGGATTTGCGTTGTTTGTAAATCGGTAAATTATATATAAATAATTTTTAGATCTGTAAATCGGCGATTTATCAAAGGATACAATATTGGAATTAGGGATTTCCTAAAAAATCACTTTTATAGTTTATTGTTAGGAATGTTTAAGGTGTGCACAACATGTGTTTGATGAAATGTCTCTGTTCTAACAGTTTTCAATTTATATGTTAGAGTTGGCATAGTATTTCATATTCAAATGTTGTTTGTGGCTATGATGATCTGGATTTTGTTCTCTTCTATTTTCCTGATCTGGGTGAGTTGCAAAGCGGCTTGCCAAACATGGTATTGTTTGTTAGTAGGCTCTTGCAGTTACATGATACTCAGACAGCATGGGATACTTGATACACAGGCACATAGAAATTGTACATGTGGCATACACTAACTAAATTCTGAAAATTAGATTGATGGAACGACTCTAACCTCAGATGCATGCACTCACTCGACCATTGGATATTTTTCATTTTAACCGTCCAATAAATGTCCACCAATCTGATAGTGGATAATAATAATAATAAAAAAAAAACAATCATAAATTTTAGTTCCTGATACATCCAAATTGGGAAGAAATATTTTGGACTGTTAAATTTGAATTACCGGTATCCCATGTATGCAATTTCTAAGTGCCTGCGTATCATCTCTCACACTCTGCAAGAGTATCAGAGTATTTCTCTTTTTCTTAATTGTGCAGATGGATGTGGGGCCATGATTAGTCTATTAGAGGATGTGGTTTCAGCTTGTTTACAGAGAGGGTATTAATGTGGTCCGCGTATGTAGTTGAAGTGGGCCACGTTATGGAGAGCGACTTGTATGTGACCCCGGCACCACCGATGTGGTGAGACCCTAATTGTGTGTGCATGGTGTGGGTTTTTCTAGTGCTTTTTCTTTTTTATTTTTCAATTTATAATGACTATAGAACTTAGCAGTTAACCATCTGTATGGTATGAAGCCATTGCATACTCCTCGACTTCTGTTTATCATGCATGATTCATTGCTCATTTGGATCTATGTTCAATCATTGATTCAAGCTCTATTATTATTGAGGCTTTTTTTTCCCAGTTTTCTATTAGATCCGGTTGATTTTATTTTTTCAGACTTGTCCATATTTTGTATTCCCATGTGATTGCTTAAATTGCAAGTCATTTTATTTTCTACATTTCTTGCTTATATTTGGAGCAGTACTTTTCCAGTGCTATTTAAGGAGAGATTATATGTCATGTTTCTGTTTAGTGCATTTCTTGATGCTTGTTTGATTTCTTGAATGTGTTCAATAATATTTGTGTCAGCTGACCTCTATGTTGTTACTATGTAATAAGGCTCTATTACATTTCCTTGATCCAGAGAAATTTAAGAATAAAGATGATTTTGTTGAAAAATACAAGAATCTAAGCTCCTTCAATGACATTGAGGTTTTATCACTTACCTTGCACTCTCAGTTCCATGTGGTATATTCTATTTCCATATGTAGTTGAAGTTTACTGGGTTTTTCTTTAGCTTGCTAATCTTCGCAAGGAATCGAGGCCTCACATTCTTCGAAGAGTTATCAAGGATGTGGAGAAGTCTTTGCCTCCAAAAATTGAGCACATCCTCCAAGTTGAAATGTCTCCTCTTCTGTAACACCCCAGATTTTGGCCAATCTAGGATTTGACGTCCTTAGGCAGTGGGTCAACTAAAACACCTGAAAAATCGCTCAGAACCCAATTCCATAGCCAAAGAAATCACTTAGGATTAATTCCTTTAGAAACTAAGCATAAGTTAGCTAGCGCAATGCTAGAGTAGCTGGGAAATAGTCCCTGATCACTTTAAATACGTTCTACAAGGCCCAAAACTTGTAGAATCAATGGTGCTATAATACTCTAAAACCTCGGATCAAACTCTAAGCAGGTTTGTTCTCTGGACCACTTTAAAAATCTGTATTGGATCTAGACCGCGCGTCGAAGGTCCGATACCTACTATCCTAGACCGTTAGAACCGCCTAGCTGGACTTGACAATCATTTCGAAAATCAAGTCCAACTGACATTCGAAGGCTATTTCATTGAGCCCAGACTAAAGAGAGTGCGAATAGGGACAGATTTGGAATTTGAAATTCAAATCTGGCACACGACTTGACGCGTTAGTATTAAGCGTTCTGACCGTTAGAATTCAGCCAAATTACACCCTTGGATCAGAAAAAATTTCTATTTCATATCATGAGACTTGTAGGCCTGATCTATGTGCGGTGACCGCTGAACTGAAATTGGACCGCCACGAGTGATCTACGAACACTGATGGTTTGAAAAAGGGATGAGAGCAACATCCGACAAGTATGAACTTAAGTCCGATCGCGTTCGGCCAGGGGACCACCAGAAATCATCTTTTGGACCGAAACAGCCCCGCTTTGGATAAGCATCAAGTGAACTTTGTTCCTGAGCCTATTTTAGGCATTTTTATGCTTATAAAAGGGGTTGAAACCCTCACTCCTCTTCCCATCTGAATTTGAGAAAAACCCTAGATTGGGAGAGAGAAAAGGTGAGAGTTTGTGAGAGAGTAGGAGAGATTTTTTCTGCCTTTGCACCACCTGTTGCACGTACTTTAGCAACACGCTTCCATCATTCAGCCGGTGATTCCTCCGCATTTTCAGCTAAGAAATAACCCTAATAAGTTGCTGATTTGGGATTCTTTCCATTCCATAGCATGTAAACTGATAGAACTCGTAAATTAGGTTCTCAATTCGCCGTAGACGAAGCGTATACGCTTCGTTCGAATTCACACATCTATAAGAGATAAGGTGCGGATTTTAGACGCTTTGATTGACTGTTTCCAACACTTTTAATGTCATTTAATAGTAGATTATCGATGGCAACGCCGTTTGACATGTACAACATGCTGTCTGTTTCCTGTTTCGTAAACCAACGAAGAATATGAGATTTAGGGCATTTTAGTCATTTGTAGGAAGTACTGTTTTCATTCATATTTTGCTGATGTGATTGACATGGTTTATTGTCGCATTAGAATATTAGGAATACGTGCATAATTAGTTTGGCGAAGAGATTCGCCTAAATGCGCACTTCGGGTCGACATACTATATGTAGACTTAAGTGTGTAGTGTAAGTGTTTGTATAAATGCTTGTATTAGTATGTATCGAATTAAATGGTGTTATGAATTAGTTTGAGATTGATTTCTCAATTAATATGCTGGTGTAAATGGTTTCCTACATGTTAGCCATATGCATAATTTCATTATATGAATGAAATGCATGTGCTTGATGATTCACTTAAGTTGTATGTTATAACATGTGCTTGATGATTTCATTATGATTTAGTTTGAGATTGAATTCTCAATTAATATGCTGATGGAAATGATTTCCTATATGTTGGCGATATGCATAATTTCATTATATGTATGAAAGGCATGTGTCAGATGATTTACTTAAGTCGTACGATATAACATGTGTTAACATGCTCACATGGTGGTATTCCATTTCTAATACCCTTGCATGAATTCCTGATGTGAATTCATATGTGTTTGGGACTATACCTAGTCCAGGCAGTCGGTAACAGAGAAAATTCGTGGCTAGCTTATATTTGCCACGAAGGACGTGTCGATGAACGCGAGTCGTGTTTGGAGTTGATGGCAGTGGTTAGGCCATGCGAAGTGTTTCACGCACTTCATGTCGTTCGACTTGCGAGGCGCTCGTGCTAGTCGAGCCCGTCAAGTAACCCGACTGGACGTTGTATGTTCACCCTGCATGGGTCATAACTGCTTGAACCTAGGGTACTGAACTTACCATTGTAAACCCTGTCAACCATGGTACCTTGATCCACGAAGACTCATGAGCCGGGCATGGTGGTATGGGACACCGTGGTCGAGCTGTCGGCCTATGCTGGGGCCACAAACCTCCCCGTAGTGACCAGTGAGCACCTAGTCTCGTGAGCAGATTATGGTGGTATGGGACACTATATTCTTGATGTCGGTCTACACTGATCAGGCGACGAGTCCTTTGTAGTGACCGCGAGCGTATTCTGAGTCTACGGGAGGCGACGACCCTTCAGTAGCAGTAGAGTACAGTAGGCCTATATTAATAAGGTGATGAGGGAGCGGAGCAACGAGTGCGTGCAACATCCTTGTCAGCCCTTGCAGCGACCTACAAAATATACCTCGTATGAGATTACTAGGAGTGATGACCCTAGACAGGATCTGTGTTGGGATTGATACAAGGGAAGTACCTTAGTTTCCCAATCCTGCTGTTTGAATGGACTAATAACAACTTAGAAATCATATCACCATTACATTGCATGTGCCTGGAAGATGTGGATCACTTAAGGGAGTGTGGCATGCCGCGGTCGTAAGATGGTGGCGTATGAGGGAGATCGTCGGTGAGGGCATACATCACGTCATGTCATATTGCATTAACAACAGTATTAGGATTGTTTGATTTACTGCTTTACTATTATCGCATGATTGATTTGAGAACATGTTAATCTTTGCTCTCTTATCCCACTGAGTTGATCACTCACTCCCACGTTACGGGACGGTGTTCCTGGACACCCACCAGACCCTTTTGTGGTTGCAGATGATGGCGCGGCCTGCGAGACGGAGTCGGACTTGATGATGATGAGGAGGATCCCTCCTTTATGCGTGTTCTGATCGATGGGATTACAGGGAGGTTGATTAGATGCCTTGACACTTGTCATTTTATATCTTCAGAGCACTCATGTATATGTTTTCTTTCTATTTTGAGGTATACATATATATGTTTAACCTGGTAACATGTTCACACTCAAGAGACACAACAGTTTATATATGTTATACATACTATCACAGACTTCCGCTGGTTAATTTAACCATCTCTGGGACGTGATATACTGTTTTAGCTTAATCTCACTCATGTTTAATACATTATTACAGAAAACATTCAATCATACATATCTATGTTGCATAAATAATATTTTAAAACTCGGGAGTTGGGTTTTTACTCGACCCCCCGATTTTCGGGATGTTACAGATGGTATCAGAGCATGATTTGGATTAAACCGGGCCTGGGTTATGGTCACGCGATGTACGCTGTTGCTTCCTTTGACTTAGGTGGGTGCGAGAAGGGTCTAGAAACACGTATAGGATCGTAAATTCGCCAATAGGCGAAGACTATTCAAATCAATCGCGCGATCGAGACCGTAGCACATATAGGGTCACATGAAGCGACCTGAGTAGCTTCTAGGTTGTAGGTAGGTGGGTCGAGACGTTCTTTAAACGATTCTAAACCCGTAAAGGTGAATCATTGGGCTGTGGGATAACCACAACCCCAGCATTCAATCGCTAGGGCTTAAAAACCCCGTTTTACCTAAAATCTTCAAAATTCTTCCTCTCACCACTCCATTCTTCAATTATTTCTTATTCTTTTCATGTTATGCATTGATCCTAGTGTGAAAATGATACAAAAACATACTTCAACAAAATTTTATGGTGAATAGTAAAATTTTATGAAAAAGGGCCATAAGGCCATTCTAAATTTGCTTTATTTAGTAAATAATGGGCTAGATGGATGTATTAGTTCCTTCTACCCCAAAAGAATATGCTACATGATTGGGGATTGTATTTGATTTTACAAACTGGCCCCGAAAAGACTTGAAAGAATGTTTGGGCCTCCCTAGGGCAATCTACAATGAACCAAAGTGGGAACCATACTTTTTTGGGATCCCTAGGGTAGGGGGAAAAGAGACCATATGGTCTCCATGTCCAGTTTGCAAGTTCATCGGTGATGTCATCGCCGATTCGGTGATGCATCGTCGGTCAAACTCTTTCGTTTGGTCTGGCCTTTGGTCTGGAGGAGTTTGGGGGCTAGGGTAGCCCCCTGGTATGCGGGTCGTACCTTAAAACCCCCCAAAAGATGTACCTCCTTCACAAAATGCCCCTCCAAGCTCTCCTTTCTTCACATTTTTGCTACCTTCCCCTCAAATCTCGATCCAAACCTCTCCCAATCTCATTTTCGGTCACAACCGACCCTACTCTATCACTCACAGCCATTGGCACTCCCTTCCTCTCCACTTCTATCATTTGGAGCTCCCACAATCTCCATAGAAGGCTGAAATTCGTATGGAGCTCCATTTCCCTTTATAGTTCTCTTTTCCCTTTAAAAATTCAGCCTTTGGGAGCTTAATGCATCCCTCTACAGGGCCTAGATTTGTTTCAGTCCATTTGGGCAACAATTTCTCCGCATTTTCTCCGCTTTCCATAGCTATTGTTAAGACTATTCTAGCCTTTTTCTCCTTTTTCGCCATCCTCCTTCTCATGTTCCTTTTGTTTGAGCCTTTACCCTCTTATTGGGTCTCAAAATCGTGCAAACTTCAAATTTCATTTCTCCACTTTCTTCGTTTGAGAGGTATTGAAAATACATAGCCGATAGAGCTCTAATGGGCAACAGGCAGTACTAAACTAGACAGTATTCAAGAAGGTTAGTTGGGATCGTGGTAGAAGTCTTTTGGTAGAATTAGGCATCTATATTGTTGCCCTGTAGATTATTTGATTTTTGTTTTAACGATTTCTGTGTTTTGTTGTTGTTGGGTCTAGTGACGTCACAGGTAGAAAATGTGTTTGTGTAGTGGTTTGGGCTTAGCATAGCCGAATACATCCCTGTCGTAATCCATGTGGAACTTTATTCCATGTATTGTGACAAATTTTGTTAGACGGAGTCCATGCCGTTTCGTTTGCTGTAAGGTATTGTCCCTAGATCAGGTGTATCCTATGGCTTCCACAACCATGTTGTAAATTCCAGCATTAAGCCTATGAAATTAGTTTTTATCCCAACCCACCCTCCTACCAAGCATACCACTTCCAATCCTGCCATGGGACTAGGAATGCGGTTCCATTTAATACAACTAAACGCTGCTGGCCACATAGGCCCTTAGTGTTTTGGACCTAGAGTTAGCACTTCTAGATTTGAAGGGTCTGACGACATAAGAAATCCAATTCCATTTAGACAATCTTGACCCTAAGCAATAGAATAATTCTCTGTAGTAGAAATGGTATGAAAAGCCATTTACCGTATAATCTTAGGCTTTGGATTATAGCTACAGAGTTACAGACTAGCCTACTAGTTACCTTAAGTAGTGTAAAGCCTATATATGCTAAGGAATTGTAGGTTAGATTTGGTTGAAGTAGAACCTTATCTTTCGATAGATCCCCTTATGACTTATAGACTCCTGTTGTTGCCCATAGGAAAGAACCATTCACTCTCAGGGAACATTTATAAATCCCTCAGATTGAACTTAGAATAAACTAACACACCCCTTAGAATTGCCTTCCCCAAGGACTTATTGCATCGGGAACGCAGAGTAAAGGAACTGCATGTAAGCGATGTATTCACGGTTTGAGTCGACTTCTTAATCCTAGTGGTTACCAATGAATCCAATGCTCTGATCAAGCAGAGAATCGGCATCGACTCAGATTAAGAATTGATACAACGCATTTTCTGTCCTGATTAGACAGAAGGTTCAACGTATCCGGCTTAGACCCACTACACAACCTTTCTTCTGTGATGGCCCAACCACCTACAACCAAACAGGATCACATTGTCTTTGGGAAATGGCAAGGACTTAAAGCCAGTAGAGAATTAGACATCTTGCCACCAACTCATACCTGCCCCTGAACTCAATTACAATAGAGATTCGTCTCATCTCTATCGCCATATATACCAATGCCATAGAATGCATCATTAGCAAAGGAAAACCACTGTAATGAGAGGTTGTTTCCCAATTCATGTTAAGGATAGCCCCTAAGTCGCATCTCGTTCCGATATACGGAGCGATGCATAGATTCTTGAACTTTAAGTAGGACCAAGTTTTAAGGGGAGTAGAACGTATTGATTCCAATCCAGTTAGGTCAGCCAAGGCAACCGTTCGATCAGAGTGGCGCAGCGGAAGTGTGGTTAGCCTCTTCCCCACTGGCCCAGGATCGAAACATTTGAGTTAGGATAAACGTACAGTTAGGTCAATAAATAGGATTGACCCTTTCTTAGAATGTCAATACTAAAGTCTTACTAGATGCTCCTTACCCTTCACCAATTTCGGGGATGAAATTGTGTTTTAAGGGGGGTAGATTGTAACACCTTAGATTTTGGCCAATCTGGGATCTGACGTCCTTAGGCAGTGGGTCAACTAAAACACCTGAAAAATCGCTCAGAACCCAATTCCATAGCCAAAGAAATCACTTAGGATTAATTCCTTTAGAAACTAACCATAAGTTAGCTAGCGCAACGCTAAAGTAGCTGGGAAATAGTCCCTGATCACTTTAAATACGTTCTACAAGGCCCAAAACTTGTAAAATCAATGGTGCTATAATACTCTAAAGCCTCGGATCAAACTCTAAGCAGGTTTGTTCTCTGGACCACTTTGAAAATATGTATTGGATCTAGACCGCGCGTCGAAGGTCCGATACCTACTATCCTAGACCGTTAGAACCGCCTAGCTGGACTTGACAATCATTTCGAAAATCAAGTCCAACTGACATTCGCAGGCTATTTCATTGAGCCCAGACTGAAGAGAGTGCGAATAGAGACAGATTTGGAATTTGAAATTCAAATCTGGCACACGACTTGACGCGTCAGTATTAAGCGTTCTGACCATCAGAATTCAGCCAAATTACACCCTCGGATCAGGAAAAATTTCTATTTCATATCATGAGACTTGTAGGCCTGATCTACGTGCGGTGACTGCTGAACTGAAACTAGACCGCCACGGGCGATCTACGAACACTGATAGTCTAAAAACGGGATGAGAGCAACATCCGACAAGTACGAACTTAAGTCCGATCGCGTTCGGCCAGGGGACCACCAGAAATCATCTTTTGGACCGAAATAGCCCCGCTTTAGATAAGCATCAAGTGAACTTTATTCCTGAGCCTATTTTGGGCATTTTTATGCTTATAAAAGGGGTTAAAACCCTCACTCCTTTCTCCCATCCGGATTTGAGAAAAACCCTAGATTGGGAGAGAGAAAAGGTGAGAGTTTGTGAGAGAGAGTAGGAGAGATTTTTCCTTCCTTTGCACCACCTGTTGCACGTACTTTAGCAACACGCTTCCATCATTCAGCCGGTGATTCCTCCACATTTTCAGCTAAGAAATAACCCTAATAAGTTGCTGATTTGGGATTCTTTCCGTTCCATAGCATGTAAACTGATAGAACTCGTAAATTAGGTTCTCTATTCGCCGTAGACGAAGCGTATATGCTCCGTTCGAATTCACACATCTATAAGAGATAAGGTGCGGATTTTAGACGCTTTGATTGACTGTTTCCAATGCTTTCAATGTCGTTTAATAGTAGATTATCGACGGCAATGCCGTTTGACATGTACAACATGCTGTCCGTTTCCTGTTTCGTAAACCAACGAAGAATATGAGATTTAGGGCATTTTAGTCATTTGTAGGACGTACTGTTTTCATTCATATTTCACTGATGTGATTGACATGGTTTATTGTCACATTAGAATGTTAGGAATACGAGCATAATTAGTTTGGCAAAGAGATTCGCCTAAATGCGCACTTCGGGTCAACATACTATATGTAGACTTAAGTGTGTAGTGTAAGTGTTTGTATAAATGCTTGTATTAGTATGTATCAAATTAAATAGTGTTATGAATTAGTTTGAGATTAATTTCTTAATTAATATGCTGGTGTAAATGGTTTCCTACATGTTAGCCATGTGCATGATTTCATTATATGAATGAAATGCATGTGCTTGATGATTCACTTAAGTTGTATGTTATAACATGTGCTTGATGATTTCATTATGATTTAGTTTGAGATTGAATTCTCAATTAATATGCTGATGGAAATGACTTCCTATATGTTGGTGATATGCATAATTTCATTGTATGTATGAAAGGCATGTGTCAGATGATTTACTTAAGTTGTACGATATAACATGTGTTAACATGCTCACATGGTGGTACTCCATTTTCAATACCCTTGCATGAATTGTTGATGTGAATTCATATGTGTTTGGGACTATACCTAGTCCAGGCAGTCGGTAACAGAGAAAATTCGTGGCTAGCTTGTTTTGCCACGAAGGACGCGTCGATGAACACGAGTCGTGTTTGGAGTTGACGGCAGTGGTTAGGCCACGCGAAGTGTTTCACGCACTTCATGTTGTTCGACTTGCGAGGCGCTCGTGCTAGTCGAGCCCGTCAAGTAACCCGACTGGACGTTGTATGTTCACCCTGCATGAGTCATAACTGCTTGAACCTAGGGTACTGAACTTACCATTGTAAACCCTGTTAACCATGGTACCTTGATCCACGAAGACTCATAAGCCGGGCATGGTGGTATGGGACACCGTGGTCGAGCTGTCGGCCTACGCTGGGGCCACAAACCTCCCCGTAGTGACCAGTAAGCACCTAGTCTCGTGAGCAGATTATGGTGGTATGAGACACTATATTCTTGCTGTCGGCCTACACTGATCAGGCGACGAGTCCTTTGTAGTGACCGCGAGTGTATTCTGAGTCTACGGGAGGCGACGACCCTTCAGTAGCAGTAGAGTACAGTAAGCATGTATTGATAAGGTGATGGGGGAGCGGAGCAACGAGTGCGTGCAACAGCCCTGACAGCCCTTGCAGCGACCTACAAAATATACCTCGTATGAGATTACTAGGAGTGACGACCCTAGAAAGGATCTGTGTTGGGATTGATACAAGGGAAGTACCTTAGTTTCCCAATCCTACTGTTTGAATGGACTAATAACAACTCAAAAATCATATCACCATTACATTTCATGTGCCTGGAAGATGTGGAGCACTTAAGGGAGTGTGGCATGCCGCGGTCGTAAGATGGTGTCGTATGAGGGAGATCGTCGGTGAGGGCATACATCACGTCATGTCATATTGCATTAACAACAATATTAGGATTGTTTGATTTACTGCTTTACTATTATTGCATGATTGATTTGAGAACATGTTAATCTTTGCTCTCTTATCCCACTGAGTTGATCACTCACTCCCACGTTACGGGACGGTGTTTCTGGACACCCACCAGACCCTTTTGTGGTTGCAGATGATGGCGCGGCCTGCGAGGCGGAGCCGGACTTGATGATGATGAGGAGGATCCCTCCTTTATGCGTGTTCTGATCGATAGGATTACAGGGAGGTTGATTAGATGCCTTGACACTTGTCATTTTATATCTTCAGAGCACTCATGTATATGTTTTCTTTCTATTTTGAGGTATACATGTATATGTTTAACTTGGTAACATGTTCACACTCAAGAGACACATAACAGTTTATATATGTTATACATACTATCACAGACTTCCGCTGGTTAATTTAACCGTCTCTGGGGCGTGATATGCTGTTTTAGCTTAATCTCACTCATGTTTAATACATTATCACATACAACATTCAATCATACATATCTATGTTGCATAAATAACATTTTGGAACTCGGGAGTTGGGTTTTTGCTCGACCCCCCGATTTTTGGGATGTTACATCTTCAGAAACAGTAAGCGCACCGCCCTTACATCATTTGATGTTTTTGAAAAGCCTGCAGTTGTTCCTTGCTTGATATGGTGTTTCTACAGGAGGAGCAATCATACAGTCCCAACCTCTTAATGTTTTGGAAAAGACTAAGCGCATTCTTTTGATTACACAACTGGCTCGAAGTATTTTTTAGAATGGTGTGATCGTACCTATACAAAAAGAAACTTGAGATTGTGTGTGCATGGTGTGGGTTTACACTCTTATATAGTTGAGGCTTCCATCGTAAATAATATTAAGATGCATCTCTGTTTAATTAATTTTAGTCCATTCATAGCCCTTGATTACGTACAGATCTTTCCTTCAAAGAAGGAAATAAGGAATGGCCTAGAGAAGCCCTCTTATGGAATTACCGTGATCTTTCCTTACAAAATATTTTGCTGTAAGTGATGTGGTTCTGTTTAATTTGGGAGACAAGCTTCTTGAATGGAATTACCGTGAGCTAACTGTCACGCCCCAAACTCAGAAACCGGGCTCACAAAATTCCCGATCACTGAGTCTGGCGCTGACAGCCTCTATAGTACCCCATTCTCGGCTCCCAGCACCCATATACCAGGTTCCGATCCTGGGATGCTACAAGGAGGATTTCTACTATCCATTTAATTCATAATGAGCATAACCATAAGCATAACCCATGAATAATAACCACAAGAACACCATCACAAAATTCACTATGATCAAAAACTTTGAGTACAAGGTGTATAAAGGGAAATACAAGATAGTGCTAATAACAAAACTCCAAAAGCTCGACTGCACGCTCCTGCTGCTACTACGCTACGGCTGCGTCCCGACGTCACCTGCACGCATCAATCGTGCATAAGCTTATAGAAAGCTTAGAGGGCAGTGTAAGTGTGTGCGCAATACGAGCATGCTTAGAATGCAAGGTCAGAAAATGTTGTAATGTGCTGATCAGTACATGAATACAATCAGCCGTACCAAGGCTATGCGGTGTAAAATATGAATGCGATCGGCCACATCTAGGCCATGTGATGCAGAATGCAAGTCAAGCATGTCAATCCTCATCATATACCAGTACAGTTCTCATTCTGGATAATCACCGGGGTCTAGTACACTCTACGCCAGCTTGCCGTCCCTATCCAAACGCACAACTGGGAGAGCAGAAGAGACCTCACTATCCGCATGTCAATATCGGGCCCGGCTCGTCGATAGCGGACCGATTCCTTAAGCTGGTCAAACTCAACGTAGAAGTTGCCCCCTCACTCAGGCGGGTAAGGTCACACTCCTTTTCAACCGAACACGACACAGTGGGAGATGCGGCCTACTGGTATATGGCCCTCGCGCGCTCATGTATCCACTCGGTCTCGATGTTGGAGTCATCCTCTGGTACCATCGGGTTTAGGAATTTTCACCCAGGGACATCTATGGCGCCCGTATGCTAGAACCAAACATTTTTGGTATCCAATCCAGCCACCCACGATGCATCTGTGGAGGCTATGGCCCTGATGTTGCTAGGGCATACAATAATCACAATCATACAAATCAAGTACATGAGTCACACTACCAGTCATGCAGTAGTCCTACGTATACCATGCACTCATGTAGGGCAACTTCGCCTACCAGGGAGGCCATAAACGGTTCGCCCAAAGGCATATGCTATGATCAGTCACTTCTCATGTCAGTCATACATATGATGCGTAAGATAATGAATCATGAATCTATACTAAACATGTATATAAAGATGGGCTCTGCGTAGAACTGAGATGGGCCGAGATATCCTAATTACTACAAGTATGGGCCTATTAGTGGGCCTTAGGGAGAGTGACAATGCAGACATTTAACTGACGTCATCCTTACAATGTGGGCATCTAACCATCATTGTTCCTAAGGCATTACTTACTATAAATATCGTTATATGCCATGGAGGGATCATGCATTGCAATGGACCTAGTTGCACTCAATTGGGTCTTAAGTACATCAATTAGGCCGTATCATATGGGCCTTACATTCATCAAGCGGATCACTTCAATGAGCCTCACCAATGGGCCTGAGGTCCTTTGACCACCTGAGGTCCTTTGCAATGGGTCATAACCCATGGGCCTTAGAATTCATTAAAAATGAGCCCACTCACATGAGCTTTATGTGCATCAAATGGGCCTAATCACATAGGCCTTATATATACCAAAGTGGGCCTCAACAATGGGCCACAAATACATCAATTGGGCCTACACACATGGGCCCATAAATAACAAAGTGGGCCTTAGTGGGCGGGCCACAAATACATTAAGATGGGCCTCAACAATGGCCTTAAAATGATCTCAAAATGGTTGGACGGTTTGGATGAAACTCATGCATCATGGTAGACTCTCATGTGGGCCCACTATAACATTTTTTTCCAGCCAATCCTGGGCCCACTGAAATGCTTATTTGCCACCTAACCTGTTGTTAAGGCCGTGTGGCAAGGGGCCTACCAAAATGTTTATTTTACATCCCACCTGTTGATAAGGCCATGTAGTAAGGGGCCCACCAAAATGTTTATTTTCCATTCAAACCTGTTGATAAGGTCATATAGACCCAGGGCCCACCGAAATGTATATTTTCTACCCAACCTGAGTCCACTGTACTATTTATTTGCATCCAAACTGTTCATTGAATCACATGGCCTAGGGCCCACTGTAATGTTTATTGCCATCCAAACCTGTTCATAACGTCACGTGGCCAGGGGCCCACGTGATGGACGGCGTGGACACAATACATACATCTGAGTGGGGGCCATCGTCCACTGCCGTGGACGGACGGCGTGAGTAAAACACTTGCATCACAGTGGGTGTCACCACCCACTGTTGTGTACGGTGTGGTAAGCCACACATACCACAGTGGGTCCCATGTAGGGCCCACCAAAGTGTTTATTTGCAATCCAACCCGTCCATTACGTGTGTCCCACCTGTTTGAGGGTTCACACCAAGTTTTAGCCACATTCGAAATTCAGGTAGGCCCCACCAAGTGTTTTTATATGATTTAGGCATGTCTTCACATGATTTGGATGGTATGGCCCACCTGAGTTCAGTTTGTGGATGATTTTTGGAGTCAACGCACCATTCAAGGGGACCTATTAAATGAATGATATAGATGTAAAATATACATCATGGTGGAGTCTACAAGTGGGCCAATGCGACCACCCTTTTTAACGTGGACGTCTCTGGACTCATGGCACAAATTCATGCCAAAAAAGAAAATTATTTTTTTATCCTAGGTGGGACCCACATTAACCAAACCTACCCCATCCATTGCATGTGTTCCACAAAATTAGGCGTCCAAACCAAGTTTCAGCCACATCCAAATTTCAGATAGGCCCCACAAAATGCTTTTGTATGTTTCAGGCAGGTCTTCACATGATTTTAGATGGTATGGCCCACCTGAGTTCTGGATTGGTCCCAAATTTTGGCTCAACGCCTAAATTAATCTGAGGAAGATGGTGGAAGGCTTGGATTAAATACATGCATTAAGTTGGGGCTTGCAAGAGTGGCCCACCATTTCCCTTCTTTTCCTTTCTTTCTTTTTTTTTTTTTTTGGTTGGACGTCAAGTAGGTAAATGCATGCATGGATTTTCTTTATTTTTGTTTTCCTAGGTGGGACCCACATTAAACAGATCTACCTCGTCCATTGCATGTGTCCCATAAAATTAAGGGTCCAAACCAAGTTTCAGGTGGGTCCAAGCTTCTGGTGGACCCCAGAAATCATTCTTCCAAGTTTTCAACAGAAAATACTACCATTCTTAATACCACGGCCCGCCAGATGATTGGATCGGTCTCATTTTTCGACTCAACGCCTAAAATGATATGAAAAATGGAATGAACGGCATGGATTGCATACATACATCAAAGTGGGGCCTGCATGCAAGGTCCACCCCAAAGCAACCCCTTTTTCCTTTCTTTTTTTTTTCTTTCTTGTCAGTACACGCCCATGCCGCCTGTACACATACTCCATGATGGCCAACACGCCCGTCCAGCGTCCAGGGATGCTGGACGGCATGGATAAATACATCATCATGGTGGGTCCCACATATACGTGGCCCACCATATACATATATAAATATGTGTGTGTAATATTAATATAATATAATATATATGTATATATACGTATCATATCACCTAAAGTGTGGTGGGCCACACCATTTGATGAATGGAGTAGATTTATCATGAATTGGTGGGGCCCACTTCATTTTAGGAAAAGGATAAGGAGAGAGAAAGAGAGAGAGAGAGAGAGAGAGAGAGGGAACAATAGACGGTGATGGTGGGGCCCCGCCACTATGGGCCCCACATAATACAAACCATACATAAAAAAATGGGTCTCACCAATAAGTGGTCCCTAAAAAGAATTTAACGGTGGATCACCCACCTCTAAGCCTCCTCCTTGCTCCCTTGGCCTCCAATGCTCCTTGCCTTCACCTTGGACGGTGGATGATGGACCTTTGATGGTGTGGATGAGAGATGAGAGGGTGGGCCACACTTGGCCTTTGGGAAAGCTTGGGAATGCTTGGACGTGTGAAATTTTTGCTTGGGAGAGATTTTTTTTTTTTTTTTTTGAGAAATGAGGGAGAGAGAGAAGTGATGGGTTGATAAGAAGTGATGGAGTGATGTGTGATGGGTTTGGTGATGGATGAAGTGATGTGAGAGTGAACTTTGGGTAAGAGAAAGGTATGGGCATGACATGGGTTAGTTGTACTTGGGTATGGAGTGACTTGACTTGTACTTGACATGAGTGATTGATTGATTGATGGGACATCTCGTAGAGATTCCCTCGTGATTCACAACGTGTGGTGTTTTCTTCGAATTGAATGCAGACTGACATCTTTTAGCCTGGGTATCGGGTCGATCCGCGAGTCGCGGCGTTAGAATCGCGGTGACGGTGCAGACGCTAAGGTATAGGTTTCAATTTTAGCTGACTTTGGCATACAGGTCTCAGCTTAGGATCGCGCGCAAACATCAGAAAGTGGTCGAGGATTGCCGAATTCGACCGGAAGGATCGCGGGAATCGACGGAACAATACGAACTAGGACACGGGTCTTACACTAACATTTTTTGTTTTCATTTCAAATTTCAGGCAAAAGCTCTTGCGGAGAAAAATATGCGTGACATTCTTGTTCAAAGGGAGCAAGTAAAGAGAAATGTAAAATATCTGTTCACAGTCCAGAAACTCAAGGATTTTCAGACAGCTGCTCTCGAGGCTAGGAATGGCTACAACTCATTCCATATTGCTGCTAAGCAGGGCCATCTTGGTAATAATTTGATTTGATTTATTATTATTTAAATTTTTTTAAATTTTTTGTCTTTTCTACTTCTACATGGACGGATAATTTACGTTAACATGCCTGTAAGTGTTTTAAAATTTCATTTGCTTCAGATTTTTTGGCCAAGTCATTCCAGTTGGCATTTAACATAATCAAAATTGATTGTAAATGTTTAATCATTTATGGGAAAATTGTTAGTTCCAGGCTTCCAGCAATGCTTTCCTTTTGTTTGAGGCAGTTTGCTTTTTCTCTTAAGGATAGTTTCTGATCAGAAGTCTGTTTGACATTGATTTTATTTGTTAGGCCTAATGTTTGACTAGAGATTGCTATCTTCTCTAAATAAATGAAACCATGAAAGCTTTGGTGATCTTTAACACCTCATAAAATAGCAGGAAGATCTTGGGTATTTTTCTTTGGTGTACTGACAAATTGTGTTTAGCATGTTTGCCGGAACAACTTGGTGTTTGTGGCAGTAAGGAGAAAGACCTGTGTTAAGTGGCTAGTGTTTTCCTGCTCTCTATTCCAACAGCCAGGATTTGATGCCTAGTACAATCCTTTTGGCCTTGGAAAATCAAACATCTGAATCACAAAAGGAGGTGAACTCCATGGCTGATTGTCTACTGATTAAAAAATAAAGAAAAAAAGAAGTGACCACCTGTTTTACCAGTTTTCCACCGTAAGGTCTTTTACAGATGCTAAGAAACGAGTTGATGGGGATAGCTCACGAGTAAACTGCTTCACCAGCTTTCTCTTGGATGTCTTCTTTCCCCTGTTCTAATTTCAATTTTCCATCCACTAAAATAATTTCTGGTATAGTACGTGTTTAGCCATTGATTGCAATGTGTGTTGTTGGCTTCTCTAATTTGCCTTTTTAAATTTTCAGGTAGCTATATATATCCAGGTATTGTCAAAGCTTACTGCATTTAGCTATAAGAGCAGGTAGTGTATGGTTGTTCAGTGCCCAACATTCTCCCCATTTGAATGGAAAAGGCGGTTTAAGTAAATCATCAAACTATTGCTAGATAAAAAAAATAACAATAATAAAGAAAGAAAGAGAGAAGGAAAGAAAAAAAGAACAACTTTAACATGTCTAAAATTTGTTAATTTAATACATTTGGCCAGTGGATGGCTTGCAAATTCCAAGGAAATGGATTCCCTCCCAACAGCCACCTTGGTTTTTTTTTTTTTATGTTGCTAATTTCCTCTCTTGTGAATGCACAGTAGAATTCCTGACAATTTTTTCCTAGTATCCAAATGCAGTTTCTTGATTCCACAGAATTAAAGGCCCAGTATGCAAACATGACAAACAGAATTTGTTTCTTAGGGATTTTTTTTTCTTTCATGGAAACAAATTCTTTAAGCCCTTTAAAATTCTGAGTGGGACTATGGGAGTTCATTTTGGTCAGATTCTTTTCAACTGTTAAAATTGATCCACCTTTTTTCATTAAGCCCTTTAAAATTCTAAAATGTTGTTCTTGTTTTCATTATCCACCTTTTCTATGGCGTGTATAGGTTTGTAATGAGAATTGTATTATGGTGAGATTTTTCAAATGGGTTCGCTCGTATTGTCTTTGGTTTTGCCAAGTCATCTTTATGTTATGTTGACATGTCCTTTCATTCAGTGCTGAAGTCCAAGGATGGAGCTATTGTTGTGGTTTCTGCATTTCCTGGTCATCAAGAAGGTAAGTTATGTAACTTATGGGTTTGATTTTGTTTCTAGGTTGAGAAAGAAGGGGGAAAACAAACCTTTGCGTATAGTTGTGGTATACTTTGTCCATTGTTTTCTTTATGGATTATCATGCACTGCCTTTTTAACCAGAAATGCTAAGGAGATTCATTACGGATGATTGAGGGCTTTCTTCATAGAAAACATGCAAGACCTGGGTCATTCAGCAGGTAGGGTCTATATTCTCAAGTTAAGATACCCTGCACTATGCAAGATATGTCTTATTACAGAGTCTTCTTTAATTTTCCACTCACATGGCATTCAATAGCATGCACATGTATTCTTTGAAACACATCTTAAGCTTCATTTCCACAAATGATTGACATGCTAACGAGTTTCTCTTTTCACTTTGTACACAATTTATGAAATATAATTACAACGTCTCTCTAATTTGTTTTCATGAGCCTTTTGCTGATGCTTCCATTGACGAATTGCAGTGTTTTAACCTCCCTCATCACTTTGAACACAATTTATGAAATATAATTACAATGTCTCTCTAATTTGTTTTCATGAGCCTTTTGTTGATGCTTCCATTAATGCATGACTCATTGCCTCATCACTTAATGTTTATGTAAAAACATTTTACTTTAATTATATATATTCAAAGCTAAAAAAACACACCACATCATGATTGAAATATGAAAAAAAAATTTGCATGATTAAAGAATTCTAGAGGCACAAGACCTTTGGAATTTTAGTTTTTTATTTAATTTTTCATCCACACAACGACCTTTGGGATTCATATCGATTTTGTTGCTTCTTTCTTGATTGGTGGAAACAAAACAATCTCATTTCTTGAGGTTGCTTATTCCACTTGCAGGCACACGTGCCGATACGGAATGCATGTGAGAGTTATGTCTGGATCAACGTTTAAAGTATTGTCCGAAGCTGGTATGTATTGTTCAATATATGGCTTTTCATGATCTTGAAGTTCAGTCACCAAAGTTCAATATGTATGCATGTCTTGTTGTTCTATGCTTAATATGTTTAGTGTTGAACATGGGTAGGTCTGGATGACGTGTCATATATCATGGTGGTATTAGTATGGGTGTTGGAAGATTTGAGCTTCAAGAGTCCAAAGGAAGAGTAATGTATTTTCCGAATAATGTGGATATGATGAATTTGTTATTTTTTGTTAGCACTACATTGAGTTCTATTTTAGGAGAATTCCTTGCCAGTATTTACATATCAATCGGTCCAGCCAGATCACCCCACGAGTGAGAATGGGAAAACTCAAAATTAGGTGATCTAATCATCAGGTGAGTCAATTTTTTAATTTGATTTTTTTAGAGGTTATTCATTATTTTCTAATGTGTGGCCCATCTGATGCTTGGATTAGCTTGATTTTTTTGTTGCCCCATTTTAATGGTAGGTGAGCCTGCTGGATGATTAGTTTCCATACAAACAGCATGATGGGCTCCATATGTAGCTAGTTGCAAGTAATTCTCTATGATTGTTGTAGAGGAAGCAGCCTCCAGACTTTGATTGAACATAATAGGCTACTTCCTCATTTGAATGCTAGTAATCATCGCTAATCTTCATTCTCCCTCCTGATTAGATGGGACGCATCGAGTTTGCAATTTAGTTCACTTGTGCATTTAGATGCATCGTTCCAGACTGTAAATGATCTTGATTCTAATCCGATTGAGAGACGGACACAACTAGAATTTCTTAATCCTTAAGACTCTGGATTCCCACAATTATAAATTACTAGAGCTGGCCTGATTATGGAAAATTTAGAAACTACCCTTATGGAACCAAACATCATTTAAGTCCCATTTGGGAGACCCAAAATCTAGTTCTAGTTTTAGTATTTATTTTTCCCCAGCACTACCAATCCACCTTGTAAGTAAGAATCTAAATCACAACTAAGGAATGGAAATGAGCCCTTCTTATCTTGCCAACAATTTGAATGTGCCGAGATTACTTGAAAATAGCACTACTAGTATAGGATTTCAATGTAGAACTCTTGTGTAAGCTAATATAGGTATGCTAGGACCCTCATGCACAATCAGAATTTGAATACTACTTTTTGACTTTTTTTTTTCTTGTGTGCAGGATTTTGTGTTAGGTTGCTACTTATCTTTGTGATTTGCCTATCACAGGGATCATTCATTCTTATGCTTTGTTGTTAATGTGAGGACTGTTTGGTCATTGGGCACACGATCCTTTTTATTTATTTATTTATTTATTATTATTTTTTTGTGATATGCAAAAGCTTTTCAGAATTCATATATAGGTGCATACTTGTGCTCATTCACATGGACTTTGACTATCTTTCTTAAATTTCTTTAGTTTTTCTAATTGTTGCATCTAATTTTGACTTTTTAGGCCCTGAAACAAGACTCGAGGTGCCGTTAACAATGCTAGCAGAACCCTCCAAGTCAGATTATTGATTGGACCTGATTCTATTTAAATGATCTTGATAATCCATTTTATTTAAATGATCAGACCCGGATGTATGTCGGAGCTATCCGAATGTTGAGCGGGGGTCCTTAGAAGGTGGGAACCACTGTTTTGACTATGATGAAGCTGTCCATTTTTTATGGACAGCATTGGAGTGGCCTGGCCATTTGGATAGTCCGTGTTTATGTATTTACTCAACATTGATGGAGCATACTTGGATGTGCGTCGGAGCTATCCGGATGTTAAGCGGGAGTCCATGGAAGGTGGGAACCGCTGTTATGACCATGATGAAGTTGTTCATTTTCTATGGACAACATTGGAGGGTCCTGGCCATTTGGACAGGTCGTGTTTATATTTATATTTTCTTGAAATTGATGGAGCAGACCCAGATGTGCTTCGGAGCTATCCGGATGTTGAGCGGGGATCCGTGGAAGGTGGGAACCGCTATTATGACCATGATAAAGCTGTCCATTTCCTATGGACAGCATTAGAAGGGCATGGCTAATTGGAGCAGGCCATGTTTATATCTGTATTTGCAGGGAACACACCCTTAACCTATAACCTAAACCTATTCTCAAATTCCAAAACCTATAACTACAACCTAAACCTATAACCTAAACCTATAACCTATAACCTAAACCTATAACCTAAATTCAATTCCCTAAACTTTAACCTACAACCTAACCTAAACCTATACTTATAACCTAAACCTATTCTCAAATCCCAAAACTTATAACCTAAATCTATAACCTATAACCTAAACTCAATTCCCTAAACCTTAACTTATAACCTAACCTAAACCTATACTTATAACCTAAACCTAAACTTGAAAACCCAAACCTAAATCCGATCCCAAACTCGAACCCGTTTTCCTATACTTGAAAACCTATACCTTAACCTATTCTCAATTCCCTAAACCTATAGCTTATAACCTAAACCTAAACCTTAACCTAAACCTAAACCAAAATCTAAACCTAAACCTAAACCTAAACCTATAACCTTAACCTGAACCTATAACCTTAACCTAAATCAAAAACTATAACCTAAAACCTTAACCTATAACCCATAACCTAAACTTATAGCCTATAACCTAACTATAACCTAAACCTAAAACCTAAACCTTAACCTATAACCTAAAACCTAAACCTAAACTTAAAACCTAAATGTATTCTCAAATCCCTAAACATAAACCTACACCTAATCCTAATCTCAACTCTCTAACCTAAATCTAAACCTAAACTTGAAAACCAAAAACTAAACCCAATCTTGAACCCAAACCCAATTTCCTAAACATAAACCTTAATGTAACACCCTGAAAATCGGGGGTCGTGTATAAACTCAACTCCCGAGTTCCAGACCGTCACTTATGCGACAAAAATGATTATGATTCAATGTTGTCTGATTTAAAGCATTCACATGAGTAAAAGTATACCAAAACTGCAATTCATACTTCAGATCCAGTGATAAAAGCAAGTGGAAGACTAAACAATATATATATATCACTGTATGGAAAAATAAAGTAAATCTCATCTGTCTCCAAAGTATGACTACATCTCTGAGTCTCATATAATATACATGAACAAAATAAATATCCAAAATGGTCCCACTGAAATCCCATCGATCCAGGTCGCCTACGTGAAGCCATCGTGATACTGCATGTACGAGAACTCGTCCTGGTCCTCGTCAAAGTCTGGCTCCACCTCCTGGATCTCATCCTCACCTGCATCTACAACAGGGTCTGGTGGGTGTTGCAAACACCATCCCGTAACGTGGGAGTGAGTGATCAACTCAGTGGAATCATAGAGCAAAGATTAGCATGTTCACAATTCAATCATGCGATAATAGTAAAGCAGTAAATCAGACAATCCTAAAACTGTTGTTAATGCAAGATGACATGACGTGATGTATGCCCTCACCGACGATCTCCCTCATACGGCAACATCTTACGACCGCGGCATGCCACACTCCCTAGAGTGCTCCACATCTTCCATGCACATGCAATGCTATGGTGATATGATTTTCAAGTTGTTATTAGTCCATTCAAATAGCAGGATTGGGAAACTAAGGTACTTCCCTTGTATCAATCCCAACATAGATCCTGTCTAGGGTCGTCACTCCTAGTGATCTCATACGATGTATATTTCATAGGTCACTGCAAGGGCTGCCAGGGCTGTTGCTCACACTCGTTGCACTGCTCCCCCATCACCTTATCAATACAGCCTACTGTACTCTACTGCAACGGAAGGGTTGTCGCCTCCCGTGGACTCAGAATACGCTCGCGGTCACTACAAAGGACTCGTCGCTTGATCAGTGTAGGCCGACAACTAGAATATAGTGTCACATACCACCATAATCTGCTCACGAGTATAGGTGCTCACTGGTCACTACGGGGAGGTTTGTGGTCCCAGCGTAGGCCGACAGCTCGACCACGGTGTCCCATACCACCATGCCCGGCTCATGAGTCTTCGTAGATCAAGGTACCATGGTTAACAGGGTTTACAATGGTAAGTTCAGTACCCTAGGTTCAAGCACTTATGACTCATACGAGGTGAACATACATCGGCCAGTCGGGTTACTTGACGGGCTCGACTAGCGCGATCGCATCTCAAGTCGAACGACATGAAGTGCGTAAAATACTTCGCGTGGCCTAACCACTGCCGCCAACGCCAAACACGAATCGCGTTCATCGACGCGTCGTTCGTGGCTATGACCAGTCAGCCACGAATTCGCTCGGTTACCGACTGCCTGGACTAAGTCTAGTCCCAAGCACTTATGGAATCACATCAGCAATATATGTAAAAGTATTGGAATTGAAATACAATCATGTGAGCATGTTAACACATGTTATAACATTCAACTTAAGAAAATCTTCAAGCACATATATTCCATGCATGTAATGAAATCATGCATTTAGTCAACATGTAGAAAATCATTTAGGTCAGCATATTAATTGAGAAATCAATCACAAACTATCACATAATATCATTTAATTCAATACATACTAATACAAGCATTTATACAAACACATACACTACACACTTAAGTCTATATATAGTATGTCGACCCAAAGTGCGCAACTAGGCGAATCTCTTCGCCAAACTAATTATGCACGCATTCCTAACTTCCTAATGCGACAACAAACCATGTCAATCACATCAGCAAAATATGAATGTAAACAATACTTCCTACAAATGACTAAAATGCCCTAAATCTCATATTCTTCGTTAGTTTACGAAACGGGAAACGGAGAGCATTTTGTACATGTCAAAAGGCGTTGCCGTCAATAATCTACTATTAAACAACATTGAAAGCATTGGGAACCGTCAATCAAAGCGTCTAAAATCCTCACCTTATGTCTTGTAAACACGTGAATTGAAACGGAGCGTATACGCTTCGTCTACGGCGAATAAGGAACCTAATACACGAGATCCATAAGCTACATCACTATGGAAACAAGGAAAACTCAAATCAGTAACTATTTAGGGTATTTACTTACCTAGAATCGCGGTGAAATCGCCGGGAAAGCGGTAGAGGTGTGTTGCTTGAGCACGTGCAACACGTAGCACAAGTGGCAGGAAGAACTCTCCCACTCTCTCACAATCTCTCACATTTTTCTCTCTCCCAAGCTAGGGTTTCTCTCAAATTCGGATGGGAGAGAGGAGTGAGGGTTTCAACCCCTTTTATAGCCTAAAACATGCCCAAAATAGGCTTGGGAACAATGTTTACTTGGTGCCTAACCAAATCGGGGCCGTTTCGGTCCAAAAGGGCATTTCTGAAGGTCCCCTGGTCAAATGCGGTCGGACTTAAGCTCATGCATACTGGATCTAGTACACATCCAGTTTTCAGACTGGTAGGGTTCCCATATCGCACGTGGCGGTCCAGTTTTAGTTTAACGGTCATCGCATCAAGATCAGGCCTATAAGTCTCGTGATACGTAATAGATATTTTTTCTGATCCAAGGGTGTAATTTGGCTGTATTCTGACGGTCAGAACGCTCAATACTGATGCGTCAAATCGTGTGCCAGATTTGAATTTCAAATTCCAATTCTAACCTATTCTCACTCTCTTCGGTCCGGGCTCAATGAAATAGCCTGTGATTATCGGTTTGACTTGATTTTTGGAATGAGTGTCAAGTCCAGCTAGGCGGTTCTAACGGTCTAAGATAGGAGGTATCGGACTTTCGACGTGCGGTCTAGATCCAATACAAAGATTCAAAGTGGTCCAGAGAACAAACCTGCTTAGAGTTTGGTCCGAGGTTTTAGAGCATTATAACACCATTAGTCCCACTCGCTTTGGGCCTTGTAGAATGTATTTAAAGTGATCAGGGACCATTTCCCAGCTATTCTAACGTTGTACTAGCTAACCTAGTCATATTTTCTAAAGGAATGAATTCTACGCAATTTCGGGTCGAGTTGGTACTCGAGCCCAAGTATGGATTTTTCACGAGCGTTACACTTAACCTATTCTCAATTCCCTAAACCTATAGCTTATAACCTAAACCTAAACCTTAACCTATAACCTATAACCTAAACCTAAACCTAAAACCTAAATGTATTCTCAAATACCTAAATCTAAACCTACACCTAATCCTAATCTTAACTCCCTAACCTAAACTTGAAAACCCAAACCTAAACCCGATCCCAAATCCAAACCCGATTTCCTAAACTTAAACCTTAACCTATTCTCAATTCTCTAAACCTATAGTTTATAACCTAAACCTAAACCTAAACCTAAACCTATACTTAAACCTAAACCTATGACCCGAAACCTTAATATATAACCTATAACCTAAACTTATAACCTATAACCTAACCTAAACATAAACCTAAAACCTAAACCTTAACCTATAACCTATAACCTAAACCTAAAACCTAATTGTATTCTCAAATCCCTTAACCTAAATCTACAGCTAATCCTAATCTCAACTCCCAAACCTAAACCTAAACCTAAACTTGAAAACCCAACGAACCCGAACCTGATTTCATAAACCTAAACCTTAACCCATTCTCAATTCCCTAAACCTATAGCTTACAATATAAACCTAAACCTTAACCTAAACCTAAACCTAAATCTATAACCTTAACCTAAACCAAAACAAAAACCTATGACCTAAAACCTTAACCTATAACCTATAACCTAAACTTATAACCTATAACCTGACCTTAACCTAAACCTAAAACCTAAACCTTAACCTATAGCATATAACCTAAACCTAAACCTAAAACCTAAATGTATTCTCAAATCCCTAAACCTAAACCTATACCTAATCCTAATCTCAACTCCCTAACCTAAACCTAAACCTAAAGTTGAAAACCTAAACCTAAACCCGATCCCGATTTCATAAACCTAAACCTTAACACATTCTCAATTCCCTAAACCTATAACTTACAATATAAACCTAAACCTTAACCTAAACCTAAACCTAAACCTATAACCTTAACCTAAACCAAAACAAAAACCTATGACCTAAAACCTTAACCTATAACCTATAACCTAAACTTATAACATATAACCTAACCTCAACCTAAACCTAAAACCTAAACCTTAACCTATAACCTATAACCTATAACCTAAATGTATTCACAAATTCCTAAACCTAAACCTACACCTAATCCTAATCTCAACTCCCTAACCTAAACCTAAACCTAAACTTGAAAACCCAAACCTAAACCCGATCCCGAACCCGAACCCGATTTCCTAAACTTAAACCTTAACCTATTCTCAATTCTGTAAACCTATAGCTTATAACCTAAACCTAAACCAAAACCTATGACCTAAAACCTTAACCTATAACCTAAACTTATAACCTATAACCTAACCTTAACCTAAACCTAAAACCGTAACCTATAACCTAAAACCTAAACCTAACCTAAAATCTAAATGTATTCTCAAATCCCTAAACCTAAACCTACACCTAATCCTAATCTCAACTCCCTAACCTAAACCTAAACCTAAACTTGAAAATTCAAACCTAAACCCAAACCCGAACCCAATTTCCTAAACCTAAACCTTAACCTATTCTCAATTCCCTAAACCTTAACCTATAACTTAACCTAAACCTAAACCTATCACTTATAACCTAAACCTAAACCTAAACCTATAACCTAAACTTAAACCTAAACCTAAAACCTAAATGTATTCTTAAATTCTTAAACCTAAACCTACACCTAATCCTAATCTAAACTCCCTAACCTAAACTTAAACCCAAACTTGAAAACCCAAACCTAAACTCGATCCCGAACCTGAACCCGATTTTCTAAACCTAAACCTTAACCCATTCTCAATTCCATAAACCTATAGCTTATAACCTAAACCTTAACCCATTCTCAATTTCATAAACCTATAGCTTATAACCTTAACCTAAACCTAAACCTAAACCTATAACCTTAACCTAAACCGAAACCTATAACCTATAACCTAAACTTATAACCTATAACCTAATCTTAACCTTAACCTAAAACCTAAACCTTAATCTATAACCTAAAACCTAAACCTAAACCTAAAACCTAAAACCAAACCCGATTTTCTAAACCTAAACCTTAACCTAAACCTATAACATTAACCTAAACCAAAACCTATGACCTAAAACCTTAACCTATAACCTAAACTTTAAACTTATAACCTAACCTTAATCTAAACTTAAAACCTAAACCTTAACCTATAAAGTAAAACCTAAACCTAAACCTAAAATCTAAATGTATTCTCAAATCCCTAAACCTAAACCTACACCAAATCCTAATCTCAACTCCCTAACCTAAACCTAAACCTAAACTTAAAAACCCAAACTTAAATCCGATCCTGAACCTGAACCCGATTTCCTAAACCTAAACCTTAACCTATTCTCAATTCTCTAAACCTATAGCTTATAACCTAAACTTAAAACTTAAAACTTAACCTAAACCTAAACCTAAACCTTAACCTAAACCTATAACCTAAACCTAAACCTTAACCTAAACCTATAACCTTAACCTAAACCAAAACCTATGACCTAAAACCTTAACCTATAACCTAAACTTATAACCTATAACCTAACCTTAACCTAAACCTAAAACCTAAACCTAAAACCTAAATGTATTCTCAAATCTCTAAATCTAAGCCAACACCTAATCCTAATCTCAACTCCCTAACTTAAACCTAAACCTAAACTTGAAAACCTAAACCTTAACCCGATCCCGAACCCGAACCCAATTTTCTAAACCTAAACCTTAACCTATTCTCAATTCCCTAAACATTAACCTATAACCTAAACCTAAACCTATAACCTGCACTTATAGCCTAAACCTATAACCTAAACCTAAGCCTAAAACCTAAACCTACACCTAAAACCGATCGCCCTAATAGGATTGAGATGGCTCTGATGGATGTACACAAATAAGCCACTATAAACCTACAAAGTGGAGATAAGAAGAAACATCTCCAATTGCTTATTATCATTTTACCTAACATGAGTGGTTCATATGGTGAGTGCAAACAAGACCCTAAATCCTAGAGAGATGGAATGAATCAACTAAAACATTTTATTTTCTGATTCTATAGGAAAGATAAAACGTGTTTGCGAAATGGAGTTGGGCATAGTGTCGCAGTGTTGCCAATCGAGACAGGCATCCAGAGTCAATAAACAGTATCTCGAAAATGTTGCCTTAAAAATTAATGTCAAGGCTTGTGATTCTTTTAAGTTGTTGAACTTTGAATGTCTGATGTGTTTCTTCTTATGCCTCTTTTGAAGTTGTTCTCGGCACAGCCGCATCGACAGGAAATGATAAGAGATCTTTTTTAAGTTGTGCAGGATCCTCAGAGAGGTTCTAGGAATAAAAGGATGATCCGGTAAATCTTTTTCTCTTTTGTTTTTGTATGATCTTTAGTGCAAGTGTTTGAATTCAGTGTTTAAAGAATATCTATGGTATTTGGCAGAGAAAAATTGATTGCATTCGGACAAGCAACGGGATAGAAGCCTCATCGCATCATATTCTATAGGTAATTCTTCACCTTAGGAGTCTCTATAGAGTATGAATATTATGATTTAGTCTTGGTTTTTGTTGGATGAGAAACTGTTTGGCATTTTGGCTTATGATTTGGAGTTTTGCAGGGTTAGTGTGAGCGTATTTATGCGTGGATGAATGTAATGTGGATAAGATTGTTTGTGTTAGGATGGACGTAGTTTATGTTTGGATGAATGTAGTTTATGTTTGGATGGATTTATGTAGTTTGGGTTTAGATGGATGTGAATGTGAATATGATGAAATATATTATATAATAGGAAGAATACGATGTTGTAACAGGTGTATATTAGGAAGAATATGATATTGTAACAGGTGTATATTGTTTTTGTTTGGATGGATGTAGTTTATGTCTGGATGAATGTAGTTTTTGTTTGGATAGATTTACGTAGCTTGTGTTTAGATGGATGTGAATGTGAATATTATATAACAGGTGTATATCAGAAAGAATACGATGTTGTAATAGGTGTATATCAGGATGAATATGATATGAATAGGTATATGCAAATACGAGACGGCTGAAGATCGTCCTTTTAAAGGACGGTTTACAACCGTCTCTTTCAGGTTTATAAGAGACGGTCCATGACCGTCCTTTTTAGACTCATAAGAGACGGATGGTCTATAACCGTCCTTTTTATAAAAGGTCTAGGGCCATCCTTTTTACGGACGGTTATAGGTAGTCCTTTTTACGGACGGTCTAGGGCTATCCTTTTTACAAACGGTCTAGGGCCGTCCTTTTTACGAATGGTCTAGGGCCGTCCTTTTTACGGACGGTCTAGGACCGTCCTTTTCACCTTCATATAAATCCAGTAATCCATAGCATTATAGATGGTCTATGACCGTCCTTCTTTAGAGACGGTCCATGACCGTCCTTCTTTAGTGACGGTTTATGGCCGTCCTTTAAAAAATATGACACGTCAAAATTTAACGGCCGTTACGACAGTCCAGGACCGTCCCTTTTGGCCTTTTGAGACGGTTTTGAGCCGTCTTTTTTTTATTATTTTGGCGTAGTGCATCTTCAAGCAAGTTAAGGAGGCAGAGCGTCAGTTGGATGTGGCCGATCAGGAGCTGCATGCGATCCCCCAGATTTCAGATCTGCTAGTCAATCATCAATAAGAGTTTATTGCAACCAAAGGGAAGTTGGCCTGTGCTTAGCTGAGGGATGAGCTCTTCTGGAAGCAAAAGTCTTGGGTCCGCTGGCTAGATGAGGGCGATAAAAACTAAAAGTTCTTTCCTGCAATGGTTCAAGGGAATGCATGTCGAGCGGCTATCAGAGAATTTTTCCTCAGCTCAGGTCAGGTGGTCTCAGATCAGTAGGCTATCCAAACCGAGGTAATCAAGTTTTTCCAGGAGGCATTTCCAGCCTCTCCTGCACCCCATTCTTCTGTGGATAGTCAGATCCTCTCGGTTATTCCCTCTTTGGTCTCGACAGAAGATAATGTAGATTTGATGTGCCTTCCATCTCTCTAGGAAACAAAGCTAGCAGTGCGCTCCCTGCATCTCGATGGTGCAGCCAGGCCAGACAGATTCTTAAGTGCGTTCTTTATCTCCTGCTGGTACATCATTACATTCATCGGGCGGTTGTGAGTCTTTTTTAGGGTGGGGATATTCCTAGAGCCTTCACTACTTCTTCTATCTTCCTTATCCCTAAGGGCCCTAATCCTAAAAAGATATCAGACTTTAGGCCATTCAGCCTGTGTAACTGTATTTACAAGATTTTCTCCAAGATCATTTCAACTAGGTTGAGTGGTCTTCTTCTAAAGATGAAACTGAGGAACAGCAGGCTTTCATCAAGGGTTGGAATATAGCTGAGAGTGTCACGATAGCCTAGGAAACCATAAGAGAGATTAATAGGAAATTCTATGGTGGGAATGTCATGATAAAACTGGATATGGAAAAAGCATATGACAGATTAGAATGGGATTTCCTCAAGCACGTTCTAGGTTCGTTTTCTTTCGGTGTTCCATAGATTAAGTTAGTGGAAAAGTTCTCGAAGAATTGTTGGTTTTCAGTGTTGATTAATGGTGTGGTGGCTGGTTTTTTCCAATCCTCTAGGGGTCTACATCATGGTGACCCACTTTCTCCTAGTCTCTTCATCCTGGCGGCTAAAGTGTTGAGTAGGGAGATTCTCCATTTGATAGAAAGTGGTTGGTGCTCTCCGTTCAAGCTGCACCAGGGCTGCATAAGGATCTCCCATTTACTATATGCCGACGACACCATTCTATTTATAAATGGGGGCTCTAGATTTCTTATTGCATTGAACCATTTCATAGCGTCCTATCAGCTTGCCTCTAGCCAAAAGATTAACAAGAAAAAATCATTTTTCTTTTGCACGGTCAAAGTTCCTGCCGCTAGGGCCACGAGCATCGAGCAGCTATTGGGAAATGCTCGGTCCGCATCCTGTCCGGTCTATGTGGGAGTCCCGCTTATTGTTGGTAGATCCAAGTGCACTGCTTTCAGGCTGCTAATCGAGAAAATTGAGAGTCGTATTGTGGGGTGAAAAAATAGATGTCTGTCCCAGGAAGGGAGGATTATTCTGGTGCAACACATCTTGGGTAGAATTCCCATCCTTGCCATGGATGCTTCCGTGATTCCTAAATCGATTCTGAAGGAGCTAGACAGAAAATGTGCTGACTTCTTCTAGGTATGGACTGATGGGAAGTGTAAGCTGCACTGAAAGATCTGAGGTGATCTCTCCAAGCTGAAGGCCGAAGGCAGGGCTGGTTTTCAGAAGTTGAAGGATGTGGTGAAAGCACTGCGCTTTAAATTGGCATGTGTTGTTAAATTTAGTCCCACGTCCAGCCTGTGGATCTCATCGATGAGAGACAAATGCTACTCCAATCATCCCAATGTACCTGTAGCATCAGCTTTGGCAGCGGCATCACCGTTGTTGAAATCTATTTATAGCATGTTTCTTCTCCTCTCGTAAGTAACCCAAGTATCAGTCGGTCTCGGCTGCACCAACTTCTGGTTGGTTAACTGGACTGGGCTTGGGCCCCTTCTCAATTTGGTAATGCAGCCACTACCTCTAAATGTCACCAACCTACCAATCAACAACTCCATTAGACCGGATGGTTCGCTCCCGCTGTCTGCCATTTTCAATTTCCTGCCTCAGCGGGTGATTGATCTAATTTTTTTGGGAGGTTTCTATACTTCTAATGGCCTAGCTTCCCTTTTCTAGCCGCTCGAACCTTCTAGGAAGTTCTTGGTCAAATTAGCATGGCCCTTAGTGATTGATCTTAAGCCACAAGTTTCTTGGGCTAGGTGGGTTTGGCACTGTAATTTTCTCCCCAAGATCTCCCTTTTTGTGTGGAGGTTACTTCAGGGCGCGGTTCCGATTGATGAAAGGATTATGGGCAAGGGTGTTTAACTTGCCTCCAGGTGCTCCTGTTGCCCTCCTGCCAGATTGTCAGTCCATTTGTCAAATCCATGCACCACATTTTTCTTTCCAGCAAGTTGGTGTCCATAGTGTGGAATTCTTTTACCTCTATCTTTGGATTACAGTTTCCATCTTCTTCATCACTGGTTGGGCATGTTCTGAATTGGTGGACCCCATCCTACCCTTCTTCCCCGGTCCATCTTCGCAATCTATATCCTTCTCTAATTCTCTAGGAGTTGTGGCTCGTAAGGAACAAGTCTAGATTCGAGGAGGTTAAGCTAGCAATAGCCTTCATGACTGCTAAAGTTAAGTGGTGGTTGTGGGTGCGGGTCTGCTCATCTGGTACCCCTCCCTGCCATCTCCTTCCTTGGATGTCTAGGCTCGGGTTTCAAGCGCCCGCTCTACCGTCTTTCATGCCCTTTATCATCAAATGGGCTAGGCCCACGCGCGGGGTTGTAAAGCTTAACATGGACAGGTCATCCTTGGGTAATCCGGGGAGATCAAGCGGTGGTGGCATCTACAAGCGAGAAGATGGTGATTTTTGTTTCACCTTTGTGACAGGGTATGGCATAGGGTCTAACTCTAAGGCTGAGCTCATGGGGTCTATAATGGTATTTTTCTTTGCCTTCAGTTCAGGTTCACTAAGGTCCAGATCGAGTCAGACTCTCACCTAGTGGTGTCTCTCCTCAACGGCTCCATGGAGACCTCTTGGAGATGGGCGCACTGGATCCAGAGGATTGATGGCTAAGGGTTGATGGGTCCTTCTCATGCAGCCACATTCATGGAGAAGGGAATGGTCCATCGGACGGGATGGCCCGATTGGGGGCCTCTCTTCAGTAGTTCATTGTGTTGACTCAGGTGGCAGCTCTCCCCCTAAGATCAGAGGTCTGATCTTCCTAGACAAGGTGGGCCTTGGGGCGCTCTGGGTCCCAAGGTCATCTAGGTCTCTCCCTTGTCGATAGTGGTTTTATTTTCTGTTTTACAATAGGCCTTCACCGAGGTATCTTTTTGTCTGTCAAACTTAGGCCCGAATGAGATACATATGTTCCCCTTTGAATATATGAATGAATCCTCTTCTTTTAAAAAAAAGGGATCCCCAAAAAGGAAGTAGATCAAATGCTCAAGTGGACCACACGTAAGGAAACAATGGAGATTAATATCTAACATTGATTGATGGTGTGGTTCAATTGAACCTTTGATTTGCTTAGATGTTGGGGTCATTCCCTAAAAAAAATTACAAAATTAATGGACGGAGTGGCTATATCAAATGCATCAAGATGGACCCCACAAAGCCCTTGAAAAACACCATCCATCCAGAACCCACCAGATGTGTGAACGTGCAGGGGTTGTGATGGATGGTACAATGGCTATGGCCTAAGAGACTTTTAGCTGCGGTTTTGACCGTAGCAGGTATAAAATGCAAAAACCTCGCTCCTTTTTCTTTTCCCCCTCTAACAAAATGTTGTTGGTTTTTGAGAACTGGAGTGTTCATACAATGCCTCATTATAGATGGGCCATAACCAACAATCACACAGGTCAGAAGGTTAGGATCATGTAATTGTTGTTATTCTTAGATATGGTCCATCAGTAATGGAGATTAATGAATGAATGGTCCAGGTTTTATGCATAACTGATGGGTGTGCCTGTGGAGCCTTTGTTTCTGAATCTCAATTGCACAGATGGGTTTTCTGGAAAAAAAAAAAAGCATTGGTAGACATCTAATGGGCAAAACTCAAGAAATTTGATGGCAAGAATTATCCAATCATTATGAATTTTTTGCCTATATACACTCATGTGGTGGCCCACCAGATCGATGATTTCAATCACTAGAACTCATATGGAGTGTTCTATATAACATTTCTCTTTATTTCAATTACTAGATCAATGATTTAAATCACTTGATTTCAATGAATATAAAAATTTTGACTATATTCATTCATGTGGTTGTCCACCAGATCAATGATTTCAATCACTGGAATTATGAAGCGCTCCATATAGAATTTCTCTTGATAAAAATATTTTATGAGTTCTGTTGTGTTAGTGAAGAATAGCCATAAAATTGCACACTTCATGCCTCTATTACATGGTTAAACCAGTGATAATGAGGGACCCATATTAGTTTCTCTTGTATTTCAAGTTCTATAATACATCCCTTAAATGGGCCATGGATTATATTTATGCAATGTATTGCTGGTGTGGATATTGGAATTTGATGTGGATATTTTTTTCGTAACTTTTGCTATTTGATTAGAGTATTTTGTAATTGTACTTATTAGATCTTTGGGCCACCAAAGTTTTGGATCAAGCTGATATTTTTGTTTTCCCTTCATCCTAGTTTGTGTGATCTTATGAATAGATTGGATGGCTAAAAAAACATCATGGTGGTAGTCATTGTCTCCACAACTTTTTTTAGTGTGGTCCATTTGAGCTTTAGGTTTTCCTATTTTTTGGCTTAGGCCCTAAAATAATGAGGCAAAATGGATGGATGTAGTAGATATGATAGCCCCAAAGAACTTTGCTACGTCAATATAGTAGTTACAGAATTAGAACAGATAGCTTGAACAGGGAATTATAAAAAGGGTAGAGTTGTAATTTAGAAAAATATTTTAATTTAAAATCACTTATTGCATTCCATGCTAAGTATTAAGTCAAAGGAGGAAAGCTTAAAATTAATCCATTTGTTAATGACAATCCAAATTAAGCACCTAAAATTTTAAATTTATCAAATCATCTAAATTAGGAAAAATCACTTTTAAAGGCCTATTTCAGTATTAAGTACTAAAAAAAAGTTCTAACAAACGGACCAAAGTCTCACTTCGTCCAATAAGAAATTTCAAATCACCATCATTCTGTACATGAAAATCAGCATTAGCACAATAAATTACAGCTAGTCTGCATCACTAGAGTTAATTTTTGTACCTTGTAACCCTTCTTTCTTTGTTTCCTTTTTTTTTCACACTATTTTTCTTTTTTATTGCCCGTTTGGTTGCATCAAATATTGAAAAATTCCATGATATCTTTCACAATCAAGAAATGTCATGATATTTGGTGCAACAAATGCACACTGAGTATTTGAGTTTTATCCAATTTCACTCTCTCTCTCTCTCTCTCTATATATATATATATATATATATATATATGTGTGTGTGTGTGTGTGTGTGTGTGTGTGTGTGTGTGTGTGTGTGTGTTTTGTAAGGTGCAGCTTCAAAATGGACCCTTTGGTTAATCAAGTTCCACCTGCAATGGATAGGGAGTGGATAATACTAAGTTTTTTGAACCCACGTTTTATTTTTGGAATGAGAAACTTTTTAAAGTTTGCACGAGATCACCTTCATGGTAGAGAAACCATTTTTTGTCCATGCACCACTTGCAAATGTGCACGTTTACCGATTTCTTATGATGATTTGAAAATACATCTAATGAAAAACGGATTCGATCGAAGATATAGGGTCTGGAACATGCATGGTGAGCATGTATCACCTAAGTGTATTGAACATGCATCAAGTTCCCAACATTGTCATAGTGTTCCAAACTTAAATGACGTTCACAACACGATCGCTTAAGAGCTCAGTGGTACTAACCTAGATAAAGTTGTCTAGGATGAGCTGAACGTGACCCTTGTAGTCGAAGGTGTATTTGGGGAAAATGAAATTGATGATTTTGAAGAAAATCTACAAGACGCATGACTGAGCTATACCCTGGGGCAAAAATTTCACCGTGCTGACTTTCATTGTACAACTTCTTAAATTAAAGGTGAACCATGAATGGAGTGAAAAAAGCTTTATAGAGCTCCCTCAACAACTAAAGAAGGTGTTGTGTAAGGCCCGTATCTTAGTCCATATTGTTTCGTAGAGTTTCGTAATCCTTCCCATCAAATTTCGGCAACCCACGACCTATAATCGACTTTGCGCGTGACCCTAAGTCGTATCCCGTAGATTTAAGTCAACTAAATCTGAGACTTGTACCATTGCGACCGCGCCATCGACGCGGTTCCAACGCCGTCTCTTGCACATCGATTCGATACCCTAGTCGGGAGATGTGGGCCTGCATTTATCTCAAAGAAATGCCCTACATTTGCAAACCTAAGAGAACTCTACAACCCATCCCATCAACCAATCAATCAAAGTATACAACCCATGCTTTCTTTCTCCCTAAGACAAGTAACCTACCCTAAGTCAACTCTTAAGTCAAGTACATCCATCACTCACACGCATCACCTCTCTCTTACAGCCACCCTTTCTCTCTCTCTCTCTCTTTCTCTTCACATTTTTCAAGCAACCAAGAGGTCCACGTCCAAGTACTTCCAAGGAAAGAAAAGTGTGCTCTGTGTGGCTCACTTCCTATCTCAAGATCCATCATCCTAGCCCTTTATTTCTCATCATCTTCCATCAAAGTGAGACACAAGGAATTTGGCGCTCCATCGGACCAAGAAGATCGAATGGTGGGTGTTTTATAGACCTAGATTTTATATTTTGATGATAGGCCAAGTGGGGCCTACCGATTGATGGTATGGATCTTACTTTGAACCCTAGATATGACAGATGGCCCACCACGATTCACATGGTCATTTAATGATGGGGTCATTCTCCAAGGACCCCATCATGATGTTTACTTTTCTAGTTTAAAAGGGGTCGTCTAGACTTTCCATTTTGATGGAGAAGGAATCTTCACCATTGATTTTGATTTGGTGGGCCCACATGTATTGGGACCCACTTAATGTATGATTGAAATGCATGGAAATGAAGGGCTCATAGTGGCGGAGCCCTCCATCGTACATATCTCTCCCTCCCTCTCTCTCTCTCTCTCTCTCTCTCTCTCTCCTTCCCATATTTTGTAGCCCACTTGATGAGTGTATGTGATGTCCAGACCGTCCATCCAATGGACCTCATGGTTGTCCAAAAATGGGGACCAACCCACCTTGCTACCCTTTTGTTAGAGGGTCTAAATGATGGAGAAATACAAATATTAGGTGCAACCCATCATGGACAAATAGGCTAGCCCAGAATTTCTGGATGTCTACTGTCCAGACCATCCAACAGGGTCTGGACATGCATGTGAAAAATAGAAATATTAACTTAATTCAAAGGTTTTGGGTGGGCTGCTCATGTAGGCCCCACCTTGATGTTTGGATCTAATCCACACCGTCCATCCTATCTCCCAACTCATTTTAGGCATTGAGCCGAAAAATGAATCCAATCCAATTATCTAGCAGGCCATAACATAGAAAATAATGAATTTTGTTGTTAAAACCTATCAGGGGCCACTTTAAATTTTCTACACACCAAAACATGCTAAATATTAGGCTTGTTTGGTCTGTCTTGAGCCATGGAACCCATTGGATTGAGTGAATCCTCCTGATATGGGCCCCACCTAGGAAAAACTGTAGAAAAAAATAAATTTAATAAATAAATGAATAAATACTACGCAAAAGGCGCTGCTGCTGCTGTCGTCAAGAGGATGGCGCAGCTGTGTCCCGCTACACTGTGGACGGATAGGCCAGCCCAGAATTGTTGGACGTCTGTTGTCCAGACTGTCCAACAGGGTCTAGACGTGCATGTGAAAAATAGAAATATTAGCTTGATTCAAAGGTTTTTGGTTGGCCGCTCATGTAGGCCCCACCTTGATGTATGGATCTAATCCACGTCGTTTATCATATCTCCTAGCTCATTTTAGGCGTTGAGTTGAAAAATGAATCTAATCTGATTATCTAGCAGGCAATAACATAGAAAATGGTGATTTTTTCTGTTAAAACCTATTAGGGGCCACTTTAATATTTCTACATACCAAAACATGTTGAATATTGGGCTTGTTTGGTCTATCTTGAGCCATAGAACCTAATGGATGGAGTGGATCCTCCTGATATGGCCCCACCTAGGAAAAACTATAAAAAAAAATAAATTTAAATAAATAAATAAATAAATACTAAGCAGTAGTTGTTGCTGCTGCTGTCGTCTAAAGGACGACGCAACAGCGTCCTGCTACACTGTGGACGGAAAGAGGCAGGGACCATGGGTCCTAGTTAGAGGCCTCCACCATGATGTATGTGCATTCGTCTATCCGTGTGCCCCCCCCCCCCCCCCCCCCCCCCCCCAATGCATGGTTGGATGTTGTATCCATAACATCCAACCATTTTGAAAGATAATTTTAAGGCTTGAGATAAAAAATAAGACAGATCTAGGATCACATGGACCACACTGTAGAAACAGTGGGTTTAAATGTCCACCATTAAAACCCTTGGGCTACAGGGTTTAGATCAATATGATATTTGTTTTTCCTCTAAAACTAGGTCATTGTGACCTTATGAATAGGCTAGATGGGAAATAAACCCTATGGTGGGGCCCACTAGAATTTAACCCTGGAAATCATTATCACCATGGTTAGATATGGTATGGTCCAGTTGATCTTTTGATATGATTCATTTTTTTTTTCTACAATACTCTATTCTAATTTCTAAAATTAGATGAATTGTGTTCGGCCTATTTGAATTGGCCCATTCGACTTGGCCCATTTGATTCGGCCCATTGATTCGGCCTATGTGAGTAGGTCCGATGTGATGTATTTGGGGCCCATTTGGTAAGGCCTGATGTGATGTACTTGGGGCCCATTTGATAAGGCCCGATGTGATATGTGAGGCCTATTGTCGAGTCCCACCTTGATGTGTACAAGGCCCATTGTTGAGGCCCACCTAGATATATATGCAACCCATTTGATGTATTTGAAGCCCATAGGTAGAGGCCCAATGGGATGTACATAAGCTCCATTGCAATGTGTGATTCCACAATGGTTTATGTAATGATGTTATGGCGGGCTATGCCCTAGGAGCGATGATGGTTTGACATCCACATTGTAAGGATAATGTTGGTTAAATGTCCGTATTGTAACTCTCCCTAGGGCCCATTAATAGGCCCATACTTATTGTGTGTAGGCCGTCTAGGCCCATCTTCGTTGTGAGGATAGTTCATCACCATATAACATGCTTAGTATAATTCTATGACTCATGTCCATATACATCATATGTATGCTTGATATGAGTAGTGATTGATCATAGCATATGCCATCGGGCAGATTATTTCTGGGACTCACTAATAGAAGTTACGCACATAAGCATGAGGTACGTGCAGGATTACTGCATGACTGGACGGTGTGACTCATGCATCACGCATATATGTGACATGATCATTGTACGCCCTAGCGACATCAAGGTCATAGCCTCCACAGGCACATCGTGGATGGCTGGATTGGTTACCGAAAATATTGGCTCTAGTATTGTGGGCACATAAGATGTCCTTGGATGAAAATTTCAGAACCTTTTTAGTATCAGGAGATGCTCTAGCGTCTAAACTGAGTGGATGCACGAGCGCACGAGTACCGAATACCAGTAAGCCGCGTCTCTCATTGTGCCGTGGTCGGTTAAAGGGGGTGTGGCCTTATCCATCTGATTGAGGGGGTTGTAAGCTATACTAAGTTTGACCAACTCATAAATGAGGCCGCTATCGACGAGCCGGGTAGGCATTGGCAGACTATTGGTCAGGCGAATAGTGTGGTCTCTTCCACTCGTTGGGCTATGTGGCTAGGGAGGTGGCAGTCAGTGTGGAGTGTACTAGACCCTGGTGATATCCAAGAGGGGAACTGTACTAATATATGTACTTGATGAGGACTAACATACTTGTATTACATCTCACATATGACATTTGGCTATTTAGGCCTCGCATCGCATTGCCTTGGTATGCTGGTTAGCATTCATATCTTATATTGCATAGCCTTGGTATGACTGATAATATTCATAGACTTACCAGCATATTTTCGCATTACTCTGATATTGCATACTTAGCACTTGCCTTGCGCACATACTTACACCACCCTATAAGCTTTTGTAAGATTATACACGACCGTTGTGTGCAAGTGACGTTGGATCACAGCAACACTAAAGCAAGAGTGCGCATCAGAATATTTTAGAGCTTTTTTATCACATTTTATTCCCCTTTCCGCATTGTACTTAAAGTTTTTGATATAGTGGATATGTGGTGATGTTCTTTTGTGACTTGGTTATGCTTATGGTTATGCTCTATTATAAAAATAAATAAATTTCATAATAAAAATCCTCCTTATAGGATCCCAGGATCAGAATCTATTATATGAGTGCCAGGAGTTAAGAATGGGGCACTACGAAGGCTCTCAGCACCGGATTCGGTGATTGAAATTTTTGTGAGCCTATTTTTTGAGTTTTGGACGTGACATATTGCCTTCTGGTAACAAAGCCCCAACTAATACCTACTAAGCGAAGAAGATCATTGCAAAGTTAGGTCTTGATTATGTGAAGATCCATGCTTGTCCAAATGACTACATCTTGTACTAGAGAGAGCACGAGACGAAAACTAGTTGTCCAACTTGTAAACCTTCTAGGTTCAAGACAGAAATGGTTGATGACAGAAAATAATCTTAAGTACCTGCAAAGGTGTTAAGGTATTTTTCATTAACACCAAGGCTACAAAGAATGTTCAGTGTGCCATGGTTGGCGAAAGAAATGTCTTGGCACTTAACCAAGAAATTGCGACATGAAAAGATGGAGTATCCAGCTGATTCTATTGCATGGAGGAATCTCGATGACAAGTATACGGATTTTTCAGTTGAGCCTCGTAATGTTCGATTGAGTTTGGCTATAGATGGGTTTAACCTATTCGGCACTTTTAGCACTTCATATAGTTCATGGCCCGTTATGTGTGTGATGTACAACTGCCACCAAAGATTTGTATGAAACCACAATTTACTATATTGACTTTGCTTATTGAGGGACTGCGATAACCGGAAAAGGATATTGACATTTATTTACAACCATTAATTGATGAACTTCAAGACTTATAATGGAAAGGGGTCATGACGTTCGATGCATACAATGAAAACAAATTCAATATGTGTGCAGTTCTGCCATGGACAATCCATGAATTTCCAGCATATGGTAACATTTTCGGTTGTAGAACCAAGGGTAAATATGGTTTTCCTACATGTGGTCCCAACACAGATTCCTTATGACTCCAATATGGAAAAAAATATGTTTATATGGGCCATAGACAGTGGTTGTTAATGTTAGACCAGGCTAGAAAGGACACAAGTGTTGACACTTACAATAAGAAAGTGGAGATACGATGGAAACCGATCTATCTAGACAGGATGAGGTTGAAAGACAAACTGCGAACCTTAATATGCAGTGGGGGAAGTCTGGGAAGAAGAATATAAGGGGTATTAAGGGAGGCCGACAGGAGCTAGCCGATGACGTTGAATCACCGTGGTTCTTCAAACAGTCTATATTTTTTGATCTGGAGTATTGGCCGACAAGAGCCATAACCTTGATGTTATGCATGTCGAGAAAAATATATGTGAAATCCTTATCTCTTTGATGTTGAACACACCTGGCAAAACCAAGGATGATGTTAATGCACATAGGGACCTGAAACGGTTGGAAATTAAGAAGTATCTATGGCTGAAAAAGAGAAATGGAAAGACAATTCAGAAACAAGGTCCTTTCTGTTTAAGAAAAGAAGAGAAAAAGCTTTTCATCCAGACTTTGCATAATCTGCGTGTTCCTATTGGTTTTAGTGTAAACTAGAAGGCCATTGTAACGGAAGATTGCATGGATTTAAAGGGAATGGAGTCTCATTCTTACCGTGTGTTGATGCAACATCTACTCCCGGTTCTTATCCAACATGTATCCTATAATTATAAGCTTTTGCATCTTCTTTAATGCCTTGTGCTCGTCAACCATATACCTTCAAACGCGCATTACTCTCGAGAGGGGCATGGCTAGGACATTATGTCAACTTGAGATTATATGCCCTCCATCAATATTTGTCATGATGATGCATCTTACCATCCACTTGGTCTATGAGGCTCGTATATGTGGTCCTGTATACTATCAATGGATGTATCCATTCGAAAGGTACGCTATGAGATTAGTAAGAATAAATCGGTGAAACGTCTAAAGTTGCATGTATATGTAATGTATCATTATTTCTGTTAGGTTCATGAAGACATTCAAGGCTTATGTCCATAACAAGATGCGACCTACGGGTTGCATTGCAGAATAATACATCCAAGAGGAGAGTTATACACTACAACCAATATAGAGGAAAACATAAAACAAGCCTCTTGGAAAAGCTAGAAGAACATTTTGATGGAGTCATTCCAGGACCACAGAAGTTGCAAGATATCGTTGACGATAATTCTAATGATGGTTATGTTGGTCTAGTAGGTTCGAGTTAAAGTATCATCCTAATGGGTATCGAATATGAACAAGCTCGTACTTGGATCATGAAGAGTCATCCCAGCTACGATGCGTGGGAAGGGTATGTACTTTCAACTCATATGTATATATCTTCTTTACTTTATGCAATTTCAATATAACAATGGTATCGAATAACCCATAGGAAGTATAATTATTTCTTACAGTGATGCTACAAGAGGACCAACAGGGTGCCTAGCGAGGATGAATTCATACCTTGTTTGAAGAGACAACCGTGATCACATTTCCTTTGGGAAATGGCGAGGACTTAAAGCCAGTAGAGAATTAGATATCTTGTCACCAATTCATACCTGTCCCTGAACTCAACCACAATAAAGATTAGACTTATCTCTATCACCATAGATACCAATGCCATAGAACGCATCATTAGCAAAGGAAAACCAATGTAATGAGAGGTTGTTTCCCAATTCATGTCAAGGATAGCCCCTAAGTTACACCTCGTTCCGATATACGGAGCGATGCATAGATTCTTGAACTTTAAGTAGAACCAAGTTTTAAGGGGGGTAGAACGTATTGAGTCCAATCTAGTTAGGTCAGCCAATGCAACCGTTAGATCAGAGTGGCACAGCGGAAGCGTGGTTAGCCTCTTCCCCACTGGCGCAGGATCGAAATAGCTGACTTACGCTCTTAGGATTTGAACCTTCCTTAGAAAAAGTACTCACTTCCCTTAGCCAATTTCGGAGACAAAATTTTGTTTTAAGGGGGGTAGATTGTAACACCCCGGATTTTTGCCAACCTGGGATTAGACGTCCTTAGGCAATGGGTCAACTAAAACACCTGGGAAATCGCTCAGAACCCAATTCCATGGCCAAAGAAATCACTTAGGATTAATTCCTTTAGAAATTAAGCGTAAGTTAGCTAGCGCTACGCTGGAGTAGCTGTGAAATTGTCCCTGACCATTTTAAATATGTTCTACAAGACCCAAAACTTGTAGAATCAATGGTGCTATAATACCCTGAAACCTAGGATCAAACTCTAAACCCGTTTGCTCTTAGGAACTCTTTGAAACTTTGTATTGGATCTAGACCACGCGTCGAAAGTCCGATACCTACAATCTTAGACCGTTATGACCACTTGGCTGGACTTGACAACCGTTTCAAAAATTAAGGCCAACCGACGTTCAGAGGCTATTTCATTGAGCCTGGAGTGAAGAGAGTGAGAATAGGGTTAGATTTGAAAATTTTAATTCAAATCTGGCATGTGACTTGGCACATTATTATTAAGCGTTCTGACCGTCAGAATTTAGCCAAATTACACCCTCGGATCAGGAAAAATTTCTCTTTCATATCATGAGACTTGTAGACCTGATCTTGGTGGGGTGACTGCTGAACTGAAATTGGACCGCCATGTACGATATGAGAACTCTACCGGTCTGAAAACTTGATGTGTGCTAGATCCAGTATGCATGAGCTTAAGTCCGACCGCATTCGGCCAGGGGACCTCCAGAAATGCTCTTTTGGACCAGAACAGTCCCGAATTGGTTAGACCTCAAGTAAATATTGTTCCCAAGCCTAATTTGGGAAGAAATTATGTTATATAAGGGCTTTAAACCCTCACTTCTCTCACCCGTCCGAATTTGTTAGAAACCCTAGTAGAGAGAGAAAAAGTGAGAGATTGTGAGAGAGGGTGGGAGTGATCTTCCTGCCACCTGCACCAGTTACTTCACGTGCTTAAGCAACGCACTCCAATCACTTTTTCGGTGATTCCGACGCACTTCTAGGTAAGAAAAACCTTTAACATTTACTGATTTAGCATTCCGTAGATTTCATTAGCGAAGTAGCTTACATATCTTGTATATTAGGTTGCCTGTTCGCCGTAGACGAAGCGTATACGCTCCGGTCGGAACGATACACATCTAAAGTGAAAGGTGCGGATTTTAGACACTTTAATTGGTTGTTTTCAACGCTTTCAATATCGTTTAATAGTAGATTATCGATGGTAACGCCATTTAACATGTACAACATGCTATCCGTTTCCCGTTTCCTAAGCAGACAAAAAATATGAGATTTAGGGCATTTTAGTTATTTGTAGGAAATACTGTTTGCATCTATATTTTGCTGATATGATTGACATGGCTTTTTGTCACGTTAGGATATTAGGAATGCGTGCATAATCAGTTTGGCGAATAGATTCACCCAAATGCGCACTTTGAGTCGACATACAATATGTAGACTTAAGGGTGTAGACTAAGTGTTTGTATAAATGTTTGTATTAGTATTTATTGAATTAAATGGTGTTGTGAAATAGTTTTGAGATTGAATTCTCAAATAATATGTTGATGTAAATGATTTCCTTCATGTTGGCTATATGTAAGATTTCATCATATGTAAGAAATGCATGTGCTAGATGATTTACTTAAGTTGTATGTTATAACATGTGTTAACATGCTCACATTGTTGTAATGCATTTTCATTACCTTTATATGATTGCTGATGTGAATTCATAAATGTTTGGGACTATACTTAGTCCAGGCAGTCGGTAACCGAGTAAATTCGTGGTTGGCTTATCTTTGCCACGAAGGACGCGTCGATGAACGCGAGTCGTGTTTGGAGTTGGCGGCAGTGGTTAGGCCACGCGAAGTGTTTCATGCACTTCATGTCGTTCAGCTTGAGTGCGCTCGTGCTAGTCGAGCCCGTCAAGTAACCTGACTAGCATTGTATGTTCATCATGTATGAGTCATAACTGCTTGAACCTAGGGTACTGAACTTACCATTGAAAACCCTGTCAACCATGATACCTTGATCCACAAAGACTCATGAGCCGGGCATGGTGGTATGGAACACCGTGGTCGAGCTGTCGGCCTACGCAAGGGCCACAAACCTCCCCGTAGTGACCAGTGAGCACCTATGACTCGTGAGTAGATTATGGTGGTATGGGACACTATATTCTTGCTGTCGGCCTACACTGATCAGGCGACGAGCCCTTTGTAGTGACCGCGAGCGTATTCTAAGTCTACGGGAGGTGACGACCCTTCCGTAGCAATGAGAGTACAGTAGACCTGTATTGATAAGGTGATGGGGGAGCGGTGCAACGAGTGTGAGCAACAGCCCTGACAACCCTTGCAGTGACCTACAAATATAACATCGTATGAGATTGCTAGGAGTGGCGACCCTAGACAGGATCTGTGTTGGGATTGATATAAGCAAGGTACCTTAGTTTTTCAATCCTGCTGTATGAAAAGGACTAATAATAACTCTGTAATCATATCACCATCACATTGCATGTGCCTGGAAGATGTGGGGCACTGTGGGAAGAAAGCATGTCGCGGGCGTAAGATGGTGCCGTATGAGGGAGATCGTCGGTGAGGGCATCCATCATGTCACGTCATATTGCATTAACAACAGTAATTAGGAATGTTTGAGTTATTGCTTTACTATTATCGCATGATTGATTTGAGAACATGCTAATCTTTGCTCTCTTATCCCACTGAGTTGATCACTCACTCCCACGTTACGGGACGGTGTTTCTAGACACCCACCAAGTCCCTATTGTGATTGCAGATGATGACGTGGCCGGCGAGGCGGAGCTGGACTTGATGATGATGAGGAGGATCCCTCCTTTATGCGTGTTCTGATTGACGGGATTATAGGGAGGTTGATTAGATGCTTTGACACTTGTCATTTTATATTTTTAGAGCACTCATGTATATTCTTTTTGTTTACTTTTGGAGTATACATGTATGTATATAACCTGGTAACATGTTCACACTCTGGAGACATACAACAGTTTATATATGTTATACATACTATCACAGTCTTTCGCTTGTTAATTTACTGTCTCTGGAGTATGATATGTTATTTTGGCTTAATCCCAATCTTGTTTAATGCCTGTTTACTGACAACATGCATCTAATATTATCTATGTTTCATAAATAACATTTTGGAACTCGGGAGTTTGGTTTTTACTCGACCCCCGATTTTCGGGATGTTACATCCTATTTAAGTGTGATTGGGTGAAGGTGACACATCATGGTGTTTCTGTTAATGTCAAAAAGAATATGAGATTAGTAAATTTGTCTAGTCTTTATAGTTCAGACAAAGTGGGTGACGAGCCGCTCATTCTCATGGAGCATGTCGTGCAAGTTTTCTACTCGAAAGATCATAAAAATCCTAAATGACACGTGGTCTTGGAGGTTCCAAAAAAGATTTTTGTCAAAGAGGAGACATGCCTTCTATCAAAACGATTGAAGGTTGTAATTGATGCCGATGTAGGACCTGATCTCACCTCATTAGCAAATGTCGATGAGTTGATATTCAATGAACCTGAAGAAGTCAGTGTTGTAGTTGAGAAAATAAAGAAACAAAAGCGATCAAGGAGAATCTATTAAATTTTTTGTATTTTTAATCCATGTAACAAAATGATATATATTGAAGGAAATATAATGAAGGTATGGATAATATAGTGAATTGTTTGTACTTTATATATTATCTAAATTATTTCTTAACCATTAATGCTTTTTTTTTTCTTTTAGCATATAAATAAGCATATGGATTCACAACCAGAGGCGTTGTGAGCGGACTTGCTTGGGAGTACAAATGTGAGCAACACTAAAGGTAATAAGATAGTTCTCATTAATTAGATATGTAGATTTGATTTCTCTTATATATTGGCAGTAATCAATGACGTTTATATATAACTATTATTCTTTTTTATGTAGATGTGTCAGCTTCTTCTTCATCTAGAAAGAGAGGCCCTACTAAGGGTGCTTCTTTACATGTGCAACCTAATAGGAAAAAAGTCCTTAAGACGAATGAATTCGGGTAACCGAATAAGGACAGTCCCAATCACAAAGACTTTGCATCACATATCGATGTCCTAACCCGTGCTCGTATCCCGATCATATACCAGGGCTTTCGCCAAGTGCCTCATGCACACATTCAAAAGGTCATAGAGACATTGTCACTGTTTTATGAGTTTGAGGGTCAAAGTTGGGATGCAGGTGTTTGGTACATAACACAACGCATCAATGAAACATGGAGAAATTATAAGAAAAGGCTGACTAAAAAATATATATATAAAAAAAGAAATAACAATCCTGTAGTTGTGGGAGATAGTCCTGCCCCCCCCTCCCAAGTTGTCCCTATGGAAGATTGGAGGGTTTTTTTTAGATCAGCATAGCACCGAGCAATTCAAGAGAGCAAGTGCAAGGAATAAAGTCAATTGGACAAAGCTAAAAGGACCTGCGTGTCTTGGGAGGCGCAACATAGTTGTTACTCGCCATCAGATGGTATGTATCTAAAAATAGGTATTGTAGTTTAAAATTAAATTAAAATTTAAATTATCAGACATCTAATTAACTTTATTAATGATGTGTATTTGAATGATATGTTGTGTCAAAGGCGATGGAGAGGAATCTTACCTCTGATGCTGAGATAGGTAAAGGTGATGTCTACTTAAGAGCCCATACAAGCAAGGACTAAGTCGTCCAGTCTCCTTACCTTGTTGTAAGTGCACCCCTCCTACCACTAACTAGAACCATTATGAAATGTTAGTATATAACTTTGAATTATTTTACATTCATTTGTATTAATTTTTTCACAGCAAAAACTAGATGAGCTTTATAGTAGCAATCCTGCTTCTAAGATGACCGGCGTTGACGAAGCCCTTACACAGGTACTAATAAAGTTAAAAAATTGAGTTTCACAGTAATTATGAATTTCCTAAAAACTTGATTTGCAATGTTTTATAGTTGGTTGGTTCTACAGTAAAAACTGTTGGCATTGACCTTCCCCGATGGATTTTAGACGTTGAACGAGCCATCGGGAAAGGAGGCATGGGTGCCGTTTTTTACGGCCATTACCATCGCTGTTTCCGATTGCTAAAACTGTCAGCTAGAGAACCATTAGGCAACGGTTTTTAACTATCGAAGTTTCTCATGAAATTTAAAATTAAAAAAAATAATAAATAAATGAAAATGGATCGCCTAATCAATACACATTCAAAACTAGGTGAATACCCATTTCAAAAACATGTTCTCCAATGCCACATACGAATCAACCTATTTTAAAAGGTAAGTCTACACAACAAGAAATCAAAATCAGATCTGCCATTCAAATTCCAAACATACAAAATTTGTATTCTCATAAAAAATTAATTGTATATATGATACCCAACTCCATATAAAAGAATTCTTAAGAAGAACGTTGATACAGTAATTAAATTTATGCTAAATGTCATTGGGTTTAGTTAAATTGCAGCAATCAGGTCCTCGAAACTGTGAAATTCCTCCAGACATAGATGTCAAAAATTCGACTCTAACCTCATTAGCAACTAAGGTGTTTATAATTGGAACTAAACATAACCCGCGGTTTTAAAGATCTTGTTTCGGCTCATCTGAGCCATTCGATTTATTGGAATTATGCATAACACACTATAAATATTTTACTTCTTGAGATAAATCATAACAAGCATTTCAAAGATCATAACAATGACTATCAGATTGACGAAGATCTTCATCGTAACCAAGCCACATGCCATGAACAAGTTGGATGAAAAAAAAAGGGCCGGTCTACTCATTAGGTGGGCCACGCGTGAACAAAAGAAATGGATGGTTAGAAGAAAACAACCAATATGTGTGGCCCATCCAATGACTTTTACGTTGGCTTCGGTCTGATAAATGGTTGGAAGCCTCTTCACACTGTTAGCATTTTGTACAATAAAGAAATATACCTGTTGGTGTTGAATGGGAACATCATTTTTCATGTATGTAGTTAAAACCTGAAATTGTAGAAGAAAAAGATGAAATTAAGCATATGTTATTCTCTTTCTTGGATTTTTTCTTGACTTTACATTTGGTTTTCATGGAACTTACACTGACTTGTTCATGAACTTGATGTATTCATTTGCTTTGAATCGAACAGATGTGGTATCCATTTGAAATAAGAGAGAACAATTATATTCAATTCAACCGAACAAAGCTTTTTTTAATTTTAAAATAAGAAACTGTAGTAGAAATCTTTGTGGAAGTAAATGGGAGCTTTTCAAATTTACCTTTCCGAAATGTGAAACTAGTTGTTGGAGTGCAATGATTCTATCTCGTAATTTCTCTTTTTGGACCTAGAAAAAGAAATATAGAAATTCTCATCTGTGTATGCCAGATAAACCCCAAATCCCTCTCCAATCGAAAACTCATTAGAATCTATTTTGTACCTTAAAAGTCGGTAATGGTGACAGTGTTCCAATAGGCTTTTTGGGTGTGGGTTCATTGCCACTTTTCTTCATTGTTGAGCCCTAATCACAAACTTCTGGATTTGGCTGATAAAATATATGAAAAGATTCAATCCCACAGAAGAATATGAAAAACAAGCCATGAATGATAAGAGCAATGCAATTGTTTTCTTAGGTGGACCATGCACATGCATATGTCTATGGTTCATGATCAGACTATCCTGATAATACACGATCGACAAAGATACCCATACTAGCTCACTCAAAGATTGGTGTAACACCATGGATTTTAAGGGCCGAGCAAAGCTCAACTCCCGAGATCTAACACATCACTTATGCAACATAGATAATTATGTTTAAATGTTGTCCAATTAGTGCATTAAACATGAGAGAGTTTACACTAAATCAGCATATCATACTCCAAAGTTAATGTAATTAAGCAAGCGGAAGACTGAGATAGATATATAAGGTATATGTACGTATTTCACAACCTCCAGAGTATTAATATATTACCGGGCTGAATATATATATGTTTTAACTCAAAATATACAAAATGACAAAATATAAGTGTCCGACTATCCATGTATCCCTGAAATCATATCGAAGTAGCAAGAGGTCTACAAAGACCTTCCAGAGAATTGAACATAGGAGAACTCTTCCTCCTTATCTGCGAAGTCCAACTCCGCCAAATATACATTCTCATCACCTGCATCCATAATAGAGTCTGATTGGTGTTTTAAAACACTGTCCTAGAGTGAGAGTGAGTGATCAACTCAGTGGTACTATAAGGTAAAGGTTAACATGTTATCAATTCAATCAAGCAGTAATGATAAAGCAGTACAACAATCATTCCCTAACTACTCTTATTAATGCAGGGATGGTATGCAGTAATGATGCATGCCCTCGCACGACACTCCCTCAAGTGACTACATCAAACATTCACGCATAGTAAACTCCCTAAAGTGTACTTCCTTGCCAAAGCCCATGCAATGCGATGCATGATCGTGTTAGCCGAGTACTTAATTAGGCTTATTCATACAGTAAATTTGGGAAGCTAAAGTACCTCTCTTTATATCATTTACCCAACCGAAAGATCCATCTAAGGTTGTCAATCCTAGTTAATCACATACATTAGGTAAGTTGTAGGTCATCACTCCTAATGAAAAGCAGTGGATAGGTAAATTTTAAAATTTTATACTCGAGGTCACTACGGGGAGGCTCATCACCTCAGCGCAGGCTGACAGCTCGAATACAATATCTCATACCACCATATTCAGTTCACGAGTTTGGGTTGCTCAGTGGAAACTATGGGGAGGTTCGTCACCCCAACATAGGCCGACAGCTCGACCACGGTGTCCCATACCACCATGCCCGACTCATGAGTCTTAGCGGATTGTAGTACCATAATTGAAACGGGTCCTTACATTAGTAAGTGGTACCTTAGATTCAAGTAATGATATTCATATATGGTAAACACAAAATAGTCCAATCGATTTATTAGACAAGTTTGATTGGTACGAGAGCATGTTGAATTAATCAACATGGAGCGCGTAAGCACTCCCCGTGGCCTAACCATTGTCAACAATTGTCGTACGACCCAGATTTACCGAACATATCAATGTGGCGAGACTAGTTCGGCCACTCAAACGGGAGTTGTTACCTACTGCCTGGACTACATTGTAGTCCCAATCTTACTCAGATATAGCATGTGGATACATGTGATAATCATATAAGCATTTAACGAACAATCCACATACAACACTTATTTGAACATTTTATTAAACACATGGATCATGTCGCTAAACACTTGCATTAAATCCAGAAGTCTCGTAGCGACGATATGATTTCATGAAAGAAGCCATACATATGATTAAGGAAATAAAGAATCTTATCTTATTACACTTAATAAATACCAACCATCAACATTTTTTTCATTCAGACATTTTATGAAACACTTAAACTACACCTTATTAAATACATAGACTAAATTAGTTACGACATTCACTATAACAATTCATTCCACAACATTGGTTATAAAGCATATAATACACAAGAATCTTAGATTAGTAATCATGATAAGCACAAATTAGGATTTCACATTCATTCAAACATTTCAACAAACACATGGAATGCATTTTCAAACAACATAGTTTATACATGTGTAATATATCAAAATCGACATGTTTAAGACGACATGACAGCAGTCAAATCAGACATAAATCATTATCTAACATTGAAAGCCTTAAAAACCATAACCTAAACATTTATAGTCCGCATGTTTCATAGGAAAGCTCGATTCGGACCCCGTTCAGGCTGTACGTTTCCAAAAACTAGACGACAAACACCTACACGACATAATAGGTTAGCTAGGTCGAAAAGATACTAACCTGTATTTCTACAACGAGATTAGGGTTAGGATTTCTTATCCAAATCATAGTTGAAAATGATGGTGCAGCGAAACGAGAGAGGTGATTCAACCTGTGGAGTAGTAGGAGTGAATCCCAGCAACGATCTCCCTATCTCTCTCTTCTCCTCCCTTTATTCTCTTCTTTTCTCTATTCCCTCTCCTACGGTCAGAGAAATTCATATGAAATGAGAATGTGGTGGTTTAAGGGCATTATATAGGTCTAAAACCGGTGTAAATGGCCCCAGGGCCATGGTATACTTAGGTTACAACCAAAAGGTTCTTGTTTTGGGTAAACGGGACTCATCTGGAGGTGCATTACTCACCTATGGTATGGAGCAAGTTCTTTGACCATGGATCTAAGCTAGGTTATGATTTTGGTACGATCGAATTAGCGGATCGACCGTGGAGGAATCGTGTCAGATCAACGGTCGTTGTTGCTCGATCAGGGCCACGAGTATACAGATATGTGCAGGGAAATTTCCCTGATCCATAGGTGAAGTTCGGTCAAAAACCGACGGTCTGAAATATTCAATTTTTCCCACAAGTGAATGACCCAATTCACTTAAGTTTCAATACTTATCTAAGGAAATTCGCATTTCTCACACACTTTTCTTAGGGCTCAAGTTGTGTGTTTCTGGATACTATTTGAGCTCGATTCCCACTTTAGTCGTCAAGACTAAAAAGGTGGACATACCCCTATAGTTTTGCAATCATCGGACTTTTGACGTACGATCCATGTCTGATTCGGAGTTTCAATGTGTCCCCGAGAGCAACTGGCTTTTGGGATTTCTCCTAGGTTATTAAGTAGTGTTGAGTCATTATTTTTAAAAGTTTTAGGTCTTGCCATTTGTATAAATAGTGGTTCAGGCTAAATCTACCGCCTAATTAGTTTAGTATTTAACTAAATTTCACCTGAATTTCTACAGGATACGATCCTTAGGGATGTCTGCCTAAGGTGGTACTCGGGCCTTTATACGGATACAATCTACCCCCCTTAAAGAAAAATTTCATTCCAGAAATTAGTACATTTTCATACTCCTCAAGGATCTGAAGGTAGTTCTTATGGACTTTAGCTTCTGTTTTCCAAGTAGCCTCTTCCTCAGTGTGGTTAGTCTACAATGCTTTCACAAGCGGGATAACTTTGCTGCGCAGCACTTGTTTCTTCCTATTTAGAATATGTGTTGGTCGAAGTACATAGGTAGCATCTTCACTTAGCTGTACTTGCTCCCACGTGATAATGTGAATAGGATCAGAAACATATTTCTTTAGCGTCGAAACATGAAATACGTTATGCACACCTGCGAGTGGTGTGGGCAAAGCAAGGTGGTATGCTACCACACCTACTCAGTCTAGAATCTTGAATGGGCCAATGAATCTCGGCATAAGCTTCCTTTTCTTACCAAAATAAAGGACTCCCTTCATTGGGAAAACTTTCAGGAATACGTGGTCTTCAACTTCAAATTCCAATTGTCATTGTCGAGTTTCTGTGTAACTCTTTTGTCTACTCTATGCTGTAAGAAGTCGACGCCTGATAATATTGATCTTCTCTGAGGTTGTCTGAACTAGATCTAGGCCAACCAAGCTCTTCTCGCCAACTTCTGCCTAACAATGTGGTGCTCGACATGGGTGCCCATACAATGCTTCGTAGGGAGCCATGTTAATGCTTACTTGGAAGCTATTGTTATAAGAAAACTCGGCATAGGGAAGACAGTCATCCCAATTATCCTTGAAATCAAGCACACACGCTTCTTGAATCTATGGGTGGAATATGGGTGGAATGCGGTACTGAACTTCAGTTGTACTCCCATTGCTTCTTGAATTCGAGTCCAGAATATAGACGTGAATTGCGTGTCTCGATCCAACACAATCTTCATAAGAACTCTATGTAGTCATACAATCTCCATGATATACAGCTTGACTAAATCGTCTAGTGAGTTTGAAACTCTAACCGGAAGGAAATGAGCCAATTTCGTCAATCGGTCCACAATCACCCAAATGGAGTCATAAAGCTTCCTCGTCTTCGGTAACCCAGAAATGAAGTCTATAGATATGAAATCCCATTTTCATTCAGCTATGGGCGTGGGTTGAAGTAAACCAGGAGGTCGACGATGCTCGGCCTTGACCTGCTGGCATATGAGACAATGAGACGCGAAGTCTGCTATCTAGGCCTTCATATTATCCCACCAGTACGAACACTTTATATCTCTATACATCTTTGTACTACCTGGATGCATTGCCAACTTTGAATTGTGAGCGGCCTGTAAAACTTCTATTCTCAAGTCATGACGGTTCGGGGCGCATAGGCGACCACGATATTGTAAACCTCCGTCTGAGTCGACTCTCCATTCAGATTCTTCACTCTAACCTGCCATTTCTCTCATCTTCACCAACAGTTTGTCTTCTTTTTGAGCCACAATGATTTGGTCATAAATAAGTGGTTGTACATGGATGTGTGCGACACTCTCGAATGGCTCCTCTACTGTAAGCTTCAGTTCAAAGTCTCGCACAAACTCTACCATATTCCATTCTTCTATCATCAGCGGAGCTACAAATTCTATCGTCTTCTTGCGGCTCAAAGCGTCGGCCACAAGGTTGGCCTTGCCAGGATGGTAGGAGACCTCAAACTTGAAGACTTTCAAGATTTCCATCCAACGTCGCTGCCTCATATTTAGGTCTCTCTGCGTGAAGATGTACTTGAGGCTCTTGTGGTCACAGAACAGCTCAAAATCCTCTCCTTAGAGGTAATGTCTCTAGAGCTTTAATGTAAAAATGATTGCCGCTAATTCCAAGTTATGCGTGGGGTAGTTTTCCATGTGTTTCCTCAACTGTCGCGATGTATAGGCAATCACTCTATCCTTTTGCATAAGAACACAACCTCAACCAATGCGAGAGGCATCGGTGTATATAGTATATCTGATCCCCTACTCTGGTAATACTAGCACGGGTGCGGACATCAGCTTGTCCTTCAATTCCTGAAAGGCTACTTCTGCTTTCTCATTCTAGGAAAACTTAAGATCCTTTCGAGTGAGTTGCGATAACGGTCTAGCTATCTTGGAAAAATCTTTAATGAAGCATCGATCGTATCTAGCAAGTCTGAGGAACTCATCACTTCTGTAACGGAACTGGGCCGCTCCCAGTCCTGCACCGCGGTCACCTTGGCAAGTTCCATGGTAATTCCTTCCTTGGACACTACGTGTCCCAGAAACTTAACTTCCTCCTTCTAGAAGTCGCATTTTCGGTATTGCGCAAACAATTGATTCTTCCTGAGAGTATCGAATTTTTCTCGTAAGTGTTCTTCATTATCTTTCCGACTCTTGGAGTATATCAAAATGTCATCTATAAACACGATGATGAACCGGTACAGATACGGTCGAAACACATGGGTCATGAGGTCGATGAACACAACCAGTGCATTCGTAAGTCCGAATGACATCACGAGAAACTCATAGTGCCCAAAATTGGTTATGAATGTTGTTTTTTGCATGTTTTTATCCCTAACGCACAACTGATGATACCCTGACTACAAGTTGATCTTAGAGAAGTATCGTGCCCCTTTCAACTGGTCAAACAAGTCATCTATCTTGGGCAGAGGGTACTTGTTCTTGACTGTGATGAGATTCAGCTTGCAATAATCAATACACAACCACAACAACCCGTCTTTCTTCTTTACAAACAATACCAGTGCTCCCCAAGGGGACACACTAGGCCATATAAAATCTAATTTCTGTAGATCATCTATCTACCTCCTCAATTCTTCTATTTCACATAGAGGCATGCGGTATATTGATAAGGAAATGGGCGTCACACCAGGCACGAGGTTGATAGTAAAGTCGATCTCATACTAAGGAGGTAGTCCAGGTATTGTTCTGAATATGTCTATGAAATCTTAGACTACATGAATGTCCCCAAACGTTGGACTATCAACATTATTCAATAAGGAAGCGTAAAAACTTATGCGGTAGGGCCAACTGACCTGAACTGGGAAAGTAAAGGTCGTGCACTTGGTACATGTGCCGTCACCAGTCGGGTTTCGCAGTCGATCTTTGCCTTCATTTTGGTGAGTCAATCCGTGCCAAGGATGATGTCATAATGATACACTAGGGTGACGATCAAGTTAATGCACACCATTCTTCTTCCTAAGTCTATCGGGCAACCTTTATAAAGCTTGGTAGCGTCAGAGAAGGTCCCTGTTGCGGTAAGGACTCTCACCCCAACCATAGGGATATTGTTTAGTCCTAAGCGCTTAACCGTAGAGTATGATATTATTGAAATAGTGGACCCGGTGTCCACCAATAGAAATACAAGTATACCTTGAATGTGGGCAATAACTTCGAAGGCTAAAGGCACTACAGTTGCTATCTCAGATGCTTCAACTGCAAGTGCATGTACACATGCTTGTTGAGAATGATTGGGTTGGGCTGCCATAGGTTGTTGAAGCGACCAATTTCGAGGTACAGGTGGTTTATAGAATGATTGTGTTGGTGGTGCGGATCGTAGGGGTGGAGATGAAATAGCCTGTGGCAGCTAACGGTTGTTCTTCTGAGGGGGCGTAAAGCCGTTGTACTTCATATTGGTAAAATAGTAGGTGTCTGTATGGCCTGCCCTCTTATAGTAGGCACACCAAAGATTTGATTGCCTTGGTTGGGTCGATGGAGCCATTAGCCTGGGAGGCGAATCTGCACGCGACCTCGTGCCGAGGAATGGTCGATTTGGTAGCTCGGGTCGAGGCATTGGGCCCATCAGCATACGTGTCCGTGACACCCTGTCTCCACGCTACTCAGCTCGCAGGGACATGTTTACTAGCTCATCATAGTTGGGAATGCTAGTGTAACACATCTTTCTGCGGATATCAGGTTGCAGACCCTCTGAAAATCGTCGCATCCTCATCAGCTCGTCCGCCAATGGTGCATATCTGGCTAGCTCCATAAAGCGATTCTCGTACTCGGATACTATCATCCCCCCTTGTTAAAGGTAGAGAAATTCACCCTCCTCATTACGGTATGTGAGGGGAAAATACTTTCTATGGAAGCGGGTTTCAAACGTGTTCCACGTCCACATGTATCCTATGGGAATAGTTCATACGATGTTGTCCCACTAAAGACTATCCTCCTTGTTAAACATACACGTAACTAGCTCCACCTACTCTGTCTTAGTACAGTGCAGCGACTTCAGCATCTTGGATATACGATCCAACTAATACTCTGCCTCCTCGGGTCAGTGGGTACCCGCAAAAGTAGGAGGCTGAAGGCGCTGAAAGCACTCGAACAAGCCACTCGTGTTCACAGATACAGCAGGCTGCATAGGTGGCATAGGTAGGGCTGCGTTTATGTTCTGGGCAATGGCCCCCGCAATGGTAGCCAAAACTTGCTATTGTTGTTGCATTAGGAGCATCATCTGCTCCAACCTATCAGGAGGAGAAGCCGCTCGAGGCATTTATGGCATCGATGTATTTGCACAGTTTCATTTCAGAACCGGTGGTGTATAAGGTGTTGGCCCGTTGGTGGGGTCAATGGCCGGCTAAGAATTCGGCATTGTCTCAAAATTCGAGCCGAGGTGCCCCATCAATCGATATGTTAAGTGCGAGAAGTGCTATATTCCAAGTGTTTTTGGGAGGCATTCCCAATATACAACATAGGGTGCAACACGTGTAAGATTTAAAATAATTACTCACTTTTCCAAGCATTCTACACATTTTAAATCAAAGAAGCTTCACGCATTTCATTTAACCAAAATTGTCACAATACATGTGATGTAAGATTACGTGAATCATGACCGAGGATGCATGCGAGCTAAGCTTAACAAAAGTTTTAACACTAACCATTCCAACACCAAACTAAGCCAACTAAGGCTATTACATAGAAAAGCAAGAAATAGAGAGAACCAGAAGACAACTGTAGCACACGCCTAGTCCTCTGACTCTGGTGAGGGTGGAGGAGCACCCTTATCATACATACAACACAAGAGGGTCTTCAAGGTGCGAGACATTTTCTTAAAATTTTGTCTTAGATAAGCCTGATTCTCCTTGATCTCCTATTTCAAGGTGGCCTGGTTCTCTTCAATCCTAGTCATGCGGGCTTCAAAGGTGGCCCGATCGTGGCAGTCTTCATGTGTAGAAGGAGGTCCCTTATCTGAGTCTCGGGCCTCCCCTCCTTCCTCACTTCCTTCTTCCTCACTTCCTTCTTCATCACCTCCTTCTTCATCACTGCCTTCTTCATCCTCACTTCCATCTTCCTCTTCGCTTTCTTCTTCTATTTCATGGCTATCCTCATCGAGTCAGGCTTGACATTGCTTAAGGCTAATGCCCATGTTGTTGAGTGTCTTCTCATTGATAATGTGGATTAGGGCGACGTTATCTATATGGAGTCTGAAGCTGAAGTGTCGGGCGATCTTGCAAACAAGTTGGTTGAAAGGTAGTGAGGAGTCTTCTCTAGTAGACCATGCAATGCTGATTATCTGAGATAGTACGAGAGTAGGTAGGCATACCTTCTCCCCTTGCCCAACTCTGTACAAAAATTCTACCATAAACATTATGCATTCGGTGCGATTGCTCTACCTAGGATACACATTATACTTGCATATGTGGTGGAGTAGGTGAAAGTCATTAGGCATCTTAGTCGAAGCGAGGCTATTTCCTCACCTCCAATGCCCGTGTTGGCCGCATAAGAAACATGTGCGGTGATTTCTCCCTCACTCACTAGTGATATTCTTCTCACTTGCATGTACTATTCCACGTTCTACTCCCATAATATGGGCCACCATGTCTACATTGACTATGGCTTCCTGCCTTCCTAAAGGGATAGTAAACTAGAGAGGCTCCAATAGTGGGTTCCGTATGTGGGCATAGAAGGCTTACACGGCACCTTCACTCGCATGAGTGTTTCCCTCGAATATGGGACCCCACCCATTTTTTAGGAGAAAGCTGATGGCTAGATATAGTCCAAACATCTTCTCATCGACATGTGCTTTAAACACCACCTTACAGTTACGGAACTTACTAAGATTGGCTCCCGCTGGTAGCGATCTTTCCAACGAGATTTGAGGATCGAAGTCCTGCTTGGATCTTCGTTCTCGCTTAGCACTTGTACTAGCTTCGGCGCTCACCTTCTTCATAGTGTGACATGGTCGGCTCAACCTGGCCTCATCCGGGGCCGCTCTTTTCTTTCCCATGAGGGAAAAGAGCGTAGAGATTGAGAAGATGGCGGTGATAAGCTCAAAGAGAACCATGAAAGTGGAAAAGCTTGAAGGATGAGAAAGGTTGGTAGGTTTGGAAGGTTATGAGATACAAAAGAGGGCTTTTATGCTCAAATAGATGGAAATAGGGAAGGTGGAGGGATGAAAATGAGGGATAGTGGGGTAAGGATGAACAAGATAGATGATTTGAAGGTTTTGAATGTATGAAAGAAGGGATTTGAGAGGGAATGGAAGTTTTGGAGGGTTTAGGAGTGAAAATAGAGTTGAAGGGGTGTGAAATGGGTTTAAACAACCCAAAAGGGGCTTTAGAGAGGTGGTGGGGTGGTCCCACACGTGAGTCAGGGCCCACATGGCCGATCGACGGCGGTGCGCCGCAACCCGCGCGGTGTCGTCGCACACCTACCGTGAAGGAAAGCGGTGCACCGCCGATCAGACGGTGCCGCTGCACCCTCCCTAGGTTGCCGGTGATGTCTCTGTCCTGGGGCGGTGGCCACCCCCTCCTGAAGTGTTGTACATGTACGAGGGACTCCCTGGGTCCCACCCCCTCCTATGCCCGCGTGAGGTGTTTTCTCAGTCCAACAAGTGCTTATTCACGCTTTTTAAATTATTTCAAAGTGGGATTCACCAGATTCTTTTCCAAACCCATCGATCGACGGCCCAGAAGTGACTTGCATCATTGCACATGATCTAAGTCTCTCATGTATTCATTGGGAACTACAGCCTGTTGTTTCGCCCATCAGTGAAACTTTAGGATCCTACGTTCGTCTCTAATTTCCATCACTCCTTTCCTAAGTCAAAGTGCGTTAGAGTGCATTGCGTTACCTATAACACAGGTTCGGTTTAATCCAAATCATGCTCTGACACCAACTTATAACGCCCCGGATTATAACAGCCAAGCAAAGCTTAACTCCCGAGATTCAACGCATCACTTATGCAACATAAACAATGATGTTTAAATATTGTCCATATTAGTGCATTAAACATGAGAGGAATTACACTAAATTGGCATATCATACTCCAGAGTTAATGTAATTAAGCAAATGGAAGACTAAGATAGATATATAAGGTATATGTACGTGTTTCACAACCTCGAGAGTATGAGTATATTACCGGGCCGAATATATACATGTTTTAACTCAAAATAAACTAAATGAAAAAATATAAGTGTCTGACTAATTCATGTATCCCTAAAATTCCATCAAAGCAGCACAAGGTCTACAAAAACCTGCTAGAGAGTTGAACATAAGAGAACTATTCCTCCTCATCTGTGAAGTCCAACTCCACTACATATACATCCCCATCACCAACATCTATAACAAAGTCTGGTTGGTGTTTTAAGAAACCGTCCCAAAGTTAGAATGAGTATCAACTCAGAGGTACTATAAAGTAAAGGTTAACATGTTATCAATTCAATCAAGTCGTAATAGTAAAGCAGTACAATAATCATTCTCTAACTACTCTTATTAATGTAGGGATGGTATGCAGTAATGATGCATACCCTCGCACGACACTCCCTCAAATAACTACATCAACCATTCATGCATGGCAAACTCCCTAAAGTGCACTTCTTCACCAAAGCACATGCAATGCAGTGCATGATTGTGTTAGCCGACTACTTAATTAGGCTTATTCATACAACAGATTTAGAAGCTAAGGTACCTCCCTTTATATCATTTACCAAACTGAAAGATTCACTAGGGTCATCAATCCTAGTTAATCACATACGATAGGCAAGTTGTAGGGCATCACTCCTAATGAAAAGCAATGGATAGGTAAGTTCGAGAGTTTATACTTGGGGTCAGTACAGGGAGGCTCGTCACCTCAACGCAGGCCAATAACTTGAATACAGTGTCTCATACCACCGTATTTGGCTCACGAATTTAGGTTGCTCACTGGTCACTACGGGGAGGCTCGTCACCCCAGCGTAAGTCAATAGCTCGACCACGGTATCCCATATCACCATGCCCGACTCATGAGTCTTAGTGGATTATAATACCTAGTTGAAACGGGTCTTTACATTGGTAAGTGATACTTTAGATTCAAGCAATGATGTTCATACATGGTAAACACGTAATCGGCTAGACAGTTTATTAGACAAGTTTGATTGGTATGAGCACATGACGAATTCATCCACATGGAGCGTGTAATCACTTCTCGTGTCCTAACCACTGTTAACAATCGTCGTACAACCAGGATTTACTGAACGTATCAATGTGGCGAGACTAGTTCGGCTACACAAATAGGACTTGTTGCCGACTGCCTGGATACGTTGTAGTCCCAATCTTACTCAGATATAACATCTGGGTACATGTGATAATCATACAAGCATTTAACGGACAATCCAAATACAACACTTATTTGAGCATTTTATCAAACACATGGAACATGTCGCCAAACACTTGCATTAAATCCATAAGTCGCATAGCGACGATATGATTTCATGAAAGAAGCCATACATATGTTAAGGAAATTAAGAATCCTATCTTAATACACTTAATAAATACCAACCATCAACATTTTTTTCATTCAGACATTTTATCAAACACTTAAACTACACCTTACTAAATACATAGACTAAATTAGTTACGACATTCACTATAACAATTCATTTCACAACATCGGTTATAAAGAAAATAACACACATAAATCTTAGATTAGTAATCATGACAAGTAAAAATTAGGATTTCACATTCATTCAAACATTTCAACAAACTCATGATTGCATTTTCATATAACATGGTTCATACATGTGTAATATATAAAAATCGACGTGTCTAAGACGATATGACAATAGTCAAGTCAGACATAAATTATTAGCTGACATTGAAAGCCTTAAAAATAAAAACTTAAACATTTATAATCCGTACCTTTCATCGAAAAGCTCGATTTGGACCCGGTTCAGACTGTATGTTTTCGAAAATGAGACGAAAAACACCTACACGACGTAATAGGTTAGCTAGGTTGACAACTACCAACTTGGATTTCTACTACGAGATTAGGGTTAGTATTTCTTACTAAAATCGTAGTTGAAAATGATGGTGTAACAAAATGGGAGAGGTGATTCAGCCGGTGGAGTAGTGTGAGTGAATCCCAGCAACGAACTCCCTATCTCTCTCTTCTTGTAACACCCTAGATTTTTTCCAACCTAGAGTTAGGCGTCCTTAGGCAATGGGTCAGCCATAATACCTTAGTAACCTCTCAGAATCCAATTTCAAAGCCAAAGAAATCATTTAGAATCAAATTCTTTAGAAATTTAATGTGTTTTAGCTAGCGCTAAACTAGATTACCTATGAAATTACCACCAACCACTTTAAATACGATTTATAAGACCCAAAACCTCTAGAATTGTTAACGCTATATTACCCTAAAATCCATGATCAAACACTAAACCTGTTTATTCTCAGGAACCCTTTGAAACTTTGTATTGGATCTAGACTGCGCGTCGAAAGTCTGATAGCGATGAACTTAGACAATTACGACCACCTAGTTGGACTTGACAATCATTTTGAAAATCAAGCCCAACCGATATCTTGAGACCATTTTACTGAGTCCGGAGTGAAGAGAGTGAGAAAAGGAAAATATTTTAAAAATTAATTCAATTTTTAATAAAATCTGGCACGTGTCTCTTGCGCGACATTTTTAAGCGTTCTGGCCGTTGGAATTCGACCAAATTTCACCCTCGGATCAGGATAGGTGGCCCTTACATGTCATAGCACTTGTGGCCCTGATCGAGTTTTGTTGACCGCTGAACTGAAACTAGTCCGCCACGGTCAATTTGGAAACCCGAATGGACTGAAAACTTAGCTGGACCTAGATCCAATATTACAGAGCTTAAGTCCGACCGTATTTAGTAACATGACCTCCAGAAGTGCTCTGTTGGATCGGAACAGACTCGATTTGGTTATAACATAAGTATACCTTGACCTTAAGTCTGTTTTGGTTATGTTTAGGCTTATAAAAGGGCCTTAAACCCTTAGCTTTCTAACCCATATGAATTTTGGAAAAACCCTAGGAGAGAGAGGAGAGAAAAGAGAGAGAGTGAGAGAGAGTTGGAGTTTCTCCCAGGGATTCTTCCCTGCTGCTCCACGTGCCAAAGCCATCCACCCACATCATTATTCTGACAATTCTGGCTTCATTCTAGGTAAGAAAACCCTAACCCTAACCTATTTTAAGGCTTCTATGGGTACAAGTAGCCAAGTAGTTGACTCACCTTGTGTTATAGGTCATCATATCGACGTTGATGGAAGCGTAGAGTACCTATTCAATTCATTACACTTCTACAGCATAAGGTGCGGATTTTAGATGCTTAGATTACCTGTTTTCAAAGCTTTCAATGCCGTTTAATGGTAGATTGTTGAAAAGAATGTTGTTTGACATGCACAACATGCTGTCTATTTTTCATTTCGAATACGTACGAAGAATATGAGATTTAGGGTATTTTAGATATTTATAGGAAATACTATATACGTACGTATTGTGTCGATATGATTGCCATGAGTATTTGTCATGTACCTATACCAGTTATACGTGTATGATCTGTTTGGTGAAGAGATTCACCCTAATGCACATATTGGCCAACATATGCTATGTAGACTAATGTGTGTAGACTAAGTGTTTGTTGAAATGCCTAAATCAATATGATTTATGCCTGCCATATGTATTGAATGCAAGAACATGATTGTTTTGTATTAGACATCTCCTTGATATAAGGATTTGTCATATTATATGTTGAAATCAACACACGTTAAGTACGTTGGAGTTGTGTAGTCTAAGTGTTTCCATAAATGTATGTATTAGCAAGTATTGAGTAAATGGTGTTGTAGATTAGCGTTGAGATTGGATTCTCAACTAATTTATTGATGTACATAAATTCCTCCATGTTTGTTGTAACGAATTGATTACCTTATGTGTGAAATACTCGTGTATGGTTAACTGCTTTTGATGTATGTTATAACATGTTGATAACATGCTGGAATTACTTGTATTTCAATTCTGTCTCTCTCATATGATTATTGATTTAGATTAGAAGTGTTTGGGGCTATACTCTAGTCTAGGCAGTCGGTAATAGTTTAGAATTCGTGGTTGGATTCTATTCGCCACGAAGGATGTGTATGACGAACCCGAGTCGTACTAGAGTCGTCGGCAGTGGTTAGGCCACACGAAGTGCTTGTGCACTTCATGTCGGTCGATTCAACGTGCGCTCGTGCTAGTCGGACTCATCAAGTAACCCGACTGACCATTGTATGTTCACCTTGTATTCGTCATAACTGCTTGAACCTAGGGTACTAAACTTACCAATGATAATCTTAGACGAATATGACCGCCTAGTTGGACTTGACAATCATTTCGAAAATCAAGCCCAACTGATGTCCTGACAGCATTTTACTAAGTCTGGAGTGAAGAGAGTGAGAAAAAAGAAAATATTTAGAAAATTAAATACATTTTTATGAAATCTAGCACGGTTCACTTGCACATTATTTTTAAGCGTTCTAACCGTTGGAATCTGACCTAAATACACCTCGGATCAGGGAACATTTCTCACTCAGGTCAGTATACTCGGAATCCTTGATCGAGTCTCAGTGACGGTTGAACTGAAACTGGTCCGCCACGGTCGATCTGGAAACCCGACCGGACTGAAAACTTAGCTGGACCTAGATCCAATATTAGAGAGCTTAAGTCCGACCGCATTTAGTCACATGACCTCCAGAAGCGCTCTGTTCGATCGAAATATACCCAATTTGGTTATAACTTAAGTATACCTTGACTTCAAGTCTGTTTTAGTTATGTTTGGACTTATAAAAGGGCCTTAAACCCTTAGCTTTTTAACCCATACGAATTTGGGAAAAACCCTAAGAGAGAGAGGAGAGAAAAGAGAGAGAAAGTGAGAGAGAGTTGGAGTTTCTCCTAGGGATTCTTCCCTGCTGCTCCACGTGCCAAAGCCATCCGCCTGCATCGCTATTCTGGCGATTCTAATTTCGTTCTAGGTAAGAAAACCCTAATCCTAACCTATTTTAGGATTTCTATCGATGCAAGTAGCTAAGTAGCTGACTCACCTTGTGTTATAGGTCGTCATTTCGACGTTGACGGAAGCGTAGAATACCTATTCAATTCATTACGCTTCTACGGCGTAAGGTATGGATTTTAGACGCTTAGATTTCCTATTTTCAAAGCTTTCAATGTCGTTTAATGGTAGATTGCTGATAAGGATGATGTTTGACATGTAGAACATGTTGTCCGTTTTTCATTTCGAATACGTACGAAGAATATGAGATTTAGGGTATTTTAGATATTTGTATGAAATACTGTATACGTATGTATTTTGTTGATATGATTGCCATGAGTATTTACCGTGTACCTATACTAGTAATACGTGTATGATCTGTTTGGTGAAGAGATTTGACCTAATGCACATATTGGGCGACACATGCTATGTAGACTAATGTGTGTAGACTAAGTGTTTGTTGAAATGCGTAAATCAATATGGTTTATGCCTGCCATATGTTTTGAATGTAAGAACATGATTGTTGGGTATTATACAACTCCTTGATATAAAGATCTGTCATACTATATGTTGAAATCAACATACATCAAGTACGTTGGAGTTGAGTAGTCTAAGCGTTTGTATAAATGTATGTATTAGTAAGTATTGAGTAAATGGTGTTGCAGATTAACGTTGAGACTGGATTCTCAACTAATTTGATGATGTGTAAGATTCCTCTATGTTTGTTGTATTTCAATTGATTTCCCTATGTGTGAAGTACTCGTGTATGGTTAAATTGCATATGTTGTATCTTATAACATGTTGCTAACATGCTTGGATTACTTGTTATTTCAATTCTGTTTATCTCATATGATTACTGATTCACATTTTTGCACTTGGGGCTTACTCTAGTCTAGGCAGTCGGTAACAGTTTAGAATTTGTGGTTGGATTCTATTCACCACGAAGGATGTGTATGACGAATCCGAGTCATACTAGAATCGTCGGCAGTGGTTAGGCCACACGAAGTGCTTGTGCACTTCATGTCGGTCGATTCGACGTGCGCTCGTTCTAGTCGAAATCATCAAGTTACCCGACTGACCATTGTATGTTCACCTTATATTCGTCATAACTGCTTGAACTTAGGGTACTGAACTTACCAGTGATAACCCTGATAACCGTGGTACCTTGATCCACTAAGACTGATGAGCCGGGCATGGTGGTATAAGACACCATGGTCGAGCTGTCGGCCTACGCTGGGGCCACAAACCTCCCCGTAGTGACTAGTGAGCAACCCAGAGTTGTGAGCAGATTATGGTGGTATGGGACACTATATTCTTGCTGTCGGCCTACACTGATAAGGTGATGGGGGAGCTGTGCAACGAGTGCGAGCAACAGCCCTGACAGCCCTTTGTAGTGACCTCGAGCGTACTCTAAGTCTACGTGAGGCGACGACCCTTCTGTAAGACCCGTATCTTAGACTGTACTGTCCCATAGACTTCCGCGGTCTTACCGGTCGAATTCTGGCAACATTCGACCCTTAACCGATATCGACGCGCGACCCTGATTCATACGCCGTCAACTCGAGTCGACTCTACCTAAGACCAATACCCTAGCGACTGCGCCGTCGCCGTGGTTCTAATGCCGTGACTCGCGCGCCGAGGCGAGACCCTGGTCAAGATTGTGGGCCAACTTTCTGTGAGAGAAAAACACCGCGCGTTGTGAAACTCAAGAGAATCTCTACGATGTGTCACATCAATCCCATCAATCAATCATCTATCAATCCATCACATGTCAAGTACACATCACTTTCACCCCTTTTCCCAAGAAACCACAAAAGTCTTCCTAACCCATACCTTTCTTGCACAAATGCTACAAAAGTCTTCCATGCCCATGCCTTTTCTTACACAAAAGGCCTCAAAAGTCAAAAAGCTCTTACACACCTATCACCACATCCATCCATCCATCTCTCTCTCTCTCTCTCTCTCTCTCTCTCTCTCTCTCTCTCTCTCTCTCTCTCTCTCTCTCTCCCTTTACAACTCCTCTCTTTCTCATTTACAAAAAAATCTCAAGCTCCATACGTATGGAATTCTCCAAGCATTCCTAAGCTCCAAGTGACCCACTTTCCTATCCCACCATCTCCCATCTCAACCCTCTATTCTACATCTCATCCATTGAAGTTGAAGCTAAGGTGCCAAGGAACCCCTAGGAGCAAGAAGATCGGATGGTGGGTGCCTCTATAGGGTAGTTTCTTTCTTATTTTTATGATGGGCCAAGTGAGGCCCACCGATCAATGGTGTGGATCTCACTTGGGACCCTAAAATGTGGTCGATGGACCACTTGGATCATCATGATCATTCCATGATGGGGTCATTCTCCATGGACCCCATCATGATGTTTATTTCTTTAGAAAGGTCATCTAAACCATCCATATTGGTGGGAAAAGGATCCCCACCGTTGATTTTAAATTTTGGTGGTCCCATGTGTTAAAGGACCCATCCAATTGTATAATTTCTTCAAGGGAGGGCTCATAGTGGCAGAGCCCTCCATCACAAAGCGTGTCCCACTCTCCATGTCTCTCTCCCTTCTTTTTTTTCTCTTTTTTTATTTTATTTTATTTCATTTTATGCAATAGGGTTGTGTGGCCCACTTGAATGAACCCCATCTTGAGATATTTATTTTATTCAAGTTTTTATTCAAGTGGGGCCCACCTTATATTTGTACCCACGTCACCCATCGGTGGTGGCCCATTTCATCAGGGCCCACCACAATGTATTGTTAAAATAACCAAACCGTCCAGCGTCTGGGACGCTAGACGTTCCAAAAAAAAAAAAAAAAAGGGGAAAGAAGAAAAGAAGGAAGCATTTGGGTGGTCCACTTGCTTAGGCTCCATCGTGATGTATATAATCAATCCATGCCGTCCATCCCATTCTCCACCTAATTTTATGCGTTGGGTCAAGATTTTGAGCCGATCTAATCACCCAGTGGACCATAGTGTCGAAGATTGCATCATCACCATTCAAATATCATTTTCTCATTTTATTTTATTTCCTAAACGTATAAAAATTTAAACTTTAGACTCATTTGGTCGGCCTCGAGCCACTGAACGCAATGGCCGGGGTGTATTTCTATAAAGTGGACCCTACGTACAAAAAACCTCAGAAAAATGGAATTTCTCCTATTTTTGGATGAGGCAGAGCCTCTGCCTCCCTCACCATCAGCGGCAGCATGCTGCACGCAGCAGTAGCGTGCAGCGCCCTGGCGGGCGTCCAGCAGGGGACCCACGGCTCCAGCCGTGGGCCCCACCATGATGTATATGTTAAGATCCACACCGTTCATGAGGTGGGTCCCCTCCTCAGGTGGGCCCCCTCCAAATTTCAGCTCGATCCAGAACTCAGGTGGCCCACACCACATGAAACTGTGTGAACTAAACTCTACCATTGAAATCCTTTTGGGGCCCACAGAAGTTTCAGATCAATCTGAAATTTGTATCTTCACTCCATCCAGGTCTAAGTGACCTTATGAACGGGTTGGATGGCATTCTAAACATTACAGTGGGCCCCACATGGGACCCACAATGATGTATATGTTTTAAGTCCACCGTCCAATGGACGGTGGCGCCCACCTTTGTAAGACCCGTATCCTAATCCGCACTGTTCCGTTAATTCCCGCGACCCTTCTCGTCAGATTCCGGCAATCCGCGACTTATGGTTGACGTTGCGCACGACTGTAAGTCGTATCCTATTCATTTGAGCCGGCTTAATCCAAGACTTGTATCGTTGCGACCGCACCGTCGCCGTGGTTCCAACGCCGCAACTCACGCACCGATCCGATACCCAGACGATGAGATACGGACCCACGTTCAGTTCGAGCAAAAACACCGCGCGTTGCAAATCCCAAGGAATCTCTATAATATGTCCCATCAATCCCATCAATCACCCATCAATCACCTCTCATGTCAAGTACACACACACCCATGCTTCCTTTCTCCACAAGTCAAGCAACCACCCAAGTCAACTAACACATCACTTCACCCATCACTCACTTCACCCATCACTCACCTCACATCACTCCATCTCTCATTAATCACACCCCTCTCTCTCATTTCTCAACACTCCAACCTAAGCAAGGGAGAGCATCCAACGTCCAAGCCTCCCCATGGAGAGAAGTGCATATGTGAGGCCCACTTTCCACTCCCAAATCTCCCATCCTAGCCATCTAATTCTCATCTCCACCATCTAAGTAAAGCTCTAGGAGACCGGCTATCCAACGGACCAAGAAGATCTAGAGGTGGGTGCTTCTATAGGGTAGATTTATGTGTTTTTATGGTGGACCAAGTGAGGCCCACCGATCAATGGTGTGGATCTCACTTGGGACCTTTATTTGTGGCCGATGGACCACTTGGATCATCATGATCGTTCCATGATGGGGCCATTCTCCATGCACCCCATCATGATGTTTATTTCATTTCAAAAAGGTCATCTAGACCGTCCATAACGGTGGAGAATGGATCTCCACCGTTGATTTACATTTTTGATGGTCCTTCGTTCAAAGGGGCCCGTTGTTGTATGATTTCATGTAAGGGAGGGCCCATAATGACGGGGACCCTCCATCATAAGCCGTGTCCCACTCTCCATGTCTCTCTCTCTATCTTATTTTTATTTTAATTTATTTTATTTTATTCATTACAAAAGGATGGGATGGCCCACTTGAATAGATCCCATCTTGATGTATTTATGTTATCCAAGTGGGGCCCACCTTTCACACCATTTCCATGCCGCCCATCAGGTGGTGGCCCACTTCATCAGGGCCTACCATATATAAAATAAATAAATAAATTTATTTAACCGTCCAGCGTCCCAGACGCTGGACGCTGTGAAGAAAAAGAAAAAGAGAAAGAAAAAGGGAAGAAGGAAAGAAGAAAAGAAAAAATGGGGTGGCCTCCTTGCATAGGCCCCACCCTGATGTTTATATCCGATCCGAGCCGTCCATTCCCTTTCCCGACTCATTTTAGGCGTTGAGCCGAAAAATGAGGATGATCAGAGCATCCAGTGGGCCATATCGTCGAAAATAGTACTATTACCATTGAAAGACGCCTTGGTCATTTTATACACCAATAAAAAGGCGGATATGGGTCTCATTCTAACTGTTTCGAGGCATAGAATACGGTGGATGGAGTGGATCTACCAGATATGGGCCCCACACCTGAAAAACCCCAAAAAAATGGGTTTCCATTTTTTTAAAAAAAATTCACACAGCAGCAATGCTGCTGTGTCAGGACGCTGGCCGCACGCCAGCTGGCGGGCGGACGTGGGCAGGGTCCCACGGCCTTGAGCTTGGGCCCCACCATGATGTATATTTGGTATCTGCACCGTCCATAAGGTGGCCCACCCTCTGAGGTGGGCCATCCCCAAAAATGAGACACATCCAAATTTCAGGTGGCCCACACCATGAGAAACAGTGTGAAATGAACCCTTCCATTGAAGCTTTCTTTCAGGCCCACCAGAGTTCAGGATCAAGCTGAAAATTGTTTTTACCCTTCATTCGGGTCTCTGTGACCTAATGGATGGGTCGGATGTCATATAAACATTATGGTGGGCCCCCCCCATGGGACCCACAGTGGTGTACCTACCTGACTCCACCATCCGCCCGGACGGTGGAGCCCACTGCATGTGTGAGTGTGTGTGTGAGTGTGTATGAGTGTGTGTGAGTGTGTATGAGTGCGTGTGAGTGCACGTGTGTGTATGCGTGTGTGTGGGTGCGTGCGTGTGCATGTGTGTGCATGCATGTGTGAGTACACATGTGCGTGGGCATGTGTATGTGTATACATATATATATATATATATATATATATATATATATATATATACATATATACTGTATATAAGTATATAGTATATTATAATGATGGTGGCCCTCCCTGTGATCCCCGCCATGATGCATGAGCTGCATCCTAACCGTCCATCCATTTATCAATCAAAATGAAGTAGATCCATGGTTCAAATGGGCCTAGTTTTGGCACGCATATAAGGCCCATGTTGATCCATTTATGGCCATTCATTCAGGCCCACCTTGGTGCACATCTAAGGCCATGGGAGTAAGCCCATTTGGCATGTGCAATGGTCATGGGATTAAGCCCATTTGGCATGTGCAATGTACATGGGATTAAGCCCATTTGGTATGTGTAATGCCCATGGGTTTCGGCCCATTTGACATATGCAATACCCATGGGATCCAGCCCACCTACTCTATATAAAGCCCATGGGAACAAGCCCATTTGATGTGCATGGGGCACAAAGGGAGTAGCCTAGTTGATATATTTATGTGCATAGGCCCATCTAGCATGTTTAAAGCCCAAGTTGTGAGACCACTTTAATGTATTTCAAGGCCCATGGATCGTGGACCATTGCAATGTACATAAGGCTCATTGGTGAGGCCCATTAATGCAAACCATTTGGTGAATATGGGGCCTATGTAATACGACCCATTTAATATACCTAAGGCCCAGGGATCGAGGCCTAACGAATGTACTTAGGGTTCATTGCAATGTACATTTCTCACGGTTCGTGAAAGGATATTTATGGCAGGCCGTGCCTGGGAAACAATGTTGGTTTGACGTCCACATTATATGTATGATGTTGGTTAAATGTCCGCATTGTAATTCTCTTTAGGGCCCATTGATAGGTCCATACCTGTTACTATTCATTGCCTAATAACATGTTTAGAATAATCTCATGACTCATGCCCATACGCATCATATGTATGCTTGATATGAGTAATGACTGATCATAGCATACGCCATTGGGCAGACCATCTATGGGGCTCGTTAGGTGACTGAGCACCCCACATGATTGCGCAGTACGCGCTGGATTGCTGCATGTTTTGACAGCGTGATTCATGCATCTCGCATACGTATGACTTGATCACTGCACGCCCTAGCAACATCAGGGCCGTGGCTCCACAGGTACATCGTGGATGGCCGTATTGGATACCGAAAATACTTATTCTAGCACTGTGGGCACTTAGGATGTCCTTGGGTGAGAGTCCCAGAACCTTTTTGGTACCAGGAGATGCTCCAACGTCTAGACCGAGTGGATACACGAGCGCCCGAGTGCCAAATACCAGTAGGCCGCATCTCCCACTGTGTCGTGGTCGGTTGGAAGGGGGTGTGGCCTTATCCTCCTGAGTGAGAGGGCTATAAGCTAGGCTGAGTTTGACTAGCTCACAAATGAGTCCGCTATCGACGAGCCGGGTAGGTATTGGCATACTATTGGTCAGGCGGATAGTGAGGTCTTATCCGCTTGCTTGACTGTGCAGCTAGGGAGGTGGCAGTCTCTGCGAAGTGTATTAGACCCCGGTGATATCCAGAGAGGAACTGTACTGATATACGCATTTGAGGAATACCGACTTGCTTGGATTGCATTTCGCATATGACATTTGGCTATGTAGGCCTTGCATCGCATCGGTGTGGCCGATGACATTCATATCTCGCATCATGCCTTGCATTACACAGCCTTGGTATATTCATGGACTTACCGCACGCTTCCGCATTGTTCTGATACTGTACACTTGGCGTTTGCCTTACGCACACACTTGCACCATCCTCTAAGCTTTTGAAAGCTTATGCACGATAGTTGCGTGCAGGTAGCGTTGGACGACAGCAGCGCTGAGACAGGAGTGCACATTAGGACCTTTTGGAGCTTTTGATCACCTTGTATTTCCCTTTCTGCATTGTACTTAAAAATTGTTGTTATAGTGGATACGTGGTGATGTTGTTTTGTGACTTGGTTATGTCTGTGGTTATGCTCCTTTACAAAAAAAATTCATTCTGAAAATCCTCCTTGTAGGATCCCAGGATCGGAATCTGGCATTAGATTATCAGAAGCCGAGAATGGGGCACTACGGAGGCTGTCGACACCGGATTCGGCAATCGGGATTCATGTGAATCCGATTTTCGGGTTTGGGGCGTGACAACCTTGATGCAGTATTGTCTCCACCGTCCAGCGAACGGTGGAGCCCTCCTTGATGCATGTGTCATCCCCACTGTCCAGCGGCAGTGGGATCCACCATGATGCATGTGATGGATCCAGACCGTCCATCCACTTGGTGAGATCATTTTAAGGCATGAGTTGCTGATCGGGTGGGCCACTCATGTATGGGATAGGCCCATTTAATTGATAACAGGCCTATGGGCTAGGCCCATGTGAATTATAAAAGGCCTAAGGGTTAGGCCCATTTGATTTATGAAAGGCCTATGGTTTAGGCCCATTTGATTCATATAAGGCCTATGAACTTAGGCCCACTTGATTTGTAAAACCTATGGGCTTAGGCCCACTTGATCTCTAAGGCCTATGGGTTTAGGCACACTTGATATGTTTCAAGACCATGGGACTAGGCCCATTTGATATATCCCAAGGCCCATGGGATTGGACCCATTTGATGCAATTTAAAGCCCAGGGGATCAGGCCCATTTGATGTATTTTAAGGCCTATGGGTTTAGGCCCATCTGACTTAAATAAGGCCTATGAGTTTAGGTCCATCTGATATGCATCGGGCCCATGTGATTAGGCCCATATTGATATACTCTGAGGCCCCCTGGATTGTGATCCATTGCAATATACCTACGGCCCATTGGTGAAGCCCAGTAATGCGGCCCGTTTGATAAACGTAAGGCTCACTTGATGCATATAAGGCCCATTGAATGTGACCCATTTGATATATTTAAGGCCCAATGGGATGTACCTAAGGTCCATTGCAATGCATGACCATAACACAGAGTACGTAATGATGTTCACGACGATCGTGCCTTGGGAGCAATGTTGGTTTGACGTCCACATTGCGAGTGTAATGCTGGTTGGATGTCTACATTACGACTCTCCTTAGGGCCATTGTTAGGCCCGTACTTATTGTGCATAGGTCGTCCACGTCCATCTGCACTGTAAAATAGTTCATTTCATTATAACATGTTTAGTACAGTTCCATGGCTCATGATCATACGCATCATATGTATGCTTGACGTGAGAATTGTCTGATCATAGCATATGCCTTCGGGCAGGTTGTTTATGGGCTCCCGATTAGGCGGTGTTACCCTGCATGAGCGCACGATATGCGCAGGATTTGCTGCATGGTTGGATAGTGTGACTCATCATTTTCACGTTGTGTGACATGGTTGTTGTACGCCCTAGCTACATCGGGGCCATAGCCTCCACAGGCAGATCGTGGTTGGCAGGATTGGATACCGAAAATCTTGTTCTACATGGGGTGCTATAGATATCCCTGGGTGAAAGTCCCTAAACCCTTATGGTACCAAGAGGTTGCTCTAACGTCTAGACCGAGTGGGTAGATGAGCGTTGAGTATCGATTACTAGACGGTTACGCTCTCCACTGTGTCGTGGTCTGTTGGAAAGGGGTGCGGCCTTACCCGCCCGAGTGTAGGGGGTAATGCTAGGCTGAGTCTGACCAGCTCGAGGAATAGGTCCGCTATCGACGAGTCACGCCCGATATTGGCAGATGGATAGTGAGGTCTTTTCCACTTACCTTATTGTGCGCGATGCGGCGGCAATCTGGTTTAGAGTGTACTAGACCCCGGTGATATCCCATATTTGAGGTGTATTGATGTGTGGACATAGATGAGGATCTGTATGCTTAAGTTGCATTGCACATCGCATAGCCTTGGGATGGCCGATACCATTCATGTCTTGCATCGCATAGCCTTGGTACGGCTCATGATATTATGGATCCATCTGCATATTCCGCATTACTCTGACATTGAATGTTCATATTACTACCTTGCGCACACACTTTCACCACCCTCTAAGCTTTCTATAAGCTTATGCACGACTGTTGCGTGCAGGTGACTTTGGTTCGCAGCAGCGTTGAGGCAGGAGCACGTTATAGATCGTCTTGGAGTTTTTATTCTTTACCATTGTATTTCCCTTTATGCTCATTGTACCTGTAAATTATTTTTTTTTCATAGTGGAAATGTAATGGAGTTCTTGGTTGTTGTATGTGGGTTATGCCATTGGTTATGCTTATTATGAATCAAACTGACGTTGAAAATCCTCCTCGTAGCATCCCAGGATCGGAACCTGGCGAATGGGAGCTAGGAGCCGAGAATGGGGTTCTACGGAGGCTGTCGGCGCCGGATTCGGCGATCGGGAATTTTGTAAGCCCGGTTTCTAAGTTTGGGGCCTGAAACCTTCCATACCAACAAGAGTACAACTAGGCCTGTATTGATAAGGTGATGGGGGAGCGGAGCAACGAGTGCATGCAACAGCCCTGACAGCCCTTACAATGACCTAGAAATATATCATCGTATGAGACTACTAGGAGTGACGACCCAAGACAGGATCCTTGTTGGGAATTATATAAGGTAAGTACCCTAGTTTTCCAATCCTGCTGTATGAAAAGGACTAATAACAACTCGGTAATCATATTCATATCGCACTGCATGTGCCTGGAAGATGTGGAGCATTGAGGGAAGAAACCATGCCGCGGACGTAAGAAGGTGTCGCATGAGGGAGTATGTTGGTGAGGGCATCCATCATGTCATTTCATTCTTGCATTAATCACTGTATTTAGAAATGTTTGATTTGCTTGCTTTATCATTATCGCTTGATTGATTTGATAACATGTTAACCCTTGCTCTATGATTCCACTGAGTTAGCTACTCATTCCCACATTACGGGACGGTATTCCGGACACCCACCAGTCCCTATTTTAGTTTCAGATGATGGCCATGCTTGCGAAGCAGAGCCGGACTTGATGATGATGAGGAGGATCCCTCCTGTATGCAGGTTCTGATTGACGGGGTTACAGGGTTACTGATTAGATGTCAATACACTTGGTATTTTGTCTTTCATTTATACACTCATGTATATTCTTTTTGATCATTTTTGGAGTATGCATGTATATGTTTAACCTGGTAACATGTTCACACTCTGGAGACTTACAATCAATTATATATTTTATGTATTTATCACAGTCTTCCGCTTGCGAAATTTAACTATCCCTGCAGTATGATATGTGGTTTTGGTCTAATCCCACTCATGATTTCTGCACTAATATGAACAACATTCATCCGTCATATAAAATGTCGCATAAGTGATATTCTGGAACTCGGGAGTGGAGTTTATGCTTGACCCCCGATTTTTGAGATGTTACAGATGGTATCAGAGCATGATTTGGATTAGACTGGACCTGGGTTATGGTCACACACCGCACGCTGATGCCTATTTAATGTAGGACGGTGCGAGAACAATCTATAAACAAGTTTAGGATCTCCAGTTTGTTTGTCGATGAAAGTTTACTAAAAATGATCACCGAGATCGAGTCCGTACACACTCTTGATCACACACAAGGACCCCAAATCACTTCTAGACCATCAATTAACGGGAATATACCGCATTTTATTCCATTCTAGCCGTTAGAAATCGCTAAGAATGAATAGAGATCAGATTAGTTCTGAAATGACCCGAAATGGCTCAAATCGGAAGAGGGGGACCAAACGATCAACTTCCAGGGGCACCTAGGGGGGACCCATATTAATCTGGACCCTAAGAGGGGGGAGGACCTCACCGGAATGGCGAGCCCTTGCCGGACAGTCCAGAGATCGACGAGGGCCTCGTCGAGTCGGCAAGGCCTCGCCATACAGTGGGCCCCATTCGGGCAGGCCATCGGGCCGATCACATTTGGGGGTTAGGGTAGCCCCCTGGTGTGTGGACCGTCTATTAAAACTACCCCAAACCCCTACCTCCTTCACAAATCACCCCTCCAAGCTCTCCTTTCTCTCCCAAACTTCTGATTTCTCAGTCAAATCACCCCATCAAACGCCCTCTCTTTCATTTTCATGCCACCTCCCCACTACCCTGCTGAAAACCCTTCTCCATTGCTGCCTACCCTCTCCATTCTCCCTCATTTGAGCTCTTAAGCTCTCGTTTGAGCCTCAAACTCGTGGGAACCTACTTACCCATCCCATTTCTCCACTTTCTTCGCTTGAGGAGTAGTGAGAATACATGGCCGATAGAGCTCTAATTGGCAACATACATTATTAAACTAGACAGTATTGAAGAAGGTAAGTCGGGACCGTGGTTGAAGTCCTTTGGTAGAATTAGGCATCTATGCCATTGTCCTGTAGATTGTTTGATTACTGTTTTAAGGATTTCTCTGTTTTGTTGTTATTGGGTCTAGTGATGTAATAGGTAGAAAATGTGTTAGTGTTTAGTGGTTTGGGCTTAGCATAGCTGCATGCGTTCCTGTCATAATTCATGTGAAACTTTATTCCATGTATTGTGACAAATTTTGTTAAATGAAGTGCATGTCGTTTTGTTCGCTGTAAGGTATTGTCCCTAGATTGGGTGTATCCTATGGTTTCCACTACCATGTTTGGAATGTATACGATTAAAAGTAAACCCCGGGATTAAGCCTACAAGATTAATATTTATCCCACCCCGCCCTCCTACCGAGCATGTCACTCCCAATCCCAACATGGGATTAGTAATGCGTTACCATTTAACACAACTTGAGACCACTAACCACATATGCCCTTGGATTTTTGGACTTAGAGTTAGTACTCTTAGATTTTGAAAGACCTGACGATATAGGAAATCCAATTTTAATTAGACAATCTTGACTCTAAGCGATAAAATAATCCTCTATAGTAGAAATAGTATAAAACCATCTAGCGTATAAGCCTAGACTTTGGATTACAGCTAGTGAGTTACAGACTAGTCTACTAGTTGTATTAAGTAGTGTAAAGCCTGTATATGCAAAGGAATAGTATGTTAGATTTGGTTGGAGTAGAACCTCATTCCTTCGATAGATCCCCTTAATACTTATAGACTTCTGTTATAACCCTTAGGAAAGTTGTTTTAACTTAGAACCATTCACTCTCAGGGAAAACTTATAAATCCCTCATATTGAACTTAGAATAAACCAGCACGCCCCTTAGAATTTTCCTTAGAATTGCCTTCCCAAGGACTTCTTACAATCGGGAACGCGGAGTAAGGGAACTATATGTAAGCGATGTATTTGCTATTTGAATCGACTTCTTAATTCTAGTAGTTACCAATAAATCCAATGCTCTGATCAAGAAGAAGATCGGCATCGACTCGGATTAAGAACCGATACGGTAAAATTTTTTGTCCTAGCTAGGCAGAAAGTCTATGTATCCGGCTCAGACCCACTACACAACCTTTCTTCCACGTTGGCCCGACTACCTACAACCAAAAGTTATTACTTTGCCCTTGGTAAATGTTAAGGACATATAGCCAGTAGAGTAGCCAGTAGAGCATTAGATATCTTGCCACAAACTCACATCCGTCCTTGAAATTAACCACAACACCCATAATTTCAGCTCTTTTCTATAATCATAGGTACTAATGCCATAGAACGCATCATTAGCAAAGGAAGACCAATGTAGTGAGAGGTTGTTTCCCATTTCATGTCAAGGATAGGCCCTAAGTTACACCTCGTTCCGATATATGGATCGAGACATAGATTCTTGAGCCTTAAGTAGAACTATATTTTAAGGGAGGTAGAATGTATTGAGCCCAATCTAGTTAAGATTAGCTAATTCAACCGTTGGATCAGATTAGCACAGCGGAAGCGTGGTTGGCCTCTTCCCCACTAGACCAGGATCGAAGAAGTTGATTTAGGTTATACGTAAGGTTAGGTTATTAAATAGGATTTGAACCTTTCTTAAAATGTCAATACGAAAGTCTCTATAAGGACTCATAACCCTTAGCGAATTTCGGAGACGAAATTATATTTTAAGGGAGGTAGATTGTAACACCCCAAGTTTATACCAACTTGAAATTAGACGTCCTTAGGCAATGGGTCAACCATAACACCTTGGTAACCTCTTAGAACCCAATTCCAAAGCCAGAGAAATCATTTAGAACCTAATTTTTTAGAAATTTAACGTGAATTAGCCAGCGCTATACTAGATTTCCTGTAAATTTTACACCAACCACTTTAAATGCGATCTGTAAGACCCAAAACCTATAGAATCATTGACGCTATATTACCTTGAAATTCAGGATCAAACTCTAAACCTGTTTGTTCTCAGGAACTCTTTGAAACTTTGTATTGGATCTAGACCGCACGTCGAAAGTTCGATATCTATAATCTTAGATGAATATGACCGCCTAGTTAGACTTGACAATCATTTTGAAAATCAAGCCCAACTGATGTCCTGATACCATTTTACTGAGTCCAGAGTGAAGAGAGTGAAAAAAAGGAAAATATTTAGAAAATTAAATACATTTTTATGAAATCTGGCACGGTACACTTGTGCGTTATTTTAAGCATTCTGACCATTGGAATCGGACCCAAATACACCCTCGAATCAGGAAACATTTCTCACTCAGGTCAGTATACTTGGAATCCCTAATCGAGTCTCAGTGACCGCTGAACTGAAACTGGTCCGCCACGGTCGATCTGGAAATCCAACCGGACTGAAAACTTAGCTGGACCTAGATCCAATATTAGAGAGCTTAAGTCCGACTGCATATAGTAATAGGACCTCCAGAAGCGCTCCGTTGGATCGGAACAGACCCAATTTGGTTATAACTTAAGTATACCTCGACTTTAAGTCTGTTTTGGTTATGTTTGGGCTTATAAAAGGGCCTTAAACCCTTAGCTTTCTAACCCATACGAATTTGAGGAAAACCCTAGGAGAGAGAGGAGAGAAAAGAGAGAGAAAGTGAGAGAGAGTTGGAGTTTCCCCCAAGGATTCTTCCCCGCTGCTCCACGTGCCAAAGCCATACGCCTGCATCGCTATTCTGGTGATTCTGGTTTCGTTCTAGGTAAGAAAACCCTAACCCTAACCTGTTTTAGGATTTCTATTGATGCAAGTAGCTAAGTAGCTTACTCACCTTGTGTTATAGGTCGTCATATCGACGTTGACGGAAGCGTAGAGTACCTATTCAATTCATTACGCTTCTACGACGTAAGGTGCGGATTTTAGATGCTTAGATTGTCTATTTTCAAAGCTTTCAATGCTGTTTAACGGTAGATTGCTGATAAGGATGTTGTTTGACAAGTAGAACATGTTGTCCATTTTTCATTTCGAATACGTACGAAGAATATGAGATTTAGGGTATTTTAGGTATTTGTAGAAAATACTATATACGTACGTATTTTGTTGATATGATTGCCATGAGTATTTACCGTGTACCTATACTAGTAATACATGTATGATCTGTTTGACGAAGAGATTCGCCCTAATGCACATATTGGTCGACATATGCTATGTAGACAAATGTGTGTAGACTAAGTGTTTGTTGAAATGCCTAAATCAATATGGTTTATGCCTACCATATGTTTTGAATGTAAAAACAGGATTGTTGTGTATTAGACAACTCCTTGATATAAGGATCTATCATACTATATGTTGAAATCAACATACTTCAAGTACGTTGGAGTTGAGTAGTCTAAGCGTTTGTACGAATGTATGTATTAGTAAGTATTGAGTAAATGGTGTTGTAGATTAGCGTTGAGACTGGATTCTCAACTAATTTGATGATGTATATGATTTCCTCTATGCTTGTTGTATTTCAATTGATTTTCTTTTTTGTGAAGTACTTGTGTATGGTTAAATTGCCTATGTTGTATCTTATAATATGTTGCTAACATGCTTGGATTACTTGTTATTTCAATTACGTTTATCTCATATGATTACTGATTCACATCTTTGCGTTTGGGGCTATACTCTAATCCAGGCAGTCGGTAACAGTTTAGAATTCGTGGTTGGATTCTATTCACCACGAAGGATGTGTATGACGAACCCGAGTCGTACTAGAATCGTCGCCGTGGTTAGGCCACACGAAGTACTTGTACACTTCATGTCGGTTGATTCGACGTGCGCTCATGCTAGTCGGACTCATCAAGTAACTCGACTGACCATTGTATGTTCACCTTATATTCGTCATAACTGCTTGAACATAGGGTACTGAACTTATCAGTGATAACCCTGATAACCGTGGTACCTTGATCCACTAAGACTCATGAACAGGGCATGGTGGTATGGGACACCGTGGTCAAGCTGTCGGCCTACGCTGGGGCCAGAAACCTCCCCGTAGTGACCAGTGAGCAACCCACACTCGGTAATCATTTCCGCATCGCGCTGCATGTGCTTGGAAGGTGTGGAGCACTAAGGGAAGAAAGTATGTCGCGGACGTAAGATGGTGTCACATGAGGGAGTATGTCGGCGAGGGCATCCATTATGTCATTTCATTCTTGCATTAATCACAGTATTTAGAAATGTTTGATTTGCTTGCTTTTTCATTATCGCTTGATTGATTTGATAACATGTTAACCCTTTCTTTATGATTCCACTGAGTTAGCTACTCACTCCCACATTACGGGATGGTGTTCTGGACACCCACCAGTCCCTATTTTAGTTTCAGATGATGGCCATGCTTGCGAAGCACAGCCGGACTTGATGATGAGGAGGAGGATCCCTCCTATATGCAGGTTCTGATTGACGGGGTTTCAGGGTTACTGATTAGATGCCAATACACTTGGTATTTTGCCTTTCATTTACGCACTCATGTATATTCTTTTTTATCATTTTTGGAGTATACATGTATATGTTTAACCTGGTAACATGTTCACACTCTGGAGACTTACAATCAATTATATATTTTATGTATTTATCAGTCTTCTGCTTGTAAAATTTAACTGTCCCTGGAGTATGATATGCGGTTTTGGTCTAATCCCACTCATGATTTCTGCACTAATATGAACAACATTAATCCATCATTGAAAATGTTGCATAAGTGATGTTCTGGAACTCGGGAGTGGAGTTTATGCTCGACCCCCGATTTTCGGGATGTTACAGAACTGTATGTAAGCGATGTATTCGCGTTTGAATCGACTTCTTAATCTTAGTAATTACCAATAAGTCCAATGCTCTGATCAAGCAGAAGATCGGCATCAACTCGGATTAAGATCCGATACGACAAAATTTTTTGTCCTAGCTAGGTAGAAAGTCTATGTATCCGGCTCAGACCCACTACAAAACTTTTCTTCCGTGTTGGCCCGACCACCTACAACCAAAAGTTATTGCTTTGCCCTTGGTAAATGTTAAGGACATATAGCCAGTAGAGTAGCCAGTAGAGGATTAGATATCTTACCACAAACTCACATCCGTCCTTGAAATCAACCACAACACCCATCATTTCAGCTCCTTTCTATAATCATAGGTATCAATGCCATAGAACGCATCATTAGCAAAGGAAGACCAATTTAGTGAGAGGTTGTTTCCCATTTCATGTCAAGGATAGGCCCTAAGTTACACCTCGTTTCGATGTACGGATCGAGATATAGATTCTTGAGCCTTAGGTAGAACTATGTTTTAAGGGGGGTAGAACCTTATGAGCCCAATCTAGTTAGGATTAGCTAACACAACCGTTGGATCAGAGTAGCGCAGCGAAAGCGTAGTTAGCCCTCTCCCCACTGGCCCAGGATCGAAGGAAAATCAGAGAAACAATTAAGGCTTAAGTGTTGGACCCATTCATATTTAATCATAGGCCTAGCAGTGTGAGCAGGCGAAGGTCAGTGTATATATAAACCTACTTGTTAAATACGAGCATAATAGAAGCCTTGGCTGATTCTGTACTGTAACACCCTGAAAATTAGGGGTCGTGTATAAACTCAACTCCCGAGTTTCATACTGTCACTTATGCAAAAAAAAATGATTATGATTCAATGTTGTCTGAGTTAAAGCATTCACATGAGTAAAAGTATACCAAAACTGCAATTCATACTCCATTTCCAGTGATAAAAGCAAGCGGAAGACTAAAGAATATATATATATCACTGTATGGAAAAACAAAGTAGATCTCCATTGTCACTAAAGTATGAATACATCACTGAGACTCATATACATGTAAAGAGACAAAATCAAATGTCCAAAATAGTCCCACTGAGGAGTCCCGTCAACCCAGGTCACCTAAGCAAAGCCGTCGTGGTACTGCATGTATGAGAACTCGTCCTGGTCCTCATCATAGTCCGGCTCTACCTCCTGGATCTCTGCATCATCTGCATTTAAGACAGGGTCTGGTGGGTGTTGCAAACACCATCCCGTAACGTGGGAGTGAGTGATCAACTCAGTGGAATCATAGAGCAAAGATTAGCATGTTCTCAAATCAATCATGCGATAATAGTAAAGCAGTAAATCAAACAATTTAATACTGTTGTTAATGCAATATGACATGACATGATGGATGCCCTCACCGACGTTCTCCCTCATATGGCACCATCTAACGCCCGCGGCATGCGTGCATCCCGCTCAGTGCTCCACATCTTCCAGGCACATGCAATGTAATGGTGATATGATTGCCAAGTTGTTATTAGTCCATTCAAACAGCAGGATTGGGAAACTAAGGTACTTCCCTTATATCAATCCCAACACAGATCCTGTTTAGGGTCATCACTCCTAGTAATCTCATACGATGTATATTTTGTAGGTCACTGCAAGGGCTGCCAGGGCTGTTGCTCACACTCGTTGCACCGCTCCCCCATCACCTTATCAATACAGGCCTACTGTACTCACACTGCTATGGAAGGGTCGTCACCTCCCGTAGACTCAGAATACGCTCGCGGTCACTACAAAGGACTCGTCGCCTGATCAGTGTAGGCTGACAGCAAGAATATAGTGTCCCATACCATAATAATCTGCTCACTAGACATAGGTGCTCACTGGTCACTACGGAGAGGTTTGTGGCCCCAGCGTAGGCCGACAGCTCGACCACGGTGTCCCATACCACCATGCCCGGCTCATGAGTCTTTGTGGATCAAGGTACCATGGTTAACAGGGTTTACAATGGTAAGTTCAGTACCCTAGGTTCAAGCAGTTATGACTCATACAGGGTGAACATACAACGGCCAGTCGGGTTACTTGACGGGCTCGACTAGCACGATCGCATCTCAAGTCGAATGACATGAAGTGCGTAAAACACTTCTTGTGGCCTAACCACTGCCGCCAACTCCAGAACATGGCTCGCGTTCATCGACGCGTCGTTCATGGCAAATATAAGCCAACCACGAATTCGCTCAGTTACCGACTGCCTGGACTAGGGATAGTCCCAATCAATGATAAATACACATCAGCAAATCATGTGAGAGTATTGGAAATGAAATACAACAATGTGAGCATGTTAACACATGTTATAACATACAATTTAAGTAAATCATCAAGCACATGCATTTCATACATATAATGAAATCATGCATATAACTAACATGTAGGAAATCATTTACATCAGCATATAAATTGAGAAATCAATCTCAAACTAATTCATAACAACATTTAATTCAATACATACTAATACAAGCATTTATACAAACACTTACACTACACACTTAAGTCTACATATAGTATGTCGACTCAAAGTGCGCATTTAGGCGAATCTCTTCACCAAACTAATTATGCACGTATTCCTAACATTCTAATGCGACAAGAAGTCATGTTGATCACATCAGCAAATTATGGATGAAAACGGTATTTTCTACAAATGACTAAAATGCCCTAAATCTCATATTCTTCGCCTATTTACGAAACAGGAAACGGACAGCATGTTGTACATGTCAAACAACGATGTCGTCAATAATCTACTATTAAATGACATTAAAAGTGTTGGAAACAGTCAATCAAAGCGTCTAAAATCCGCACCTTTTTCCTTATAGGTGAAGTGATTCGAACGGAGCGTATACGCTCGTCTATGGTGAATAGAGAACCTAATACACAAGTTCTATCAGCTACTTCGCTATAAAACCAAGGGAACACTAAATCAGCAACTAAATAGGGTATTTTTTTACCTGAAAATGTGGAGAAATCACCGGCCAAGTGATCGGAGTGTGTTGCTAAAGCACGTGCAACAGGTAGGGCAACGGCAGGAAAATCCTCTCCTACTCTCTCTCACAAACTCTCACCTTTTCTCTCTCCCAATCTAGGGTTTTTCTCAAATTCAGATGCAAGAGAGGAGTGAGGGTTTCAACCCCTTTTATAAGCACAAAAATGCCCGGAATAGGCTCGGGAACAAAGTTTACTTGATGTATATCCAATTCGGGGCTGTTTCGATCCAAAAGGACTTTTCTGGTGGTCCCCTGGCCGAACGCGATCGGACTTAAGCTCATGCATACTGGATCTAGCATACATCAAATTTTCAGTCCGGCAGGGTTCGCAGATTGCACGTGGTGGTCCAGTTTCAGTTCAGCGGTCACCGCACGTAGATCAGGTCTACAAATCTCATGATATAAAATAGAAATTTTTCCTGATCCGAGGGTGTAATTTGGCTGAATTCTTACGGTCAGAATGCTTAATACTGACGCATCAAGTCGTGTGCCAGATTTGAATTTCAAATTCCAAATCTGTCCCTATTCTTACTCTCTTCAGTCCAGGCTCAATGAAATAGCCCGTGAATGTCGGTTGGACTTGATTTTTGAAATGATTGTCAAGTCCAGCTAGGTGGTCCTAACGGTCTAAGATAGTAGGTATCGGACTTTCGACGTGCGGTCTAGATCCAATACAAAGTTTCAAAGAGGTCCAGAGAACAAACCTGCTTAGAGTTTGATCTGAGGTTTTAGAGTATTATAGAGTCATTGGTTCTACTCGATTTGAGTCATGTAGAACGTATTTAAAGTGATCAGGGACTATTTTTCAGCTACTCTAGCGTTGCGCTAGCTAACTTACACTTATTTTCTAAAGGAATTAATCCTACGCGATTTCTGGTTGAGTTGGTACTCGAGTCCAAGTACGGATTTTTCCAGGGCGTTACATGTACGATTAGGAATCCTTTAGGATGATCTATTAAAGTGTTTATTAATTCCTACCTTGGACATAGATTCAGGCGAGAACTCTCCTAGATCAAGATCTAAAGCACAACCTTATAAATAGAAGTTTTGAACCTTTTAGTGATTGACATTCCCTAAGCTTTTAGAGTGATCGGACTACGGAGTTACTGAAATGAAAAAATGCGAAACATTCACAGCTTGACACAAATTCTCAATCCTGGATGACTACCAATGGACCCACTGCTTAGCCGAGCAGAAGATCACCAGGATTAGGAAGGGATACAACGTTGTCTACCCTGGCCAGGCGGACATTCGACGTATCGGGATCAAGCCCACTACAACTGTCTCTCTGTACTGGTCAACCACTGAAAATATATATCTTACTCTAAGTAGATGGGAATTGTCGTCAAGACATCGAATAGGTAAATGAATAAATTGTAGCAAACCGTTAGGGTGTAAGTAATGCATAAAGAAGTAAGTTTTAAGGGGGGTAGACCAAAAGGAACCAGACTTATATAGATCGTATACACCCTACCACGTATAGAAACATGAAATCAACAAAACTTAGGTAAAGAAAATGATTAATCTTTCCTCATTACCCTTAGCCAATTTTGGGGATGAAATTATGTTTTAAGGGGGGTGGATTGTAACACCCCAGATTTTTGCCAACCTGGAGTTAGGCGTCCTTAGGTAATGGGTCAACCATAACACCTTGGTAACCTTCAGAACCCAATTCCAAAGCCAAAGAAATCATTTAGAACCAAATTCTTTAGAAATTTAATGTATTTTAGCTAGCGCTAAACTAGATTACCTGTGAAATTAGCACCAACCACTTTAAATACGATTGTAAGACCTAAAACCTCTAGAATTGTTTACGCTATGTTACCCAAAAATCCAGGATCAAACTCTAAACTTGTTTGTTCTCAGGAACCCTTTGAAACTTTGTATTGGATCTAGACTGCGTGTCAAAAGTCTGATAACGATGAACTTGGACAATTACGACCGCCTAGTTGGACTTGACAATCATTTTGAAAATCAAGCCCAACCGATATCCTGAGACCATTTTACTGAGTCCGGAGTGAAGAGAGTGAGAAAAGGAAAATATTTTAAAAATTAATTAAATTTTTAATAAAATCTAGCACGTGTCGCTTGCGTGACATTTTTAAGCGTTCTGGCCATTGGAATTCGACCAAATTTCACCCTCGGATCAGGATAGGTGGCCCTTACATGTCATAGCACTTGTGGCCCTGATCGAGTTTCGGTGACCGCTGAACTAAAACTGGTCCACCACAGTCAATCTAGAAACCCGACCAGACTAAAAACTTAACTGGACCTAAATCCAATATTAGAGAGCTTAAGTCCGACCGTATTTAGTAAAAGGACCTCCAGAAGTGCTCCGTTAGATCAGAACAGACCCGATTTGGTTATAACATAAGTATACCTTGACCTCAAGTCTGCTTTGGTTATGTTTGGGCTAATAAAAGGGCCTTAAACCCTTAACTTTCTAACCCATACGAATTTGGAGAAAACCCTAGGAGAGAGAGGAGAGAAAAGAGAGAGAAAGTGAGAGAGAGTTGGAGTTTCTCCTAGGGATTCTTTCCTGCTGCTCCACGTGCCAAAGCCATCCACCTGCATCGTTATTCCGGTGATTCTAATTTCGTTCTAGGTAAGAAAACCCTAACCCTAACCTTTTTTAAGGCTTCTATGGGTACAAGTAGCCAAGTTGCTGACTCACCTTGTGTTATAGGTCGTCATATCAACGTTGACAGAAGCGTAGAGTACCTATTCAATTCATTACGCTTCTATGGCATAAGGTGCGGATTTTAGACGCTTAAAATACCTGTTTTCAAAGCTTTCAATGCCATTTAATAGTAGATTGTTGACAAGAATGCTGTTTGACATGTACAACATGTTGTCAGTTATTCATTTCGAATACGTACGAAGAATATGAGATTTAGGGTATTTTAGGTATTTGTAGGAAATACTGTATACGTACGTATTTTGCCGATATGAATGCCATGAGTATTTTTCGTGTACCTATACTAGTTATACGCGTATGATCTGTTTGGCGAAGAGATTCGCCCTAATGCACATATTGGCCAACATATGCTATGTAGACTAATGTGTGTAGACTAAGTGTTTGTTGAAATGCCTAAATCAATATGATTTACGCCTGCCATATGTATTGAATGTAAGAACATGATTGTTGTATATTAAACATCTCCTTGATAATAAGGATTTGTCATATTATATGTTGAAATCAACACACGTTAAGTACGTTGGAGTTGTGTAGTCTAAGTGTTTACATAAATGTATGTATTAGTAAGTATTGAGTAAATGGTGTTGTAGTTTAGCGTTGAGATTGGATTCTTAACTAATTTATTGATGTACATGAATTCCTCCATGTTTGTTGTATTGAATTGATTACCCTATATCTGAAATACTCGTGTATGATTAACTGCTTTTGATGTATGTTATAACATGTTGATAACATGCTGGAATTACTTGTATTTCAATTCTGTCTCTCTCATATGATTATTGATTTAGATTACAAGTGTTTGGGGCTATACTCTAGTCTAGGCAGTCGGTAATAGTTTAGAATTCGTGGTTGGATTCTATTCGCCATGAAGGATGTGTATGACAAACCCGAGTCGTACTAGAGTCGTCGGCAGTGGTTAGGCCACACGAAGTGCTTGTGCACTTCATGTCGGTCGATTCAACATGCACTCGTGCTAGTCGGACTCATCAAGTAACCCGATTGACCGTTGTATGTTCACCTTGTATTCGTCATAACTGCTTGAACCTAGGGTACTGAACTTACCAGTGATAACCCTGATAACCGTGGTACCTTGATCTACTAAGACTCATGAGCCGAGCATGGTGGTATGGGACACCATGGTCGAGCTGTCGGCCTACGCTGGGGCCACAAACCTCCCCGTAGTGACCAATGAGCAAACCAGACTTGTGAGTAGATTATGGTGGTATGGGATACTATATTCTTGTTGTCGGCTTACACTTATAAGGTGATGGGGGAGCAGTGCAACGAGTGCGAGCAACAGCCCTGACAGCCCTTTGTAGTGACCTCGAGCGTACTCTGAGTCTACGTGAGGCGACGACCCTTCCATAGCAATAAGAGTACAACTAGACCTGTATTGATAAGGTGATGAGGGAACAGAGAAATAAGTGCGTGCAACAGCCCTGACAGCTCTTGCAGTAACCTAGAAATATATCATCGTATGAGACTACTAGGAGTGACGACCCTAGATAGGATCCTTGTTGGAAATGATATAAGGGAAGTACCCTAGTTTCCCAATCCTGCTGTATGAAAAGAACTAATAACAACTAGGTAATCATATTCATATCGCACTGCATGTGCCTGGAAGATGTGGAGCACTGAGGGAAGAAAGCATGCCGCGGACGTAAGATGGTGTCGCATGAGGGAGTAGGTTGCGAGGGCATCCATCATGTCATTTCATACTTGCATTAATCACTGTATTTAGAAATGTTTGATTTATTTGCTTTATCATTATCGCTTGATTGATTTGATAACATGTTAACCCTTGCTCTATGATTCCACTGAGTTAGCTACTCATTCCCACGTTACGGGATGGTGTTCCGGACACCCACCAGTCCCTATTTTAGTTTCAGATGGTGGCGATGCTTGCGAAGCAGAGCTGGACTTGATGATGATGAGGAGGATCCCTCCTATATGTAGGTTCTGATTGAAGGGGTTACAGGGTTACTGATTAGATGCCAATACACTTGGTATTTTGTCTTTTATTTATACACTCATGTATATTCTTTTTGATCATTTTTAGAGTATACATGTATATGTTTAACCTGGTAACATGTTCACACTCTGGAGACTTACAACAGTTCATATATTTTATATATCTATCACATTCTTCCGCTTGTTAATTTAACTGTCTCTGGAGTATCATATGTTGTTTTGGCTTAATCAACCTCATGTTTTATGCACTATTATGGACGACATTCATCCATCATTAAAAATGTTGCATAAGTGATGTTCTGAAACTCGGGAGTGGTGTTTATGCTCGACCCCTGATTTTCGGGATGTTACACTTCTCCTCACTCTATTCTCCTCTTTTCTCTCCTCTCTCTTATGGTTAGAGAAATTCATACGAAATGGGAATGGGGTGGTTTAAGCGCATTGTATAGGATCAGAACTGGTGTAATTGGCCCCAGGACCATGGTAACAGCCAAAGGGTGCCTGTTTTGGGCAAATGGGACTCATCTGGCGGTTCATTACTCACCTACGACATGAAGCAAGTTCTGTGACCATGGATCTAAGCCAGGTTATGATTTTGGTATGATCGGATTAGCGGATCAATCGTGGAGGACCTGTATCAGATCAACGGTCGTTGTCGCTCGATCAGGGCCACAAGTATATAGATATGTGTAAGAAAATTTTCCTGATCCATAGGTGAAGTTCGGTCAGAAACTGACGGTCTGAAATCTTTAATTTCGTTTAGAAGCAAATGACCCAATTCACTTAAGTTTCAATACTTTTCTAAGGATATTCGCGTTTCTCAAACACTTCGCTCAGGGTTCAAGTTGTGCATTTCTGGTACTATTTGGGCTCGATTCCTACATTGGTCATCAAGCCTAATAAAGCGAACATAATCCTATAGTTTCACGGTCATCGAACTTTTGACATGTTATGCGGGTCCGATTCGGAGATTCATTGAGAGCAACTGGCTTTTAAGATTTCTCCTAGGTTATTAAGTAGTGTTGAGTCATTGCTTTTGATAGTTTTGGGTCTTGCCATTTGTATAGGTAGTGGTTCAAGCTAAATCCACTGCTTATTTAGTTTAGTATTTAACTAAATTTAGGCTAGATTTCTACAGGATACAATCCTTAGGGATTTCTGCCTGAGGTGGCACTCAGGCCTTTGTACGGATTTTTCTGAGACGTTACAATTGGCCTAGATGTCACTCATGTGCTACTTTAATGTTGACGGTTTGTAGTCATTAGAATAGAGAAAAGCCTTAAATTTGAAAGAAGGATTTGTTACTATGGATTTGTGTCAATGGGTTCTTCATCTAATATCATTGTTCTACTCTTTAATGTCTTTAATGATCTATTTCAAGCATAATATACATCCATGCTACATATAAGAGAGCAACTCTAGGAATTGAAATTTGTAACTAGCCTACCATTTGTTAATTCCATTTGTAATGCAGGTCAGCCCAAGCAACATCTTCTTGAAACTGGATGGAGTGTGGAAGTGCAAAGAGGCTCATTACAGAAAGTTCAGATCCTCATGCCACCTATCTTATGCATGTAGCATTTCAACTTGTCATGTCATATATAATTTGTATCTAACACTAAAATATATTGGTTTCATCATCAGGAATGAAAGAATCGATTACTCCTGGGAATCTGGCATGCTAATCAGCCACAACCAGTCATGCCTTTGTCACTATATATATTAACTTCTTGAATTGTCTTTCATAATTTAAAAATAATTTATTTATTTATTTTTAAAAGGAGAAAGAAAGAAAGAAAGAAATGGTTACCCTGACCATATGGACTGGTGGATTTCATGCATGAGGGTTTGTATGTGGATTCAATTCCAGGTACATTCAATTAATCAGTTGAATTGACTTTCCATAATTTAATTATATACAGAGGAAACGTCCAAAATATAGGTATGACCATTTTAATTCACAATGACAACAAATCCCTATTTCCATGCATTTGAAGTGGAGTTAGAAATATCAGAATTGTTATGTGGTTGCTTGTCTCTCATTATGAATTTTGATCATTTCCACTTCTTTGAATTGTATAGTTGCAGATATTAATTGAGCATCCAAACATCGATTTTGTTAACCTTCAGTGTTAGCGAAATATCTTAACTTTATATAACTTTCCAATAAACCCCCAAAATATAAGAAAATTGAAGAAAATATGCACACATGCTTTTTGGCTCAAGGAAAATGGACAAGACCACTTGGCCAAATTTGCACCCAGATTCAACAATGCTGGCATGACAAGAATACTAGAAAGAAGAAACAGAGAGGAAATATACATTAAAAAAAAAAAAAAAAGAAACTACTTATGTTTGGCTACACAATTAAATTGAATTGCAATAATCAATTCAATAAAGTGGCAATATTACCTCATTTGCAGGCCACGATTGTCGAATCCATCAATGCAGTTTTGGGTTGAGCACCTACAGTTGGAATTAGGGCCAGGTCAGGTTGTAGGTTGGGTCCTCTTGTGGTCAGGTTGGTCTCAGGTTGACCTTTAACACAACCCCACATGCCCAAGTTGTACCCAAATTTAAAATGGCTTCAATTATTTGTAGTGCCTTTAAAAAATGACATAAAAGAAAATTCATTACCCTTTGAAGACTCTATATTGTGATCTGTAGGAAATAAGTAACAACCAGCAGAAGAAACAATTCACAGTAGTAACTCCATTATGGAAAGTATATCATAATATAAACATCTATTGTCACTAATTGTATAGACCCACAAACAATAGTACTGATCCAAGACAAAAAACAAAGGATTATTAAAGTTGCAAAAAACACTAAAAACTCACAATTTCCTCAATAGTGGATATACCAAGTCTGATACTACATATTCTTCCATTTAAGGAAAGGAGTGATGAGGTACTCTCCACCATCTCTTTGAGTGTCCTTAACAATTGCATCACAATCAAATTTTCACTCGTACAATTTGGAATGTACAAAATAATGGAAAATAGATTACTGAATCACAATTTGAAAAAAAAGAGTTAAAATGTCTAAATATGTAGAAATGACTGGAATAGAATTCTGAACCAACATTTACAAACTTGAAAATACAAACACATGCGCATATCTATAGTTCAAATTATAAATTAGTATCATTGGCTCGAATTATACATGATTATTATTGTATGAAAGCTAAGCAGGTTGGTAATCCATTCATGTACCCAAAAGACTGAAAATACTAGAAATTTTCATCTTGAGTCAACTGACAAATAAAACAATGAAAAATAAACAATTTTCTTTTGTTGAAATGATAATGCAGCCAATAATTTTATTACAGTCACTAGTTGCAGTCATACGATAATAGTTCCAACTATCAATGACTTTGACCCGAAGATAGCCAGTCAATGGCATAGATCCACTACTTCGACCAGAAGAAATCCTATGGCTAGCTACAAATGAAATACCTGCTTGTGACACTTGACATACATTTTCAGTCTCACCATTGGCCTTTGCAGCGGCTTCCGCAAGGCAACAACAACAACATGAAATTTAAGAGTTTGCATCTGTTAAGAGGTGTTTTGTGCCCCTTTATAGGGACTCCAGTACACTTTTTAGAGGGAACAGATTCCTTAACACCATTCATCTTAGGTGCAACATGTATGCATTTGATGGTTTAGGACATTGTAAACTGCTAGTTGTTGGGGCTGGAATGGCACGCATTGGCATCACAGAAAAAAGAAGAAGAAGAAGAAGAAGAAGAAAATTAAAGGATTAAGCACTCAAGATATGATTATTAGCTCACGAAAGCAATAAGGAAAGATGGAATGGTCTTAAAAAGAAAAAAGAAAGAAAACACCAAATGCAATGAAAGATAATAAATGGATTGGAACATATATACCGATGCCAATTCATAAACATGAATGTTTTAAAAGAAACTCAGAATCTGATGATGGTGCACAATAGATGAAATTACATAATGCAAAAAACCAGACATGACCATAAAAACCCAAATGCTTTCAGTGCAAGAAAATAATGCTTAATGCCAACAGAATCATAAAGATACCTCCATAACAACAAAATCCAAAGAATCCATAGAGAAGTAAAGGTCAAATGCTAATGGATGGCCACAATTAAGGTAAGAAGCCTGCAAAATGTGGTTAAACATGAAGCAGCTATTTATCGGACACATACAATGTAACATATCAAGAGCTATTACAGATTCAAGAAGAGTGGCCACTGACAAGATAGAAACTTCAGGGATGAGAAAGGATCCCAATAAAAATAAAAAATAAAAAATGCAGCATATCAAGATCAAGCGATCCATTAAGTAAAATGCAGATAGTTCAAATTTTAGAGAATATCACCTTAACCAAGAAGATAGCCTTCTCTTTCATTTTAAAAAAAAAAAAAAAAAAACCACTAAGAAGATAGCCTTGATCGATATAATCAAACAAGACCATAGCTACATCAATCCAAGATAAGTACTTTAAAGAATAGAAATAATTTCTGATATTGCAGTGCAGAATACCAAAATCAAGCACAAGTCATTTTTAATTAAATTTTTTTTTGTTTTTTTTTTAAAACAAACTTAGCCTAAAACTGCGAAATAATAGATGGCCAATAAATATAATAAAAACAGATAAAAATGCATAATACCAGAACCAAACATCCTATAAATCCAAGTCAATTCAAAACAGAAAACAGAAATAACACATTCTGAACTCAACAAAACTAAACCAATAGCATGGATGGATCTTTGTAGGATGGGAGTATGTAGAGACTATTGTACTAGAAAATCTTTGCTTAACGCGTTCATATTTGCACCCGTCAAATGCCACAATAAAAAATAAACTAAAATAAAAAATAAAAGAAGCAAAAAAAAAAAAGAAAAGAGTTTGATCAGATACCGTTCAGTCCCAAGTGATGATTGAATAACGATTTAACTGGTAGCTGAATGCAAAATATTGTCCAGCCAGGCTCACATACTCAAGCATTGGCTAAAAATGATTGAAAAGACTGATTAAAAATGATTACCATGGAAGCATACCATTGACTTTTGAAAATTGGTGACCTATGGAATGATTGATCATTTCTCAAAATTAACTCGAGGTTTCAAGTCCTCCAAGATAAGGGAAGAATTTCTCAAAATGATTTATGGAATCAAAGATTTTGATTATGCATAAGTAGCACTTCTAGAAAAGATATGGAATTTGGAAATAACTGCATGGACAGAAAATGAGAGAGACCAAGATGGTCAGGATTAGTACCTGTAGCTAGTGTGGCATCCGGCTCCATTCCAATCCCCCTTCATTAATCCACACATGCAAGCCCAACACCGAACCAAATCAAGCCCAACACTCTAAATAAATGGATTTCTTCTAATTTTTGTAACACGTGATGAATGACAGAAATAGATTGCTTGAGTAATCAGCAACGATTGACAGTTTTGCGGAAGAATCAATTATTCCATGAAATCCTAAGATGACCCCAAGCTATTGATGTAATTCAAACTAGAGTACTTGATAAAGACGTCCAACATCCAAAGCATACAGAGTGGTCGCTGCTACTGGCCTGCATTAGACCCAATGAATCAGCACATGAGAAACTACTAGCTTACAACATCCAGAAATGCAAACTTGTGGGATGCAGGTACCTGAGATATCATGATAACATTAGCTCCTGCATCTTTAACAGCACCAAAAATGGCACTGGCAGTACCAGGAACACCGGCCATTCCAGTTCTGCATAGCAACCGTTAGTAATGTCGAAACAAATGGAAATATATAACCCTTGAAATATCCAAGAATTCAAGCAACAAGCCATTTTCCTGTTAGGCCTCACCATCAATATCACAACCGCACTAACTGCGGAAAAAAGATGCCTATTAATTGTTGCAGAAATCTTGATGAAAGGTTTAGGCTCCAGCACTTTTTGCCAGCTCATTCATGATACACATCACATATGCGCATGCTGATCGAGACGTCTAAATGAAGGTCTCCATTGTGTGGGTGGAACATGGCCCAAAATCACACTGATCAGACGATCTGAGAAATCAGGATCCCCTTGTCAAGTCTCTTCTGAGATTCTGAGTAATCATGATCCACTTGATTGGAATTGGTAGGATTTACAATAACGACACCCATTGTGTCCATCCAGTTGCAATTCATTCTACGCTGCAGAATCATTGTACACTCGCAACCTTTTAAAACCTTTATACACTTTCTAAAATCGTTCTGCAACCACTGCGCCTTTTTTTATTACTGATGACAACATTTGGGCAACCCATAACTCTCCATGACCCACAACGAAATCTGAAAAAGGTTCCATAGCATGACTAGCTGCAATATGTGAAAGACATCAGGTAGTTCGGTAAAAAATAACCAACAACATAGAAAATCCATCATCATCATAACCTTGTCACAATTATTTGGGGTCATCTTCATTTATTTAAATTTTTTCTCACAATTTCTTATCAAACGTTCAACAGCCAGCTGCCTACTTAACATCAATCATCCCTTACTTGGGACGGGGAATGTTTGGCACATCACTACCAGGCAAAGTTGATCACAGAGAGCCCATAATTGCAAAAAGATAAAAAACAAAAAAAAGAAGCTCGCATTTAAGGCTTAAACCTAAAAGAAAAGTTTGCATGCATATGCATGCAAACACAAACACACATGGAGATACATGTGAAGATGTGCACACTTGTTTATATGGGAACACATGTTTGAAGTAAATAGGGATTGAAATCCAAGACAAGCTTGACCCATCTAGTTATTGATTCCGCAAACTCATGACATCCTATAGCCTCAAGGTACATCTGGATTGCCCAGGTTGGTAATGAGATGCAATCAACCTAAGTCGATAAATCATCCTCCAATGCCGACCAAACTATCCACAATATGGAAAATGGCGTGCATTCACAGTTAACTCTGCTTTTCAGTTCTAAAGAATGGGATCCGCTGAACATTCAGTAATACACACCATTGGTTTATCTCGCACTACCCTCATGGACTGCATTTAGAATCTCCCAAAATGATAACCCTTAAATTTCTGAAAAACAGAGAGGCGGTTTACGAGAGAAATACTGCAGCAATCCACACTTAACTGAATAATGAACCCAAGATTACCGGCTATGACCTTCTAATCTGGGATTTGGGGGCATGATCCATCCAGACTAATGTGAAACAGATCAATGGTCCGGATCGCTGAAACATGAGCCCACTTGTCAGAACAATAAACCTAAGTACACTGCAAAGCCTGTATAATTCCTCATAACATCAGATTCAACTAATAATTAATGACTCAAAGTACCTGTTAAAAGATTCAATTATACTTATATAGAAAATTACCTCAAAGTTGAGCCCATTGGGTTGTGATTGTAAATCTCATGGATCGCGTGCTCCAAAATCTTCCACATCTTCTCTTCTCTGCATATTTCAGGTCCAGATCTACCCATTGCTTAAGGGCCTGTTTGGATGCCTATAAGTTCTTTTAAGTTGTAAGTGACTTACCTGTAAGTCACTTACAGGTAAAAGTTACTTACATGTAACCTGTTTGGATGTAAGTTGTAAGTCACTTACGGGTAAGTTAGTTTTTCTGTTTGGATGACCTATAAGTTACTTACAAGTAGAAAGCTGAATATTCACATCGAGCAAGCTTAGATTGTGGAATCATTCTAAAATGTTATAATCATAATTTATTTATTTAAAAAAAAAAACGTGGGATCAAATATGTTATTTTGTTAAGCCCATCAAGATGAATATTTGAAATAATTATTAAGCTAAACTAATCATTAAGTGGGCTATAAAAGTAGGCCCACGAATTCATAATATCTATAATATGGAGTAACAACTCAATTTAAGCATCGAGAATAAACTTAAAAACATTAATAGAAAATCTACTAATTAAATTACATTACCAATATCTTCTTTAACTATAGAAATTACATTTAAAACTTTTCACTTGGGAATCATCCTCTCCAACCATTCATTCCTTTGAATAGGGCTTATTCCAAAGTGTACATGAATGACCCACATTAAACTGAAGAAATGCTATCCATGGTCAGCCCTACAGCGGCCTATTCATCTGGATTGCTGAACCTTGACTCCAGTTATACAAATCAAGAATCAAGTGTACTGTGGATATTTGCAGTTGAACAATTATTAATGATCAAGTGAAGAGTTGGGACATGGTCCATCCGTCCATTTGAACAATGGCCTTGGTTGCAAGGGCCACAAGAATAAATAGGATTTATGTACCAGATACATGATGGATTTATAGTTTTCTGATCTAGGCCACTGGTCCAAATAAGGGAACTGTAGTTGCTGGCTAATGAAAACTTACACACTGTAAGCATACATCCCACCAATCAAATCTCAATGGGATCCTACTATGAATGGAAATGCCCACGGTCCATGCAAACTAGAAAATCCAAACCATCTAGATATATCAAGCAAGGTGGGCCTAAAATCCCTGATGGAGAAACTGCAGCATATTTTAACATGCCATTTCTTCCTCCGTGAAAAACCTGGCAACACAAGTAAGGTGGGCCTAAAATCCCTGATGGAGTGGAGTGGATATATAACACATCATCAAGGTGGGCCCACAGCAGGGGTAACACCCACTACCATGTTACCAGTAACGCAATCAAAATGCGTACTAAGTTGTCGCTATACTTTTTTTATACTAAGTAAATTCAGTTGGGCCCACTATAAATGTATATGGTTTATCCAATCTGTCCATCCATTTTTTCATCTAGATGTAGACCTTGAGCCATAATTTTAAGAATAATCAAAGCTCAAGTGGACCATACCATAGGAAACAGTGAAAATACTGATTTGGATTGTTGAAACCTTTCTACTACCCATAGAGATATTTATTTGTCATCCAACATGTTCATAAGATCACAAACACCTGGATGAAGGGAAAAAAATCATCTTGATCCATAACTTCTGTGGCCATTAAAAATTTTCAACAGTATACACTCAATTCACACTATTTCCTATGTTGTGGTCCACTTGATCTTTGGATATAGCTAATTTTTAGGATCGGGAGTTAAAATTAAGTATTAAAATGGATGGACAGTGTGGATCAAATACATATATCATGGTGGATCCCACAGAGTTTACGCATTACTTAGCACGCAATCCCTTCCGTTTTCAAAGGAGAAAAAAAGGTAAATGAAACCCTACCATTCTAGAAGGAGAAGAGACAGAAGGTGGTAACTGCAACGAGAGATTGCAGAGACAGAGAGAGTTTGCAGAGAGGGAGAGGGAGAGATTGCAAAGACGAAGAGAGATTGTAGAGAGGGAGGGAGAGAGATTGCAGAGACGGAGAGAGATTGCCGTTTTCAATGGTTGGTACTTCTTCTTCATTGGCTGGAGCTTCATGGCTATAATGGTGGTTGGTGGGATGGTGCGTTTCTCCCTCTTCCCCTCTTTTTAAAAATCTGACCGTTGAGCCTGTAAGTGACTTACAGGGAAATGACTTCCCACTCCCATCCCCCTGCAGTTTTTTGGTAAATCTACCTATAAGTGACTTACAGGTTATAAGTTACTTACAGGTGATTTTTCTCCCCCAAACACCACCTGTAAGTCACATCTCTGTAAGCCACTTCCCACTTAGCCAACTTACAGGCATCCAAATAGGCCTTAAATGCCTCTATCTTGAGATTACACTTCTTCTTTGCATATTTAAGGTCCAACTCTACCCATTGCTTAAATGCCTCTATCTTGATATTCCACTTCTTCTAAGTACTCCTCTGTTCAAGGAATCCACTTGAGAAATCGACAATAGCCTTCGGGTGAGAAATTTAACAACCAGAACTTAATACAGAAAACCCAATTTCCAATTCAAATCCAATAGTAAAAACCACCCCCATATGTAAAAAGGAAGCCAAAAACCAGATTAAAAATCAAAAATATTAGATACAGAGATTTTCTCAACAGATTCTGAAAATGAATTCATGAACAAGGACTTTTAATGGAAAACTATCGTCCACCTCAAATCTGTCCACCTCAAATCCGATGACGAAAACTGGATTGAATGTCTCTGAAATTAGATATAAAGATTTTGATGATGGATTGAGGAAGAGATCAAATAATCAAAAGAAAACCACTTCTTTTTCTTCGATTCAGAGGGAGGAAGCTAGGCTAGGGTATTGAAAGGGGAGAGAAGCTAGTTTGGGGGTTGGGAAAAGTGGTTTTGGGGTCAACAAAAGTGATTTTGGGGTCAGTAAAAGCAGTTTTGGGAGAAGCGTGGAGGAATTGTATAGAGGGAATGAAAAACCCAAAATCAGATTGAAACCCTTGATTAAAGGATTTAAACGCATGAGAGAAATGAGATGAAACCCTGGCTTGGTGTAATTCACGTTTGGGGTTGTGAAAAAAGTCTGTAGAAGATATGTACCAGTAACAGTTGATGGGAAGGATAACATGGTTCATGTAGGAGATGACAATGGCTAAATCAAGAATCCAACCCAAGAGGAAATGACTCTTCAAAGGGGAAAAACCATAGCAGAACTGAAATGGAACCCTAACGGCAGGGGGAAAAACCCTATTGGAATGCGAGGGCCCTCTGTTGGAGAGCGAATTGAAAGCAACCTCAGTGGATGAATGCTCGACCTGACCTAACATCATGTTGAAGATGGGCTCTTTAGATCACTTAGATCTGAGATAAAGTGGATTTTTTCCCTCCCTTCTCCTTTTTAATAAAAACCCTTTCCCATTTTCTCCGCAAAGACAACTCCAAAAACCAACTTGCAATAGAGCATGTATGGAACAGATGGCATGCTGCGGCATCGAGATCTCAGAGGTAGGGGTGAGCTAGGAGAGGGAGGGAGAGGAGGGCGTATGGAGTGGGTGTTAACTGGAAGCAAATTGCGTAGCGAGTAACTACGCTTAGCCTACTAAATAAACTCTGTGAGGTCCACGATGATTTATGTATTTCTTCCGCTCAATCATCCATTTTAGCAGATAATTTTAAGGCTTGACCCAAAAATGAGGCATATTCAAAGTTCAAACGGACCACACCACAGGAAACAGTTGAATCGAATGTCAACTGTTGAAAAAATCTTGGGGCCATAGAAGTTTTAGATCAAATTATATTTTTATTTTCCCTTCATTCATGTTTGTATGATCTTATGAACAGGTTAGATGACAAATAAACATCACTGTGGGGCCTAGAAAGGTTTCAACGGTGTTAATCATTATCCCCATTGTTTCTAGTGGTATGATCCTCTCGATCTTTGGATATTCTTCAATTTTGGGATCAACCCCTTAGATTAGATGGAAAAACTGATGGATGGAGTGTATAGACCACATACATTCAAGGTGGGTCCAATTAAGTTTACTCAGTATGATAATAGCGTACTTACTAACTCCGTATGTAATCCGATTTCATGTTACCCTAGACATGGTTTGGTTCGTAACACTACCACTAGCCAAATGGCTAGTGGTTAGTGTTGTGGGCCCCACCATGATGTATTTGTTTTATCCAGCCATCCATCCATTTTCTAAGATCATTTTAGGGATTGATCCAAAAAATGGACCAGATCTAAATCTCAAGTTGACCACTCCATAGAAAATTAGTAATGATTGAACGTCCACCATTAAAATCTCCATAGTTTTGTTGACGGGTTATTGTGATTCACCGATGGCTTTTACTCGTCTGCTAATCCGACGGTTAAAAGCCGTCGAGGAAACCACCACACGACCATCGGCTTTGGTCATTTTTTTTTGTAGTGTCTGGGTTGCTCGATAAGCAAAATAGGATTGAAGAAGTCAACCCCTGCCCGTTTAAAGCTAGATAATATGATAAAAGAAAAAGAAGGCCAAGCATAGGAGATATTAGAGATAAAGAAATCATTGGTCGATATAAAGGCCTGGGTGGGTATGCATGAAGAGGCACAGTCTGGTCAAAACCTCTTATCACCACTAGCAGCTAAATCTACTCAGGCATCGATGGTATATAATTATAATTTCTCTAATAAAATAAGCATACAATTATATTATAAATGTTATCAATACCAATGTCATTTTATATGTGTACATGTAGCCGGATACAATATATATCGGTAAGAGATGAGAGTTGCTTGGTTGGGGCTTACGTGGTGTTGTTGCTCGTGGTCAAGTACACGAAGTTAGTCCAAATGCAGTTGTCCATTGTGAGCTAGTAGCGGAGGGAGCTTTTGTTGTTATCCTGACTGATATTATATACCTTGACGCTCCTTTGTGGAAAGAAGATGGATTTGCATGTACACTTGGAGAGGCCGGTCCTGGATCATTTGTGCAATGGGGGAAGCAATCAATGAGATTCCAATAATTTGAACAAATATAATACTATATAATTGAACATATAGTAATTTGGCTTAAGTAGGTTTTGGTTGAGGTTTACATGGTGCTTCTTTTTTTTTTTTTTCTATTTTTCTAGTTACTCTATATGATGTTTGACTTGTTCCTTTTCTAATCCTAAACTAATTTGGTACTATATGGTTCAACATATTTCTAGTCTACATGTTTTTTCTCGTTACTCTATATGATGTTTGGCGTCTTTTTTTTTGGTACTTTGTAGTTCATCGATATTTATAGTCTGCATGAATTTTGTACTATATATTTGAATATATTTATAGTCTTAAGCTCCATTTGGTCATCACATTGGTGTTTATGAATGTAAATTTATCTCAAACCAAATGGAGCTTAAGCCCTTTTTTAACTTCACTAATGCAACTCCTTGCATTGCCGGTCCTAAGCTCGAGTAAAGGAGGGAGAAGGGCTTCAAGGTGAGTTTTATCATTTTTTTTTCCCATTTTTTGAAGCTGTTATAATTTTTGAGTTTATTTTTGCTTGTAGGCTGGCAGATTTGCTCACATATGTTGGCGTATGGCCTTACAATTCTCAAAGGTACTCATGGAACTTAACGGGATCATTGGCCTATAAGTTCATTCATGTTGGATCTGATAATTTTACATTCCATTATATGGCCTTACAACTCTCTTACAATTTTACTTTATTATTTTTTCTCGATAGTATCTAATGATTTTGCAATCATCCCATTTTTAAAAATTGCTCTACCTTTTCTAGATTCTAATAGTGTCTTGATATGCAAAACCCAGAGTTTGACTTCTCACAAGCCCAGTTTAGTAGAAATTTCCCTGATCCAAGGATATTCATGGGCGACATACACTCTGATTAATGAGGGCAGTAAAGTCTCAGTATATGTTTTGCTTTAACTGTGTTTTGATTGTGTTGGATTTTGGCTCATGCGATCATCATATGTTAACTTGGCTATATGCTAGACTAGAAGATTCAAGTTGTTCAGTACCTTTGGCCTTCTTTTGTACCATTTGCTATCAATTTTCTTATGCCTTTTTGTAAGACCTTGATTGAAGGGTTAATATTTTTCCTACATGTGAGATCTTTTGGGGCATGGTCCGTCTGAACTATGGCCCATCAGATCAACAGTCTGGCTTACTAAATCATGGGAGCTTCTTATATGGACTAGAGTGCCAGGACACAGATTGCACTATCAAATCTTAAGATTTACATGCTTCTTTTTTTCCATGCTCTACAGCAGTAGCGCTGGCTTTACATTGGCCAGGAAGATCTTCCCTGACTTGTTTGTATCCATGGGAGCCTAAACCAATCCATGTCTTCTTTGTTGACAACCCTAGCTATTATGGTATGTATTGGAAAAGCTCATTTGTTGCATCCTGTGGATGTGATTGGTGATTGTTGATGAATGCAAAATATTTCTCTTGATCTCATGGGATTCCTAACAAATCTTATGTTATCTTTGCATGACCTAACCGAGCAAACTAGCATTGATAACTTCATTGTACAACAACTTAATGGAACAGTTAATGAGTGGGGCCGGTGCAAGCAGAAGGTATCATCGTTGTTCCTCAATTATTAATGTTTGTTGTATTAGTTTTGTGTTAATTTTGCATGTGATGCTGCAAAAATGTATCTGATTATTCACTGGGCTCTTCACTAGCCCAAACACAATTCAAAATGTATGTTTATTCACTAGCCCTTCACTCGCTGCTGGAGCATATGTTTTTTAAGTCGCACTCTTTATCATGTAGCACATTCTGAACCTTGCTGGGAACAAAACTCTAGTTCTGCCTGTGCCTACATTTAACGTCATCAATGGAGGATCACATGGTTTCATTATCAACCTGAAATTTGCGAACCTTGCTAGGAATAGAACTAGGAATGCATTTTGTTCTTGTTCTTGTTCTTATTCTTGTTCTTGTTCTTGTTCTTTTTTTAATCCCAAAATGGTTTCACTACCAACCTGAATTTTGGTTGGGTTGGGTTGCATTGCATATAGAGGAAGTGCAAAGACAGGGTTGCATTCCACACAACAATGGTAGCAGATTTTCTATACACTAAATACCATTGAAAATCCTTTTGCAGATTTTCTAAGGAACAATGGAACAATGGAAGTTGTTGTTCCAAACTAATAGTTGTTGTTTAAATATATCTTAATGTTGTTGTTGTATAAAACAATGGTAGTAGATTTTTGAAGTGTGTGGAACACTTGTTGAATAATTTTGGTTCATCTTGTCTTTCTAATTCCATGAACTGGCTAGGTGACAGATACACATCGTTGTGGGCCCTATACAAATTTTTACTCTTAACGATAAATGTCATTATCTGTTGTTTCCTATGCTGTGGCCTACTCGAGATTACAATTAGCCTTGTTTTTTTTTTTTTTTACTCATGCCATAAAATGAATCAATAAAAAATATGGACAACACAAATTAGATACATCATGGTGGGACCCACATACTTTATGCAACCAATCCAGTCCAATGCAATCTGACTCTGGGCATATCTATTCAATTACTTTCACCTCTTTCCAAACAACTTTCAAAGTAATTATCACACATCCATCACTATTTGCTTTGATAAATGGTCAAACGGATCCTTAGTTTATAACTGTCCAATAAATTTCCACAATCTGATGATCATATTATCAAATAAGAATTTTGATTCACGATGTATTTACAACAGATAGATAACTTGTATGATTTTATTTAGCTATACATGCCACGCATGTAATGCCCAAGTATCATCCATCACACTTTAGCAGAGTATCAGCATTTTTCTCTCACTTTCAATATGGGACAAGTTAGGTGATATAAACGGTTTACAATATAAGCCTCACTGTGATTAAGGATAATATTTCAGCACTTTGATCATAGGGTGGCCTTGATCACTAGCAAAAGAATACACAGAAATCAAGATAGAGCACCCCACCTGTCTAATGAACTCAGTCCACTCAAAAAATTCATAATATGTATGTTTATATAGGGATGACCCATCTAATACCTAGACCAAACAAACTTTTGTATGCTCATCACGATAGTGGGGCTACCTTGCGCACCTCTCAACATACTCTCCATACTGGCACGTGTGTTGTAGGTAAAGGTGTATGGTGGTAGTACACGTGATTTCCCCTTTATAAGAAGCCCTTTAAACATAAGCTAGGTGGGGCTACTGTTATGGTTTATTATATTCATTTTGTTCATCAATGTCATTAGATTATATTAGTGCATGGGCCCCCAAAACCAGGAAGATCCAAAACCTAAGTGACCCACCTCAGAAGGGAAAATGGGGATAAAATGTTACCTTTGAACCCTTTTTAGGGGATTTAAATTTCAATCTGTTCTTTTGCTCTTTCTTCGCGAATTTCGAAATAGGTGTCTAGAATTACATGTTTTTATGGAGAGTGATTTGAGTTGGGATGCATTCTTTCACTCTCTTCCCATGAATTTTAAAATTAGTGTTTGGAATTATAGGATTTTGTGAGTAGTCAATGCAAGTATGCAGCAAAGAAGAAGATACTGTTGCAGAAAAGGTAGAAAGTAATGAGAAAATAGAAGGCCAGAAGCCAAAGGAGAACCCATCTTCGGTTTTGTTGAAGATGATGAGGCAAATTCTGAATATGGTTTGGTATAAGCTTGTCAGGAACCTGAATTCATATGCAAGCTTGTTGGGTTTGAGCTAGGCTCTTGTATCTTGTAGGTGATTTTCACGGGTCTTGAATTTTAAATTTCTTTCAATCTCTATCTCTTGAATATGATTTTCTTCAACATCTGTCTTACTATAGATGGGGAGTTAAGAAGCCTCAAATCATGGAAAATTTTGTCACGATCTTGTCAAATGTAGGTCTTGGGATGGCCATGTTCAATCTCAGTACGATCATTGATATGCTCATCATGATTCTTAGTCCTTATTTTTCAAGTGTTTTGAATTGACTAGAACTTCCTTTGAATTTTTTAAATTTTCAGGACTGTTCGTGGCCTTGCAGCCAAGAATCATAGCCTGTGGGACTAAACTCGCCACATACGGAATCGTTGCGAGGTTCCTTCTTGGCCCGACTATCATGGCGATCGCATCTGTTGGGGTTGGCCTTAGAGGCACAATCCTTAGAGTGTCCATTGTTCAAGTGGGTCCATTACATTTTCAGCTCAATCTTTAAAACACACACAAACACATTTTAAGCCTTTTATGTATAATGTCATAACATGCAATTTCTTCCATTTTGTATGATGAAATTGATTTTTAGCCATGTACACTAAGCTTTCAGATCAAAGCGAAGTTGAGAATAGGGTGTTAGTTGATGGCGAATTGATAACCGGTAGAGGCACATCCACGGAGTTTTCACTTGTGATTGTTGAGAAGCTATCTGGCTATAAGAAGGCATTAGATCTTGCTGTTAATGAGAACTTTAAATAGACATATAACTATTCATTTTGTGAATGGAAATGAATGATTGTATTTAATTGAATGAATGATTGTATTTGATTGAATGAATAAACGATTATGTTTGATTGAATGAATGAATGATTTAGCTATGAAGTATTTATCTATATTGGCTTATATGAGTTATTAGGGTGTACTACAATGGTAAGAGATGCCTTTAAATTTTTTATTTAAAAAAAATAGGCATTAGCTACGGCTATTAACCGTAGCCCTTTAGCTGAAAACCGTAGCTCTTGCTAATTTCAGCCCATTGCTACGGTTCTCATTCTACTTTTAGCTACAAATATAATCCGTAGCTGTATATAATTTAGAGCTACGGAAAGTATTGTTATAGATTTAATCTGTACCTATTGTTTCAATAGCTACGGCTATTAACCGTAGCCCTTTATATGGAAATTGTAATTGTTGTTGATTTCAGCCCATTGCTACAGTTCTCGCTCAACCTTTAGCTACAGATATAATCTGTAGCTGTAAATACCTTAGCACTATGGAACCAATGACTACGGATGTAATCTGTACCCATTGTTGATATGGCCACGGAGTAAATCCATAACCATAGCTTTTAGACCTATGGCTATAGTACCAATGGCTACGGTCGTGCTACGTACTTTAACTGTAGCTATAGGCCTTTAGCTTAGTTTTTTATCCGTAGCCTTTGCCCAGTTTTCTTGTATTGCATGATCTATGTAAATGATAATCTTGGATCCAATTAAGTAAGACCTAAATTTGTCCAAAGCGAATACTATGACTAAGAGTTCCTTTTCAGTAGTAGAGTAGTTCACTTGGGCATGATTTAGAATTTTACTTGCGTAGTGTATAACATAGGGATTTGTGTCTTTTCTCTAGCCTAGGACCGCCCTAAGAGCATAGTCAGACGCATCACACATAAGTTCAAAAGGAGGGCTCTAATCGGGTGGTTACATGATAGATGCAGCAGTTAACATTCCCTTGAGCTCAGTAAAAGCTTCATCATATTGCTCAGTCCACTTGAATGGTGCATCATTTTGAAGTAGATTACATAAAAGATGAGAGAGGTGATTAAAGTCCGTTATGAATCTCTTGTAAAAATCAGTGTGTCCTAGGAAGGATCGCACATCTCATATGTTCTTGGGCGGATGCAGGTTAGAGATAAGATGAATTTTAGCCTAATCTACTTTAATTCCCTTGGACGAGACGATATGTCCAAGGATAATTCCCTTACGAACCATGAAATGACAATTCTCCTAATTGAGTACCAAATTCTTTTCTTCACATCTTTTCAATAGACATTTAAGATTCCCTAAGCAATCGCTAAAAGATGGACCAAAGATAGAGAAGTCATCCATGAAGACCTCTATATATTGCCCTACCATGTCAGAAAAAATACTCATCATACATTGTTGAAAAGTAGAGGGGGCATTACACAGTCCGAATGACATCCTTCGGTAAGCAAAGGTGCCAGGACATGTGAATGTGGTATTTTCCTAATCTTCAAGGACTATCTTTATACAGTTGTAGCCCGAATATCCATCAAAAAAACTGTAATAGGAATGACCAGCTAACCTTTCCAAAATTTGATCAATGTAGGGGAAAGGAAAGTGGTCCTTCCTCATGACGGTATTCAACTTCGTATAATCAATGCACATTCTCCAACTAGTAGTAACCCTAGTTGGCACGAGGTCATTGTTTGCATTGGCTGCGATGGTGATTCCGGACTTCTTAGGAACCACCTGAGTTGGACTCACCCATTCACTATCAGATATAGGGTACATGATACCCTCATCCAATAGTTTAAGAACCTCAAACTTAACCACTTCCTTCATGTTTGGATTTAGTCTATGTCATAGCACTACCAGAAAACAGGGCAATGTCGATGGTTAAAAACTGTCGGTAATGACCTTTCCTGACAGATTTTAGCCGTCACAAGGTCCGTCGGCAAAGGGTGTGTCAGTGTTACTCGCGGCATTGTCGACGGTCAAAACCGTCAGAGTTTTTAACGGATAAAACTGTTGGTGTTTCCGACGGTAGGAGTGACGGTTAAAACCATCAGCGTTTTCGATGGTTTTTAGCCGTTGGTGATTCTCATAAAAAAATTAGAATATATAATATATCATGCATTGAATTCGGATGATATATTTCTTGTATTTTCTATTGTGTAGACTTACCTTCTCAAATAGGTTGGATCATTTAGGGCTTTGGAGAAATGGGTATATCTAGAAATGGATGTGTGCGTTGATCAACGCACACATCCATTTCTAGATATACCCATTTTTCTAAAGCCCCGAATGAACCAACCTATTTGAGAAGGCAAGTCTACACAATAGAAAAGCACTTGGTATAAAAAAACTTTTAAAGGTAACAAGAAGCAAAAACCAACATGGCATACCAAAAACAACGTACATCTCTTTCGACTTGTGAGAAGAACATGAAAGTAGACATAGCTCTCTTTGGTGCATTAGGATCCTTTTTCTTCTTTGGTTTTCTCTTCTTCGAACCATCTTCATCTCCATCCTTAGATTTCCTCTTAGCAGAAGATGCCTTAGGAGCAGTTGCTTCTTTCTTATCTTCCTTCTTAGGAGGCTTCTGAAATGGGAAGAAAAGAGAAAGAAGAAAGTATCAACTTTCATGGCCAGACATTGATGAAAAAGCTATAGTATGTAATCAAAAGCACCAAAACATTCTAAAATAGCAATAGCGTTTACATAAATTGAAAAACTTCCTTAGAAAGTTGTTAGTATTGGGTGTTCAATCACCACCAATTCCCATGGTGTGCTCCACTTCAGCTTTTGTTCTGCTTCATTTTTATGCCCTTATGAGCTGACAAAGCAGGTGGATGGGGGATAAAATGCCAACATCACTGTGTGTCTGTCCAACACCATCTGGTTGGGCGGGGACGAGTTTGGAAATACAGAATACAATCAGCATGCGTCTCTGGAGCTCACGGGTAGGCATATACCAATCTACACTAGTTACAATGAACCACCTTGTGTATTGACAAAAGAAAAAAAAATAAAAATTTCCTCGTTTTGAATGGTGAACAACTTTTCATAATTAATGCCATTGTCCAATGAACCACCTATTTTTTCCCCCATTATTTGCTTCTATCTTAGGCCATGTTTGGATAGCTAGAATCGAAGGTGTGGACATGAAAAAAATAAATAATGATTACATTGGTTAACATGAATCATGCCACATGGAGATGCAATCCATCCTTTTAAAAAATGTGTACACAACTTCCTTCCAAGCCATGGATGGGATGATGAAGAATGATAATTAAATAATTCTTTTAAACTACAAGAAATCAATCCATTAGTGTCCCAAATATCGGGGTGGAACAATTGTTTATTTCCATAAACAATCTTGACAGTCCATTTTATAGGCTATTCAGGATGGCTAGGATTTCATGATTAGTGCAATTTTCACATGGGGGCCCATGAAGTGTGGGATGGACCTATTAGACAGTTAAGATGAGGTGATTGTACTGCCCACACGTCCCTATTCAACTAGGATAGCTGGATCATTATCCTTCTTCTTGTTATTTGAAAAAAAAAAAAAAAAAAAAAAAACTATAGTATTACTACCTCTATTTCCTCCCCCAATTTCTGGATAGTGGGAAAACCCCAAAGCAAAGCCTTTCTACAAAGTCTCAAAGCAGAGTGCAAGTCCCTGAGGTGGCCCCATTTTGGTTCCCTTTGCATGCCTTATGAAAAGATCAAAATAAATCAAATTCTTTTCTTTTAGAAAAACTCTTAAAACTAATAAGGGACATAGAAAAACTAACAAGTTACTAATTTTACATTGACAATAAAATGGTAAGATCATAGTCACTTTAGAGTTGTGTTGTTACTCTCTTATAATTGACATTTTATTTCAAACTGTTTTGTTAATTTTAGCCATTTTTGTTTTCTCGATAGCATTTAGAATTTTACATAGCTGAAAACATACGAATAGCTCAACTACGAAGGTGGTGTAATTCCAGCCCTATGATGTTGAACTCTTTTTATTCAGCTTATTTGATGATTGAAAAGTAGCATGCACTACTGTTGTGATTGAAACGCTCTCAACATTGAAAAAAGCAAGGTTCACAAGGAGAAATGAAAATGTCCAAATTAATGAAGAGAAAATGACAAAATGTAATGATGTTTCTTACAACTCACACTATGGAAGTAGCTTCAAATTTCAGTTACATTTCTTTCAATTCAAAACTCAAAGTAGTGCTTTCAGAACTTCGAGCCCAGTCTTTCATTACGAATGCTAGGCAAGAAAACTACAAGAAGAGTACTTCCACTTAAGACTATTAATTGCAATTCAATTTGACATATTGATTTAACCTTAGGGCTTGCATCTTCTCATAAGTAATTTCATTTTTTCTATCATAAAACTAAAGTAAAATCCTATAACTGAAGTTGATGATTGTTGAATTGGTTAATTCACGCAAAAAACAAAAAGAGAGAAAATTATAATAATATCAGTTGTCAGGGAACGTTCAACCTTCCTATTTGAATTTGTTCTCTTTTACAAACATTTTTCAAGAGAAATTCAGTGACTACTAGCAACGTTTCATATGGAAAATTAATATTAGATTTCATTGGTGAAGGAAAGGGTTCAAATTGTCTAACCATATTCATCAAGTGGAGCTTCATCATAATAGCGTGCTGTTGTGAACTCAAAAGTGTATCTCCCAAAATTAGTTCCACCATGATACCGTTAGTACTGATGAAAAGATAATATTATCAGGGAAAAGGATTCCTCTGCCTCAATTGATTACAATTGAGTCATTGAGTCTTCGACAAGTTGTTTTAGAAATTTAGAACAAATTATATGTAACACTCCGGATTTTGGCCAACCTGGGATTAGACGTCCTTACGCAATGGGTCAACTAAAACACCTGGAAAATCGCTCAGAACCCAATTCTATAGCCAAAGAAACCACTTAGGATTAATTCCTTTAGAAACTAAGCATAAGTTAACTAGCGGCGCAACGCTAGAGTAGCTGGGAAACAGTCCCTGATCACTTTAAATACGTTCTACAAGATCCAAATCGAGTAGAACCAATGACTCTATAATACTCTATAACCTTGATCAAACTCTAAGCCGGTTTGTTCTCTGGACCTCTTTGAAATTTTGTATTGGATCTAGACCGCGCGTCGAAAGTCCGATACCTACTATCTCAGACCGTTACGACCGCCTAGCTGGACTTGACAATCATTTCGAAAATCAAGTCCAACCGACATTCGCAGGCTATTTCGTTGAGCCTGGACCGAAGAGAGCGGGAATAGGGCTAGATTTGAAATTTGAAATTCAAATCTGGCACACGACTTGACGCGTCAGTATTAAGCGTTCTGACCGTCAGAATTCAGCCAAATTACATCCTCGGATTAGGAAAAATTTCTATTTCATATCATGAGACTTACAGACCTGATCTACGTGCGGTACCGCTGAACTGAAACTGGACCGCCACGTGCGATCTGCGAACCCTGCTGGACTGAAAACTTGATGTATGCTAGATCCAGTATGCATGAGCTTAAGTTCGACCGCATTTGGCCAGGGGACCTCCAGAAATGTTCTTTTGGACGAAACAGCCCCGATTTGGATAAACCTCAAGTGAACTTTGTTCCCGAGCCTATTTCGGGCATTTTTGTGCTTATAAAAGGGGTTGAAACCCTCACTCCTCTCTCCCATCCGAATTTGAGAAAAACCCTAGATTGGGAGAGAGAAAAGGTGAGAGTTTGTGAGAGATAGTAGGAGAGGATTTTCCTACTATTACCCTGCCTGCTTCAAGTGCATAGGCGACGCACTCCAATTACTTTTCCGGTGATTTCTCCGCATTTTTAGGTAAGAAAATACCCTAGAAGTTGCTGATTTGAGGTTCACTAGGATTCATAGCATGTTAGCTGATAGAACTTGTGTATTAGGTCGCCTGATCGCCGTGGACGAAGCGTATACGTTCCGTTCGAAACGATACGTTTATAAGAGATAAGGTGCGGATTTTAGACGCTTTGATTGTCTGTTTCCAACGCTTTCAATGTCGTTTAATAGTAGATTATCGACGGCAACGCCGTTTGACATGTACAACATGCTATCCGTTTCCTGTTTCGTAAATAGACAAAGAATATGAGATTTAGGGCATTTTAGTCATTTGTAGGAAATACTGTTTTCATCCATAATTTGCTGATGTGATTGACATGGATTATTGTCGCATTAGAATGTTAGGAATACGTGCATAATTAGTTTGGTGAAGAGATTCGCCGAAATGCGCACTTTGAGTCGACATACTATATGTAGACTTAAGTGTGTAGTGTAAGTATTTGTATAAATGCTTGTATTAGTATATATTGAATTAAATGGTGTTATGAATTAGTTTGAGATTATTTTTTCAATTAAATATGCTGATGTAAATGATTTCTTACATGTTAGCTAAATGCATGATTTCATTATATGCATGAAATGCATGTGCTTGAAGATTTACTTAAGTTGTATGCTATAACATGTGTTAACATGCTCACATGGTTGTATTTCATTTCCAATACTCTCATATAATTGTTGATGTGATTCCATAATTGTTTGGGACTATACTTAGTCCTGGCAGTCGGTAACCGAGAAATTTCGTGGTTGGCCTATCCTTGCCATGAATGACGCGTCGATGAACGCGAGCCGTGTTTTGGAGTTGGCGGCAGTGGTTAGGCCACGCGAAGTATTTTACGCACTTCATGTCGTTTGACTTGAGATGCGATCGTGCTAGTTGAGCCCGTCAAGTAACTCGACTGGCCGTTGTATGTTCACCCTGCATGAGTCATAACTGCTTGAACCTAAGGTACTGAACTTACCATTGTAAACCCTGTTAACCATGGTACCTTGATCCACAAAGACTCATGATCCGGGCATGGTGGTATGGGACACCGTGGTCGAGCTGTCGGCCTACGCTGGGGCCACAAACCTCCCCGTAGTGACCAGTGAGCACCTAGTCTCGTGAGCAGATTATGGTGGTATGGGACACTATATTCTTGCTGTCGGCCTACACTGATCAGGCGATGAGTCCTTTGTAGTGACCGCGAGCGTATTCTGAGTCTACGGGAGGCGACGACCCTTCAGTAGAAGTGAGAGTACAGTAGGCCTGTATTGATAAGGTGATAGGGGAGCGGTGCAACGAGTGCGAGCAACAGCCCTGACAGCCCTTGCAGCGACCTACAAAATATACATCGTATGAGATTACTAGGAGTGACGATCCTAAACAGGATCTGTGTTGGGATTGATATAAGAGAAGTACCTTAGTTTCCCAATTTTGCTGTTTGAATGGACTAATAACAACTCAAAAACATATCACCATTACATTGCATGTGCTTGGAAGATGTGGAGCACTTGAGGGAGGGTGGCATGCCGCGGGCGTAAGATGGTGCCGTATGAGGGAGATCGTCGGTGAGGGCATCCATCATGTCATGTCATATTGTATTAACAACAGTGTTAGGATTGTTTGATTTACTGCTTTACTATTATCGCATGATTGATTTGATAACATGCTAATCTCCGCTCTCTTATCCCACTGAGTTGATCACTCACTCCCACGTTACGGGATGGTGTTTCCGGACACCCTCCAGTCCCTATTGTGATTGCGGATGATGGCGCGGCCTGCGAGGCAGAGCTGGACTTGATGATGATGAGGAGGATTCCTCCTTTATGCATGATCTGATTGACGGGATTACAGGGAGGTTGATTAGATACCTTGACACTTGTCATTTTATGTTTTTAGAGTACTCATGTATATTCTTTCTTTCTCTTTTGAGGTATACATGTATGTATATAACCTGGTAACATGTTCACACTCTGGAGACATACAACAGTTTATATATGTTATACATACTATCACAATCTTCCACTTGCTAATTTAACTGTCTCTGGAGTATGATATGATGTTTTGGATTAATCTCACTCATGGTTAATGCATTAACACAGACAACATTCAATCATACACATTCATGTTGCATAAATGATGTTCTGGAACTCGGGAGTGGAGTTTTTAGTCGACCCCCCGATTTTCGAGATGTTATATTATACCAAGTAGTAGTTGTTGAGTGTGCCGTTCTTTAAGAAGAAACGAGCGACCGAGTATGCTAGATCTTCGACTGATCTTTGGATGATGGGTCACCAAACGATTTGTACCTGTAATTACCAAACCAATTGATACAGTTAGTCTCTTTAAAAAATAAGCCATCATGTAAAATGGGTCTTCTTGAATTTGAAAAACATCTAGACTTTGGTTGCTAATATTTCTTCTTTTTCTTATTCTTCTTCTTCTTCTTTTTTTTTGCAAATACATCTTCTTGACCTATTATTATTGTTAGGGAAAATTTGAAATACGGTGAGCCACACCTCAATAGGATGCTCCAACCCATCAAACATACATGTCACATACTTATAGGCCAATGCTGACTGCCCAAATCATGGGCTCATAGTGTAGATGGACATATCACCAAACTTGCTAATAAGATGACCATAAACATCCAGTTACTGACAATGAACTTCACTGTTACGAAGGATAAATTGTCAGCAGTCCAAGTTCTACATGCTCAAACTGTTGAGACCATCTAATCATCAAAGTTTTCAAAATTATTTGAATTCATGAAATGGTTCATTGTTTAATTTTCCATGATCAACATGTATTCAATGTGTATGGAGGAAGATTTTCAGCATTAAAATCGTATCTAGTATAAAAGATAGCCCCCGGTCCCTTATTGTTGTTGTTTTAGTATTATCATTGGTAATATAATCATTAATTAATCGAATGGTCCAATGCACTAATTATTTAAGGCTTGTTATTAAGAAGTTATACTTACTGAGCAGTCTAGTTCTCAGTCCATAGCGCAGGCTTGTAGGGTTTATTAGGGCCAGTGAAAGTATCTCTGTAATTCCTTCCATTGCAAGCATTGATCTTTAATTAAAACAGAGAAAAAGAGAGAAAAACATCTTTAATCCTTCATTACCTCTGATCTGAACTGCCCATTTCATGCTGGATAGATGGATGGAATATGTAAGCATACAAACCACTGGATCAGGAGCATCCTTTTGCTTGCACATAACCCATGGCACAACTGTCCCTATCGCCACCCACTGAACATAGGATGCTCCCTTATCTTTAAAGGCAATTTGGATTGTGTTGTATTCATTTTCTATCTGAACTCGATAGAGAGTAAAATCCAATTAACAAGATTAAACAAGGCCTACTAAAATTGGATTTGGAGAATTGTTTATCTTATAAAAAGAAACAAACCTGCGACAGGATGATAGGACCACCCTGAGATCTGTACAACTTCTCTTCCTTCATCATTTTCACAATCATCTTTGTGAATTTCTTCATTTCATGTTGCAGATCAAAAAATTCAGTGAAATGTGAGATTATTGGTGCATATAAGCTAATACATTAGCATTTTCTTACTGTAAATCCAAAAATTTAGTGAAATTCGGGGATCCTTTGGTAGGTTTCTTCCATTCCTCCTCTAATCATCCCATTGAAGGCAGTATCTACTATTGTGTATACATGTGGACTATCCATAAGTTTCTGTCTATAGGCTGTAACAAAATCATTTCTATAAAGAGACACCTCTTTAAAGGGATTGATTACAACCAAAACAAGCCTTGCTTTGGTCTATACAAAGATAAATGGGAAAGGAAGTCAATACAGGCACTGGAGGTGGAACCAACATCACACTAAGCAGAAAAAAAAAAATCAAGAATGATGCTCACATAAATCTTTTCATGACAATATCTATACTGAAGGTTGTAGAGAACCGAGGGCTAATTAAGGTAACTAAACTTAATAAGATCATTGACACCCTCAAGGATATCTGGATTTGCAGGTAATAGCTTTTCACTGGATACTGTCACCTCCTTGTAAAAATAGGTTATAGTTAATCCAGCCAGCTTAAGGCACTCGATAGTTGTTGCTTAAAAGAAACCCACAAGTGATTTACTCACTTCCCCATATGAAAGTGAAATAACAATATCCACCCCTGAAATTGATTGTACCCTTCCCATCTTCCATTGCCCATTTGGAAGCCGACGCTCAACACAATTTCTAGAAGAAAGAAAAATGTTAAGACTTGAGATCATGCTATAAGGCAACTGCAAGACAGGGAAATAATTTTTTGAAAGATAAGACATAGGGAGAAATTGTCAACTTTAGAGCACCAGTCATTGCACCCAACTACATCTAGTAGCATAGAATAACAATAGTTACTATTTATAATCACCTCCTCATGCTAACCAACATAACTAAGCTTAAGCAATTATTAAATAGATCAAAAGAAATAAATAATGTTAGGGACAACAACGAGATCTATAGTGCTAGAGATCAAAGGATGTCAGCAAGTGCTTATTCATTCCTAAAAGAACGTTAGCCTCAAGATAATCGATGCAGCAAAAAGGATAATGCAGCTTATTCCACCACGACAGCATATCCATGCATTTTATCAAATACCCAAAAGTCGAAATTAGCAATGCAACTCTGAAAACAGGAGCTCATAAGAAAAGGTAAAACATACGCAACCTGTGATCATTTTAAGACATGAAACTGAAGCATATCCAAATCTCAGGTAGACCACAACATAGGAAATAGTAGTGATTGACAATTAAAAACTTCTTGTGGGCCACAAAAGTTTCAGATCAAGTTGAAATTTATCCCAGTCTTTTTTCTTCTTCTTTTTTTTTTAAAATCTTATTAACCATTTGGATGTAAAATAAACGTTTACACTGATCCCTCAAAGTTTTTAATGGTAGGAATTCAATCACAACTGTTTCATATGGAGCGGTCCACCTGATATTTGGATCTGCTTCAATTTTGGGGCCACCTGATAAACAACATGGATGTACACCATATAGAACAAAGTGGGCTAGCAGATAAACAACATGACATTCGAGCAATGCCTCAGGTGGATTCCATAGTCCACACTGCACATCACGTGGCCTGAAAAATCAGGCCATTCCACTTGCCAGGGAGGTCACATGTCGAGGTTGAATGTGGACCATCAACAATCCTCTTCTCAAACCATCATCAGACATCTTATCATCCACACAAACTTAAAAGAGGGATTTGGAAATTTTTGACTCACCTTAGTATGAAATATGCTGATCTCTAATCGCTGAGAATGTGCATTTGAAAGAAGGGCACTCGAAAGATTCACAACTTCTGGATATAAGCTTCTAGATGAACGGTCTGAATCATCCCACCACCGAAAGGCAAAAGGATGCTTGGAAGATGAAGAGAGTGCTCAAAAGTGGGAATGGAGAGGAAGAAAAGGTGGTCAAAAGAGGGATTTGGAAATTCCTCTTCCGAAATGGGATATGTAACACCCCGGATTTTGGCCAATTTGGGATTTGACGTCTTTAGGTAGTGGGTCAATTAAAACACCTGAAAAATCGTTCAGAACCCAATTCCATAGCGTAAGTTAGCTAGCGCAACGTTAGAGTAGCTGGGAAACAGTCCCTGATCACTTTAAATACGTTCTGCAAGACCCAAATCAAGTAGAACGTATGACTCTATAATACTCTATAACCTCGGATCAAACTCTAAGCAGGTTTGTTCTCTGGACCACCTTGAAATTTTGTATTGGACCTAGATCGCGCGTCGAAAGTCCGATGCCTCCTATCTTAGACCGTTAGAACCACCTAGCTAGACTTGACACTCATTTCGAAAATCAAGTCAAATTGATAATCACAGGCCATTTCATTGAGCCCAAATTGAAGAGAGTGCGAATAGGGACAGAATTGGAATTTCAAATTCAAATCTGGCACACGACTTGACGCGTCAGTATTGAGCATTCTGACCATCAGAATTCAGCCAAATTACACCCTTGGATCAGGAGAAATTTCTATTTTATATCATGAGACTTTCAGCCCTGATCTACGTGCGGTGACCGCTGAACTGAAACTGGACCGCCACGCGGGATCTGCGAACCCTGCCAGACTGAAAAATTGATGTGTGCTAGATCCAGTATGCATGAGCTTAAGTCCGATCGCGTTCGGCCAGGGGACCACCAGAAATGTCTTTTTGGACTGAAACAGCCCCGATTTGGTTACCCCTGAAGTGAAACTTGTTCCCGAGCCTATTTCGGGCAAGTTTGGGCTTATAAAAAGGGATGAAACCCTCACTCCTCTCTCCCATCCGAATTTGCAAAAGAGTCCTAGATTGGGAGAGAGAAAAGGTGAGAGTTTGTGAGAGAAGGTGGGAGAGAATTCCCTGCTGCTTGTGCCACGTGCTGCAAGTGGTTAAGCCACGTGCTCTAATCACCTGGCCGATGATTCCTCCGCTTTTTCAGGTATGAAATAACCCTAAAAAGTTGATGATTTGAGGTTTACTAGGATTCATAGCTTGTTAGCTGACGTAACTCGTGAATTAGGTTCTCTTATCGGTGTAGACGAAGCGTATACGCTCCGTTCGAATTTACACATCCATAAGAGACAAGGTGCGGATTTTAGACGCTTTGATTGACTGTTTCCAAAGCTTTCAATGTCATTTAATAGTAGATTATCGACAGCATTGCCGTTTGACATGTACAACATGCTGTCCGTTTCCTGTTTCGTAAATCGGCGAAGAATATGAGATTTAGGGCATTTTAGTCATTTGTAGGAAGTACTGTTTTCATGCATATTTTGCTGATGTGATTGACATGGTTTGTTGTCGCATTAGAAAGTTAGGAATACGTGCATAATTAGTTTGGCGAAGAGATTCGCCAAATTGCGCACTTCGGGTCGACATACTATATGTAGACTTAAGTGTGTAGTGTATGTGTTTGTATAAATGCTTGTATTAGTATGTATTGAATTAAACGATGTTATGAATTAGTTTGAGATGGATTTCTCAATTTATATGTTGACATAAATGATTTCCTACATGTTGACTATGTACATGATTCCATTCTATGCATGAAATGTATGTGCTTGAAGATTTGCTTAAGTTGAATGTTATAACATGTGTTAACATGCTCACATGATTGTATTTTATTTCCAATACTTTCACATGCTTTGCCGAAGCGATTCCACATGTTTGGGACTATGCTTAGTCCAGGCAGTCGGTAACCGAGCGAATTCGTGGTTAGCTTATCTTCGCCACAAACGACGCGTCGATGAACGCGAGTCGCGTTTGGAGTTGGCGGCAGTGGTTAGGCCACTCGAAGTATTTTACGCACTTCATGTCGTTCGACTTGAGATGCGATCGCGCTAGTCGGGCCGTCAAGTAACCCGACTGGCCGATGTATGTTCACCCTATATGAGTCATAACTGCTTGAACCTAGGGTACTGAACTTACCATTGTAAACCCTGTTAACCATGGTACTTTGATCCACGAAGACTCATGAGCCGGGCATGGTGGTATGAGACACCGTGGTCGAGCTGTCGGCCTACGCTGGGGCCACAAACCTCCCCGTAGTGACCAGTGAGCACTTAGTCTCGTGAGCAGATTATGGTGGTATGGGACACTATATTCTAGCTTTCGGCCTACACTGATCAGGCGACGAGTCCTTTGTAGTGACCGCGAGCGTATTCTGAGTCTATGGGAGGCGACGACCCTTCAGTAGCAGTAGAGTACAGTAGGCCTGTATTGATAAGGTGATGGGGGAGCGGAGCAACGAGTGCGTGCAACAGCCCTGACAGCCCTTGTAGCGACCTACAAAATATACCTCGTATGAGATTACTAGGAGTGACGACACTAGACAAGATCTGTGTTGGGATTGATATAAGGGAAGTACCTTAGTTTTCCAATCTTGCTGTTTGAATGGACTAATAACAACTCAGAAATCATATCACCATTACATTGCATGTGCCTGGAAGATGTGGAGCACTTTAGGGAGTGTGGCATGCCGCGGTCGTAAGATGGTGCCTTATGAGGGAGATCGTCGGTGAGGGCATGCATCACGTCATGTCATATTGCATTAACAACAGTATTAGGATTGTTTGATTTACTGCTTTACTATTATCGCATGATTGATTTGAGAACATGTTAATCCTTGCTCTATTATTCCACTGAGTTAGCTACTCACTCCCACGTTACGGGACGGTGTTCCTGGACACCCACCAGACCTTTTTGTGATTGCAGATGATGGCGCGGCCTGCGAGGCGGAGCTGGACTTGATGATGATGAGGAGGATCCCTCCTTTATGCGTGTTCTGATTGACGGGATTACAGGGAGGTTGATTAGATACCTTGACACTTGTTATTTTATATTTTTAGAGCACTCATGTATATTCTTTTGTTTACTTTTGAAGTATGCATGTATGTATATAACCTGGTAACATGTTCACACTCTAGAGACATACAACAGTTTATATATGTTATACATACTATCACAGTCTTCCGCTTGTAAATTTAACTGTGTCTGGAGTATGATATGTTGTTCTGGATTAATCTCACTCATGTTTAATACATTATCACAGACAACATTCAATCATACATATCTATGTTGCATAAATAACATTTTGGAACTCGGGAGTTGGGTTTTTGCTCGACCCCCAATTTTCGGGATGTTACAGGATAAGAGTTAAAATTCAAAAAATGTTGATTTTTCATAATTTATAAAATACACTCTATTCACAGCCATACAATTAAGGGTCCATTTATTGGATGTTTAAGATACTATTACATAAACAATACCCATTATTTGGATGGTCCTGATAGCCATATATCAAACCCATGTTTTATATGAACGACTCAGCACTAATTTACATAAATTATAAAACTCACACCCATTCACCGTACAAATGACAACGGTGGCTTGTGCTTTCAGCTCGAAATAAATCTCGGATGAACAACACCACAAGAAAATAGTAGCGATTGAACATCCACCCTTAAAAATCAACCTTTTGGCTACAGATTATGGTACTTCGGCCATGGATTTTAGCCGTCGGTATTTTAGATGACTAAAAGCCGTAGCCGAAACAGCCACATGTTTGTCGGCTTTACCCCATTTTTTGGTAGTGTGGTTGTCATGAATTCTTCACATTATCCTCAAGATAAATGTGACACTACAAGAAAGAGGGTTTTTAGGGACGGAACTTTTAGCGATGAAAAAGATGAAAATTTAAATTCGTAGCTAAAAAATGTGGATGAGACTTTTAGCAACGAAAAGTTTTGTCGCTAAAGGTTGTAATCAATTTTTGAAAAAAATTGAAAGGTTTAATTTTAGCTATGAAACTTTTCGTTGCTAAAAAACGTGGATGAGACTTTTAGCGACGAAACGCTTCATCGCTACAGGCTGTAAAGAATTTTTGTAAAAAATCGAAAGGTTTACTTTTAGCTACGAATAAATTCATAGCTAAAAAACGTGGATAAGACTTTTAACGATGAAAAGTTTTGTCGCTAAAGGCTGTAATCAATTTTTGAAAAAAAAAATTGAAAGGTTTACTTTTTAGCTACGAAAATTTTCGTAGCTAAAAAACGTGGATGAGACTTTTAGCGACGAAAAGTTTTGTCGCTAAATGTTGTAAACAATTTTTGTATAAAAATCGAAAGGTTTATTTTTAGCTACGACAATTTTTGTAGCTGAAAATTGTGGAGTAGACTTTTAGCGATGAAAATTTTCGTCGCTCAAGGTTGCAAACAATTTTTCACAACAATCGAAAGGTTTATTTTTATCTAGGAAAATTTTCATAGCTAAAAAACGGGAATGAGACTTTTAGTGACGAAAAGTTTGGTCGCTAAAGGCAGTAAACAAAAAGGTTTATTTTTAGCTATGAAAATTTTCGTAGTTAATAACGTGGATGAGACTTTTAGCTACAAAAATTTTCATTGCTAAAGGCTGTAAACAATTTTTGAAAAAATCGAAAGGTTTGCTTTTAGCTACGAAAATTTTCATAGCTAAAAAACGTGGAAGAGACTTTTAGCTACGAAACGTTTCGTCGCTAAAGGCTGTAAACAGTTTTTAAAAAAAATTGAATGGTTTGCTTTTAGCTACGAAAATTTTCATAGCTAAAAAATGTGGATTAGACTTTTACACTACCAAAAAAACGAGCAAAGGGATAAAATCCGTAGCCATAGACCTCTTGCTACGATTTTAGTCTGTAGCTAGTCCGTGGCATGACCGTAGTCATAGGTGCCATAACAATAGGTCTGGAACCTATAACTACGGATTTAATCCGCAACTATAGGTTACAACAGCTACAAATATAATCCGTAGTAATAATATCTGTAGCGATAAGTATAAACAGGTACATATATTATTTATAGCTAAAAGTCCATAGCAATATGCCAAATTTAATAATGGCTACAACTGTCAGATTATCGGCTATAGTCAATATCCGTAGCTATTTTGTACATTAAAAAAGATATAAAAGGCTACGGATTTAATCCGTAGCCATAAACCTATAGCTACGGTCAATATCCGTGTTATAATCATTCACTCATTCAATTACCACTTGCATAATCATTCATTCTTTCAATTACCATCTACATAATTATTCATTCATTCAATTACAATCATTCATTCATTCATTCATTCAATTAATTACAATTATAATTACAATAATGCTGAAAATACAAATCTTGATGAGTTTGTGTGCACTCGCATATGGCTAAGTGCATCCTTCATCCACCATGGATAGAAAATGAATGTGAGTATCAGTAGTCCACCTGCACATCTAACAGCTATACCAATAACTTCTCCTGTGCGTCTTCTATAATTATTTGAGGGCGAACCACCACTAGAGGACTCTGCAACATAAAAACAAAAGAATCAGTCAATTGAAGAAGGATGAAAACTAAATGCAAGGAAAACATAAAAATAGGATAGTTGAGAACCTAGAGAAACATGTATGGCTGACACTAGTGGCTCGAAAGTTGCTTGAAATGGAATGGACAGCTGGTTCTACACCTAGGCCTTACGTTATCACTATTCTACCCAATGTATTCTTACTTCCAAAACTTCAACCTAGTGTTAATTAATTTTATTTTTTATCTTTCCATTTTCATTATTATTTTGTGAAATATTTTCCAACAGCCACACAATCCACATCCTAACACCACCAAGTTACTTGTTTTCATGGACACCATACAAACCACATCCCTTAAATTGTGAACCTTATGTGGATACAACACAGGTTTGTACCAATCTAGTTTCCTAGAGTCTTTCCTAATAAAAAAAAGTACCTCGACTTTCTAATTCCCTCTTTGTACCTCTTCCATGGTCCTCACGGCATGGTTTTACCAGCTTAAGAATGAACATTCTACTTTGAAGATAACAAAGTCTATTGATACACAATGATTGTCAAATCTAGGGTGAGGGATGGGAATCATCAGACCAATTGCCATGGTCGATGTCGACCTCTCTTCACTAGGGATGCTTGTCTCTATTGTACCTTCTAATCCTACTTTATTAACTAAGTTTCATAAAGCAGTTGAGCCATTGGAGGAAGATGGAGACAGGTCCTAATCCTAAAGAAATTGATGTTTGTATCAACTAGAATATGAAGCATTTCAACATCCAAATCTAAAGAGTGATCATTTCTTCATTTTCTACATGTTATAAAGAAAATTCATCAAGAACAGTTTTAAATGTTGCATTGCTCTTAATTTAATGTTCTCTATGTTCATTTCCTTTGACATGTGTGATGCCCACTTCTTCCAAAACTATCAAGATGGTTCAAAGTGGGCCAAAGGTGCATATACGGTCAGATTAGCATCATCTATCATAAGATTTGGTTCCAAGTTACAACCAAGTCATGCTATTAATCATCCAATTGCATGCCAAAAGTCTAATAAAATCCTTACAATGTGGGGACCACCTAAAATGACGCCTAGCATGGAATGCCGAATGCTTGGATGAAACAAAAATAAAAACAAAAAATAAATAAAATGAGAAACCGACCTAAATTGGTCGTTGGGATAACTGTTTGTAGCTTTGGCATTCCTCTTCACTTGATATCTTCATATCCCTACAAATGAGAGGTAGATTTTAGAAGAGATTAGATATATGTAAAGAGAGGTTCTTCCTTTCATGTAGCATGTAGATATATTCCAACATATTTATACATGGGCATGAAATTGTGTCCACTACCAAAAGTCCATAGGCAAAGGAGTCAGTGAAGCTTATTTTGCACTCATCTTTCTAGAAGAGAACCCAAGTTGAAGCCAACAACTTGCAATGATGATTTTATCATGAAAGATATTTATCCATCTCCAGCAAAATGTATTCAAAATAATCCAATTGGAATGAAGGATGAAAATGTTTATTTTTTGGTTTTTTTTTTTTTTTTTATTTATTTATTTATTTATTTATTTACACAAACTCACACTCACACCCACACCACATGGAAAATCAATCTCATGACCTCTGAGTTAAAAATCTTAAAATAATAAATAAATAAATAAACAACTATATTGTAGTGCATACATTTAACAAATTGAATGTTATATTCATACTATGACATGCTTGTGAACACAACACACAATCATGTGATGGATTGGGGCCCATTTCTGGGGCATGACTGTTAAAAATAGGGGCTGACCTCTCCTAATTCTAGTTCACAATAATTACAATAAGAAAGAGGAAATGAAAAACTGGCATTTACCTTATCATCTTTTAAGTGCGAATCAAGCCAATTCCCTTTTGAAGCTTTAGACTGTGACAATGACTCGGTTGGGCTTAACAACCACCTTGCATTGCTCAGGCACAATCTCCTTGTTTAACTTTAGTATGGCACAATGGTAATTCTTCTCTTGAACGCCATGGAATTTAATATCATCAGACATTGGCTTGAAAATAGTTTCCACCTTCTCTTGCTCCACACCATCTAAGGAAACATAAATCTTAAAGGAAAAAAAATAACGAAAAACAAAAATCAACTTCTACATTTAATTTCTACCAACCACAAACACTAAAGACACATCAGAAAAAGTAAGATTTTAGAGACATATAGCATGTGAATTTCAAAAACTAACATTTTCAAGGTTGCATCCAAGTCTGGATCCTCTTTATAATTGAAAGCTTCATCAAAGCCTAGCTCATTTTTTAGAAGATCAACTTGAAATATATCATTGAAATTTTATCTATGTCAGAAAGGGAATATGCCTCGATGCAAATAAGGTTGTAATTCCAACAAAAGATGTGCCTTTGTTTCGTTCCAGCACTTCCAACAACATTACAACCAACTCAACTGAATTTTTTTCTTGGTTTAAAGAAAAATGGGACTGTCCCCTCTTTATTCCAACAAAGTGCAGATTCCTTAGGGTTGCTAATGTACATTATTTTGCATGTTATTTAGGAAAATGTGACATGTAAAAGCATTTTATTGTTCAAAGTGCAGTCATGGATATGTGGCCTCTGTATTGTTGACTGATTAAAATGTCACTCCGATTTTTATTGCTTTTCATGTTTCTTTGAGTGCACACGAGTTATCCCATATAGGTGCAAACTGTTAAAACCATGCATCATGTGTGACTTCATTCTACCTAGTGCTACTTTAAATAACTTTTGTAGGGATTGACTCATATAAGTTATTAGAACAAGTGTGTACTACCTAAAGTATTTCTAGGTCTATCATGGTAGCCAGCTGGACTCAACATACGAGTATAAGAAAATGGGCTTTTTGTGAACCAAAGTTCATGGGTGAATATAGGTTATATGTTTAGGTTAAGGTTTAGGGATTCGGGTTCGAGTTCAGGTTTGGGTTTGGGTTTAGGTTATAGGTTTTGGTTTAGGTTATAGGTTTAGGTTTAGGTTATGGGTTTTGGGATTTAAGAATAGGTTTAGGTTATAAGTATAGGTTTAGATTGGGTTATAGTTTAAGGTTTAGGTTTAGGTTATAGGTTTTGGGAATTGAGAATAGGTTTAGGTTTAAGTTTAGGTTATAGGTTTAGGTTATAGGTTTTGCGATTTGAGAATAGGTTTAGGTTATAAGTTTAGGTTTAGGTTTATTTTATAGGTTTAGGTTATGAGTTTTGGGATTTGAGAAAGGTTTAGGTTGGGTTATAGGTTAAGGTTTAGGTTTAGGTTATAGGTTTTGGGATTTGAGAATAGGTTTAGGTTATAAGTTTAGGGTTTAGGTTTAGGTTATAGGTTTTGGGATTTGAGAATAGGTTTAGGTTTAGGTTATAGGTTTAGTTTAAGGTTTAGGTTAAGGTTATAGGGTTTAAGTTAGAGTTTAGGTTATAGGTTTAGGTTTAGGCTTAGGTTATAGGTTATAGCTTATATGTTTAGGTTAAGGTTTAGGGATTCGGGTTTGGGTTCGGGTTATAGGTTATAGGTTTTGGTTTAGGTTATAGGTTATAAGTTATAGGTTTAGGTTATGGGTTTTAGGATTTGAGAATAGGTTTAGGTTGAAAGTATAGGTTTAGGTTGGGTTATAGGTTTAGGTTTAGGTTATAGGTTATAAGTATAGGTTTATGTTTAGGTTAAGGTCTAAGTTTACGTTATAGGTATAGATTTTGGGATTTGAGAATAGGTTTCGGTTAAGGTTATAAGTATAGGTTATAGGTTAAGGTTTAGGGTTAGGAAATCTGGTTCGGGATCGGGATCGGGTTTAGGTTTGGGTTATAGGTTTAGGTTGGGGTTATAGGTTAAGGTTTAGGTTAGGTTTTAGGTTATAGGTTAAGGTTTAGGTTAGGTTTTAGGCTATAGGTTAAGGTTTGGGTTATAGGTTAAGGTTTAGGTTATAGGTTATAGGTTATAAGTATAGGTTTAGATTTAGGTTAAGGTCTAGGAATAGGTTATAGGGTTCAGGTTTGGGATCGGGTTTAGGTTTGGGTTTAGGTTATAGGTCATAGGTTATAGGTTTAGGTTTGGGTTATAGGTTAAGGTTTAGGTTAGGTTTTAGGTTATAGGTTAAGGTTTGGGTTATAGGTTAAGGTTTAGGTTGTAGGTTATAGGTATAGGTTTAGATTTAGGTTAAGGTCTAGGAATTGGTTATAGGGTTCAGGTTCGGGATCAGTTTAAGGTTTGGGTTTAGGTTTTAGGTTATAGGTTATAGGTTATATGTTTAGGTTTGGGTTATAGGTTAAGGTTTAGGTTAGGTTTTAGGTTTTAGGTTATATGTTAAGGTTTGGGTTATAGGTTAAGGTTTAGGTTATAGGTTGTAAGTTATAAGTATAGGTTTAGGTTTAGGTTAAGGTCTAGGTATAGGTTATAGGGTTCGGATTTGGGATTGGGTTTAGGTTTGGGTTTAGGTTATAGTTTATAGGTTATAGGTTTAGGTTTGGGTTATAGGTTAAGGTTTAGGTTAGTTTTTAGGTTAAGGTTATTAGTATAGGTTATAGGTTATAAGTACAGGTTTATATTTAGGTTCATGTCTACGTTTAGGTTATAGGTATAGGTTTTGGGATTTGAGAATAAGTTTAGGTTAAGGTTATAAGTATTGGTTATAGATTAAGGTTTAGGTTTAGAAAATCTGGTTCGGGTTCGACATTAGGTTTAGGTTTTAGGTTATAGGTTATAGGTTTAGGTTATAGGTTATAGGTTATAGGTTATAGGTTTAGTTTATAGGTTAAGGTTTGGGTTATAGGTTATAGGTTATAGCTTTAGGGACTTGAGAATAGGTTTAGGTTATAGGTTTAGGGTGTGGTTTAGGTTAAGGGTGTAGTACCTGCAAATACAGATATAAACACGGCCTATCCAAATGGCCAGGTCCCTCCAATGCTGTCCATAGGAAATGGACAGCTTTCTCATGGTCATAACAGCGGTTCCCACCTTTCAGGGACCCCCACTCATTCGGATAGCTTCGTCGCACATTCGGGTCTTCTGCATTAATTTCGAGCAAATATATAAATACGGCCTGTCCAAATGGCCAGACCTCTCCAATGCTATCCATAGGAAATAGACAGCTTCTTCATGGTCATAACAGTAGTTTCCACCTTCCAGGGACCCCCGCTCGTCCAGATAGCTCCGACACACATCCGGATCTGCTACATTAATTTTGAGCAAATACATAAACACAGCCTGTCCAAATGGCCAGGCCACTCCAATGCTGTCTATAGGAAATGGACAGCTTCATCATGGTCATAACAACAGTTTTCACCTTCTACGGATCTCCGCTCATCCGGATATCTTCGACGCACATCCGGGTCTACTCCATTAATTTTGAGCAAATACATAAACATGGCCTGTCCAAATAGCCAGGACACTCCAATGCTATCCATAGGAAATGGATAGCTTCATCATGGTCATAATAGCGGTTTCCACCTTCCAGAGACCCCCGCTTAACATCCAAATTTCTTCGATCCACATCCAGGTCTGCTCCATCAATTTTTACAGAATTATGCATGTCGTACTCATGAGCATGCCTAATATTGCCAATGCATGGATTCAACACAAATACCTTTTTATGATTCAAAGAAGGGAACTTGAGGGTTTTCCTTACCTTCCATTGTTTTCTTCCAAGGTGCAGATGACCCCTGAAACACACATACATCCTGGGAATCGCTTCTCAAAACTGCAGACTATTTTGTTTTGAAACTCCCTATTCATTTCTGCTGGATCTCGATTAACCAAGGGGTCCATTTTCAACCTGCACCTTACTGAAAATTAAAGTTAATTAGCCTCATGCACCATTTTCGAACTCTCCCCCAACACATAAGCAGAAGTAACTATACAACCAACAGAAAGATTGCAGATGAAAAACTACATTGCATTGTAACAGGGTAAATTAAAAAGAGAAGATACCTGACAGGAGTGTGTAATGACAGATTCAGGTTTCCCTTTGGCCAGAGAAGATCCATTACAATACATACTGAGTACACACTTCAGCCTAGATTCAAGACAAGTGAGATAGTCGTTACTTGCAAGAAGCAACTGAAATAAGAAAATTCATACCTCGGTGAATTCTAGGGATATTGATAATTTTGGATACTGCTTGCTTAAGGCTAAGTAGTCCCTTTCAACACCCACCAGATAGGATGAGTAAACCTGAAAATAGAGAATAGTTCAATTATCCCACCCAATAAACTCTAAAGACACCACGATTCCCATATAGTGCAAAAGAAAGAAGTAAAAGAAGTAGATTGTTTGAATCAGCTTTAGATGGAAAAAGGCCAAAAAAAAAAGAAGAAATATTATAGTTGTTTCCTGACTCTCAGTTGTTGTTTCGTGTTCAATGGTTGTTTCTCTCCTAAAATAATCTCCTCGCATGTAGTAAGACATACAACATCCAGACATTTCATCAAAATTATAAAATTCACATAATTGAAGGCATATTGCCAAAAAAAATGCTAGCAGGATGTGAGATTAATGATAAGATACTATTGTTTTTTTTTTATTTTTAATCTTTATGCTTAATATTGATGTGCAAATGAAAATAAGCTAACAGAAATCCATCCATAAGTTAGCAACTTCTAATATAAATAAATTTCATTTGTTTCTTTTAACAGAAAAATTGAGGAATTTCTAATGCTTATAGAAATCTTGGAAAATGCAGATTCCAAGGGTTGGAAAGGAACAAAAGATTTGGAGACCAGAATAAGGAAAGACAATTGATCCAGAATAAGTAAGGAAAGACAATTGATCCAGAATAAGGCAACTTAAGTAAGGAAAGACAATTGATCCAGAATAAGGCAACTTAAGTAAGGAAAGACAATTGATCCAGAATAAGGCAACTTAAGTAAGGAAAGACAATTGATCCAGAATAAGGCAACTTAAGCATTCATGAAATATGACAATCGGAGTATTTAATCACAAAAGTAGCAAGTAATGGTGAAATTTTAGCAATTAAACTGAAATTCCAGCAAGTTTATACAATTTCTATGATCAATATTCTAGCAAATATTTGTGTTTATTTTTCAGTAGTTTTGTTTCTTTGGCCTTTGGCCTTAACAAGATCATCATCTTTCTAAATAATATTAAAAAAAACAAGCAATCTGATCACAATTCCTAGCATTCAAGTGTAAATTCTAGCATGTGTAAACTTTCTTCTAGTTATTGCCAATCAGTGTCTAGCAATAAGAAATTCCATGCAATCAATGAACTACATATTAGTCCTTCCCCAGCTCAACCTATTTACATAGTCAAAAAAGGAAGAAAAGTGTCTCCAATTATGAAAGGAAAAAAAAAATACATAACACTTCAAATCAAAATCACCTACATATCAAACCAATAATGCAGACGTTAGTCGGTCCATAAAACCCTCAAAATTGATAGGCAACTGCCATATTTTTTCCATGCAGAGAAAATTTAAAATAAAACCAACATTAAGGGATCATTTGGTTGTACACAAAATATCATGAAAGTACATGATCAATCAGTCTATTTTGAAGAGGAGTGTTGCCAAAATCGAAGGGAATGCCTGCCATTAGGCAAAATTGAAGAGGACCATTATAAAAATTAATTAAATTTGCTACATAAATTTCCATAACAATTGCACAAATTTCCATCTTTAAGAATTTTGAAAAGACATGGTGTTTGCCTAACAATTGCCACTACATGAAAGACATTGACAGTATGGAGGCCAAATTCAAAAGGCAATAAGGCCCTTCTATTATGGAGGTTGTCTTTAAAGATGGCTTAGGCTAAATACAAGTATGTTTCTTGGACCTATCTTGAGATAAGCATAATTCAAAAACTTGATAACTTGACTTGAAAGCCTAGTTTATCCATGCATTGGCCTCACCTGATGCACAACTTATACATCCACTTGGTATCCTTGCATAAAATGACATATTAGGAAGACATTATATGATCTGGTTACCCAAGGATATGCATACCATCCTCAGGTCCTTCATACAAATGCAGCCTTGTTTTGGTAATCTAAATAGTAAAGCCATACTCCATTCCTAAGCAACCAAATAGTAAGGCATTCCTTAGGCAAGATAGTAGCTACAATACAAATCTTTTGAAAAAAAAAAATCCATAGAACCTATGCAATGAGAAAATATAGAAGATGATTAGTTATCTAGGAATGGGAAAAAATATAACTAGATGTAGAATGCTAATAAAATTGAATTGTGCTAGAACATAGATCTTCGATATATTCTTGCTAACAGGAATATCAATCAGCCTATAGTTGGCTCCTAAAGGAACAACAAGCTTGGCTCTCTTTTTGTTAAGAGGGTACAAGTGGGAACTAGAACCACTTTTCTCAAAAGATGAAAATATTGTCATTGGACCTTAACCTCTTCTCTTACTAAAACTTTTATCCAATGGAGCACATCGAAGGATGACAGATCATTCTTACCAGCGAAACAAATTTTCAGAAGCTTAATAGAATTCCTTTTAAAAAAAATAATTTATTTTCTTCTTCTTCATTTCTTGCCATACAACAGCTGACTGTACACTAATGTACCATACAACACTCTCTGTCTACTCAAAATACCCTCACCTAAACAATCAGTACCATGTAACAGGTAACCCATAGTTTAGGTCACATGGCACAAAAATCAGACAAAAAAGTTAACACATGGGCCGCATATATGGATTCAATTGACAATACAACAAGTTTAGGCCATTTAACATTTAATCGAGCATGTAAGGTGTCAAAGCATAACATAAGAAATTTTTAAAAAAAAGATCAATGAAAACTTCACAGATTCTAGACGAAATCATGGAAAAAAAATGATTTCCACAAATCCAAACCTACATCTTCCAATCTAGCAAAAGATTTAAATAATTGCTAAAGGAATAAAACTTACCTCATCAAAAATTTCATGATCCAGCAAATATTGTGAACGTCCAACCCCGAACCTGCATTTCTCAAATGATTACTCGATCAACTCACCATTAAATAACCATAAACAGAAGGCATTGTAGTTGTTAACTCTCACCGTTCTTCTTCTCCTTCGCCTTCTCCTTCTTCCTCTTCTTCTTGCAATGAAAGGGGGTTTTGAAAACCCTAGCGAGAGAGACAAAGAGGTTGGGAAACAGAGAGGGAAATGGGACTGAGAGATAAGACAGGGTGAGGTAGCACGAGAGATCGAGAGAGGGCTGAGTGCGAGAGAGAGAGAGAGAGAGAGAGAGAGAGAGAGAGAGAGAGAGAGAGAGAGAGAGAGAGAGAGATTTCCTTTTCACAAAAGGGTGCATGGGAAAGGTGCGCGGGAGAGAGGACGAGATTTTACGGTTTTTTATTTTATTTTAGTACTTGTGGAGCCCACCGTTGTGTATGTTAATTATCCACTCTGTCCATTCCTTTTAATGGCTCATTTTTAGGATTCATCTAAAAAATGAGCCAGATCTAAGATTTAGGTGGACCACACCACATATTAATGATACAAATTTAATTTTTCATTCTTTCTCATAGTGTGGTCCACTTAGACTTTTGATCTTTCTAATTATTGGGCTCATGCACTGAAATAATATTTCAAAATTAATGGATCAATCAGATAAAATAAATATATTACAATGGGCCCCTTGTAGCCCCTTAAGCATCGTCCATCTCTAATAAAGTCCAATTGGGAGGCATGCTTTAGCTACAGATTAGGTAAGTTTTAGCTACGGATTATATCTATAGGTAATTAGATACAGATTAAAGTCATAGCCATAGACCTCTATAGTCCGTAGCCTTTGGTCATTTTTTTGGTAGTGTTAGCTACGAAACGTTTCATCGTTAAAGGCTTTTTAAAAAATTTAAACTTACTTTTTTGAGAAAAATTCGATAAGTTTACTTTTAGCTGCGAAAATTTTCTTAGGTAAAAGACATTAATGAGACTTTTACCTATGAAATATTTCGTAGGTAAAAGTCTCTTTTTCTAAAAAAAAATATTCCATCTCAAATTTCCTGATATACACCTGTTAGACTATAATTCATCATATTTTACCTGATATACACCTGTTATATACTATATTTCATCATATTCATATTCACATCCATCTAAACCTAAATTACGTAAATCCATCTAGACATCAACTGCATTCATCCAAACATAAACCGCATCCATCCAAACACAAACAATCCTATGGAAAAAAATAAATGAAAAGAGAGAGAGAACAAATAAGAGGTGATTCACACAAATGAAAAGAAAAAAAACCTTAACCTAAACCTAAACCTATAACCTACACTTATAGGTTTAGGTTTTAGGTTTAGGTTTAAGTTTCAAGCTTAGGTTAAGGTTAGGTTATAGGTTATAGGTTTTGGTTTAGGTTAAGGTTTTATGTAACACCCTGAAAATCGGGGGTCATGTATAAACTCAACTCCCGAGTTCCACACCGACACTTATGCAACAAAAATGTTTATGATTCAATGTTGTCTGAGTTAAAGCATTCACATGAGTAAAAGTATACCAAAACTGCAATTCATACTCCAGATCCAGTGATAAAAGCAAGCGGAAGACTAAAGAATATATATATCACTGTATGGAAAAACAAAGTAGATCTCAACTGTCACTAAAGTATGAATACATCATTGAGTCTCATATACATGTAAATGACAAAAATAAATGTCCAAAAGAGTCCCACTATGAAGTCCCGTCAACCCAGGTCACCTAAGCAAAGCCATCATGGTACTGCATGTATGAGAACTCGTCCTGGTCCTCATCAAAGTCTGGGTCCACCTCCTAGATCTCAGCATCACCTGCATCTAAAACAGGGTCTGGTGGGTGTTGCAAACACCATCCCGTAACGTGGGAATGAGTGATCAACTCAGTGGAATCATAGAGCAAAGATTAGCATGTTCACAAATCAATCATGCGATAATAGTAAAGAAGTAAATCAAACAATCCTAATATTGTTGTTAATGCAATATGACATGACATGATGGATTCCCTCACCGACATTCTCCCTCATACGGCACCATCTTCGTCCGTGGCATGCTTGCATCCTGCTCAGTGCTCCACATCTTTCAGGCACATGCAATGTAATGGTGATATGATTGTCGAGTTGTTATTATTCCATTCAAACAGCAGGATTGGAAAACTAAGGTACTTCCCTTATTGTAACACCCTGAAAATCGGGGGTCATGTATAAACTCAACTCCCGAGTTCCAGACCGTCACTTATGTAACAAAAATGGTTATGATTCAATGTTGTCTGATTTAAAGCATTCACATGAGTAAAAGTATACCAAAACTGCAATTCATACTTCAGATCCAGTGATAAAAGCAAGCGGAAGACTAAACAATGTATATATCACTATATGGAAAAATAAAGTAATCTCATCTATCTCCAAAGTATGACTACATCTCTGAGTCTCATGTACATATACATAACAAAAGAATAATGTTCAAAAGAAAGTCCCACTGATGTCCCCTCGATCCAGGTCGCCTACGGGAAGCCGTCATGATACTGCATATACGAGAACTCATCCTGGTCCTCGTCGATCTCTGGCTCCACCTCCTGGATCTCGTCCTCACCTGCAGCTACAACAGGGTCTGGTGGGTGTTGCAAACACCATCCCGTAACGTGGGAATGAGTGATCAACTCAGTGGAATCATAGAGCAAAGATTAGCATGTTCACAATTCAATCACGCGATAATAGTAAAGCAGTAAATCAGACAATCCTAATACTGTTGTTAATGCAAGATGACATGACGTGATGTATACCCTCACCGACGATCACCCTCATGCGGCAACATCTTACGACCGCGGCATGCCACACTCCCTAGAGTGCTCCACATCTTCCAGGCACATGCAATGCTATGGTGATATGATTTTCAAGTTGTTATTAGTCCATTCAAACAGCAGGATTGGGAAACTAAGGTACTTCCCTCGTATCAATCCCAACACAGATCCTGTCTAGGGTCGTCACTCCTAGAAATCTCATACGATGTATATTTCGTAGGTCACTGCAAGGGCTGCCAGGGCTGTTGCTCGCACTCGTTGCACCGCTCCCCCATCACCTTATCAATACAGGCCTACCGCACTCTACTGCAACGGAAGGGTCGTCGCCTCCCGTAGACTCAGAATACGCTCGCGGTCACTACAAAGGGCTCGTCGCCTGATCAGTGTAGGCCGACAGCTAGAATATAGTGTCCCATACCACCATAATCTGCTCACGAGTTTAGGTGCTCACTGGTCACTACGGGGAGGTTTGTGGCCCCAGCGTAGGCCGACAGCTCGACCACGGTGTCCCATACCACCATGCCCGGCTCATGAGTCTTCGTGGATCAAGGTACCATGGTTAACAGGGTTTACAATGGTAAGTTCAGTACCCTAGGTTCAAGCAGTTATGATACATACAAGGTGAACATATATCGGCCAGTCGGGTTACTTGACGGGCTCGACTAGCGCGATCGCATCTCAAGTCGAACGACATGAAGTGCGTAAAACACTTCGCGTAGCCTAACCACTGCCGCCAACTCTAAACACGAATCACGTTCATCGACGCGTCGTTCGTGGCTATGACCAGTCAGCCACGAATTCGCTCGGTTACCGACTGCCTAGACTAAGTCTAGTCCCACACATCTATGGAATCCTATCAGCACTATACGCAAAGGTATTGGAATTGAAATACATCATGTGAGCATGTCAACACATGTTATAACATTCAACTTAAGCAAATCTTCAAGGCATACTTTCTATGCATGTAATGCAATCATGCATAAGGTAAACATGTAGGAAATCATTTAGGTCAGCATTTTAATCATGAAATCAATCTCAAACTACTACATAACATCATTCAATTCAATACATACTAATACAAGCATTTATACAAACACATACACTACACACTTAAGTCCACATATAGTATGTCGACCCAAAATGCGAAAACTTGGCGAATCTCTTCGCCAAACTGATTATGCAAGCATTCCTAACTCCCTAATGCGGCGACAAACCATGTCAATCACGTCAGCAAAATATGCATGTAGACCGTACTTCCTACAAATGACTAAAATGCCCTAAATCTCATATTCTTCGTTAATTTACGAAACAGGAAACGGAGAGCATGTTGTACATGTCAAACGGCGATGCCGTCGATAATCTACTATTAAACAACATTGAAAGCGTTGTAAACCGTCAATCAAAGCGTCTAAAATCCTCACCTAGTCTCTTACGGTTGCGGGATTTTGAACGGAGCGTGTACGCTTCGTCTACGGCGGTAGGAGAGCCTGATTTATGGAATACGTTAGCTAACATGTTAAGCATCTAAGCAAACCCTAAATCAGCAAGTTTTTGGGGTTATTTTATACCTGAAAAATGGAGAAATCACCAGCCAGGTGATTGGAAAGAAGTGCTGAAGCAGCAACTGTCAGGGGCTCGGAAGCGGGAAAATTCTTTTCTTCTCTTTCTCTCAAACTCTCTCTCTTTTTCTCCTAGGGTTTGTGATTTTCGGATGGAAGGGAGAAATGAGGGTTTCAACCCCTTTTATAAGCTTGAAATCGCCGGAAATAGGCTCCGGGATGAAGTTTACTTGGTGCCTATCCATTTCGGGGTTGTTTCGGTTCAAAAACTGCTTTCTGGTGGTCCCCTGGTCGATTGCGATCAGACTTAAGCTCATGAGTACCAGATGTACCTCGTATTAAGTTTTCAGTCTGGCAGGGTTCGCAGATCGCACGTGGCGGACCAGTTTCAGTTCAGCGGTCACCGCACATAGATCAGGGCTGAAAGTCTCATGATAATAAATAGAAATTTTTCCTGATCCGAGGGTGTAATCTGGATGAATTCTGACGGTCAGAACGCTCAATACTGACGCGTCAAGTCGTGTGCCAGATTTGAATTTGAAATTCCAAATTCGTCCCTATTCGCGGTCGATTCAGTCCGGGTTCAACGAAATCGTCTGTGATTATCGGTTTGACTTGATTTTCGAGATGATTGTCAAGTCCAGCTGGGCGGTTCTAACGGTCTAATATAGGAGGTATCGGACCTTCGACGCGCGGTCTAAATCCAATACAAAATTTCAATATGGTCCAGAGAACAAACCTGCTTAGAGTTTGATCCGAGGTTATAGAGTATTGTAGAGTTGTTTGTTCTACTCGATTTAGGTCTTGCAGAACGTATTTAAAGTGATCAGGGACTATTTTCCAGCTACTCTAGCGTTGCGCTAGCTAACTTACGCTTAATTTCCATGGAAATTATTTCTACGCGATTTTGGGTCGAGTTGGTACTCGAACCCAAGTACGGATTTTTCACGGGCGTTACACTTATATCAATCCCAACACAGATCCTGTTTAAGGTCGTCACTCCTAGTAATCTCATACGATGTATATTTTGTAGGTCGCTGCAAGGGCTGCCAGGGCTGTTGCACGCACTCGTTGCTCCGCTCCCCCATCACCTTATCAATATAGGCCTACTGTACTCTACCGCTACTGAAGGGTCGTCGCCTCTCGTAGACTCAGAATACACTCGCGGTCACTACAAAGGACTCGTCGCCTGATCAATGTAGGCCGACAGCTAGAATATAGTGTCCCATGCCACCATAATCTGCTCACGAGACTAGGTGCTCACTGGTCACTACGGAGAGGTTTGTGGCCCCAGCTTAGGCCGACAGATTGACCACGGTGTCCCATACCACCATGCCCGGCTCATGAGTCTTTGTGGATCAAGGTACCATGGTTAACAGGGTTTACAATGGTAAGTTCAGTACCCTAGGTTCAAGCAGTTATGACTCATGCAGGGTGAACATACAACGGCCAGTCGGGTTACTTGACGGACGCAACTAACGTGATCGCATCTCAAGTCGAACGACATGAAGTGCGTAAAACACTTCGCGTGGCCTAACTACTGCCGCCAACTCCAAAACACGACTCACGTTCATCGACGCGTCGTTCGTGGCCAAGATAAGCCGACCACGAATTCGCTCGGTTACCGACTGCCTGGACTAAGTATAGTCCCAAACAATTATGGAATCACATCAGCAAATCATATGAGAGTATTGGAATTGAAATACAACCATGTGAGCATGTTAACACATGTTATAACATACAACTTAAGTAAATCTTCAAGCACATACATTTCATGCATATAATGAAATCATGCATATAGTCAACATGTAGGAAATCATTTATGTCAGCATATTAATTGAGAAATCAATCTCAAACTAATTCATAACATCATTTAATTCAATACATACTAATACAAGCATTTATACAAACACATACACTACACACTTAAGTCTACATATAGTATGTCGACCCGAAATGCGCAATTAGGCGAATCTCTTCGCCAAACTAATTATGCACGTATTCCTAACATTCTAATGCGACAACAAACCATGTCAATCACATCAGCAAAATATGAATGAAATCAGCACTTCCTACAAATGACTAAAATGCCCTAAATCTCATATTCTTCGTTGATTTACGAAACAAGAAACGGATAGCATGTTGTACATGTCAAACGGAGATGCCGTCAATAATCTACTATTAAACGACATTAAAAGCGTTGGAAACCGTCAATCAAAGCGTCTAAAATCCTCACCTTGTCTCTTATAGATGCGTGAATTCGAACGGAGCGTATACGCTTCGTCTACGGCGATAAGAGAACATAATTTACGAGTTACGTCAGCTAACATGATATGAATCCTAGTAAACCTCAAATCAGCAACTTCTAGGGTTATTTCTTACCTGAAAACGCGGAGGAATCGTCGGCTGAGTGGTGGAAGTGTGTTGCTTAGGCACTTGCAACAGGTGGTGCAAAGGCGGGAAAATTCTCCTCCAATCTCTCTCATAAACTCTCACCTTTTCTCTCTCCCAATCTAGGGTTTCTCTCAAATTCGGATGGGAGAGAGGAGTGAGGGTTTCAACCCCTTTTATAAGCTTAAAAATGCCCAAAATAGGCTCAGGTACAAAGTTTACTTAGGGCATATCTAAATCGGGACTGTTTCGGTCCAAAAGATGATTTCTGGTGGTCCCCTGGCCGAATGCGATTGGACTTAAGCTCATGCGTACAGGATCTAGCACGCATCAAGTTTTCAGTCCGACAGGGTTCGTAGATCGCGCGTGGAGGACCAGTTTCAGTTCAGCGGTCACCGCACGTAGATTAGGGCTGCAAGTCTCATGATATGAAATAGAAATTTTTCCTAATCCGAGGGTGTAATCTGGCTGAATTCTGACGGTCAGAATGCTTAATACTGACACGTCAAGTCGTGTGCCAGATTTAAATTTCAAATTCCAAATTTGTCCCTATTCGCACTCTCTTCAGTCCGGGCTCAACGAAATAACCTGTGATTATCGGTTGGACTTGATTTTCAAATGATTGTCAAGTCCAGCTGGGCGGTTCTAACGGTCTAAGATAGTAAGTATCGGACTTTCGACGCGCGGTCTAGATTCAATACAAAGTTTCAAAGTGGTCCAGAGAACAAACCTGCTTAGAGTTTGATCCGAGGTTATAGAGTATTATAGAGTCATTGGCTCTACTCGATTTGGGTCTTGTAGAACGTATTTAAAGTGATCAGGGACTATTTTCCAGCTACTCTAGCATTGCGCTAGTTAACTTAGTCATATTTTCTAAAGGAATTAATTCTACGCAATTTCGGGTCGAGTTGGTACTCGAGTCCAAGTATGGATTTTTCACGGCGTTACATTATAGGTTTAGGTTTAGGTAATAGGTTTGGGTTTAAGTTTAGGTTTAGGTTTAGGTTTAGGTTATAGGTTATAAGTTATAGCTTTAGGGAATTGAGAATAGGTTAAGGTTTAGGTTTAAGAAATCAGGTTCTGGTTCGGGTTCTGTATCGGGTTTAGGTTTCAATTTTTAAGTTTAGGTTTAGGTTTAGGTTAGGGAGTTGAGATTAGGATGAGGTGTAGGTTTAGGTTTAGGGATTTGAGAATACATTTAGGTTTTAGGTTTAGGTTTTAGGTTTAGGTTTTGGTTATAAGTGTAGGTTATAGGTTTAAGTTTAAGTTAGGTTATAGGTTAAGGTTTAGGGAATTAAGAATAGGTTAATGTTTAGGTTTAGGAAATCGGGTTCGGGTTCGGGTTTAGGTTTGGGGTTTCAAGTTTAGGTTTATGTTAAGGAGTTGAGATTAGGATTAGGTGTAGGTTTAGGTTTAGGGATTTGAGAATACATTTAGGTTTTAGGTTATAAGTGTAGGTTATAGGTTTAGGTTTAAGTTAGTTATTGGTTAAGTTTTAGGGAATTAAGAATAGGTTAAGGTTTAGATTTAGGAAATTCGGTTCGGGTTGGGGTTTAGGTTTGGAGTTTCAAGTTTAGGTTTAGGTTAAGGAGTTAAGATTAGGATTAGGTGTAGGTTTAGGTTTAGGGATTTGAGAATACATTTAGATTTTAGGTTATAAGTGTAGATTATAGGTTTAGGTTTAAGTTAGGTTATAGGTTAAAGTTCAAGGAATTGAGAATAGGTTAAGGTTTAGGTTTAGGGATGTGAGAATACATTTAGTTTTTAGGTTATAAGTGTACGATATATGTTTAGGTTTAAGTTAGGTTATAGGTTAAGGTTTAAGAAATTGAGAATAGGTTAAGGTTTAAGTTTAGGGATTTGAGAATACATTTAGGTTTTAGGTTTAGGTTTAGTTTTTAGGTTTAGGTTAAGGTTATAGGTTTAGATTTAGGTTTAAGTTTAGTTTATAGGTTATAGCTTTAGGGAATTGAGAATAGGTTTAGGTTTAGGTCTAGGAAATCGGGTTCGGGTTCAGCATATGGTTTATGTTTGGGTTTTCAAGTTTAGGTTTAGGTTTAGGTTTAGGTTAGGGAGTTGGAATTAGGATTAGGTGTAGTTTTAGGTTTAAGGATTTGAGAATAAATTTAGGTTTTAGGTATAGATTCAGGTTATAGGTTATAGGTTAAGGTTTAGGTTTTCGGTTTAGGTTAAGGTTTGGTTATAAGTTTCAGTTATATGTTATAGGTTATAGGTTATAGGTTAAGGTTTAGGTTATAGGTTTTGGTTAAGGTTTAGGTTTAGGTTTAGGTTATAGGTAATATGTTATAGGTTATAGCTTTAGGGAATTGAGAATAGGTTAAGGTTTAGTTTTAGGAAATCGGGTTCGGGTTCGGGATCAGGTTTAGGTTTAGGTTTTCAAGTTTAGGTTTAGGTTTAGATTAGGGAGTTGAGATTAGGATTAGGTGTAGGTTTAGGTTTAGGGATTTAAGAATACATTTAGGTTTTAGGTTTAGGTTTTAGTTTATAAGTTTAGGTTATAGGTTTAAGTTTAGGTTTTAGGTTTAGGTTAAGGTTTGGTTATAGGTTATAAGTGTAAGTTATAGGTTAAGGTTTATGTTATAGGTTTTAGTTAAGGTTATAGGTTATAGCTTTAGGGAATTGAGAATAGGTTAAGGTTTAGTTTTAGGAATTTTGGTTCGGGTTCAGGATTAGGTTTAGGTTTGGGTTTTCAAGTTTAGGTTTAGGTTTAGGTTAGGGAGTTGAGATTAGGATTAGGTGTAGGTTTAGGTTTAGGGATTTGAGAAAAAATTTAGGTTTTAGGTTTAGGTTTAAGTTTAGGTTTTAGTTTATAGGTTTAGGATATAGGTTTAGGTTTTGGTTTTAGATTTAGGTTAAGGTTATAAGTTTAGGTTATAGGTAATAGGTTAAGGTTTAGATTATAGGTTTTGGTTTAGGTTAGGGTTATGTTTTGGTTTAGGTTTAGGTTTAGGTTTTAGGTTTAGGTTAAGGTTATAGGTTTAGGTTAAGGTTAAGGTTTAGGTTATAAGTTTTGGTTTAGGTTAAGGTTATAGGTTTTGGTTTATCTTTAGGTTTAGATTTTAGGTTAAGGTTAAGGTTATAGGTTTAAGTTAGGTTTAAGTTTAAGTTATAGGTTATAGCTTTAGGGAATTAAGATTAGGTTAAGGTTTAGGTTTAGGAAATTGGGTTTGGGTTCGGGATCAGGTTTAGGTTTGGGTTCTGAAGTTTTGGTTTAGGTTTAGGTTAGGGAGTTGAGATTAGGATTATGTGTAAGTTTATGTTTAGGGATTTGAGTCTACATTTACGTTGTAGGTTTAGGTTTAAGTTTTAGGTTTTGGTTTATAGGTTTAGGTTAAGGTTTAGGTTTTAGGTTTAGGTTAAGATTTAGGTTTAGGTTTAGGTTATAGGTTATAGGTTATAAGTTTAGGTTTAGGTTTAGGTTTAGGTTTTGGTTTAGGTTTTATGTTATAGGTGTAGGTTTAGGTTTTAGGTTTAGGTTAAGGTAATAAGTTTAGGTTATTGGTTATAGGTTATAGGTTAAGGTTTAGGTTATAGGTTTTGGTTAAGGTTTATGCTTAGGTTTAGGTTATAGGTTATAGGTTATAGCTTTAGGGAATTGAGAATAGGTTAAGGTTTACTTTTAGGAAATCGGGTTCGAGTTCGGGATCGGGTTTAGGTTTGGGTTTTCAAGTTTAGGTTTAGGTTTAGGCTAGGGAGTTGAGATTAGGATTAGTTGTTGGTTTACGTTTAGGGATTTGAAAATACATTTGGGTTTAGGTTTTAGGTTATAGGTTTAGGTTTAGGTTATAAATTATAGCTTTAGGGAATTAAGAATAGGTTAACGTTTAGGTTTAGGAAATTGGGTTCGGGTTCAGGATCGTGTTTAGATTTGGGTTTTCAAGTATAGGTTTATGTTTAGGTTAGAGAGTTTAGATTAGGATTAGGTGTAGGTTTAGGTTAGGGATTTGAGAATAGGTTAAGGTTTAGGTTTAGGAAATCGTGTTTGGGTTTCAAGATCGGGTTTACACTTGGGTTTTAGGTTTTTGTTTAGGCTATTGGTTTAGGTTAAGGTTTAGGTTTAGGTTATAGGTTTTGGGATTTGAGAATAGGTTTAGGCTATAAGTATAGGTTTAGGTTATAAGAATAGGTTTAGGTTTAGGTTTTATGTTTAGGTTAAGGTTATAGGTTTAGGTTTAGGTTATAAGTGTAGGTTATAGGTTTAAGTTGTAGGTTAAGGTTTAGGTTTAGGTTATATAGGTTTAGGTTTAGGTTTATGTTTAAGTTTAGGTTATAGGTTTAAGTTATATATTATAGGTTCCGTTTTAAGTTATAGATTTAGGTTTAGGTTTAGGTTATAGGTTTTGGGATTTGAGAATAAGTTTAGGTTATAAGTATATGTTTAGGTTATAGGTTATAAGTTTTGGGTGTGGTTTTGGTTAAGAGTGTGGTCCCAACTAATATAGATATAAACACGACCTATCCAAATGGCCAGGCCCCTTCAATGCTATCCATAGGAAATAGGTAGCTTCATCATGGTCGTAACAGTGGTTCCCACCTTTCAAGGACCCCCACTCATCGGGATAGATCTGACGCACATCCGTGTCTGCTCCATTAATTTTGAGCCAATATATAAACACGGCCTATCCAAATGGTCAGGCCCCTCCGATGTTGTACATAAGAATTGGACAGCTTCATCATGGTTAGAAAAGCTATTCCCACCTTCTAGGGGTCCCCGCTCATCTAGATAGCTCCAACACACATCCAGGTTTGCTCCATTAATTTCGAGCAAATACATAAATACGACCTGTACAATTAGTTAGGCCACTCCAATGCTATCCATAAGAAATGGACAAATTCATCATGGTCATAACAGCAGTTCCCACCTTCAAGGGACCCCCTCTCAACATCCAGATAGTTCCAACGTACATCCTGGTCTACTTCATCAATTTTGAGCAAATACATAAACACGACCTATCTAAATGGCCAGGCCACTCCAATGCTTTCATAGGAAATAGACAGCTTCATCATGGTCATAATAGTGGTTCCCACCTTCCAGGGACCCCCACTCAACATCTGGATAGCTCCGACGCACATCCGGGTTTACTCTATCAATTTTGGTGTTTGCCTTTTTTTTTTCTTGATTTGTTGGTGTTGTGCTTCTTCCATGTCATCTAGAAGCACAATCCCAATCTTATAAATGTTATAGACGAGAAGAAATAAAGAAAATTCTGAAGGTGAAAACAAAATTTACAAACTCAAACTGATGCAAGCAAACCTCTGAACTAGAAAGCAATTTGATAACTGATAACATACAACTAGTTGTACTAAATCTATTTTTTTATGCTTCATAATTTTTATGCCATTCCATATTCAATCCTTAAATTTGAAGAATTTTTTAATTTTTATTTTTGTTATCTTGTTAGTACACCCCACTGTCAGATCACACTTCACTGTTAGCCATCCCCAATAGGGATCGTTACCAAGACCACAGTGTTGAAACGAGGTATCTTTCACTCCTTGGTTAGATGATCACTGTATTTCCTCTCTTATCTGTTCTGTTCGGAGGGTATAAATCAAAGTGCAGGGCTTATCATTTTTATTTTTATTTTTCAAAATCAGAAATTTTCCATTAGCAGATACTAACTTTGCGGATTTGGCGAGGAGGTCAGGCTGACAAAAAAAATGTTCAATGTTGATTTTTTTTTACAGATTTGAAGGGCTATAAGAAAATTGAAAGAAAGAGTAAGAATAGTTGATGAAAAAAGTACACAAAAGATAGTTCAAAGTACCTGATATTGAGCCGTTATCTCCATAAAGAACACTTTCAGCTTGATTTTCATTTGTCACCATAATTATAAGCACATCTACATCTGGAGGAATACAAACATTAGAGCTAGTTCATGTCATAGTTTGATAAATAAGGACTATTTAAATGATAAAAGAAAATTTTGAATAATAAAAGAATCTAAAAATATCCCTCACTAAATCAATGTACATGCAACATCTAAAAATTTTGTTTATTCAAGTAGGAATTAATGAATTGATCCTATGCAATGAAGCAACTTTTAGTAGTGCATTTAGGAACTTAAAAAGTTGAATATTGAATCATATAGACTTAACTATCTGATTTAGTTAGAACATAGATTATAGAAGAGTTAACAAAATAGTGCTTCTTTGAGATAGGTTGAATTCAGGTTACAATGTGAACTTGAGAGTATTAGAGCCTAAAGACAAAAACACTTGGGAGCAGGCTAATAAACTAATGTACATTCAATTGAAAAGTGGTCAAACTGGATTGAATTTTTTATCAATATGTTGTTCTTGACATCCATTCAAGAAACAAGTAAAGAAAACCCCAATATGTAATCCACTACCTCTAATCGCATTATTGTAGTAATCACTTGTTCCCTAAGAAGTCGTTTGGATGCATGGACAACTCACTTAAAACAAAGATATCCTTGTTAAAGGAGCCTGAATTGTCCTTGCATGTAGTATTCGCTTAAGCTTATACATTTGGACAAGGTAGTCCAAAAAAATGAATATGTTGCCAATGAGGGTACGCTCGAATCTAGCTAGATAAGACTAGTGTCCAAAAAATGTTCCCCAATATCCATCTATAATTGCAAGCATAGTCTATGATATGCAACCCAACACTAAATGGGTTGGATTTTTAGAGAGCATGTTCACATTTTAAAAGTGTAGTCAAAGGAATTTGGTGCACATGCCAAGGAATTTTGGGCAACTTGTGCCTCACCCTAGCCACAAATGAGGCTTTGTTCTCAGGTGAGTGCCTGGAGCAAGGTGCCTAGATGCACACAACGGTTTGGGTGCCATCAACATAATGTTGTAAGGTATTGTTAAGGACCTTAGAGAAAGTTACTTTGGGTATTTTGACACCCATTAAGGGTTGGAAGACATCTTATAAACCACTTTGAGCACATTTCCCCATTTCTTTTAGATCAAAGCTTTGATTTATGAAAAGTACCTCCTTTGTAATTCCTTAGGTTTTTCATCAACTCACGAGATCTTGATTTCTTTCTTCTATAGTGTTTTAAGCACTGCATTAGACTTCTTAAAAGCACTTTGAGTTTCCATATGTACCATATAAGAGATAGAAGAGGAATTGAGGATTTTTGGGGGAATATGAAATTTTAGGAGATGATTTAGGTATATTCAGAATTTGGATTTTAGTATTTGAAATATTTAGCAATTTTAGAAAAATGCGACTTCAGGTTGGGGAATTTGTGAAAATCAGGAAATTAGGGAAGTTGGAAATTATGATTTAAAATTGGTGAAATTTGGGATACGAGGGTTTTGAGCTAAGCAGAATTGGGAATTTTATGAAATTAGGATTCTTAGCCTTTGGAAATTGGGGTAATTAGCAATTCTAGATTATGTGGATTCATTGGAATGTTTGAGTAGTGTAAGTTTTTGGAAGTGGTTTCTAACTCTCTCTCTCTCTCTATTTAAAATTTATATTAGAGCTAAAACTATTACAAAATCGATATGTAAATATATAGAACATATAAAATATAAAGTACATAAAAAATTCACTTCAATTTCTAGGTGTGCACCTAGGCATTTTAGGAGTTACATTGTTAGCTGCGCCTAGGGTGTGCTTCAAACATGATGTAACTAAACTTTTTTAACCAACTTATTATTACGGGTCTTATGCTTGTGTTCCATTTATTGGCACATGTGCAACAACTTGCGTCTTCAATGTGTGCTCCTACAATCATGTTTCAATAAAAGGTGTTCTAGGAGGGGTCACCCAAATGCAAAATAGCAAAATCCATGGACAACGCCATGCATACATCGAAACGCATAAATGGACATTCTTGAGTTGTTTGTGCATCCAAAGTCAGGAGCCAAAGGGTAATCTTATAAGAATGAACATGATGAAATATTTGACGGTCTGCACCCTCACTAATCCTTAGACTGATGCTACCACATATTGTCAGTGTGTACTATTTAAAGTAATTTTCCTGCTCTTGTACCTTTTGTAAATGGCTTTCTAATGAGAATTGACTAAACACAAATTTCACATGGAATTGGAAGATGCATCCATTAGTATGGTTAAAAGACCTAACTCAAGATATCCTTGATTTTTCAATAGTTTGTGTCCTAAATGTTTATGCCACAGATTAAAACCAACTGAATTCACATTCAAAATAGAAACATACCCAAAAGGATTTGCTTCATTTAACAAGTCTAGTTTGTACATATTTTCTATACAAGATCCAATTCTGATTTTTGACAATCCTCTTCAAGTTTCAACAAAAGAAAAATGACCGAGCATGAAATCAACGAGAGGAGAGGAGAGGAGAGAAATACCTACTGCAATGGCCCCTCGCTGCTAAAATGGCCGCCGATGTGCAGATCGGTTTGGATCAAAGAGAGAGAGAGAGAGAGAGAGAGAGAGAGAGAGAGAGAGAGAGAGAGAGAGAGAGGATGGAGAGGAATAGGGCACAAGAGAGAAAGAAGGGAGATAGAGAGGAATAGAGAGAGAGAGGGTCGGGAGAGCATTTATGTTCTGACACTCCTCATGCTCTAAGTTGTATGAACAGTTTAAAGGATGTCAAAGTTAAATGGGCCCCACTATGATGCGCGTCAACCATCAACACCATGCATTTGATGGGCCCTCTTTAAATTATGGGATATCCCAAAAATCAGCCATATACGGAGCTTAGGTGGGCCATATCGTCTAAAATCATGTGAAGAAATGGCTCAAGCATATAAAAGCACTTGGTGGGGCCCACCTAAAATTTTGATGCATATGAAACTTGATCTGACTCCTCATCCAAGTGGGACACACATAATGGATGGTCTGGATTAGTGAACCACATCTTGGTGGGCCCAACAAATGATTATGAATATTTTAATTGTGGGTAACCCCTCTCAACCTTTGTATGTGGCGTGGCCCAAAAAATTCATGGATTTTCTTGATTTTTAAGCCTCAGACCCATCATTAAATGGTACATCTAACTGATGGGGTAGATGTTCGACACCAGTGACCAAGTCTAGGAGCCCCACCATGTTTTAATTACAAAATTCACTCTGCTAATCAAATTTTATACTCGATGTTAGGTCTTGAGGTTAAAAAAATCAACTAGATCCACAAATTAAATGGGCCACACCACATGAAATGATGTAAATGGGATGTCAACCATATATAGGTTTTTTTGTGCATGGGCCACCATGTGGTATATATTTAATCAACTCCATTAATCAGGTTTACATTTCTAAGAAGATCTTTCACAAATTGTGTTCAATCCAATCTCCACCATAGACATGTGTGCGGTCTTGATCGCAACTAATTAGTTGATGGGGCCATCTGGTTAGGCTTTCTTGCCATGAATTTGGTGAGGGACACAATTTGAGGTACCACCATAGACATGTATGGTTCATCTCAGGTGTTGGGCCATGGCCCAACTCTCTTCAGCATGAACGGATAATTGTCTTAAATATAGCACATATACGGTGATTAGAATTTTTGGTCTGGTGGGCCATAGGTGCCCTAATTACTAGATATGTGTAATTTTTTAACTTAAGGAAGATGCTGGTGATTTTCTCAAGAACTGACTTGACCTAATGATCTTTACAAAATCTCATTCTATGTGAATGGGACTTTGGTGGATCCTTGACTATGGGGCATGGTGGGCCCCATTGTCAGGGATCCACCTAATCTGTGTCCATTCTCTATGCATCTTTTTCTTTGAGGAAGTTGCCGATGATTTTCTTGTAGTATGGTTGGCCGAAAGGACGCATTCTTCACTTGACTTGCTGACCTTTTCATGAAAGGATATTAAAAATAAAATAAAAAATAAAAATTGAAAAACTCCTTTCCTGTCTAGGTACATAAACAATGGTACACTTACAATAATTTAAAAAGTAGTGATACAGACAACCACCAACCTGTAAGGCCCACTAAAGTTGGGAGATGATAATATCTTGCTAATTGTTATCTCCTGAAATTTCCAATATCTCATGATGAGATGACTACGTACATTTTTGCCAATTGGCATGGCCCATTAGATGGATAGATTGGATCACCACATGCACATTTAGCACCAGAACAAGGACCTGGCAAGTTACAACATTTTTCGATAGATGCCACTACCTTAACCATTCACTCATTCATACAATTAGGAATAAGCCATGGTGCAATAATCACACTGGTCGGATGATCATAACCCTTTGAATGGAGCCAATTTGCTGACAACCATCCATTGTTTGCGAGCCATAATTCACATGGTGCCCCTATACATAATTGGCAATGGACCTGGATGGCTTCAAGCATAACCATCAATTAAGGCTGTCCAAGGGCCCTGGCTCGATTATTCTGTTGTCATGTTTTGAACTACAGATGACAATATATTGGGTCAGCCAGTAGGTCAACAGACCCGAGCTGTTCCTAATGAAGGTTGGAGTAAGCCAAATGGGTATAGGTCTGAGTAGGGTTGAACCATATCCAACCTAACCCAACCCAGCTATATAAATAACCAGTGTGATGGGCTAGATGAACCAATCCAGCCTGGACCATATAACCCAATGTTCCATTAAAGTTCGGGTCTCACTACTTCCATTCTCACTATTTCCCTGTAGTATGGCCCACTTCGACAATGTATCTATCTCATTTTTAAGATATCAATCTATCATGGTTCGGAGAAAATGATGGACGAAGTATATATTACACTGTCATCGTAGTTGGCCCACATTAATTCATATCTTCTTGTGTTTTCTTTGCATTTACATCTTCTTGATATTATGAACATGTTGGATGTCAAATAAACATTACTATACACTTAAGGAAGGTATCAACGATGGAAATCATTATTCCACATTGTTTCATGTGGCATGGTCCACTTGAGTTTTGGATTTATCGAAAATTCAGGATCATTGGCTTGTTTATCCATTTTTCGATATCATTTTAGAGAACTATCCAAAAAATTATTCATATCCAAAGATTAATTAAATGAACCACACCACAAATAAGGGGAACAAATTGGCTACTCCCCCTGACACCATCTAATGGCTTGTGGTTGGTGATATGTGGGCCCTTCCCTGACATATGTGTTTAATCCATGTCGTCCATCTATTTTTAAAAATCATCTTACGGCATGAGATAAAAAAATGAGGCATATCCCAATATGAAATGGACCACATTAATAGGAAACAATGTTGAATGAGCGTCAACCATTTAAAACATTTTGGGGGGGATAAAAGTCTTGGATCAAGATGATTTTTGTTTTTCCCCTTTATCTATGCCTATATGACCTAATCAACAGATTGAATGTCAAATAAAAAGTAAAGTGGGCCTTAGGAGGTTTTTAACGATAGATAACCAATTATTATTGTTTTTATGTGGCGTGGTCGGCCTGATATTTATTTATCAAGCAATGGTTGGTGTTGGTGCTCTGTGGGCCCCACCATGATGTATGTGTTTCATCCACGCCGTCCATCTATTTTTATAGATCATTTTATGATATGAGAGAAAAAAATGAGGTATATCTAAATCTCTAGTGGACCACATTACAGAAAAATGTGTTGGATGAACGTTAACCATGAAAAACATTTTGGGGGCTATAAAAGTTTTGGATCAAGCTGATATTTATTGTTTCCCTTCATCCAGGTCTTTATGACCTAATCAACATATTAGATTTCAAAAAATAGTTCAGTGGGCCTTAGGAGGCTTTTAATAGTGGATATCCAACCATTATTGAATTCCTATGGTGTAGTCCACCTAAGATTTATATACCTATAATTTTTTGTACTAAGCCATAAAATGATCTTTAAAAATGGATGAATGGAATGGATAAAACACATACATCATGGTGGGGCCCATAGAGCACCCACCACTAATAGCCAATCTGCCTCCTAAATTTGGTCGCGCGCTCAAAACAGAGCCGCGCCTAAAATTAGGGATTTCATATGGTCTCTATCCTCTCTCTCTCTCTCTCTGTTCCTATTCAGAGCATTCCCTAATCCTTAGTTTCCCTCCCGATCTCTGCTCCATCTCTCTTTCTCCTCCCTCTCTCTTCAATGCCTCAGTCATGAAGAAATAGAGGCCATGAACGCCCTCTTCTCTCTCTCTCTCTCTCTCTCTCTCTCTCTCTCTCTCTCTCTCTCTCTCTCTCTCCATTGTAGCAGCCGTGAATCTCCTATCTGAAGAAACTCACGCCATGAAGTTCCTCTCCATAGGTTTGATATCTTCTTCTATTTGTATCTCTTTTCCTATCTTTCAGATTTGATATACGTTGTCATTTTTGTAGAATTTCTTTATCATACATGACGTGGGCCACACCATAGAGATTACTTGGGGCGTGGTCCACTTATCAAGGGAGATACATGGCGAAATCAATGGACAGAGGATGGTCTGACTCAATGTACTAGTTTGGCCCCCCTGATGAGTGGATTCGTCTGGTTTTCTCCATGGCTCAGATGTTCTGCACAAGTGCCATGTTTGATTGAAAGAAAGTATTGTATGTGAAAGTTCTCGTACGATGTTGTATGTGAAAATTTCTCGGTATTGACTATTTGATCATTGACGGTGACTAGAAATTATTTTTTTTCCATGAATTTTTTCCTTCATTAATTTTTTTTTATTTCGTTTATTTTCAGTAATTTGAGAGTTTGAGAATGATATTTGATGACATTGTTACATTCAAATAATGAAAGTTGATTGAAAAATAATGTAGGTTCTTTGATGTTGAATTTGAATTGGTACCAGGAATTTATGGGCCCCGTATAGCAGTGGACGTAAAATTTTCCACCACCACCTAGGATTCTATACATGTGGGGCCTGTTTGGTGTTTTAGACTATTGTTCTGCTAGGTCCCACTATTAATGGGGGATTTCCTCAAATTTCTCTTCAACCAGGATGTCCGTTGAGGCTTGCTAGTCCTGTATGCACCTTGATGAAATATATTTGAGTTATGCACAAATCTGTATGCACCTTGATGAAATGGCTTGCTAGTCCTGTATGCACCTCAAATTCTCTTTTTAAGCTTAAAATTTGATTAGTCCACACTCACAGATTTCCAGCATAAGGAAGAAGAAAGAAAGACAGTTTTGTTGCGGTGTGGTCGACTTGAGATTCAGATATGACTCTTTTTTAGGCTCTTGCCCTAAAATAATGATCTAAGTGAATGGACCACATGGCTAAAATACATGCCTCATTGTGGAGTCCATCGAGCACCATCCAAATCTCTAATACATAATTACCAATAGGTAAAATGAGACGAAGTCATTTTTAAGTGGTTGCCAAACAGGGCCTTGGCTTTTGGTCAAAACCTCAGTAAAAGTTTCTGCATGTTTTAAAGGAAATAAAGAAATGAAGTTTGGGCCATTAAACAAAGGTAAACCATGTTGATAGAAACCAATGTACTTAAGCCCCTATTTGGTAGACACCTACAAATGAGTTCATCTGATTTTAGTTTACCGCCATAATGTATCAGAGGTCATGTTTTCTATTACATAGTTACTGTTATTATGAACTCATTATTCATGATAGATCTAGATTCCTAATACATAATTAGTCTTAACTAAAATGAAATGACCTCATTTTTAGGTGCCTTCTTGGAACTGATCATGATATTCATATGCCCTCCAAACCATTCATATAATTATTACCTCTCAAATATATTGTAAGAATAAATATCATTATGATACTTATCCCCACTTTTTCGTGTGGCATAGCTCACATAAGTTTTGAGTATACCGGATTTTTAAAATTTTGTCCTACTGTAGTTTTTCAAAACAGATGTATTCCTAATTTTTAGAATTGTCCTACTGTAATTTTTCAAAATAGATGAATAGAGTTAATTTATCATGGACATCTCTATGGGCCCCCACACAGCCCCGAGCAGAGACATCACATTGAATCCACTTTGGATTTCAAATCAATTTGGGTGTGTACACTATCATTCTTATTTTAGGCCCACAAAAACACATACAATTGCATTGTATGTGGTGATATCGATATGTACTGGATACTACCTGCTGGCTTTAAATAGACATCAAGCCATTGTTTTTTAGTGGGAAGGAAAGATAAAACCATTTCGTATCTGACAATACTTACCAGCTCCGCCTATAACACCCCAGTTTTTTGCCAACCTGGGATTAGACGTCCTTAGGCAATGGGTTAACCAAAACACCTTGGTAACCTCTTAGAACCCAATTCCAAAGCCAAAGAAATCACTTAAGATTAATTCCTTTAGAAATTAAGCGTAAGTTAGCTAGCGCTACGCTAGAGTAGCTGTGAAATTGTCCCTGATTGCTTTAAATACGTTCTGCAAGACCCAAAACTTGTAGAAACAAGGACGCTACAATACCCTAAAATCCAGGATCAAACTCTAAACCAGTTTGTTCTCTGGAACCCTTTGAAACTTTGTATTGGATCTAAACCGTGAGTCGAAAGTCCGATACTTACCATCTTAGACCGTTATGACCGCTTGGCTGGACTTGACAATCATTTCGAAAATCAAGGCCAACCGACGTTCAGAGGCTATTTCATTGAGCCTGGAGTGAAGAGAGTGAGAAAAGGGTTAGATTTGGAAATTTTAATTCAAATCTGGCACATGACTTGGCGCGTTATTATTAAGCGTTCTGACCATCAGAATTCATCCAAATTTCACCCTCGGATCAGGAAAAATTTCTTTTTCATATCACGAGACTTATAGACCCGATCTAGGTGCGATGACCGCTGAACTGAAACTGGACCGCCACGTGCGATCTGGGAACTCAATCGGTCTGAAAACTTGATGTGTGCTAGATCCAGTATGCATGAGCTTAAGTCTGACCGCATTTGGCTAGGGGACCTCCCGAAATGCCTTTTTGGACCAGAACAGCCCCGATTTGGTTAGACCTCAAGTAAACATTGTTCCCAAGCCTATTTTGAGAATGTTTTAGCTTATAAAAGGGCTTTAAACCCTCACTTATCTCACCCATCCAAATTTTCTAGAAACCCTATCTAGTGTGAGGGAGAAAGTGAGAGTTTGTGAGAGAGTGGGAGTGATATTCCTGCCACTTGCACTACGTGTTGCACGTGCTTAAGCAACGCATCTCAATCACTTTCCCGATGATTACACCGTATTTCTAGGTAAGAAAAGACCCTAACTACTTTCTGATTTAAGGTTCCATCGATTCCTTAGTGATGTAGCTTACGAATCTTGTGTATTAGGTTGTTTGTTCGCCGTAGACAAAGAGTATACGCTCCGTTCGAAACGATACACCTTTAGGGAAAAAGGTGCGGATTTTAGACGATTTGATTGACTGATTTCAAAGCTTTCAATGTCATTTAATAGTAGATTAACGACGACAACACCGTTTGACATGTACAGCATGCTGTCTGTTTTGCTGTTTCGTAAACGTAGGAAAAATATGAGATTTAGGGCATTTTAGTCATTTGTAGGAAATACTGTATACATCCATATTTTACTGAAATGGTTGACATGGCTTTTTGTTGCATTAGGATATTAGGAATGCGTGTATAATTGAATTGGTGAAGAGATTCGTCTAAATGCGCACTTTGAGTTGACATACACTATGTAGACTTAAGTGTGTAGACTAAGTGTTTGTATAAATATTTGTATTAGTATGTATTGAATTAAATGGTTTTGTGAATTAGTTTGAGATTGAATTCTCATATAATATGCTGATGTAAATGATTTCCTTCAGGTTGGCGATATGCATGATTTCATTATCTGTATGAAATGCATGTGATAGATGATTCACTTAAGTTATATGTTATAACATGTTTCAACATGCTTATATTGTTGTATTTCATTTCCATTACTCTTATATGATTGATGTTATAGATTCACAAATGTTTGGCGCTATACTTAGTCCAGGCAGTAGGTAACAGAGAAAATTCGTGGTTGGCTTGTATTTTTCATGAAGGACGCGTCGATGAACGTGAGTCGTGTTTGGAGTTGGCGGCAGTGGTTAGGCCACGCGGAGTGTTTCTCGCACTTCATATCGTTCGACTTGCGATGCGCTCGTGCTAGTCGAGCCCGTCAAGTAACCCGACTGAAAATTGATTGTTCACCCTGTATGAATCATAACTGCTTGAACCTAGGATATTGAACTTACCGTTGGAAACCCTGTTAACCATGGTACCTTGATCCACAAAGACTCATGAGTCATGCATGGTGGTATGGGACACCGTGGTCAAGCTGTCGGCCTACGTTGGGGCCACAAACCTCCCCTTAGTGACCAGTGAGCACCTACTACTCATGAGCAGATTATGGTGGTATGGGATACTATATTCTTGTTATCGGCTACACTGATTATGTGACGAGCCCTTTGTAGTGACCACGAGCGTATTCTGAGTCCATGGGAGGCGATGACCCTTCCGTAGCAATGAGAGTACAGTAGGCCTGTATTAATAAGGTGATGGGGGAGCGGTGCAACGAGTGTGAGCAATAGCCCTGACAGCCCTTGCAGCGACCTAAAAAATATACATCGTATGAGATTATTAAGAGCGACGACCCTAGACAGGATCTGTGTTGGGATTGATATAAGTAAGGTACCTTAGTTTCCCAATACTGCTGTATGAATGGACTAATAATAACTCGGTAATCATATCACCATCACATTGCATGTGCCTAGAAGATGTGGAGCACTGTGGGAAGAAAATATGTCGCGGGCATAAGATGGTGCCGTATGAGGGAGATCGTCGGTGAGGACATCCATCATGTCATGTCATATTGCATTAACAACAGTATTTAGGAATGTTTGATTAATTGCTTTACTATTATCGCATGATTGATTTGAGAACATGCTAATCTCTGCTCTATTATTCCACTGAGTTTTTCACTCACTCCCACGTTACGGGATGGTGTTTGTAACACCCACCAGACCCTGTCTTAGATGTAGGTGAGGCAGCGATTTAGGAGGCAGAGCCGGATTATGATGAGGACCAGGACGAGTTCTCATATATGCAGTTTCACGACGACTTTGCATAGGTGGCCTGGATTGGCGGGACATACTAGTTGGACTTCTGACATTTTGATTTTATTTTATTACATGTATACGAGACTTAGAGATGTATTTATACGTTGGAGACAACTGAGATTTATTTTGTTTTCCATACAGTGATATATATATATTCTTCAGTCTTCCGCTTGCTTTTATCACTGAATCTGGAGTATGGATTGCAGTTTTGGTATAATTTTACTCATGCGAATACTTTAACTCAGATAACAAGGAATCATAATCATATTTCTTGCATAAGTGACGGTCTGGAACTCGGGAGTCGGGTTTATGCACGACCCCCAATTTTCAGGGTGTTACACCGCCCTTGCATCTAGCCATTGAATATCTGGCCCTTATGTGATTGAATGGACTATTATTTTATTTCCTCTCCAACTCAATTAAATTTTCATCTGGGAGTTCTTTTCCTTAGGTTCATCCATGGTGGGATCCAATCAATCAATGAATACCAATTAACCCCACGTGCAAAACCCGAGTAAAATTGTACATATTCTTGGGTCAAGCATTGTATGGTAGATCTTAATTCAAATGAAAGGTAGTGGTGGCCCACTAGAGGTTCATTCCCTCACCCTACGCCTATTAAAAAAATATGTTATAGTATGTTATTCAAATCACTAGATCCAAGCTTTAGAAATATGTAAGAACCATGTCCTAGTCCGTACCGTTCCGTTGGCCTCCACGGTCCTTTCGGTCAAAATTCGGCAATCCTCATTTTTGACATTTGTGACGTTTGTATGCGATCCTAAGCCGAGACCTGTATGCTAAAGTTGGCTAAAATTAAAACTTGTACCCTGGCGACCGTGCCGTCGCCGTGGTTCCAATGTCGTGACTCACGCACCAAACCGGTACCCAGGGTAGAAGATATAGGCCCGCATTCATTTTGGGGAAAATACTACGCTGCGAACTTCGAGAGAATCTCTACAATATGTCCCATCAATCAATCAATCAATCAATGTTAAGTATAAGTCAAGTCACTCCATACCCCAAGTACAACAACCCATCCCTTCCCATTCCCAAAGTCAACTCTCCCTCTCTCATCACCCATCCCTCTCTTACAACCCATCACTCCACCCATCACCCATCACACATCACTCCATCTCCTCTTATCAACCCATCACTTCTCTTTCTCCCTCATTTCTCAAATATCTCTCCCAAGAAAAAAAAAATCCATACGTCCAAGCTCTCTCCCTCTCCCAAACAACAAGTGTGGCCCATTTTCCCACTCTCTCATCTCCCATCTCAACCATCCATTCCTCATCTACCACCATCAAAAGTATAGGCAAGGAGCTAAGGAGGCTAAGGAAGTAAGGAGGAGTGCAAGAGGTGGGTGATCTTCGAGTTTCTACCATTAATTTCATGATTTGAGGGCCCACTTGTTGGTGGGACCCATTTTGATGTATACGATGTATCCATGAGGGGCCCATAGTGGCAGGGTCCCTCTATTACCTTCTCTCTCTTTCTCTCTCTCTCTCTCTCTTTCTTTTGTATGATGTCTTGTGGCCACCACGGTGTAAGATGATCTTGATCGATTGATTATGAGGCCCACCTTACAATGGGTCCATTGGACGGCTAAGATGAAGGAAAAACACAAGTATCAAATTGATCCAAACCAAGTGGGCCATGTTTATGTGGGACCCACTTTGACAAAAATGGTGGGCCACGTCTCATGTGGGACCCACCACAATGCATGTGTTTACCCAGGCCCTCCAGCGTCCAGGGACGCTGGACGGGTGTGGCTAACATGGAGTTGTATATTGACAGGGGTGTGTACTTACAAGCTTTTAAAAAAAAAGAAAAGGCAGAGAAATGATGGGCCACCCTTGCAGGCCCCACCATGATGTATGTATATAATCCACGCCGTTCATTTCACTTCTCAGCTCATTTTAGGCGTTGAGCCAAAAGATGAGGCTGATCTGATAATTAAGCGGGTCATACCGCAGGAGTGGTATTACCGTTAAAATCCACATTAATTCTTCCATTGGTCAAAAATATATCGCATTTTGGTCTCATTGAGTTGATCAGGTGCCATAGAATCTAATGGTCGGACCGGATTTTTCAGATGCGAGCCCCACCTATCAAAAACCACGATATTCCTGGTTTTACAAAAAAAAAGAAAGAAGAAGAAGCAACAACAGCTTCTGCTGCAGCTGCTGTCAGAGGGTGGGTGGACGGACCGGCTAGGCCTCTTGGCCCTAGCTGTAGGCCCCGCTGTGATGCGATTCGAACATCAACACCGTGCATTGGGTGGGCCTATAGGGCAGTGCCCCTGCCAAAAATCAGTCGTATGCGGAACTCAGGTGGACCATACCATCTAAAATCATGTGAAGACATGGCTAAAACATATAAAATCACTTGGTGGGGCCTACCTGAAATTTGGATGTGGCTGAAACTTGGTCTGAACCCTCAGCTAGGTGGGACGCACATAATGAGTGGGCTGGATTTGTGAACCACCTTATGGTGGGCCCCTGACCGTGACCTCATGAACCGGTTGGATGACGAAGAAACATCACCGCGGGCCCCCCTAGTCCACGTGACCATATGAATAGGTTACATGACAAATAAACATCACCGTGGGCCCCCCTGGTCCACATGACCTTATGAATAGGTTGCATGGTAAATGAACATCACCGTGGGCCCCTTGGTCCATGTGAACTCTCAACAGGTTGGATGAAAATAAACATTATGGTGGGCCCCTGGTCCACGTGACCATATGAATAGTTTGGATTTCATATAAACAGTATAGTGGGCCCTAGGTCCAGCGACCATATGAACAGGCTTAAATAGAAAATTCTAAGACCCATATCCTAGTCCGTACTGTTCCATCAATTCCTGCAATCCTTCCCATCGAATTTCGGCAATCCGCGACCAGTAATCGATGTTTGCACATGACCCTAAGACGTACCCTGTAGATTTGAGTCGGCTTAATCTGAGACTAGTACCATTGCGACTACACCGTCGTCGCGGTTCCAATGCCGCGACTCGCATACTAATCTGATACCCAGACGAGGAGATGTAGACCCACATTCAGTTCGAGGAAAAAACACTGCGCGTTGCAAATCCCAATGGAATCTCTACAACATGTCCCATCCATCCCATCAATCAATCTCATCAATCACCTCTCATGTCAAGTACAAAGCACCCATGTTTCCTTTCTCCACAAGTCAAGCAACCACCAAGTCAACTCTCATGTCAAGTACACCATCACCTCACCCATCACTCACATCCATCACCCATCTCTCACATCTCCTTACAACCCTCTCTCTCCCCCTCATTTCCTAAGCAACAAATCCTAAGCAAGAGAGAACCCACGTCCAAGCTCTTCCCATGAAGAGAAAAGTGATTTTGGTGGCCCACTTTTCCATCCCAAAACCTCCATCCTAGCCATCCAAATCTCATCATCCACCATCAAAGAGTAGCACAAGGAGACCGGCATCCTGACGGACCAAGAAGATCAAGTGGTGGGTGCTTCTATAGGCTTAGATTTCATTTTGATGATAGACCAAGTGAGGCCTACCGATCAATGGTGTGGATCTCACTTTGGACCCTAAGATGTGGCCGATGGCCCGCCTTGATCTTCATAATCATTCCATGGTGAGGCCATTCTCCATAGACCCCATCATGATGATTTGCTTTCTTAGTTGAATGAGGTCACCTAGACCTTTCATTTTGGTGGAGAAGGGATCTCCACCGTTGATCTTGATTTGGTGGGTCCATGTGTAATGGGACCCACTCGATGTATGGTTGATTTCAAAGGAGGGCCCATAGTGTCGGGGTCCCTCCATCACATGTGTTGATCTCTCTCTCTCTCTCTCTCTCTCTCTCTCTCTCTCTCTTCCTTTTTTTGTGTGATGAGGTAGTTGTGTGGCCCACTTGGATGAACCCCACTTTGATGTATGTATTACCACACCATCCAACCCCTTCTTGTGGTGGCCCACGTCTCTAGGTGGGGCTATAACACCCTGAAAATCGGGGGTCGTGTATAAACTCAACTCCCGAGTTCCAGACCGTCACTTATGCAACAAAAATGGTTATGATTCAATGTTGTCTGATTTAAAGCATTCACATGAGTAAAAGTATACCAAAACTGCAATTCATACTTCAGATCCAGTGATAAAAGCAAGCGGAAGACTAAACAATATATATATCACTGTATGGAAAAAACAAAGTAATCTCAACTGTCTCCAAAGTATGACTACATCCCTGAGTCTCATATACATGTAAATAAACAAAAGAATAAAGTTCAAAATAGTCCCACTGAAGTCCCCCTCGATCCAGGTCACCTACGGGAAGCCGTCGTGATACTGCATATACGAGAACTCATCCTGGTCCTCGTCAATCTCCGGCTCCACCTCCTGGATCTCGTCCTCACCTGCAACTACGACAGGGTCTGGTGGGTGTTGCAAACACCATCCCGTAACGTGGGAATGAGTGATCAACTCAGTGGAATCATAGAGCAAAGATTAGCACGTTCACAATTCAATCACGCGATAATAGTAAAGCAGTAAATCAGACAATCCTAATACTGTTGTTAATGCAAGATGATACGACGTGATGTATGCCCTCACCGACGATCACCCTCATGCGGCAACATCTTACGACCGCGGCATGCCACACTCCCTAGAGTGCTCCACATCTTCCAGGCACATGCAATGCTATGGTGAAATGATTACCAAGTTGTTATTAGTCCATTCAAACAGCAGGATTGGGAAACTAAGGTACTTCCCTTGTATCAATCCCAACACGGATCCTGTCTAGGGTCGTCACTCCTAGTAATCTCATACGATGTACATTTCGTAGGTCACTGCAAGGACTGTCAGGGCTGTTGCTCGCACTCGTTGCACCGCTCCCCCATCACCTTATCAATACAGGCCTACTGTACTCTACTGCACGGAAGGGTCGTCGCCTCCCGTGAACTCAGAATACGCTCGCGGTCACTACAAAGGGCTCGTCGCCTGATCAGTGTAGGCCGACAGCTAGAATATAGTGTCCCATACCACCATAATCTGCTCACGAGTCAAGGTGCTCACTGGTCACTACGGGGAGGTTTGTGGCCCCAGCGTAGGCCGACAGCTCGACCACGGTGTCCCATACCACCATGCCCGGCTCATGAGTCTTCGTGGATCAAGGTACCACGGTTAATAGGGTTTACAATGGTAAGTTCAGTACCCTAGGTTCAAGCAGTTATGATACATACAAGGTGAACAAACATCGGCCAGTCGGGTTACTTGACGGGCTCGACTAGCGCGATCGCATCTCGAATTGAACGACATGAAGTGCGTAAAACACTTCGCGTGGCCTAACCACTGCCGCCAACTCTCAACACGAATCACATTCATCGACGCGTCGTTCGTGGTTATGACCAGTCAGCCACGAATTCGTTCGGTTACCGACTGCCTGGACTAAGTCAAGTCCCACACATCTATTGAATCACATTAACGCTATATATCAGGGTATTGGAATTGAAACACATCATGTGAGCATGTTAGCACATGTTATAACATTCAACTTAGGCAAATCTTCAAGGCATGCTTTCCATGCATATTCAACTTAGGCAATTCTTTAAGGCATCATTTCTATGCATGTGATGCAATCATGCATAAGGTCAACATATAGGAAATCATTTAGGTTAGCATATTAATCATGAAATCAATCTCAATCTACTACATAACATCATTCAATGCAATACATACTAATACAAGCATTTATACAAACACATACACTACACACTTAAGTCCACATATAGTATGTCGACCCAAAGTGCGCAACTTGGCGAATCTCTTCGCCAAACCGATTATGCAAGCATTCCTAACTCTCTAATGCGGCGACAAATCATGTCAATCACGTCAGCAAATTATGCATGGAGACCGTACTTCCTACAAATGACTAAAATGCCCTAAATCTCATATTCTTCGTTAATTTGCGAAACAGGAAACGGAAAGCATGTTGTACATGTCAAACGGCGATGCCGTCGATAATCTACTATTAAACGACATTGAAAGCATTGTAAACCGTCAATCAAAGCGTCTAAAATCCTCACCTAATCTCTTACGGTCGCGGGAATTTGAACGGAGCGTGTACGCTTCGTCTACGGCTGTAGGAGAACCTGATTTATGGATTTAGTTAGCTAACATGTTCAGAATCTACATAAACCCTAAATCAGCAAGTTTTTGGGGTTTTTCTATACCTGAAAAAGTGGAAAAATCACCAGCCAGGTGATTGGAAGGAAGTGCTGATGCAGCAACCGTTGGTGGCTCGGAAGCGGGAAAAATCTCCTCTTCCCTTTCTCTCAAACTCTCTCTCTCTCTTGTTCTAGGGTTTGTGAAATTCGTATGCAAGGAAGGAATGAGGGTTTCAACCCCTTTTATAAGCTTGAAAACGCCGAAAATAGGCTCTGGGACGAAGTTTACTTATTGCCTATCCATTTCGGGGCTGTTTCGGTCCAAAAACTGATTTCTGGTGGTCCCCTGGTCGATTGCGATCAGACTTAAGCTCATGGGTACCAGATGTACCTCGTATTAAGTTTTCAGTCTGGCAGGGTTCGCAGATCGCACGTGGCGGATCAGTTTCAGTTCAGCGGTCACCGCACATAGATCAGGGGCTGAAAGTTCCATGATAATAAATAGATATTTTTCCTGATCCGAGGGTGTAATCTGGATGAATTCTGACGGTCAGAACGCTTAATACTGACGCGTCAAGTCGTGTGCCAGATCTAAATTTGAAATTCCCAATTCGTCCCTATTCGCGGTCGCTTCAGTCCGGGTTCAACGAAATACTCTGTGATTATCGGATTGACTTGATTTTCGAGATGATTGTCAAATAGGAGGTATCGGACCTTCGACGCGCGGTCTAAATCCAATACAAAAGTTCAATATGGTCCAGAGGACAAACCTGCTTAGAGTTTGATCCAAGGTTATAGAGTATTGTAGAGTTGTCTGTTCTACTCGATTTGGGTCTTGTAGAACGTATTTAAAGTGATCAGGGACTATTTCCCAGCTACTCTAGCGTTGCGCTAGCTAACTTACGTTTAATTTCCATGGAAATTATTTATACGCGATTTCGGGTCAAATCGGTATTCGATTCCAAGTACGGATTTTTCACGGGCGTTACAATCTACCCCCCTTAACAAATAATTTCGTCCTCGAAATTTTGTACCTTTTCGTACTCCTCGAAAAGCTGTGGGTAGTTCTTTCTGATCTCGACTTCTGTCTCCCAAGTAGCCTCCTCCTCAGTGTGATGCGTCCATAGTACCTTCACAAGGGGAATCACCTTGCTACGCAGTACCTGCTCCTTCCGGTCCAAGATGCGTGTCGGTCGCAGGATATAAGTAACATCCTCTCCTAACTGCACCTGCTCCCACCTGATGATATGGGAAGGATCAACAACGTACTTCTTCAGCATAGAAACATGAAATACGTTGTGGACGCTCGCGAGGGGCGTGAGTAAAGCCAATCGGTAAGCCACTGCTCCCACACGATCGAGGATCTGAAATGGACCAATGAATCGCGGTGCCAGCTTCCCCTTCTTCCCGAACCGAAGGACTCCCTTCATAGGGGAAACTCGCAAAAACACATGATCCCCGACTGTGAACTCTAGTGGTCTCCGTCTCGTATCGGCGTAGCTCTTCTGTCTGCTCTGCGCTGTAAGAAGCCGACGTCGAATAATATCAATCTTCTCTGACGTCGCCTGCACCAACTCTGGGCCAATCAAGCTGCGCTCACCGACCTCTAACCAGCAATGCGGTGCGCGACAAGGTCGCCCATACAGCGCCTCATAAGGTGCCATGCCGATACTCGTCTGGAAGCTATTGTTGTACGCAAACTCCGCATATGCAAGACAGTCATCCCAACTGTCCTTGAAGTCCAATGCGCAAGCCTGCAACATGTCCTCCAGGATCTGGTTCACTCGCTCCGTCTGTCCGTCCGTCTGTGGGTGGAAGGCAGTACTGAACTTCAACTTCACGCCCATAGCCTCCTGAATGCGAGTCCAGAAAATAGAAGTGAACCGCGTGTCTCTGTCCGACACGATCTCCAACGGGACTCCATGCAGACGCACAATCTCTCGGATATACAATCTAGCCAGCTCGTCTGCAGAGTTCGTAACTCTGATCGGTAGGAAGTGCGCCGACTTCGTCAATCGGTCGAAGATCACCCAAATGGAATCATGCCCCTTTCTCGTCCTCGGCAACCCAGAAATGAAGTCCATGGAAATGAAATCCCATTTCCACTCTGCCATCGGCATAGGCTGCAAAAGTCCAGGTGGTCAGCGATGCTCTGCCTTCACCTGCTGACAAGTGAGACAACGGGACACGAACTCAGCTATGTGGGTCTTCATACCTTCCCACCAATACGTCCTCTTCACATCACGATACATCTTCGTGCTGCTTGGATGCATCGCGAGTCTAGTAGAATGCGCAGCCTCGAGAATCTCTCGTCTCAAGTCAGGGACATCTGGGACGCATAGGCGGCCACGGTAACATAAGCCCCCATCCATACCAACTCGCCAGTCGGCGTCAGCATCATCACTGGCCTGCTCTCGAAGCTCAGTAAGATGCGCGTCGTCCCTCTGCGCCTCGATGACACGGTCATCGATCTGGGATCGCACCTGTACATGTGCGATGAACTCAAACGGCTCCTCTACGGTGAGTTTCTGCTCAAAGTCTCGCAAAAACTCCACCATATCCCACTCGGCAACCATCAGCGGAGCCGCAAACTCTATCGCCTTCTTGCGGCTCAACGCATCAGCCACAAGGTTCGCCTTCCCAGGATGGTAAGAGACTTCAAACTTGAAGTCCTTCAGCGTCTCCATCCATCGCCGCTGCCTCATATTCAAGTCTCGCTGCGTGAATATGTACTTGAGGCTCTTATGGTCGCAAAAGAGCTCGAACTCCTCTCCGTAGAGGTAATGTCTCCAGAGTCTCAGTGCGAATATAACGGCTGCCAACTCCAGGTCGTTTGTAGGGTAATTCTCCTCGTGCTTCCTTAATTGTCTCGAGGCATACAAAATTACCCTGTCCCTCTGCATAAGGACACAACCCAAACCAACGCTAGACGCGTCAGTGTATATAGTATATCTAACCCCCTGCTCTGGCAATACTAGCACAGGGGCGGACGTAAGTCTGTCCTTCAGCTCCTGAAAAGCTGACTCCGCCTTATCATTCCAGGCGAACCTCACGTCCTTCCGTGTCAACTGAGATAAGGGTCTTGCGATCTTCGAGAAATCCTGAATGAAGCGCCTATAGTAACCAGCGAGACCCAAGAAACTCCTCACCTCAGTGACAGAACCAGGCTGCTCCCAGTCCTGCACCGCAGCTACCTTAGATAGGTCAACTGTCATGCCGTCCTTAGACACCACGTGTCCCAGAAACTTCACCTCCTGCTTCCAGAAGTCGCACTTCTTGTACTGTGCGAACAACTGATGTCGTCTGTGCGTATCAAGGACCAAACGCAAATGCTCCTCATGCTCCTCTCGACTCCTAGAGTATACCAAAATGTCGTCGATGAAGACAACGACGAATCGATAGAGAAAAGGCCGAAAAACCCGGTTCATCAGATCCATGAACACGGCCGGTGCGTTCGTGAGACCGAACGACATCACGAGGAACTCGTAGTGACCAAAACTGGTCCTGAATGCTGTCTTCTGCACGTCCTCATCTCTGACGCGCAGCTGATGATATCCTGACTGAAGATCAATCTTCGAGAAGTACTGCGCTCCTCTCAACTGATCAAACAAGTCATCGATCCTGGGCAAAGGGTACTTGTTCTTCACCGTGAGCTGGTTCAGCCTGCGATAATCAATACACAATCGCAGCGAACCATTCTTCTTCTTCACGAACAAGATCGGTGCTCCCCAAGGAGACACGCTAGGCCGTATAAAGCCAAGCTCTAGCAGGCCATCAATCTGTGTCCTCAACTCCTCCATCTCACATGGTGCCATGCGATACGTTGGCAGTGAGACGGGTGTAGAACCAGGAATCAGATCGATAGTGAAATCGATCTCACGTCGGGGCGGCAAACCAGGGATCTTCCTGAACAGATCCCCGAACTCAGAAACAACTGGCGTCTGCTCAAGTACCTGGGCACCAGCGTCGCGCAATAGAGTGGCGTAGCTAAGAATGCGGAAAGGAAGATTTACCCGCACTGAAAATGTGAAAGGCGTGCCCTCAGGCTCGTACACCATCACCACACGAGCCTCGCAGTCAATCTCGGCTCTCGCTGCAGTCAACCAGTCCATGCCAAGAATGACGTCGAGATAAACGAGCGAGGGATCGACGACCAGATCAAGAGTCATCGTCCTGCCTCCCAGATCAACTAAACAACCCTCACACATCTGGGTGACATCCGAATAATCTCCATGAGCTGCAAGGACTCGCACGCTATCCATAGTGATAGTCTGCAACCCAAGACGTCTGACTATGGCACGCAATATCAAAGAAATCGTGGAACCAGTGTCCACCATGATAAGAACGGGAGTACCTCCGATATGGCCCGTGACCTCGAAGGCTGAATGCTAGAAAGTCGGCGTCGTAGCTGTCTCAGCGGTCAGTGCATGAACTCGAGCCTGCTGTGGCCGGTTCGGCCGCTGTGTCAAGGGCCGTGGGGGCTGTCGAATCTGCGATACTGTGGGTCTGAAAGAGGGATGCGCAGGAGCTGACCGTATAGGCGGTGCTGATATCGCCTGTGGACGTACACGATCAATCTTCTGCGGCGGCGAGAACCCACTGTCCCGCATCCTCGAAAAGCAACTCTGCGCTAGGTGGCCCGTCCTCCCACAGTATGTGCATGATAAATCAGGGCGCCGAAACGGTCCTACTGGCGCCGTGGTCCTGCTAGGAGGATCAATGCGAGGCCTCTTGCCCGCGAAGGGCCTATCTGGCAACTCCGGTCGCGGCCTGGAAGTAGTCGGGCCTCGAGATCGCGCAAGTCGATCCACGTCCTGCTCTGCCCGCATGGACATGTGAACCAACTCCGCATAGGAGGGGAAACTGACACAGCACATCTTCGACCGAATATCCGGTCGCAAGCCCTCCAAAAAGCGCCGTATGCGCATCTGCTCATCAGCCAGAATCGTCGGGACGTACCTGCCCAACTCTGTGAACCGATGCTCATACTCAGTAACCGTCATCGCTGCCTGCCTGAGACGGAGAAACTCATTCTCCCTCTCGTGCCTGTAGGTCTGGGGATAATACTTCTCATGGAAGCGGAACTCGAATGCTGCCCACGTCCATACGAAATCTGCGGCAACAGTCCGTAATATACTATCCCCCCACATACTGGCCTCTCTCTCAAATAGGAAAATAGCCAGCTCTACCTGCTCTGCCTCGGTACAGTGTAACATGCGTAGAATCTTCGACACTCGGTCGAGCCAGAACTCTGCCTCCTCAGGTCTGTGAGAACCCAAAAAAGTAGGAGGCCGCAAGCGCTGAAATCTCTCCAGAAGGCCCCGTGTGTCGGCAGGATTCCCCGCAGGGAAAGCAGGCTGCGCAGGATGCGCTATGCCCTCATCCTGGGCGTAAGTATAGGCATCCTCAGCTGGATGCGCAGGTGGTGCAGGTGGAGTAGATGTAGTCGCACCCCCACCCTGGGCTAAAGTCCCAACTATAGTGGTCAATAGCTGCTGCTGCTGTAGCATCATAGCCATCATCTGCTCGAATCTATCAGGGGGTGGAGCAGGCTGTGGCGGATGAGGTGCGGAAGTAGATGCGCGCTGTGGCTCTCGAACTGATGGTGTAAATGGCGGTGGTCCATCTGTAGGACCAACAGTAGGCTGAGACGACCGAACCGTCTCAGGAATCGGGCCCACAGCAGGGTCCGGACGAGTGTCAGACTGAGAGGGAGCCTGATCCATCTGCTCTGACAAGAAAAGCCGAACCGCGCTCCTCGTAGTCTTAGGTGGCATTCCCTATATTCAAAATAGGGCGCAACCTTGTCAGTCTCAATTGCACAAATACACCACAATCATTCACTAAAGAGTCAAAGGCATTCCATGCATTTCAATTAATCAAAATTGTCACAATACAAGGGATATATCCTTATAAGCATCATGACTAGAATGACATGGAAATTAAGACAGTTAAGCAACAGCAACATAAGCAAAGCACTAGCCCTAATAGGCTTTACACACATAAAACAGAAAATGGCTAACTACTCGTAACAACATCAAAGATCGCGTCGCTAGTCGGAGTCTGGCGACGGAGGAGGAGCACCCTTATCCTGTAAGCAACACAGGATTGCCTTCAAGGTGCGAGTCACCTTGCCAAATTTCTTCTTCGTAACGGCCTTGGCATCAGCGACTTCCGCTCGAAGTTCTTGGACTTCCTTTCGCAAAGCAGTCTGACTCTCCTCCATCCGAGCAATGTGGTCAGCGATAGTAGTCTGCGCAGAAGGAGGAGGGCTCTCATCAGTATCCTGAGCCTCCTCTTCTGCTTCTTCCTGAACCTCTTCCTGAACCTCTGCTCTAGGTTCTTCTTCGCTTTGATCTTCCTCTTCATCAAAGTCATCCCCACTATCTCTTTCAAGTTGATTTTCACGGTATTGCGACCCAATCTTCATCTTAATCATTGTCGACTCATCGATGGTGTGAATCGATACCGGCAATTCGGGTCCAAGTCTATAGGAAAACTCGAGCGCAATCTTGCAAATGAGTCGGCCAAAGGGAAGGGATTCGGATGTTCTCCTCGACCTGGCTATGAGAACTATCTGCCGTAAGATGAAAGTGGCCATACATACGTTCTCTCCCTGGGCCACCAGAAATAAGAAGTCGACCATAAGACGTGTACATTCAATGCGGTTCGTCGACCTAGGATAAACATTGAACGTGTAGATATGATGCAGTAGGCGCAGATCCTCAGACATGTACATCGCTTTGAGGCTATTATTAGGCTGCCATGGAACCAACTTACCGCACAGAAACCTGGTGCGGCGATCCCGTTCACGTCTAGTCCTCAAATTCTTCTCACTTGGATGTACATCACCTAGAGGCACGTTGAGAAGTCGCGCAACCAACCGGACGTCGATCGTAGCCATCCGATCTCTACCAAAAGGGATTTTGAACTGTAAGGGCTCCAAGGTAGGACTCTGGATGCTAGCATAGAAGGCACGAATAATGCTCACATTAGCACGAGCGCGAGCTTCAAAGATCGGTCCCCAGTGCCCAGCTTCAATGCGTTCGAACAACAGATACTCGCCGAACAATCGCCCATCTACGTCCGCCTCAAATAACACTCTACGATCAGTGTATTCACCATGAGGCATCTCTGATAGAATGGTTCGTCCAAGGTGTGCATGGGGATCCAAATCCCGCTTTGTACGGCACTCCAGGACTGCAGCTGGACCTGCAGCGGCGCTTGAACTTGCGGCACCACCCCGCGGTCTTCTCGATCGAGCAGGGCGGCTCGGCCCAGCCTCGTCTGTCGTAGTTTTCCTCTTACCCATCAAAGATATGATGGACGAAAGCGACAAAAGGCCCAAAATGGCTTCCACAAAAGCCATGGAAAACGTCGAAAATGCTGAGAAATGGCTGCCCAATCTGAAAAAAGGAAATCTAGGTGTCGTAGAGGGATGCTTCAAGCTTCCCAAGGCTGTACTTTCAGGGAAAAATATAAACAAAAATATGGGATGGAGCAGCTCACGATTTTAGCACTATTTGGGGGATTTTGGAGCTCCAAATGGGGAAATCTTCAAGAAAAGGGGCTGCCAACACCCAATAATTGATGGGTGGTGGTCGGTTTTGGCCAAGGAAGGGTTTAAGAGTGGTTTGGGTTGCCGGGGTTTGGAATGGAGTGCTGAAAATTGAATCTAGGGTATGCAAGGGGGCTGTTTGTGAAGGAGAGGTGGGTTTTGGGGGTTTTCGTGATGTGGGAGGTAGCTAAGGATGATGTGGAGGCTTTTTAAGTGGGTGCGCCCGAAGGACAGCACCAACCAAGCTCGTCGGCTGGCGATGCATCGCCCGGCCGGCGATGGCATCGTCGGTCAACTCGCAAGTTGACCGGTGGGACCCCATGGGTCTGGTCCCCCATGGTCCCAGGGTCCCAAAAAGTCAGGTCCCACCCCTTGGTTCATTGTATTTTGGTCTCTATGAGCCCAAACATGTGTTCGGGGCTTTCCGGGTCCACATCGCAATCTCGAATACCAAACCATATAATGCAGCATATGAATTTGGGGTAGAAGGAGCCAGTACACCTATCTAGCTCCTTAGTTGCTAAATAAAGTGAAGTTAGAATGGCCTTATGGCCATTTTTCTTAAAATTTTACTATTCACTGTAAAATTTGGTGAATGTACTAATTTGTGTTATTTTCACATTAGTTTTTATGCCTAACATGAAATGGATAAGAAAGAACTGAAGGTTGAAGTGTTTAGAGAAGGAATTTTAAAGATTTTTGGTGAAACGGGGTTTCTAAGCCCTGGCGATTGATTACTGGAGTCGTGGTCATCCCACGGCCCAAAGATTCACTTTTACGGTTTAAAACCGCTCATAGGACGTCTCCACCTGACTTCCTACAGCTTAGAAGTGATTCGGGTCGCTTTACGCGACCCGAGATACGTTACAGACTCGATCTTGCGATCGATCCTTATAGACTTCGCCTATCGGCGAATCTGTGATCCTAGAAGTGTTTCTAGACCCTTCTCGCACCCACCTAAGTCAAAGGAAGCGACAGCGTACGTCGCAAGACCATAACCCAGGCCCAGTATACTCTCATTCATGCTCTGATACCAACTTGTAACACCCTGAAAATCGGGGGTCGTGTATAAACTCAACTCCCGAGTTCCAGACCGTCACTTATGCAACAAAAATGGTTATGATTCAATGTTGTCTGATTTAAAGCATTCACATGAGTAAAAGTATACCAAAACTGCAATTCATACTTCAGATCCAGTGATAAAAGCAAGCGGAAGACTAAACAATATATATATCACTGTATGGAAAAAACAAAGTAATCTCAACTGTCTCCAAAGTATGACTACATCCCTGAGTCTCATATACATGTAAATAAACAAAAGAATAAAGTTCAAAATAGTCCCACTGAAGTCCCCCTCGATCCAGGTCACCTACGGGAAGCCGTCGTGATACTGTATATACGAGAACTCATCCTGGTCCTCGTCAATCTCCGGCTCCACCTCCTGGATCTCGTCCTCACCTGCAACTACGACAGGGTCTGGTGGGTGTTGCAAACACCATCCCGTAACGTGGGAATGAGTGATCAACTCAGTGGAATCATAGAGCAAAGATTAGCACGTTCACAATTCAATCACGCGATAATAGTAAAGCAGTAAATCATACAATCCTAATACTGTTGTTAATGCAAGATGATATGACGTGATGTATGCCCTCACCGACGATCACCCTCATGCGGCAACATCTTACGACCGCGGCATGCCACACTCCCTAGAGTGCTCCACATCTTCCAGGCACATGCAATGCTATGGTGAAATGATTACCAAGTTGTTATTAGTCCATTCAAACAGCAGGATTGGGAAACTAAGGTACTTCCCTTGTATCAATCCCAACACGGATCCTGTCTAGGGTCGTCACTCCTAGTAATCTCATACGATGTACATTTCGTAGGTCACTGCAAGGACTGTCAGGGCTGTTGCTCGCACTCGTTGCACCGCTCCCCCATCACCTTATCAATACAGGCCTACTGTACTCTACTGCACGGAAGGGTCGTCGCCTCCCGTGAACTCAGAATACGCTCGCGGTCACTACAAAGGGCTCGTCGCCTGATCAGTGTAGGCCGACAGCTAGAATATAGTGTCCCATACCACCATAATCTGCTCACGAGTCAAGTTGCTCACTGGTCACTACGGGGAGGTTTGTGGCCCCAGCGTAGGCCGACAGCTCGACCACGGTGTCCCATACCACCATGCCCGGCTCATGAGTCTTCGTGGATCAAGGTACCACGGTTAATAGGGTTTACAATGGTAAGTTCAGTACCCTAGGTTCAAGCAGTTATGATACATACAAGGTGAACAAACATCGGCCAGTCGGGTTACTTGACGGGCTCGACTAGCGCGATCGCATCTCGAATTGAACGACATGAAGTGCGTAAAACACTTCGCGTGGCCTAACCACTGCCGCCAACTCTCAACACGAATCACATTCATCGACGCGTCGTTCGTGGTTATGACCAGTCAGCCACGAATTCGTTCGGTTACCGACTGCCTGGACTAAGTCAAGTCCCACACATCTATTGAATCACATTAACGCTATATATCAGGGTATTGGAATTGAAACACATCATGTGAGCATGTTAGCACATGTTATAACATTCAACTTAGGCAAATCTTCAAGGCATGCTTTCCATGCATATTCAACTTAGGCAATTCTTTAAGGCATCATTTCTATGCATGTGATGCAATCATGCATAAGGTCAACATATAGGAAATCATTTAGGTTAGCATATTAATCATGAAATCAATCTCAATCTACTACATAACATCATTCAATGCAATACATACTAATACAAGCATTTATACAAACACATACACTACACACTTAAGTCCACATATAGTATGTCGACCCAAAGTGCGCAACTTGGCGAATCTCTTCGCCAAACTGATTATGCAAGCATTCCTAACTCTCTAATGCGGCGACAAATCATGTCAATCACGTCAGCAAATTATGCATGGAGACCGTACTTCCTACAAATGACTAAAATGCCCTAAATCTCATATTCTTCGTTAATTTGCGAAACAGGAAACGGAGAGCATGTTGTACATGTCAAACGGCGATGCCGTCGATAATCTACTATTAAACGACATTGAAAGCATTGTAAACCGTCAATCAAAGCGTCTAAAATCCTCACCTAATCTCTTACGGTCGCGGGAATTTGAACGGAGCGTGTACGCTTCGTCTACGGCTGTAGGAGAACCTGATTTATGGATTTAGTTAGCTAACATGTTCAGAATCTACATAAACCCTAAATCAGCAAGCTTTTGGGGTTTTTCTATACCTGAAAAAGTGGAAAAATCACCAGCCAGGTGATTGGAAGGAAGTGCTGATGCAGCAACCGTTGGTGGCTCGGAAGCGGGAAAAATCTCCTCTTCCCTTTCTCTCAAACTCTCTCTCTCTTGTTCTAGGGTTTGTGAAATTCGTATGCAAGGAAGGAATGAGGGTTTCAACCCCTTTTATAAGCTTGAAAACGCCGAAAATAGGCTCCGGGACGAAGTTTACTTATTGCCTATCCATTTCGGGGCTGTTTCGGTCCAAAAACTGATTTCTGGTGGTCCCCTGGTCGATTGCGATCAGACTTAAGCTCATGGGTACCAGATGTACCTCGTATTAAGTTTTCAGTCTGGCAGGGTTCGCAGATCGCACGTGGCGGACCAGTTTCAGTTCAGCGGTCACCGCACATAGATCAGGGCTGAAAGTTCCATGATAATAAATAGATATTTTTCCTGATCCGAGGGTGTAATCTGGATGAATTCTGACGGTCAGAACGCTTAATACTGACGCGTCAAGTCATGTGCCAGATCTAAATTTGAAATTCCCAATTCGTCCCTATTCGCGGTCGCTTCAGTCCGGGTTCAACGAAATACTCTGTGATTATCGGATTGACTTGATTTTTGAGATGATTGTCAAGTCCAGCGGGGCGGTTCTAACGGTCTAAGATAGGAGGTATCGGACCTTCGACGCGCGGTCTAAATCCAATACAAAAGTTCAATATGGTCCAGAGGACAAACCTGCTTAGAGTTTGATCCAAGGTTATAGAGTATTGTAGAGTTGTCTGTTCTACTCGATTTGGGTCTTGTAGAACGTATTTAAAGTGATCAGGGACTATTTCCCAGCTACTCTAGCGTTGCGCTAGCTAACTTACGTTTAATTTTCATGGAAATTATTTATACGCGATTTCGGGTCAAATCGGTATTCGATTCCAAGTACGGATTTTTCACGGGCGTTACAGGGGCCCACCTTAAATGAACAAGTAGAGCCCAAATCGTCCAGCGTCCCCGGATGCTGGATATTATATGGAAAATCTAAATATTAGCCTTGGTTGAAGGCTATTTGGGTGAGTCACTTGAGTAGACCCCACCTCGATGTATGGCTCTAATCCATGCCGTTCATCTCATTCTTCAGCTCATTTTAGGTATTGAGCCAAAAAGTGAAGCTGATCTGATTATCAAGCGGGTCATACCTTTATAAAATAGTGACTTTCACCATTTAAAATCACGTTAATGTTCCTACTCGCCAAAATATATTAAATAGCAGGCTTGTTGGGCTTGTCTTGATCCATAAAACTCAATGGCTAGGTCGGATCCTCCCGATGCAGGTACCACATACCAAAAACCTCAAAAAATTCAAGCTTTAGAAAAAAATGAAATAAAATTTTCTTAAACAGGCGTACCTGCTGCAGCTTCATCAGCAAAATGCTGCTGCGTCTGCGTGTAGTGGGCGGACAGGGACCTATGGTCCCAGCCGTGGGCCCCACCCTGACATATATTTGTCATCCAAGTCGTTCAATTGGTGAGCCACCTCATGAAGTGGGCCCCCTCCAAGGATCAGCCCCATCTGACGCTCAGGTGGCTCACATCATATGAAACAGTGGTGATTATACGGCTGACATTGAAATCACTTTTGATTGTCCCAGAAGTTTTGGTTCAAGCTGAAATTTGTTTTTCCTCCTCACCCAAGTTTGTATGACCCTATCAATAGTTTGGATGTAAAATAAATGTTATGGTGGGCCCCACGTGGGGCCCACTGTCCACGTCCAGTCTAGCGGCTAGACTGGCGGACAGAGTGGAGATACCTCATTTTCAACACTTGAGGTCTTGGCACGATCCCTGGTGGAGGTGGCTCGCATGGAGCTTGTGCACTGACGGGGTGGGACCCACCGTGATGTATGTGTTCTCTCCACCCGTCCATCCTTATGGACCCCACCATGATGCATGTGTTGCATCCAAACTATCCATCCACCTTGCAAGTTCATTTTATGGATTGAGACAAAAACATGAGTAAGATCTAAGGTTTAGGGGGAGCCCACCATGACATCTGTTTCATTCATGTCAACCATCAAGAGGTGGGACCCACCATGATGTATGTTTATCTTTGTCGTTCATTTGTGGTGGCCCATATTGATGTATTTGTGTCCATTGTTGAGGCCCACCTTTGCAATTATAGGGTCCGATTAGTGTGGCCCATTTAATATATGTAAGGCCATATGATTAGGCTCACCTTGATATGAATGTAAGACCCATGGGTTGAGGCCCATAGAGATGTATTAGGGCCCATGGGTTAAGGGCTATTGTAATGTATTAAGGCCCATTTTGATGTATTTTAAGGCTCATGGGTCGAAGCCCATTGGTTTATATAAGGCCCACATGATGGTACCCATATGGATATACTTGTGGCCATCCATGGAGGGCTACCTTGATGCATTTATAACCCATTGTTGTGGTTCATCTTGAGGTGTATAAGGTCGTTGTTGAGGCCCACTTTTCTATAAATGTAGGGCCCATATTATGAGGCCCATTGTAATGTATTTCAAGGCCCATGGGTTATGAACCATTGCAATGTACATAAGGCTCGCTGGTGAGGCCCATTAATGCATCCCATTTGATGAATGTAAGGCCCATGTGATACGGCCCATTCAATGTATCCAAGGCCCATGGGTCGAGGCCCAACGGGATGTCCTTAAAGTCCATTGCGATGTGTGATTTTCCATGGTTCATGTAATGATATTTATGGCGAGCTGTGCCTAGGGAACAATGATGGTTTGACGCCCACATTGTAAGTACAATGTTAGTTAAATGTCCGCATTATATCTCTCCTTAAGGCCCATTGATAAGCCCATACTAGTTGTATATAGGCCGTCTAGGCCCATCTGCATCGTGAGAGTAGTTCATTACTTTATAACATGCTTAGTATAAGCCCATGACTCATGCCCATACGCATCATATATATGCTTGATATGAGTAGTGACTGATCATAGCATATGTCATTGGGCAGACCATTTATGGGACTCGTTATGAGACAGAGTGCCCCACATGATCGCGCAGTACGCGCTGGATTGCTGCATGTTTTGACGGTGTGATTCATGCATCTCGCATATGTGTGACTTGATCGTTGCACACACTAGTGACATCAGGGCCGTTGTAACACCCCAGATTTTTACCAACGTGGAATTAGACGTCCTTAGGTCATGGGTCAACCATATCACTCTTAGAGATCAATCCTAAAGTCTAGAAATTGCTTTTCAACCCATTTTCTTCAAAATCTCACCTTTCGCTACCCCATTCTTCAAATTTCTCCAAGTACTTTCATATTAGATACAAACCTAAAGTTTAAAAGGTGAGGAACTATACTTAAACTAAAACTTACTATAAATGGTAAATACATGCGTAAAATAGGATTTTAACTATTTAATATTTAAAATTTTATGATGTAAATAGGTTATTTGGATGGATTAGCTTCTTCTAACCAAAAATCATATATTGTACGTTGCATAACTTATTCCAATTTGCAAATGAGACTCGATAAATGCCTCGACGGACTCGTGGGCTCAAACGACTCAATTCGGGGGGATTCAAGGTGCGCCCCACATGTTTTCGGCATCCCTGGGGGACGATGACCTCACCCCTGGGGTGATTCCTTGCCAAATAGGTCAGTGACCGGCAAGGCCTCGCCGACCTCGTCCGTACAACAGTCTGGCAGGCTGGTTTCTACACTTTTTCCTTCACATTTCTTCGAACTTTGAAAAATCATATCTCCTTCATTATAACTCCGATTTAGGTGATTCAAAAATATTACTGAAGATAAATGAGTCTAATTTTATATAAAAATATGTAAAAAATATAATAAATATTTAATATAGTTTAAAGTAGCATATTGTGACAAACTATCTGAAAATCACTTGTTGGACAACTGCTGTTTCAGGAATTTTTAGAATTTTTATACAACTTAAAATCTCATGAAATTTGGTGGAGACAGGTTAAACTTAATGATGAACCACCAAAAAAATAATAAAAATAATATGATAAATAAAAGTGCCCAAAATGGGGCATAGAATGGTCCTAAGACCGTATTCTTCCCTATTAGGGTAGAATTTGGTTAAGTACCAAGCTGAATACTCAGTAGAATTAACTTGGATCACTTTAAATATAAACTACAAGACCCAAAATTAGTAGGACTGCTAATGCTATGTTACCTAGAAACCTAGGATCAAACTCTAAACCCGGTTGCTCACGAGAGCATTCAGAAACTTTGTATCGGACCTGGACCGCACATCGGAAGTCCGATTATCCCGAACTTAGACAATCCTGACCACCTAGTTGGACTTGACAATCACCTCAAAAATCAAGTGCATACGATGTCCTGAGACCATTTCTTTGCGTCCGGAGTGAAGAGTGTGAGAAAAGTGAATTTATTTAGAAATTAAATTAAATTTAAATAAATCTGGCACATGTCGCTTGCGCGATATTTTTAAAGCATTCTGACCGTTGGAATCTGACCCCAATACACCCTTAGATCAGGAAACATTTTTTACTCAGGTCAGTATACTTGGAATCCTCGATCGAGTCTTAGTGACCGCTAAACTGAAACTAGTCCGCCACGTGCGATCTAGGAACACTATCGGACTGAAAACTTAATGTGATCAGGATCCAACATTCATGAGCTTAAGTCCGACCGCATTCAGTCAGGAGACCTCCAAAAATGTTCTTTTGGATCGAAAAAGACCCGCTTTGGCTGTAACCCAAGAATACCTTGGTCCTAAGTCTATATAGGTGAGTTTTTAGCCTATATAAGGAGCTTAAACCCTTAGCCTTCTAACCCATACAAATTTGGGGAAAACCCTAGGAGAGAGGAGAGAAAAGAGAGAAAAAGTGAGGGAGAAGTTGGAGCTTTCTCGTGGAATTCTTCCCTGCTGCTCCACGTGCTAAATCCATCCACCTACATCGCTATTCTGGCGATTCCAACTCCGTTCTAGGTAAGAAAACCCTAACTCTAACCTATTTTAGGAATTCTATCAATCCAAGTAGCGAAGTAGCTGACCTATCTTGTGAATTAGGTCGTCATATCGACATTGACGAAGCATAGACTTTCTATTTAAATCGATAAGCGTCTACGGCGAAAGGTGAGGATTCTAGATGCTTAGGTTAACTGTTTTCAAAGCTTTTAATGTCGTTTAATAGTAGATTATCGACAAGAATGTTGTTTGACATGTAGAACATGCTGTCCATTTTTCAATTCGAATACGTACGAAGAATATGAGATTTAGGGTATTTTGGGTATTTGTAGGAAATACGGTATATGTACGTATTTTTCTGGTATGATTGCCATGAGTATTTACCATATACCTATACTATTTATACGTGTATGATCTATTTCACGAAGAGATTTGCCCTAATGCACATATTGGTCGACATATGCTATGTAGACTAATGTGTGTAGACTAAGTGTTTGTTGAAATGCCTAAATCAATATGATTTATGCCAACCATATGTTTTGAATGTAAGAACATGATTGTTGTGTATTAGAAAACTCCTTGATATAAGGATCTGTCATATTATATGTTGGAATCAACATACGTCAAGTACGTTGGAGTTGAGTAGTCTAAGTGTTTGTATAAATGTATGTATTAGTAAGTATTGAGTAAATGGTGTTATAGATTAGCGTTGAGACTGGATTCTCAACTACTTTGATGATGCACATGATTTTCGCCATGCTTGTTGTATTTGAATTAATACCTTAGGCATGAAATACTCGTGTATGGTTAACTACTTATGATGTACGTTATAACATGCTGATAACATACTGGAACTTCTTGTATTTTAATTCTGTCTCTCTCATATGATTATTGATTTAGATTACATGTGCTTGGGGCTATACTCTAGTCCAGGCAGTCGGTAATAGTTTAGAATTCGTGGTTGGATTCTAATTACTACGAAGGATGTGTATGATGAATCCGAGTCGTACTAGAGTCGTCGGCAGTGGTTAGGCCACACGAAGTGCTTGTGCACTTCATGTCGGTCAATTCAACGTGCGCTCGTGCTAGTCGGACTCATCAAGTAACCCGACTGACCATTGTATGTTCACTTTGTATTCATCATAACTGCTTGAACTTAGGGTACTGAACTTACCAGTGATAACCCTGAGAACCGTGGTACCTTGATCCACTAAGACTCGTGAGCCGGGCATGGTGGTATGGGACACCGTGGTCGAGCTGTAAGCCTACGCTGGGGCCACAAACCTCCTCGTAGTGACCAGTGAGCAGCCTACTCAGAGCAGATTATGGTGGTATGGGACACTATATTCTTGTTGTCAGTCTACATTGATAAGGTGATGGGGGAGTGGAGCAACGAGTGCGAGCAATAGCCTTGGCAGCCCTTTGTAGTGACCTCGAGTTTATCCTGACACCGCATGGGGGCGACGAGTCCTGATGCAGTCTTAAGGATATAAACTAGGCCTGTATTGATAAGGTGATGGGGGAGCGGTGCAACGAGTGCGTGCAACAGCCCTGACAGCCCTTGCAGTGACCTAGAAATATATCATTGTATGAGAATACTAGGAGTGACGACCCTAGACAGGATCATTGTTTGGGTATTGATATGAGGGAGGTACCTTAGTTTCCTAATCCTGCTATATGAAAAGGACTAATAACAACTCGGTAATTATATTCATATCGCACTGCATGTACCTGGAAGACGTGGAGCACTGAGGGAAGAAAGTATGCCGCGGACGTAAGATGGTGTCGCATGAGGGAGTATGTCGGTGAGGGCATCCATTATGTCATTTCATTCTTGCATTAATCACAGTATTTAGGGATGTTTGAATTGCTTGCTTTATCATTATTGCTTGATTGATTTGATAACATGTTAATCTTTGCTCTATGATTCCACTGAGTTAGCTACTCACTCCCACGTTATGGGATGGTGTTGCACACACCAACCAGTCCCTATTTTAGTTTTAGATGATGGTGATGCTTGCAAAGTAGAGCCGGACTTGATGATGATGAGGAGGATCCCTCCTATATGCAGGTTCTGATCGACGGGTTTACAGGGTTACTGATTAGATGCCACACTTAGTATTTTACCTTTTATTTACTCACCCATGTATATTCTTTTCTTTCTATTTTGGAGTATACCTGTATTTAGTTAACCTGGTAACATGTTCACACTCTGGAGACTTACAATCATTTATATATTTTATATATCTATCACATTCTTTCGCTTGCTAATTTAACTATCTCTGGAGTATGATATGTTGTTTGGCTTAATCCACTTCATGTTTTATGCACTATTACAACCGACATTCATCCATCATTGAAAATGTTGCATAAGTGATGTTCTGGAACTCGGGAGTGTAGTTTATGCTCGACCTCCGATTTTCAGGATGTTACAGTCGTGGCTCGATAGGTACATCCTGGATGGCCGTATCGGATACTGAAAATACTTAATTCTAGCACTGTGGGCACTTATGATGTCCTTGGGTGAAAGTCTCAGAATATTTTTGGTACCAGGAGATGCTCCAACGTCTAGATCGAGTGGATACACGAGCGCCCGAGTTACGAATACCAGTAGGTCGTGTCTCCCACTGTGTCGTGGTCAGTTGGGAGGGGGTGTGGCCTTATCCGCCTGAGTGAGGGGGCTATAAGCTAGGCTGAGTTTGAATAGCTCCCAAATGAGTCCGCTATCGATGAGCCGGGTAGGTATTGGTAGACTACTGATCAGGCGAATAGTGAGGTCTATTCTGCTTACTTGGCTGTACAACTAGGGAGGAGGCAGTCAGTGTGAGTGCATTAGACCCCGGTGATATCTAGAGAGAAACTGTACTGATATGTGTACTTGATGAGTACCGACTTTCTTGAATTACATTTTGCATATGACATTCGGCTACATAAGCCTCGCATTGCATCGGTATGGCCGATAGCATTCATGTCTCGCATCACATGGCCTTGGTATGGCTGATAGCATTCCTGTCTTGCATCACATAGCATTAGCACGGTTGATTTTATTCAATAGACTTACCACATACTTCTGCATTACTCTGATATTGTATACTTGGCACTTTCTTTATGCACGCACTTACACCACCCTCTGAGCTTTTGTAAGCATATGCACGACCGTTGCATGCAGGTAGCGTTGGACAGCAGCAGCGCTGAGGTAGGAGTGTGCATCTGACTATTTTGAAGCTTTTGATCACCTTGTATTTTCGTTTCCTATTGTACTTAAATTTTTTGATATAGTGGATATGTGGTGTTATTACTTTGTGACTTGGTTATGCTTGTGGTTATGCTCCATTACCAAAAAAAAATCATTCTGAAAATCCTCCTCGTAGGATCCCAGGATTAGAATCTGGCATATGATTATCAGGAGCCGAGAATGGGGCACTACGGAGGCTGTCGGCACCGGATTCGACGATCGGGATTCATGTGAATCCGATTTTTAGGTTTGGGGCGTGACAGAAGTTGGTATCAGAGCATAACTTGGGAATACCTGAGGATCACATCACATATCTACTATAAATAGGTTCCGAGTCCGAATGACTTAGCGATTTTCTGACATAGACCCTTAACGTTTATGCCTTCGAGAATTCTTAAGGCTAATAGGCCGTTGTTCCTTCCTGTAGGACACTATGGCTAGAAGAGTGACCTGAGCGAATCCCGCTCCACCACCTGTGACTCCCGCTTTACCACCTGCTACTCATGCTCCATCATCAGATGTTCTTGCCTTCCAGCCTGAGGATGTCACTCCTTTACCTGAGACCGGTGCGGATCCGACCGTACTTGTGAGTGCTACTCAGCTACAGCAGATGTTGCAGGCGATGACCGCTATTCTTCAGGGATAGATCAGGCATCTCACAGTGACACCAGCAGAGGCCAAGAAGAAGCGTGCGAGCGCCCTTCTCAAGGACTTCAGACAGCACGATCCCTCGCATTTTTGGGGTAAGCCAGACCCTACTGCTGCAGAGATATGGTGCTCCGAGGTGGAGAAGATATTCGACACCATGAGATATACTACCCAGCAGCGAGTCCCATTAGTCGTATTTCTTCTGCAGGGTGAGGCTTAGTATTGGTGGGCATCTGTAGCCTGATCGGTAGCGGTTGATTTCGAGTGGACTTGGGAGGACTTTCTAGACCGGTTCGATTGGAAGTTCTTTCCCGAGCATGTGCGACAGCAGCGCGCGTTGGAGTTTGAGACATTGGTCCAGGGGGACATGTCTGTGTCCTAGTATGAGGCTCTGTTCGTCGCACTATCAAGATTTATGACGTATCTTGTTGACAATGAGGGGCGGAAGGCCCGTCCTTTTGAGAACAATTTACATCCTGCCCTTAGGAGTCGTGCGATCGGACACATGCTTCCGACGTTTGAGCAGATCGTAGAGAGGGCACAGATTTATGAGTCAGATTGGGCCAGTTTGCAGAGAGCCCGTGACCAGAGAGGAGATAGAAGAGGAAAGAGCCCTCTAGTAGCTCTCAGCTACACCAGCATCGTTCACAGCAACGACCCACGACCCACCCAGCATTCCGAGCACCAGTGGCACCCCCAGTACCACCTTCAGGACTGTTCACTGGTACCGTCTTTGGATGTCGTAGGATAGGACATCGTGTGCATGAGTGTCTCCATCTGCAGCAACAGCAACCGAGAGCACCACATCAGCCTTCGCAACAGCAACCACAACATCAGCAGTCGAGGACACGGTATCAACCTCCACTACAACCCCCACAACAGTAGCAGCAACCTCAGTACTAGCCTCTGGGACCTCCACCGCAATAACAGAGACCCCAGGGCATATTTTACGCCATTCAGAAGGACCCTCAGTCATCAGGAGCAGTCATCGACAATTCGTGTGACTTGACCCCTACGCCGCCTTGCTAGATTGCTCATTAATGATGTATCATAAGAGTTAGAGCTTGAGATTCGTGAGCATTATCACCATCTCTTAGGTGTTTTATTTTTTGATGATATGTTGTATTTTGATCATATATGATGTTAAGTTCCCTATCCCCTTATGAGTTGTGTTTAGCTGCGATAGTAGAGTAAATTGAGGATGAAATTTTTATTAGGTGGGGAGAGCTGTAAGACCTGTATCCTAGTTCATACTATTCCATCAACTCCCGAGATCCTTCGCGTCGAATTCTGAGAATCCACGACCAGTTATCGATGTTTGCGCATGACCCTAAGACGTACCTCGTAGATTTGAGTTGACTTAATCTGAGACTAGTACCATTGCAACCGTACTGTCACCGCGGTTCCAACACCGCGACTCGCATACAAATCCGATACCCAGACGAGGAGATGTAGACCCACGTTCAGTTCGAGGAAAAAATACTGCGCGTTGTAAATCCCAAGGGAATCTCTAAAACATGTTCCATTCATCCCATCAATCACCTCTCATGTCAAGTACGAAGCACTCATGCTTCCTTTCTCTACAAGTCAAGAAACCACCAAGTCAACTCTCATGTCAAACACCATCACCTCACCCATCACTCACATCCATCACCCATCTCTCACATCTCCTTACAACACACTCTCTCTCCCTCATTTCCCAAGCAACAAATCCTAAGCAAGAGGGAACACACGTCCAAGCTCTTCCCATGAAGAGAAAAGTGATTTTGGTGGCCCACTTTTCCATCCTAAAACCTCTATCCTAGCCATCCAAATCTCATCATCCACCATCAAAGAGAAGCATAAGGAGACCGGCATCCCGACAGACCAAGAAGATCGAGTGGTGGGTGCTTCTATAGGCTTAGATTTCGTTTTGATGATGGGCCAAGTGAGGCCTACCGATCAATGGTGTGCATCTCACTTTGGACCCTAAGATGTGGCCGATGGCCCACCTTGATCTTCATGATCATTCCATGGTGAGGCCACTCTCCATGGACCCCATCATGATGATTTACTTTCTTAGTTGAATGAGGTCACCTAGACCTTTAATTTTGGTGGAGAAAGGATCTCCACCATTGATCTTGATTTGGTGGTCCCACGTGTAATGGGACCCACTCGATGTATGGTTGATTTCAAAGGAGGGCCCATAGTGTCGGGGTCCCTCCATCACACGTGTTGATCTCTCTCTCTCTCTCTCTCTCTCTCTCTCTCTCTCTCTCTCTCTTCCTTTTTTTTGTGTGATGAGGTAGTTGTGTGGCCCACTTGGATGAACCCCACTTTGGTGTATATATTACCACACCATCCAACCCCTTCTTGTGGTGGCCCACGTCTCTAGGTGGGGCCCACCTTAAATGAACAAGTAGAGCCCAAATTATCCAACGTCCCTGGACGCTGGACATTGTATGGAAAATCCAAATATTAGCCTTGGTTGAAGGCTATTTAGGTGAGTCACTTGAGTAAACCCCACCTCGATGTATGGGTCTAATCCACACGGTTCATCCCATTCTTCAGCTCATTTTAGGCGTTGAGCCAAAAAGTGAAGCTAATCTGATTATCAAGCGGGTCATACCTTTAGAAAATAGCGACTTCTACCATTTAAAATCACGTTAATGTTCCTACTCACCAAAATATATCAAATAGCGGGCTTGTTGGGCTTGTCTTGATCCATAGAACTCAATGGCTGGGTCGGATCCTCCCGATGCAGGTCCCACATACCAAAAACCTTTAAAAAATTGAGTTTTAGAAAAAAATGAAATAAAATTTTCTTAAATAGGCGTACCTGCTACAGCGTCATCAGCAGAACGCTGTTGCATCTACGTGTAGCTGGCGAACAGGGACCCACGGTCCCAACCGTGGGCCCCACCCTGACGTATATTTATCATCCAAGCCGTTTAATTCGTGAACCACCTCATGAAGTGGGCCCCCTCTAAGGATCGGCTCCATCTGACGCTCAGGTGGCCCACATCATATGAAACAATGGTGATTATACGACTGTCATTGAAATCCCTTTTGATTATCCGAGAAGTTTTGGATCAAGCTGAAATTTATTTTTCATCCTCACCTAGGTCTGTATGACCCTATCAATAGTTTGGATGTAAAATAAATGTTATGGTGGGCCCCACGTGGGACCCACTGTCCACGTCCAGTCCAGCAGCTGGACTGGCGGACGGAGTGGAGATACCTCATTTTCAACACTTGAGGTCTTGGCACGATCCCTGGTGAAGGTGGCTCGCATGGAGCGTGTGTATTGACGGGGTGGGACCCACCGTGATGTATGTGTTCTCTCCACATGTCCATCCTTATGGACCTCACCATGATGCATGTGTTGCATCCAAACTGTCCATCCACCTTACAAGTTCATTTTATGGCTTGAGACAAAAACATGAGTATGATTTATGGTTTAGGTGGAGCCCACCATGACATCTGTTTCATTCATGCCAACCATCACGAGGTGGGACCCACCATGATGCATGTTTATCTTAGTCGTTCATTTGAGGTGGCCCATATTGATGTATTTGTGGCTGTTGTTGAGGCCCACCTTGGCAATTATAGGGCCCGATTAGTGTGGCCCATTTAATATATGTAAGGCCATATGATTAGGCTCACCTTGATATGAATGTAAGACCCATGGGTTGAGGCCCATAGTGATGTGTTAGGGCCCATGGGTTAAGGCCTATTGTAATGTATTAAGGCCCATTTTGATGTATTCTAAGGCTCATGGGTTGAAGCCCATTGGTTTATATAAGGCCCACATGATGGTACCCATATGGATGTACTTGTGGCCATCAGTGGAGGCCCACCTTGATGCATTTGTAGCCCTTATTTATAGCCCATTGTTGTGGTTCATCTTGAGGTGTATAAGGTCGTTGTTGAGGCCCACTTTTTTATAAATGTAGGGCCCATACTATGAGGCCCATTGTGATGTATTTCAAGGCCCATGGGTTATGGACCATTGCAATGTACATAAGGCTCGCTGGTGAGGCCCATTAATGCAGCCCATTTGATGAATGTAAGGCCCATGTGATACGGCCCATTCAATGTATCCAAGGCCTATGGGTCGAGGCCCAACGGGATGTCCTAAAAGTCCATTGCGATGTGTGATTTCCCATGGTTCATGTAATGATATTTATGGCAGGCTGTGCCTAGGGAACAATGATGGTTTGACGCCCACATTGTAAGTACAATGTTGGTTAAATGTCTGCATTGTATCTCTCCTTAGGGCCCATTGATAAGCCCATACTAGTTGTATATAGGCCGTCTAGGCCCATCTGTATCGTGAGAGTAGTTCATTACTTTATAACATGCTTAGTATAAGCCCATGACTCATGCCCAGACGCATCATATGTATGCTTGATATGAGTAGTGACTGATCATAGCATATGTCATTGGGCAGACCATTTATGGGACTCGTTATGAGACAGAGTGCCCCACATGATCGCGCAGTACGTGCTGTATTACTGCATGATTTGACGGTGTGATTCATGCATCTCGCATATGTGTGACTTGATCATTGCACGCCCTAGTGACATCAGGGGCGTGGCTCCACAGGTACATCCTAGATGACCGTATCGAATACTGAAAATACTTTGTTCTAGCACTGTGGGCACTTAGGATTCCCTTAGGTGAAAGTCCCAGAACCTTTTTGGTACCAGGAGATGATCCAACTTTTAGACTAAGTGGATACACGAGCGCCCGAGTGCCGAATACTAGTAGGCCGCATCTCTCACTGTGTCGTGGTCGGTTAGGAGGGGGTGTGGACTTATCCGCCTGAGTGAGGGGGCTATAAGCTAGCCTGAGTTTGACTAGTTCACAAATGAGTCCGTTATCGACTAGTCAGGTAGGTATTGGCAGACTACTGGTCAGGCGAATAGTGAGGTCTATTCCGCTTGCTTGGCTGTGCAGCTAGGGAGGAGGTAGTTAATGTGAGTGTATTAGACCCCGGTGATATCTAGAGAGAAACTGTACTGATATATGTACTTGATGAGTACTAACTTTCTTGAATTGCATTTCACATATGACATTCAGCTACATAGGCCTCGCATTGCATCAGTATGGTCGATAACATTCATGTCTCGCATCGCATGGCCTTGGTATGGCTGATAACATTCATGCCTTGCATCACATAGCATTGGCACGGTTGATTTTATTCATAGACTTACCACATACTTCTGCATTACTCTAATACTGTATACTTGACACTTGCCTTACGCACACACTTACACCATCCTCTAAGCTTTTATAAGCTTATGCACGACCGTTGTGTGCTGGTAGCATTGGACAGCAGCAGCGCTAAGGAAGGAGTGTCCATCTGACTATTTTGGAGTTTTTGATCACCTTATATTTCCCTTTCCTATTATAAAAAAAGTTTTTCATATAGTGGATATGTGATGTTATTGCTTTGTGACTTGGTTATACTTGTGGTTATGCTCCATTAAAAAAAAAAAAATTCTAAAAATCCTCTTTGTATGATCCCAGGATTGAATCTGGCATATGATTGTCAGGAGCCGAGAATGGGGCACTACGGAGGCTATCGGCAACGGATTCGGCAATCGGGATTCATGTGAATCTGATTTTCGTGTTTGGGGCATGACAAAATAAACATTTTTTTTTGGTGGGCCCAAACCCATGTGACCTTATCAACTGGTTGGGTGGAAAATAAACTTTATAGTAGGCCCCTCATGGGACCCACTGATGTATGTATTGTAATCCATACCTTCCATTATTATGGGCCCCACTATAAGGTATGTTTTTCATCTATGTCGACCATCCTTTCCATTCTTATGGGACCCTCCATAAAGCATGTGTTTCATCCAAACTGTACAACCATTTGGGGATTATTTTAAGGCCCACTTTAACATATATGGGCCTATGTATTTAGGCCCATCTTGAGGAGTTTATAGGCTTATTGTTGAGGCCACCTTGATTTGTATAAGGCCATTTGTTGAGGCTCATCTTAATGTATTTGTGGCCGCCCACTAAGGCCCAATTTGATATATATATATATATATATAAGACCATGGTTTGGGGCCCATTTGATGTATTGAAAGCCCATGGGTCAAGGCCCAATAGGATGTACATGAGGCCCATTATAATGGGATTCTACCATGGTTTATGAGTTGACTATTATAGTGAGCTATGCCTTGGGAACAATGATGGTTTGATGCCCACATTGTAGGGATAATGTTGGTTAAATGTCCGCATTATCACTCTCCCTAAGGCCCACTGATAGGCCCGTACTTGTAGTGAGTATGCCGTCTAGGCCCATCTTCGTTATACAAAAAGCCCATCTTTATTTACATGTTTAGTATAGATCCATGACTCATGATCATACGCATCATATGTATGACTGATATGAAGAGTGATTGATCATAGCATATGCCTTCGGTGAACTGTTTATGGGTTCCCTGATAGGCGGAGTTGCCCTACATGAGTGCATGATACATGTAAGACTGTTGCATGACTGGTAGTGTGATTCATGCACTTGTATTTGTATGATTGTAGTTATTGTATGCCCTAGCGACATCAGGGCCAAAGCCTCCACAAACGCATCGTGGGTGGCTGGATTGGTTACTGAAAATGTTTGGTTCTAACATACGGGCTCTATAGATGTCCCTAGGAGAAAATTCCTAAACCCGATAGTACCAGAGGATGACTCTAACGTAGAAACCGAGTGGATACACGAGTGTGCGATGGACGTATACCAGTAGGCCGCATCTCCCACTGTGTCGTGGTCGGTTGGAAAGGGGTGTGACCTTACCCGCCTGAGTGAGGGGGCAACTTCTAGGTTAAGTTTGACCAGCTTGAGGAATCGATCCTCTATCGACGAGCCGGGCCCGATATTGGTAGGCAGATAGTGAGGTCTCTTCTGCTCTCCCAGTTGTGCGTTCAGATAAGGACGACAAGCTGGCTAGAGTGTACTAGACCCCGGTGATTTTTCAGACAGAGAACCATACTAATTTGATGCTCCAGTGAGGAACTGCATTGATGTGGGGATGAGAATTGGCATGCTTGACTTGCATTATGCATCGCATGGCCTTGATATGGCCAATATCATTTATATTTTGCATCGCATAGCCTTAGTACGGCTGATTGCATTCATATACCCATCAGCATGTTTCCTCATTACTTTGACTTCACATTATGAGCATGATCGTATTGTGCACACACTTACTCCACCCTCTAAGCTTTCTATAAGCTTATGCACGATTGATGCGTGCAGGTGACGTCAGGACGCAGCCGTAGCATAGTAGCAGCAGGAGCGTGCAGTCGAGATTTTGGAGTTTTCGTTATTTGCATTATATTATATTTTCCTTCAGACGCATTGTACTCAAAAGTTTTTTATCATAGTGGATTTTGTGATGGTGTTCTTGTGGTTATTGTTAATGGGTTATGCTTAGGTTATGCTCATTATGAATCAAATGGATATTAGAAATCCTCCTTGTAGCATCCCAGGATCAGAACCTGGTATATGGGTGTCGGGAGCCGAGAATGGGGTACTACGGAGGCTATCGGCACCGGATTCGGCGATCGAGAATTTTGTGAGCCTGATTTTTGAATTTGGGGCGTGACACAATAGACAAAAGTAAGGATCCAAGGTGTTTGAAAAACAACAATTGCCACGACGGAATAGTCTATTATATAAGCCACATCCAAAAATCCCTTAGCTGAACAGATCTATCCAAAATAGCCTATCCAAACAACTTTGATTGTAACCAAATGGGCCCTAAAAGTCCCAATGAGTTCTGGAATTAGTTCTTTTAGAAATTTTCTAGCAGAGAAACCTAACAACTGTAGCTACCTCAGTCGAAATGATTGTGGACTCATCATCTCTTACATAGAATTATATAATGTCTATTCTCGAAAACTAACTACTTGAAGATTAACAATTAATTCACAAACAACAATGCAATATCCTAATATAAACAGTAAGCAGTATGATAAGGAATCCTCAAAAAGGCATGGAGTACCTGTCTTTGTAGGATAAAGTTGCACAAGGTTATGGTGCAGGTGTATGCTTCCGAGTAATATGCCAGAGCACTTGCTCCTTTTTTGAACACCCAGCCTCCACACAGGGACTCATTGAGAATCTTATAATATTACTCATGTAAGGTTGTCTCATTTTATCTTTCGTGCATGATTAGATGACTTATCTAGCAGTGTGCTAAATATCGCTAAGATTTTGAATATCTCTAGATAAAATCCAGAAAAATACAATAATTGATATTAGCATAAGATTTTTCAAAATATTAGCGGAGTTTAAAATATCAGTTTTTATTGTGAGTCTATGGGGCTTTAGAAAGCTTGATATGGAAATTCTCTGTCCTCTGGACTATAATGTCTAGGATATATAGAATCTAAAGGGATGAAATGTCCTTCCCAGAGAGACACCCATTCACTGCAAATAGTTTTCCCAATGATATCCCAAGAAAACCTGAAGATTTGAAATTTACAAGCCAATAAATTACCAAGACTGAAATTTTTATGTCATCTACGGCCCTATAACATGTGATTAGGGGGGTCCATGAGTTTTATGATGGAGGAAGGTGCAGTTGGAGAATTTGGACCAATAACTTTGGTTGGTAGTTAATCTAAGATAATCATAAAAGTATTGTTTATGATGGGCTAATGGTAATGTTGGACTCATTATCTCCCCTTTCCAAGGTGCTTTCACAAAAGGAAGGCAAATCACAGATGGGATTGTGCTAGCTAATGACTACCTTGTCTCAAGCATGGTAAGGCAGGGATTTAATTAAGGTTGATTATGTGGATTGGATTCTTCATACATGCTTTCAAAGATGGGTTTGGGACTTTATGGAGGAAACAGAATAAAGAGTCTGCTGTGACAATCCCATTTTCCATTCTTATTAATGGGATTTCTAAGTCACTTCTTCAAAAGTTTAATTATGCGAATTAAGCAAGCATCTTGCTATTTTTTTTCCATATTATTTTACAGCAGAAGACCAAAAATAAGGGAAATTTAAATCTCATTTGGACCATACCATAAGAATCAATAGTAATTGAATGCTTATCTAACTTAACGATTGGACCTGATGTAACCCATGAGTTTCGTATTGGCATGTCCACTGCTACTCACCATTGTAGTCTCTTATTTATATTGCCTTCGATCTAGATTTCTTTTGAATGATACAAATTGTGGTTGTTGAAGGTGAATTAGATGTTGAAATCAATGGTTCAAAAGCAGTTATGATCGGGCCTGTGTGAAAATAACAGCTTTATTTTTTTTTCTTTGTAAAACGACATTATATTCCATAAGGCAGCACTGTTATACTTTAAAAATACGTTTTTTGTTAATTATACATTTAATAACAATTTCAATATAACCTATTTATTCCTTGATTGCTAAGTATACATTTGACTTTAAGATATTACATTTTTTTGTCTTAAATTAGTATTGTTATTAGTTAGTTTATAGTTGTGACTTATAATTGTGATTTGTGAGTTAGATAATTAGTTACTCATTTGAGGATCTCTATGCGGCCATACATAGATAGGATGTGTTTTTGGTGGCATAGAAATTGCTCAAATTGTCCCATTTTGGACAGTTCAAGGCTCGATGGATAGTATGCTTCCATATAATCTATTTAAATGTTCATGCCTAATACGCGGTCTATCTCCTCATTTATGTCTGGATCTATTTCTTTCATTCCATATCCAATGCCAAATACCTTTACATTGCTTTAGATTTTTGGCATCGGAATGTAACGTAAGATCAACTTATTTGGAGAGGCATTGAGAGATGCTGCTGAATTTTCGACATGAACGTTTAAGTGGGAATATGAAAGTATTACAATCTATTCAAGCTTGGATGAGTAACTAATTTACGATTTAATTGTATTAGCTCAAAATTGATGGAGCAGACCAGGATGTGCATTGGAATTATCTAGATGTTGAGCGGGGGTCCCTGGAAGGTGGGAACTACTATTATGACCATGATGAAGTTGTCCATTTTCTATGGACAACATTGGAGTGGCCTGGCCATTTGGATAAGCCATGTTTATGTATTTGCTCGAAATTAATGGAGCAAACTCGGATGTGCGTCAGAGCTATCCGGATAAGTGGGGGTCCCTGAAAGGTGGGAACTGCTGTTATAACAATGATGAAGCTATCCATTTCCTATGGACAGCATTAGAGGGGCCTGGCCATATGGACAAGCTATGTTTATATATTTACTTGAAATTAATGGAGCAGACACGGATGTGCGTCAGAGCTATCCAAATGAGAGAGGGTCCCTAGAAGGTGGGAACTACTGTTATGACCATGATGAAGTCGTCCATTTCCTATGGACAACATTGGAGGGGCCTGGTCATTTGGACATGCTATGTTTTTATCTGTATTTACAGGGACAACACCCTTAACCTAAACCACACCCTAAACCTATAACCTAAACCTATTCTCAATTTCCTAAAGCCTATAACCTATAACCTAAACCTATAACCTATAACCTATAACCTATAACCTATAACCTATAACCTATAACCTAAACATAAAACCTATAACCTATAACCTATAACCTATAACCTAAACCTAACCCTAAACTAAAACCTATAACCTATAACCTAAACCTAAACCTGATCCCGAACCCGAACCCGATTTCCTAAACCTAAACATTAGCATATTCTCAATTCCCTAAAGCTATAACCTATAACCTATAACCTAAACCTAAACCTAACTTAAACATATAACCTAAACTTATAACCTTAACCTAAATGCAAAATCTAAATCTAAACCTAAACCTAACCTAAACCTATAACCTAAACTTATAACCTTAATCTAAACGTAAAACCTAAACCTAAACCAAAACCAAAACTAGTAACCTTAACCTAACCTAAAACCTATAACCTAAACCTTAACCTATAACCTATAACCTATAATCGAAACTTATAACCTATAACGTAACCTTAACCTAAACCTATAACCAAAACCTAAACCTATAACCTATAACCTAAACCTAAACCTTAACCTATTCTCAATTCCCTAAACCTATAACCTATAACCTATAACCTAAACCTAAACCTAACCTAAACTTATAACTTAAACCTATATCCTTAACCTAAACCTAAACCAAAACCAAAACCTATAACCTTAACCTAAATAAAAACCTATAACGTAAACCTATAACCTAAACCTAAACTTATAACCTATAACCTATAACCTAAACTTATAACCTATAACTTAACCTTAACCTAAACCTATAACCAAAACCTAAACCTATAACCTATAACTTAAACCTAAAACCTAATCCTAAACCTAAAACCTAAATGTATTCTCAAATCCCTAAACCTAACTTACACCTAATTCAAATTGTAAGTGCTATGATTTCATATCCCTTTGGTTGTTAAATTTTGTGGTGCCAAAACCTATATCTATGTCTTGTATTTCTTGTGTTTCATGTTTGAGACTATTCATTGCTTCGAGACATCGTATTTCAAGACAAGAACTTAAATGAAGAAAGTTTCAAGTCATGAATGAAGAATTCAAGAATACAAGTCTCCAAGTATGCATGTTCAAGATTTAAACAAGTACAGGTATAGAAGAAGATTTTGTCATCTCAAGAAAGGATCAAGCTCGAGAAGGCTTACAACAAGATTCATAAATTCTCAAGCTTCTCTTAAGAGTCATCTGAGTGTACAGACTATCAATGTCCATCTCACTTTTAAGGTTTGTTTGACCTTAGATTGACCTTAGGATGGGCTTTATTGTAGGTCATTGTAGATACATAATTCGTATATTTTAATATGCTTGTTCAGGCTATTCTAATACCAGACCTAGGGACTTCAAGACCAGTCCTAGCTCTGCTACGACCAGTCTTAAGTTTTTCAGGACCAGTCATAGATTGTTAAAGATTTTCATATTTTTCTGATTGTCCTACGACCAGTCCTGGACATCCTTCGACCAGTCCTGTGAGCTATACGACTTGTCCTTCGACTAGTCTTAGCCCTACGACTCAAACTCCAGCAACTAAACTGGGGGTCCTATGACCGGTCGTAGGTGACCCACGACTAGTCGTAGGTGGCCCACGACCGGTCGTAGGCTACCCAGGATCAGTCATGGAATAACTAATCCTTATCCCGCGAAAATCTTTGAAAATCTTTGAAGCTACGACCAGTCCTAGGATCCTAAGACCAGTCATAGATGGAATTTTTCAGGCTATAAATAGAGCACGAACTTCAGATTTTTTCAATTCAATTCAACTCAATTTAAGCAATCTTTAGGCTATACTCTAAGATAAGTTTGTGTTTATTTTTAAGCTACTTTGTGCTCATTTAATATTCCTTTTTCTAGCTTGTTTATTATTTGATTTTGATCTACATTCCAATCTTATTTGAAAATGGGAATTTCTGATATTCCTTCTTCTTGGATTCAAAATCAAATAGAACTAGCCCTTTTGATTTAAAATCAATTAGACTTAGAACCATTCTTAAAGTGAGTATTGGACTTTGAACGTTGAATCAAACTTCTACTCCGATTGGTTCTACCGGGCAACTTCAAAAGAAGATTCAGGTATTTTACATTTGTGTAATTTACATTCTTTGGTTTTGTTTGAGATTTGCTAGAAAAAACTCATTGTTTTGGTTATCTGAGGAGAGCCAGAAAACTCAAATTGTGGAGGTTTTTGGATTGTGTAAGCCTGAGATAAAAAGACACAATTGTGAAGGTTTTAGGAAAACCTATGAAACCTATTTTGATAGTGCATGCTAATATCCCCTGTTTGAGGATATTAGGAGTGGAGTAGCATTCTGTGTGGCTGTTGGATAACAGTTGGTGTACACATAGGCGAACCACTATATATCGTTGTGTTGTGGATGTGCTTTATTCTTTCATTCCTTATTCATTCAGTTTTGTGGATTGTATTTGTGGATGAATGTTGTAATCATTTTTATTTCAAGAAAGTGTGAGAGTGTTGTAATAACTTAGGATTTATTTCTACAAGTTATTTTGATATCCTTGCATTTTATTTATTATTGGTTTGTGATACTATGGACGTTATAGAAATAAGGTTGTCCTACCTTAAACCTTTGGTTTTTGGTGTAAGGTTGTCCTTAGAACTGATATAGTATCATTCTCTTAATTCTAGGCTATTGAGATTACTTTTAATTCAGCATTGTGCTTTATTTTTTTTATTATTCTGTTGTTTTAAGTTTTATTTGGCATTGCCCTATTCACCCCCCCTCTAGGGCATATAGCTAGGCCCTTTCACAAATCTCAAATCCAAAGCCAAGACCTAAACCTAAACTTAAAAACCCAAACCTAAACCCGATCCCGAACCCAAACCTGATTTCCTAAACCTAAACCTTAACCTATTCTCAATTCCCTAAAGTTATAACCTATAACCTAAACCTAAAGCTAACCTAAACCTATATTCTTAACCTAAACCTAAATCAAAACTTATAACATATAACCTTAACCTAAACTAAGACCTATAACTTAAACCTAAAACCTAAACCTCAACCTATAACCTATAACCTATAACCTAAACTTATAACCTATAACCTAACCTTAACCTAAACCTAAAACCTAAACCTAAACCTATAACCTATAACTTTAACCTAAACTAAAACCTAAACCTAAAACCTAAATGTATTCTTAAATCCCTAAACCTAAGCATACACCTAATCCTAATCTCAACTCCAAAGCCTAAACCTAAACCTAAACTTGAAAACCCAAGCCTAAACCCGATCCTAAACCCGAACTTGATTTCCTAAACCTAAACCTTAACCTATTCTTAATTCCCTAAACCCATAACATATAACCTATAACCTATAACCTAAACTTAAACCTAAACCTAACCTAAACCTATAACCCACACCCGATTTCCAAAACCAAAACCTAACCTAAACCTATAACCTGAACTCGATTTCCGAAACTTAAACCTTAACCCATTCTCAATTGCCTAAAGCTATAACTTATAACCTATAACCTAAACCTAAACCTAACCTAAACCTATAACCCAAACCTGATTTCCTAAACCTGAACGTTAACCTATTCTCAAATCCCTAAACCTAAACCTACACCTAATCCTAACTCGACTCCCTAGCCTAAACCAAAACCTAAACTTGAAAACTGAAACCTAAACCCTTTACCAAACCCGAACCTGATTTCCTAAACCTAAACATTAAACTATTCTCAATTCCCTAAAGCTATAACCTATAACCTATAAACTAAACTTATAACCTAACCTTAACCTAAACCTAAAACCTAAACCTAAACCTATAACCTAAATGTATTCTCAAATCCCTAAACCTATAACCTATAACCTATAACCTATAACCTATAACCTAAATCTAAACCTTAACCTATTCTCAATTCCCTAAACCTATAACCTATAACCTGTAACCTATAACCTAAATGTATTCTCAAATCCCTAAACCTAAACCTACACTTAATTCTTATCTTAACTCCAAAGCCTAAACCTAAACTTAAACTTGAAAACCCAAGCATAAACCTGATCTCGAACCCGAACCCGATTTCCTAAGCCTAAACCTTAACCTATTCTCAATTCCCTAAACCTATAACCCATAACCTAAACCTAAACCTAACCTAAACCTAAACCTATAACCCGAACCCGATTTCCTAAACCTAAACCTTAACCTATTCTCAATTCCCTAAAGCTATAATCTATAACATATAAACTATAACCTAAACCTAAACCTAAACTAAACCTATAACCTGAACCCAATTTTCTACACCTAAACCTTAACCTATTCATAATTCCCTAAACCTAAACCAACACCTAATCCTAATCTCAACTCCTTAGCATAAACCAAAACCTAAACTTGAAAACTGAAACCTAAACCTGATACTCAACCCAAACTTGATTTCCTAAACCTAAACTTATAACCTTAACCTAAACCTATTCTCAAATCCCAAAACCTATAACCTAAACCTAAACCTAAACCTTAACCTATAACCTAAACCTAAAACCTTAACCTAAACCTAAAACCTAAATGTATTCTCAAATCCCTAAACCTAAACCTACGCTTAATCCTAATCTTTACTCCAAATCCTAAACCTAAACTTAAACTTGAAAACCCAAGAATAAACTTGATCTCGAACCCGAACCCGATTTCCCAAGCCTAAACCTTAACCTATTTTCAATTCCCTAAACTTATAACCTATAACCTAAACCTAAACCTAAACCTAACCTAAACCTAAACCTATAACCCGAACCCAATTTCCTAAACCTAAACCTTAACCTATTCTCAATTCCCTAAAGCTATAATCTTTGACCTATAAACTATAACTTAAACCTAAACCTAAACCTAAACTAAACCTATAACCCGAACCCGATTTCCTACACCTAAATCTTAACCTATTCTCAATTCCCTAAGCCTAAACCTACACTTATTGCCTATAACCTAAACCTAAAACCCAAATGTAAAACCGATCTTAAATCCCATTATCAATTCCCTAAACCTAAACCTAAACCTTAACCTATAGCCTAAACCTTAACCTATAACCTATAACCTACAACCTAAACCTATAACCTGTAACCTAAACTCAATTCCCTAAACCTTAACCTATAACCTAACCTAAACCTAAACCTTCATGGTGGAGCCAAACCTAAACTAGAAAACCCAAACCTAAAACTGATCCTGAACCTGAACCCGATTTCCTAAACCTAAACCTTAACTTATTCTCAATTCCCTAAACCTTAACCTATAACCTAACCTAAACCTAAACCTATAACTAACACTTATAACCTAAACCTGTAACCTTAACCTAAATGTAAAACCTAAACCTAAATCTAAAACGTAAATGTAATCTCAAATCCTTAAACCTAAACCTAAAACCTAAACCTATAACCTTAACCTAAACCTAAACCAATAACCTTAACCTAAACCTACACCTAATCCTAATGTCAACTCCTTAACCTAATCCTAAAACTTGAAAACTAAATCTAAACCCGATCTCGAACCCAAATCCGATTTCCTATACCTAAACCTTAACCTATTCTCAATTCCCTAAACCTATACTTATAACCTAAACCTATAATCTTAACCTATAACCTAAACTCAATTCCCCAAACCTTAACCTATAACTTAACCTAAACCTGAACCTATAACCTACACATATAAGCTAAACATAAACCTATAACCTAAACCTTTAACCTAAATGTATTCTCAAATCCCTAAACCTAAACTTACAACTAATCCTAATCTCAACTCCCAAACCTAAACTTAAACCTAAACTTGAAAACCCAAACCTAAACCTGATCCTGAACCCGAACCCGATTTCCTAAACCTAAACCTTAACCTATTCTCAATTCCCTAAAGCTATAACCTATATAACCTAAAACCTAAACTTAAACCTAAAACCTAAACGTATTCTCAAATCCCTAAACCTAAACCTACACCTAATCCTAATCTCAACTCCCTAACCTAAACCTAAACCTAAACTTGAAAACCCAAACCTAAACCTGATCCTGAACCATAACCTGATTTCTTAAACCTAAACCTTAATCTATTCTCAATTCCCTAAAATTATAACTTATAACCTAAACCTAAACCTTAACCTAAACCTATAACCTAAACCTTAACCTAAACCTAAACCTAAACCTATATAACCTTAACCTAAACCCAAACCTATGATCTAAACCTTAACCTATAACCTATAACCCATAACCTAAACTTATAACCTATAACCTAACCTTAACCTTAGCCTATAACCTAAAACCTAAATCTAAACCTAAAACCTAAATGTATTCTCAAATCCCTAAACCTAAACCTACACCTAATCCTAATCTCAACTCCCTAACCTAATGTAACACCCTGAAAATCGGGGGTCATGTATAAACTCAACTCCTGAGTTCCAGACCGTCACTTATGCAACAAAAATGATTATGATTCAATGTTGTCTGAGTTAAAACATTCGCATGATTAAAAGTATACCAAAACTGTAATTCATACTCCAGATCCAGTGATAAAAGCAAGCGGAAGACTAAATAATATATATATATCACTGTATGGAAAAATAAGGTAGATCTCGACTGTCACTAAAGTATGAATACATCACTGAGTCTCATATACATGTAAATGACAGAAATAAATGTCCAAAAGAGTCCCACTACGAAGTCCTGTCAACCTAGGTCACCTAAGCAAAGCCATCATGGTACTGCATGTATGAGAACTCGTCCTGGTCCTCATCATAGTCCGCCTCTACCTCCTGGATCTTTGCATCACCTGCATCTAAAACAGGTTCTGGTGGGTGTTGCAAACACCATCCCGTAACGTGGGAATAGTGATTAACTCAGTGGAATCATAGAGCAAAGATTAACATGTTCACAAATCAATCATGCGATAATAGTAAAGCAGTAAATCAGACAATCCTAATACTGTTGTTAATGCAATATGACATGACGTGATGTATGCCCTCACCGACGATCTCCCTCATACGACACCATCTTACGACCGCGGCATGCAATCGACCCTCAAGTGCTCCACATCTTCCAGGCACATGCAATGGTATGGTGATATGATTTTTGAGTTGTTATTAGTGCATTCAAACAACAGGATTTGGAAACTAAGGTACTTCCCTTATATCAATCCCAACACAGATCCTGTCTAGGGTCGTCACTCCTAGTAATCTCATACGAGGTATATTTTATAGGTCGCTGCAAGGGCTGCCAGGGTTGTTGCACGCACTCGTTACTCCGCTCCCCCAGCACCTTATCAATACAGGCCTACCGTACTCTATTGCTACTGAAGGGTCGTCGCCTCCCGTAGACTCAGAATACGCTCGCGGTCACTACAAAGGACTCGTCGCCTGATCAATGTAGGCCGACAGCAAGAATATAGTGTCCCATACTACATAATTTGCTCACGAGACTAGGTGCTCACTGGTCACTATGGGGAGGTTTGTGGCCCCAGCGTAGGCCGACAGCTCGACCACGGTGTCCCATACCACCATGCCCGGTTCATGAGTCTTCATGGATCAAGGTACCATGGTTAACAGGGTTTACAATGGTAAGTTCAGTATCCTAGGTTCAAGCAATTATGACTCATGCAGGGTGAACATACAATGGCCAGTCGGGTTACTTGACAGGCTCGACTAACGCGATCGCATCTCAAGTTGAACGACATGAAGTGCGTAAAACACTTCATGTGACCTAACCACTGCCGCCAACTCCAGAACACGGCTCGCGTTCATCGACGCGTCGTTCGTGGTAAAGATAATCCAACCACGAATTCGCTCGGTTATCGACTGCCTGGACTAAGTATAGTCCTAAACAATTATGGAATCACATCAGCAATCATATTAGAGTATTGAAAATGAAATACAACCATGTGAGCATGTTAACACATGTTATAACATACACCTTAAGTAAATCTTCAAGCACATGCATTCCATACATGTAATGAAATCATGCATTTAGCTAACATGTAGGAAATCATTTACATCAGCATATTAATTGAGAAAACAATATCAAACTAATTCATAACACCATTTAATTCAATACATACTAATACAAGCATTTATACAAACACTTACACTACACACTTAAGTCTACATATAGTATGTTGACCCGAAGTGCGCATTTAGGCGAATCTCTTCGCCAAACTAATTATGCACGTATTCCTAACATTCTAATGTGACAATAAGCCATGTCAATCACATCAGCAAAATATGAATGAAATCAGTACTTCCTACAAATGACTAAAATGCCCTAAATCTCATATTCTTCACCGGTTTACGAAACAGGAAACGGATAGCATGTTGTACATGTCAAACGGCGATGCCGTCAATAATCTACTATTAAACGACATTGAAAGCGTTGGAAGCAGTCAATCAAAGTGTCTAAAATCCGCACCTTATCTCTTATAAACGTGCGAATTCGAACGGAGCGTATACGCTTCGTCTACAGCGAATAGAGAACCTAATTTACGAGTTCTATCAGTTTACATGCTATGTAACGGAAAGAATCCCAAATCAGCAACTTATTAGGGTTATTTCTTACCTGAAAATGCGGAGAAATCACCGGCCAGGTGATGGAAGCGTGTTGCTAAGGTACGTGCAACAGGCGGTGGAAAGGCAGGAAAATTCTCTCCTAATCTCTCTCACAAACTCTCACCTTTTCTCTCTCCCAATCTAGGGTTTTTCTCAAATTCGGATGGGAGAGAGAAGTGAGGGTTTCAACCCCTTTTATAAACCTAAAAATGCCCAAAATAGGCTCAGGTACAAAGTTTACTTAGGGCATATCCAAATTGGGGCTGTTTCGATGCAAAAGTACATTTCTGGTGGTCCCCTCAACAAATGCGGTCGGACTTAAGCTCATGCATACTGGATCTAGCATACATCAAGTTTTTAGTCCGGCAGGGTTTGTAGATCGCAAGTAGAGGTCCAGTTTCAGTTCAGCGGTCACCACACGTAGATCAGGTCTGCAAATCTCATGATATGAAATGGAAAATTTTCCTGATCCGAGGGTGTAATTTGGCTGAATTCTGACGGTCAGAACGCTTAATACTGACACGTCAAGTTGTGTGCCAGATTTGAATTTTAAATTCCAAATCTGTCCCTATTCGCACTCTCTTCAGTCCGGGCTCAATGAAATAGCCTGTGGTTATCGGTTGGACTTGATTTTCAAAATGATTGTCAAGTCCAGCTAGGCGGTTCTAACGGTCTAAGATAGTAGGTATCGGACTTTCGACACGCGGTCTAGATCCAATAAAAATTTTTAAAGTGGTCTAGAGAACAAACCTGCTTAGAGTTTGATCCGAGGTTATAGAGTATTACAGAGTCATTGGTTATACTCGATTTGGGTCTTGTAGAACGTATTTAAAGTGATCAGGGACTATTTCCCAGCTACTTTAGCATTGCGTTAGCTAACTTACACTTATTTTCTAAAGGAATTAATCCTACGCGATTTCGGGTCGAGTTGGTACTCGAGTCCAAGTATGGATTTTTCCCAGGCGTTACACCTAAACCTAAACCTAAACTTGAAAACCCAAACCTAAACTCGATCCTGAACCCGAACCCAATTTCCTAAACCTAAACTTATAACCTTAACCTAAACCTATTCTCAAATCCCAAAACCTATAACCTAAATCTAAACCTATATAACCTTAACCTAAACCTAAAACTTAACCTATAACCTAAACCTTAAGCTATAACCTTAACTTATAACCTAAGCCTATAACCTAAACTCAATTTCCTAAACCTTAACCTATAACCTAACCTATAACTTGAACCTAATTTTCTAAACATAAACCTTAACGTATTCTCAAATCCCTAAACCTAAACTAACACCTAATCATAATCTCAACTCCCTAACCTAAACCTAAACTTGAAAACCCAAACCTAAACCCGATCCCGAACCCGAACCCGATTTCCTAAACCTATACTTATAGCTTAATCTAAAACTATTCTTAAATCTCAAAACCTATAACCTAAACCTAAACCTAAACTTGAAAACCCAAACCTAAACCCGATTCCGAACCCCGAACTTGATTTCCAAAACCTAAACTTATTGGTTATAGTTTAGGTTTTGATTTTGGTTTTAGGTTTTAGGTTTAGGTTTACGTTATAGGTTATAGGTTTTAGGTTTAGGTTAAGGTTTAAGTTTAGGGTATTTTTGTTTATGATGTTAAGCTTACATGTATTTATGTGTGAATGAATGTGATGTCTATAAGATTGTTTGTGTTTGAATAAATGTAGTTTAGGTTTGGATGGATTTACTAGTTTGGGTTTAGATGGATGTGAATGTCAATATGATGAAATATATTATATAACAATTGTATATCAGGATGAATATGATGAAATATATTATAACAGGTGTATATCAGGAATTTTGTGCAGGAATTATTTTATTTTTTTTAAAGAGAATTTTAGTGACGAAAATTTTCATAGCTAAAAGTTTTGCAAAATATTTTTAGCGATGAAACTTTTCGTAACTAAAAGTTATGCAATATTTTTTAGCGACGAAAATTTTCGTAGCTAAAAGTTTTGGAAATATTTTTTAGTGACAAAAATTTTCGTAGCTAAAAGTTTTCCAAATAATTTTTAGTGCTGAAAATTTTGTTAGTTAAAAGTTATGAAAATATTTTTTAGCAACGAAAATTTTCGTACTTAAAAGTTAAGCAAATATTTTTTAGCGACGAAAATTTTCGTAGTTAAAAGTTTTGGAAAATATTTTTAGCAACGAAAATTTTCGTAGCTAAAAGTTTTGTAAATATTTTTTAGCGATGAAAAGTTTTGTAGCTAAAAGTTTTGCAAATATTTTTTAGCAACGAAAATGTTCATAGCTAAAAGTTATGCAAATATTTTTTAGTGGCGAAAATTTTCATAGCTAAAAGTTTTACAAAATATTTTTACTGACGAAAATTTTCGTCGCTAAAAGTTTAACATTTATTTTTTAGCAACGAAATATTTCATCGCTAAAAGTTTTTTTGCGATGAAAATTTTTGTCTCTAAAAGTTTTTTTAGAGATGAAAATTTTCGTCCCTAAAATGCTTCCCTTTGGTGACGATTAAAAATTTTCATCGCTAAAAACCATTTGCTTCGGTCTTTTAGTGACGAATTTAATGACGAAAAGTTTCCTCACTAAAACTTTTTAGCTATTAAAATTTAGCTTTTAGCAATGAAAATTTTCACCGCTAAAGGTGGGTGTTCTTGTATGACAGTGAGTACAAATCGAAGGGTCAATTCCCTTAAGGTCTGCAATCGACCATCAAAGGGATCTTTATGCTCAATGAGAGTGGAGGTGAGCATACTCTCCTGTTCTTGCTCAAGGTGGGAAGAAATCACCACCAGATATGTCTCATCTTGACCTAAATAGATATATTTCAAAATAGAGGGCAAAGGTTTTAGGTTAAGCTTCGGTGCCATGAGGTTAGACGGTAGAGACACTACATTAGTTTGGGACAATTCTTCAAATTGTGGCCTCTAGCGGTTAATTTCAAGTACCGACATAATATTAAGCATGGCACCCATCTCCCTAATCATGTCCTCATCAAAATCATGGGGGTGGACCAAGCATGTCTCTAGAGGGTTAGAGGATAAGGTCATCAAAGTTCTATCTTCTACAAAAGAGTCAATCATGTTCTTGTCGTAGAAATCATCATCATCATCTAACTATTTGCCTGTGTTGAAAAAGATATTCAACTCTAATATCATATTCCTGAAAGACATACTTATGACCCCATTTCTACAATTAATGACTGCATTTGAAGTGGTAAGGAATGGGCAACCAAGAATGATGAGAATTTGAGTTCTCATGTTACTAATGGGTTCCGTATCCAAGACGATAAAATCTACCGGGTAGTAGAGTCTATCAACCTAGACCAACACATCCTCAATTACCCCTCTTGGTACACGACCTGAGTGATCAAGAAGTTATAATGTGGTTAGGGTGGGTTCATTCACCAAAACTTAGCTGTTTGTAAACCGAGTAAGGAATTAGATTTAGGCTCACTCTTAAATCAAGAAGTGCTCGTTCAATGTAGTAATTCCCAATTACACAAGCGATGGTTGCGCTACTAGGATCTTTGAATTTCTTACGTAATCTTGCTTTAGGATGGCATTAACTTTTTCAGTTAAAAAGATTTTCTTTTAAATATTTTACCACCTTTTAGTCATACATAAGTCTTTCAGAAATTTGGCATATGAAGGTATTTGTTTAACCACATCCAATAGAGGAATATTGATCTTCACTTGTTTCAACACATTTAGAATGTCCTGAGAATTAGAGGTTTTGGTGTAACCAACCATTGGGGAAATGGGGCAATTGGCTTGCCTTGATGTTCCGGTTCAAATTCTAGGGAGCATGGCTAGGTCTATCATCATTGTCCTCTTCTGGGTCCTTAGGCATTTCGGCCCTTACTAGAATAGTTTTGTCAATTATTTTTCCACTCCTAAGAGTGGTGATAGACTTAGTTTGCTCCATTTGATTTGAAGAGCTGCGGTCACTTATTTCATATTACGGTTTGGGATTGGGGAGAGGTTGAGCAGGAAGCATCCCCTTTCCCCCAATCACTAATTGTGACTCTATCCTTTGAAAGATAACGCAAGCATTTCAATTGCTGATCTGATTTCATGGATTGCTTGTGTCGAATTCTGAGTAAGTAACTCTTGGTCTTGAATATGTTTTAGAACCGGATCTTCTTGAAGTTCCCCTTGATTTGGATTTTGATTGAAGAAGCCTTGAGGGCTAGCGGTTTGTTCATTCCTCAAACTAAAGTTTGGGTGATTTCTCCAATTAGGATTGTATGTATTGGAGGTAGGTACATTGAAAGGTCTTTGGTAATTATTCACAACAATAGATTCCTCATTCAGCACCCCTCGAAAGGCAGGTATTGTACGACAATTTTCAGTCATGTGAATGTTGTAATCACAAATACCACAAATAGTTTCCTTAACCTTATCCTTCTTTAGTTCCATGGCCTCAAATTTCCTTATGAGATTAGCCACTTTAGTATTGATATCATCATCCTCTTTTAGAAGGTATAATCCACCCCTTTCCTTTGATTGAGTGGGCCTAAAAGTGGTACTTGATTTTAGGTATGTGTCCCATGATTGTGCATTTTCAGCAAGTCTGTCCAAGTAATCCCACACATCATCGACATTTTTATTCATGAATTCGCCATTGCACATTTTCTCGACCAATTGGCACATGAAAGATGTCGAACCATCATAGAAAAATTGTGTAATGCACCATGTTTCAAAGCCGTGTTGTGGGCATGAACTGACAAGATCCTTGAACCGCTCCCAACATTAGAAGAATGTTTCATCTACCTTTTGGGAAAAGTTCATGATTGACTTTCTAAGGGTGTTCATTTTATGATGTGAAAAAAATTTCTTTATGAACTCCCTAATCATGTCATTTCATGTGCCAATAGATCTAGGTCACAGTGAATGCAACCACGTCTTAGCTTTCTCTTTCAAAGAAAAGGGAAAGAGTTTCAGTCTGACCGTGTTCTCAGATATGTTCGAAAAATATAAGGTGGCTATGAACTCATCAAACTCTTTCAAGTGCAAATATAGACTTTCAGATTCAAGTCCATGAAATTTTAGGAGTTAGATCACCCCTGGCTTGATATCCACATGTCCCATATTTTTTGAAAAAACCATGCATGAGGGTGTGCTCACCTCTGCCGGTTGTAAATAGTCTAAAAAAGTACAAGGCAGGGGTGCTTGATGCATCTCATTTCATCTTGGACTTCTTCAACCCTAGGTTGAGGTTGTCTTCTTGGTTCATTGATCGGTTGATTTACAGCCATAACCTTAATTAACTCTGAGGATCTCGAGTGGTGTCTAAACTTGTGAGGGATAGATAACCTCTCAACCAATCCTCCTTTACTTAAAAGATATCGAGTGTTATCACGAACCTACTTGGGCATGAAATACTCTCAACCCTCAATTTCGGATTATAACCTAAACCTAAAAATGAGAAAGGAAATAGAAATCTAGAAATAGAAAGAGAGAGGGAATTGAGAAGAAGTTACCAAATTGGAAGTTCTTAATTAAAATCCTACAAATCAAAACAAAAAAAAAGTCAGTTTCTAAAAACAGAAATCCTAAAATTAGAAAGTTTCTAAAAATAAAAATATAAAGACGAGTTAGTTTCTAAAAATAAATTAGGAAAGTTAACTAGTTTCTAAAAATAGAAAAATAGAAAGTTTCAAAAAAAAAAATTCTAAAATCAAATTAGGCAAGTTTCTAAACCTAGTCTTAATCTAATTTTAAAACTAGCTAATATCAAAAAATGCAACCGTTAATCCTTAGCAACGACGCTAAAAACTTGTACACAACCCCATATGTAGAACTATGATGTAGTAATAATCTCGGTGAGATCAAGGTCGAATCCACAGGAACTAATTTTGTATGTTTTCTGAAAGCAACTAGAAGAAGAACTAGAAAAAGATGAAAATCTAGATCTAGAAATATAGAGAGTAATTGTGAGAGGTTTAACAAAAAACTTAAGAAATTCTAAGGCAGGAAACTAGGGTTTCCAAGATCCACTTGTAGAGATCAGGGAGATCTTTGTTTTCTTCAAGTCACACGATTGGAATCGAAGTCTCATCCTATCCAATTGGAAGATATCTAAATAAAGTCAAATTTGAACTTCCTTTGACCTAGTTCTCAATAGATGAGAGGTATGAGAAGTGGAAGTGATTCCTTCACAAAACCATGCTTAAGAGACAAGGCAAACAATAGGATTTATCAATCCCATAACCAATCTAGGAGAATCATAAAGATTAGAAGGATTCCATCACCCAACTATTCCCATAGGACGATGGTGAACAACAGGATTTCCTAATTTCACAATCTCAATACAAGAAAAGAACATACTCAAATCTATCGCAGATCCATTGTTATTTGAGTCACAAAAAACCATTAAAAACTAAAAGTATTCCTTATAATCAAACTAAATGAAAGTGAGTTTAATATAAACATGAATCAAAGTAATAAAAACATCCCAACATGCTACACGCTTCACCTCTTAGCCCAAGATAAGAGGTTTAACCAACCATAGACATGATTGAACTAGAGTTTCTTAATAAAATTATAAAAATAACTAAGGAAAAAAAAACACATGGGGATGGCTTCTCCACGCCTTTGCTCCACTCCTTCAACCCTACATGATGCCTAGGAGTGCCCTAGGGACCCCTATTTATAGTTTTGGGCCTTGGACTTTTGTACCGAATTGAAAATTTTCAGAAACCGCTTCAAATTTCTGAACTTTATGTGCTGGCTGCGTACCCAGGACTGGTTGAGGATATCCCTTGACTGGTCGAGGGTCACCTTCGATCGGTTGAGGGTTTCCTTCGACTAGTCAAGGATGACAGAATTTTTCAGTATTTAGTCGCTAGAGTTCGAGTCGAGGAACCTCAACAGGTTGAGCTGCGACTGGTCGAGAGTTATCCAGGATTGATCGTGCATAGCTTGGACTGGTCGAGCAGAGGCCAGGACTGGTTGAGCTGGAGCCAGGACTAATCGAAAATGGTCAATTTTCACTTCAAAACTCTGATTTTTTTCATTTTTAACTTGGTTTTTCTTGGATCCTCAGTGTGTGCATTCTTCATTCTTGGTTCATCAGATCCAATCTTATCTTTAGCGATTCTTGAGTGTTAAATCTATGCTTTTAGCATCCTTTTCAATCCAAGCTCTTGAATTCACCTTGCAACACAGACATGATTAAAATAGAACATTAAGCATTATCATGTTCATAAAACCATGTAATAGATGGGGTCCAATATGTAATATTTGATCCTCAACACACGCAACGAAAACTTAGGATCACCAGGTAAAATACTCTGCGATACAACCCGTAGTGACCCAAGAAAACTCCGCATCTTGTATCGACCACTCGGTAGAGTCTATATGTGATAAAGATGCATGATTAGCCCAACCATTATTATTCCAATTTCAAACAACCATTTTATGGAAGCTCAAAGGTCACTATGGAGTAGGCCGACAAGGCATAATGTCCCATTCCACCATCTCTGGCTTATAAGACTAACAAATATGATGTTTAAAGGTAACTTACTTAACTAGTGGCCAATTATATTTCTACAAGTGGAACTTACAATCGTAAGTTTATACGAAGACAATCCATTTAAGCTACATAGGAAAAATATTCCATCAAAGCTGCAAGGGTCAAATATTCAGTTTGCTTATGCGATAAGAAGGGATTATTCCCAAAAAGCCAAAGGGGCCCAAATGATTCATAAGATGGTAAATCTGAAGGGATTATTCCCAAAAAGCCAAAGGGGCACAAACATTCCTTTTAGCCTATTCGACACAATGGCCACTAATTCGAGGACCTTCAAGCGTTCCATCAAGTAATCACATATGACAAATTAAATTACATGTAATATCGATAATGCAAGTATATTCGAAGCATTTTTTTAAAATAAAAATATAAGTATTTAAATCTCATCTCATGTTTAAATATTGAATTTAATTCCACTTCATCAATCATTTATAAGAAATCAAATCAATAAGAGCAATGAATCGCATTAAGTAACCAATACGATAATTAAACGATGATGAATAAACAAGATAACTATCAAGACATAGAAAACAATGAAGGGTGATCCTCACCTTTTAAGGGTCAACTTGGTTTCCAACGTTGCAAATACATGAATGCGCACTTTAAGGTCAACCTCTCTGCCAATTGCTTCGACACCACCCAGAACTTAATCAAGTCCCTAATCATTTTAACCTTTACTAAGGTAACCTTAATCAAGTCCCTAATCATTCCAACCTTGAATAAGGTAACCTTAATCTTTCAACTCAACTCAAACTCAATCCCCAATTCACTTTTTTTTCGAATGAGTTCTTAATTGTATTCAATAAGGTAGATTTAACTGAGAAAATTTGTAAAATCCTATAGTTGTTCAAATTAGGAAATTAATACACTAAATTAGTTTTATTTAATCACTAATTAGAATGCATTAAGGAGTCGAATCACCTACAAGTCGGTTGAACCATGATTCATCTCGGTCAACCCAACTTAGCCTCAATTCGGTCCAAACGAAAAATGCCTTGTCCAAACTGAGTTAACTCAGTGTTGCAACTCAGTTTCCCAATCTCGGCCTCTCTCCTTCTCTAAGTATTTCTCTTCTTATCAAGGGACTCGATACGATCTGGACTCAGTCTAGTGGGACAATAGCACCACCAATCTCACTTCCAGAACTCATCAACTTTTACAACTAGCCAAGTCGACTAAAGTGTCTCCCCTCTTTTCTCTCTTTCTTCTTCTCCACCTGTTTCTTCTTGCTCTGCCTCTTTTTTGACTTTCTTCTCCTCCTCAATTCCTCACTTCTCCTCCCTTAAAACCTCACTATCTCTAGTGAATATGGATAAAGAAAAACTGGCCTGGTTTTGCTGAGTTAGAATCACCCAAGCTGATTCGACAATGCGCAATTACCCTATTCTCTCTATCTTCATCTACTTCTTTCTCCTCTCTCTCTCCATCTCTCTCTCTCTCTCTCTCTCTCTCTCTCTCTCTCTCTCTCTCTCTCTCTCTCTCTCTTTCTCTCTCTCTCTCTCTTTCTAGCATGGATGGGTCTGGACTCGACCAAGATTTGGACCGAACTAAGCTGACTCAGTGCGACATTTCTTGAGTCGAGCTCTCTCTCTCTCTCTCTCTCTTTGTATCTTCTTCCTTTCTTTTCTTTCTACTCTTGCTTTCGTTCTTCAGTTCCTCTTCTTCTAATACACCAGCTACATGGTGCGGGTTGGTGCAGGATTCAGACGAGTCGACTCGGCATTGTGTAGCACTAGAAATGACACCTTCTCGTTTCTCTTTTTCTCTCTCTTTCTAGCTTTACATCTTTGGAAAGGGGTTGCCCTAAAAAGGTAGCCTTTAATAAGCTATCCTTAATCCTATTATAGACAGTTCGTATATAACTAATCTAGGGGATTAGTTATAAGTTTTTGGTTTCAGATTGTGAGAATTTAGGATGGTATATCCGGATTTAAGTTGCATGGTTGTGATCTGTTGTCACAGATGGACTTCTGGCATCATGGTCCATCAGGTGGATGACTCTTATTGAGAGATGGGGTCCACTTAAGGATGATGGATTTTTCCTGTCGGTTGGAGAAGGTGTGGCCGTTAATGGCAAGTTCTTATTAGGTGGCTAATCTCATGATCTGAGGCATATGGACGACTTGGATTTGACTAGAGATAAACGCGGGGTCCACATTTTAGATAGCCCTGATGAAAGTCCTAAAGGTTCATGAGTTTCTATCCAATATGTAGTTTTCATAAGAAACTGGTTAGTCGCATGAGTTGCATCCATTTCTATTATGGCAGGAAACTTCTAGGTGGTTTCCTTTGATTCCATTTTAACGCATCAGATTGTCTGGAGTTATTGAATGACTCATTTTCTTTGTAGGGAAAGCATTCCTGATGGAAAAAGTGCTTTTAGATGCGCCTCTTTTCTTTCCTAGGAAACCCTAAAAGGAGGTTGGAAATAAGGCGCGAAGATTTTCCAGACTTGGATGGCTAAGATGGTAGGAGGGTTCTGCACCCGGATTGCCAGCTTGGCAAGGAAATAGATTTCTATTTTGAGAAATTACTCTCAAGCAATTCATCTTATGCATGAGTTTGTTTGCACGTACAAATATACCAACATGTCAAACCTCTGTAGATTTGACTGGATTTAGGGGCCACACATGGTGGATAGTTTGTATCATCGAAGTGATTCTTGATGGTAGGCCACGAGTTATCACAGTGAAAGGCCATCCATTTGAATCTAACCTGAAGTAGCGTGCATGAAGACTAGTTTCAATGCTCAAAGTTAGGCGGGATCTGGTAGAAATCATTTTCTTGACAAGATGAACGACTTGGATCTCTGCAACTAACCATGAAGTGGGCAACAGATCGAATGGTCGAGATCATCTGTTTGAAACAGACGTTGGCACGAACTGAAAAGAAGAGGAAAATCCTCTTTTTCATAGTTTTATCGGGTCAACACAGTTTGACCGAGTTGACAAGTTCGTTGTGCTACGGGAGCACCACCCCTGGTGCACACAACACTTGTGTGGGGGTCCACTATAATGTATTTTTTGAATCCACTCTATCCATTCACTTCAGACGACTCAGTAGGAGCCTCTGACTCAACATCGGGTAGATCTAAATCTTAGTTGGGCCATAGTATATGATTTTATCTTATTTTGTTAATTCAAACTGATTTAGTGGTCGAATTGATTCCAACCTGGACTTCAAGGGTCTTAGAGATTGTTCTGATGATCGGGACCGCTCATTCTTTGAATTTTCAATTTTAATGTCCTTAGTATAACATCTTTCATAATATAAGTTATTATCATCATCATCATCATCATCTTAATTATAAAATTGTAGGGTCTACTTCTAAAAAGAGCTGCCCGTACAGTAGATCAACATCTATGAGTTGTGCTTAATTCTTAAAGTATTTTAACTATTTAGTGGGCCACAACACATGAACGTTTAGTTACCAAATCTCGACTTCTTGACCATTCAAATGATCCAACGATTAGATTTACTAGAAAATTTACCAATGATAACATCTAATGGCTAACTTGTCCAATGGGGTTATGTCGACGGATCTAGGTCCCGAAACTAACAATGTATGGATCACTTGATATAATATACGAAACTTCAGTGTGATTTAATTACTATCATTCAGTCCTTTAATGGTTTAGTGTTGACTACTTGGCAATTTGGTGGATGGATGGCGAATCTTGAGGTTGATTGTGTGAATGGTCTTATTTCATGGTCAAGATGGATATATTGTGAATCATTGTATGGTGGTGTGTAGTGTAAGCTTAGTATATTCCCACACATGTGCAATTAATTTAGATCTTCACTGTAACACCTAAGTAAAGAAAAGTACGGGGTGTTACATGTAAGGACCTCTTAAGGGGTAACCATTTGTCCATTCCTCCAACCGTGGTTTAGATGGTTCCTCCAACTAGAATTATATGTATTTAAGGTGGGTCTGCTGGATGGGCATTGGTAGTGTAATACCCTGAATTTTTGCCAACCTGGAGTTAGACGTCCTTAGGCAATGGGTCAACCACAACACTTTCAGAGCTCAATCATGAAGCCAAAGAAATCTCTTTTCAACCCATTTCCTTCAGAACTCACCTTTCACCACCTCATTCTTCAAATTTCTCCAAGTACTTTCATATTAAACATGACTCTTCAAGTTTAAATAGTAAAGAACACCAACCCTAGAGTATTAATGATGAAGAATAATACCAAAGCTAAAAATTATCGTGAATAGTAAATAAATGAGTAAAATATTTTTTAACCCTTAATCTTTTGGAATATAACAAGATAGATAGGTTATTTGGATAGATTAGCGTCTCCTACCCCAAAATAATATGCTATATGCCACAGAAATTCATTTCGGTTTGCAAACTGGCCCCGAAATGCCTCGAAGGAAGTTGTGGGCCCATCCACGCTAATGTACAATGATCCAACGTGGGCCCCACATATTTTTAGGACCTAGGGGGCAGGGGGAACTCAGCCCATATGGTCGGCCTCGCCGAAGATGATTTTCATCGGCGATGGCATCACCGATTCCGCGATGCATCGCCGGTCAAAATCCTCAGTTGGGTCCGGGCTTTGGACTGAAGGTGTTTGGGGGCTAGGGTAGCCCCCAGGTATGTGGGTCGTCCGTTAAAACCTCCCCGATCAGGTACTTCCCTCACAAAGTGACCCTCTAAGCTCTCTTTTCTCACCAAAACACCTGATTTTTGATAAAAACCACCCCTCCAAACTCTTCCTTCTTCCGTTTCCAAACACCCTCACTCCAGCCTCCAAATCTCATCTAAAAAAAAAACCAATAAAGGCTACTTCCTTTAGAAATCCAATGAGAATCAACTAGCGCTGCACTAGATGGCATATGAAATTCTCACCAATCACTTTCAATACGATCTGCTAGAGTCAAAACGTATAGGATAGGTGACGTTACAATACCGTAAAACCTATGATCAAACTCTATTCCTGATTACCCTCGGGAGCACCTTGAAACTTTGTATTGGCTCTGGACCGCGCGTCGGAAGTCCGATTACCCCAGACTTAGACGAATATGACCGCCTAGTTGGACTTAACAATCACCTCGAAAATCAAGTCCAGATGATATCCCACGACGATTTTCTTGAGTCCAGAGTGAAGAGTGTGAGAAATAAATATAATTTATGAAATATGGCACGTTCGCTTGTGCACTTTTTCTAAGCGTTCTGACCATCAGAATTCAATCAAATTTCACCCTCGGATCAGGAAAAATTTCCCTTACATGTCATAGTACTTGTAGCTCCGATCGAGTTCCCATAACCGTTGAACTGAAACTAGCCCTCCACGGTCGATCTGGATATCCGCTCGGATTAAAAACTCTGCCTGACCTAGATCCAATGTCAGGGAGCTTAAGTTCGACCGCATTCAGTCACAGGACCTCCAGAAATGCTCCGTTAGATCAGAATAAGCCCTCTTTGGTTACAAAATAAGTATACCTTGGCCCCAAGTCTATTTTGGTTATGTTTGGGCTTATAAAAAGGGCTTAAACCCTTGCTCTTTCATTCCATACGAATTTTTGGAGAGAAGAGAGAAAAGAGAGAGAAAGAGAGGGAGATTTGGAGCTCTCTCCTGGGAGTCTTCCCTGCTGCTCCTCCTCCACCTGCCTGCATTACTCTTCTGGTGATTCCAACTCCGTTCTAGATAAGAAAACCCTAACCTATAACTATTTTAAGGATCCTTTCGATTTAAATAGTGAAGTAGCTTATGTATCTTGTGCATTAGGACGCCAGAACGCCGTTGACGAAGCATTGACGTTCTATTCGAATCGATACACGTCTACGGCAAAAGGTGCGGATTTTAGACGCTTTGATGGGCTGATTTTCAAAGCTTTCAATGTTGTTTAATAGTAGATTATCGACGACAACGCCGTTTGACATGTACAACATGCTGTCCGTTTTTCGTTTTGCAAACGTATGGAAAATATGAGATTTAGGGCATTTTAGTCATTTGTAGGAAATACTGTTTACATCCATATTTTGCTGAAATGTTTGCCATGGATTTTTGTCGTGTTAGGATATTAGGAATGCGTGGATGATCGTTTTGGTGAAGAGATTCGCCCTAATGCACACTTTGAGTCGACATACGCTATGTGGACTAAAGTGTGTAGACTAAGTGTTTGTATAAATGTTTGTATTAGTAAGTATTGAGTAAAATGGTGTTGTGAATTAGTTTTGAGATTGAATTCTTAATTAATATGCTGATGTATATGAATTTCATCATGTTGGCTATATGTATTGATTTCATTATATATGTGAAATGCATGTCTTGGAGGATTTGCTTATGTGGTATGTTATAACCCGTAACAACATGCTTGTATTGTTTATATGCATTCTTGTTACTCTCATGTATTTACTGACGTTGGTTTACAAATGCTTGGGACTATGACCTAGTCCAGGAAGTCGGTAATGGATTGAATTCGTGGTTGGTTTCTATGTACCACAAAGGACGCGTCGATGAACGTGAGTCGTGTTTTGGGTTGGCGGCAGTGGTTAGGCCACACGAAGTGTTTCATGCACTTTATATCGTTCAGCTTGAGATGCGCTCGTACTAGTCGAGCCCGTCAAGTGACCTGACTGGCCTTTGTATGTTCACCATGTATGAGTCATAACTGCTTGAACCTAGGGTACTGAACTTACCAGTGGAACCCTTGATAACCTTGGTAGTACGATCCACTAAGACTCATGAGTCGGGCATGGTGGTATGGGACACCGGGGTCGAGCTTTCGGCCTACGCTGGGGCCACAAACCTTCCCGTAGTGACCAGTGAGCACCCTACTCTGAGCAGATTATGATGGTATGAGACACTATATTCTTGCTGTCGGCCTACATTGATAAGGTGATGGGGGAGCGGTGCAACGAGTGTGAGCAACAGCCCTGACAGCCCTTTGTAGTGACCTTGAGTTTATCCTGACACCGCATGAGGGCGACGAGTCCTGCTGCAGTCTCAAGGATATAAATAGGCCTGTATTGATAAGGTGATGGGGGAGAGGAGTAACGAGTGCGTGCAACAGCCCTGACAGCCCTTGCAGCGACCTACAAATATAACATCGTATGAGATTTCTAGGAGTGACGACCCTAGACAGGATCTGTGTTGGGATTGATATAAGGAAGGTACCTTAGTTTTCCAATCCTGCTGTATGAAAAGGACTAATAATAACTTGGTAATCATTATCTATATCGCATTGCATGTGCCTGGAAGATATGGAGCACTGTGGAAAGAAAGCATGCCGTGGGCACAGATGGTGTCGCATGAGGGAGTATGTCGGTGAGGGCATTCATCATGTCATTTCATGCATGCATTAACAACAGTATCTAGGAATGTTTGATTGTTTACTTTACTATTAACGCGTGATTGATTTGATAACATGTTAATCTTTGCTCTATTATTCCACTGAGTTAGCTACTCACTCCCACGTTACGAGATGGTGTTCTGGACACCCACCAGTCCCTATTTTAGTTGCAGATGATGGCGCTGCTTGTGAAGCGGAACTGGACTTGTATGATGATGAGGAGGACTTCTCCTCCATGTTTTAATCGACGGGATTACAGGGAGGTTGATTAGATGCCTTGACACTTGTCATTTTATATTTTTGGAGCACTGATGTATATTCTTTCTTTCCATTTTTGGAGTATACATGTATTTAATTAACCTGGTAACATGTTCACACTCTGAAGACTTACAATCAATTATATATATTTTATGTATTTATCACAGTCTTTCACTTGCTAATTTAACTGTCTATGGAGTATGATATGCTGTTTTGACTTAGTCTCAATCTTGTTTAATGCCATTCTACAGACAACATGCATTTATCATTATCTATGTTGCATAAGTGACGTTCTGAAACTCGGGAGTTGGGTTTCTACCCGACCCCCGATTTTTGGAGTGTTACAGGTAGTTGTCACGCCCCAAATCTAGGGATGGACAACTTCTATAATGCCCCAAATCCAACATTCAACTTCCATACACCAAGTCCCGAATTTGGTGCACTACAAGGAAGATTTTTTACTAAATTTATTTATTTATTTTAATAATAATACCTGATCATGATTATCCATAATCACAATACTAAGTAATAGTCTTCATTATAAATCCTGATGGTTATAAGTACAATACTTTTTCAATTGGTACACAACGTCAATATTACCAAATCACAAAATAGAGACAATGCATTGAGAAAGCTATGTCCTCCAAGTTACTCTTGTCCTGAAAAAAGGAAAATGGGAATCTTAGGCAAAAATCCTAGTGAGTACACTCGTCTGTGCGTAGTGTACAAGCATACAATAATAATCAAATATCAGAGTACACATCCTGAAGCATAGTGACCAAGTAATGCTACATAAAGCCAAGATGGCATGATGCAATGCAAAATATGATATGCAAAAATATGTCGTGTGTATGGAGGCATGCAAATCCTCCTCTAAAAGTCCACATCACAATACAGCTATCATCAGTGGGAATCTCTAGGGCTTGGTATCTAGAGCAAGTCTGAAACTTGTTGAATGGAGGCCTCATATACCCGCCTTGTCAGTGGAGGGCCTATAACCATGTTAATATCCACCCGACATGCCGGTAGCGGACCCATTTCAGGGATTAGTCAAACCCAACCACATTTGCTCCAACACTTCCGTTAGGCATGGCCGAACCTCTTCTCACTCGACCATGTCGACGGGAGTCAGGCCTACTATGGTCTTCGACACCAGGTGACCCATGGCATCCGCCCGGTCTTACGATGAGGCTCGAGGGTACCCTAGAGGTTTAGGGAATTTCACCTAGAGATCTGGGACCCAGTATAAGAAACTCAAATTTTCGGTGTCCACAAATACTAACCACGATGCCACTATGGTTGTCTCGTCAATATAACCATGATGTTACTTTGGTATTCAATCCATCTCATGAGGATGTTATGCAAAATGCAATGATAATCCACAAGCATGCTATGCAATATAATTGCACTCAAGCAATTCTATGCATGTAAGCCACATATGCATATGAGACAACCCTAGTACTAATCAGACTCCTCTGCCAACCACGTCTGATCTACAATCCATGCTCATCTTTGAAAGGATACACATGTAATATCAGCATCGACATAAACATAAATTACAATGTAGCATTAAGTGAGCTTTAGATACTTCAACCCACGGACCATGCACAATATATTTTCTTAAGGACTTCAAACCAGGGACTAAGCCCACGGTCACTCGGCCAGAAAACATCTGCACATACTCCATCATATGTATCCCGCACCAACATCCTCTACCACATACTCCATCATGGGCACCCGACACCAACATCCTCTACCACATGCATATGATCTCCGCATGATCAAACTATGCACACCATGCACTCCTCATCCATGATGCATGTACATGTATATGTGCATGTAGATGCAATATACACAAATATTATAAGACCAGTCAAAATTATCATGGTAGCAACATGGTAAAATAGTGGTATAATGTGCACTCTCCCTCATGATCATGGGGCTATGCGAGTGTCCACACTTTTCCGTCATAAGTGTGCACCAACCACACAATGACACAACTAGGATCAATCCATCACTCAGCATCAATCGCATGGCCGAAACCTCGTATAGTGGCACCAGAACAATTTGCATATCAAACACATGCAAGTGATGCACACATACCATAACACGTCTCAATTTTGCATGTAAAGATCCATAGCTATTCGAAAGCTAGTTTGTATCACCAACATACTCATTCATGGTTAAGAGTTAAGTGGTTCACCTTATCAGTTCCATAGGAAGTCGGAGCATAAGTGTCACGTCATTATACGGCGCTAGGTGCACTATCTATGACTCGAGATAATACATACGGTGGTCTAGTTAGTCCTTACGGCCAATTGAACACCATCCAAGCATATAAACATAATTTTGCATTACCATACAATACAATCATTGCATCTAACCATACATCATCATCATCAACATAAGTATCATATTACACAATCACCGCACATGTGCCATCACCACATGCATGATTAGATTTTAATCTAACGCCTCAACATGTCTAGATATCATTTCAAGTGGACTAAGGTCCAGTTCATTTCTATACTTGAATGGGCCGGTTAGTGAGTTGCTACATCCCATTCTTCTGGCTTGTTGGGTGGTCCATTTGATTATCACAAATAGTTCATTCAAGGACTCAATCATAACTCATTCACAAGGCCCAAATGAGACTTGGCATACATATATCATAAGGAGTCTTATGCACTTACTAAGAAGCCCAAACATAGGCCCAATATGAACTTCTCATGGATTCTTACGTTGTTAGTAAGAGGAAGTAACCTATGGGGTTGATAGGTCTACCGTTAATGGGCCTACAAGGCATCCACTCAAGTTGGACTTTAAGGCTAATGAGCCCAACACTATAATGCCATTGTGAACATATTAGTGGAGTCCACAAATCAAACCCAATACTATTGACAAGATGAGACTAATCGTCATACCAACACATTTCTCAAGTTCCCATGTCCAAGAATCTACCTAATTATCATACTCCAGAGATTTTAGATGGCCCTATAATTAATGTAATTCTATATGATCCTACACTCCATTATCATAAGTTCATATGACCGAGTGGCCACACAACGTCACTCTACTTACCATAATTGAGGATATAAGATCACATGGTTACTGGTTCATACTACACCATACCTTGCACGGGTAGGTGGCAAGTGCTTTATTAAACTTCTTAATAATCAAGTGACTAGCATCACAATTTCACATAGTTTAGTGGGGATACAATTATTATCATAGTCTAGCATTCGCATTTCAAAGCATCTAAGCATAGTTATGCAATCATAATTGTACCCACCATTCATGGCTACACTAAGTCTTATACTACAACCACCTCACATGTCACACGGCTAATGACTTATATTCGGTGTCACGTGGTGGAGGGCCAAGGGTAACATTTCATCATATCATTTACGGTTTAGGCATAGAATCCAGGACCTTGATAGCATTAGCTTGTGTAACCTAACCCTACATCACAATCTGTCTAATGTACAACTTGGTCATATATGATTCAAGTAGCGGTGCCTATGTTGATAAGGACAAACCCACGTTGTTGAATGGCCACCAATGCCGCTTGATTTCATGTAGTTGGTTGGCCTTGTGTGCATTTCATATTCATACAATTAGATGACTACATATAGTCCACCATTGCCTATGATTTGGTGGCCATACATAAATCACATGCCCACATGATTAATGGGCCAAACATGTATATCACACCCTTACACTAGATTAAGCGGTCATTCGCACATCTTACAAACAAAAGATTAAAAGCTAAAAATCACTATTTTTGTACTGGTAAGTGGGCCATGCAAGATCACAAGGTCACATAGGTAAGTGGGCCGCACAAATCACCAGTTCATTGGTTTAAGTGGGCCAGGGAATTTTACCTTAAGCGATATCTTCATGTTTTCAGTTTATCTAATAGTGGATGACTTTTGTATGGTTTGGATGGCATATAAACATAACAGTGGGACACACAACAGCCCCTGATAAACTTGGATGGCAAATAAACTCTATAGTGGGTCCCGCATGTTGGTGGACCCACTCAGTTTTGGGTGACAAATAAACATTAAAGTGACCATAAGAAGGTTGACAACAGTAAAGGGTCAGCATTTGTGCAACACAAATGGAGAAGTTGGATATCTCTTAAACATCATCGTGGACCATTGAAGGTTTTAGGTATGGGCATTTTGGGCTTGTCCAACTGGGTGGGTCCCACTAATGTCATAGGGACACACTTATTAGATCTAAAAAGCTGATAGATGGTGTGGATCTAACATACATATTATGGTGAAATTCTAGAAGGTTTTAAGGGCAGACATTACAACAATACTATTTGTAAGGCCCGTATCATATTCTGTACCATTGCATAAACTCTTGGGATCCTTCCCATCGAATTTCGACAATCCGCAACCTATAAGTCGTATCTCATAGATCTGAGTCAGCTTAATCCGAGACATTTACCATTGCGACAGCATTGTCGCCTCGGTTCCAACACCGTGTGTTGCACACCAATTTAATACCCAGGCTAGGAGATGTGGGCCCACATTCATTTTGAAGAAACATCACGCATTTACAAACCCAAGAGAATCTCTTCAACCCATCCCATTAATCAAGTGTACATCAATCACCTCATGTTAAGTACAAGAGCAACCCCAAAGTTAACTCTCTCTCTTACACACCCACACATGTCAAGTATATACCCATCACTTATCACTCACTCTCCATCAATCCATCACTCACAACCATCACCTCTCTTTTTTAACCACCCCCTCTATCTCTCTCTTTTTCTCTTCACAAATTCCAAGCAACAAAGTGGTGGACATCCAAGCATTTCCAATGAGAGAAAAGTGTGTGTGTGTGTAATACCCTGAAAATCGGGGGTCGCGTATAAAGTCAACTCCCGAGTTCCAAACCGTCACTTTTGCAACAAAAATGATTATGATTCAATATTGTCTGAGTTAAAGCATTCACATGAGTAAAAGTATACCAAAACTGCAATTCATACTCCAGATCCAGTGATAAAAGCAAGCGGAAGACTAAGGAATATATATATCACTGTATGAAAAAACAAAGTAGATCTCGACTGTCACTAAAGTATGAATACATCACTAAGTCTCATATACATGTAAAGAAACAAAATCAAATGTCCAAAATGGTCCCACTGAGGAGTCCCGTCAACCCAGGTCACCTAAGCAAAGCCGTCGTGGTACTGCATGTATGAGAACTCATCCTGCTCCTCATCATAGTCCGGCTGTACCTCCTGGATCTCTGTATCACCTGCATCTAAAACAGGGTCTGGTGGGTGTTACAAACACCATCCCGTAACGTGGGAGTGAATGATCAACTCAGTGGAATCATAGAGCAAAGATTAGCATGTTCACAAATCAATCATGCGATAATAGTAAAGCAGTAAATCAGACAATCCTAATACTGTTATTAATGTAATATGACATGACATGATGGATGTCATCACCGACATTCTCCCTCATACGGCACCATCTTACCACGCGGCATGCAATCGACTCTCAAGTGCTCCACATCTTCCAGGCACATGCAATGTAATGGTGATATGATTGTCGAGTTATTATTAGTCCATTCAAACAGCAGGATTGGGAAACTAAGGTACTTCCCTTATATTAATCCCAACACAGATCCTTTCTAGGGTCGTCACTCCTAGCAATCTCATACGATGTATATTTTGTAAGTCGCTGCAAGGGCTGTCAGGGCTGTTGCTCGCACTCGTTGCACCGCTCCCCCATCACCTTATCAATACAGGCCTACTGTACTCTCACTGCTACTGAAGGGTCGTCGCCTCTCGTAGACTCAGAATACGCTCGCGGTCACTACAAAGGACTCGTCGCCCGATCAGTGTAGGCCGACAGCAAGAATATAGTGTCCCATACCACCATAATCTGCTCACGAGACTAGGTGCTCACTGGTCACTACGGGGAGGTCTGTGGCCCCAGCGTAGGCCGACAGCTCGACCACGGTGTCCCATACCACCATGCCCGGCTCATGAGTCTTCGTGGATCAAGGTACCATGGTTAACAGGGTTTACAATGGTAAGTTCAGTACCCTAGGTTCAAGCAGTTATGACTCATGCAGGGTGAACATACAACGGCCAGTTGGGTTACTTGACAGGCTCGACTAGCACGATCGCATCTCAAGTCGAACGACATGAAGTGCGTAAAATACTTCATGTGGCCTAACCACTGCCGCCAACTCCAAAACACGGCTCGCGTTCATCGACGCGTCGTTCGTGGTAAAGATAAGCCAACCACGAATTCGCTCGGTTACCGACTACCTGGACTAGGTATAGTCCCAAACAATTATAGAATCACATCAACAATCATATTAGAGTATTGAAAATGAAATACAACCATGTGAGCATGTTAACACATGTTATAACATACAACTTAAGCAAATCTTCAAGCACATGCATTCTATACATGTAATGAAATCATGCATTTAGCTAACATGTAGGAAATCATTTACATCAACATATTAATTGAGAAAAAAATCTCAAACTAATTCATAACACTATTTAATTCAATACATACTAATACAAGCATTTATACAAACACTTACACTACACACTTAAGTCTACATATAGTATGTCGACCCGAAGTGCGCATGTAGGCGAATCTCTTCGCCAAACTAATTATGCACATATTCCTAATATTCTAATGCGACAATAAGCCATTTCAATCACATCAGCAAAATATGAATGAAATCAGTACTTCCTACAAATGACTAAAATGACCTAAATCTCATATTCTTCGCCGATTTACGAAACAGGAAAGGGACAGCATGTTGTACATGTCAAACGGTGATGCCGTCGATAATCTACTATTAAACGACATTGAAAGCGTTGGAAACAGTCAATTAAAGCGTCTAAAATCCGCACCTTATCTCTTATAAACGTGTGAATTCGAACGGAGCGTATACGCTTCGTCTACAGCGAATAGAGAACCTAATTTACGAGTTCTATCAGTTTACATGCTATGGAACAGAAAGAATCTCAAATCAGCAACTTATTAGAGTTATTTCTTACCTAAAAATGCAGAGGAATCACCGGCCAGGTGATCGAAGTGTGTTGCTTAGGCACTTGCAACAGGTGGTGCAACGACAGGTAAATTCTCTCCTACTCTCTCACAAACTCTCAGCTTTTCTCTCTCCCAATCTAGGGTTTTTCTCAAATTCGGATGGGAGAGAGGAGTGAGGGTTTCAACCCCTTTTATAAGTATAAAAATGCCCGAAATAGGCTCGGGAACAAAGTTCACTTGATGCTTATCCAAAGCGGGGCTGTTTCGGTCCAAAAGATGATTTCTGGTGGTCCCCTGGCCGAACGTGATCGGACTTAAGTTCACACATGTCATATGTCACTCACATCCCGTTTTCAGTCCAGCAGGGTTCATAGATCGCAAGTAGCGGTCCAGTTTCAGTTCAGCGGTCACCACATGTAGATCAGGTCTTCAAATCTCATGATATGAAATAAAAAATTTTCCCGATCCGAGGGTGTAATTTAGTTGAATTCTGACGGTCAGAACGCTTAATACTGACACGTCAAGTCGTGTGCCAGATTTGAATTTCAAATTCTAATTATGTCCCTATTCTTACTCTCTTCAGTCCAGGCTCAATGAAATAGCCCGTGTTTGTCGGTTGGACTTGATTTTCAAAATGATTGTCAAGTCCAGCTAGGCGGTTCTAACGGTCTAAGATAGTAGGTATCGGACTGTCGATGCGCGGTCTAGATCCAATACAAAGTTTCAAAGTGGTCTGGAGAACAAACCGGCTTAGAGTTTGATCCGAGGTTATAGAGTATTATAGAGTCATTGGTTCTACTCGATTTGGGTCTTGTAGAATATATTTAAAGTGATCAGGGACTATTTCCCAGCTACTCTAGCGTTGCGCTAGCTAACTTACTCTTATTTTCTAAAGGAATTAATCCTACGTGATTTCTGGTCGAGTTGGTACCCGAGTCCTAGTACGGATTTTTTCAGGGCGTTATAGTGTGTGTGTGGCCTACTTCCTATCCCAAGATCCATCATCCTTGCCCATCATTTCGAATAATCTTCCATCAAAGTGAGACACAAGGAGTTTGACATTCCATTGGACCAAGAAGATCGAATGGTGGGTGTTTTATAGGCCTAGATTTAATGCTTTGATGATGAATCAAGTGAGGCCTACCAATTGATGGTATGGATCTCACTTTGGACCCTAGGTGTGGCCCATGGCCCACTTTGATTCTCATGATCATTCCATGATGGGGCCATTCTCCATGGACCCCACGTAATGTTTATTTTTCTTGCTTAAATAGGGTCATCTAGACCTTGCATTTTGATAGAGAACAGATCTCCACCATTGATTTCGATCGGTGGGCCCACATGTTATGGGACCCACTTGATGTATGTTGTGATGTATGGAAGGGAGGGCTCATAGTATCGGGGTCCCTCCATCACTCTCTCTCTCTCTCTCTCTCTCTCTCTCTCTCTCTTTTCTTGTTGTTGGCCCCATGATGCATGTAATTCATCTACACCGTCTAGCCATGTGGGCCCTACCTTAAAAGTGATGGAAAACATAAATATCAGATTGATCTAAATCAAGTGGGTCATGTCCATGTGGGACCCACCTTGATATTATATTCACTCCGTCCATCCAGCGTCCCTGGACACTGGACGTGTGCTTTGTGAAGTGCGAACAGACAGTGGATGTACTAACAGCAATAAAATAAGCTTTTTGGGTGGGCCGCTCATGCAGGTTCCACCTTGATGTATGGGTCTAATCCACACCATCTATCCCATTCCCTAGCTCATTTTAGGCATTGAGTCAAAATATAAGGCCAATCCGGATATTTGGCAGGCCGTATCTTAGAAAATAGTATTTTGACAGTTAAAATCTGTAATGGCCCACTTTGATTTTTCTACACACCTAAATATGCTGAATATTGGGCTTGTTTGGTCTGTCTTGAGCCATGAAATACAATGGATGGAGCAGATCCTCTTGATGTGGGCCCCAGATATGAAAAATTATGAAAAAAAAAAAAGAAAATTCATGCAGCAGGCGCTACTGCTGCAAACGTTCAGAGGACGTACAACAACATCCTACAATGCTCCTGCACTGTGGACTGGATGGGTAGGGACCATGGGTCCTAACACTGGCCCCTCCATGAAGTATGTGTTTTATCTTTGCCTGCCCCCAGCACGTGTGCTGCGTCCGTGCAGAAGGGGACACACCATGATGCATGTGATGTATCCATAACGTCTAACCATTTTGATTTTAAGGCTTGAGATAAAAAAATATGACAGATCTAGTACCACATGGACGACACTATAGAAACAATGGGATTGAACATTTACAATTGAAACCCTTGGATTCCAGAGGTTTTGGACCAATATGGGATTTGTTTTTCCTCTTAATTCAGGTCTGTGTGACCTTATGATCAGATTGGATGGAACATAAATGTTATGGTGGGCCTTGAGGATTTTAATGGTGGGAATCATTGTCACCGCTATTATTTGGAGTGCGGTCCAGATGATCTTTTGATATGATTCATTCCTTGTGAAATGCTCTAGAATGTTCTCTCCATGGGTTATGACCCATTGTAATGTATATAAATCCCATTGATTCAGCCCATTTGATAAGGCCCAATGTGATATATGAGGCTCGTTGTTGAGGCCCACCATGATTTGTATGAGGCCCGTTGTTGAGGCCTACCTTAATGTGTATAAAGCCCGTTGTTGAGGTCCACCTTGATATATATGAGGCCCATGTGTTGCAGCCCATTTGATATATTTGAGGCCCATGGGTTGAGGCCCAATGGGATGTACATAAGGTCCATTTCAATGTGTGATTCCACCATGGTTTATGTGATAATGTTTACGGCGTACCATGCCTTGGGAGCAATGATGGTTTGATGTCCACATTATAAGAATAATGTTGGTTAAATGTTGTAACACCCTGAAAATCGGGGGTCGTGTCTAAACTCAACTCCCGAGTTTCAGACCATCACTTATGCAACAAAAGTGATCATGATTCAATGTTTTCTAAGTTAAAGCATTCACATGAGTAAAAGTATACCAAAACTGCAATTCATACTCCAGATCCAATGATAAAAGCAAGCGAAAGACTAAAGAATATATATATCACTGTATGGAAAAACAAAGTAGATCTCAACTGTCACTAAAGTATGAATACATCACTGAGTCTCATATACATGTAAATGACAGAAATAAATGTCCAAAAGAGTCCCACTATGAAGTCCCGTCAACCCAGGTCACCTAAGCAAAGCCATCATGGTACTACATGTTTGAGAACTCGTCCTGTTCCTCATCAAAGTCTGGCTCTACCTCCTGGATCTCAGCATCACCTGCATCTAAAACAGAGTCTGGTGGGTGTTACAAACACCATCCTGTAACGTGGGAATGAGTGATCAACTCAGTGGAATCATAGAGCAAAGATTAGCATGTTCACAAATCAATCATGCGATAATAGTAAAGCAGTAAATCAGACAATCCTAATACTGTTGTTAATGCAATATGACATGACGTGATGTATGCCCTCACCGACGATCTCCCTCATACGGCACCATCTTACCACCGCGGCATGCAATCGACTCTCAAGTGCTCCACATCTTCCAGGCACATGCAATGGTATGGTGATATGATTTCTGAGTTGTTATTAGTCCATTCAAACAGCAGGATTGGGAAACTAAGGTACTTCCCTTATATCAATCCCAACACAGATCCTGTCTAGGGTCGTCACTCCTAGTAATCTCATACGAGGTATATTTTGTTGGTCACTGCAAGGGCTTCCAGGACTGTAGCACGCACTCATTGCACCGCTCCCCTATCACCTTATCAATACAGGCCTACTGTACTCTACTGCTACTGAAGGGTCGTCACCTCCCGTAGACTCAGAATACACTTGCGGTCACTACAAAGGACTCGTCGCCTGATCAGTGTAGGCCGACAGTAAGAATATAGTGTCCCATACCACCATAATCTGCTCACGAGACTAGGTGCTCACTGGTCACTACGGGGAGGTTTGTGGCCCCAGCGTAGGCCGACAGCTCGACCACGGTGTCCCATACCACCATTCCTGGCTCATGAGTCTTTGTGGATCAAGGTACCATGGTTAACAGGGTTTACAATGGTAAGTTCAGTACCCTAGGTTCAAGCAGTTATGATTCATGCAGGGTGAACATACAACGGCCAGTTGGGTTACTTGACGGGCTCGACTAGCACGATCGCATCTCAAGTCGAACGACATGAAGTGCGTAAAACACTTCGCGTGGCCTAACCACTACCGCCAACTCCAAAACACGGCTCGCGTTCATCGACGCGTCGTTCGTGGCCAAGATAAGCCAACCACGAATTTTCTCGGTTACCGACTGCCTGGACTAAGTATTGTCCCAAACAATTATGGAATCACATCAGCAATCATATTAGAGTATTGGAAATGAAATACAACCATGTGAGCGTGTTAACACATGTTATAACATATAACTTAAGAACATCTTCAAGCACATGTATTTCATAAATATAATGAAATCATGCATTTAGCTAACATGTAGGAAATCATTTACATCAGCATATTAATTGAGAAAATAATCTCAAAATAATTCATAACACCATTTAATTCAATACATACTAATACAAGCATTTATACAAGCACTTACACTGCACACTTAAGTCTACATATAGTATGTCGACTCAAAGTGCGCATTTAGGCGAATCTCTTTGCCAAACTAATTCTGCACGTATTCCTAACATTCTAATGCGACAATAAACCATGTCAATCACATCAGAAAAATATGCATGAAAACAGTACTTCCTACAAATGACTAAAATGTCCTAAATCTCATATTCTTCGCCGGTTCACGAAACAGGAAACGGACAGCATGTTGTACATGTCAAACGGTGATGCCGTCGATAATCTACTATTAAACGACATTGAAAGCGTTGTAAATAGTCAATCAAAGTATTTAAAATCTGCACCTTATCTCTTATAAACGTGTGAATTCGAACGGAGCGTATACGCTTCGTCTACGGTGAATAGAGAACCTAATTTATGAGTTCTATCAGTTTACATGCTATGGAACGGAAAGAATCCCAAATCAATAACTTATTAGGGTTATTTCTTACCTGAAAATGCAGAGAAATCACTGGCCAGGTGATGGAAGCGTGTTGTTAAGGTACGTGCAACAGGCGGTGGAAAGGCAGGAAAATTCTCTCCTAATCTCTCTCACAAACTCTCACCTTTTCTCTCTCCCAATCTAGGGGTTTTCTCAAATTCGGATGGGAGAGAGAAGTGAGGGTTTCAACCCCTTTTATAAGCCTAAAAATGTCCAAAATAGGCTCAGGTACAAAGTTTACTTAGGGCATATCCAAATTAGGGCTGTTTCGGTGTAAAAGTACATTTCTGGTGGTCCCCTGGCCGAACGCGATTGGACTTAAGCTCACACATGTCAGATGTCGCTCTCATACCGTTTTCAGACCATCAGTGTTCGTAGATCGCCCATGGTGGTCCAGTTTCAGTTCAGCGATCACCGCACGTAGATCAGGTCTGCAAATCTCATGATATGAAATAGAAATTTTTCCTGATTCGAGGGTGTAATTTGCCTGAATTCTGATGGTCAGAACGCTTAATACTGACACATCAAGTCGTCTACCAGATTTGAATTTCAAATTCCAAATCTGTCCCTATTCGCACTCTCTTCAGTCCGGACTCAATGAAATAGCCTGTGATTATCAGTTGGACTTGATTTTTGAAATGATTGTCAAGTCCAGCTAGGCAGTTCTAATAGTCTAAGATAGTAGGTATCGGACTTTCGAGGCGCGGTCTAGATCCAATACAAAGTTTCAAAGTGGTCCAGAGAACAAACCTACTTAGAGTTTGATCCGAGGTTATAGAGTATTATAGAGTCATTGGTTCTACTCGATTTGGGTCTTGTAGAACGTATTTAAAGTGATCAGGGACTATTTCCCAGCTACTCTAGCGTCGCGCTAGCTAACTTACTCTTATTTTCTGAAGGAATTAATCCTACGCGATTTCGGGTCGAGTTGGTACTCGAGTCCAAGTATGGATTTTTTCTGGGCGTTACAAATGTCCACATTATAACTCTCCCTAGGGCCCATTGACAGGCCCAGACTTGTTATGTGTAGGTCGTCTATGCCCATTCTCGTTGTAAGGATAGTTCATCACCATATAAAATACTTAGTATAACTCCATGATTCATGTCCATAACCATCATACGTATGATTTATATGAATAGTGACTGATCATAGCATATGCCATCGAGCAGATTATTTATGGGACTCACTGATAGGAGTTACCCATATGAGCTCGTGGCACGCACAAGATTGCTGCAGGACTGACGGTGTGACTCATGCATCTCACATATGTGTAACATGATCATTGTATGCCCTAGCGACATTAGGGTTGTGGCCTCCACAGGCACATCATGGATGGCTGAATTGGATATTGAAAATATTGGATCTAGCACTGTGGGCACGTAGGATGTCCTTTAATGAAAATCTCATAACCTTTTTGGTACCAGGAGATGCTACAACATCTAAACCAATTGGATACACGAGCGCAAGAGTGTCAAATACTAGTAGGCCACGTCTCTCATTATATTGTGATCAGTTGAAAGGGGGTGTGGCCTTATCCACTCGAGTGAGGTGTTGTAAGATAGATTGAGTTTGACTAACTCACAAATGAGTCCGCTATCGATGAGGTGGATAGGCATTGACAGACTACCGGTTAGGCGAATAATGTGGTCTCTTCCACTCGCTGGGCTGTATAGCTAGGAAGGCGGCAGTCAGTGTGGAGTGACTAGACCCCGGTGATATCTAAAAGAGAAACTGTACTGATATATGTACTTGAGGAGGACTAACATGCTTGTATTACATCTCGCATATGACATTTTACTATGTATGCCTCGCATCGCATAGCCTTAATATGGCTGATAGCATTCGTTGCATTGCATAGCATTAGTACGACTGATAGTATTCATGGACTTACCAGCGTAATTTTGCATTAATCTGATACTGCATACTTGGCACTTGCCTTATGCACACACTTACACCACCCTCTTAGCTTTTGTAAGCTTATGCACGACCGTTACGTGGAGGTGACATTGGATCACAGCAGCACTAAGACATGAGAGCGCATCAGATTATTTTGAAGCCTTTTATTCACCTTGTATTTCCCATTTCGTACTGTACTTAGAGTTTTTGATATAGTAGATATGTGGTGATATTGTTTTGTGACTTGGTTATGCTTGTGGTTATCCTCCATTATAAAAAAAATCATACTAAAAAATCCTCCTTGTAGGATCCTAGGATTAGAATCTGACATATGAGTGTTGGGAGATGAGAATGGGGCACTACGAAGGCTATCGGCATGGGATTCGGTGCTCAGGAATTTTGTGAGCCCGTTTTTTGAGTTTGGGGTGTAACAAAAGTTGGTATCAGAGCATAACTTGGGTATACCTAAGGATCACATCATATATCTGCTATGAACTTAGAATAAATAGTCCTGAGTCCAAATAACTTGGTGATTTTTTGACATACACCATTAACGTTTATGCCTTCGAGAATTCTCAAGGTTGATAGGCCCTTGTTCGCTCCAAGTTGGAGAAGATTTTTGACACTATGAGATGTACAACCCAGTAGCGGGTCCCGTTAGCCGTATTTCTTCTCCAAGGTGAGGCTCAACACTGGTGGGCATCAGTTACCTGAGCAGCAGGGGCCGATTTTGTAAGTGCTGTGATTTCATATCCCTTTAGTTATCAAATTTTGTGGTGCCAAAACCTATTTCTATGTCTTGTGTTTTATGTTTGAAGTATATTCATTACAATCAAGACATATCAAGACATCGTATTTCAAGACAAGATCTTAAATGAAGAAAGTTTTCAAGTCTTGGATGAAGAAATCAAGAATAGAAGTTTTTAAGGTTGCATGTTCAAGATTTGATCAAGTTCAAGTTTACTAGAAGACTTTGTCAAGTCAAGATCAAGCTCATGAAGGCCTACTACAAGTTTTGAATATTCACAAGCTTCTCTTAAGGGTCATCTGAGTGTTCAGACTTTCAAGTCCATCTCACTTTTAAGGTTTGTTTGACCTTAGATTGACCTTAGGATGGGCTTTATTGCAGGTCATCGGGATACATAACTCATATATTTTTATATGCTTGTTTGGAGTGTTCTAAGACCAGTCCTAGGGACTTCAAGACTAGTCTTAGCTTTGCTACGACCAGTCTTAAGTTTTTTAGAACCAATCCTAGGTAGTTGAAGATTTTCGGATCTTTCTAGCTATCCTACGACCAGTCCTGGACATCCTACGACCAGTCCTGTGTTTTCTACAACTCATCCTTCGACCGATCGTAGCCCTACGACTCAAACTCCAGCAACCATTTTTAGGGTCCTACGACCGGTCGTATGTGTCTCACGACCAGTCGTAGGTGGCCCACGACCGGTCGTAGACCACCCTCGACCGGTCGTGGAACTAAAAATCAAATCCCGCGGAAATCTTTCGAAAATCTTTGGAGCTACGACCAGTCATAGGATCCTAAGACCAGTCGTAGACGGGATTTTTCAGTCTATAAATTGAGCACGAACTTCAGAGTTTTTGTACTTCAAATCAATTCTATTCAAGCATTCTTTAGGCTATTCTCTGAGATAAGTTTGTGATTATTTTAAGCTGCTTTTGCTTATTTAATATTCCTTTTTCTAGCTTATTTTTATTTGATTTTGATTTACATTCCAATCTTATTAGAAAATGGGAATTTCTGATATTCCTTCTTGGATTCAAAATCAAATAGATTTAGCCCGTTTAATCTAAAATCAATTAGACTTAGAACCATTCTTAAAGTGAGTATTGGACTTTGAACGTCGAATCGAACTTCTACTCTGATTGGTTCTACCGGGCTTCTTCAAAAGTTGATTCAGGTATTTTACATGTTTTGTAATTTACTTTCTCTGGTTTTTGTTTTAGATTCGCCAGAAAAATCTCATTGTATTGGTTATCTGAGGAGAGCCAGAAAACTCAGATTGTGGGGTTTTTGGATTGTGTAAACCCGAGATCAAAGACACAATTGTGAAGGTTTTAGGTGAACCTGTGAAACCTATTTTAATAGTGCATGCTAATATCCCCTGTGTGAGGATATTAGGAGTGAAGTAGCAATCTGTGTGGCTGTTGGATAACAGTTGGTGTACACACAGGCGAACCACTATATATCGTTATGTTGTGGATGTGTTTTATTCTTTCATTCTTTTATTCATTATGTTTTGTGGAGAGTGTTTGTGGATGAATGTTGTAATCACTTCATGCAAGTGTGGATGAATGTCGTAATAACTTAGGATTTATTTTCCGCAAGTTATTTTGATTTCATTGCTTATTATTCCTCCTTGGTTTGTGATACAAAGAACGTTCTAGAAATAAGGTTGTCCTACCTTAAACCTTTGGTTTTTGGTGTAAGGTTGTCCTTAGAACTGATAAAGTATCAATCTCTTTATTTAAGGCTATTGTGATTGTTTTATATTCAGCATTGTGTTTTAAATCTTTTATTATTCTGCTGTTATTAGTTTTATTTGGCATTGCCCTATTCACCCCCCCCCCCCCCCTTTAGGGCATATAGCTAGGCCCTTTCAAGTGGTATCAGAGCCTGATAGCTCGTACTTATTGTTTATTTATTGGATTTATTTCTTGAGCTAACGATCTAAGCTATATTAAGATGTCAAATTTTGATAGCCTATCAGTCACTAGGCCACCACCCTTTAATGGCACAAACTATGCCTATTGGAAAGCTAGGATGAGGATCTTCCTCAAATCTTTGGATGAAAGTGTGTGGCTGGCCACAATGAATGAATGGAACCCTCCTATCACTGAAGAAACTAATGGCGATGGTTCAAAATCTATGAAAGTAACGGCTTATTCGCTTTGGACCACACTTCAGAAAAGTGAAAGTAGTGCAAATGCAAAAGCACTAAATGCAATTACTTATGCATTATCAGCAGATGAATTCAAAAGAATCATCTCTTGTGAAAATGCAAAACAAGCATGGGATATATTAGAAATGACACACGAGGGTACATCTATTGTCAAGAAATCTAAAGTCCAACTCCTCACAACTAAATTTGAAGAAATTCATATGGAGGAGAATGAGATGTTTATAGACTTCTACACTAGATTGAATGACATTGTGAACTCTATGTGGGGTCTTGGTGATAGAATCCCTGAAAGTAAAGTGTGCGCAAAAATACTACGTTCACTTCCTGAACGGTTCACTTCTAAAGTGACCGCGATTCAGGAACTTCATGATACAGATACCATGAGGGTTGAGGAATTAGTTGGTTCACTTCAAGTCTATGAGTTATCCTTTAAGGCTCCTAAAGGAAAATCAATTGCTCTCAAATCATCTAAAAATATTTCACAAGAGAGTACTTCGGATTCAGAAAATACCAAAGATGATATGTCACTTTTAGTAAAAAGGTTTTACAAAATTTTCAAAAACAAGAAAAAGGTTGATTTTCAAAAATCAAATGATAAGAGACGATCTAAACATAGAACTCGTAAATCCTTGAAAGATAGTCAATGTTACAACTGTCAAGAGTATGGGCACTTATCTAACAAATGTCCTAAAAAGGACAAATCAAAAAGGAAAAGCATGATGGCTACTTGGGATGAATCATCTGATTCTGAATCCTCTTCTAAATCAAAAGATTCTGAAACCGAGTCGGGCGATGGTGTTAAAGCCCTTATGACTCTAGCCAAGATTACCTATTCAGATCATGATGATACATCTAGTGAAGAAAATCTGAATAGTGATTGTGATAATGAAGATGATCTTCAAGATGCTTATAATTCCCTGTATAAAGAGAGTTATAAAATTGTTGTCAAGCTTAAATTACAAAAAGAAAAATTTTTTAAGCTTAAGGAAGATTATGAGTCTCTTGTCTTAGAAAAATCTCATATTTCTGATTGTTTTGAAAAAACCAAAAATGATTTAGATTTCAAAACCTTTCAAATTGAAGATTTGAAATTCGAAAAAGAGAAACTCAAAAATGAGGTAGCTTCTCTTCTGAGTTTGAAAGACACATGGAGATATGCCCAAGGAGATCCGAAATTGAAAAAATTATTGTCCGGATCAAGAAAATGTGGCGATCGATCCGAGTTGGGCTATGATAAAAATACATCTCCTAAACAAAAGAATATTGCTCCTGGATTTGTTAAAGGAGAGTCTTCGACCTCAAACGAAAAGAATACCTATCAAGGTTTTTCTAAAAATTCAAAAACTTTTCAAAAACCTAAAAGTAGCCATGCCAACTTTAATTTTCAAAATCGAAATCAATTAGCTGAAAAAATTATTGATCTTCTCAAGGAGCTATTAAAGTCGAACTCTATAGGTCGTTCCTACAACAATAGACAGAAAAAGACCATCTATACTCTTAAACCTAAAACAGTTATGAAATGGGTTCCTAAAGTTTCTAGCTTGGTTGCCCACACTGCTTTCAAAGCAACAAGCCATTCAAAGTGGTACCTAGATAGTGGTTGCTCCAGGCATATGACAGGTGACAAAGCTTTATTCACCGATCTTAAAGATATGACTGACGGGTCAGTCACATTTGGTGATGGAAGCAATTGTAAGATTATTGGCCAAGGTACGGTTCAACTTTATAACCTTCCCTTATTTAAGAATGTCTTATATGTTGAGGGTTTAAAACACAACCTATTAAGCATTTCTCAGAAATGTGATAACAACCATAGTGTAAATTTTTCTAATTAAGGTTGTGAGATAGTTAATAAAAGGGGTTCTGTTATATTAACTGGTCGCAGAACTTCTGAAAACTGCTACATCGTTAGTGATGCTAGCTCATCTACTCAATCATGTTACATAGTCCATACTGATGAGACTGAATTATGGCATAAACGCCTTGGACATGTATACTATTGGAACTTATTTAGATTGAGTAAAAGAGAACTAATTAGAGGTCTACCCAAATTGCAAAAAGTAGACAAAATATGTGGTGAATGCCAGTTGGGCAAATAAATTAGGAGTTCTCACAAGAAAGTGAACTCTAACACCACATTTAGACCACTCGAGCTTCTCCACATGGATCTTATTAGACTTACCAGATCGGAGAGTCGAGGAGGCAAAAAATACATTTTGGTTATCGTAGATGACTATACAAGATTCACTTGGGTATCATTCTTAAAAGACAAAACTGAAACCCTGGATGAAGTAAAAAAGGTCATCAAACGAATTCAAAATGAGAAAAGTTCTCATGTTAGCAAGATCCATAGTGATCATGGATCTGAATTCGAAAACAGTAGTTTTGAAAAATTTTATAGCGATCAGGGAATATCACATGAATTCTTAGTGCCCAAAATACCGCAAAAAAATGGTATAGTTGAAAGAAAAAATAGAGTGCTTAAGGAAATGGCTAATGTTATGTTGAACAGTATGAAGCTCTCTAGAAATCTTTGGGCTGAAGCAGTTAATATCGCATGTTATATTATTAATCGGGTTTATAATAGTAAATTCGATAATAAGACTGCCCATGAATTATGGTTTGAAAAGAAACCTACTGTCAAATACTTCTAAATTTTTGGCAGCAAGTGTTATATTTTACGGGATCGTGAAAATTTGGATAAATTTGATACGAAGAGTGATGAAGGAATTTTTCTTGGTTATTCTTTGAACAGTCGAGCTTATAGGGTTCTAAATAACAGAACTGGTGTGATTCAAGAGTCCATCAATGTGGTCATTGATGATCATTTGAATACATCAGCCCCAAGTTCAGATGATGATGAAGCTCTTATTATTGACAATCTAGATATCTTATCAAGTCAAAAAGAATCTGAACCAAGGACTGTTAAAGATCATCCAACCAATCAAATACTTAGAAATCTTCTCACTAGAGTTCGTACTCACAAACAACTTGAGAACATATGTAATTATGTTTGTTTTACAACCCAAATAGAACAGTCAACGTAAAAGAAGCACTTTCTGACGAAAATTGGATAGTTGCTATACAGGATGAACTTAATCAATTTATTTGTAATGATGTCTAGTATCTTGTTCATAGACCTAAAGATAAAAACATTATTGGAACAAATTGGATCTTTAAAAATAAGTCTGATGAACTCGGAAATATTACTCGAAACAAGGCTAGACTGGTTGTACAAGGGTACACTCAGATTGAAGGCATTGATTACGATGAAACCTTTTCTCCAGTCGCTCGCCTTGAATCAATCAGACTTTTTATTTCCATCGTATGTTTTAGAAAATTTAAAATCTATCAGTTGGATGTAAAGAGTGCTTTCTTGAATGGCGATTTACATGAAGAAGTGTATGTTGAACAACCTTCAGGGTTTGAAGACCCTAAGTTATCTGACCATGTATTTTGTCTCAAAAAGGCTCTCTATGGTCTAAAATAAGCACCCACGGCATGGTATGAAAAATTGACTAAATTCTTACTTAGTCATAACTTTCAAGTAGGTAGTGTCGATAAGACGCTTTTTGTTAAGAAGAATAACAATGATATTTTGATGGTTCAAATATATGTTGATGATATTATTTATGGATCTACTTGTTCTAATATGTCTACTGAGTTTACAGAGTTAATGAAATCAAGGTTCAAAATGAGCATGGTTAGCAAACTTAATTATTTCCTAGGGTTGCAAGTAAAACAACAACCTGATGGAATTTTCATTTTCCAGACCAAATATGCTTCAAACTTGGTTAAAAGGTTTGGATTTGAGAATGGTAAGAAGTTTGATACTCCTATGAGTATAACATTAAGACTCTCAAAAGACTTTATAGGTAAAGATATAGATCTTAAACTATATCGCAGTATGATTGGTAGTTTGTTATATCTTACTACTAGTAGACCTGATATCGCATTTAGTGTTGGTATTTGTGTGAGATATCAGTCTAATCCTAAGGAATCACATCTTATTGCTGTTAAACGGATTATTAGGTATGTCGCAAGTTCTATAAATTTGGGACTTTGGTATCCTTTTGATACTAATGTTCAATTAGCCAGGTATTCAGATGCCGATTGGGCCGAAAATATTGATGATAGAAAATCAACTAGTGATGGTTGTTTTTACATTGAAAATTTCTTAGTTTCTTGGTTCAGCAAGAAACAAAGCTCAATATCGCTCTCTACTGCTGAGGCTGCATATATTGCAGCTGGATATGCATGTACTCAACTAGTTTGGATGAAACGCATGCTTAATGATTATGGAATTAATCAAGATTCAATGATCTTACATTGTGATAATTCCAGTGCTATAAACATTTCCAAAAACCCAATCCAGCATTCACGTACTAAGCATATTGACATTAGGTATCATTACATTCATGAGTTGGTTGAAGAAAAAGTTATTTCATTGGAATATATACCAACCGAAACTCAACTTGCTGATATATTTACTAAACTGCTCGACAAAAGCAGGTTTAATAAATTGGAATTTGATCTTGGTATATGAATTTTACATTGAATATTCTTGTTTGCATGTATCATAGTGTATTATATTTCAATTATAATTATTTAAATTTTAAAAAATTTCATTAAAAATGCATTTTTGGTCGATGCTCGACCGGTCATGGTTGTACACGACCAGTCGTGGTTCGACCGGTCATGAACCACACTCGACTGGTCATGGATCTCGTGAACATCATATAATTTGGGAAAAATCCCCTTCTTCTTCATTTCCACACCCACCTACGACGAGTCGTGGCTCGACTAGTCATAGGATTTCTAGGCTTTCTTCAAGGTAAGTCCTATTTCATCATTTTTCTTGAAGATTCATGATCTCTAAGCTTTGAATTGTTCATAGTATAGCTTGATTTCATCCCTTGTTGAGTTTTCAAGGGTTTCCTCTCTATTTGTTGATCTAGAGAAAACCCATCTTTCATTTGTGCATCTTTCTTGTTCTTTGTATATCTTTTTGAATATGGATGCTAGAGGGAAAAAGAAAACATCCAGTGGTCCATCTTCATCCAGATCTGGACCAATATCTAAACGGCATCTTCAGTCACTCGAAGATGATACTTAAGATGTAAGGGATTTGCATGCCCGTAACATTATCGTTGAGCATACCGCTGATCTAAATCACATTGTTCCATATGGTGTCATTCCCCTTCTTGAATCTGTAGGCTGGACTAACATTTTGCTTTGGGGTGGGTCTGCATACCAGTCCATTGCTCAATCAATGGTTGCATGTATTTCAGATTTTTCTCTTGATAATTTAACATTTTCAATCGATACTAGAGAAGAAAAATTTGAAGTTGACCGTCATTTAATATCAGGTATTATGGATATACCTGTTAATGATGAAGGAATACCAATTCATACTTTATACGACAAACCTTCATAATCGAAAAAACGCATGTTAACTAGAGATTTATGCAAAATTGATGTGCATTGGACTCACAAAGGGAATGCGCTCCCTGCAAAGTATCTGTTACCCAAATACAAAATATTACATCGTTTCTTCATTTCCAATGTATATCCTCGGTCTGGTAATAAAATCGAGTTAACTTCTTTCATGGTTCATGTGTTGCATTCTATTGCTTCTAGAATCAAGGTCTGTCTTCCTTCTTTAATTTGTCATTCCATTATACAATTTCGTTTCCATCCGGGTCATAGTGATATTCCATTCGGTTATCTTATGAATGTTTTAGCCACTCACATGCTTGTCGATAGACCTGTTACTGAGGCACCAATTCTTCATCTCATTTTCAACAATGCCAATCTTAATAAGATGAAATTGGAACTGCTCCCTCGCCAATTTGATGAAGCTGGTGTTAGTGGTGTTGGTGGTGATGCTGGAAACGAAGAGGAAGCTGGTGATCTTCCACAACAAGATGTTAATATGGATGACTTATTTGATGACATAGAAACTGATTCACCTAATGGTCCAGATTATGATCCTTCTGGTTTCGATGCACGCCTTCGTGCATTGGAGGAAAAACTTGATAATATGAATATAGCCCATGACATGAGATTCAAGTACATGCGAAAATATCTTCATCGCATAAATAAGGGCTTACACCAGATTGATCCATCTATTCCTGCTTCCTACTCTGGATCAGATTAAGTGAATTATCTTCTGAATAGTATAAAATTTCTTTTACTCTGGATATGCATTATGGATTCTGGTTTCATAACATTTTCATTTGAATATTGTATTTTGGATTATGGACAATGGCTCGACACTTAAGGTTTATTTTATGGCCTTTCATATCACCTTCTCATTATTTGCTCTCTATGTTCTCCTTTCTATTGTTCCTTTCCCTTGTCATTTTGTGACAAAAAGGGGGAGTAGTAAGCATTACAACATTTCTTAAAGGGGAGTAACACGGATAGGCAAAGTAAATTAAATTTGTTTCTTTGTATTGATTAAGAAGGATATGTGGATTGATGGATATGTGGATTGAAGTTTTGAGGTTTTCATGTTATGTATTGATTATATGAGCAATACTCGTATTACCCAGGGGAAGTAGATTATTTTGTGGTTTCATGACTTATCATTCCTTATTATCTTTGATGCTATGTGTTTTGTCACAATTTGACAAAGGGGGAGATTGTAAGTGCTATGATTTCATATCCCTTTAGTTGTCAAATTTTATGGTGCCAAAACCTATTTCTATGTCTTGTACATCTTGTGTTTTATGTTTGAAGTCTATTCATTGCAATCAAGACATCGCATTTCAAGACAAGATCTTAAATGAAGAAAGTTTTCAAGTCTTGGATGAAGAAATCAAGAATAGAAGTTTTTAAGGTTGCATGTTCAAGATTTGATCAAGTTCAAGTTTACTAGAAGACTTTGTCAAGTCAAGATCAAGCTCATGAAGGCCTACTACAAGTTTTGAATATTCACAAGCTTCTCTTAAGGGTCATCTGAGTGTTCAGACTTTCAAGTCCATCTCACTTATAAGGTTTGTTTGACCTTAGATTGACCTTAGGATGGGCTTTATTGTAGGTCATCGGGATACATAACTCATATATTTTTATATGCTTGTTTGGAGTGTTCTAAGACCAGTCCTAGGGACTTCAAGACCAGTCCTAGCTTTGCTACGACCAGTCTTAAGTTTTTCAGGACCAGTCCTAGGTAGTTGAAGATTTTTGGATCTTTCTAGCTATCCTACGACCAGTCCTGGACATCCTACGACCAGTCCTGTATTTTCTACGACTCATCCTTCGACCGGTCGTAGCCCTACGACTCAAACTCCTGCAACCATTTTTAGGGTCCTACGACCGGTCGTATGTGTCTCATGACCAGTCATAGGTGGCCAATGACCGGTCGTAGACCACCCTCGACCGGTCGTGAAACTGAAAATCAAATCCCGCAGAAATCTTTCAAAAATCTTTGGAGCTACGACCAGTCGTAGGATCGTTAGGCTAGTTGTAGACGGGATTTTTCAGTCTATAAATTGAGCACGAACTTCAGAGTTTTTGTACTTCAAATCAATTCTATTCAAGCATTCTTTAGGCTATTCTCTGAGATAAGTTTGTGATTATTTTAAGCTACTTTGTGCTTATTTAATATTCCTTTTTCTAGCTTATTTTTATTTGATTTTGATCTACATTCTAATCTTATTAAAAAAGGGGAATTTCTAATATTCCTTCTTCTTGGATTCAAAATCAAATAGATCTAGCCCGTTTGATCTAAAATCAATTAGACTTAGAACCATTCTTAAAGTGAGTATTGGACTTTGAACGTCGAATCGAACTTCTACTCCGATTGGTTCTACCGGGCTTCTTCAAAAGTTGATTCAGGTATTTTACATGTTTTGTAATTTACTTTCTCTGGTTTTTGTTTGAGATTCGCCAGAAAAATCTCATTGTATTGGTTATCTGAGGAGATCCAGAAAACTCAGATTGTGGGGTTTTTGGATTGTGTAAGCCCGAGATCAAAGACACAATTATGAAGGTTTTAGGTGAACCTGTGAAACCTATTTTGATAGTGCATGCTAATATCCCTTGTGTGAGGATATTAGGAGTGGAGTAGCAATCTGTGTGGCTGTTGGATAACGGTTGGTGTACACACAGGCGAACCACTCTATATCGTTATGTTGTGGATGTGCTTTATTCTTTCATTCTTTTATTCATTCTGTTTTGTGGAGAGTGTTTGTGGATGAATGTTGTAATCACTTCATGTAAGTGTGGATGAATGTTGTAATAACTTAGGATTTATGTTTTGCAAGTTATTTTGATTTCATTGCTTATTATTCCTCCTAGGTTTGTGATATAAAGGACGTTCAAGAAATAAGGTTGTCCTACCTTAAACTTTGGTTTTCGGTGTAAGGTTGTCCTTAGAACTGATAAAGTATCAATCTCTTTATCTTAGGCTATTGTGATTGTTTTATATTCAGCATTGTGTTTTAAATCTTTTATTATTTCACTGTTATTAGTTTTATTTGGCATTGCCCTATTCACCCCCCTCTAGGGCATATAGCTGGGCCCTTTCAGATTTCAAGTGGACCTGGACTTTGTAGACCGTTTCGACCGAAAGTTCATTTCGGAGCACGTTCGACTGCAGTGCGCATTAGAGTTCGAGACATTAGTCTAGGGAGATATGTCCGTGTCGCAATATGAGGCATGTTTCATCGAGTTATTGAGGTTCGCGACATACCTTATAGATGAGGATGGGTGGAAGTCCCGCCATTTTAAGAATGGCTTGCGTCCTGCCCTAAGGAGTCATGTGATCGGTCATATGCTTCTGACGTTTGAGAAGATTATGCAGATGGCCTCGGTCTACAAGGCAGATTGAGCCAGTTTACAAAGGCCCTGTGACCCGAGAGGATATCAGAAGAAGAAGGCACCCTCCAATAGCTCCCATCTATAACAGCATCATCCACAGTAGCGACACATGACCCGCCCAGCATTCGAGCACCAGCGACACCTCAGCACCACCTTCTGGACCATTCCTAAGTACTTATTTTGGATGCGATAGGACAAGACATCATAGTAATGAGTGTCCCCATTCACAGCAGCAACAGCCGAGGGCACCATATCATCCTTCGTGACATTCTCCGTAGCAGCAGTAGTCACCGCAACACCTGCCTCCTGTACCTCCCTTGCAGCAGCAGAGGCAGCAGATTAAGCTGACATAGCGGTAATAACAACATCAGAGACCTCAGAGGGGACATGCACCTCTCCAGTCGGCCCAAGTAAGATTTTATGTCACTAACAAGACCCTCAGTCATCAAGAGGGGTCATCGAGGGTACTCTCCCTGTTTCTGCATGCATTGCTCGTGTATTGTTTGATTCTGGTGCATCACATTCATTTGTGACTGATGATTTCTGTTGATCAACCGGTTTGCTGATGGAGTCTATTCATGAGGGTTTGTCGGTATCGACGTCCTTGGGGAAGACTGTAGTGATAGGCCGATTTTGCTCGTCTTGCCTCGTTCTGATTGGGGATATCTTTCTGCATGCTAATCTATTCATATTATCGATGTCCGAGTTTGATGTCATCTTGAGCATGGATTGACTCGCCAAGTATCATGCCATATTCGACTGCTCCACGAGCACAGTCACGTTCTTTATACCTAACGTGCTAGAATTCTAGTTTGTTGCCTAGCTCAGAGGAGAGTAGCTTTCTTACTTGTTGTCATGTGTCGTTGAGGAGTCAGTTTCTTTGAGTATCGACCAACTGCTAGTCGTTTGTAGTTTTCCTGATGTGTTCTAAGAGATTCCATGATTACCACCTCATCGGCACACCGAGTTCCAGATTGATCTCGTGCCCAGTATCGTGCTTATTTCAAAGGCCCTATATCATATAACATCATTGGAGTTGCAAGAACTGCAGATGTAGTTGGACAAGTTGCGCGATCTAGGCTTTATCTATCCAAGCAGTTCACCATGGGGAGCACCGGTACTCTTCATGTAGAAGAAGGATGGCTCGTTGAGGCTTTACGTAGATTACCGCGAGCTCAATAAGATCTCGATCAAGAACAAATACATGATGCCGAGGATCGATGATTTGTTTGATCAGTTGCAGGAGGCGTAGTTCTTTTTGAAGATAGACTTATTGTCCAGTTACCATCAGGTTCGGGTCTGAGATGAGGATATCCCAAAGACAGCCTTTAGGACGTGTTATGGTCATTTTGAGTTCTAGATCATGTCCTTCGGACTGACTAATGGACCGGAAGTATTCATACAATTGACGAACGAGGTCTTCTGTCTGTATCTTGACCAGTTTGTTGTGATGTTCATTAACGACATTTGGATATATTTGAAGACCCGTGAGGAACATGAGAGGCATCTGGAGATTACCTTGTTGACCTTCTGTGCACACTAGCTTTAGGTGAAGTTGGTAAAGTGCTAGTTTTGCCAGGAGGAGGTGAAGTTCCTTGGTCATGTGGTGACAAGGCATGACATCGCGGTAGAACCCTCGAAGATTGATGCCATGCGTCAGTGGGGCTAGCCCACGAACACGTCCGAGATCCGTAGTTTTCTTGGTTTGGTGGGCTAATTTTAACGTTTCATTGAGAGTTTCTCTCATATTGCAGCCCCTTTGACTAGGTTGACTCGGAAGGTTGTCATGTTTGTGTGGATCGACGCTTGTGAGCAGACATTTGTGGAGATGAAGGACCACCTCACGTCTACTCCTGTCCTCACTCTTCCCTCTGGGAGTGATGAATTTATGGTATTTATTAATGCCTCGCGAGTTGGCTTGGGTGTTGTCCTGATGCAACACGGGAAGCCGGTGGCTTATGCATCTCATCGCTCAAAGTCCATGAGCTGAACTACCCCACGCATGATTTGGAGCTGGCAGTAGTTATCTTTGCACTGAAGGTCTGGGGGTTCTACCTTTATAGGGTGAGGTTTGAGCTTTTCTCCGACCACAAGAGCTTGAAGTATCTGTTCTCTCAGTCTAAGTTGAACATGAGGCAGAGGCATTAGATGGAGCTCATGACGACTATGATTTTAATTCTCAGTACTACTTAGGCAAGGCGAACTTGGTGACGAATGCCCTCAGCCGTCAACCACGAGGCTTGGTGGCGCACATGATGATTCAGGAGTGGAAGATGCTTGAGGATGTATCAACATTTGACTTCAAGCTCGCCTTGTAGTCTTCTATTGTGCAGTTATTGAGCCTGTCGATTCAACCCTCTTTTTTTCCAAGGGTGATCGAGGCTCAACAGGCAGATGAGTAAGTGCATAGTTATCAGGCAGAGGCAGCATCTGAAAGTCAGTTAGATTAGCAGATTGGTTTTGATGGTGGACTTCACTTTAGAGGTTGATTATGTGTCCCAGATATTCATGAGTTGCGTAGAGATCTTATGACCGAGGCACATCAATTGCGGTTCTCTATCCACCCTGGCTCGATGAAGATGTATCGCAATACGAGACATCGATATTTTTGAGCGGGGATGAAGCACCAAATAGCCAGTTTTGTGGCCGAGTGTGACACGTATGAGCATATCAAGGCCGATCATTAGAGACCCTCGGGTCCCTTGCAGCCGTTGAATGTCTCGATGTGGAAGTGGGAGCACATGTCGATAAATTTCATTATGGGCTTGCCGAGGACTCAACTCGGTCATGACGTCATCTGGGTTATTGTGGACCGTCTGATGAAGACGGCATATTTTCTTGCGATGCATGAGATTTGGTCGATGGACCGACTTGTGAGGTTATTTATCAAGGAAATTGTGAGACTGCACGACGTTCTAGTCTCGATCATTTTTTACCGAGACTTGAGGTTCACGTCTTAGTTTTGGGGGATCTTTCAGAGAGCGATGGGGACTGATTTGCAGCTTAGCAATGCGTACCATCTACAGACCGATGGGCAGACTGAGTGGAACAACTAAATCCTTGAGGATATGCTTCGGGCTTGTGTGATCGATTTCTCGGGTAGCTGGGACGAACACCTGGGAATAGCTAAGTTCGTGTACAACAATAATATTAAGCGACCATTGGCATGACTCCTATTGAGACATTATATGGCAGACCATGCAGATCTCCGAGTTGTTGGACCGAGATTAGAGAGTGGCAATTCCTATGTCCCGAGCTTGTGCAGTAGATATCAGAGGTCATCGACATCATCAGGCTGAGATGCGCACAGATCAGAGCCGGCAGAAGAATTTTACTGATCGTTGGTGTCATCCCTTGAAGTTTTCCATTGGGAACCATATGTATCTCAAGATCTCACCCATGAAGGGTTTGGTTCACTTTGGAACAAAGGAAAAGCTTGCCCTGAGATTCATATGACCTTTCGAGATCACTAGGCGCGTGGCGCCATGGCCTATCGGCTTGCCTTGCCATCTCAGTTGTCTAGTGTCCACAACATTTTTCACGTCTCTATGTTGAGGAAGTGTGGGTCAGACACCGTTCCTGTTATTGATTGACAGCCATTGGAGGTTCATGAGCATGCTTCTTACATTGAGCAGTTAGTTCGTATCCTCAATCGGAAGGAGCAAGTCCTTTGGACCAAGGTCATTTCCTTGGTGAAGGTGCATTGGGGCCATCACAGTATAGATGAGGAATCTTGAGAGTGCGAGGTGGAGATTCAAGAGCTCTACCCCCATCTTTTCGATGTTTGATTATATGTTGTATTGTGTTTTGATCATATATGATGTTATGTTTTTTATTCCCTTATGAGTTATGATTAGTTGCAATGGTAGCATAAATTTTGAGGATGAAATTTTTATTAGGTGGTGAGAGTTATAAGGCCCGTATCCTGATAAACTCCCACGATCTTTCCCGTCGTAGAGCTCTTGATATTATATTCATGTTGTCCGTCCAGCGTCCCTGGACATTAGACGTGTGCTTTGTGAAGTGTGAACAGAAAGTGGATGTACTAACAACAACAAAACAAGCTTTTTGGGTGGGCTGCTCATACAGGCTCCACCTTGATGTATGTCTAATCCACACCGTCTATCCCATGTCCCAGCTCATTTTAGTAATTGAGTTGAAATATGAGGCCAATCTGGATATCTGGCAGGCCATATCTTATAAAATAGTATTTTGACTGTTAAAATCCGCTATGGCCCACTTTAATTTTTCTACACACCGAAATATGCTAAATATTGAGCTTGTTTGGTCTATCTTGATCCATGGAATACAATGGATGGAGCAGATCCTCTTGATGCGGGCCTCACTTTGGAAAAATTATGAAAAAAAAAAATTCATGCAGCAGGCACTGTTGCTATAAATGTCTTGAGGAAGTGCAGTAGTGTCCCACTTCGCTCCTGCACTATGGACGGGATGGACAGGGACTGTGGGTCCTACCACTGGCCCCACCATGAAGTATGTGTTTTATCTATCCCTATAACATGACCCATTACAATGTATATAAAGCCCATTGATTTGGCCCATTTGATAAGGCCTGATGTGATATATGAGGCCCGTTGTTGAGGCCCACCTTAATATATATGCGCCCCATGTGTTGCGGCCCATTTGATGTATTTGAGGCCTATAGTTTGAGGCCCAATGGGACGTACATAAGGTCCATTGCAATGTGTGATTCCACCATGGTTTATGTGATGATGTTTATGGTGGGCCATGCCTTGGGAGAAATGATGGTTTGACGTCCACATTGTAAGAATATTGTTGGTTAAATGTTCACATTATAACTCTCCCTAGGGCCCATTAATAGGCCTATATTGTTGTGTGTAGGCCGTCTAGGCCCATTCTCGTTGTAAGGATAGTTCATCACCATATAACATGCTTAGTATAACTCTAGGATTCATGTCCATACGCATCATATGTATGCTTGATATGAGTAGTGACTGATTATAGCATATGCCATTGGACAGATTATTTATAGGACTCATTGATTGGAGTTACCCACATGAGGGCGTGGTACGCGTAAGATTGTTGCATGACAGATGGTGTGACTCATGCATCTTGTATATGTGTAATATGATTATTGTACGCCCTAGCCATGGCCTCTACAGGCACATCATGGATGGTCGGATTGGATACCGAAAATATTGGCTCTAGCACTATGGGCACATAAGATGTCCTTGGGAGAAAATCCCAGAACCTTTTTGGTATGAGATGTTCCAACATCTAGACTGAGTCTATACACGAGTGCAGTAGTGCCGAATACCAGTAGGTTACGTCTCTTACTATGTCGTGGTCGGTTGGAAGGGGGTGTGGCCTTATCCGCTCGAGTGAGGGAGTTGTAAGCTAGGCTGAGTTTGACTAGTTCCCAAATGAGTCCGCTATCGACAAGCCGGGTAGGCATTGGTAAATTACTGATCAGGAGGATAGTGTGATCTGTTCCACTCTCTTGGCTGTGCGTCGAGGGAGGCGGCAATCAGTGTGGAGTGTACTAGACCCTGGTGATACCTCTGAGAGGAACTGTACTAATATATGTACTTGATGAGGACTGGCATGCTTGTATTGCATCTCGCATATGACTTTCGGCTATGTAGAACTCGCTTCACATGGCCTTGGTATGGCTGATAGTATTCATGTCTTGCATTGCATTGGCTTAGTACAACTGATAGTATTCATGGACTTACCAGCGTATTTCTACATTACTCTGATACTGCATACTTGGTACTTGCCTTGTGCACACATTATACCAACCTCTAAGCTTTTGTAAGCTTATGCATGACCGTTGCGTGCAGGTGACATTGGATCGCAGCAGTACTGAGGTAGGAGCGCGCATTAGATTTTTTTGGAGCCTTTTGATCACCTTGTATTTCCCTTTCCGCATTGTACTTAAAGTTTTTGATATAGTGGATATGTGGTGATGTTGTTTTGTGACTTGGTTATGCTTGTGGTTATGCTCCATTACAAAAAAAAAAATCACACTAAAAAATCCTCCTTGTAGGATCCCAGGATCGGAATCTGGCATATGAGTGCCGGGAGCGGAGAATGGGGCACTACGGAGGCTGTTGGCGCCAGATTCGACGATCGAAAATTTTGTGAACCTATTTTCCAAATTTGAGGCGTGACACTATTTCTTCGCCTCTAAAATATACAGATGGTTTGGATATAGCTTATACATCATAGTGGGCCCCACGGTCTGGTGGGCCCTACATGTGTATCAAAACGAGCTCCTACTTATCCCCCTTAGTTTTTATTTTTAATCCAGGTTTGCATGTGCCTATTAACAAGTTAGATGTCAAGTAAAACAATATAGTGGGCCCCTTGGGATTTTTAATGGCAGACCTATAATCCCACTACAGTTGGTGTGTGTGGCCCATCCAAGCCTTGGGTCTACCTCCTGTGATGGGTTGTGCACTGAAATGTGTTGGCAAATAGGATGGACGGTGTGGATATAAAACACAACTCCATAGCAGGGTCCACCTGTAGGATAGTAGTAAGGACGTAATCCCCAAATCGGGTGGTTCCCTATGGAAAGTTCTATGGTGGGTGTTCAATCCCTACTCTCTTCATGTGGCATGACCCACCTAAGATTAAAACAAATTACCAGATAGAGGAGATAAATGAATTCCATACATCATGGTAGTCCCGGATATGGCCCTACCTGATGGATAGTGTCGGTAAAACCCATACATCATGGTGGTCCCAAATAGGACCCACCAAATTAATGGTGTGGATATGACATACATCATGGTGGCACAACCCTTATCATTCTTTATATATAACAATAATAATAATAATTTTTATCGAAATTAAATAAGCATTACTATGGACTTCAGAATGGGAGTCAACGGTAGGGATCAATCTCCACTATTTCTTTTGGTGTGGTCCACCTAAGGCATGGATGCCTTATTCTTTTAGTCATGTCTTAAAATGGTCTGAAGGAGTGGATGAATGACCCAGATATACTTTTCATCACTAAGGTGGGCCCTAGAAAAATCTTGGCATTTGAGTGCAATTCCTACTGTCCAAGTGGTATGACCTGCATGAGCTTCTAATGGGCCTAATTTTTGAAACCATACAATGGATGAGGCTGGTAAGATGGATGAACGGTGTGGATTTAGCACATACATCATGGTCGTGTCATAGTGGGCCTCACATCCATTTGGATAAGAAAAGGTCCATGGATTGGGCATCTCTCTCTGAACAACATCCAGAAAGGACATCCCCCTTTCTCTCTCTCTCTCTCTCTCTCTCTCTCTCTACACACACACACCATGGTTTCCAATATTCTCCAATGATAGACATCCAATCACTACTGTTTCTTCAATGCAGCCCACCCATACCTAGTCTGATCATCTGTGGACTCATATTTTAAGATAAATTGGGAAAACGGATGGTAAGTGATGTAACACATATTTTAGTGTGGCCTTCTGTGGGCCCACGCCTTTCATTTGTCTCCACAATACAGTAGCAGTGATGTTGGATGTTGCAATGTTATTGTATATACATATACACACACATAATAGGTGTGGCGTGTGCAAGCCAATGAGTATGTTTGTACATGAACCGGGATAGCCTAATTAACTTGCTCGACTCAGCCCGAAAAACCTTAACTTAGCCCGACCCAAAACTGAGTTCGGTCTTGGACTGGCCATTTTCTTCAGCTTGAAATTGAGTTTGGGCCTTGTTTAAACAGGTCCCAGTTCGGCCCGACTTGGTCCGAAACCTGACTCGACCGTTTATATATATATATATATATATATATATATATATATATATATATATATATATATATATATATATATATATATATCCTAAATCCTTACCCTAACCATTTGAGACAGATAAGTGAGAATGCCACCCTACCCATGAACTTGTTGTAAGGTACGAAACTGGCCCGAACTCAACCCGAACTCGCCCGATTGCTGATTGGGCTGAGTTTGGGCTGGACATGTTGGCCTGGTGACCAGGCCGGGTTCAAGCTAGGTTTGGTTGGTGGCCAGGCCGAGCCGAGTTGAGCCCAGTTCAACTCGATTCGGCCTGATGTACACCCCTACCAGTGAGGATCATGGCAGATGGTTTGGACAAAACAGATACATAATGTGGGCCGTCGGGTGACCATGTAGACAGGTTGGATGGTTGTTAGACATTAAGGTGGGGCCACAGTCAGTGGATCCCATACAAACTCCAAATCAGGTTGATATTTGTGTTTTTCCATCATCTAACCCTTTAAATGCTACAAACAGTCTGCATGATGTGTGGTCTCCAAAATAGGGCCCACATCAATGAGCCCTACACCTACATTATATAGATGGAAAGAAAGAATTAAAGATAAGGGAAATTGAAGGGGGTGTACTCACTTGATCAAGATGGATGGTTGAGAGTGATAGATGGAGTTGATGATGGAAGGGATGAGGTTGATGGCCCACCTAGATCACTCTTCACCCCCCCCCCCCCCCCCCCCTCTCTTACTGTAGAAAAAAGGTGAAAATGTTAAGTAATGCATGATTAGGATAAATGGCTAAAAATGTGGTTAGGTTATATTAATGTGAATATGGTTGGCTTAGGCAAGGATTATGGCAAGTAATGCATGATTATGACTTAATGGTAGATGACATCTTGCATAAGGTGTTGTATGGAGAAAGGTTGACTTTGGATACACATGAGAGAGGGGTGGTATGGGTGTGTGACATCACACAAATGGGTAAAGATTCTCTCACCCATGTGTGGCATGGTGCATGTGTACATAGCATGTGTTGTGCACATGTGTGAAATGAAATATATGACGCCATGTGCACATGATACACCAACAATTCTCCACAGCATATCTCACTAATGGAGCGTTGTACAGATGCACGAGTGGTACCTCCGCGATCGCTGCGATGGGGCGGTAGATATGAAATATGTTTCGAGGCCTTGGGGTTCCAATCAGTCGAGTGTGCATTATGCATAGCTAGTTCAGGTCTTGTTAAGGACGTCGATCATCATGCACATGGGCATAGAAAATGGTATGGAATGGACAGGGTCTTATAGTAGTTGTTTACAACATTTGATTGCCCATTCAATAACCTTTGAAAAGCAGGAATTGTGCGACAATTCTTATATGTATGTTGCTAGCACAAATACCATAAACAACTTCCATAACTTCCTTTGGTCTAACAGGTTCCACTTTTTTAAGTCCCATGGCCTTGACTTTTCTTGTGAGATTGGCCACTCTTGCACTCATGTCATCTTATTCCTTTAAGACGTAGATGCATCCCTTCTCTCTTGACTGAGTAGGCATAGAAGTGGTAGGTCTTAGGGAGGTGTCCCATGATTGCCCATTTTCAGTGAGTTGATCAAAATATTTCCACGCACTATGGCCTCCTTGTTCATGATTTTTTTTTTTATATACATCATCTCTATAAATTGGTCTATGGGTGAAGTCAATCCATTATAGAAAAAGCTTATTACCCGCCATATTTTGTAGCCATGATGTGGACATGAATTGATGAAATCCTTGTATTGCTCCCAACATTGGAAGAAGGCCACTTCCACTTTTTGGGTAAAATTCATGATCGCCTTCCTTAAAGTATTTATTTTGTGAAATGGGAAGAACTTTTAAGAAACACTCGAGTCATCTCAACCCATGTGCCAACCGATCGTGGCTTTAAGGAGTACAACCATGATTTAGCATTTTCCTTCAATGAGAAGGGGAACAACTTTAATCTTACCGTGTCTTCAGACATGTTTGGAAAAGTGTAAAGTGGTGACTATCTTGTCAAATTCTTTGATGTGCAAGTATGGACTTTAAGAGTCTAGTCCATGAAAATTAGGAAGGACTTGTGTAAGTGCTATGATTTTATGCTCCTTTAGTTGTCAAATTTTATGATGTCAAAACTTTAATCTATGACTTGTGTGGCTCATTGTTATATATGTTCAAGATATTTCTTCATCGCTCTAAGCACTTTGCTTCAAGTCAAGAACGAAGAACTACTTCAGCTACTACAGAAGAATGCGAGTACAAACTGCTTTGATAAATGCAAGAACTAGCTACAACAATAGAAGTAATCTTGTTCAAGACTCAAGCCAGCATACAACACAAAGATGAATAGTTATTCAAGATTTATAAGATCTTTTGTTTCAAGTGTTATACCATGTTCAAAGATCTTAAGCTTCATTCACAAAGATCATCTATCATCTGAAGATAAGAAGTTTCAAAATTCATATCTCACTTTCAAGGTAAGATTGACCTTAGATTGTCCTTAGGATATGTCATTTTGAATACATAATTCAATTGAATCATTTTATATGGAATTGAACTATTCTAAGATTAGTCCCGAACCTTGTTCGACTAGTCCTAGTACGTCCATGACCAGTCCAAGAGATTTCAAAACTAGTCCTAAGTTTGTTGCAATTTTTCAAATTTTTTTGTTCGTCCACGACCAGTCCTGGACTCTATTCGACCGGTCGTGTGAATAATGTCAACTTGTCCTACGACTAGTCCTGGTTCTATGACTCAAACTCCAGTAACCAAACTCTGGGTCCTACAACCAGTCGTGGATATGCTACGACTAGTCGTAGAGGACCTACAACCAATCGTAGACACCCTACGACCAGTCGTGAAACGGTTTTATCCGATCATGCTTAAAAATTCAAAAATCTTTTTCTCCTATGACTAGTCGTAGTGTCCTCTAGACTAGTCATAACTGAGTTTCTGCAACTATAAATAGACAACGAATTTCAGAGTTTGATAGAACAGAAATTCAAGTAAAATCAAGGGTTCACAATGAGATAAGTTTGTGTTCATTTAAAGCTACATTGTGCTCATTTAATATTCTCTTTTATTGCTTTATTAATTTGATTTTGTTTCTACATTCCAATCTTAAATGAAAAGAGGAATTGTGATATTCCTTCTTCTTGGAATCAAAATCAAGTAGAGTTAAGCCCAACTGGTTTAATTTAAAATCAATTAGAACCTAGAACCATTTTAAAGTGAGTATTAGACCTTGAACTTCTACAGTCAATCTACTCCGATTGGTTCTTCTGGGCTACTACAAAAGGAGAAATCCAGGTATTTTACATTTATTGTAAATTCCTTTCATTTTGGTTTTATTTGAGGTTAAGCCAGAAAAATCTCATTGTGTCGGTTATCTGAGGAGAGCCAGAAAACTCAGAAGTGAGGGTTTTTGGATTGTGGAAGCCCTTTGAAAAAGACACAATTGTGAAGGTTTTGGGTGAACTTGTAAAAACCTAGTTCGATAGTGAACGCTAATATCCCCTATGTGAGGATATTAGGAGTGGTGTAGCAATCTATGTGGCTGTTTTAGAATAGTTGGTGTACACACAGGTGAACCACTATAATTCTTTGTGTTTTTGTGGTTGTGTGATTTATATTTCCTATCTTTTATTATTTAAAATTATAGGATGTATATGTGGATGTGAATGTTGTAATATTTACATTTCAAGCTCAGTGGGGAATGTTGTAATAACTTAGATTTAAATTCCTGCAATTTATTTTAGTTCCTTGCTATTTATTTATTCCCTTTTAGTTTGAGTTTTTAATACAAAGACCATTCTAGAAATAAGGTTGTCCTACCATAAACTCTGGTTTTTTGTGTATGGTTGTCCTTAGAATAACATTTGTATGAATCTCTCAAGACTTGAATTTTGAGGTTGCATTTTAATTCAGCATTGTGAATTGATTTCTTTAGTTGACTATCTCTCTTTCTTTAATTTCACTATTATTTTATTTTTAATTTTTTTTAAATTTGGCATAGTGCTATTCACCCCCCCCCTCTAGGACATATAGCTTGGCCATTTCAACTGGTATAGACCCTAATAGCTCATTTTAATTCTTTTTATATAGATTTATTACTTGAGCTAATCTATCTAAGCAATATTTAAGATGTCAAATTTTGATAGCCTTTCAGTAACTTAGCCTCCACCTTTCGATGACACCAATTATGCCTATTGGAAAGCCAAGATGAGGATCTTCCTCAAATCTATGGATGAAAGTGTGCGCCTATTCACAATGAATGAATGGACCCCTCCTACCACTGAAGTAACTGGGATTGATGGTTTAAAATCAATGAGAGTAACACCTTATTTTTCATGGACCACACTTCAGAAAAGTGAGAGTGGTGCAAATGTTAAAGCACTAAATGCAATCACTTGCACACTATCACCAGATGAATTCAAAAGAATTATATCTTATGATTCTGCAAATCAAGCTTGGCATATTTTAGAAATGACACATGAGGGTATATCAATTGTCAAGAAATCTAAAGTCCAAATCCTCACTACTAAATTTGAGGAAATACATATGGAAGAAAATGAAATGTTTATGAACTTCTACACTAGATTAAATGACATTGTGAACTCTATGTGGGGTCTTGGTGATAAAATCCCAGAAAGTAAAGTGTGTGCAAAAGTATTACACTCACTTCCTGAATGGTTTAATTCTAAGGTAACTGCGATCCACGAACTCTGTGATACAGATACTATGAGGGTAGAAGAATTAGTTGGATCTTTACAAACTTACGAGTTAAATTTTAAAGTTGCTAAAGGAAAATCTATTACCTTTAAGTCTTCTAAAGATGTTTCTCAAGAAAACAATTCTGATTTAGAAAATTCTGAAGGCGATATGGCCCTTTTAGCAAAAAAGTTTTATAAAATTTTCAAAAGCAAAATGAGGGTTGATTTTCAAAAAGCTAATGATAAGAAAAGATCAAAATCTAAATCTAAGCCTTAAAAATATTTAAAAGAGAGTCAATATTACAACTGTCAAGAATATGGGCATTTAGCAAACAAATGTCCTAAAAAGGACAAAACCAAAAAGAAGAGTATGTTGATTACTTGGGATGAATCCTCTGATTTCAAAGTCTCTTCTGATTCAGAAGATTCTGAAACTGAGTTGGGTAATGAAGTTAAAGCCCTTATGACTCTAGCTAAATTCACATTTTCAGATAATGATTCAACAAATGAAGAAAATTTGAACAGTGAATGTGAAAATGAAGATGATCTTCAAGATGCTTACAATGCCGTATATAAGGAAAGTTGTAAAATTGCTATTAAACTTAAACTTCAAAAAGAAAGATTTTCAAAGATTAGAGAAATTTTTGAATCCCTTGTTTTAGAAAAATTCTATATTTCAGACTGTTTTGAAAAATGCAAATGTGATTTGGATTTCAAAAATTCTCAGATTGAAAGTCTGAAATCTAAAAATAAAAATCTTAAACTTGAAGTCTCTTCTCTTTTAAGTTTGAAGGATACATGAAGTATGCCCAAGGAGATCCAAAGTTGGAAAAACTTTTATCTGGATCACGAAAATGTGGAGATCGATCCGGTCTGGGCTATGAGAAAAATGTTCCTTTAGCTGAGAAAAAAGTTGATCTTCTCAAGGATCTCTTAAAATCTAACTCAGTGGGTCACTCTAACTTTAACTACAATCAAAAGAAGACCCACTATACTACTAAACCCAAAATTATTATGAGGGTTCCTAAAGTTTCCTGCTTAGTTGCACACACTTCTTTCAAAGCCACAAACCATTTAAAGTGGCACCTAGATAGTGGATGCTCCACGCACATGACAGGCGACAAGGCTTTATTCATCGATCTCAAAGATATGACTAATGGATCAGTCACATTTGGTGATGCTAGCAACTGTAAGATCATTGGTCAAGGTACAGTTCAACTCTATAACCTTCCCTTATTCAAGCATATTTTATATGTTGAGGGACTAAAACACAACCTGTTAAGCATATCTCAAATATGCGATAACAATCATAGTGTGGAATTTTCCAATCAAGGTTGTGTAATCATAAATAAAAAGGGTTCTGTAATATTAACTGATCGTAGAACTTCTGAAAATTGCTATATTGTAAGCGATGGCAGCTCTTCTAGTCAATCGTGTTATATGGTCCATATCGATGAGATAGAATTATGGCATAAACGTCTTGGACATGTACACTACCATAATTTAGACAGATTGAGCAAAGGAGAACTAATAAGAGGTCTACCTAAATTACAAAAGATAGACAAAATATGTTGCGAATGCCAAATAGGCAAGCAAACTAGGAGATCTCACAAAAAGGTGAACTCCAAAGCCACATAAAGACCACTCGAACTTCTCCGTATGGATCTTGTAGGACCAGCCAAGATGGAGAGTCGAGGTGGTAAATAATACATCTTGGTAATCGTAGATGATTTTACTAGATTCACTCGAGTAGTTTTTTTAAGGAATAAATCAAAAACCATTGATGAAGTGAAAAGGATTATCAAATGTATTCAAATTGAAAAAGGTTCTCGAGTCAGTAAGATTCGTAGTGATCATACTGACTGAGTTTGAGAATAGTAGTTTTGAGAAATTCTGTAGCGATTAGGGAATATTGCGTGAATTCTCTGTGCCCAAAACACCACAACAAAATGAAATTGTGAAAAGAAAAAATAGAGTGCTTCAAGAAATGAGAAATGTAATGTTGAATAGTATGAAGCTCCCTAAAAATATTTGGGCTGAATTAGTGAATACCGCCTGCTATATTATTAACTGGGTTTATACATGTAAATCTAATAATAAAACAGCTTATGAACTATGGTTCGATAAGAAGCCTACTGTCAAATACTTTCAATTTTTTGATAGCAAGTGCTATATTTTATATGATCAGGAAAATCTGGGCAAGTTTGATACTAAAAGTGATGAAGAGATCTTTTTAGGATAATCTTTGAACAGTCGCGCTTACCGTATCTTGAACAAAAGGACCGGTATGATTCAAGAGTCCATTAATGTGGTCATTGACGATCACTTGAATGCACCTGCCCCAAGTTTAAACTATGATGAAGTTCTTTTAATTGACAAACCAGATACTTCATCAAATCAAGTAAACTTTGAATTGAGGACTGTTAAAGATCATCAGATTCTTGGAAACCCTCTCACTGGTGTGTGTACTCGTAGAAAATTAGAAGACATGTAATTACATGTGTTTTACGTCCCAGATAGAATCAGTAAACGTAAAAGAAGCTCTTTCTGACGAAAAATGGATAGTTGCTATGCAGGAAGAACTTAATCAATTTGTTCGAAATGATGTCTGGTATCTTGTTCCTAGACCTAAAGATAAACATATTATTGGAACATAGTGGATTTTTAAAAATAAGTCTGATGAATTTGGTAATATTATTCGAAATAAGGTAAGAATGGTTGTACAAGGGTACACTCAAATTGAAGGTATTGATTACGATAAAACCTTTGCACCAGTTGCTCATCTTAAATCAATCAGACTTTTTGTAACATCCCAAAAATCGGAGGTTGAGCATAAACTCCACTCCCGAGTTCCAGAACATCACTTATGAAACATAAATACTTATGATTGAATGTTGTCTATGTTAGTGTATTCAACATGAGTGGGATTAAGCCAAAATAACATATCATACTCCAGAGACAGTTAAATTATGCGAGCGGAAGACTATGATAGTATATATAACATATATAGACTGTTGTAAGTCTCCAAAGTGTGAACATGTTACCAGGTTAAATATATACATGTATACTCCAAAAATGAACATAAAGAATATACATGAGTGCTCCAAAAGTACAAAATGACAAGTGTCATGGCATCTAATCAACCTCCCTGTAATCCCGTTGATCAGAACACGGTCTACATAGACCCGCCTGATAGCTGCCTCTAGGAGAAACCCTCCTCATCATCATGAAAGTTTGGATCCTCTTCACAAGCAGCGCCATCATCTGTAACTAAAACAAGGACTGGTTGGTGTGTACAATACCATCCCGTAACGTGGGAGTGAGTGATCAAATCAGTGGAATCATAGAGCAAAGGTTAACATGTTATCAATTCAGTCAAGCAATAATGATAAAGCAAGCAAATCAAACATTTCTAAATACTGTGATTAATGCAAGGATGAGATGCAATAATAGATCGGGATCGACTAGGATTAAGAACTGATACAACAAATTTTTTGTCTGAGCTAGGCAGAAAATCTGTATCCGACTCAGACCTACTACACAACTTTTCTTCCGCGCTGGCCCGACTACCTATAACCAAAAGTTATTGCTTTACCCTTGGGAAATGTTAAGGACATATAGCTAGTAGAGTAGCCAGTAGAGAATTAGATATCTTGCCACCAACTCACACCTGTCCTGAAATCAACCACAATAGAGACTAGGCTCATTTCTATAACCTTATGTGTCAATGCTTTCATGTCAAGGATAGGTCCTAAATTACACCTCGTTCCGACATAAGGATCGAGACATAGATTCTTGAACCTTGAGAGTAGAAATAAATTTTTAAGGGGGGTAGAACTTTATCAGCCCAATCTAGTTAGGTCATCTAATGTAACCGTTGGATCAGAGTAGCGCAGCGGAAGTGTGGTTGGCCCCTTCCCCACTGGCCCAGGATCGAAGGTAATTGATTTAGGTTATACGTAAGGTTAGGTCATTAAATAAAATCTCAATCTTCCTTAGAATGTCAATAATAAAGTCTTTAAAGAGAAGCAATTAGGGCTTAAGTGTTGAACCCATTCATAGGCTTGGGCCACTCTATACGATTAGAAACTCTTTTAGGATGATCTATTAAGCTATGTATTAACTCCTACCTTAGACCAAAACGAGGACTCTCTTAAACCAAAACCCAAAGAACAACCTTATACATAGGCAATTTGAACAATTTCGTGATGGGCATTCCCTGAGCTTTTAGAGTGATCGGATTACGGAGTTACTAAAATATACAATTGCGAAACATTCGCGGCTTGACCCAATTCTCAATCTTAAACGACTACCAATGGACTCACTGCTTAGCCGAGCAGAAGACCTGGATCCACCAGGGTTAGGAAGGGATATATTGAGCCTTCTACCTTGGCCAAGTAGATAATCAATGCATCGGGATTAAGCCCACTACAACCGTCTCTCCGTATTGGTCGACCATTGAAAATGAATATCTTACTCTATATAGTTGGGAATTATCGTCAAGACTGCAAATAGGTAAAGAAATAAATTGTAGCAAACCATCAGGGTGTAAGAAATGGATAAAGAAGTAAGTTTTTAAGGGGGGTAGACCAAAAGGAACCAGACTAATATAGATCGTATACACCCTACCACGTATAGAAACTTGAAATCAACAAAACTTAGGCAAAAGAAATAATTAATCTTTCCTTATTACCCTTAGACAATTTTGGGGATGAAATTTTATTTTAAGGCGGGTAGATTGTAACACCCTAGATTTTTACCAACCTGGAGTTAGATGTCCTTAGGCAATGGGTCAACCATATCACTCTTAAAGCTCAATTCCAAAGCTAAAGAAATCATTTAGAATGAAATTCTTTAGAAATTTAACGTGAATTAACTAGCGCTACACTAGATTACCTGTGAAATAAGCACCAACCACTTTAAATACGATCTGTAAGACCCAAAACCTGTAGAATCAGTAACGCTAGGATATCCTAAAATCTCGGATCAATCTCTATTCTCGTTTGCTCTCGGGAGCACTTTGACACTCCGTATTGGATCTAGATCGCACGTCAAAAGTCTGATAGTGATGAACTTAGACCAGTATGACTGCCTAGTTGGACTTGACTATCTCCTCAAAAATTAAGGCCAAATAATGTCTTGAGACCATTTCCCTGAGTCTGGAGTGAAGAGAGTGAGAAAATGAAGATTTTTAAGAAATTAAATATAATTTTAAGTAATCTGTAACGTGTCGTTTACGTGATGTTTTTAAGCGTTCTGACTGTTAGATTTCAACCCAAATTCACCCTCAGATCAGGATAGGTGGCCCATACATGTCATAGCACTTGTGGCCCTGATAGAGTTTTGGTGACTGCTGAACTGAAACTAGTCTGCCACGGTCGATCTGGAAATTCGATCGAACTGAAAACTTAACTTGATCAAGATCCAGCATCTATGAGCTTAATTCCTACCGCACACAGTAACAGGAGCTCTAGAAGTGCTCTGTTGAGACCAAACAGTCTGTATTTGGACATAACCTAAGTATACCATGGCCCTGAGTCTAATTTGGAGAGTTTTGAGCCTATATAAGGACCTTAAACCCTCACTCTCTCATCCCATACGAATTTGGAAAAACCTAGGAGAGAGAAGAGAGAAAAGAGAGAGAAAGTGTGAGAGAAGTGGGAGGATCTTCCTGCTATCCTACGTGCTTAACCATCACGATCTAATCGCTTTTCCGGCGACTCCGGCTTCGTTCCTAGGTAAGAAAGCCTAACCCTGACCTGTTCTAGGGTTTCAATTGGTGTAAGTGGTGAATTAGCTAACCTAAATTATACTGTAGGTTGCCAATCAGTCGTTGACAAAGACTTAGAGAGTTTCTATTGAATTCGTTACACTTCTACGGCGTAAGGTGCGGATTTTAGACGCTTAGGTTGTCATTTTTCAAAGCTTTCAATGTCGGCTAATGGTAGATTATTGACGAGGATGCTATTTCACATGTAGAACATGTTGTCCATTTTCTACTTCGAATACATACGAAGTATATGGAATTTTATGTATTTTAGGTATTTGTAGAAAATACCATATACGTATAAATTTTGTTAATGTGATTGCCATGAGTATTTATCGTATATACATGTGAGTTATGGATTCAACATCTGTTTGGCGAAAGGATTCGCCCTAATACAGGTTTTAGCCAACATATGATGTGTAGGCTAAGATGTGTAGTCTAAGTGTTTGTATAAATGCTTGTATGAGTATATACGTAGTAAATAATGCTTTACTTGGGTGTTGAGATAGGATTCTCAACTACCTTAGCGATGTTTATGATTTCCTCCATGCAAGTTGTTTCACTTAGTCGCTTTACTTTGAAATGCATGCGTATGGATTCTTGTTCATGTTGTATCTTATAACATGTTGGGAAATATGCTTGAATTATTTGGTTATTTCTATTCTGGCTACTGTACATGTTTACTGGTTAATATGGAATGTGTTTGGGGCTATGTTATGGTCCAGGCAATCAGTAACAGATTTGATCTCGTAGTTGGTCTATTTGCCATGCAAGACGCGTTTGACGAACCCGAGTCGTGCGTTGCTTGTCGGTAGTGGTTAGGCCTCACGAAGTGCTTATGCACTTCATGTCATACAACTCAACGGGCGCTCGTACTAGTCGAACTCGTCAAGTAACCCAATTGACCGTTGTATGTTCACCTTGTATTGGTCATAACTACTTGAACCTAGGGTACTGAACTTACCAGTGAAAACCCTGATAACCGTGGTACCTTGATCCATTAAGACTCATGAGCTAGGCATGGTGGTATGGGACACCGTAGTCGAGTTGTCGGCCTATGCTGGGGCCATGAGCCTCCCCGTAGTGACTAGTGAGCAATGCAGACTCATGACCCAATTATGATGGTATGGGACACTATATTCGAGGTGTCGGCCTACACTGATAAGGTGATGGGGGAGCGGTGCAACGAGTGCGTGTAACAGCCCTGAAAGCCCTTTGTAGTGACCTCGAGCATATTCTGAATCTGTGGAGAGGCGACGAGCCTTCCTGTAGTATTGGATTTATTGGTAACTACCAGGATTAAGAAGTCGATTCAAATAGTGAATACTTCGCTTATATATAATTTCTCTACTCTGTGTTCCCAATTGTACTAAGTCCTTGGGAGGGTAAATTTAAGGGGCGTGCTAGCTTATCCTAGCATTTGATCTGAGGGGTATATAAGTTTTTCCCCAAACATGACTAGTTCTAAGTCAAGCAAGCTTCCTAAGAGTTACTAAAGAAGCCCATAAGTATTAAGGGGATTCGACGAAGGGATGAGGTCTCACTCTAACCTAATCAAGCCAACTAACTAAGTCTATATTCCAATTACCTTAGCAACATCAGTCCTTTACATTCCTCAGTATAACTAGTAACTCAGTCTTATCTTATGTGTAGCGGCTTCACTAATTGTAATCCAAAGTCTATGTTTATACGCTAGATGGTTTCATATCATTTCTAATACCATAAATTATTTTATCGCTTAGGATCAAAAGTTGTCTAATTGAAATTGAGTTGCTCGGACTTGAATTTCGCTACACTTGAGCACTACACACATGCTCATACTTGCTAAGAAAGTCCTACGGTTCATGTTATTCATGTTATTAATTTATTGAATTTTCTACACTGTCAAATCCTTTGAAATCTAAGCGTACCAACTTTCAATCTAAACTCTAAGGGTCTGATTGGTTATTAAGTTGTATTACATGGATTACGTTGCTTAGCCCACCTCGGGATTGGAATTGACATGTTTGGAAGGAGGGTGGGGTGAGATTAAAATTAATTTAATAGGCTTTGGAAAATGAGCCTTGTGTTGAAAAGTGTGAGATGGGATTTTCAAATCCCATGATGAAGAATTTTTAAGTGTAATTTGAAATGAAAAATCATAGGATTTATTGTTAATTATATACATTCCAACCATGGCATTGGAAACCGTGAGATACACCCAATCTAGGGACAATACCTTACACATGCATTTCTTGTTACTTTTATAATTCTATTGGCCTTAATCCTACCTATTGCAGTTGGTCGAATGGGCCCAAAATGTCCCATCATTTGGAGGTGGTGTAGGTTATGGGACACAAAAATGTGGGTTTCGTGCCCAAATAAGGGGGGTATAAGGAAGGTGAAGAGTTGTAAAGAATAGTGGTCGATGGGTGTAAGATGTAGAAGAAGATGGAAGCTTGAGTGAATAGAAGTGGGGATATGAGATCATTTTACATGGTCACGGTTACGTATGGGCTATTCTACGGAAGTTAATCTCGCCCGCCAACGACACCTGGGATGCTAATATGGTTTCTAGATTTCATCGCCCCTTTCCTAAGTCAGAGTGCGTCAGTGTGCATCGTTGTAACACTCTGAAAATCGGGGGTCGTGTAGAAACTCGACTCCCGAGTTCCAGACTATCACTTATGCAACAAATATTCTTATGATTCAATATTGTCTGAGTTAGAGCATTAACATGAGTAAGATTATACCAAAACTGCAATTCATACTCCAGATTCAGTGATAAAACACAAGCGGAAGACTAAAAGAGTATATATATCACTGTGTGAAAAATAAAATAATCTCGAACTGTCTCCAAAGTATGAATACATCTTTGAGTCACATATACATATATCAAACCAAAAATCAAAATGTCATATGGTCCAACTAGCAAGTCCCGCCGATCCAGGCCACCTACGCAAAACCATCGAAAAATTACATGTACGAGAACTCGTCCAGGTCCTCGTCGTAGTCCGGCTCCGCATCCTGAACCGCCTCGCAACCTGCATCTAAGACAGAGTCTGGTAGGTGTTGCAAACACCCTCCCGTAACGTGAGAGTGAGTGATTAACTCAGTGGAATCATAAAGCAAAGATTAGCATGTTATCAAATCAATCACGCGATAATAGTAAAGCAAGCAATCAGACATTCCTAGATACTGTTGTTAATACAAGGATGAAATGAAATGATGGATGCCCTCATCGACATAATCCCTCATGCGACACCATCTTACGTCCGCGGCATACTTTCTTCCCTCAGTGCTCCACATCTTCCAAGCACATGCCGTGCGATGTGAAAATGATTACCGAGTTGGTATTAGTCCTTTCATACAGCAGTATTGGGAAACTAAGGTACCTTCCTTATATCAATCCCAACACAGATCCTATCTAGGGTCGTCACTCCTAGTAGTCTCATACGATGTTATATTTATAGGTCGCTGCAAGGGCTGTTGCTCGCACTCATTGCACCGCTCCCCCATCACCTTATCAATACAGGCCTAGTTTACTCTTGTTGCTATGAAAGGGTCGTTGCCTCCCGTAGACTCAGAATACGGTCGAGGTCACTACAAAGGGCTCGTCACCAATCAGTGTAGGCCGACAGCTTGAATGTAGTGTCCCATACCACCACAATCAGCTCATGAGTCTAAGGTGCTCACTGGTCATTACGGAGAGGTTTGTGGCCCTAGCGTAGGCTGACAGCTCGACCACGGTGTCCCATACCACCATGCCCGGCTCATGAGTCTTTATGGATCAAGGTACCATGGTTATCAGGGGTTCCACTGGTAAGTTCAGTACCCTAGGTTCAAGCAGTTATGACCAATACAAGGTGAGTATACAATGGTCAGTCGAGTTACTTGACGGGCTCGACTAGTACGAGCGCACCTCAAGCTGAACGACATGAAGTGCATAAAACACCTCGTGTGGCCTAACCACTGTTGCCAACCCAAAGCACGACTCGCGTTCGTCGACGCGTCCTTCGTGGCAAATAGAAGCCAACCACAAATTCAATCTGTGACCGACCGCCTGGACTAATACTTATTTAGGTCAGATTTCGATAGTCTGAATGATTATACTTAACCCGCAAACGAAACGTGCCAGATTTATTTAAATCACATTTAATTTTTAATGAATTCCACTCTTTCTCACACTCCTTGCTCCAGGCTCAATGAAATAGCCTCAGAACATCAAATGGGCTTGATTTTCGAAGCGATTGTCAAGTCCAGCCAAACAGTCATAATGGTCTGAGATTGTAGATATCGAACTCTCAACGCGCGGTCTAGATCCAATACAAAGTTTCAAAGGGTTCCTGAGAGCAAACGGGTTTAGAGTTTGATCCTAGGTTTCAGGACGTTATAGCGTTAACAGTTCCACAAGTTTTGGGTCTTGTAGAATGTATTTAAAGCGATCAGTGCTAATTTCACAGCTAATCTAACATGGCGTTAGTTAGCTTACACTTAATTTCACAAATTTGTACCTTTTCATACTCCTCGAGAAGCTGTGGGTAGTTCTTTCTGATCTCGGCTTCTGTCTCCCAAGTAGCCTCTTCTTCAGTGTGATGCGTCCACAACACCTTCACAAGGGGGATGACCTTGCTACGCAATATTTTCTCCTTCCTGTCTAATATACACGTCGGTCGCAGTATATATGTAACATCCTCACCTAACTGCACCTGCTACCATCTGATGATATGGGAAGGATTAGGAACATATTTCTTCAGCATAGAAATATGAAATATGTTGTGTACGCTCGCGAGAGGCGTAAGTAAAGCCAGACGATAAGCCACTGCACCCACACGGTCAAGAATCTGGAATGGACCAATGAATCGCGGTGCTAGTTTTCCCTTCTTCCCGAACCGAAGAACTCCCTTCATAGGGAAAACTCTCAAAAACACGTGATCTCCAACCGCGAACTCTAGCGGGCACCATCTCGTATCGGCATAACTCTTCTGTCTACTCTGTGCTATAAGAAGACGGCGTCTGATGATGTCAATCTTCTCCGAGGTCGCCTGCACTATCTCTGGGCCAATCAATCTATGCTCATCGACCTCTGCCCAGCAATGCGGTGCTCAGCAAGGAAGCCCATACAAGGCCTCATAAGGCGCCATACCGATACTCGCCTGAAAACTATTGTTATATGCGAACTCTCCATATGCAAGACAGTCATCCAAACTGTCTTTGAAATTCAACACGCTAGCCTGCAGCATGTCCTCTAAAATCTAGTTCACCCGTTCTGTCTGTCCGTCCATCCTTCTGTGGGTGAAAAGCAGTACTGAACTTCAACTTCACACCCATAGCCTCCTGGATGCGAGTTCAGAAAATAAAAGTAAAACGCGTGTCTCGGTCTGACACGATCTTTAAGGGAACTCCATGCAGACGCACTATCTCCCTGATGTATAGCCTGGCTAACTCGTCTGCAGAGTTCGTAACTCTGATCGGTAGGAAGTGCACCGACTTCGTCAAACGGTCGACGATCACCCAAATAGAATCATGTCCCTTCCTCATCTTCGGCAGTCCTGAAATAAAATCTATAGAAATAATGTCACGCCCCAAACCTAAAAATTGGATTCACATAAATCTTGATTGCCGAATCCGGTGCTGACAGCCTCCATAGTGCCCCATTCTCAGCTTCTAATAATCAAATGCCAGATTCCAATCCTTGGATCCTATAAGGAAGATTTTCAGAATGATTTTTTTTTGGAGCATAACCACAAGCATAACCAAGTCACAAAACAACATCACCACATATCCACTATATCAAATATTTTAAGTACAATACGGAAAGAGAAATACGAGGTGATCAAAAAGCTCCAAAAGGTCCTGATATGCACTCCTGCCTTGCCGCTGTTGCTGTCCAATGCTACCTGTACGCAACTGTCATGCATAAGCTTACAAAAGCTTAGAGGGTGGTGTAAGTGTGTGTGTAAGGAAAACGCCAAGTGTACAATATCAGAGTAGTGCGGGAGTATGCAGTAAGTCCATGAAATCAACCATGTCAAGGCTATGTAATGTAAGAAGTGAATGTTATCGGCCATACCAAGGCCATGCGATGCGAGATATGAATGTCATCGGCCACACCGATGCAATGCAAAGCCTACATAGCCGAATGTCATATGTGAAATGCAATCCAAGCAAGTCGGTACTCATCATGTACACATATCAGTACAGTTCCTCTCTAGATATCATCGGGGTCTAATATACTTCGCAGTGACTGCCACCTCCCTAGCTGCACAGTCAAGCAAGCAGAATAGACCTCACTATCTGCCTGACCAGTAGTCTGCCAATACCTACCCGGATCGTCGATAGCGGACTCATTTACGAGCTAGTCAAACTTAGCCTAGCTTATAGCCCCCTCACTCAGGCGGATAAGGCCACACCCCCTTCCAACCGACCACGACACAGTCGGAGACGCGGCCTATTGGTATTCGGCACTCGGGAGCTCGTGTATCCACTCGGTCTAGACATTGAAGCATCTCCTAGTACCAAAAAGGTTCTGGGACTTTCATCCAAGGACATCCTAAGTGCACACAGTGCTAGAATAAGTATTTTCAATATCCAATACGGCCATCCATGATGTACCTGTGGAGCCACGGCCCTGATGTCGCTAGGGCGTGCAGTGATCAAGTCACACATATGCGAGATGCATGAATCACGCCGTCAAAGCATGCAGAAATCCAGCGCGTACTGCGCGATCATGTGGGGCACTCCGTCTCATAACGGGTCCCATAAGTGGTTTGCCCAATGGCATATGCTATGATCAATCACTACTCAAATCAAGCATACATATGATGCGTATGGGCATGAGTCATGGGATTATTGTAACATCCCAGATTTTTGCCAACTTGGGATTAGACGTCCTTAGGCAATGAGTCTATCCTAACACTTGATTAACTTCTCAAAACTCAATTCAAAAGTCTCAAATCCTTATTTCCTTCGAAAATCTCACCTTTTACTACTTTATCCTTCAAAATTTTCTAAGAGCTCTCACATTAGACACAAATCTTAAAGTTTAGGTGATGTTGATCAATACTTAAGCTAAAAAGTACTATGAATAGTAAATAAATAAATGAAAAGGGTTTTTAGCCATTAACCTTTTGAAGTCTCACTAAATAAGTAGACTAATTGGATAGATCAGCTTCTCCTACCCCAAAATCATATATTGCATGTCAAATAACTCATCTCAGGTTCTAAAATACACCCATTTCAAATATCAGACGGAAAAACCACCCCAAACAGGTCAGTGGTCGGCGATGCCATCGCCGGTTTGGCGATGCATCGCCGAACTCGTCCGTACAGCGAGTTTCTGTACCCTTTTTCCTACGCATTTCTTCAGACTTTGAAAAATCATATCTCCTTCGTTATAACTCCGATTTAGGTGATTGAAAAACCAGATTGAATCTAAATGAGTCTAGTTTTATATAAAAATATGTGAAAAATATAATAAAATATTTAATATAGTTTAAAGTAGGTCATTGTGAGCAACTGTCTGATAATCACTTGTTGGACAGCTGCTGCTTCTGGAATTTTTAGAATTTTTTTACAACTCAAAATCTTATGAAATTTGGAGGAGTTAGGGTAAACTTAATGATGAACCCCTAAAAAAATAATAAAAATAATATGATACCTAGAAGTTTCCAAAATGGGGGATAGAATGGCCCTAGAACCGTATTCTGCCATAATTAAGGTAGAATTTGGTTGAGTACCAAACTGAATACTCAGTAGAATTAACTTGGACCACTTTAAATATGTTCTACCAGACCCAAAGCGAGTGGAACCAATGACCCTATAATGCTCTAAAGCCTCGGATCAAACTCTAAGCCGGTTTGTTCTCGGGACCTCCTTGAAACTTTGTATTGGATCTAGACCGCGCGTCGTAAGTCAGATGCCTACCATCTTAGACCGTTATGACCACTTAGCTGGGCTTGGCAATCGTTTCGAATATCAAGTCCAACTGACGATCACAGGCTATTTCATTGAGCCCGGACCGAAGAGAGTGTGAATAGGGACATAGTTGGAATTTCAAATTCAAATCTGGCACACAAATTTGACGCATCAGTATTAAGCATTCTGACCGTCAGAATACAGCCAAATTACACCCTTGGATCAGGAAAAATTTCTATTACATATCACGAGACTTATAGGCCTGATCTTGGTGCGGTGACCGTTAAACTGAAACTGGGCCGCCACGTGCGATCTGGGAACCCTACCGGCCTGAAATCTGGATGCGTGCTAGATCCAGTATGCACGAGCTTAAGTCCGACCGCATTTGGCCAGGGGACCTCCAGAAATGCTCTTTTGGACCGAAACAGCCCCGATTTGGATATACTTTAAGTATACCTTGACTTGGAGCCTATTTTGGGCATGTTTAGGCTTATAAAAGGGGTTGAAACCCTCACTCCTCTCTCCCATCAGAATTTGCAAAAATCCCTAGATTGGGAGAGAGAAAAGGTGAGAGTTTGTGAGAGAGATTGGAGGAGAATTCCTTGCCGCTTGTGCTACCTGTTGCAAGTGCCTAAGCAACGCAACTCAATCACGTTGCCGGTGATTTCTCCGCTTTTCTAGGTAAGAAAGAACCCTAGAAAGTTGCTGATTTGATGCTTCTTTAGTTCCATAGCTTGTTAGTTGATAAATCTCGTAAATCAGGTTCTCTATTCGCCGTAAACGAAGCGTATACGCTCCGTTCGAATTCTCATCCCTAAAAGGGAAAAGGTGCGGATATTAGACGCTTTGATTGACTGTTTCCAAAGCTTTCAATGTCGTTTAATAGTAGATTCTTGACGGCAACGCCGTTTGACATGTACAAAATGCTCTCCGTTTCCTGTTTCGTAAATTAACGAAGAATATGAGATTTAGGGTATTTTAGTCATTTGTAGGAAGTACAGTTTACATTCATATTTTGATAATGTGATTGACATGGTTTGTTGTCGCATTAGGAAGTTAGGAATGCGTGCATAATTAGTTTGGCGAAGAGATTCGCCTAAATGCGCACGTCGGATCGACATACTATATGTAGACTTAAGTGTGTAGTGTAAGTGTTTGTATAAATGCTTGTATTAGTATGTATTGGCTTAAATGGTGTTATGGATTAGTTTGAGATTGATTTCTCAATGAATATGTTGATGTGAATGATTTCCTACATGTCAGCCATATGTACGATTTCATTATATGTATGAAATGCATGTGCTTAATGATTCATTTAAGTGGTATGTTATAACATGTGCTAGATGATTTTCTTATGACTTAGTTAGAGATTGAATTCTCAATTAATACGCTGATGGTGATGATTTCCTATATGTTGGCGATATGTATAATTTCATTATATGTATGAAAGGCATGTGTTTGAAGACTTGCTTAAGTTGTATGTAATGACATGTGTTAACATGCTCACATGGTTCCATTTCATTTCCATTACCCTTACACAACTACTGATGTGATTCTATGATTGTTTGGGACTATGCCTAGTCCAGGCAGTCGGTAACCGAAAGAATTCGTGGTTAGCTTATCTTGGCCACGAAGGATGTGTCGATGAACGCGAGTCGTGTTGGAGTTGACGGCAGTGGTTAGGCCACGCGAAGTGTTTTATGCACTTCATGTCGTTCGACTTGCGATGCGCTCGTGCCAATCGAGCTCGTCAAGTAACCCGACTGGCCGTTGTATGTTCACCTTGTATGAGTCATAACTGCTTGAACCTAGGGTACTGAACTTACCATTGCAAACCCTGTTAACCATGGTACCTTGATCCATAAAGACTCATGAGCCGGGCATGGTGGTATGGGACACCGTGGTCGAGCTGTCGGCCTACGCTGGGGCCACAAACCTCCCCGTAGTGACCAGTGAGCACCTAGACTCGTGAGCAGATTATGGTGGTATGGGACACTATATTCTAGCTGTCGGCCTACACTGATCAGGCGATGAGTCCTTTGTAGTGACCGCGAGCGTATTCTGAGTCTACAGGAGGCGATGACCCTTCAGTAGCAGTAGAGTACAGTAGGCCTGTATTGATAAGGTGATGGGGGAGCGGTGCAACGAGTGCGAGCAACAGCCCTGGCAGCCCTTGCAGTGACCTACGAAATATACATCGTATGAGATTACTAGGAGTGACGACCCTAGACAGGATCTGTGTTGGGATTGATACAAGGGAAGTACCTTAGTTTCCCAATCCTGCTGTTTGAATGGACTAATAACAACTTGGAATTCATATCACCATAGCATTGCATGTGCCTGGAAGATGTGGAGCACTCTAGGGAGTGTGGCATGCCGCGGTCGTAAGATGTTGCCGCATGAGGGTGATCGTCGGTGAGGGCATACATCACGTCATGTCATAATTGCATTAACAACAGTATTAGGATTGTTTGATTTATTGCTTTACTATTATCGCGTGATTGATTTGAGAACATGTTAATCCTTGCTCTAATATTCCACTGAGTTAGCTACTCACTCCCACGTTACGGGACGGTGTTCCTGGACACCCACCAGACCCTTTTGTGATTGCAGATGATGGCGCGGCCTATGAGGCGGAGCTGGACTTGATGATGATGAGGAGGATCCCTCCTTTATGCGTGTTCTGATTGACGGGATTACAGGGAGGTTGCTTAAATACCTTGACACTTGTCATTTTATATTTTTAGAGCACTCATGTATATTCTTTTGATTACTTTTGAAGTATACATGTATGTATATAACCTGGTAACATGTTCACACTCTGGAGACATACAATGGTTTATATATGTTATACATACTATTACAGTCTTCCGCTTGCAAATTTAACTATCTCTGGAGTATGATATGCTGTTCTGGCTTAATCTCACTCATGTTTAATACATTATCACAGACAACATTCAATCATACATTTCTATGTTGCATAAATAACATTTTGGAACTCGGGAGTTGGGTTTTTGCTCGACCCCCCGATTTTCGGGATGTTACAATTATACTAAGCATGTTATAAAGTGATGAATAGTAACGAGTATGGGCCTATCAAAGGGCCCTAAGGAGAGTTACAATGCGGACATTTAACCAACATTGTACATACAATGTGGACGTCAAACCAACATTGCTCCCAAGGCATGGCCCGTCATAAAACATCATTACACAAACTATGGAGGGATCACACATTGCAATGGACCCTAAGGACGTCCCACTGGGCCTCGGCCCATAGGCCTCGAATACATCAAATGGGCAGCCTCGTATGGGCCTTATATAAATCAAGTGAGCCACATCAATGGGCCTTATGTACATTGCAATGGGTCATAACTCATGAGCCTTAGAATATATCAAAATGGGACTAATCCATAGGCTCCAAACACATCACAATGGGCCTTAATGTATGGGCCTTACATTCATAGAAAAGTGGGCCTCAACAACGGCCTCATACACCTCAAGGTGGACCTCAACAATGGGCTATAAATATGGGCTACAAATGCATCAAGATGGGCCTTCACGAATGGCCATAAGTACATACATATAGGCACCATCACCTGGGCCTTATATAAATCAATGGACCACACCAATGGGCCCTACATATACTTCAATTGGCCCATGCCAATGGGCCCTATGTATACATCAAATGAGCCACACCCTAAATATAAGTGTGATGATGATTTACACCATTATAATTCCTAAGGCCCACCATAACATATGTTTCCCAAATAACCGATTCATAAATTAACATAATGATAAATGGAGTGGAAACAAATATCAGCTTAATATACCATGGCCCTTTAGAAATTTTGAACGGTGGACGTCATTGTCCACTATTTTAAGTGGTGAGGTCCATATCCAGTGCATGGATGGTTAGGATATAACACATGCCACATGGTCAGGGTCCACCATAACTTTGATTTTTCCATCAAATCTATTCATATGGTCTTATAGACTAGAATCAAAATAAATTTCATATTGATCTAAAACTTATATGACAATAAAAAGGCTTCAATGGCAGATCCTTAAACCCCACTGCTTTTACTGTGTGGTCCACTTGATGGGAAGATCTAAGCCTTAAAATGACTTCCAAAATGGTTGGAAGGATTGGATGCAGCACATGCATCATGGTGGGCCCTTGAGATGAACGGCACAGAAGGAAGCTCATACATCAAGGAGGACTTTATAAGAATGGACAGGCGGCATGGATGAAATCCACACAGCAGTGGGACCCATTGAAAGTGCTACACTATAGCAGCAATATAGCTGGTATGAGGTGAGCTAGGTAGTATGCTTCCAACAATAGGTGGGTTCCACCGTCCACGGTCGTGGACGGTGTAAATAAGACATACATAACTGTGGGTCCCACGTGAGGCCCACCAAAATGTTTATGACCCATCCAATCCATTCACAAGGTCACACATACGTGGATGAAAGGTAAAAACAAATTCATTTTGATTCAAAACTCTTGCAACAAAAAAAGAAGGGTTTCAATGGCAGAGTTCAGTCCACACTGTTTCCTATGATGTGAGCCACTTGAGCGTTAGATCAGCCTGATCTTTGGAGGGGGGAACGTCAGGGGGGTGGCCCACCTAATGAATGGTGTGGATACCCAACATACATCATGGTGGGACCCACTTACAAGGCCGTGGGTCCCTAACCCGTCCGCCTACACGCAGCAGCAGGGGCTGCCTGCTTAAGTTTTTTTTTTTTTTATGAAATCGCATATTTCTGTGATTTTTCGCACATAGGGCCCACATTAACAGAATCCTCCGCACTCAATGGATTTTATAGCCTATTACCAACCCATCAAGTCCAATATTGGGCATATTTAGGCGTCTAGAAAAATTTCAGGTGAATTTAGATGGTGAAACTCACTGTTTGCTAAAGTATGGCCCATCAAAAAGTTGGATTGGCCCCATTTTTCGGCTCAACGGCTGAAATGGGCTTGAGAACAGAATAGACGGCGTGGATCGAATACATAGATCAAGGTGGGGCCTACATGAGTGGCCCATGCAACCAAGCTAATACTTGTATTTTCTTTTCACCTCACGTCCAGACGCTGGACTCTTCCTGGCATAATAAATCTATTCAAGGTGGCCCTGCTTAGGTGGGACACTACGTGGTGGATAGTGTAGATACAACACTTATAAAGTGGGCCCCACCAATAGATGACTTGGAATAAATACATGCCTCATGGTGGGGTCCATCCGGGTGGGTCGCATGGCCTTATCATATGAAAGAAAAGGAAAAATAAAATTAAAAGAGAGGGGGAGAGAGAGAGAGGGACACGCGTATGATGGAGGAACTCCGACACTATGGGCCCTCCGTTTCAACCATCCAATCATACATCAATGGGTCCCATTGCATATGGGACCATCCAAATAAAAGATCAACGGTGGAGATCCCACTCCACTAAAAATGGACGGTCTAGATGACCTCTTTAATGCAAGGAAAGCAAACATCATGATGGGGTCCATGGGGAATGGCCCTATCATGGAATGATTTGATGATCAAGATGGGCCATCAGCCACAACTTAAGGACCCAAGTGAGATCCACACCATTGATCGGTGGGCCTCACTTAGCCCATCGTAAAAATAAGTAAACTACCTTATAGAAGCACCCACCTTATGATCTACTCGGTCCGTTGGAACGCCTATCTTCTAGAGCTTCACTTTGATGGTGGAGATGGGAGATGGATGGCTAGGATTAGAGTTTTTGGGATAGGAAGTGGGCCACCAAAATCATCTTTTTTTCTCATGGGGAGGGCTTGGACGTGGGAGTGCTCCCTTGCTTGGGTTTGGTGTGTTGAGAAATGAGAGGGAGATAGAGAGTTGTAAGAGTGATGGAGTGATGTGAAGTGAGTGATGGGTGAGGTGAGTGATGGGTGAAGTGAGAGGTTAGTTGACTTTTGGGCTTGCTCAACTTGTGGAGAAAGAAAGCATGGGTGTGTGTACTTGACATGAGAGGTGATTGATGTGATTGATTGATGGGATTGATGGGACATATTGGAGAGATTCCCTTGGGATTTGCAACGCGCAGTGTTTTTTCTCGAACTGAACGCGGGTCCGCATCTCCTCGTCTGGGTATCGGATGGGTGCGTGAGTCGCGGCTTTGAAACCGCGGCGATGGTGCTGTCGCAGTGGTACAAATCTTAGATTAAGCCGACTCAAATGTATAGGATACGACTTACGATCGTGCGCAACGTCGATTATTGGTCGCAGGTTGACGAAATTCAACGGGAAGGATCGCTGAAGTTGACAGAACAGTATAGTTTTAGGATACGGGTTTTACAGCTCTCCCCACCTAATAAAAATTTCATCTTCAAAATTTACACTACCATCGCAACTAATCATACTAAAAAAAGAAATAAGAAACATAACATCATATATAATCAAGCACCATAATACATCATACAATCAATCATCAAAAAGATGGGGATAACGCTCTCGGATCTCCGCCTCGCGCTCCTAAGATGCCTCATCCACACTATGATGGCCCCACTGCACCTTCACCAAGGGAATGACCTTGGTTCTGAGGACCTGCTCCTTCCGATCGAGGATACGAACTGGCTGCTCAATATAAGAAGCATCCTCACGAACCTCCAACGGCTGCCAATCAATAATAGGAACGACGTCTGACCCACACTTCCTCAACATAGAGACATGAAAGACGTTGTGGACGCCAGACAACTGCGATGGTAAGGCAAGCCGATAGGCCACGGTGTCAATGCACCCAGTGATCTCGAAAGGTCCAATGAATCTCGGGGCAAGCTTGCCCTTCGTCCCAAAATGAACTACACCCTTCATGGGTGAGACCTTGAGATACACATAGTCCCTAACGGTAAACTCCAAGGGATGACGCCGACGATCAGTAAAACTGTTCTACCAGCTCTGAGCTGTGCGCATCCTCTGCCTGATGATGTCAATAGCCTCTAACGTCTGCAGCACAAGCTCGGGACCTAGGAGACGTCGCTCTCCAACCTCGGTCCAACAACTCAGAGATCTGCACGGTCTGTCATATAATGCCTCAAAAGGAGCCATGCCAATGGTCGCCTGATAGCTGTTGTTGTACGCGAACTCAGCCAATCGCAGGTGCTCGTCCCAACTACCCACGAAATCAATTGCGTAAGCCTGAAGCATATCCTCAAGAATCTGGTGACCCTCTCAGTCTGACCATCAGTCTACGGATGATACGCGGTGCTGAGTGGCAAATCAGTGCCCATCGCTCTCTGGAAGCTCCTCCAAAACTGAGACGTAAACCTCGGATCTCGGTCTGAAACAATCGAGACGAGAACACCGTGCAACCTCACGATCTCATCAATAAACATCCTGGCGAGCTGATCTGTATGTCAAGTCTCACGAATCGTAAGAAAATGTGCCGACTACGTCAGACGGTCCACAACAACTCAGATGGAGTCATGACCACGCTGAGTACTCGGCAAACCCATGACAAAATCGGTAGATATGTGCTCCCACTTCCACATCGGGACGCTCAGCGGCTGCAATAGACCAGGGGGTCTCTGATGATCGGCCTTGACACGCTGGCAGGTGTCACACACGACCACAAAACTGACTATCTAACGCTTCATCCCTGACCAAAAGTACTGGCGTCTCATATCGCGATACATCTTCGTCGAGCCAGGGTGGATAGAGAAACGTGATCGATGTGCCTCGGTCATAAGTTCACGGTGCAACTCAGAAATATCCGGGACATATAATCAGCCTCTGAAGCGAAGTCCACCATCAGAACCAATCTGCCAATCCGTCTGACTCTGAGATGCTGACTCTGCTCCGTAATCCTGTAACGACTCGTATGTCTGCTGAGCCTCGATCACCCTTGCGACAAGAGAGGGTTGAATCGACAAGCTCAATAGCTGAACAATAGATGACTGCAGACCAAACTCAAAGTCATACTCTGTTATATCCTCGAGCATCCTCCACTCCTAAATCATCATATGCGCCACCAGGCCTCTTGGCTGACGGCTGAGGGCATCCGCCACCGCGTTTGCCTTGCCCGGGTAGTACTGAAGATCAAAATCATAGTCCTTCAGGAGTTCCATCCAACGCCTCTGCCTCATGTTCAGCTCGGACTGAGAGAACAAATACTTCAAGCTCTTATAGTCGGAGAAGAGCTCGAATCTCACCCCATAAACATAGTGTCTCCACACTTTTAGTGTAAAGATAACCGCTGCCAGCTCCAGATCATGCGTAGGGTAGTTTAGCTCATTGACCTTGAGCTGACGGGACGCATAAGCCACCGACTTCCCGTGCTGCATCAGGACAACACCTAAGCCAACTCGTGAGGCATCAGTAAACACAATAAATCCATCACTCCCACAGGGAAGAGTGAGGACATGAGCGGACGTGAGGCGGTCCTTCAACTCCATAAACGCCTGCTCACAAGCGTCGCTCCAAATAAACTCACCACTCTTCCGAGTCAACCTGGTCAACGGGGCTACAATACGAGAGAATCCCTCAATAAATAGTTGGTAATAACCCTCCAAATCAAGAAAATTGTGGATCTCGGATGCGTTCGTGGGCTGGTCCCACTGACGAACGGCATCAATCTTCGAGGGGTCTACAGCGACACCCTGCCTCGTCACTACATGGCCGAGGAACTTCACCTCCTCCTGCCAGAACTCACACTTCTCCAGCTTCATGTATAGTTGGTGTGCACGGAGGGTCTGCAATGTAATCTCAAGATGCCACTCGTGCTCCTCATGAGTCCTCGAATATATCAAAATGTCGTCAATAAACACCACGACAAACTGATCAAGATACGGACAGAAGATCTCGTTCATCAGCTGCATGAACACTGCGGACGCATTGGTCAGTCCAAAGGACATGACCTGGAACTCAAAATGACCATAGCGCGTCCTGAAGGCTGTCTTTGGGATATCCTCATCTCGAACCCGAACCTGATGATAACCGGACCGCAAGTCTATCTTCAAAAAGAACTGCGCCTCCTACAGCTGATCAAACAAGTCATCGATCCTCGGAAGCGGGTACTTGTTCTTGATCGTGACCTTGTTGAGCTCGCGGTAATCTACGCAAAGCCTCAACGAGCCATCCTTCTTCTTCACAAAGAGTACCGACGCTCCCCACGGTGAACTGCTCGGATGAATAAAGCCTGGATCACACAACTCGTCCAACTGCTTCTGCAGTTCCCGTAACTCCAATGGTGCCATACGATACGGGGCTTTCGAAATAGGCGTGTTACCAGGCACAAGGTCAATCTGAAACTCAGTATGCCGACGAGGTGATAATCCCGGAATCTCCTGGAACACATCAGGAAAACCACAAACAACAGGCAGCTGGTCGATACTCAAAGCAGCTGACTCCTCAACGGTACACGATAACAGGCAAGAAAGCTGTCCTCCTCTGGGCTCGGCAACAAACTGAAACTCTGGCACGTCGGGTATGCATAACGTGACTATCCTCGTAGAGCAAGCCAGTCCATGCCCAGGATAACATCAAAATCGGACACCGACAATACAAATAGGTCAGCAGGCAAGAAGATATCGATAATCAAAATAGGGCGAGATGCGCAAAATCATCCTAACACTACGGTCCTCCCTAATGGCGTCGATACTATCAAATCCTCACTGGCAGACTCCAACGGTAAACCGGTCGATTGGCAGAAATCATCGACGACAAATGAATGCGATGCACAGAATCAAATAGTACACGTGCAATGCATGCAGAAACAGGAAGAGTACCCTCAACGACCCCTCCTGATGACTGAGGGTCCTGCTGAGCGGCGTACAATCTACCCTGGGCCAGCTGGGGAGGTGCAGGTTCCCTCTAAGGTCTCTGCTGCTGCTGTGGTCGCTATGGGGACCTAACCTGCTGTCTCTGCTGCTACGGGGGAGGTACAGGAGGCTGGTGCTGCGGTCACTGCTACTGTGGTGGTTGTCGTGGAGGTGGATGTGGTGCCCTCGGCTGCTGCTGCTGCTGCGGATGGGGACACTCGTGCCTACGATGTCCTGTCCGACCGCATCCAAAGCAAGTACCTGTAAATGGTCCCGAAGATGGTGCTGGGGGTACTGCTAGTGCTTGGAATGCTGGGCAGGTCGTGCGTCGCTGCTGTGAACGATGCTGCTGATGGGAACTACTAGAGGGTGCCTTCCTCTTCTAATCTCTCCTCTGATCACGGGCTCTCTACACACCAGCTCAATCTATCTCATATATCAGGGCTCTCTCCACTATCTGCTCAATCGTCAGGAGCATGTGTCCGATCACACGGCTCCGAAGGGCAGGACGTAAGCCATTCTCAAAACGACAGGCCTTTCGCCCCTCATCATCAACAAGATATGTCGCAAATCTGGATAGTGTGACGAACCGAGCCTCATACTGAGACACAGACATGTCCCCCTGGACCAAAGTCTTAAACTCCAATGAGCGTTGCGTCGCACATGCTCAGGAAAGAACTTTCGGTCAAATCAGTCTATAAAGTCCTCCCATGTCCACTCAAAATCACCGGCTACCGATCGAGCCACAGATGCCCACCAATACTGAGCCTCACCCTGCAGAAGGAATACGACTAATGGGACTCGTTGCTGGGTCGTACATCTCATGGTGTTAAATATCTTCTCCACCTCGGAGCACCATATCTCTGCAGCAGTAGGGTCTGGCTCACCCCAAAAACGTGGAGGATTGTACTTCCAAAAATCCTTGAGAAGAGCGCAATTGATTCTTGAGGATATCAGTCGATCGTGCTGCCAAACTCTATCGCCTTCTTGCGGCTCAATGCGTCAGCCACAAGGTTCACCTTGCCAGGATGGTAGGAGACTTCGAACTTAAAGTCCTTCAAAGTCTCCATCCATCGCCGCTGCCTCATATTCAGGTCCCACTGTTTGAATATGTATTTAAGGCTCTTGTGGTCGCAAAAGAACTCGAACTCCTCTCCGTAAAGGTAATGTCTCCAGAGCTTCAATGCAAAAATGACAGCTGCCAACTCTAGGTCGTGTGTAGGGTAATTCTCCTTGTGCTTCCTTAATTATCTCGAGGCATACAAAATTACCCTATCCTTCTGCATAAGGACACAACCCAAACCAACGCTAGACGCGTCAGTGTATATCGTGTATTTAATCCCTTGCTCTGGCAATACTAGCACAGGGGCGGACGTAAGCCTGTCCTTCAGCTCTTGAAAAGCTGTCTCCGCCTTTTCATTCCAGGCAAACTTCAAATCCTTCCGTGTCAACTAAGTCAAGGGTCTGGCTATCCTGGAGAAGTTCCGAATGAATCGTCAATAGCAGCCAGCAAGACCCAGGAAACTTCTCACCTTAGTGACTGAACCAGGCTGCTTCCAGTCCTACACCGTGGCTACCTTAGCAAGGTCCACCGCCATCCCATCCTTGGACACCACATGTCCCAGAAACTTGACTTCATCCTTTCAGAAGTCGTACTTCTTATACTGTGCGAACAATTGATGTTATCTCAGTGTATCCAGGACCAATCGCAAGTGCTCCTCATGCTCTTCTCGACTCCTAGAGTATACCAAAATGTCGTCTGTAAACACAATGACGAATCGATAAAGGAATGGGCGAAATACCTCGTTCATCAGATCCATGAACACGACTGGTGCTTTCGTAAGACCAAACGACATCACGAGGAACTCGTAGTGGCCAAATCTGGTCTTGAAAACTGTCTTCTGTACGTCCTCATCCCTGATGAGCAATTGGTGATACCCTGACTGCAGATCAATCTTCGAGAAGTACTGCGCTCCTCTCAGCTGATCAAACAGGTCATCTATCCTGGGTAAACGGTACCTATTCTTCACCGTAATCTGATTCAACCTACGATAATCAATACACAATCGCAGTGAACCATCCTTCTTCGCCATAAATAGCACCGGTGCTCCCCAAGGAGACACACTTGGTCGTATGAAGCCAACCTCCAACGGATCATCGATCTATTTCCTCAACTCTTCCATCTCACACGGTGTCATGCGATACGTCGGCAGTGAGACGGGAGTCGTACCGGGTACCAGGTCAATAGTAAAATCGATCTCACGCTGAGGTGGTACCCAGGAATCTTCCTGAATAGATCCTCATAGTCACGAACTACTGGCGTGCGCTCAAGTGTCGGGGCATTTACATCCCTCAATAAGGAAGCATAACACAGCACTCAGAAAGGGAGATTAACCTACATTGGAAATGAAAAGGGCGTGCCCTCCGACTCGTAGACTGTCACTATACGGGTCTCGCAGTCAATCTCGGCCCTCCCTGCAGTCAGTCAATCCATGCCAAGAATGACGTCGAGATAATAGAGAGAGGGGTCGACGACAAGGTCAAGAGCCATCGTCCTGCCCCCTAAATCCACCAAACAACCCTCACATATCATGATGGCATCAGAAAAAGTCCCGTGCACTGTAAGAACTCGCACCCCATCCATCCGAGTAGTCGGTAGCCCAAGGCGCTTGACTACTGAATGCGATATCAATGAAATCGTGGATCCTATATCCACCATCACAGATATAAGAGTACCTCCAATGTGGACTGTGACCTCAAAGGCCAAGGGCTGAGTAGTTTATGTCCCGGATGCCTCTGCTGTCAATGCATGTACCCTTGCCTGCTGTGGACGGTTCGGCCGCGGTACCATGGGCCATTGAGGCAGCCCGAACTGAGGTACTGGAGGTCTGAAAGAAGGATGCGCAGGAGCCGACCATAAGGGTGGAGCAGATAATGCCTATGAACGAGGATGGTCGATCTTCTGCGGCAGTGAAAACCCGTTATCCCTCATCCGAGCAAAGCAGCTCTCTACAGTGTGACCCGGTCTCCCACAGTAAGTACATGTCACACCGGGGAACCTTATCAGAAGTACTGGCCCTGTAGCCCTAGGAGGAGGGTCGATGCTAGGCCTCTTGCAAGAAATGGCATGTCCTGAGTATATGGTCCTGGCCTAGCGACCACAGGGCCACGAGAACGTGCCAGTCGATCAACATCCTGCTCTGCTCTCATGGACATATGTATCAGCTCTGCATAGGAGGGTATGGTGACACAACACATCTTCGACCGAATGTCAGGTCGTAAGCCCTCAGAAAAATGTCGTATGCGCATCTGATCATCGACAAGTATCGTAAGAACATATCTGCCCAACTCTGTAAACCGATGCTTATACTCTGTAACTGACATGCCTCCCTGCCTGAGGCGTAGAAACTCGTTCTCCCTCTCGTGCCGGTAGGTCTGGGGATAGTATTTCTCATGGAATCAGAACTCGAATGCTGTCCAAGTCCAGATATAGCCAACAGCAACCGTCCATAATACGCTATCCCACCATAAGCTAGCCTCTCTCTCGAACATGAACGTGGCCAACTCGACCTGTTCAGACTCCGAGCAGCGCAGCATCCTCAGTATCTTCGAGACACAGTCGAGCCAATACTCGACCTCTTCGGGTCTATGAAAACCCGTAAAAGTAGGAGGCCGTAAGCCCTAGAATCGCTCAAGTAGGCCCTGTGTATCAGCAGTATTCCCCGTAGGGTAAGCAGGCGGTGCAGGATGAGCCATATCCTCATCCTGAGTCAAAGTCCCAGCATCCCCAGCTAGATGCACAGGAGGCACATGTGGAGTCGCACTGCCACCCTGGGCTAAGGCCCCTGCAATGGTAGTCAAAAGGTATTGATGCTACTGGTGCATCATGATCATCAACTGCTCAAACCTATCAGGAGGTGGAGAAGGCTGAGGCACATACTGCGTCGAGGAAGACGCACGGTACTGCTCTCTAATAGGCGGTGTGAAAGGTGGTGGTTCGACCGTAGGACCTGTAGAAGGCTGAGACTCAGGTGTAGTCTTACGAATCGGGCCCACAACAGGGTCCGTATGATCATCACTCTGGGGAGGAACCCGATCCATCGGCTCACCCAGTGTAAGTCGTGCCGTGCTCCGAGTAGCCTTACGTGGCATTCCCTATATTCAAAATAGGGCGCAACCTCGTAAGTTTCAGCAATAGCACAAACACACCACAATCATTCACATAACAAACTGAAGAAACTCCATGCATTTCATTAAATCAAAATTTGTCACAATACAAGAGATATATCCTTAAATGCATCATGACAAGAAACACATGGGAAACTAAACTAGTCAAAGCTACAACTGCAACATAAACCAACTACTAAGCCTTCTTAGGCTCACACACAGAAAACAGAAAACAGCCTAACTATGACTATCTGAAACCTAATCACTAGTCCGAGTCTGGCGATAGAGGAGGGGCACCCTTATCCTGCAGACAACATAGGATGACCTTCAAGGTGCGAGTCACCTTGCCAAATATCTGCTTTATGACGGCCTTAGTATCCTCAAGCTCTTGTTTCACCTCGGCCCGAAGTTCTTGGACTTCCCGTCACAAAGCAACCTGACTTTCCTCAAGTCGGGCTACGTGAGCATCCCTAACAGCCTGAGTCGTAGGAGGAGGATTCTCATCAGTACCCTGAGCCTCCTCTTCTTCTTCTTCTTCTTCCTGGCTTTCTTCCTCTATTTTCGCTCCACTTTCTTCTTCACTTTCATCCTTCTCGCTATCATATTCACCCTCACTGTCATCATCAAGTTGAGCCTCACGCTGCCGAGGCCCTATCCTCATCTGGTTCATGGTAGCCTCATTGATGAAATAAATTGGCACAGGCAACTCCGGCCCAAGTCTGTAAGCAAACTCAAGTGCAATCCTGCATATGAGCCGGCCAAAGGGAAGTGACTCAGATGTTCTTCTCGATTTTTCTATGAGGACGATCTGTTGCAACACAAACGTGGGCATGCACACGTTCTCCCTGGCCCACCTGATACAAGAAATCAACTATGAGACGCATACATTCACTGCGGTAGGTCGACCTGGGATACACATTGAACGTGCAAATGTGGTGTAACAGGCAAAAATCATCCGACATGTGAGACGCTAAGAGGCTCTTGTTACGCTGCCACTCAACTAAACCACCACATAGAAACCTGGTGCGGTGATCTCGCTCACGAACACTCCTCAGGTTCTTAGCACTTGGATGTACCTCGCCAAGAGGCACATTCAGAAGTCGAGATATCAACCGAACATCGATCGTGGCTACCCGGTCTCTATCAAAGGGAATCCTGAACTGCAATGGCTCCAACGTAAGATCCCGAATATGAACATAAAAGACATGAACAGTGCCCACGTTTGCACGAGACTGGCCTTCAAAGAGCGTACCCCACCTGGCATCTTCGATGCACTCAAACAACAAAAAATCTCCAAAGAGCCGCTCATCCACATGCCCCTCAAACAGAACCTTGCGATCCATATATGCACTGTGGGCCAAATCTGCCAACAGTGCTCTCCCTATGTGAGCACGGGGATCCAAATCCCGCTTAGTATGTATCTCTCTCCCAACGTTTGTACTAGCAACGGTGCTTAAACTAGCGGTGCCACCTCTCAGCTTCCTTGAACATGAAGGGCGACTAGGCCCAGCTTCATCTGCAGTGGTCTTCCTCTTTCCCATGAGAGAGAGGATGTTGGAAAGGGAGAAAAAGGCTAAAATAGCCTCTAAAAAAGCCATGAAAAATGGAGGAAAGGGGGAGAAATGGCTGACCTAGTGGTCTGGCACGAATCTATGTCCTATAGAGGAGTGAAACAGGCCCCCAAATGCTAGGATTGCAAAGGGAGAAGGGTGAGATGGGTTGGGTTTGAAGCTCACATGAATTTTAGCCTCCAATGGAGGATGGGAGAGTTCCAACAGACGAAAATGGAGAGGGAAGGAAGTGCATATGGCTGTGAACGATGGAGGGGCGTCGGTTGTAGCAGAAAATGGGAATGAGGGTGATTTGAAATGGGATTTGAGAGGGGAGGCAGCAAAAACGTGAGAAAGGGAGAGCTTGGGAGGGTTTTTTGTGAAGGAGGTGGTAGATTGGAGGTGTTTTAAGGGATGGACCACACCTAGGGGGGTTACCCTAACCCCCAAACCTCATCGGCCCAACGGCCCGCCCGAGTAGGGCCCATTGTACGGCGAGGCCTCTCCGAACTGGTGAGGTCCTCGCCACTCTCTATCTTAAACAGCAATGCCTCACCATTTTAGCGAGGTCCTCCTGCCCTGGGGGCCTAAAATCCATGTGGGTCCCACCCTGGATCATGCTAGATCAGCGTGGATAGGCTCACGACTCCGTTTCGCACTATTTCGGGCACTATCTGACGTATATTCGCATTTAGCAATTTTTAACAGCTGGGATATGGTCCATAAAGGTCTAAACCCACCCACACACGAACTAAAAGTGGTCTGGGGTCATTTCATGCGACCGTGGGTGCACGGACTCGATCAAAATGATCAATTTGAGTTAACTTCGCCTATTGGCGAAACTGCGGTCTTATGAGTGTTTCTAAATTTCTCTCGCACCCACCTAAGTCAAAGGGTCGACGGCGTACGTCATGTGTCCATAACCCAGGTCCAGTTTAATCCAAATCACGCTCTGATACCAACTTGTAACACCCTGAAAATCGGGGGTCGTGTAGAAACACGACTCCTGAGTTCCAGACTATCACTTATGTAACAAATATGCTTAATTTAATGTTGTCTGAGTTAGAGCATTAACATGAGTAAGATTATACCAAAACTGCAATTCATACTCCAGATCCAGTGATAAAACGCAAGCAGAAGACCGAAAGAGTATATATATCACTGTATGAAAAATAAAATAATCTCGAACTGTCTCCAAAGTATGAATACATCTCTGAGTCACATATACATATATCAAAAAAAAAATCAAAATGTCATATGGTCCAACTAGCAAGTCCCACTGATCCAGGCCACCTACGCAAAGCTATCGAAAAACTGTATGTACGAGAACTCGTCCTGGTCCTCGTCGTAGTCCGGCTCTGCATCCTGAACCGCCTCAAAATCTGCATCTAAGACAGAGTCTGGTAGGTGTTGCAAACACTATCCCGTAACGTGGGAGTGAGTGATCAACTCAGTGGAATCATAGAGCAAAGATTAGCATGTTATCAAATCAATCACGCGATAATAGTAAAGCAAGCAATCAGACATTCCTAGATACTGTTGTTAATGCAAGTATGAAATGACATGATGGATGCCCTCACAGACATACTCCCTCATGCGACACCATCTTACGTCCGAGGCATGCTTTCTTCCCTCAGTGCTCCACATCTTCCAAGCACATGCAGTGCGATGTGGAAATGATTACCGAGTTGTTATTAGTCCTTTTATACAGCAGCATTGGGAAACTAAGGTACCTTCCTTATATCAATCCCAACACAGATCCTGTCTAGGGTCGTCATTCCTAGTAATCTCATACGATGTTATATTTATAGGTCGCTGCAAGGGCTGCAAGGGCTGTTGCTCGCACTCGTTGCACCGCTCCCCCATCACCTTATCAATACAGGCCTAGTGTACTCTTGTTGCCACGGAAGGGTCGTCGCCTCCCGTAGACTCAGAATATGCTCGAGGTCACTACAAAGGGCTCGTCACCAATCAGTGTAGGCCGACGGCTCAAATGTAGTGTCTCATACCACCATAATCGGCTCACGAGTCTAAGGTGCTCACTGGTCACTACAGGGAGGTTTGTGGCCCTAGCGTAGGCCGACATCTTGACCACGGTGTCCCATAGCTACCATGCCCGGTTTGTGAGTCTTTATGAATTAAGGTACCATGGTTATCAGGGGTTCCACTAGTAAGTTCAGTACCCTAGGTTCAAGCAGTTATGACCAATACAAGGTGAACATACAATGGCCAGTCGGGTTACTTGATGGGCTCGACTAGTACGAGCGCACCTCAAGTTGAACGACATGAAGTGCATAAAACACCCCACTGCCGCTAACCCAAAGCACGACTCGCGTTCGTCGACGCGTCCTTCCTGGCAAATAGAAGCCAACCACGAATTCAATCTGTTACCGACCGCCTGGACTAATGTATAGGCCCAAGAATTTGTTATCAACGTCAGTGATCATGTGAGAGTAACAGAAATGAAATACAAATAATACAAGCATGTTGACAACATGTTATAACATACAACGTAAGCAAATCAACCAACACAAGTATTTCATATATATGAGGAAATCAATTCATATAGCAAACATGGAGGAAATCATAGACATCATCATGTTAATTGAGAATTCAAATCTCAAAACTAATCTACAACAACATTTACTCAATACATAATAATACAAACATTTATACAAACACTTAGTCTACACACATTGGTCTACATAGCGTATGGCGACCCGAAGTGTGCATTAGGGCGAATCTCTTCGCCAAACAGATCATACATGCATGTCCAGTATAATAACGTGACAAATACACATGGCAAGCATTTCAAAAAAATACAGACGTATACAGTATTTCCTATAAATGCCTAAAATACCCTAAATCTCATATTCACCGTACGCAGTCGAAATGGAAAACAGACAGCATGTTCAACATGTCAAACGGCGCTCTTGTCGATAATCTACTATTAAACGACATTGAAAGCTTTGAAATTAATCAATCTAAGCATCTAAAATCCTCACCTTTCGCCGTATAAGCATAACGAATCGAATAGAAAGTCTACTCTTCGTCAACGCCTATATGTCGACCTAATTCACAAGATACATCAGCTACTTCGCTACTTGTATCGAAGGAATCCCTAAAATAGGTTGAGGTTAGGGTTTTCTTACCTAGAATGATGTCGGAATAACCAGAAGAGTGATTGGAATACGGTGATTCAGTACATGCAAAAGCAGGATCAAGTGGTAGGAAACTTTCCTCACAATCTCTCTCTTTCTCTCTCTTCTCTTTCTAGGGTTTCTTGCAAATTCGTAGGTGAGAGATATGAGAGGTTTTAAAGCCCTTATTTAGGGTAAAATCTCACCTACTTAGACTCTAAACCAAGGTATACTTGGGTTATAACCAAATCGGGTCTTTTTCGATCCAAAAGAGCATTTCTGGAGGTCCCCTGGCCAAATGTGGTCAGACTTAAGCTCATAGGTGCTGGATGTTGATCATATTAAGTTTTCAGTCAAGTAGTGTTCCCAGATCGCACGTGACGGACTAGTTTCAATTCAATGGTCACGAAGATTCGATCAAGGATTCCAAGTACACTAACCTGAGTGAGAAATGTTCCCTGATTTGAGGGTGTATTTGGGTCAGATTCCAACGGTCTGAATGCTTATACTTAACCCACAAGCGAAACGTGCCAGATTTATTTAAATCACGTTTAATTTTTAATGAATTTCACTCTTTCTCACACTCCTTACTTCAGGTTCAATGAAATAGCCTTAGAACATCAGTTGGGCTTGATTTTTGAAACGATTGTCAAGTTCAGCCAAGCGATCATAATGGTCTAAGATTGTAGATATCGAATTCTCGACGCGCGGTCTAGATCCAATACAAAGTTTCAAAGGGTTCCTGAGAGCAAACGGGTTTAGAGTTTGATCCTAGGTTTCAAGTCGTTATAGCATTAACAGTTCCATAAGTTTTGGGTCTTGTAGAACGTATTTAAAGCGATCAGTGCTAGTTTCATAGCTAATCTAACATGACGTTAGTTAACTTATGCTTGATTTCTAAAGGAATTAATTCTAAGTGATTTCTAATCGAGTTGGTACTCGGGTCTCTGTACGAATTTTTTCGAGACGTTACAATCGTGTTACCATAACCCAGGTCCAGTTTAATCCAAATCATGCTCTGATACCACCTGTAACATCCCAAAAATCGGGGGTTGAGCATAAACTCCACTCCCGAGTTTCAGAACATCACTTATGCAACATAAATGCTTATGATTGAATTTTGTCTATGTTAGTGTATTAAACATGAGTGGGATTAAGCCAAAATAACATATCATACTCCAGAGACAGTTAAATTATGCGAGCAGAAGACTGTGATAGTCTATATAACATATATAAACTGTTGTAAGTCTTCAGAGTGTGAACATGTTACCAGGCTAAATATATACATATATACTCCAAAAATGAACACAAAAAATATACATGAGTGCTCCCAAAGTGTAAAATGACAAGTGTCATGGCGTCTAATCAACCTCCCTGTAATCCCGTCGATCAGAATACGGTCTACATAGACCCGCCTGATAGCTGCCTATAGGAGAAACCCTTCCCTTCATCATGAAAGCCTGGCTCCACTTCACAAGCAGCGCCATCATCTGCAACTAAAACAAGGATTGGTTGGTGTGTACAACATCGTCTTATAACGTGAGAGTGAGTGATCAACTCAGTGGAATCATAGAGCAAAGGTTAACATGTTATCAATTCAGTCAAGCAGTAATAATAAAGCAAGAAAATCAAACATTCCTAAATACTGTGATTAATGCAAGGATGAGATGTAATAATGATGCATGCCCTCGCCAACATACTCCCTCATGCGACACCATCTTACATTCGTGACATTCTTTCATCCCTTAAGTGCTCCACATCTTTCAGGCATATGCAATGCGATATAGGCATGATTACCGAGTTGTTATTAGTCCTTTTCATACAGCAGGATTGGAAAACTAAGGTACCTCCCTTATATCATTCCCAAACAAGGATCCTGTTTAGGGTCGTCACTCCTAGTTAATCTCATACAATGATGCGGTTTTAGGTCACTACAAGGGCTGACAGGGCTGTTACACACACTCGTTGCACCTCTCCCCCATCGCCTTATCAATATAGGCCTAGTTTATACTCTGTTTACTACGGGAAGGCTCGTCGCCTCTCCGCAGATTCAGATTATGCTCGAGGTCATTATAAAGGGCTGTCAGGGCTGTTACATGCACTCGTTGCACTGCTCCCCAATCACCTTATCAGTGTAGGCCGATAACTCGAATATAATGTCCCATACCACCATAATCGGCTCATGATTCTGGATTGCTCACTGGTCACTACGGGGAGGCTCGTGGCCCCAGCGTAAGCCGACAGGTCGACCACGGTGTCCCATACCACCATGCCCGGCTCATGAGTCTTAATGAATCAAGGTACCATGATTATGAGGGTTTTCACTGGTAAGTTCAGTACCCTAGATTCAAGAAGTTATGACCAATACAAGGTGAACATACAACGGTCAATCGGGTTACTTGACGAGCTCGACTAGTACGAGCGCCCATTGAGTTGTATGACATGAAGTGCATAAGCACTTCGTGTGGCCTAACCACTGCCGACAAGCAACGCACGACTCGAGTTCGTCAAACACGCCTTGCATGGCGAATAGATGCCAACAACGAGCTCAAATCTGTTACCGATTGCCCGAACCATAACATAGCCCCAAACACATTCCATATTAACCAGTAAACATGTACAGTAGCCGGAATAGAAATAACTAAATAATTCAAGCATATTTCCCAACATGTTATAAGATACAATATGAACAAGAATCCATACGCATGCATTTCAAAGTAAAGCGACTAAGTGAAACAACTTGCATGGAGGAAATCATAAACATCGCTAAGGTAGTTGAGAATCCTATCTCAACACCTAAGTAAAGCATTATTTACTACGTATATACTCATACAAGCATTTATACAAACACTTAGACTACACATCTTAGCCTACACATCATATGTTGGCTAAAACCTGTATTAGGGTGAATCCTTTCCCCAAACAGATGTTGCATCCATAACTCGCATGTATATACGACAAATACTCATGGCAATCACATTTACAAAATTTATACGTATACGGTATTTTCTACAAATACCTAAAATACATAAAATTTCATATACTTCGTATGTATTTGAAATGGAAAACGGACAACATGTTCTAGATGTGAAATAGCATCTTTGTCAATAATCTACCATTAGCCGACATTGAAAGCTTTGAAAAATGACAACCTAAGCATCTAAAATCCGCACCCTACGCCGTAGAAGTGTAACGAATTTAATAAAGACTCTCTAAGTCTTTGTCAATGACTGAATGACAACCTACAGTATGATTTAGGTTAGCTAATTCACCACTTGCACCAATTGAAACCCTAGAACAGGTCAGGGTTAAGCTTTCTTACCTGGGAAGGAAGCCGGAGTCGCCGGAAAAGCGATTAGATCATGATGGTTAAGCACGTAGAATAGCAGGAAGATCCTCCAACTTCTCTCGCACTTTCTCTCTCTTTTCTCTCTTCTCTCTCCTAGATTTTTCTAAATTCGTATGGGATGAGAGAGTGAGGGTTTAAGGTCCTTATATAGGCCCAAAACTCTCCAAATTAGACTCAGGATCATGGTATACTTAGGTTATGTCCAAATACAGACTGTTCCATCTCAACGGAGCACTTCTGGAGGTCCTGTTACTGTTTGCGGTCGGACTTAAGCTCATAGATGCTGGATCTTGATCAAGTTAAGTTTTCAGTTCGATCGAATTTTCAGATCGACCATGGAGGACCAGTTTTAGTTCAACGATCACCGAAACTCAATTAGGGCATAAGTGCCATGACATGTATGGGCCACCTATCCTGATCTGAGGGTGAATTTGGGTTGAAATCTAACGGTCAGAACGATTAGAAACATCACGTAAGCGACACGTTCTACATTACTTAAAATTATATTTAATTTCTTAAAAATCTTCATTTTCTCACTCTCTTCACTCCGAACTCAAGGAAATGGTCTCAAGACATCATTTGGCCTTGATTTTCGAGGAGATAGTCAAGTCCAACTAGGCGGTCATACTGGTCTATGTTCATCGCTATCAAACTTTTGACGTGCGGTCTAGATCCAATACGGAGTTTCAAAGTGCTCCCAAGAGCAAACGGGAATAGAGATTGATCCGGGATTTTAGGATAGCGTAGCGTTACTGATTCTACAGGTTTTGGATCTTACAGATCGTATTTAAAGTGGTTGGTGCTTATTTCACAGGTAATCTAGTATAGCGCTAGTTAATTCACGTTAAATTTTAAAAGAATTTCGTTTTAAATGATTTCTTTATCTTTGGAATTAAGCTTTAAGAGTGATATGGTTGACCCATTGCCTAAGGATGTCTAACTCCAGGTTGGCAAAAATTCAGGGTGTTACACTTTTTATATCCATTGTATACTTTAAAAAATTTAAAATTTATCAAATGGATGTAAAGAGTGCCTTCTTAATGACGATTTACATGAAGAAGTATATGTTGAACAACCTATATGGTTTGAAGACCCTATGTTTATTGATCATGTATATTGTCTTAAAAAGGATCTTTATGGTCTAAAACAAGCTCCCAGGGCATACTACGAGAAGTTGACTAAGTTTTTAATCAGTCATAATTTTTAAATGGGCAGTGTCGATAAGATGCTATTTATTAAGAAACATAACGATGATATATTAATGGTTCGGATCTATGTTGATGATATTATTTATGGATCAACTTGTACTAACATGACTGTTGAGTTTGCAGATTTAATAAAATCTAAGTTCGAAATGAACATGGTTGGGGAATTAAATTATTTCCTAGGATTACAAGTAAAACAACAACCTGATGGAATTTGTATTTCTTAGACCAAATATGCTCTGAACTTGATTAAAAGGTTTGGATTTAAGAATGGTAAGAAGTTTGATACTCCTATGAGTACAAATTTAAGACTCTTTAAGGATTCTACAGGTAAAGATGTGGATCCTAAAATATAACGCAGCATGATTTGTAGTTTGCTTTATTTAATTGCTAGTAGACCTAATATTGCTTTCAGTGTTGGTATTTGCACTAAATATCAGTCTAATCCTAAAGAGTCACATTTAACTGCTGTTAAGCGGATTATGCGATATGTCACAAGTTCAGTTAATTTGGGACTTTGGTATCTATATGATACTAGTGTTCCATTGGTAGGGTATACTGATGCTGATTAGGTTAGAAATATCGATGATAGGAACCAGTGGTGGTTATTTTTATATTAAAAATTTAGTTTTTTGGTTTAGCAAGAAACAAAGTTCTATATCACTCTCTACTGCTGAGGCTGACTACATCGCAGCTGAAAATGCTTGTACTCAGCTTGTTTGGATGAAACATATGTTAAATGATTATGGAATTATATAGGATTCAATGGTTTTACATTCTGATAATTCTAGTTCTATAAATATTTCAAAAAATCTAATTCAGCATTCACGTACCAAGCACATTGACATTAGATTGCATTCCTGTAGGGACTCAACTTGCTGACATTTTTACTAAACCGCTTGACAAAAGTAGGTTTAATAAATTGAAATTTGATCTTGGTATGTGCATTCAAAATTGATTATTCATGCATTTGTGTACCATAGTGTAAATATATTTGAGTATTTATGTGTTTATATTTCAAAATTGTTATGATAATTATATAATTTTTTGTCGGTACTCGACCAGTCGTGAGTGCACACAACTGGTCCTGGTACGACCGGTTGAGGACAGCTCAAGACCGATCATGAAGCGCGTTGGGTGTTTTAAATTTGGGAAAAATATCATCTTCCTCATTTCTAACTTCCTCTCCAACAAGCTGACGTCCTACCAGTCGAACTCACCGACTTGATCTTCATGGTTAGTGCATTTTATTGGTCAATCTAGCAGATTCAAGGTCTATTCTCTTCTTTATTTTCATTGGAGTGCTTGATTTTAAGCTTTATTGAGTTATTTGGGGTTTTCTTCTCAAAATTCTATTTTTGAGAAAACCCATTTCTCATCTTTTACATCTCCTTAGTTCTTTGTATTTCTTGTTACCAATGGATGCTAAGGGCAAAAAGAAAACATCCCGTGCTCCATCATCTTCTAGATCAGCTCTAATAACTCAGCACCATCTTCGTTCACTCAAAAATGATCCCCCATTTGTATGGGATTTGCGTTTGTGCAAGGTTATTGCTAAAAAAACTGTTGATCTTAACCACATTGCTCCATTGATCTTTCCACTCCTCTAAGCTGTAGGATGGGATAACATCTTACATTGGGACGAGCTTGCATACCAATCTATTACACAATCCATGTTTGCATGCATCTCTAACTTTTCTGCTGAAAATTTAACATTTAAAATATATGCTGAGAAGGCCGTTTTGATGTAGACAATCATCTAATATCTGGCATACTTGTTAATGATGAGGGTATTCTCATTCATGTTCTAACTGAAAAATCCTCAGAAACAGAAAAATAACAAGTCACAAGAGCATTATGTAACATGAATGTGCAATGGACTCATAGAGGGAATGTGCTCCCCTCAAAGTATTTATCACACAGATACAGAGTCCTCCACAGAATTTTTACTTCTAATTTGTATCCGCGATCTGGTAATAAAATAGAGTTGAATTCATTTATGGTTCATGTTTTATACTCTGTTATTTCTAGTATTAAAGTTTATCTTACATCTTTAATATGTCATTCCATCATTCAGTTTCATCTCCATCTAGGCCATAGTGATATATCGTTTGCCTATCTCATGACTGTATTGACTTCTCATATGTTAGTCGCTATGCCTGTTGGAGAGGCTCATATCCATAATCTTATTTTTAACCACTCAAATATAAATAAAATGAAGTTGAAATTGGCTCCTGGGCAAGTGGATGATGATGATGGAGCTGGAATTGGGAATGAAGAAGAAGCTGATGATCTTTCTCCTGATGACATAAACATGGATGATATTTTTGATGAAATTGAGTCTGATTCTACTAACGATCCTGATTATGAACCATCTGAGTTTGATGTGTGTTTGCGTGCACTTGAGGAGAAGGTAGAAAATATGAATGTTAAGGTAGAAAATATGAATATTGCCCATGATTTCATAGTTCAAATATATGCGCAAGTATCTTAAACGCTTAAATAAGGGCATGCATCAACTTGATCCTACCATACCTGCTCCGTCTTCAAATTCTGAGTTAGTAATTTTCTCTTTAGTTTGTAATAACCTTAAGTTTACTTTTGTTGGATTGTAAGCTTTAAATGGTTTACTGACTTTGGTTTGAACTATTGAAATCTTCATGCTTTGTTGAACTTTTATTTACTTATATCTTGACTCCTTAATTACTCTTGTTTATTTTCCAATGTTTTCTTCTTCCTTTGTCATATTGTGCCAAAAAGAGGGAGAATTTATGGTTTGGATTATTAATAGCAAGGCAGAGTAGTATTTTTATAATTCTTTTGAATGCATGTGCTACTTAGGGGGAGTAAGGAAGTGGAATGTAAATGTAAATGTTTTGCGTACTTCATCTTGATGAGTGCTGATGCATCTGGTGCATGACAAACTGGTGCATGATTCTTCAACCAGACTGTAACTGGTTTCCTCTTATAACCTATGCATAATTCTTTGTATTCATATTAGTTATATTATTGAGTATTTTGTCACAGATTTGATAAAGGGGGAGATTATAAGTGCTATGAATTTTGTACTCCTTTAGTTGTCAATTTTTGTGGTGCTAAAACCTTAATCTATGTCATGTGTAGCTCATTGTTATATATGTTCAAGATATTGCTTCATCACTCTAAGCACTTTGCTTCAAGTCAAGAACGAAGAACTACTTCAACTGCTACAAAAGAATAAGAGTACAAACTGCTTTGAGAAATGCAAGTACTAGCAACAACAATAGAAGTGATCTTATTCAAGACTCAAACTAGCATACAACACAACGATGAATAGTTATTCCAGCTTTAGAAAATGTTTTGTTTTAAGTGCTACACTATGTTTAAAGATCTCAAGCTTCATTCACAAAGGTCATCTATCATCTAAAGATAAGAAGTTTCGAAGTTCATATCTCACTTTCAAGGTAAGATTGACCTTAGATTTTCTTTAAGATAGGTCATTTTGAATACATAATTCAATTGAATCATTTTACATGGAATTGAACTGTTCTAAGACTAGTCCTGAACCTTGTTCGATTAATCCTAGCACTTTCACTAACAGTCCAAGATATTTTAAGACCAGTCCTAAGTTTGTTGTAATTTTTTGAATATTTTTATTCATCACGACTAGTCCTCGACTCTGTTCGACTAGTCCTGTAAAAAGTGTCAACTCATCATATGACCAGTCCTGGTTCTACGACTCAAACTTCAGCAACCAAACTCTAGGTCCTACGACCAATCGTGGATATGTTATGACCAGTAGAGGGCCTACGACCAGTCGTAGACACCCTATGACTAGTCGTGAAATGGTTTTATCCGATTACACTCAAAATTTTAAAAATTCGTTTCTCCTATGACCAGTCGTAGTGTCCTCAGGACCAGTCGTAACCGAGTTTCTGCAACTATAAATAGATGACGAATTTCAGAGTTTAATAGAACAGAAATTCAAGTAACATCAAGTGTTCACTCTGAGATAAGTTTGTGTTCATTTAAAGCTACATTGTGCTCATTTAATATTCTCTTTTGTTAGCTTTATTAATTTGATTTTGTTTCTACATTCCAATCTTAATTGAAAAGAGGAATTGTGATATTCTTTCTTCTTAGAATCAAAATCAAATAGAGCTAAGCCCAACTAGTTTAATTTAAAATCAATTAAAACCTAGAATTGTTTTAAAGTGAGTATTGGATCTTGAACTTCTACATTCAATCATCTACTCCGATTGGTTCTTCTGGGCTGCTACAAAAGGAGAAATCCAGGTAGTTTACATTTATTATAAATTCTTTTCATTTTGATTTTATTTAAGGTTAAGCCAGAAAAATCTCATTATGTCAGTTATCGGAGGAGAGCCAGAAAACTCAGTAGTGAGGGTTTTTGGATTGTGTAAGCCATTTGAAAAAGACATAATTGTGAAGGTTTTGGGTGAACCTGTGAAAACCTATTTTGATAGTGAACGCTAATATCCCCTGTGTGAGGATATTAGGAGTGGAGTAGCAATCTGTGTGGTTATTTTATAACAGTTGGTGTACACACAGGCGAACCACTATAATTCTTTGTGTTTTTGTGGTTGTGTGATTTATATTTCCTATATTTTATTATTCAGAATTATAGGATGTATATGTGGATGTGAATGTTGTAATATTTACATTTCAAACTCAGTGGGGAATGTTGTAATAAATTAGATTTAAATTCTTGTAATTTATTTCAATTCCTTGCTATTTATTTATTCCTCTTCAGTTTGAGTTTTTGATATGAAGACCTTTCTAGAAATAAGGTTGTCCTACCATAAACTCTTGTTTTTGGTGTAAGGTTGTCCTTAAAACAACATTTGTATCAACCTCTCAAGACTTGAATTTTGAGGTTGCACCCCCCCCCCCCCCCCCCCCCCCCTCTTAGGACATATAGCTTGGCCATTTTAACTTGTATGACTCTTGGTTTAAAATTCACGTTTCCTGCATTAAATGAAAGTATAATGCAGGAAGGTGTACTCACCCCTGCTGGTTGTAAGTAGTCTTATAAAGTATGAGGTGGGGTAGCGTGATGCACCTCATTTTCATCCTCAACCTCCTCGATTTGGTGTCAAGGTCGATTTGTAGCCATAACTTCAATTAACTCAGAGGATCTTAAGTGGTGTTTAATCATGCAATGGATAAATAATCCTTTGACTAATCCTCCTTCGCTCAAGAAACGTTAAGTGTTGTCACTAACCCACTGGGGCATGAAGCACTCAAAACTTCATTGATCTAAAAGCTACCTAAATATAGGAATCGAAATTCAGAAAGCAAAGAGTGAGAAGAGAGAAAGGAATGATATTACCATAGAAGAACTGCTAAGATGGATGCTACAAAAAGGAAAAACTAGGTTAACACTAAATTTTTTTTGGAAAATCTAACAAAAATAGATAAAGGCTAGTGTTAATCCTAAATAGTTCTAAAACTTAAATAATTCATAAAACTACAGCACGTTGCAATCCTCAGTAACGGTGCTAAAAATGTGTTCACTTATACCCAAAGTGCAGGGTTACGATGTAGTAATAATCTTGATGAGGCTGAGGTTGTACCCACAGGGATTGAAGGATATAACTTTTCTAAACGGATTAAGGAATTATAATTAGAATTGAACTTGAAACAGTAATTGAAAGCAGCTGTTTGTGAATTAAAACTATCAGAATATGAGAATTAGAGCCCCAAGGATCAACTCATAGTTATTCTAATGCATGCTTTCTTTATTTAACAAAACTATAACTAGAATTAAAGTCCTGATCTATCTAGTTGGATGATAGAGTGGTTGAAATATCAGAGACTGTTCCAAAATAAATCTAAACATCCATAGTATTGTTCATAACCCCAAGTGTAGGGTCTCGATATAATAATAATCTCGGTAAGACCTGTCACGCCCCAAACTCGAAAACTGGGCTCACAAAATTTTTGATCTTTGAATCTGGTGCCAACACCCTCCATAGTACCCCATTCTCTGCTTCCATCACCCTTACACCGAATTTCGGTCCTGGGACCCTGTAAGGAGGATTTTTTGATGTACATTTATCTTGTAAGAAGCATAACCACAAGTTTACTGAAATCATAAAGGCAACATCATCATCATCACATATCCACTAAGATAAATCATTTGACTATAGTGCTGAAAGGGAAATACATATATATCAAAAATCAAAGCTCTAGAAGACAGCTGCACGCTCCAAGCTCAATGTTGCTATGACCTAACGCCACCAGCACGCATCTATCGTGCATAAGCTTATAGAAAGCTTAGAGGGTGGTGTAAGTGTGTTCCCAAGGTAAGTGCCAAGTATATAATACAAATCCATAAATCATATAATCTCAAAAATACTAGCCAGTCCAAGAGTTATAGAATATCAGAGTATGAAATATTAGAGTAATGTGAAAACATGCTGGCAGGTCCATAAATACCATCAGCCTCATCCCAGTTATGAGATGTAAAAACATAATAAGCCAAATATCATATACTGAGGGTGCAATGCAATATGTGGATCCTGATGAGTCCATGAGTACCGTCAACCTCATCTAGGCCATATAAATGAAGAAACATACTAACCCAAAATGTCATATGCCGTGGATGTAATGAAATATGCGGTGTGAATGAAATGACCAATCTGGAGTGTGATTCGGGATGATACTATGTAGTATTGTAAGCTATTGGGTCCATCACAAGGGACTTCTATCTAAACCAGTCTCATACAAAAATTTGGATAAATAGACTTAATGTGGTAAACTCTTGATCTCAGGTTGGTCGCGTACCCAACTGAAACCATGACCATTGTGAAGGTGCACATAATGATCTAGTTATGCACCATCAGCCCGAGTCGATAGTGAATAAATGAATGAATGCGTCAAATGGTGGGTATGCAACCCCATACTTAGTACGTCCACATGTCAGTATGGCTCATCTCTGAGATATCACTATGATCTAGTACACTCCATAATGGTTGCCGCCTCCCTAGCCACACAACCAGTGAGTGGAAAAGACCTCACTATCCGCCTAGCTAGTAGTTTGCCAATACCTACCCGGCTTGTTGATAGTGGACCCATTCAAGAGCTGATTAAACTCAGCCTAGTTTACAGCCCCCTCACTCGAGCGGATAAGGCCACACCCTCTTTCAACCGACCATGACATAGTGAGAGACACCGCCTATTAGTATTTGGCACCCAAACACTCATGTATCCACTCAGTTTAGACGTTGGAGTCTCCTCCCGTACTAGAGGATTCTGACACTCTCATCCAAGGACATCTTATATGCTCACAGTGCTAGAACCAAATATTTCAGGTATCCCATCTGGCCATTCACGATGAACCTGTGGAGGCCACAACCATGATATTGTTACTGCACCAAGTGATAATGTCACACAAATGCGAGATGCATGAGTCATACCATCTAGTCATGCATCATACCTACGTGTACTGCACGATCATGTGGGGCAACTCCGTCTCTTAAGGAGTCCCCTAAGTAACTCAGCCCAATGGAAATGCTATGATTAACCATTCGTTACAACGGGCATACAAATGATGCGTATGGACATGTATCATGATGTAATACTAAGCATGATCTCAATATTTCCTACTAGACTAAGTATACTAGCATGATTATCAAATATAATAGGTGACAACCGGTCTTAACTGGTATGTCACTTACGAGAGTAGGGGCTGAACGATACGCCCTACTAGACAGGTAGAAGTCTATATGGAATGGTCTGTAATAAACTATCCTAACCTATTCAAGGTACTAACATATCATATATCCTAAGGCGGGGTCCACAGAGGGACAATGGATCTAACACATACATCGAGATAGGCTCCACTTAGATATACTAAATCTGGTCCTGCATATTCTTCCATTTACGGCAAGGGAGGTGATGGTGATGTATTAATGTCAAAGATAAGCCTCACACTCGTCCTAAGAAGGTAAATGGAAAATGGGAATGATACATACATAACACGAGGTCCTAACAATTGATTACAAGGTAAGATACACCTCACGGGGTGAGTTAAGAGGGTATACAACAAGTGGGCTTCCTTGCTCCCTTTATCATGAACAACTGGGCTTTCATATAAGGGCCCGATACGAATACAAGGCAGGCCTTGGTAGGATCCATACATCCAGGACTATGTAACCCTATAAATGGTCCTCTCATCATCTAAGTGGAGCCTCAGGTTTAGGTCACTAAGCTTGGACAATCACATGCATCTAGGTGGGCCACATTCCCCATGGAAGGCTAGGTACGAACACAAGATGGGCTCTAAGGATTGGGTGGTCCTACAGGGTATGGTGGAAAACATCAATATCAAATGAGGGCCCAACGATTTGGGATAGCCTAACAAGGGAAGGATGGGTATCACTAGCATCAATGGGACCCAGTGATTTGGTATAGCCCAATAAGGGAAGATGGGTTGAAAATTGGGTATCATAGTGGGGCCTAGATGGTATGGTTTCCAATGATGGATGTTTAACCACCACTATTCCTATGATGCGGTCCACTAGGGATTTGGACCTAAATCTCAATGGGGTCTATGACCCTATGTGTAACACCCTGAATTTTTGCCAACCTGGGATTAGACGTCCTTAGGCAATGAGTCAACCAAAACACCTGGGAAATCGCTCAGAACCCAATTCCATAGCCAAAGAAATCACTTAGGATTAATTCCTTTAGAAACTAAGCATAAGTTAGCTAGCGCAACGCTAGAGTAGCTGAGAAATAGTCCCTAATCACTTTAAATACATTCTACAAGACCCAAAGCGAGTAGAATCAATGGTGCTATAATACTCTAAAACCTCGGATCAAACTCTAAACCGGTTTGTTCTCTGGACCTCTTTGAAACTTTGTATTGGATCTAGACCGTGCGTCGACAGTCCGATACCTACAATCTTAGACCGTTAGAACTGCCTAGCTGGACTTGACAATCATTTCGAAAATCAAGTCCAACCGACGTTCAGAGGCTATTTCATTGAGCCTGGCGTGAAGAGAGTGAGAATAGGGTTAGATTTGGAATTTGAAATTCAAATCTGGCACATGACTTGATGCATCAGTATTAAGCATTCTGACCGTCAGAATTCAGCCAAATTACACCCTCGGATCAGGAAAAATTTCTATTTCATATCATGAGACTTGCAGACCTGATCTACGTGCGGTGACCGCTGAACTGAAAATGGACCACCACATGTGTTCTACGAGCACTACTGGTCTGAAAACGGGATGTGAGCGACATCTAACATGTGTGAACTTAAGTCCGATCGCGTTCAGCCAGGGGACCACCAGAAATGGTCTTTTGGTTCGGAACAGTCCCGATTTGGATATAACTTAAGCATACCTTGGCCTGAAGCCTGTTTTGGGCATGTTTGGGCTTATAAAAGGGCTTGAAACCCTCACTCCTCTCACCCATCCAAATTTGAAAAAAAGCCCTAGATTGAGTGAGAGAAAAGGTGAGAGATTGTGAGAGAGAGTGGGAGAGAATTTCCTGCTGCTTGTGCCACATATTGCACGTGATTAAGCAATGCGCCTCAATCACTTTGCTGGTGATTTTTCCGCGATTCTAGGTAAGAAAACATCCCTAACACTCACTGATTTGTTGTTCCCTCATTTACATAGCATGTCAGCTTATGGATCTTGTGTATTAGGTTCCTGATTCGCCGTAGACGAAGCGTATACGCTCCGTTCGGAATGATACACATCTAAAGGAAAAGGTACAGATTTTAGACGCTTTGATTGACTGTTTTCAACGCTTTCAATGTCGTTTAATAGTAGATTATCGACGGCAACGCCGTTTGACATGTACAACATGCTGTCCGTTTCCTGTTTCGTAAACAGACGAAGAATATGAGATTTAGGGCATTTTAGTCATTTGTAGGAAATACTGTTTTCATCCATAATTTGCTGATGTGATTGACATGGTTTCTTGTTGCATTAGGATACTAGGAAAATGCGTGCATAATTAGTTCGGCCAAGAGATTCGCCTAAATGCGCACTTTGAGTCGACATACTATATGTAGACTTAAGTGTGTAGTTTAAGTGTTTGTATAAATGCTTGTATTAGTATGTATTGAATTAAATGGTGTTATGAATTAGTTTGAGATTGATTTCTCAATTAATATGCTAATGTAAATGATTTCCTACATGTTAGCTATATGCAAGATTTCATTATATGTATGAAATGCATGTACTTGAATATTTACTTAAGTTGTATGTTATAACATGTGTTAACATGCTCACATGGTTGTATTTCATTTCCATTACTCTTACATGATGGCTGATGTGAATTCATAATTGTTTGGGACTATGCCTAGTCCAGGCAGTTAGTAACCGAGTGAATTCGTGGTTGGCTTATCTTCGCCACGAACAATGCGTCGATGAACGCGAGCCGTGTTTTGGAGTTGGCGGCAGTGGTTAGGCCACACGAGGTATTTTACACACTTCATGTCATTCGACTCGAGATGCACTCGTGCTAGTCGAGCCCGTCAAGTAACCCGACTAGCCGTTATATGTTCACCCTGTATGAGTCATAGCTGCTTGAACCTAGGGTACTGAACTTACTATTGTAAACCCTGTTAACCATGGTACCTTGATCCACGAAGACTCATGAGCCGGGCATGGTGGTATGGGACACCGTGGTGGAGCTGTCGGCCTACGCTGGGGCCACAAACCTCCCCGTAGTGACCAGTGAGTACCTATGTCTCGTGAGCAGATTATGGTGGTATGGGACACTATATTCTTACTGTCGGCCTACACTGATCAAGCGACGAGTCCTTTGTAGTGACCGCGAGCGTATTCTGAGTCTACGGGTGTAACACCCTGAAAATCGGGGGTCGTGTATAAACTCAACTCCCGAGTTCCAGACCGTTACTTATGCAACAAAAATGATTATGATTCAATGTTGTCTGATTTAAAGCATTCACATGAGTAAAAGTATACCAAAACTGCAATTCATACTTCAGATCCAGTGATAAAAGCAAGCGGAAGACTAAACAATATATATATCACTGTACGGAAAAACAAAGTAAATCTCATCTGTCTCTAAAGTATGAATACATCTCTGAGTCTCATATACATGTACATGAATAAAAGTAAATGTCCAAAATAGTCCCACTGAAGTCCCATCGATCCAGGTCGCCTACGCGAAGCCATCGTGATACTGCATGTACGAGAACTCGTCCTGGTCCTCGTCAAAGTCTGGAACCACCTCCTGGATCTCAGCCTCACCTGCATCTACAACAGGGTCTGGTGGGTGTTGCAAACACCATCCCGTAACGTGGGAGTGAGTGATCAACTCAGTGGAATCATAGAGCAAAGATTAGCATGTTCACAATTCAATCATGCGATAATAGTAAAGCAGTAAATCAGACAATCCTAATACTGTTGTTAATGCAAGATGCTATGACGTGATGTATGCCCTCACCGACGATCTCCCTTATACGGCAACATCTTAAGACCGCGGCATGCCACACTCCCTAGAGTGCTCCACATCTTCCATGCACATGCAATGCTATGGTGATATGATTTCCAAGTTGTTATTAGTCCATTCAAACAGCAGGATTGGGAAACTAAGGTACTTCCCTTGTATCAATCCCAACACAGATCCTGTCTAGGGTCGTCACTCTTAGTAATCTCATACGATGTATATTTCATAGGTCACTGCAAGGGTTGCCAGGGCTGTTGCTCGCACTCGTTGCACCGCTCCCGCATCACCTTATCAATACAGCCTACTGTACTCTACTGCAACGGAAGGGTCGTCGCCTCCCGTGGACTCAGAATACGCTCACGGTCACTACAAAGGACTCGTTGCCTGATCAGTGTAGGCCGACAACTAGAATATAGTGTCCCATACCACCATAATCTGGTCACGAGTCTAGGTGCTCACTGGTCACTACGGGGAGGTTTGTGGCCCCAGCGTAGGCCGACAGCTCGACCACGGTGTCCCATACCACCATGCCCGGCTCATGAGTCTTCGTGGATCAAGGTACCATGGTTAACAGGGTTTACAATGGTAAGTTCAGTACCTAGGTTCAAGCAGTTATGACTCATACAAGGTGAACATACATCGGCCAGTCGGGTTGCTTGACGGGCTCGACTAGCGCGATCGCATCTCAAGTCGAACGACATGAAGTGCGTAAAACACTTCGCGTGCCCTAACCACTGCTGCCAACTCCAAACACGAATCGCGTTCATCGACGCGTCGTTCGTGGCTATGACCAGTCAGCCACGAATTCGCTCGGTTACCGACTGCCTGGACTAAGTCTAGTCCCAAACACTTATGGAATCACATCAGCAATATACGTAAAAGTATTGGAATTGAAATACAATCATGTGAGCATGTTAACACATGTTATAACATTCAACTTAAGCAAATCTTCAAGCACACATATTCCATGCATGTAATGAAATCATGCATTTAGTCAACATGTAGAAAATCATTTAGGTCAGCATATTAATTGAGAAATCAATCACAAACTATCACATAACATCATTTAATTCAATACATACTAATACAAGCATTTATACAAACACATACACTACACACTTAAGTCTACATATAGTATGTCGACCCAAAGTGCGCAACTAGGCGAATCTCTTCGCCAAACTAATTATGCACGCATTCCTAACTTCCTAATGCAACAACAAACCATGTCAATCACATCAGCAAAATATGAATGTAAACAGTACTTCCTACAAATGACTAAAATGCCCTAAATCTCATATTCTTCGTTAATTTACGAAACGGGAAACGGAGAGCATTTTGTACATGTCAAATGGCGATGCCGTCAAGAATCTACTATTAAACGACATTGAAAGCGTTGGAAACTGTCAATCAAAGCGTCTAAAATCCTCACCTTATGTCTTGTAAACACGTGAATTGAAACGGAGCGTATACGCTTCGTCTACGGCGAATAAGAAACCCAATACACGAGATCCATAAGCTACATCGCTATGGAAACAAGGGAAACTCAAAATCAACAACTATTTAGGGTATTTACTTACCTAGAATCGCGGTGAAATCGCTAGGAAAGCGGTAGAGGTGTGTTGCTTGAGCACGTGCAACACGTAGCACAAGTGGCAGGAAGAACTCTCCCACTCTCTCACAATCTCTCACCTTTTTCTCTCTCCCAAGCTAGGGTTTCTCTCAAATTCGGATGGGAGAGAGGAGTGAGGGTTTCAACCCCTTTTATAGCCTAAAACATGCCCAAAATAGGCTTGGGAACAATGTTTACTTGGTGCCTAACCAAATCGGGGCTGTTTTGGTCCAAATGAGCATTTCTGAAGGTCCCCAGGCCAAATGCGGTCGGACTTAAGCTCATGCATACTGGATCTAGCACACATCCAGTTTTCAGACCGGTAGGGTTCCCAGATTGCACGTGACGGTCCAGTTTCAGTTTAACGATCATCGCACCAAGATCAGGCCTATAAGTCTCGTGATATGTAATAGATATTTTTCCTGATCCAAGGGTGTAATTTGGCTGTATTCTGACGGTCAGAAAGCTTAATACTGATGCATCAAATCATGTGCCAGATTTGAATTTCAAATTCCAATTCTAACCTTATTCTCACTCTCTTCGGTCCGGGCTCAATGAAATAGCCTGTGATTATCGGTTTGACTTGATTTTCGGAATGAGTGTCGAGTCCAGCTAGGTGGTTCTAACGGTCTAAGATAGGAGGTATCGGACTTTCAACGTGCGTTCTAGATCCAATACAAAGATTCAAAGTGGTCCAGAGAACAAACCTGCTTAGAGTTTGGTCCGAGGTTTTAGAGCATTATAGCACCATTGGTCCCACTCGCTTTGGGCCTTGTAGAACGTATTTAAAGTGATAAGGGACCATTTCTCAGCTATTCTAACGTTGCACTAGCTAACCTAGTCATATTTTCTAAAAGAATGAATTCTACGTAATTTCGGGTCGAGTTGGTACTTGAGCCCAAGTATGGATTTTTCACGAGCGTTACAATCTACCCCCCTTAACAAATAATTTCGTCCTCGAAATTTTGTACCATTTCGTACTCCTCGAGAAGCTGTGGGTAGTTCTTTCTAATCTCGGCTTCTGTCTCCCAGGTAGCCTCCTCCTCAGAGTGATGCGTCCATAATACCTTCACAAGGGGAATCACCTTGCTACGCAGTACCTGCTCCTTCCTGTCTAGGATACGTGTCGGTCGCAGGATATATGTAACATTCTCTCCTAACTGCACCTGCTCCCATCTGATGATATGGCAAGGATCAGCAACGTACTTCTTCAGCATAGAAACATGAAATACGTTGTGAACGCTCGCGAGAGGCGTGGGTAAAGCCAATCGGTAAGCCACCGCTCCCACACGATCGAGGATCTGGAATGGGCCAATGAATCGCGGTGCCAACTTCCCCTTCTTCCCGAACCGGAGGACTCCCTTCATAGGGAAAACTCGCAAAAACACATGATCCCCAACTGTGAACTCTAGTGGCCTCCGTCTCGTATCGGCGTAGCTCTTCTGTCTGCTCTGCGCTGTAAGGAGCCGACGTCGAATAATATCAATCTTCTCTGACGTCGCCTGCACTAACTCTGGGCCAATCAAGCTACGCTCACTGACCTCTAACCAACAATGCGGTGCGCGACAAGGTCACCCATACAGCGCCTCATAAGGTGTCATACCGATACTCGCCTGAAAACTGTTGTTGTACGCAAACTCCGCATATGCAAGACAATCATCCCAACTGTCCTTGAAGTCCAATGCGCAAGCTCGCAACATGTCCTCCAAGATCTGGTTCACCCGCTCTGTCTGTCCGTCTGTCTGTTGGTGGAAGGCAGTACTGAACTTCAACTTCACACCCATAGCCTCCTGAATGCAAGTCCAGAAGATAGAAGTGAACCGCGTGTCTCTGTCCGACACGATCTCCAACGGAACTCCATGCAGACGCACAATCTCTCTGATGTACAATCTAGCCAGCTCGTCTGCAGAGTTCGTAACTCTGATCGGTAGGAAGTGCGCCGACTTCGTCAATCGGTCGACGATCACCCAAATGGAATCATGTCCCGTCCTCGTCTTCGGCAACTCAGAAATGAAGTCCATGGAAATGAAATCCCACTTCCACTCTGCAATCGGCATAGGCTGCAAAAGTCCAGGTGGTTGGCGATGCTCTGCCTTCACCTGCTGACAAGTGAGACAACGGGACACGAACTCAGCTATGTGGGTCTTCATACCTTCCCACCAATACGTCCTCTTCACATCACGATACATCTTTGCGCTGCCTGGATGCATCGTGAGTCTAGTACAATGCGCAGCCTCGAGAATCTCTCGTCTCAAGTCAGGGACATCTGGGACGCATAGGCGGCCACGGTAACGTAAGCCCCCATCCATACCCACTTGCCAGTCGGGGTCAGCATCATCATTGGCCTGCTCTCGAAGCTCAGTAAGATGCGCATCGTCCCTCTGCGCCTCGATGACTCGGTCATCGATCTGAGATCGCACCTGTACATGTGCGATGAACTCAAACGGCTCTTCTACAGTGAGTTTCTGCTCAAAGTCTCGCAAGAACTCAACCATATCCCACTCGGCAACCATCAGCGGAGCCGCAAACTCTATCGCCTTCTTGCGGCTCAACGCATCAGCCACAAGGTTCGCCTTCCCAGGATGGTAAGAGACTTCAAACTTGAAGTCCTTCAACGTCTCCATCCATCGCCGCTGCCTCATATTCAAGTCTCGCTGCGTGAATATGTACTTAAGGCTCTTGTGGTCGCAAAAGAGCTCGAACCCCTCTCCGTAGAGGTAATGTCTCCAGAGTCTCAGTGCGAATATAACGGCTGCTAACGCTAGGTCGTGTGTTGGGTAATTCTCCTAGTGCTTCCTTAATTGTCTCGAGGCATACGAAATTACCCTGTCCCTCTGCATAAGGAGACAACCCAAACCAACGCTAGACGCGTCAGTGTATATAGTGTATTTAACCCCTTGCTCTGGCAATACTAGCACAGGGGCGGACGTAAGTCTGTCCTTCAGCTCCTGAAAAGCTGACTCTGCCTTGTCATTCCAGGCGAACTTCACGTCCTTCCGTGTCAACTAAGATAAGGGTCTCGCGATCTTCGAGAAGTCCTGAATGAAGCGCCGATAGTAGCCAGCGAGACCCAAGAAACTCCTCACCTCAGTGACAGAACCAGGCTGCTCCCAGTCCTGCACCGCAGTTACCTTAGATAGGTCAACTGCCATGCCATCCTTGGACACCACGTGTCCCAGAAACTTCACCTCCTGCTTTCAGAAGTCGCACTTCTTATACTGTGCGAACAACTGATGCTGTCTGAGGGTATCCAGGACCAAACGTAAGTGCTCCTCATGCTCCTCTCGACTCCTGGAGTACACCAAAATGTCGTCAATGAATACAACGACGAATCGATAGAGGAAAGGCCGAAATACCCGGTTCATCAGATCCATGAACATGGCCGGTGCGTTCGTGAGACCGAACGACATCACGAGGAACTCGTAGTGGCCAAAACTGGTCCTGAATGCTGTCTTCTGCACGTCCTCATCCCTGACACGCAACTGATGATATCCTGACTGAAGATCAATCTTCGAGAAGTACTGCGCTCCTCTCAACTGATCGAACAAGTCATCGATCCTGGGCAAAGGGTACTTGTTCTTCACCGTGAGCTGGTTCAGCCTGCGATATTCAATACACAATCGCATCGAACCATCCTTCTTCCTCACGAACAAGACCGGTGCTCCCCAAGGAGACACGCTAGGCCGTATAAGGCCAAGCTCTAGCAGACCATCAATCTGCGTCCTCAACTCCTCCATCTCACATGGTGCCATGCGATACGTCGGCAGTGAGATGGGTGTAGAACTAGGAACCAGATCGATAGTGAAATCGATCTCACATCGGGGCGGCAAACCAGGGATCTTCCTGAACAGATCCCCGAACTCGGAAATGACTGGCACATGCTCGAGTACCTGGGCACCAGCGTCGCGTAATAAAGTGGCGTAACTAAGTATGCGGAAAGGAAGATTTACCCGCACTGAAAACGTGAAAGGAGTGCCCTCAAGCCCGTACACTGTCACCATACGAGCCTCGCAGTCAATCTCGGCTCTCGCTGCAGTCAACCAGTCCATGCCAAGAATGATGTCGAGATAAACGGGCGAGGGATTGACGACAAGATCAAGAGCCATCGTCCTGCCTCCCAGATCAACTAAACAACCCTCACACATCTGGGTGACATCCGAATAATCTCCATGAGCTGCAAAGACTCGCACGCTATCCATAGTGATAGTCTGTAACCCAAGACGCCCGACTACAGCACGCGATATCAAAGAAATCTGGAACAAGTGTCCACCATCACAAGAATGGGAGTACCTCCAATATGGGCTGTGACCTCGAAGGCTGAATGCTGGAAAGTCGGCGTCGCAGCTGCCTCAGCTGTCAATGCATGAACCCGAGCCTGCTGTGGCCGGTTCGGCCGCTGTGTTAAGGGCCGTGGAGGCTGTCTGATCTGCGATACCGTAGGTCTGAATGTAGGGTGCGCAGGAGCTGACCGTATAGGTGGTGCTGATAACGCCTGTGGACGTGCACGGTCGATCTTCTACGGCGGCGAGAACCCACTGTCCCGCATCTGAGAAAAACAGCTCTGCGCCAAGTGGCCTGTCCTCCCACAGTATGTACATGTCAAATCAGGGCGTCGAAACGGTGGTACAGGCGCTGTAGTCCTAGCAGGGGGATCAATGCGAGGCCTCTTGCCCGCAAGGGGCCTGTCTGGCAAGTCTGGTCGTGGCCTAGAAGCAACAGGGCCACGAGATCACGCAAGCCGATCCACATCCTGCTCTGCCCGCATGGACATGTGAATCAACTCCGCATAAGAGGGAATGGTCAAACAACACATCTTCAACCGAATATCCGGTCGCAAACCCTCCAGAAAGCACCGTATGCGCATTTGCTCATCAGCCAAAATCATCGGGACGTATCTGCCCAACTCCGTGAACCGATGCTCATACTCTGTAACTGTCATAGCTGCCTGTCTGAGACGGAGAAACTCATTCTCCCTGTCGTGCCTGTAAGTCTGGGGATAATACTTCTCATGGAAGCGGAACTCAAATGCTGCCCACGTCCATACAAAGTCGGCGGCAACGGTCCGCAGTATGCTATCCCACCACAGGCTGGCCTCTCTCTCAAACAGGAATGTAGCCAGCTCTACCTGCTGGGCCTCAGTGCAATGAAGCATCCGCAAAATCTTCGATACACGGTCGAGCCAGTACTCGGCCTCCTCGAGTCTGTGAGAACCCGTGAAAGTAGGAGGCCGCAAGCGCTGAAACCGCTCCAATAGGCCCCGTGTATCGGCAGGATTCCCCGCAGGGTAAGCAGGCGGCGCAGGATGAGCCATGCCCTCATCCTGGGCGTATGTATAAGCATCCTCAACTGGATGCGCAGGCGGTGCAGGTGGAGTAGATGGAGCCGCACCCCCACCCTGGGCTAATGTCCCCACGATGGTAGTCAGAAGCTGCTGCTGCTGCAGCATCATAGCCATCATCTGCTCGAATCTGTCAGGAGGTGGATCAGGTTGTGGCAGATGCTATGTCAAAGTAGATGCACGATATGGCTCTCTGACTGACGGTGTAAAAGGCGGTGGTCTAACTATAGGACCAGCGGCAGTCTGAGATGATCGAACTGCCTCAGGAATCGTGCCCAAAGCAGGGTCTGCATTAGTGTCAGACTGCGAAGGAGTCTGATCCATATGCTCAGTCAGTGCAAGCCGAACCGTGCTCCGCGTAGCCTTAGGCGGCATTCCCTATATTCAAAATAGGGCGCAACCTTGTCAGGCTTAATAGCACAATTACACCGCAATCATTTACACAAGGAGTCAAAGGCATTCCATGCATTTCATTTAATCAAAATTGTCACAATACAGGGGATATATCCTTATAAGCATCACGACAAGAAATATATGGGATCTAAGATAGTTAAAATTGTAACAGCAACATAAGCAAAGCACTAGCCCTAACAGGCTCACACTGATAAAGCAGGAAATGACTAACTACTGACAACTACATCAAGGTCGCATCACTAGTCTGAGTCTGGGGACGGAGGAGGAGCACCCTTATCCTGTAAGAAACACAGGATTGCCTTCAAGGTACGAGTCACCTTGCCGAGTTTCTTCTTTGTAACGGCCTTGGCATCCTCGACTTCAGCGCGAAGTTCCTGCACTTCCCTTCTTAAAGCGGTCTGACTCTCCTCCATCCGAGCAATGCGATCGTCGATAGTAGCCTGTGCAGAAGGAGGAGGGCTCTCATCAGTATCCTGAGCCTCCTCTTCCTGAGTTTCTTCCTGAACCTCTACTCTAGGTTCTTCTTCGCTTTGATTTTCCTCATCATCAAAGTCATCTTCGCTGTCCTCCTCGAGCTGATTTTCACGGTACTGCGACCCAATCTTCATCTTGACCATAGTCGACTCATCAATGGTATGAATCGATACTGGCAATTCTGGCCCAAGTCTGTAGGCAAACTCAAGCACAATCTTGTAAATCAGTCGGCCAAAGGGAAGCGATTCAGATGTTCTTCTTGACTTGGCTATGAGGATTATTTGTCGTAAGATGAAAGTAGCCATGCATACATTCTCTCCCTAGGCCACCAGATACAGAAAATCAACCATAAGGCGTGTACATTCAATGTGATTCGTCGACCTGGGATAAACATTGAACGTGCAGATATGGTGCAGCAGGCACAAATCATCAGACATGTACGTCGCCTTAAGACTATTATTAGGTTACCATGGAACCAACTTACCGCACAGAAACCTGGTGCGGCGATCTCGTTCACGTCTAGTCCCCAGGTTCTTCTCACTAGGATGAACATCACCAAGAGGTATGTTCAGAAGTCGCGCAATCAATCGTACATCAATCGTAGCCATTCGATCTCTACCAAAAGGGATTTTAAACTGCAATGGCTCCAAGGTAGGACTCTGGATACTAGCGTAGAAGTCACGAACAGTGCTCACATTAGCACGAGCGCGAACTTCAAAGATTGGACCCCAATGCGCAGCTTCAATGCGTTCGAACAACAGATATTCGCCGAATAGTCGTCCATCTACGTCCGCCTCAAATAACACTTTGCGATCAGTATATTGGCCATGAGGCATCTCTGATAAAATTGCTCACCCAAGGTGTGCATGGGGATCCAAATCCCGCTTTGTACGACACTCCAGGACTGCAGCTGGACCTGCGACGGCTCTTGAACTTGCGGCACCACCCCACGCTCTTCTTGATTGAGCAGGGTGGCTTGGCCCAGCCTCGTCTGTTGCAGTTTTCCTCTTACCCATCAAAGATATGATGGATGAGAGTGATAAAAGGCCTAAAATGGCTTCCACGAAAGCCATGGAAAATGGCAAAAATACAGAGAAGTGGCTGTCCAATCTGGAAAAAGGAAATCTAGGCGTCATAGAGGGATGCTTCAAGCTTCCCAGGAGTGTATTTACAGGGAGAAATGAAAACAAAAAAGTGGAATGGAGCACCTCACGATTTCAGCTAGATTTGGGGGTTTTTGGAGCTCCAAGTGGTGAAATCCTCAAGAGGACGGGCTGCCAACTCCCAAGAAGTGATGGAAGATGGTCGGTTTTGGCCAAGGAGGGATCTAGGGACGATTGGGAATCACAAAATTTGGGGATAGTTGCTGGAAAATGAAAATAGGGCTAAGGGGAGGGCTGTTTGTGAAGGAGGGGGTGTTTTAGGGGTTTTCGTGGGACGGGAGCTATGTGGGGATGATGTGCACCTCATTTAAGGGCGTGCGCCCAAAAATTAGAGCCAACGGGCCCCACCGGTCGGTGATGGCATCACCGTCCAACTTCTCAGTTGGTCGGTGGGACCACATGGGCCTGGTCCCCCATGGTCACCCCCTGGTTCATTGTATTTTGACCTATATGAGCCCAAACATGTGTTCGGGGATTTCCGGGACCACTCCGTAATACCGAATACCAAACCCTATGATGCAGCATATGAATTTGGGGTAGAAGGAGCTAGTACATCCATCTAGATCCTTATTTGCTAAAGAAAGTGAAGTTAGAATAGCCTTATGGCCATTTTTCATGAAATTTTACTATTCACTGTACAATTTTGTGAAAGTACTAATTTGTATTATTTTCACATTAGTTTTGATGCGTAACATGAAATGGATAAGAAAGAAATAAATATTGGAGTGTTTAGAGGAAGAATTTTGAAGATTTTTGGTGAAACAGGGTTTTTAAGACCTGACGATTGATTACAGGAGTCGTGGTCATCCCACGGCCCAAGGATTCACTTTTATGGGTTTAAAATTGTTCATAGGACGTCTCAACCTGACTTCCTATGGCTTAGAAGCTATTCGGGTTGCTTTGCGCGACCCGAGATGCGTTACAGACTCGATCGTGCGATCGATTCAAATAGACGTCGCCTATCAGCGAATCTGCGATCCTAGAAGTGTTTCTAGACCCTTCTCGCACCCACCTAAGTCAAAGAAAGTGACAACGTACATCGCGAGACCATAACCCAAGCCCAGTATACTCTTATTCATGCTCTGATACCAACTTATAACACCCTGAAAATCGGGAGTCGTGTATAAACTCAACTCCCGAGTTCCAGACCGTCACTTATGAAACAAAAATGATTATGATTCAATGTTGTCTGATTTAAAGCATTCACATGAGTAAAAGTATACCAAAACTGCAATTCATACTTCAGATCCAGTGATAAAAGCAAGCGGAAGACTAAACAATATATATATCACTGTATGGAAAAATAAAGTAAATCTCATCTGTCTCTAAAGTATGAATACATCTCTGAGTCTCATATACATATACATGAATAAAAGTAAATGTTCAAAATAGTCCCACTGAAGTCCCATCGATCCATGTCGCCTACGCGAAGCCATCGTGATACTGCATGTACGAGAACTCGTCCTGGTCCTCGTCAAAGTCTAGATCCACCTCCTGGATCTCAGCCTCACCTGCATCTACAACAGGGTCTGGTGGGTGTTGCAAACACCATCCCGTAACGTGGGAGTGAGTGATCAACTCAGTGGAATCATAGAGTAAAGATTAGCATGTTCACAATTCAATCATGCGATAATAGTAAAGCAGTAAATCAGACAATCCTAATACTGTTGTTAATGCAAGATGATATGACGTGATGTATGCCCTCACCGACGATCTCCCTCATACGGCAACATCTTACGACCGCGGCATGCCACACTCCCTAGAGTGCTCCACATCTTCCACACACATGCAATGCTATGGTGATATGATTTCCAAGTTGTTATTAGTCCATTCAAACAGTAGGATTGGGAAACTAAGGTACTTCCCTTGTATCAATCCCAATACAGATCCTGTCTAGGGTCGTCACTCCTAGTAATCTCATACGATGTATATTTCGTAGGTCACTGCAAGGGCTGCCAGGGCTATTACTCGCACTCGTTGCACCGCTCCCCCATCACCTTATCAATACAGCCTACTGTACTCTACTGCAACGGAAGAGTCGTCGCCTCCCGTGGACTCAGAATACGCTCGCGGTCACTACAAAGGACTCGTCGCCTGATCAGTGTAGGCCGACAGCTAGAATATAGTGTCCCATACCACCATAATCTGCTCACGAGTCTAGGTACTCACTGGTCACTACGGGGAGGTTTGTGGCCCCAGCGTAGGCCGACAGCTCGACCACGGTGTCCCATACCACCATGCCCGGATCATGAGTCTTCGTGGATCAAGGTACCATGGTTAACAGGGTTTACAATGATAAGTTCAATACCCAGGTTCAAGCAGTTATGACTCATACAAGGTGAACATACATCAGCCAGTCGGGTTGCTTGACGGGCTCGACTAGCGCGATCGCATCTCAAGTCGAACGACATGAAGTGCGTAAGACACTTCGCGTGCCCTAACCACTGCTGCCAACTCCAAACACGAATCGCGTTCATCGACGCGTCGTTCGTGGCTATGACCAGTCAGCCACGAATTCGCTCGGTTACCGACTGCCTGGACTAAGTCTAGTCCCAAACACTTATGGAATCACATCAGCAATATACGTAAAAGTATTGGAATTGAAATACAATCATGTGAGCATGTTAACACATGTTATAACATTCAACTTAAGCAAATCTTCAAGCACACATATTCCATGCATGTAATGAAACCATGCATTTAGTCAACATGTAGAAAATCATTTAGGTCAGCATATTAATTGAGAAATCAATCACAAACTATCACATAACATCATTTAATTCAATACATACTAATACAAGCATTTATACAAACACATACACTACACACTTAAGTCTACATATAGTATGTCGACCCAAAGTGCGCAACTAGGCAAATCTCTTCGCCAAACTAATTATGCACGCATTCCTAACTTCCTAATGCGACAAAAAACCATGTCAATCACATCAGCAAAATATGAATGTAAACAGTACTTCCTACAAATGACTAAAATGCCCTAAATCTCATATTCTTCGTTAATTTACGAAACGGGAAACGGAGAGCATTTTATACATGTCAAACGGTGATACCGTCAAGAATCTACTATTAAACGACATTGAAAGCATTGGAAACCGTCAATCAAAGTGTCTAAAATCCTCACCTTATGTCTTGTAAACACGTGAATTGAAACGGAGCGTATACGCTTCGTCTACGGCGAATAAGGAACCCAATACACGAGATCCATAAGCTACATCGCTATGGAAACAAGGAAAACTCAAATCAGCAACTATTTAGGGTATTTACTTACCTAGAATCGCGGTGAAATCGCCGGGAAAGCGGTAGAGGTGTGTTGCTTGAGCACGTGCAACACGTAGCACAAGTGGCAGGAAGAACTCTCCCACTCTCTCACAATCTCTCACCTTTTTCTCTCTCCCAAGCTAGGGTTTCTCTCAAATTCGGATGGGAGAGAGGAGTGAGGGTTTCAACCCCTTTTATAGCCTAAAACATGCCCAAAATAGGCTTGGGAACAATGTTTACTTGGTGTCAAACCAAATCAGGGCCGTTTCGGTCCAAATGAGCATTTCTGAAGGTCCCCAGGCCAAATGCGGTCGGACTTAAGCTCATGCATACTGGATCTAGCACACATCCAGTTTTCAGACCGGTAGGGTTCCCAGATCGCACGTGGCGGTCCAGTTTCAGTTTAACGGTCATCGCACCAAGATCAGGCCTATAAGTCTCGTGATATGTAATAGATATTTTTCCTGATCCAAGGGTGTAATTTGGCTGTATTTTGACGGTCAGAACGCTTAATACTGATGCGTTAAATCATGTGCCAGATTTGAATTTCAAATTCCAATTCTAACCCTATTCTCACTCTCTTCGGTCCGGGCTCAATGAAATAGCCTGTGATTATCGGTTTGACTTGATTTTTGGAATGAGTGTCGAGTCCAGCTAGGCGGTTTTAACGGTCTAAGATAGGAGGTATCGGACTTTCGACGTGCGGTCTAGATTCAATACAAAGATTCAAAGTGGTCCAGAGAACAAACCTGCTTAGAGTTTGGTCTGAGGTTTTAGAGCATTATAGCACCATTGGTTCCACTCGCTTTGGGCCTTGTAGAACGTATTTAAAGTGATCAGGGACCATTTTCCAGCTATTCTAACGTTGCACTAGCTAACCTAGTCATATTTTCTAAAGGAATGAATTCTACGCAATTTCGGGTCGAGTTGGTACTCGAGCCCAAGTATGGATTTTTCACGGGCGTTACAACGGGGGGCGACAACCCTTCCGTAGCAGTGAGAGTACAGTAGGCCTGTATTGATAAGGTGATGGGGGAGCGGTGCAATGAGTGCGAGCAACAGCCCTGGCAACCCTTGCAGCGACCTACAAAATATACATCGTATGAGATTACTAGGAGTGACGACCCTAGACAGGATCTGTGTTGGGATTGATATAAGGGAAGTACCTTAGTTTTTCAATCCTGCTGTTTGAATGGACTAATAATAACTCGGTAATCATATTACCATTACATTGCATGTGCCTGGAAGATGTGGAGCACTGTGGGACGATTGCATGCCGCGGGCGTAAGATGGTGCCGTATGAGGGAGAACATTGGTGAGGGCATCCATCATGTCATGTCATATTGCATTAACAACAGTATTAGGATTGTTTGATTTACTGCTTTACTATTATCATATGATTGATTTGATAACATGCTAATCTCTGCTCTCTTATCCCACTGAGTTGATCACTCACTCTCACGTTACGGGATGGTGTTTTCGGATACCTACCAGTCCCTATTGTGATTGCAGATGATGGCGCGGCCTGCGAGGCGGAGCTGGACTTGATGATGATGAGGAGGATCTCTCCTTTATGCGTGTTCTAATTGACAGGATTACAGGGAGGTTGATTAGATGCCTTGACACTTGTCATTTTATATTTTTAGAGCACTCATGTATATTCTTTCTTTCTCTTTTGAGGTATACATGTATATGTTTAACCCGGTAGCATGTTCACCTTCTGGAGACACACAACAGTTTATATATGTTATACATACTATCACAGTCTTTCACTTGCTAATTTAACGGTCTCTAGAGTATGATATGATGTTTTGGATTAATCTCACTCATGTTTAATGCATTAACACAGATAACATTCAATCATACACCTTTATGTTGCATATGTGATGTTCTGGAACTCGGGAGTGGAGTTTTTACTCGACCCCCCGATTTTCGGGATGTTACACTATGAGATCTGAAAGAATGGATGAACAATGTATAAATAACACATACATTATGGTGGGACTCTACTTAAGGTTGGAGTAAAAGAGAGGATGGGGAGATGGGCTTCGTGGTGGGCCCTAGGATGGTTTCCAATGGTGGATAGTTAACCACCGTTTCTCCCAAGGTGAGGCCCATTTGTAAATTAGAATCATGACGGTGTCCTTGGCCCTCCAAATATCTAAGAGATGGATAGACAGCATGGGCCCATCACTCATACAAGATGGGCCTACATAAGTTGTAGGGTTTATGGCCAAAAATGAGTAGACGGCGTATGTAGAACAGATACATCACGGTGGGTCTCATGCAATCACATCGGGCCTCACACATGGGCCATACATCATATTGGGTCTCAAAAAATGGGCCAATATATATCACATCGGGCCTCATCAAATGGGCCCCAAATGCATCATATTGGGCCTCGCTAAATAGGCCACAAATACATCACTAGGCCTCATTAAATGGGCCTCATATACATCATATTGGGGTGGGCCTTGCACATTCTAAATGGGCCCACCAGATGAACAACATGGATGTACAACACATACATCAAGGTGGGCTTCACCATAACATTTATTTTCCATCCAATCTGATCATACAGGCACAATGACCGGAATTAAGAGGAAAAACCAATTTGATATTGATCCAGAACTTCTGACTCTAAATGGGTTCAATGGTAGACATTCAATCCCATTGGTTTTTGTAGTGTGGTCCATCTAATAGATTGATCTATCTTATTTCTAGTCTCAAGCCTTAAGATGAGCTCACCATTCGGATGGACGATTTAAATATAACACTGCCTGATGATCAGGCCCACAGAATTTGCAGGTGTCAATTACATCAGAGGTGGGTCCCACCAGATGGACTGATGATGTGGATATACATACATTATGCATGGGACTCACAGATCTTGCTGATGTCAACAGCAGTGGGACCCACCGTCCCTGCATAAATAGATGGACGACATATATAAAACACATACATTATGGTGTAATCCCACCATCCAGCAATATGGATGGGGGAGATAAAACACATATATCACGGTGTCACAACATCGTCCAAATGTCTAGATGGTGCAGATGCAACACAATCAAGGTGAGCCCCACCAGTCCGGGATATGGATGGTGTGGATAACACATATCATACGTGGGACCCTAGAACTTGATGATACCACTTTAGCAGCTGAAGGAGGTGAGATCTACATAGATGGTGGGTCTAGATGATCAAACCCTACTTGTTGACGTGATAAAGTAGCTATGCTACACATGGGTCCCAGATGAATGGTTGGGATATAACACATCCCTCATGATCGGGACCCACAAGCTTATTGCGTCAAAGGCAACTATATAGCTGGTGTGTGGTAGAGCAACCAATCCAGTTCCATGATCGGTGGGGCCCACGTGGGGCCCACCATATATATATATATTTATGTTTTATATACTATAATATATACTTATATATCTCTTTTTAAAAAAATCCAACATCCAGCATCTAGAGAGCTGGACGGCCTAGACGGGACATCATCAAGTGAGGTCCACGGATGGATGGTCCGGACAAAACCCATACATTACGTGTGGGTCCCACACACGTAGCCCACCTGGTTGGAATCAAGTTGGTATTTGTGGTTTCCCCTCATCCAGGGCCTTCCAAAAAGGGGCAGTAAGGTGGCTGCAACGTGGGCCCCGGTTGGGTCCACTTGGTGCTTAATATGGATGAAATACATACATCATAAGCAGCCCATAAAATCATAAAAGAGAGAGAGAGAGAGAGACAGAGAGAGAGAGAGAGAGATCGCGTACGATAGAGAGACCCTGACATTATGGGCCCTCCCTTCCATACATACAACATACATCAAGTGGGTCCCATTACATGTGAGGCTATTAATCAAAATCAACAGTGGAGATCCCTTCTCCACCAAAATGCAAGGTCTAGATGACCCTTTTACTCTAGGAAAATAAACATTATGATGGGGTCTGTGGAGACTGGCCCCATCATGGGATGATAATATGAATCATGGTGGGCCATCGACCACACCTACTGTCCAAAGTGAGATCCGTACCATCAATCGGTAGGCCCCACTTGGCCCATCATTAAAAATAAAATCTAAACCCATAAGAACACCCACTATTCAATCTTTTTGGTTCGATAGAATGCCAAACTCGTTAGCTCTCTTTTTGATGAAAGTTGATGAAAGTTGGAGGGTTGAGATGGGAGATGAGAGGGGTAGGAGGTGGGCCACACTTGGCTCTCTTGGAGCTTGAAAATGCTTGGACAACCATCCTCTTGGTTGCTTGGAAAATGGGTAGAGAAAAGAGAGAGAGAGAGAGAGGGTAGTTGTAAGAGAGAAGTGATGGGTGGAGTGATGGATGGAGTGATGTAAGAGTTGACTTTGAAGGTAGCTTGTGTAAGAGAGGTATGGGTGTGATGGGTTGAGTGATGGGTTGTGTACTTAATTGATTGATTGATTGATGTGATGGAATGGGTAAACATTCTCTCAAAATTCATAATGCTCAATGTTTTCCTTGAAATGAATGCGAGCCCACAACTCTTGGACTGGGTATTGCATCGGTGTGCAAGACGCGGCGTTAGAACTGCGACGACGGTACGGTCGCTAAGGTACAAGTCTCGGCCTAAGTTGACTCAGAATTATAGGATATGACTTAGAGTCGCGTGAAAATACCAATTATAATTGACGGGTTGTCAAAATTCAACAGGGACGATTGTGGAAGTTTAAGGAACGGTACGGGCTAGGATATGGGCCTTACAAAATTGAGGTCGAATCCACAGGGACTAATCTCGTGTGTATTCTGAAAGAAACTAGAATCAAAACTAGAAGAAGATCTAAATCTAAATTGGGAATAAAAAGGAAGTAATTGTGAAGTGTTTAATTAGAAACTTAAGAATTCAAAGGTGAGAACTAGGGTTTTCAAGGATCCACTTGTAGCAATGAGGCTGATACTATGCTTAATTCAGGGACATAACTAGAATCGGAGTCCAATCTTATCCAGTTGGAAGAAGAGATGGTTAGATCTCTGAACTTCTCATGAATCTAATCATCAAAGAAGGAGAATTGGGAACATTAGAAGGGATTTTGTCACCTAACGATGGAAAACAACAGGATTTACCAATCCATCAATCTCAAAATACGAAAGGACAATAGTCAAAGTTATCATAGATATATTGTAATTTGTCACAACAAACCATTAAAAAATGAAAATATTCCTTATAATCAAACTAGAATCAAAGAGAATTCAACATAAACATGAATCAAAGTAATAGAAACATCCCATCGCGCTACAAACTTCACCTCTTAGCCCTAGGTAAGAGGTTTAGCCAACCATAAACATGATTGGATTTAAAACCCTAGAAGAAAACATGAAAAACTAAGAAAGGAAAAAAGAAAAACGTTGGGTGACAGCTCTCCACCCCTATGCTTCTCTCGTCCAAACCCTAGATAGATACCCAAGGATGCCCTGGGGACTCCTATTTATAGTTGTCTAACACCTCCCTTCACACCTCCTTGGAAAAATCTGAAAATTGCCTCAAATTTAAGCACTCTGTGTAATTCCACGCAAATCTGCATAAGTGGTTCAATGACATAGAACTAACTTCGATGTCATCGAAGGTGCCTTTTATACGTGCTTTTTCTACACTTTTATAGTGTCAACCGGACTTTGTAACCTTCTATATCATCGAACTTACCTTCAATGTCATCGAACGTTGTTCAAGGAATCGATAACACATCCAAAATAGTCTAGAGAGTTAATCTAATTTCATCAATAAATTCGATGTCGTCAAGCAGGTCTTCGATATCATTGGGGAAGCCTTTGAGTAATCGAACATGGTGCCCAATGTGTCTAGTGAATTTTGCCAAAATTTTACAGAAAATTCAATGCCATCGAACTGGTTTTGATGTCATCGAGCAAGGCTTCAAGTCATCGAACAAGTCCTCAAGTCATCAAAAAGTGTCTTCAATTTGTTTAGCGACTGACTCTATTTTCCTTTATTAATTCGATGTCATCAACTCGTGTTCGATGTCATCGGATGGTGATCGATGACATAGTGAATGTGAATACTACACTTGTTCTTTCGACTTCTTTCCTTCTCCACTTAGTTTTCTTAAATCTTGGGACCTTGAAATCTTCAATTTTTGTCTCCTAAGATTCATTCTTTGCCTTGGTGATGTTTGAGCGTCAAATCCATGCTTTTAGCACAGTTTACATTCCAAGCTCTTAAATTCACCTTGCAACACAAACATGAGTAAAATAGGACATTAAGCAGTATCTTATTCATAAAACAAAGATATATATGGGGGATAAATGCAATATTTGACCCTCAACACAATCCCCGACTAGCATGTTTCTCGCCCCGTGTAAAGATGCGTGAAATAAACCTCAATGCTCAATTTCCAAAACCACTTTTAGAAAATAATCTTTTGTGCACTCAAGAATGAATGGGTAGAAATAAGATATGAAAGTGAAAATTTGAAAACCTAGAAGCCAATCACATAAGTAACCAATCAAATAAGTTCTTTGTCCTTTAAATTGAAGCATAATTTTCATATTAATTTTTTTAATGTGCTCAGTTAAAGTCAACTTACTTCCCGTACGAATACTATTAATTCATCATGTTAGCCATGCTCATCACTTTAAGATCAGTTTGAAACTCAAAAGTATTGATTCTGAACTTATCCCCTTCTCCTTTTCCAGTTTTTTATTTTATATTGATGGTCATTCTTTATTTTTGCATTCTTTTTATTCATTTTTTTCATAATATATGACCTTTTTATCGATCTCCTATTTTTTAACTAGTTCTTTTCTTCTTTTAAGGTGGATAAAATTCTCTAGACCTAATTCTCACCATCTATCAATGATTCACATACTAACAATAAGAAATTCTAATACATCTTACAGGAGAAATCGAATGTGTCTTGTGGTTTAGAATAACATAATAGTCAAACTATCTCTTAATTAATTGAGCATAAGAACTTAGGTGATTGATTACTTGGTTTATCAAACTCCAACAATCCAAAATTCAATCTCTATTTTTATCATACCCAACGCATTCTTAATTACACTATTCATCGCTTCTCAAGCAGATTTCAACTTGATACATTGAAAATTTTCAAAAATTTTGCTCAAATTTGAGAAAACGCTGATTAGTTCACCTAATCCCCTATCCCCAACTGAAAAATCTACATTGTCCTCAATGTAAAAGAAATAAGCACGTAATGCAAAAGAGGCAATAAAAAGAAAAGGGAAGTAATGGAAAGATAATACCTGAAGAAAGAATTTTGAGATTTTTCTAATGTTCTCAGTGTGAAGATGGGTTAGCACAAGAACTTAAACCAACATAAAGAAAACTATCCCAAAACAGTGGAAAGAAAACTATCCTAATCCTAATATATATGAAAGTAATAAACCTAACTATACCTCCGTCAGACTAGGAGGTTAATCTTGGTGAACAGGATCATTCAGAGGTATAGACATATCCACTGAATCAAATTTCTAAACAAATGGGTTTAATCGATGTCCATTCACTTTAAAAATATTTCCATTGTTTGGATTTTGAATCTCAATGGCCCCATGAGAATAAACATTAGTAATAGTGAAAGGGCCAGTCCAATGAGATCAGAATTTTCTCGAATAAAGATGTAACTGAGATTTGTACAAAAGGACATTCTGTCCTAGTGTGAATGATTTCTAAAGAATGTGTTAGTCATAAAACACTTTCATCCTATCCTTGTAGATTCTCGAGTTCTCATACTCATCATTCAATATCTCTTCAAGTTCATTCAACTGAAGTTTGCATAGTGAGCCAACATTGTCGAAATTGAAGTTCAAATTTTTAATAGCCTAGTAGACCTGATGTTCCAACTCCACAGTCAAGTAGTAAGCCTTCCCATCAACAAGTCTAAAGGGAGACATTCCAATAGGGGTCTTAAATGTAGTACGGTAAGCCCATAAGGCGTCGGTCAATCGGATTGACCAATCCTTACTATCATGGTTAACCATTTTTTTAAAAATATATTTAATTTTTCTATTGAAAATCTCAGCTTGCCCTCTTATTTGTGGGTGGTATGAAGTCCTCACTTTGTGGGAGATGCCATATTTCTTCATTAAGTTCAAGAATGGCTTATTACAAAAATGTGAACCTCCATCACTAATAACGGCTCGAGGCATTCTAAACCAGGAAAGGATGTTATCTTTTAAGAATTTAATGACCGTTTGACAATCATTGTTCAAACACTGGATCACTTCAACCCATTTAGTGACATAGTCTACCGCTAGCAAAATATATAAATTCTCAAAAGAATGGGGGAATGTGAAAGTGCCCTAGTTTGTCAGTTAACGTGAGGGTTGAGTCGGTGAGTCAAGTGAGCCCCATATGAAGATCGTACAAGCTATTTCCTCAACTAGATGTGTGTACTGAGCTCATCACAGGTAAATTAAGCCTCGCATCCCATGTCCCAAAATACCCAGGTAAATAAAACCTTAAAAGCCTTAGAACAATATAGGAGTTAAAAGTCTGAAAACTTATTCTTTAAACAAGAAAATTTTTTAAGTTTTTCGGCTTAGTTCGATGATATCGAGCTTGTGTCGATGGAATCGAACACTCATGATTGATGACACTGAACATGCCTTGATGACATCGAATTGAGGTCATTTTATGTCCAGTAACCACAAAGTATTTGGAGAGAATATTTGATGAATCGAACAAACCTTTGATGACATCGAACATTAGTAATCGATGACATCGAAGGTTAGTCGATGAGATCGAAGGACTTAGAGCATTGTCCAACAAATATTCTTGAAAAATATTCTGACATTGCTCAAGGAATCGAACAAGCTTCGATGACATATAATGCAAACTTCGATAACATCGAGCAAGGTTCAATGACATCGAATTGGGACGAATGTATGTCCACCGAGCTTTAGAGAAAAAATGATGGAAATGTTCGAGGAATCGAGATAGCCTTGATGACATCAATATTCAAAATTTAATGACATTGAAAAAGGACAAAGAAGTGTTCAACGAGCTTTCAAGGAATATCTTCTGAAAAGATCGATGAATCCAACTGGGATTCGATGACATCAAAATTTAAATTTCGATGACATCGAATCAAGTTCGATGACATTATAGACAACCTTTAAAATGTCTAATAAGCTCTTATGTGTATAACATCGAAGAATCGAACTGTTATTCGAAGACATCAAACTTCAAATATTGTTAACATCGAAGCAGGTTCAATAACATCGATCTTCTTTCAAAAAGTTCCCAGAATATTTTTCAATTGGGTTCGTATCATTGAATTTTGATCCGATGACATCGAAAGTATACTTTCGATGACATCAAACTCAGTCAGACTTTGACAATTTTATTTTCGTTGGAGCTTTTTGCCTTTATAAGGAGAACTTGTTCTTGGTTATTGCAGTGAGAAAAAGAGAGAGAGCTTTGAGAGAGTAATTGCATATCATCATCCTAAGCCTTTTTCTCATATGAGTTCATCCTTCAATCCACCTTCATCATTAATATTCAATAGAGTGGCTTGGTGAATGAACTTCCTCATTCAAGGATCATCTAGCTACCATCTTAATGCCAAATTATTGAGCTGGGATCCGTTGAATGATTAAGAGCTTTGAATTACTCCATCTCTTAAATGTGTAATATTTATTAGAGTAGATTCTAACATAACCATTACCCAACCTTTTACCTTACATTGGAGCATCATAAGAGTTGTGGATCAAGGGAGCTGAAGAATCTCTATCATCAAAGGAAATCATCTTCATCAACGTACAGAACGAGGCTCATCTACTTATCTGTAAGTCATTAGAGTTCAGAGACCCTATTGATTATTCCTTGTGTAGGATTGGGTCACAAGTGCATCTGACCCTTTACAAGACCTCATAGGAGGCCTCTGATAAGAGAGTACGTTTAAGTTCTTAGTGTAGGACCATTGCTCTTTTGTAGGGCATAAACTCTGGTCCTTTGTGTAGGTCCTTGGCCTGTGTGGCCTAAACTAGGATTCTTATATGGATCCTTGGCCTGCGTGGCCTAAACGACGGTTCTTGTGTAGATTCTTGACCTGTGTGGTTGAAACTAGGTTCCTTGTGTGGATCCTTTGCTCTTGTGTAGGGCATAAAACCTAAGTTCCTTGTGTGGATCCATTACTCTTGTGTAGGGCATAAAACCTAGGCACTTTGTGTAAGACCTTTGCTCTTGTGTAAGGCATAAATGTTTTCCTTGTGTAGGCATGTTTAGGTACCTTGTGTAGGTCCTAGAGTCAACCTTGTGTAGGTTGTAAAGGTTTAAGGTGAACCTAATTTGAAACCTCCGTTAGTGAAAACTGGTACACTCAAGGGTTGAGTGTATCCGCTGGGAGTGGAGTAGGCACATAGCCGAACCACTATAAATGACTGTGTTTGGGATTGATAGTTGCATATTCTTTTATTGTGTTTACTTTGAATAATTACAAGAAAGCATGACAAGATGAATATCTGGAACTAATAAGACTCACATCCCACACACTTTCACATAGTTCATCCATCATAGACTAAGTGTCATATCTTCTTTAAATATTGAGTAGTCTTGTAATTGGATCCTCTACTTAGCTTGGAAGCCTGTAGAGTTAAAATGACTATATCTTGATAATTGCACATTAAATTAAGATTAGGTTAATAGGATTTTAAAGTGTCATAAAAGTTTATAAAGTCCTATTCAACCCCCTCTAGGATACTTTGACCTATTCCTACTTCTACTATAACGGTCTTTACCGCAATTTTAGAATGGTCCGATGAAATCAATGTCATAGTAATCAGATGCTTTAATGATCAAAATGGGGTTCAAAGGCATCATATTTCATTGGGATAATGCTCTCAATTTCTGACAACACTCACAAGCATTGCAAAACTCATGAGTGTCCTTAAACGTAGTGGGCCAGTAAAAGCCGCACTGCAAAATTTTAGTCTTTTGTAACAAAAAAATGACCACCACGGGCATGAGAATGACAGAAGGAGATGACACTTTGGTGTTCATTGTCTGACACACATCTCTATAAGATTTGGTCTGGACAATATTTAAACAAATATGGATCATCCCAGCAGAATTTACGTACCTCGGTGAAAAAAAATTCTTTTCTTGTGTGGTCCAATGTATTGGATTGAAACCTGTAGCAAGATAATTAGTAATATCTGCAAACCAAGGTGAATGAGAGACTTTAAACAATTGTTCATCTGGGAACATGTTATTTATATGCGTCATCTCAAGGGTATCATAGAGATCAAGGCTGGAAAGATGGTCAACCAGTACGTTCTCTACTCCCTTTTTATCTTTAATTTCCAAATCAAATTCTTAGAGTAGGAGGATCCATCTTATCAGGGGGATCCATCTTATCAGGTGGCAGGGGCATTACATAATCGAAATGGCATCCTTCGGTAAGCAAAGGTGCTAAAAGGACATGTGAATATGGTATTTTCTTGATCTTCAGGGGCTATCTATATCTGGTTATAGCCCGAATACCCATCAAGGAAACAATAGTATAAGTGACCAGCAAGCTTTTCCAAAATTTGATCAATGTAGGGCAAAGGAAAGTGGTCCTTCCTTGAGACGATATTCAATTTCCTATATTCAATGCACATTATCTAACTAGTAGTAACTATAGTTAGCACGAGTTCATTGTTGGCATTGGCTACAATGGTGATTCAGGATTTCTTAGGAACCACCTAAGCTGGACTTACCCATTGACTATCAAATATAGGGTATATGATACCTACATCCAATAGCTTAAGTACCTCGGCCTTAACCACTTCCTTCGTATTTGGATTTAATCTACATTATGGCTACAAGGAGGTCTTTGCATATCCTATCGATAAATGTGGTGAGTACAAATCAAATGATCAATGCCCTTGAGATCTGCAATCGAGCATCTAAGGGCTCTTTTACGCTCAATGAGAGTAGAGATAAGCATACTCTTCTGTTTTGGCTCAAGGTGGGAAGAAATCACCACCGGGTATATCTCATCTTGACCTAAATAGACATATTTCAAATCAGATGAAAAAGGTTTTAAGTCAAGCAACGGTGCCTTGAGGTTAGATAGTAGAGGAATACATCAATTTGGGATAATTCTTCAAATTGTGGCCTCCACCGGTTAACTTCATGTACCGGCACAGTATCAAGCATGACACTCATCTCCCTATCATATCATCATCTAAATCATGGGAGTGGCCAGGCACATCTCTAGAGGGTCAAAGGATAAGGTCATCAAAGTTCTATCCTCCACGAAAGAATCAATCAAGTTAACATCGTGGGCATCATCATCATCCTCTGCCTGTTTTCTCATATTGAAAAAGATATCGAGCTCTAATGTCATATTCCCAAAAGAAAAATTCATGGCTCCATTCGTATAATTGATGATTGCATTTGATGTGGCAAGGAATGAGCGACCAAGGATGATGGGAATTTGAGTGCTCATATCCACGATGGGTTGAGTATCTAGGATGATAAAATCTACTAGGTAGTAGAATTTATCAACCTAAACCAAAACATCCTTTATTATCCCTTTTGGTACATGAACTGAGTGATTGGCAAGTTGTAATGTAGTCTGGGTGGGTTTTAATTCACTTATACCTAGTTGTTCGTAGACCGAGTATGGAATCATATTTACGCTCGCTCCTCAATTGAGAAGTGCATACTCAATTTAGTAATTCCTAATTATACAAGCGATGGTTGGGCTACCGGGATCTTTGTACTTCTGTGGCACATCTTGCTTTAAGATGGCACTCACTTTTTCTGTCAAAAAGATTTTCTTTTAAATATTTTGTCATCTTTTGATCATACACATATTTTAAAAATTTGGCATGTGAATGTATTTATTTAACGATATCTAGTAGAGGAATGTTAATCTTTACTTATTTAAGCACCTTTAGAATATCCTGAGAGTTAGAGAGAGGTTTTGGTGCAATCAACCATTGGGGGAATAGAGCAACTGGTTTGCTTTGAAGTTTCGGTTCTACCTCATGTAAAGCCTCGGTAGGTCTATCAGTCCCATCTACATCTAAGTCCTTAGGATTTTCAGCCCTTACCAGAATAGATTTGTCAATTATCTTCTCACTCCTAAGAGTGGTAATAGACTTAGCTTACTCTATAAAATTTAAAGAGCATGGTTCATGTTGAGAGTCAAATATTACATATTATCCCCCTTTTATTACTTGATTTTATGAACATGATAATGCTTAATATTCTATTTTAATCATGTTTGTGTTGCAAGGTAAATTTAAGAGCTTGGATTGAAAAGGATGTTAAAAGCATGAATTTAATGCTCAAGAATCATCAAGCCAAAGATTGGATCTTATAAGACCAAGAATGAAAAATTCACATGCCAAAGATCTAAGGAAACCAAGTCAAGAATGAAGAAAATCGACGTTTTAGAGTGAATTTACGTGATCTTCGACTAGTCCAAGGTCTGCTTCGACTCGTCTAAGCTCCTGCTCGACTAGTTGAAAAAACTTTAACTTGAACTCTAGCAATATCAGATTATAAAATACTGCCATACTTGACCAGTCGAAGGTAACCCTTGACTAGTCAAAGGTGACCTTCGACTAGTTGAATGTTGTCCTTGACAAGTCGAGGGTTACGCAGTTTTTGCGTGGACTACATAAATTTGAGGCGGTTTTCAGATTTTTTCAAGTCGGTGTAAAAGGAGGTGATGCACAACTATAAATAGGAGTCCCCATGGCATCCCAAGGATCTTCTAGGGTTTGAGGAGTAGTGTAAAAGTGTGGAGAAGCCATCACTAAGAGTTTTACTTCCGCTTCCTTAGTCATTTTTCCTGCTTTCTTCTAGGGTTTTAGTTCCAATCAGGTATATGGTTGGCTAAACCTCTTAGTTAGGGCTAAGAGGTGAAGCTTGTAGCGTGATGAGATGTTTTCTATTTCTTTAATTCATGTAAGTTGAACTATCTTTGATTCTATATTGATATTTAAGAAATACGTTCAGTTTTTAATGGTTTGTTGTGACTCAAATTACAATAGATCTACGAAAGCTTTGACTAGGTTATTTTCATGATTCCCTTATGTTTGGTTATGAGATTGGTATATCCTATTGTGAGTCATTGTCTCCTGGGCTTGGTTTTGTGATGGAATTACTTCTAGTTCTCATAACTTTCATCTATTAAGAAATAGGTCAAAGGAAGTTCAAATTTGGTTTTTCTGAGATGTCTTCTAATTGGATAAGATGGGACTCAGATTCCAGTTGTGTGCTTGAATTAAGCACAGATCTCCTTGATCTCTACAAGTGAATCCTTGGAGACCCTAGTTCCCACCTTTGAATTTCTTTAGTTTTTCATTAAATCTCTCACAATTACTCTCTATACTACCAGATTTTGGTTTTCATCCTTTTCTAGTTGCTTTCAGAATACTCACGAGATTAGTCCCCGTAGATTCGACCTCGGTCTCACCGATATTATTACTACATCGCGACCCTACAATTGAGGTTGTGAACAAGTTTTTGGCGCCGTTGCCAGGGACTAACAGTTGCATTTTTTTTAAGATTAACTAGTATTAGATATGTTAAGATTAGGGTTTGTTTACTTTCTATTTTTAGGTTAGGATTTTTTTATTTATTTTTAGAAATTAATTTACTTTTTATTTCTAGGATTAGAAACTTTCCTAATTTATTTTTAGAAATTAGGTTACTTTCTTATTTCTTTTTTTTTGAGAAACTAATTTGTTTTCTTTTTTCTTCTATAGGATACAATATTGAAACTTCTAATTTGGTAACTTCTTTCTAATTCTCTCTATTTGTATTTCTAGATTTCTATTTCCCTCTTTCCTTTTAGGTTTAGGTTAGATTTTAAAATTGAAGGCTGAGAGTGTTTTATGCCCAAGTGGGTCTATGACAATACTCGACGTCTTTTAAGTGAAGGAGGATTGGTTAAGGGGTTATCTATCCATCACAGGATTAGACACCACTCGAGATCCACAAAGTTAACTGAAGTTATGGCTGCCAATCGACCTCCAAATCCACCTCAACCAAGGATTGAGGAAGTTCAGGATGAAAATGAGGTGCATCAAGCACCCCCACCTTGTACTTTATGAGATTATTTACAACCGGCGGGGGTGAGCACACCCTCATGCATGATTTTTCCAGAAAAATATGGGACATATGGACATCAAGCCAGGTATGATCCAACTCCTTCCAAAATTCCATGGGCTTGAATTTGAAAACCCATATCTACACTTGAAAGAGTTTGACGAGATCATAACCACTTTATATTTTCCTAATGTGTCTAATGACACGGTCAGGCTAAAACTCTTTCACTTTTCTTTGAAAGAGAAAGGTAAGACGTGGTTACATTCACTATGTCCTCAATCTATTAGTAGATGGAACGATGTGACAAGGGAGTTCATAAAGAAAATTTTCCCATACCATAAAACGAACACCCTTAGAAAGTCAATCATGAACTTTGCCCAAAAGGAAGATGAAACATTCTTCCAATGTTGGGAGCTGTTCAAGGATCTTGTCAGTTCATGCCCATAACACAGTTTTGAAACGTGATGAATTACACACTTTTTCTATGATAGACTGATATCTTCCATGTGCCAATTGATCGAGATAATGTGTAATGGGGATTCATGAATAAAAATGTCAATGATGTGTGGGATTATCTGGACAGACTTGCTAAAAATGCACAATCATGGGACGTCTCCCCAAAATTGAGAACCACCTCTATGCCCACTCAATCAAAGGAGAGGGGCTTAATATACCTTTTGAAAGAGGATGATGACATCAATGCTAAAGTGTCTAATCTTATAAGAAAATTCAAAGCAATGGAACTAAAGAAGGATAAACCTAAGGAAACTGTTTGCAGTATTTGTGCTCGCAACATTCACACAATTAAAAATTGTCGACCTACTTTTCAAGAGGTACTAAATGAGAAATCTAATGCCGTAAATAATTAACAAAGACCTTTCAATGGACCTATCTCTAATACATACAATCCTAGTCGAAGAAATCCTCCAAATTTTAGTTGGAGGAATGGACAAACTGCTAATTCTCAAGGATTCCTTAATCAAATTCTAAATCAAGGGAAACCTTAAGAAGAACTAGTTCAACATTTAACACAAACTTAGGAGCTTACCGAAGCAATACGAGAACTTATAAAATTTATGCAAAAGATGGATTCACGTGTTACAATTATATATAGGGGGGATTCTTCCTGCTCAACCTTTTCCCAATCCTAAACTGCAATACGAAATAAGTGATCCAAGATCTTCAAATCAAATGGAGCAAGCTAAGTCTATCACCACTCTTGGGAGTGGGAAAATGATTGATAAATCTATTCCGATAAGGGTTGAGGAGTCTAAGGACCCCGAAGTAGATGAAACTAATAGACCTAGCAACACTCCACAAGAGTTAGAACCGAAACTTCAAGGCAAGCCGATTGCACTATTCCTCTAATGGTTGACTACACCAAAACCTCTCTCTAGCTCTCAGGACATTCTAAAGGTGCTAAATCAAGTGAAGGTTAACATCTGTCTATTGGATGCAGTTAAATAAATACATTCATATGCCAAATTTCTAAAAGACTTGCGTACGACCAAAGGACAACAAAATATTCAAAAGAAAATCTTTTTAACTGAAAAAGTGAGTGTCATCCTAAAGCAAGATGTGCTAAAAAAACACAAAGATCCCAGTAGCCTAACCATCGCTTGTGTAATTAGGAATTACCGCATTGAGCATGCACTTATTGATTTAGGAACGAGCATATCCCATACTTGGTCTACGAACAACTAGGTCTAGGTGAATTAAAACCCACCCGAACCACATTACAACTTGTTGATCACTTAGTTTGAGTATCGAGAGGGATAATTGAGGACGTATTTGTCCAAGTTGACAAATTCTATGTAACACCCTGAAAATCGGGGGTCGTGTAGAAATCTGACTCCCGAGTTCCAGACCATCACTTATGCAATAAATATGATTATGATTCAATGTTGTCTAAGTTAAAGCATTCACATGAGTAAGATTATACCAAAACTGCAATTCATACTCCAGATCCAGTGATAAAACGCAAGCAGAAGACTGAAAAATATATATATCACTGTACGAAAATAAAATAATCTCAAACTGTCTCCAAAGTATGAATACATCACTGAGTCTCATATACATGTCATAAAGCAATAAATAAATGTCAAGTGATAGTCCACTAGCATGTCCCTCCGATCCAGGCCACCTACCCAAAACCGTCGGAGAACTGCATATACGAGAACTCATCCTGATCCTCGTAGTAATCTGTCTCTGCATCCTGAATCGCCTCACACTTACATCTAAAACAGGGTTTGGTGATGTTGCAAACACCGTCCCGTAACGTGGGAGTGAGTGATCAACTCAGTGAAATAATAGAGTAAAGATTAGCATGTTATCAAATCAACCACGCGTTAATAGTAAAGCAAACAATCAACCATCCCTAGGTACTGTTGTTAATGCAAGCATGAAATGGCATGATGGATGCCCTCACCGACATACTCCCTCATGTGGTACCATCTGTGTCCGCAGCATTCTTTCTTCCTGCAGTGCTCCACATCTTCTAGGCACATGCAGTGCGATATGGATAATGATTATCGGGTTGTTATTAGTCCTTTTCATATAACAGGATTGGAAAACTAAGGTACCTTCCTTATATCAATCCCAACACAGATCCTATCTAGGGTCGTCACTCTTAGTAATCTCATATGATGTTATATTTGTAGGTCACTGCAAGGGTTGCCAGGGCTGTTGCTCACACTCGTTGCACCACTCCTCCACCTTATCAATACAGGCCTAGTGTACTCTCGTTGCTACGGAAGGGTCGTCGCCTCCCGTAGACTCAGAATACGCTCGAGGTCACTACAAAGGGCTCGTCACCAATCAGAGTAGGCCGATAGCTCGAATGTAGTGTCCCATACCACCACAATCGGCTCACGAGTCAAATGTGCTCACTGGTCACTACGGGGAGGTTTGGGGCCTTAGCGTAGGCCGACAGCAGTTCGACCACAGTGTCCCATACCACCATGCCCGGCTCATGAGTCTTTATGGATCAAGGTACCATGGTTAACAGGGTTTTCAATGGTAAGTTCAGTACCCTAGGTTCAAGCAGTTATGACTCATGCAGGGTGAACATACAACGGCCAGTCAGGTTACTTGATGGGCTCGACTAGCACGATCGCATCTCAAGGTGAACGAAATGAAGTGCGTAAAATACTTCGCATGGCCTAACCACTTCCCCCAACTCAAAACACGACTCGTGTTCATCGACACGTCCTTCGTGGCAAATAGAAGCCAACCACGAATTCAATCCATTACCGACTACCTGGACTAGGTCATAGCCCCAAGTATTTGTAAATCCACATCAATAATCATATGAGAGTAATAGAAATGAAATACAACAATACAAGCATGTTAACACATGTTATATCATACAAAGTAAGTAAATCAATCCAACACATGTATTCCATACATATAAGGAAATCAATTCATATGGAAAACATGATGGAAATCATATACATCCGCATATTAATTGAGAATTGAATCTCAAAACTAATTCACAACACCATTTACTCAATATATACTAATACAAACATTTATACATACACTTAGTCTACACACTTTAGTCAACATAGCGTATGTCGACTCAAAGTGTGCATTGGGGCAAATCTCTTCGCCAAACAGATCGTGCACGTATTCCTAGTATCCTAACACGACAAATAACCATGGCAAATATTTCAGCAAAATATGGACATAAACAGTATTTCCTACAAATGACTAAAATACCCTAAATCTCATATTTTCCATACGCAGTCGAAATGAAAAACGGACAACATATTCTACATGTCAAATGGGATGCTCGTCAATAATCTACTATTAAATGACATTGAAAGGTTTGAAATCAGTCAATCAAAGCGTCTAAAATCCGCACCTTTCGCCTTAGACGTGTACCGGTTCGAATGGAATGTATACGCTTCGTCAACGGCGTAAATGCGACCTAATGCACAAGTACATAAGCTACTTTGCCATTTGAATCAAAGGAATCCCTAAAACAGAAAGTGGTTAGGATTTTTCTTACTTAGAAGCGCGTTGAAAATCATCGGGAAAGTGATTTGAATAAGTTGCTTTGGTACGTGCAAAGGATGGAGCAAACGGCAGGAAGTTCTCTCACAAAGTCTCTCACAATCTCTCACTTTCTCTCTCTCTCAATCTAGGGTTTCAAGAAAATTCGGATGGGAGAGATATGAGAGGGTTTAAAGCCCTTATATAGGCTAAAAACTAACCTAAATAGACTTGGGAACAAAGTATACTTGAGTTATAACCAAATCGGGACTTTTTCGATCCAAAAGAGCATTTTGGGAGGTCCCCTGGCCGAACGCGGTCGAACTTAAGCTCATGCCTACTGGATCTTTCTCACACGAAGCTTTCAGACCGTTAGAGTTCCCAGATCGCACGTGGCGATCCAGTTTCAGTTCAACGGTCATCGTACCTAAATCAGGTCTACAAGTCTCATGATATGAAAGAGAAATTTTTCCTGATCCGAGGATAAAATTTGGCTGAATTCTGACGGTCAGAACGCTTAATAATAACGCGCAAAGACTCGTGCCACATTTGGAATTAATTTCCTAAACCTTTACCCTATACTCACTCTATTCAGTACAGGCTCAATGAAATAGCCTCAGAACATCTGTTGGGCTTGATTTTCGAAACGATTGTCAAGTCCAGCTAAGCGGTCATAACCGTCTAAGATTATAGACATCGGACTTTCGACGCGCGGTCTAAATCAAATACGAAGTTTCAAAGGGTTCCTGAGAGAAAACGGGTTTAGAGTTTGATCCAAGGTTTCAGGGTATTATAGCGTCATTGATTCTACAAGGTTTGGGTCTTGCAGAACATATTTAAAGCGATCAGGGATAATTTCACAGCTACTCTAACGTAGCGCTAGTTAACTTACGCTTATTTTCTGAAGGAATTAATCCTAAGTGATTTCTGATCGAGTTGGTACTCGAGTCTCTGTATGAATTTTTTCGAGGCGTTACATTCTACTACATAGTAGATTTTGTCGTCCTCGATACTCAACCCGTCGTAGACATGAGCATTCAAATTCCAGTCATTCTTCATTGCCCATTCCTTACCACATCAAATGCAATCATTAATTGTAAAAATGGAGTCCTGAGTTTATCTTTTGGAAATATGACATTGGATTTGAATATCTTTTTCAATACGGGCAAATAGTTAGAAGAAGATGATGTTTTACACGACATTAACATGATTGACTCTTTCATGGAAGATAGAACACTTTTGACCTTATCCTTTAACCCTCTAGAGATGTGTCTGGCCCACACCCATGATTTTGATGATTATATGATTAGGGAGATGGGAGTCATGCTTGATACCGTGCCTATACTTGAAGTTAATTAGTGGAGGCCGTAATTTGAAGAATTGCCCCAAACTGATGTATTACCACTACTATCTAACCTCAAGGCATCGAAACTTAACCTAAAACCTTTGCCCTCTAATTTGAAATACATGTATTTAGGTCAAGATGAGACATACTGGTAGAGATTTCTTCCCACCTTAAGCAAGAACAAGAGAGTATGCTCATTTTTATTCTCATTAAGCATAAGGGAGACCTTGGATGGTCGATTGCGGACCTCAAGGGAATTGACCCTTCAATTTGTACTCACCACATTTATCTAGAGGATAATGCGAAGACCTCCTAACAACCATAGCATAGATTAAATCCAAACATGAAGGAAGTGGTTAAAACTGAGGTACTTAAACTATTGGATATGGGTATCATATACCCGAGTCAATGGGTGAATTCAACTCAGGTGGTTCCTAATAAGTCCGGAATCACCATCATAGCCAATGCCAACAATGAATTCATGCCAACTAGAGTTATTACTGGTTGAAGAATGTGCATTGACTACAGGAAATTGAATACCTACATAAGGAAGGACCACTTTGCCTTTCATTGATCAAATTTTGAAAAGGCTTGTTGGTCACTCGTACTACTGCTTCCTTGACAAATATCCGGGCTACAATTAGATTAAGATAGCCCTTGAAGACCAAGAAAAGACCACATTCACATGTTCTTTTGACACCTTTGCTTACAGAAGGATTCCATTCAGACTCTGTAATTCCCCCACCACTTTTTAACAATGCATTATGAGTATTTTTCTGACATGGTGAGGCAATATTTAGAGGTCATCATGGATGATTTATCTGTCTTTGGTCCATCCTTCAGCAATTGTTTGGAGAATGTTAAATGTGTGCTTAAGTGATGTGAAGAAAAGAATTTGGTATTGAATTCGGAGAAGTGCCATTTCATAATTCGTAAGGGAATTGTCCTTGGACATGTCATCTCGTCCATGGGAATTGAGGTAGATAAGGCTAAGATTGATCTTATCTCTAACTTACCTCCACCCAAGAAAATATGAGATGTGTGATCCTTCTTAGGACACGTCGATTTTTACAAGAGATTCATAAAGGACGTTAGTCTCCTCTCTCATCCTCTATGTAATCTAGTTTTAAAGGGTGCACCATATGAGTGGACTGAGCAATGCCAGGAAGCTTTTACTAAGCTTAAAGGCATGTTAACTATTGCATCTATCATGCAGCCACCCGACTGGAGCCTTCCTTTTAAACGTCTGTGTGATGTGTCTGACTATGCTCTTGGGGCAGTTTTAGGCTAGAGAAAAGAAAAGAAGCCCCACGTTATTCATTGCGCAAGTAGAACTCTAAATCCTACCCAAGCGAACTACTCTACTATGAAAAAGGAATTCTTAACCGTAGTGTTCTCTTTGGATAAATTTAGGTCCTACTTAATCGGATCTAAGATTGTCATTTACACAGATCATGTAGCACTCAAGTATTTTCTTTTTAAGAATGATGTTTAGCCCCACCTGATAAGATGTATCCTCCTACTCCAAGATTTTGATTTGGAAATAAAAGATAAAAAAGCAGTAGAGAACGTAGTGGCTGACCATCTTTCACGCCTTGATTTCTTTGATTCCCCTGAGACAACACATATAAATGACATATTCCCTGACGAACAACTGTTCAAAGTCTCCCACTCACCTTGGTATGTGGAAATTGCTAATTATCTTGCTACAGGTTTCATGCCAACACATTGGACTGTGCAAGATAAGAAGAAATTCTTTACCAAGGTGTGCAAGTTCTTCACAGATGATCCATATTTGTTTAAATATTGCCCAGACCAAATCTTAAAGAGATGTGTGCCAGATAATGAACACCAAAGTGTCATCGCCTTCTGTCATTCTTATCACTCCCCAAACTCCGAAAACGGACTCATAGAATTCCCGATCATTGAAACCAATACCGACAACCTTCGTAGTACCCTATTTTTTTCTCCCAGTGCCCATACTCCAGGTTCGATCCTGGGATCTTACAAGGAGGATTTTCAGTGTGATTTATTTTTGTAAATAAAGGAGCATAACCACAAGTGTACCCGAATCACAAAGGCAACATCATCATCACATATCCACTAATATAAATTGTTGATTACAATGGCTGAAAGGAAATATATGAATATAATAAAATCTCCAGAAAGCTCGGCCTCTACGCTCCAGCCTCAATGCTACTACGACCTAACGTCACCTGCATGCAATGGTCATGCATAAGCTTATAGCAATCTTAGAGGGTGGTGTATGTGTGTGCGCAAGATAAGTGTCAAACACATAAATATTAGAGTAAGTGAAAATACTGGCAAGTCTATAAGTCATTCAATATCAGAGTATGCAATACAGATCGAATATGTACTACAGAGTCATAGTGAGTCAAATATTTGATGCCTAGGATGTAATGCAATATGTAATTCCTAACGAGTCACAAATACCATCTTCCTCATCTAGGCCATATAAATGCATAAACGTAGTAACTCGAATGCCATGTGTTGCGAATGTAATGTAATATGTAGATCTTGGTGAGTCCATAATACTATTAGCCTTAATCAGGCTATGCAATACAGAAGCATAGTAATCCAAATGTTATGTGTTAAGGATGCAATGGAAAATGTGATGCATAAGAGATGACAAAACTGGGGTGTGTAGTCGGGATGATAGTACGTGGCATCACAAGCTGTGAGATCCATCACAAGGACTTCTATCTAAACCAGTCTCATACCTAAATTTGGATAGCTAGATTCAACGTGGTAAACCCCTGATCTCGGGTTGGTCACTTGCCTAACCAAAATCCTGGCCATTGCGAAGGTGCACATGATGATCTAGTTGCGCACCACCAGCCCAAGTGGATAGTGAATGAATGAATTAATCAAATACTAAGTATGCAACTCTTGCTTAGTAAGACCACATATCAGTATCGTACATCTCTGGGATCATCACCGGGGTCTAGTACACTCTATGCCAGCTTGCAACCCTATTAAGCACACAATACAACTGGGTAAGTGGAAGAGACCTCACTATCCGCCTACCAATATTAGCCCCGCTCATCGATAGTGGACCCATTTATGAGCTGGTTAGATCAGCCTATCATTACCTACTCCCTCAAGTGGGTAAGGCTACACCCCCTCCCAACTGACCATGACACAGTGAGAGATGCAGCCTACTGGTATACGGTCCTCATGCGCTCAAATATATCCACTTGGTCTAGACGTTGAAACATCCCTGGTACTAAGGGGTTTAGGGACTTTCATCCGTGGACATATTAGATGCCCTTATGATAGAACCAAACATTTTCGGTGTCCCAACTGGCCATCCATGATATACATGGGGAGACCATGGCCTTGATGTCGCTATGGCGTACAGTGATCATACCATGAAAAAAATACGAGATGCATGAGTCATACTATCCAGTCATACATCAAACTTGTGCGTACCATGTGCTCATGTGAGGTAACTCTATCTCTCAAGGAGACTCATAAACAATCAGCCCAACAACACATGTTATGCTTAATCACTCCTCATAAAAAGCATGTGAATGATTGGTATGGGCATGTATCATGAAGTATATTAAGCATGATTATAATAATAGTGGGCCGGTATAAGATAGCCCATGGCCCATATAGGTGAATGGGTGGTGTGAAATAATCACCTACACATGGTGGGTCTCACACATACAACGGGCTGTAAGTGTTATGATTTCATATCCCTTTGGTTGTCAAATTTTATGGTGCCAAAACCTATATATATGTCTTATATATCTTGTGTTTCATGACTATTCATAGCTTCAAGACATCGTATTTCAAGACAAGAACTTAAATGAAGAAAGTTTCAAGTCATGGATGAAGAATTCAAGAATAGAAGTCTCTAAGTATGCACGTTCAAGATTCAAACAAGTTCAAGTATAGAAGAAGACTTTATCAACTTAAGAAAGGATCAAGCTCGAGAAGGCTTATTACAAGATTCGTAAATTCTGAAGCTTCTCTTAAGGGTCATCTGAGTGTACAGACTTTCAATGTCCATCTCACTTTTAAGGTTTGTTTGACCTTAGATTGACCTTAGGATGGGCTTTACTGTATGTCATTCTGGATACATAATTCATATATTTTAATATGCTTGTTCGGGCTATTCTAAGACCAGTCCTAGGGACTTCAAGACCAGTCCTAGCTCTGCTACGACCAGTCTTAAGTTTTTCAGGACCATTCCTAGGTTGTTGAAGATTTTTGGATCTTTCTGGTTGTCCTACGACCAGTCTTGGACATCCTACGACCAGTCCTGTGAGCTGTACGAGTTGTTCTTCGACCATTCTTAGTCCTACGACTCAAACTCCAGCAACTAAACTGGGGGTCATACGACCGGTCGTAGGTGACCTATGACCAGTCGTAGGTGGCCCACGACCGGTTGTAGGATACCCAGGACCAGTCGTGGAACAACTAATCCTTATCCTATGAAAATCTTTGAAATTCTTTGAAGCTACGACTGGTCCTAGGATCCTAAGACCAATCGTAGATGGGATTTTTCAGGCTATAAATAGAGCACGAACTTCAGAGTTTTTTGAATTCAATTCAAATCAATTCAAGCAATCTTTAGGCTATACTCTGAGATAAGTTCGTGTTTATTTTTAAGCTACTTTGTGCTCATTTAATATTCCTTTTGCTAGCTTGTTTATTATTTGATTTTGATCAACATTCCAATCTTATTTGAAAAGGAGAATTTCTGATATTCCTTCTTCTTGGATTCAAAATCAAATAGAACTAGCCCTTTTGATTTAAAATCAATTAGACTTAGAACCATTCTTAAAGTGAGTATCAGACTTTGAACGTTGAATCGAACTTCTACTCCGATTGATTCTACTGGGCTACTTCAAAAGGAGATTCTGGTATTTTACATTTGTGTAATTTACTTTCTTTGATTTTATTTGAGATTTGCTAGAAAACTCAGATTGTGTAGGTTTTTGGATTGTGTAAGCCCGAGATAAAAAGACACAATTGTGAAGGTTTTAGGTAAACCTGTGAAACCTATTTTGATAGTGCATGCTAATATCCCCTGTGTGAGGATATTAGGAGTGGAGTAACATTCTGTGTTGCTGTTGGATAACAGTTGGTGTACACACAGGTGAACCACTATATATCATTGTGTTGTGGATGTGCTTTATTCTTTTATTTCTTTATTCATTTAGTTTTGTGGATTGTATTTGTGGATGAATGTTGTAATCATTTTTCAAGCAAGTGTGAGGAATGTTGTAATAACTTAGGATTTATTTCTGCAAGTTATTTTGATTGCTTTGCTTTTTATTCCTAATTGGTTTGTGATACAAAGGACATTCTTGAAATAAGGTTGTCTTACCTTAAACCTTTGGTTTTTGGTGTAAGGTTGTCCTTAGAACTGATATAATATCATTCTCTTAATTCTAGGCTATTGAGATTTATTTTAATTCAGCATTGTGTTTTATTTCTTTTATTATTCAGATGTTTTATGTTTTATTTAGCATTGCCTTATTCACCCCCCCCCCTCCCCCCCTCTAGGGCATATAGCTAGGTCCTTTCAAGTGGTATCAGAGCATAATAGCTCGTGCTTATTGTTTATTTATTGGATTTATTTCCTGAGCTAACTGTAACACCCCGGATTTTGGCTAATCTGGGATTTGACGTCCTTAGGCAGTGGGTCAACTAAAACACCTGAAAAATCGCTCAGAACCCAATTCCATAGCCAAAGAAACTACTTAGGATTAATTCCTTTAGAAACTAAGTATAAGTTAGCTAGCGCAACGCTAGAGTAGCTGGGAAATAGTCCCTGATCACTTTAAATACATTCTACAAGACCCAAATCGAGTAGAACCAATGACTCTATAATACTCTATAACCTCGGATCAAACTCTAAGCAGGTTTGTTCTCTGGACCACTTTGAAAATCTGTATTGGATCTAGACCACGCGTCGAAAGTCCGATACCTGCTATCTTAGACCGTTAGAATCGCCAAGCTGGACTTGACAATCATTTCGAAAATCAAGTCCAACCGATAATCACAGGCTATTTCATTGAGCCCGGACTGAAGAGAGTGCGAATAGGGACAGATTTGGAATTTAAAATTCAAATCTGGCACACGACTTGACGCATCAGTATTAAGCATTCTGACCGTCAGAATTCAGCTAAATTACACCCTCGGATCAGGAAAAATTTTTATTTCATATCATGAGATTTATAGGCCTGATCTACGTGCGGTAACCGCTGAACTGAAACTGGACCGCCACGTGCGATCTGCGAATCCTGCCGGACTAAAAAACTTGATTTATGCTAGATCCAGTATGCATGAGCTTAAGTCCGACCGCATTTGGCCAGGGGACCTCCAGAAATGTCCTTTTGGACTGAAACAGCCCCGATTTGGTTACCCCTCAAGTGAACCTTGTTCCCGAGCCTATTTCGGGCAAGTATGGGCTTATAAAAAGGGAAAAAACCCTCACTCCTCTCTCTCATCCGAATTTAAGAAAAACCCTAGATTGGGAGAGAGAAAAGGTGAGAGTTTGTGAGAGAGAGTAGGAGAGAATTTTTCTGCCGTTCCACCACCTATTGCACGTACTTTAGCAACATGCTTCCATCACTCAGCCAGTGATTTCTCTGGATTTTTAGGTAAGAAAATATCCCATTTAGTCGCTGATTTGAGGTTCCTTTCGTTCCATAGCTTGTTAACTCATAGATCTTGTAAATTAGGTTCTCTATTGGCCATAGACGAAGCGTATACTCTCCGTTCGAATTCACACATCTATAGGAGATAAGGTGTGGATTTTAGATGCTTTGATTGACTGTTTCCAAATATTTCAATGTCGTTTAATAGTAGATTATCGACGGCAACGCCGTTTGACATGTACAACATGCTGTCTGTTTCCTGTTTCGTAAGCCGGTGAAGAATATGAGATTTAGGGCATTTTAGTCATTTGTAGGAAGTACTGATTTCATTCATATTTTGCTGACGTGATTGACATGATTTGTTGTCGCATTAGAATGTTAGGATTACGTGCATAATTATTTTGGCAAAGAGATTCGCCTAAATGCGCACTTCGGGTCGACATACTATATGTAGACTTAAGTGTGTAGTGTAAGTGTTTGTATAAATGCTTGTATTAGTATGTATTGAATTAAATGGTGTTATGAATTAATTTAAGATTGATTTCTCAATTAATATGCCGGTGTAAATGGTTTCCTACATGTTAGCCATATGCATGATTTCATAATATGAATGAAATGCATGTGCTTGACGATTCGCTTAAGCTGTATGTTATAACATGTGCTTGATGATTTCATTATGATTTAGTTTGAGATTAAATTCTCAATTAATATGCTGATGGAAATGATTTCCTATATGTTGGCGATATGTATAAGTTCATTATATGTACGAAAGGCTTGTGTCAGATGATTTACTTAAGTTGTACGATATAACAAGTGTTAACATGCTCACATGGTTGTGTTTCATTTTCAATACTCTCACATGATCGCTGATGTGGATTCATATGTGTTTAGGACTATACGTAGTCCAGGCAGTCGATAACTGAGCGAATTCGTGGTCAGCTTATCTTTGCCACGAACGACACGTCGATGAACGCGAGCCGTGTTTTGGAGTTGGCGGCAGTGGTTAGGCCACACGAAGTGTTTTATGCACTTCATGTCATTCAACTTGAGATGCGATCGTGCTAGTCGAGCCCGTCAAGTAACCCGACTGGCCGTTGTATGTTCACCCTGCATGAGTCATAACTGCTTGAACCTAGGGTACTGAACTTACCATTGTAAACCTTGTTAACCATGGTACCTTGATCCACGAAGACTCATGAGCCGGGCATGGTGGTATGGGACACCGTGGTCGAGCTGTCGGCCTACGCTGGGGCCACAAACCACCCCATAGTGACCAGTGAGCACCTATGACTCGTGAGCAGATTATGGTGGTATGGGACACTATATTCTTGCTGTCGGCCTACATTGATAAGGTGATGGGGGAGCGGTGCAACGAGTGCGAGCAACAGCCCTGGTATCCCTTTGTAGTGACCATGAGCGTATTCTGAGTCTACGGGAGGCGACGACCCTTCCGTAGCAGTAGAGTACAGTAGGCCTATATTGATAAGGTGATGGGGGAGCGGTGCAACGAGTGCGAGCAACAGCCCTGGCATCCCTTGCAGCGACCTACAAAATATACATCGTATGAGATTACTAGGAGTGACGACCCTAGACAGGATCTGTGTTGGGATTGATATAAGAGAGGTACCTTAGTTTCCCGATCCTGCTGTTTGAATGGACTAATAATAACTCAGAAATCATATCACCATACCATTGCATGTGCCTGGAAGATGTGGAGCATTTGAGGGTCGATTGCATGCCGCGATCGTAAGATGGTGCCATATGAGGGAGATCGTCGGTGAGGGCATACATCACGTCATGTCATATTGCATTAACAACAGTATTAGGATTGTTTGATTTATCGCTTTACTATTATCGCATGATTGATTTGAGAACATGTTAATCCTTGCTCTATTATTCCACCGAGTTAGCTACTCACTCCCACGTTACGGGACGGTGTTCCTGGACACCCACCAGACCCTTTTGTGATTGTAGATGATGGCGCGGCCTGTGAGGCGAAGCTGGACTTGATGATGATGAGGAGGATCCCTCCTTTATGCGTGTTCTGATTGACGGGATTACAGGGAGGTTGATTAGATACTTTGACACTTGTCATTTTATATTTTTAGCGCACTCATGTATATTCGTTTTGTCTACTTTTGGAGTATACATGTATGCATATAACCTGGTAACATATCCACACTCTGGAGGCATACAATAGTTATATATGTTATACATACTATCACAGTCTTGCGCTTGTTAATTTAACTGTCTCTGGAGTATGATATGTTATTCTAGCTTAATCTCACTCATGTTTAATACATTATCATAGAAAACATTCAATCATACATATCTATGTTGTATAAATAACGTTTTGGAACTCGGGAGTTGAGTTTTTGCTCGACCCCCCGATTTTCGGGATGTTACAGATGGTATTAGAGCATGATTTGGATTAAACCGCACCTGGGTTGTGGTCACGCGACGTACGCTGTCACTTCTTTTAACTTAGGAGAGTACGATAAGGGTCTAAAAACACTTCTAGGATCCCAAATTCGCCAATAGGCGAAGACTATTCGAATCGATCGTGTGATCGAGTCCGTAACGCATCTCGGGTCGCGTGAAGCAACCCGAATAGCTCCTAGGTTGTAGGTAACTGGGTTGAGATGTTCTTTGAATGATTCTAAATCTGTAAATGTGAATCATTGGGCTATGGGGCAACCACAACCCCTGTATTCAATCGTCAGGGCTTAAAAACCCCGTTTCACCAAAAATCTTCAAATTTCTTCCTCTCACCACTCCAATCTTCAATTCCTTCTTATCATTTTCATATTAGGCATCAATCATAATGTGAAAATAATATAAAATCATACTTTCACAAAATTTTACAGTGAATAGTAAAATTTCATGAAAAATGGCCATAAGGCTATTCTAACTTCGCTTTCTTTAGCAACTAATAGGCTGGATGGATGTACTAGCTCCTTCTACCTAAAAATCATATGTTGCATGATAGGGTTTTGTATTCAATATTACAGATTGGCACCGAAAAGCCCTGAACTCATGTTTGGGCCTCTATAGGTCAAAATGCAATGAACCAAGGTGGGGACCATGTATTTTTGGGGTCCCTGGACCATGGGGGACTAGACCCATGTGGTCCCACCAACCAATGTGATGGACGGTCGGCGATGCCATCGCCGGTTCGGCGATGCATCGCCATCCAACATGGCCCACTTGATCCGATTTTTGGGATCTGGGGCTATTTTGGTAGTATATACCCTCCATGTAGGGTTCGACCATAGAAAACTCCAAAAAGAGGTACTTCCTTCACAAACAGCCCCTTTCCTAGCCCCATTTTCATTTTCTTGCTGCCCTAACCCAAATCCGTGGTTTCAAACCACTCCCAAACCCATTCTTGGCTGAAAACGACCACACTCCATCACTCCATTGAAGTTTTCAGCCTTCCCTCTTGCAAATATTGTCGTTTGGAGCTCTTATAACCCCCAGATCGAGCTGAAATCGTGAGGTGCTCCATTCCCCTTTTTCATTCTCTTTTTTTCAGAAAATCCATCCTAGGGGAGCTTGAAGCATCCCTCTACAACGCCTAGATTTCGTTCCGTCCATTTGGGCAATAATTTCTCCGCATTTCCTCCACTTTCCATGGCTATTGTTGAGGCTGTTTCAGCCTTTTCCTCCCTTTCCATCGTCCTCTCTCTCATGTCCCTTTTATTTGATCTTCAGACTCGCGGAAACCTACTTACCCATCCCATTTCTCCACGTTCTTCGCTTGTTTGATTACCATTCGAAATTTCTATTTTTTGTTGTTGTTAGATAGAAAATGGGTTTGTGTGAATTTTGTTGAATGGTGTGCATGCCATTCGTTTGTTATAAGGTATTGTCCCTAGATTGGGAGTATTATAACTCCCGGGATTCAGCCTAAAAATTAATTTTTATCCCACCCCACCCTCCTACCAAGCATGCCACTCCCTATCCTAATATGAGATTAGGAATGCAGTTCCATTTAATACAACTTAATGCTACTGGCTATATAGGCCCTTGGCATTTTGGACCTAGTGTTAGCATTTCTAGATTTGAAGGATCTGACGATATAGGAAATCCAATTCTATTTAGACAATCTTGACCCTAAGCAATAGAAGAATTCCCTGTAGTAGAAATGGTATGGAAAGTCATTTACCGTATAATCTTAGGCTTTGGATTATAGCTACAAAGTGACAGACTAGCCTACTAGTTACCTTAAGTAGTGTAAAGCCTATATATGCTAAGGAATTGTAGGTTAGATTTGGTTGAAGTAGAACCTTATTCCTTCGATAGATCTCCTTATGACTTATAGACTCCTGTTGTTGCCCATAGGAAAGAACCATTCACTCTCAGGGAACATTTATGTATCCCTCAGATTGAACTTAGAATAAACTAGCACACCCCTAAGAATTGCCTTCCCCAAGGACTTATTGCATTCTGGAACGCAGAGTAAAGGAACTGCATGTAAGCGATGTATTCGCGATTTGAGTCGACTTCTTAATCCTAGTGGTTACCAATGAATCCAATGCTCTGATCAAGCATAGGATCGGCATCGACTCGGATTAAGAACTGATACAACGCATTTTCTGTCCTAATTAGACAGAAGGTTCAACGTATCCGGCTTAGACCCACTACACAACCTTTCTTCTGTGATGGCCCAACCACCTACAACCAAACGTGAACACATTGTCTTTGGGAAATGGGGAGGACTTAAAGCCAGTAGAGAATTAGACATCTTGCCACCAACTCATACCTGTCCCTGAACTCAACCACAATAGAGATTAGGCTCATCTCTATCGCCATAGATACCAATGCCATAGAACGCATCATTAGCAAAGGAAAATCACTGTGATGAGAGGTTGTTTCCCAATTCATGTCAAGGATAGGTCTTAAGTTGCTCCTCGTTCTGATGTACGGGGCGAGACAAAGATTCTTCAACCTTAAGTAAAACCAAGTTTTAAGGGGGGTAGAACGTATTAAGTCCAATCCAGTTAGGTTAGTCAACGCTGCCGTTCGATCAGAGTGGCGCAGCAGAAGAGTAGTTGGCCTCTTTCCCACTGGCCCAGGATCAAAACAATTGAGTTAGGATGTACGTACGGTTAGGTCAATAAATAGGATTGAACCTTCCTTAGAAAAAGTACTCCTTATCCTTTGCCAATTTTGGGGACGAAATTATGTTTTAAGGGGGGTAGATTGTAACACCCCAGATTTTAGCTTACCTGGGATTTGACGTCCTTAGGCAGTGGGTCAACTAAAACACCTGAAAAATCGCTCAGAACCCAATTCCATAGCCAAAGAAACCACTTAGGATTAATTCGTTTAGAAACTAAGTATAAGTTAGCTAGCGTAACGCTAGAGTAGCTGGGAAATAGTCCCTGATCACTTTAAATACGTTCTATAAGACCCAAATCGAGTAGAACCAATGACTCTATAATACTCTATAACCTCGGATCAAACTCTAAGCAGGTTTGTTCACTGGACCACTTTGAAAATCTGTATTGGATCTAGACCGCGCGTCGAAAGTTCGATACCTGCTATCTTAGACCGTTAGAACCGCCTAGCTGGACTTGACAATCATTTCAAAAATCAAGTCCAACCGATAATCACAGGCTATTTCATTGAGCCCGGACTGAAGAGAGTGCGAATAGGGACAGATTTGAAATTTGAAATTCAAATCTGGCACACGACTTGATGCGTTAGTATTAAGCATTCTGACCGTCAGAATTCAGTCAAATTACACCCTCGGATCAGGAAAAATTTCTATTTCATATCATGAGATTTATAGGCCTGATCTACGTGCGGTGACCGCTGAACTGAAACTGGACCGCCACGTGCAATCTATGAACCCTGCCGGACTGAAAACTTGATTTATGCTAGATCCAGTATGCATGAGCTTAAGTCCGACCGCATTTGGCCAGGGGACCTCCAGAAATGTCCTTTTGGACTGAAACAGCCCCGATTTGGTTACCCCTCAAGTGAACCTTGTTCCAGAGCCTATTTCGGGCAAGTTTGGGCTTATAAAAAGGGTTGAAACCCTCACTCCTCTCTCTCATCCGAATTTGAGAAAAACCTTAGATTGGGAGAGAGAAAAGGTGAGAGTTTGTGAGAGAGAGTAGGAGAGGATTTTCCTGCCGTTCCACCACCTATTGCACGTACTTTAGCAACACGCTTCCATCACTCAGCCAGTGATTTCTCCGCATTTTTAGGTAAGAAAATACCCCATTTAGTCACTGATTTGAGGTTCCTTTCGTTCCATAGCTTGTTAACTCATAGATCTTGTAAATTAGGTTCTCTATTCGCCGTAGACGAAGCGTATACGCTCCGTTCGAATTCACACATCTATAGGAGATAAGGTGCAGATTTTAGACGCTTTGATTGACTGTTTCCAAAGCTTTCAATGTCTTTTAATAGTAGATTATCGACGGCAACGCCGTTTGACATGTACAACATGCTGTCCGTTTCCTGTTTCGTAAACCGGTGAAGAATATGAGATTTAGGGCATTTTAGTCATTTGTAGGAAGTACTGATTTCATTCATATTTTGCTGACGTGATTAACATGATTTTTTGTCGCATTAGAATGTTAGGATTACGTGCATAATTAGTTTGACGAAGAGATTCGCCTAAATGCGCACTTCGGGTCGACATACTATATGTAGACTTAAGTGTGTAGTGTAAGTGTTTGTATAAATGCTTGTATTAGTATGTATTGAATAAAATGGTGTTATGAATTAGTTTGAGATTGATTTCTCAATTAATATGCTGGTGTAAATGGTTTCCTATATGTTAGCCTTATGCATGATTTCATAATATGAATGAAATGCATGTGCTTGACGATTCGCTTAAGCTGTATGTTATAACATGTGCTTGATGATTTCATTATGATTTAGTTTGAGTTTGAATTCTCAATTAATATGCTGATGGAAATGATTTCCTATATGTTGGCGATATGCATAAGTTTATTATATGTACGAAAGGCATGTGTCAGATGATTTACTTAAGTTGTATGATATAACAAGTGTTAACATGCTCACATGGTTGTGTTTCATTTCTAATACTCTCACATGATCGCTGATGTGGATTCATATGTGTTTGGGACTATACGTAGTCCAGGCAGTCGGTAATCGAGCGTATTCGTGGTCGGCTTATCTTTGCCACGAACGACGCGTCGATGAACGCGAGCCATGTTTTGGAGTTGGCGGCAGTGGTTAGGCCACACGAAGTGTTTTACGCACTTCATGTCGTTCAACTTGAGATGCGATCGTGCTAGTCGAGCCCATCAAGTAACCTGACTGGCCGTTGTATGTTCACCCTGCATGAGTCATAACTGCTTGAACCTAGGGTACTGAACTTACCATTGTAAACCCTGTTAACCATGGTACCTTGATCCAGGAAGACTCATGAGCCGGGCATGATGGTATGGGACACCGTGGTCGAGCTGTCGGCCTACGCTGGGGCAACAAACCTCCCCATAGTGACCAGTGAGCACCTATGACTCGTGAGCAGATTATGGTGGTATGGGACACTATATTCTTGCTGTCAGCCTACATTGATAAGGTGATGGGGGAGCGGTGCAACGAGTGCGAGCAATAGCCCTGGCAGCCCTTTGTAGTGACCGCGAGCGTATTCTGAGTCTACGGGAGGCGACGACCCTTCCGTAGCAGTAGAGTACAGTAGGCCTGTATTGATAAGGTGATGGGGGAGCGGTGCAACGAGTGCGAGCAACGGCCCTGGCAGCCCTTACAGCGACCTACAAAATATACATCGTATGAGATTACTAAGAGTGACGACCCTAGACAGGATCTATGTTGGGATTGATATAAGGGAGGTACCTTAGTTTCCCGATCCTGCTGTTTGAATGGACTAATAATAACTCGGAAATCATATCACCATACCATTGCATGTGCCTGGAAGATGTGGAGCACTTGAGGGTCGATTGCATGCCGCGGTCGTAAGATGGTGCCGTATGAGAGAGATCGTCGGTGAGGACATACATCACGTTATGTCATATTGCATTAACAACAGTATTAGGATTGTTTGATTTATTGCTTTACTATTATCGCATGATTGATTTGAGAACATGTTAATCCTGGCTCTATTATTCCACTGAGTTAGCTACTCACTCCCACGTTACGGGACGGTGTTCCTGGACACCCACCAGACCCTTTTGTGATTGCAGATGATGGCGCGGCCTGTGAGGCAGAGCTGGACTTAATGATGAGGCGGAGGATCCCGCCTTTATGCGTGTTCTGATTGACGGGATTACAGGGAGGTTGATTAGATACTTTGACACTTGTCATTTTATATTTTTAGCGTACTCATGTATATTCGTTTTGTCTACTTTTGGAGTATACATGTATGCATATAACTTGGTAACATATCCACACTCTTGAGGCATACAATAGTTATATATGTTATACATACTATCACAGTCTTCCGCTTGTTAATTTAACTGTCTCTGGAGTATGATATGCTATTCTAGCTTAATCTCACTCATGTTTAATACATTATCAGAGATAACATTCAATCATACATATCTATGTTGTATAAATAACGTTTTGGAACTCAAGAGTTGGGTTTTTGCTCTACCCCCCGATTTTCGGGATGTTACACTAACGATCTAAACTATATTAAGATGTTAAATTTTGATAGCCTATCAGTTACTAGGCCACCACCCTTTAATGACACAAACTATGCCTATTGGAAAGCCAGGATGAGAATCTTCCTCAAATCCTTGGATGAAAGTGTGTGGCTGGCCACAGAGAATGAATGGAACCCTCCTATCACTGAAGTAACTAATGTCGATGGTTCAAAATCAATGAAAGTAACGGCTTATTCTCTTTGGACCACACTTCAAAAAAGTGAGAGTAGTGCCAATGCAAAAGAACTAAATGCAATTACTTGTGGATTATCACCAGATGAATTCAAAAGAATCATCTCTTGTGAAAATGCTAAACAAGCATGGGATGTATTAGAAATGACACACGAGGATACATCAATTATCAAGAAATCTAAAGTCCAACTCCTCACAACTAAATTTAAAGAAATTCATATGGTGGAGAATGAGATGTTTATGGACTTCTACACTAGATTGAATGACATTGAGAACTCTATGTGGGGTCTTGGTGATAGAATCCCAGAAAGTAAAGTGTGTGCAAAGATATTACGCTCACTTCCTGAACGGTTCAATTCTAAAGTGTCCGCAATTCAGGAACGTCATGATACAGATACCATGAGGGTTGAGGAACTAGTTGGTTCACTTCAAACCTACAAGTTGTCCGTTAAAGCTCCTAAAGGAAAATCAATTGCTCTCAAATCATCTAAAAATGTTTCACAAGAAAGCACTTCGGACTTAGAAAATTCTGAAGATGATATGGCGCTTTTAGCAAAAAAGTTTTACAAAATTTTCAAAAGAAAAAAAAAAGTTAATTTTTAAAAATCAAATGATAAGAGACGATCTAAACCTAGAGCTCGAAAATCTTTGAAAGATAGTCAATGTTACAACTGTCAAGAGTATGGGCACTTAGCTAACAATTGTCCTAAAAAGGACAAATAAAAAAGGAAAAGCATGATGGCTACTTGGGATGAATCGTCTGATTCTGAATCCTCTTCTAAATCAGAAGATTTTGAAACCGAGTCGAGCGATGATATTAAAGCCCTTATGACTCTAGCCAAGATCACTTTTTCAAATAATGATGATATATCTAGTGAAGAAAATCTGAATAGTGATTGCGATAATGAAGATGATCTTCAAGATGCTTATAATGCCCTTTATAAGGATAGTTGTAAAATTGTCGTAAAGATTAAATTACAAAAAGAAAAATTTTCTGAGCTTAAGGAAGATTATGAGTCTCTCGTTTTATAAAAGTCTCATATTTCTGATTCTTTTGAAAAGACTAAATGTGATTTAGATTTCAAAACTTCCAAAATTGAAGATTTGAGATTCGAAAATGAGAAACTCAAAAATGAGGTAGCTTCCCTTCAGAGTTTGAAAGACACATGGAGATATGCCCAAGGTGATCCTAAATTGGAAAAATTATTGTCCGGATCAAGAAAATGTGGCAATCGATCCAAGTTGGGCTATGATAAGAATACATCTCCTAAACAAAAGAACATTGCTCCTAAATTTGTAAAAGGAGATTCTTCAATCTCAAAAGGAAAGAATACTTATCAAGGTTTTTTCAAAAATTCAAGGACTTTTCAAAAACCTAAAGGTAGCCATGTCAACTTTGATTTTCAAAACCGAAATTCATTGGCTAAAAAAATAATTGATCTACTCAAGGAGCTATTAAAGTCTAACTTTATAGGTCTCTCCTATAACAACAGACAGAAAAAGACCATCTATACTCCTAAACCCAAAACGGTTCTGAAATGGGTTCCTAAAGTTGCCTGCTTAGTTGCCCACACTACTTTCAAAGCTACAAGCCATTCAAATTGGTACCTAGATAGTGGTTGCTCCAGACATATGACAGGTGACAAAGCTTTATTCACTGATCTAAAAGATATGACTGACGGGTCAGTCACATTTGGTGATGGAAGCAATTGCAAGATCATTGGCCAAGGTATGGTTCAGCTTTATAACCTTCCCTTATTTAAGAATGTTTTATATGTTGAGGGCTTGAAACACAACCTACTAAACATTTCTCATATATGCGATAACAACCATAGTGTGAAGTTTTCTAATCAAGGTTGTGAGATACTTAATAAAAAGGGTTCTTTTATATTGACTGGTGGCAGAACTTCTGAAAACTGCTACATCGTTAGTGATGCAAGCTCATCTACTCAATCGTGTTACATGGTCCATTCCAATGAGACTGAATTATGGCATAAACGCCTTGGACATGTATACTACCAGAAATTATTTAGATTGAGCAAAAGAGAACTAATTAGAGGTCTACCCAAATTACAAAAAGTAGACAAAATATGTAGTGAATGCCAGTTGGGCAAACATATTAGGAGCTCTCACAAGAAAGTGAACTCCAATACCACATCTAGACCACTTGAGCTTCTCCACATGGATCTTATTGGACCAACCAGAACGGAGAGTTGAGGAGGTAAAAAATACATCTTGGTTATCGTAGATGACTATACCAGATTCACTTGGGTATTATTCTTAAAAGACAAAACTGAAACCCTGGATGAAGTGAAAAAGGTCATTAAACGAATTCAAAATGAGAAAGGTTCTCATGTTAGTAAGATCTAAAGTGATCATGTATTCGAATTCGAAAATAGTAGTTTTGAGAAATTCTATAGTGATCAGGGAATATCTCATGAATTCTCTACGCCCAAAACACTGTAACAAAATGGTATAGTTGAAAGAAAAAATAGAGTTCTTTAGGATATGGTTAATGTTATGTTGAATAGCATGAAGCTCTCTAGAAATCTTTGGGCTGAAGCAGTTAATACCGCATGTTATATTATTAATCGAGTTTATACCAGTAAATCTGATAATAAAACTGCTTATGAATTACGGTTTGAAAAGAAACCTACTGTCAAATACTTTCGGGTTTTTGGCAGCAAGTGTTATACTTTACGTGATCGTGAAAATTTGAGAAAGTTTGATACAAAGAGTGATGAAGGTATTTTTCTTGGTTATTCTTTGAACAGTCGAGCTTATAGGGTTCTAAATAAGAGAACTGGTGTGATTCAAGAGTCCATTAATGTGCTCATTGATGATCATTTGAATACACCAGCTCCGAGTTCAGATGATGATGAAGCTATTATTATCAACAATCAAGATACCTCATAAAGTCAAAAAGAGTTTGAACCAAGGACTGTCAAAGATCATCCAACCAATCAAATTCTTAGAAACCCTCTAACTGGAGTTCGTACTCGCAAAGAACTTGAGAATATATGTAATTATGTTTGTTTTACATCCCAAATAGAACCAGTCAATGCGAAAGAAGTACTTTCTGACAAAAATTGGATAATTGCTATGCAAGATGAACTTAATCAATTTGTTCGTAATGATGTCTGGTATCTTATTCCTAGAACTAAAGATAAACATATTATTGGAACAAAATGGATCTTTAAAAATAAGTCTGATGAACTTGAAAATATAATGCGAAACAAGGCTAGACTGGTTGTACATGGGTACACTCAAATTGAAGGCATCGATTATGATGAAACCTTTGCTCCAGTCACTCTCCTTGAATCAATCAGACTTTTTATTTTCATCGCATGATTTAGAAAATTTAAGATTTATCAGATGGATATAAAGAGTACCTTCTTGAATGGCGATTTACAAGAAGAGGTGTATGTTGAACAACCTTCAAGGTTTGAAGACCCCAAGTTATCTGACCATCTATTTCTTCTCAAAAAGGCTCTCTATGGTCTAAAACAAGTGCCCAGGGCATGGTATGAGAAATTGACTAAATTCTTACTTAGTCAAAATTTTTAAGTAGGAAGTGTTGATAAGACACTCTTTGTTAAGAAACATAACAATGATATTTTGATGGTTCAAATTTATGTTGATGATATTATTTATGGATCAACTTTTCCTAACATGTCTATTGAGTTTGCAGAGTTAATGAAATCAAGGTTCGAAATGAGCATGGCTGGAGAACTAAACTATTTCCTAGGGTTGCAAGTAAAATAACAACCTGATGAAATTTTCATTTTCCAGACCAAATATGCTTCAAACCTGGTTAAAAGGTTTGGATTTGAGAATGGTAAGAACTTTGATACTCCTATGAGTACAACGTTAAGACTTTCAAAGGACTCTGCAGGTAAAGATATAAATCCTAAACTACATCGTAGTATGATTGGTTGTTTGTAGTATCTAACTGCTAGTAGACCTGATATCGCGTTAAGTGTTGGTATTTGTGCAAGATATCAGTCTAATCCTAAGGAATCACATCTTATTGCTGTTAAATGGATTATTAGATATGTCACAAGTACTATAAATTGGGTCTTTGGTATCCTTTTGATACTAGTGTTCAATTAGCCAGGTACTCAGATGCTGATTGGGCCGGTAATATCGATGATAGAAAATCAACCAGTGGTGGTTGTTTTTACATTAGAAATTGTTTAGTTTCTTGGTTCAGTAAGAAGCAAAGCTCAATATCACTCTCCACTGCTGAGGCTGAGTATATTGCAGCTGGATATGCATGTACTCAACTATTATGGAATTAATCAAAATTCAATGATCTTACATTGTGATAATTCCAGTGCTATAAATATTTCCAAAAATTCAATCCAGCATTCACGTACTAAGTACATTGACATTAGGTATCATTACATTGGTGAGTTGGTTGAAGAAAAAGTTATTTACTTGAAATATATACCAACCGAAAATCAACTTGCTGATATATTTACTAAATCGCTCGACAAAAGCAGGTTTAATAAATCAAAATTTGATCTTGGTATGTGCATTTTACATTGAGTATTCTTGCTTACATGTATCATAGTGTATTATATTTGGTATTATATATGTTTAAAATTTATTTTTTTACATTAAAAATGTATTTTTGGTCGATACTGAAAGGGCCTAGCTATATGCCCTAGAGGGGGGGTGAATAGGGCAATGCTAAATAAAACTAATAACAGCAGAATAATAAAAGATTTAAAGCACAATGCTGAATATAAAATAATCACAATAGCCTAAAATAAAGAGATTGATACTTTATCAGTTCTAAGGACAACCTTACACCAAAAACCAGAGGTTTAAGGTAGGACAACCTTATTTCTAGAACGTCCTTTGTATCACAAACCAAGGAGGAATAATAAGCAATGAAATCAAAATAACTTGCGGAAAATAAACCCTAAGTTATTACAACATTCATCCACACTTGCTTGAAGTGATTCCAACATTCATCCACAAACACTCTCCACAAAACAGAATGAATAAAAGAATGAAAGAATAAAGCACATCCACAACACAACGATATATAGTGGTTCGCCTGTGTGTACACCAACTGTTATCCAATAGCCACATAGATTTCTACTCCACTCCTAATATTCTCACACAGGGGATATTAGCATGCACTATCAAAATAGGTTTCACAGGTTCACCTAAAACCTTCACAATTGTGTCTTTGATCTCGAGCTTACACAATCCAAAAACCCCACAATCTGAGTTTTCTGGCTCTCCTCAGATAACCAATACAATGAGATTTTTCTGGCGAATCTCAAACTCAGAGAAAGTAAATTACAAAACATGTAAAATACCTGAATCACCTTTCGAATAAGCCCGGTAGAACCAATCAGAGTAGAAGTTCGATTCAACGTTCAAAGTCCAGTACTCACTTTAAGAATGGTTCTAAGTCTAATTGATTTTAGATCAAACGGGTTAGATCTATTTGATTTTGAATTCAAGAAGAAGGAATATGAGAAATTCCTCTTTTCTAATAAGATTGGAATGTAGATCAAAATCAAATAAAAATAAGCTAGAAAAAGGAATATTAAATAAGCACAAAGCAACTTAAAATAATCATAAACTTATCTCAGATAATAGCCTAAAGAATGCTTGAATAGAATTGATTTGAAGTGCTAAAACTCTGAAGTTCGTGCTCAATTTATAGACAGAAAAATCCCATCTACGACTGGTCTTAGGATCCTAGGACTGGTCGTATCTCCAAAGATTTTCGAAAGATTTTCATGGGATTTGATTTTCAGTTCCACAACCGGTCGAGGGTGGTCTACGACCGGTCGTGGGCCATCAGCGGTATGCTCAACAATAATGTTACGGGCACGCAAATCTCGTACATCTTAAGTATCATCTTCGATCACCCGAAGATGCCGTTTAGTTATTGGTCTAGATTTGGATGAAGATGGACCATGGGATGTTTTCTTTTTTCCTCTAGCATCCATATTCAAAAAGATATGCAAAGAACAAATAAGATGCACAAATGAAAGATGGGTTTTCTCTAGATCAGCAAATAGAGAGAAAACCCTTGAAAAACTCAACAAGGGATGAAATCAAGCTATACCATGAACAAATCAAAGCATAGAGATCATGAATCTTTCAGAAAAATGATGAAATAGGACTTACCTTGAAGAAAAACTAGAAATCCTATGACTGGTCGAGCCACGACTCGTCGTAGGTGGGTGTGGAAATGAAGAAGAAGGAGATTTTCCCCAAATTATATGATGTTTATGAGATCCACGACCGGTCGAGTGTGGTTCACGACAGGTCGAACCACGACCGGTCGAGCATCGACCAAAAATGTATTTTTAATGAAAATTTTTAAAATTTAAACAATTATAATATGAAATATAATACACTATGATACATGCAAGCAAGAATATTCAATGTAAAATACACATACCAAGATCAAATTTTAATTTATTAAACCTGCTTTTTTCAAGCGGTTTAGTAAATATATCAGCAAGTTGAGTTTCGATTGGTATATATTCCAATGAAATAACTTTTTCTTCAACCAACTCATGAATATAATGATACCTAATGTCAATATGCTTAGTACGTGAATGCTGGATTGGGTTTTTGGAAATGTTTATAGCACTGGAATTATCACAATGTAAGATCACTAAATCTTGATTAATTCCATAATCGCTAAGCATGCGTTTCATCCAAACTAGTTGAGTACATGTATATCCAGCTGCAATATATTCAGCCTCAGCTGTAGAGAGTGATATTGAGCTCTTCTTCTCGCTGAACCAAGAAACTAAGCAATTTTCAATGTAAAAATAACCACCACTGGTTGATTTTCTATCATCAATATTTTCAGCCCAATCAGCATCTGAATACCCGGCTAATTGAACATTAGTATCAAAAGGATACCAAAGTTCCAAATTTAAAGAACTTGCGACATACCTAATAATTCGTTTAACAGCAGTAAGATGTGATTCCTTAGGATTAGACTGATATCTCACACAAATACCAACACTAAATACGATATCAGGTCTACTAGCAGTAAGATATAACAAACTACCAATCATACTGCGATATAGTTTAGGATCTATATCTTTACCCGTAGAGTCTTTTGAGAGTCTTAATGTTGTACTCATAGGAGTATCAAAGTTCTTACCATTCTCAAATCCAAACCTTTTAACCAAGTTTGAAGCATATTTGGTCTGGAAAATGAAATTCCATCAGGTTGTTATTTTACTTGCAACCCTAGGAAATATTTAAGTTCGCCAACCATGCTCATTTCGAACCTTGATTTCATTCACTCTGTAAACTCAGTAGACATGTTAGAACAAGTAGATCCATAAATAATATCATAACATATATTTGAACCATCAAAATATCATTGTTATTCTTCTTAACAAAAAGCGTCTTATCGACACTACCTACTTGAAAGTTATGACTAAGTAAGAATTTAGTCAATTTTTCATACCATGCCCTGGGTGCTTATTTTAGACCATAGAGAGCCTTTTTGAGACGAAAAACGTGGTCAGATAACTTAGGGTCTTCAAACCTTGAAGGTTGTTCAACATACACTTCTTCATGTAAATCGCCATTCAAGAAAGCACTCTTTACATCCATCTGATAGATTTTAAAATTTCTAAAACATGCGATGGAAAAAAAAATTCTGATTGATTCAAGGCGAGCGACTGGAGCAAAGGTTTCATCGTAATCGATGCCTTCAATCTGAGTGTACCCTTGTACAACCAGTCTAGCCTTGTTTCGTATAATATTTTCGAGTTCATCAGACTTATTTTTAAAGATCCACTTTGTTCCAATAATATTTTTATCTTTAGGTCTAGGAACAAGATTACAGACATCATTACGAACAAATTGATTAAGTTCATCCTGCATAGCAACTATCCAATTTTTGTCAGAAAGTGCTTCTTTTACGTTGACCGGTTCTATTTGGGATGTAAAACAAACGTAATTACATATGTTCTCAAGTTGTTTGTGAGTATGAACTCCAGTGAGAGGATTTCCAAGTATTTGATTGGTTAGATGATCTTTAACAGTCCTTAGTTCAGATTGTTTTTAACTTGATGAGATATCTAGATTGTCAATAATAAGAGCTTCATCATCATCTGAACTTGGGGCTGATGTATTCAAATGATCATCAATGACCACATTGATGGACTCTTGAATCACACCAGTTCTCTTATTTAGAACCCTATAAGCTCGACTGTTCAAAGAATAACCAAGAAAAATTCCTTCGTCACTCTTCGTATCAAACTTACCCAAATTTTCACGATCCCATAAAATGTAACACTTATTACCAAAAATTCGAAAGTATTTGACAGTATGTTTCTTTTCAAACCATAATTTATAAGTAGTCTTATTATCAGATTTACTAGTATAAACCTGATTAATAATATAGCATGCGGTATTAACTGCTTCAGCCCAAAGATTTTTAGAGAGCTTCATACTATTTAACATAACATTAGCCATTTCCTGAAGCGCTCTAATTTTTCTTTTAACTATACCATTTTGTTGCAATGTTTTGGGCGCTGAGAATTTATGTGATATTCCCTAATCGCTACAGAATTTCTCAAAACTACTGTTTTTGAATTCAGATCCATGATCACTACGGATCTTGTTAACATGAGAACTTTTCTCATTTTGAATTCGTTTGATGACCTTTTTTACTTCATCTAGGGTTTTAGTTTTGTCTTTTAAGAATGATACCCAAGTGAATCTTGTATAGTCATCTACAATAACCAAAATATATTTTTCTCGACTCTCTGATCTGGTAGGTCCAATAAGATCCATGTGGAGAAGCTCGAGTGGTCTAGATGTGGTGTTAGAGTTCACTTTCTTGTGAGAACTCCTAATTTGTTTGCCCAACTGGCATTCACCACATATTTTGTCTACTTTTTCCAATTTGGGTAGACCTCTAATTAGTTCTCTTTTGCTCAATCTAAATAAGTTTCGATAGTGTACATGTCCAAGGCGTTTATGCCATAATTCGGTCTCATCAGTATGGACCATGTAACATGATTGAGTAGATGAGCTAGCATCACTAACGATGTAGCAGTTTTCAGAAGTTCTGCGACTAGTTAATATAACAGAACCCCTTTTATTAACTATATCACAACCTTGATTAGAAAACTTTACACTATGGTTGTTATCACATATCTGAGAAATGCTTAATAGGTTGTGTTTTAAACCCTCAACATATAAGACATTCTTAAATAAGGGAAGGTTATAAAGTTGAACCGTACCTTGGCCAATAATCTTGCAATTGCTTCCATCACCAAATGTGACTGACCCGTCAATCATATCTTTAAGATCGGTGAATAAAGCTTTGTCACCTGTCATATGCCTGGAGCAACCACTATGTAGGTACCACTTTGAATGGCTTGTTGCTTTGAAAGCAGTGTGGGCAACCAAGATGGCAACTTTAGGAACCCATTTCATAACTGTTTTGGGTTTGGGAGTATAGATGGTCTTTTTCTGTCTATTGTTGTAGGAACGACCTATAGAGTTCGACTTTAATAGCTCCTTGAGAAGATCAATAATTTTTTCAGCTAATTGATTTCGGTTTTGAAAATTAAAGTTGACATGGCCACTTTTAGGTTTTTGAAAAGTTTTGAATTTTTAGAAAAACCTTGAAAAGTATTCTTTTCTTTTGAGGTCGAAGATTCTCCTTTAACAAATCTAGGAGCAATGTTCTTTTGTTTAGGAGATGTATTTTTATCATATCCCAACCCGGATCGATCGCCACATTTTCTTGATCCGAACAATAATTTTTCCAATTTCGGATCTCCTTGGGCATATCTCCATGTGTCTTTCAAACTCAAAAGAGAAGCTACCTCATTTCTGAGTTTCTCTTTTTCGGATTTCAAATCTTCAATTTGAGAGGTTTTGAAATCTAAATCATTTTTGATTTTTTCAAAAGAATCAGAAATATGAGATTTTTCTAAGACAAGAGACTCATAATCTTCCTTAAGCTTAGAAAATTTTTCTTTTTGTAATTTAAGCTTGACAACAATTTTACAACTCTCTTTATAAAGGGCATTATAAGCATCTTGAAGATCATCTTCATTATCGCAATCACTATTCAGATTTTCTTCACTAGATATATCATCATGATCTGAATAGGTGATCTTGGCTAAAGTCATAAGGGCTTTAACACCATCGCCCGACTCAGTTTCAGAATCTTCTGATCTAGAAGAGGATTCAGAATTAGATGATTCATCCCAAGTAGCCATCATGCTTTTCCTTTTTGATTTGTCCTTTTTAGGACATTTGTTAGATAAGTGCCCATACTCTTGACAGTTGTAACATTGACTATCTTTCAAGGATTTACGAGTTCTAGGTTTAGATTGTCTCTTATCATTTGATTTTTGAAAATCAACCTTTTTCTTATATTTGAAAATTTTGTAAAACCTTTTTGCTAAAAGTGCCATATCATCTTCGGTATTTTCTGAATCCGAAGTGCTCTCTTGAGAAATATTTTTACATAATTTGAGAGCTATTGATTTTCCTTTAGGAGCCTTAAAGGATAACTCATAGGTTTGAAGTGAACCAACTAATTCCTCAACCCTCATGGTATTCGTATCACAAAATTCCTGAATCATAGTCACTTTAGAATTGAACCGTTCAGGAAGTGAACGTAGTATTTTTGCACATACTTTACTTTCAGGGATTCTATCACCAAGACCCCACATAGAGTTCACAATGTCATTCAATCTAGTGTAGAAGTCCATAAACATCTCATTCTCCTACATATGAATTTCTTCAAATTTAGTTGTGAGGAGTTGGACTTTAGATTTCTTGACAATAGATGTACCCTCGTGTGTCATTTCTAATATATCCCATGCTTGTTTTACATTTTCACACGAGATGATTTTTTTGAATTCATCTGGTGATAATGCACAAGTAATTGCATTTAGTGCTTTTGCATTTGCACTACTTTCACTTTTCTGAAGTGTGGTCCAAAGCGAATAAGCCGTTACTTTCATAGATTTTAAACCATCGCCATTAGTTACTTCAGTGATAGGAGGGTTCCATTCATTCACTGTGGCCAGCCACACACTTTCATCCAAGGATTTGAGGAAGATCCTCATCCTGGGTTTTCAATAGGCATAGTTTGGGCCATTAAAGGGTGGTGGCCTAGTGACTGATAGGCAATCAAAATTTGACATCTTAATACAGCTTAGATCGTTAGCTCAGGAAATAAATCCAATAAATAAATAATAAGCACGAGCTATTAGGCTCTGATAACACTTGAAAGGGCCTATCTATATGCCCTAGAGGGGGGGTGAATAGGGCAATGCCAAATAAAACTAATAACAGCGAAATAATAAAAGATTTAAAGCACAATGCTGAATATAAAACAAACACAATAGCCTAAAATAAAGAGATTGATACTTTATCAGTTCTAAGGACAACCTTACACCTAAAACCAGAGGTTTAAGGTAGGACAACCTTATTTCTAGAACGTCCTTTGTATCACAAACCGAGGAGGAATAATAAGCAATGAAATCAAAATAACTTGGGGAAAATAAATCCTAAGTTATTACAACATTCATCCACACTTGCTTGAAGTGATTACAACATTCATCCACAAACACTCTCCACAAAACAGAATGAATAAAAGAATGAAAGAATAAAGCACATCCACAACACAATGATATATAGTAGTTCGCCTGTGTGTACACTAACTGTTATCCAACAGCCACATAGATTGCTACTCCACTCCTCATATCCTCACACAGGGGATATTAGCATGCACTATTAAAATAGGTTTCACAGGTTCACCTAAAACCTTCACAATTGTGTCTTTGATCTCGGGCTTACACAATCCAAAAACTCCACAATCTGAGTTTTTTAACTCTCCTCAGATAACCAATACAATGAGATTTTTCTGGCGAATCTCAAACAAAAATCAAAGAAAGTAAATTACAAAACATGTAAAATACCTGAATCACCTTCTGAAGAAGCCCGGTAGAACCAATCGGAGTAGAAGTTCGATTCGACGTTCAAAGTCCAATACTCACTTTAAGAATGGTTCTTAGTCTAATTGATTTGAGATCAAACGGGCTAGATCTATTTGATTTTGAATCCAAGAAGAAGGAATATCAGAAATTCCTCTTTTCTAATAAGATTGGAATGTAGATCAAAATTAAATAAAAATAAGCTAGCAAAAGGAATATTAAATAAGCACAAAGCAGCTTAAAATAATCACAAACTTATCTCAGAGAATAGCCTAGAGAATGCTTGAATAGAATTGATTTGAAGTGCTAAAACTCTGAAGTTCGTGCTCAATTTATAGACTGAAAAATCCCGTCTACGACTGGTCTTAAGATCCTAGGACTGGTCGTAGCTCCAAATATTTTTGAAAGATTTATGCGGGATTTGATTTTCAGTTCCACGAACGGTCGAGGGTGGTCTACGACCGGTCGTGGGCCACTAACGACTGGTCGTGAGACAGCTACGACCGGTCGTTGGACCCCAAAAATGGTTACTGGAGTTTGAGTCGTAGGTCTACGACTGGTCGAAGGATGAGTCATAGAAAATATAGGACTGGTCGTAGGATGTCCAGGACTGGTCGTAGGACAGCTAGAAAGATCCGAAAATCTTCAAGTACCTAAGACTGGTCCTGAAAAACTTAAGACTGGTCGTAGCAAAGCTAGGACTGGTCTTAGAACACTCCAAACAAGCATATAAAAATATATAAGTTATGTATCCGGAATGACCTACAATAAAGCCCATCCTAAGGTCAATCTAAGGTCAAACAAACCTTAAAAGTGAGATGGAATTGAAAGTCTGAACACTCAGATGACCCTTAAGAGAAGCTTGTGAATATTCAAAACTTGTAGTAGGCCTTCATAAGCTTGATCTTAACTTGACAAAGTCTTCTAGTAAACTTGAACTTGATCAAATCTTGAACATGCAACCTTGAAAACTTCTATTCTTGATTTCTTCATCCAAGACTTGAAAACTTTCTTCATTTAAGATCTTGTCTTGAAATCCGATGTCTTGATATGTCTTTATTGCAATGAATAGACTTCAAACATAAAACACAAGATATACAAGACATAGAAATAGGTTTTGGCACCACAAAAATTTGACAACTATAGGGATATGAAATCATAGCACTTACAGATACTCGACCGGTCGTAGCTGTACACAACCAGTCGTGGTATGACCGATCGTGGAGCTCGTGAACATGATATAATTTGGAGAAAATCTCCTTCTTCTTCATTTCCACTCCGACCTACGACGAGTAGTGGCTCAACCAGTCATAAGATTTCTTCTGTTTCTTCAAGTTTAGTCCTATTTCATCATTTTTCTTGAAGTTTGATACTCTTTATGCTTTGATTTGATCATTGTGTAGCTAGATTTCATCTTTTGTTGGGTTTTTCAAGGGTTTCTTCTCATATTGCTGATCTAGAGAAAACCCATCCTTCTTTTTGTGCATTTCTCTTGCTCTTTGTATATCTTGTTGAAGATGGATGCTAGAGGAAAGAAGAAAATATCTCGTAGTTTATTCTCATCTAGATCTACACCGATAATAAAATAGCACCTTCGGTCACTTGAAGATGATCCTCAAGATGTATGGAATTTGTGTGTCCGTAATGTTATCATTGAGTATACCGCTGATCTCAATCACATTGCACCATTTGGTATTTTTTCCTCTCCTTGAATCTGTTGGCTGGGCTAACATTTTGCTTTGGGGTGGGCCTGCATACCAGTCAATTGCACAATCAATGGTTGCATGTATCTCAGAATTCTCCCTTGACAATTTAACTTTTTCAATTGATACTAGAGAAGGAAAATTTGAAGTAGACCGTCATTTAATATCAGGTATTATGGATATACCCATTAATGATGAAGGTATACCGATTCATACTTTTTACGATAAACCATCTTAATTGGAAAAATGCATGTTAACTAGAGACTTATGAAAAATTGATGCACAATGGAAACACAAAGGGAATGTGCTCCCTTCAAAGTATCTGTTACCTAAATACAGAGTGTTAAATCATTTTTTCATTTCAAATCTGTATCATCAGTCCAGTAATAAAATCGAGTTGACTTCTTTCATGGTTCGTGTATTGTATTCTATTGCTTCTGGTACTATGGTCTATTTTCCTTCTTTGATTTATCATTTTATCATCCAGTTTCGTCTCCATTCGGGTCATAGTGATATTCTGTTTGGTTATCTTATGACTGTGTTAGTCACTCACATGCTTGTCGATAAACCTATTAATGAGGCACCAATTCATCATCTTATTTTCAACAATACTAATCTTAATAAGATGAAGCTGGATTTTCTTCCTGGCCAAGTAGATGAAGGTGGTGCTGGTGGTGAAGCCGGAAATGAAGGGGAAGTTGGCGATCTTCCTCAATAGGATGTTGATATGGATGAGTTATTTGATGAGATAGGAACTGATTCTCCAAATGATCCTGATTACGATCCATCTAGTTATGATGCACGCCTTCGTGTATTGGAGGAGAAGATTGATAACATGAGTATAGCCCATGATATGCAGTTTAAATATATGCGAAAACATCTTCGTCGCATCAATAGGGGCTTACACCAGATTGATCCTACTATCCATGCTCCCTCCTTTGGATCTGATTAGGCGAATTATCTTTTGGATTGTAAAATATTATCTTTTCTTTTCTTTTGGATATTGTATTAACTTGGTTATGACTTGATGATTCTAGTTTATATTTTGAAATATGCTATGTCCTTCCATATTTCTTTCTCATTATCAGCTTATTATTACTCTCTATGTTGTTGTTCTCTTTCCTATTGTGACTTTCCCTTGTCATTTTGTGACGAAAAGGGGGAGTAGTATGGTATGGTAAAGGGGAGTAGCATGGAAGGGAGAGTAATTTGTTTGGATTGATTGATTCAGAAGGATATATGGATTGAGAATATGGAGTCTTGATGTTTACATGTTATTTATTATTTACATGAGCAGTACTCGTATCTCTCAGGGAGAGTAGAGTACTTTGTATGATGTTGTTTGTATGATATATGTTTTGTCATAAATTTGACAAAGGGGGAGATTGTAAGTGCTATGATTTCATATCCCTTTGGTTGTCAAATTTTGTGGTGCCAAAACCTATATCTATGTATAACGACCCGGAAAATTTCGTACCAAGACCCAAGTACCATCTCGATCAGAAATCACGTAGGATTAATTCACTTAGAATTTAATCTACGTTACCTAACGCTACGTTAGACTGGCTGTGAAATTAGTGTTGTTCACTTTAAATACGTTCTGTAAGACTTAAAACTTGTAGAATCAATGACGCTATAATACCCTGAAATCTAGGATCCAACTCTAAACTCATTTATTCTAGGGAATGTTTGTTAATTTTGTATTGAATTTAGATCGTGCGTCGAAAGTCCAATATCCACAATCTCAGACCATTATGACCGCTTAGTTGGACTTGACAAGCGTTTTGAAAATCAAGCCCAACTGATGTCCTGACGCTATTTTACTGAGTTCAGAATGAAGAGAGTGAGAAAAAGAAAATAATTAGAAAATTAATTCCATTTTTATGAAATCTGGCACGTGTCATTTGCGCGTTATTTTTAAGCATTCTGACTGTCATAATTCAACCAAAATTTACCCTTGGATCAGGAAAATTGGCCTTTTCGTGTCATGGAACTTCTATCCCTCATTTAGGTTCGGTAACCGTCGAATTGAAACTGGTCCGCCACAGACGATCTGGAAATCCGACCGTACTGAAAACTTCTCTGATCAAAGATCCAATGTTAGTGAGCTTAAGTCTGACCGCAATTGATAACATGACCTCCAGAAGCGCTCCATTGGATCAGAAAAATCCTGATTTGGATATAACCTAAGTATACCTTGACTTGGAGTTCATTTTCGTTATGTTTGGGTCTTAAACCCTTAGCTTTCTAACCCATACGAATTTCCCAAACCCTAGAGATTCCAAAGAAAGAAAAGAGAGAGAAAGTGTGGGAGAATCCGGTGAAACTCCGTAGGATCCTTCCTAGTGCACCTATACTCTAAACTGGCGTATCTGGATCGTTCTTCAGGTGATTCTGATTCCGTTCTCGGGTAAGTTAAGCTAACCCTAACCTGTTTTAAAGCCTAGACTAGCTGTAATAGAGTGTTAGCTAACCTATTTTGTGCCATAGGTAGCGTATTCGCCGTTGACGAAGACACATCGTCTGAATCAACCTAAATATGACTTTTCTGTTTTAAGGTGCGGACTATATGCGCTTAGGTTATGTTTTTCAACCCTTTCAATGATATTTAATGATTTATTCATGCTATGGATACAATTACACATGCCAAATGTGTTGTCTGTTTTATCTTCCATGTACGTATGCTGTATATTATAAATACCGTATTTCATGTATATGTTAGAATACACGTATACGTATGGAATTTGTTAAATTGGTTGCCATGATAAATTGTCATTGTTATATGCTTAATATGTATATGAAAACTCCTTGGCAAAAGGACTTGCCCTACTTTGCAACGGCGTCGACATATGTGATGTATGTTGAATAGTGTAACCTAAGTGTTTGAATAAATGCCTAAGTGAGTTAGTAGTTAGCAAAGTGTGATTGTTAAGATGGTTGGGATATGGTTTTCAACCATAGTATTTGTGTGTATAATTCCCTCCATGAATCATGTAACTTTGGTTGTCCATGTTAAATGAGTGTATGACTTTCTCTATGATTGTGTACTTAGTTAAATTATGATAAATGTGTGTATTAATTCATGCATGTATTATTTACATTTCAAGTTATACTTCATTTCTTGTTCATGTGAATGCAGAATATGACTCATATGCTAGTTAATATCTTTGTATGTGAATGGGGCTGTATTACAGTCCAGATAATGGAAAACCATTCTAGAAGTAGTGGCTGAGGTTGCTTTCGCCACATAAGATGAGTTTAGCGAATCTGAGTTGTGCTTGGGGAGTTTGGCAGTGGTTAGGCCACACAGAGTGCTTATACATTCCATGTCGTTCAACTCAACGTGTGCTTGGCCTAGTTGAGCTTATCAACTATCCCGATTGACCGATGCTTGTTCACCATGTTCGGTCGCCACTGTTTGAATCTAAGACACTGAGCTTACCAGTGTAACTCCCGTTAACCATGGTACTAAGATCTCCTATGACTCATGAGCCGGGCATGGTGGTATGGGACACCGTGGTCATGCTGTCGGCCTATGCTGGGGCCACAAACTTTCCCGTAGTGACCAGTGAGCACCCTACTCTGAGTAGATTATGGTGATATGGGACACTGTATTCTTGCTATCGGCCTACACTGATTGGAGACGATCCCTCTGTAGTGACCTTGAGGTTATCCTGACACCACATGGGGGCATTGAGTCCTGATGCAGTCTTAAGGATATAAATAGGCCTGTATTGATAAGGTGATGGGGGAGTGGAGCAACGATTGCGCGCAACAGGCCTGACAGCCCTTGCAACGACTTAGAACCATACTATCATATGAGATATCCTAGGACTGACGACTCTAAAATGGATCAACATTTGGAAATGATACAAGGGAGGTGTCTTAGCTTCCCAATACTTCTGTATGAAAAGGACTAATAATAACTGGTAATCACGTTCATGACATCGCACTGCATGTGCCATTGGCATTGGTGTGAGAGCACAGTGGTAGTGATTCATGCCGTGATCGTTAGATGATGTCACATGAGGGAGATTGTGGTGAGGGCATGCATCATTCTTCATATCATCCTTGCATTAACAAGAGATCTAGGACTTGTGTGATTGTACTACCGTGGCATTACTACTTGATTGGATTGATAACATGTTAACTTTTTCTATATAGTACCACTGAGTTGATCACTCACTTCCACATTCTGCGACAGTGTTTAAACACCTACCAGACTCTGCTTTAGATGCAGGTGATGATGATGCTAGCGAGGCAGGAAAATACTTTGATGAGGACGAGGAGGCGTTCTCATACATGCAGTTTTCAAGCGGGTTCGACTGAGCCTTGTCCTGACCAGCGGGGATTTTTCTGGGTTATGTATTGTATTATTTTGAATGGTTTATATATGTATTTTAAGACAGACATATGTATATTGCCCTGGGTAGAGCACGCATCATTTGAGGATTTATTTTGAATATATATGTATTTAAGTCTTCCACTTACTTTACCTTAATATCCCTGAATTATGTCTGCTAATCTAGCTTGATCTATATCATGTTTTATGCATTAATACAGACAACATACAATCATCATTGAATATGTTGCATAAGTGATGTTTTGGAACTCGGGAGCTGAGTTATACTCGACCCCCGAATTTCAGCGTGTTACAAGTTGGTATCAGAGCATGATTTGGATTAATCTGGACCTGGGTTAGGGTCACACAACGCACGTTGAAGCCACTATAACGTAGGAGGGTGCGAGAACAATTTAGAAACAGAACTAGGACCCCTAGTTTGTCGTTCGGTGAAAGTTTACTGAAAATGATCGTCGAGATCGAGTCTGTGCACGCTCCTGATCACACACGGTGACTCCAAATCACTTTTAGACCATCCAGTGATTGGTATAGTCCGCATTTTAGTCCATTCCTGCGGTTAGAAATCCCTAATTTTGAATAAGGATCAGGTTAACTCTGAAACTACCCGAAATGGTTCGAAACGGAGAGAGGGCTCAAGTCCAACGCATCCAGGGGGGGACCCATATGTTTTTGGCCTTAGGGGGGTAGGAGGACCTCGCCCATATGGCGAGGCCTCACCAAAAGATCTAGAGAGCGACGAGGACCTCGCCGGTTGGCGGGCTTTTCGGACCGGGTCGCCCTAGCCGATCACTTTTGGGGTTAAATGGGGCCCCTTCATATAGGTTTCGCCCCTTAGTTTATTCGAAAAAACCTACATCCTTCACAAAATGACCTTTCAAGCTCTCCTTTCCTTCTCAAACCGGTGTTTTCTCTCTCCAACCTCCCTTTCAATCATTTCTTCTCTCATTTTCTGTTATTTTCTTTAGCCCTCTACTATTCTCCACCATAACCAGTAGTCCCATTATCCAATTTCTGCGTGTGGAGCTCCCAAGCTCTCATTTGAGGCTCAAAATCGTGTGAGCTTCTAACCCCTCACGTTTCTTCCCTTTCCTAATGCAATCCCAGACTTTTCGGGCCTATTTCCCTCCTCTCTTAGACCTAGATTCGTGGCATCTCATTAGGTCAGCCCTTTTCTCTCCCCTTCATCGCTTTTCCATGGCCTTTATAGAGGCTGTTTTAGCCCTTTTCTCCCTTTCCACCGACCTCTCTCTCATGGGAAAGAGGAAGGGTGCCGCTGATGAAGATGGACCTAGTCACCCTTCACGTTCAAGAAAGCCAAGAGGTGGCGCCTCTAGTTCAAGTTCCACCGTTGGTCTAAGTGTTGGGAGAGAAATACACACGAAGCGGGATTTGGATCCCTAAGCTCCAATCGGAAGAGTACTGTTGGCAGACTTGGTCCATGGCGCGTATACGGTCGCAGGGTTCTTTTTGATGGGCATGTGGATGAGCGACTCTTTGGTGAGTTTTTGTTGTTTGAGGACATCGAGGCTGTCAGGTGGGGTCCGCTCTTTGAAGGCCAGTCTCGTGCTAATGTGAGCACTATTCGTGCCTTGTATGCTCATATTCGAGACCCTATGCTGGAGCCACTGCAGTTCAGGATTCCCTTTGATAGAGATCAGGAAGCCACGATTGATGTTCGGTTGATAGCTCGACTCCTGAATGTGCCTCCTGGCGAGGTACATCCAAGTGCTAAGAATCTGAAGAGTGTTCGTGAGCGAGATCGCCGCACCAAGTTTCTATATGGTGGTTTAGTTGATTGGCAGCATAATAAGAGCCTCTTAGTAACCCACATGTCAGATGATTTTCGTCTGCTTCACTACATCTGCACGTTTAATGTTTATCCCAGGTAGAGCAATCGCAGTGAATGCACGCGTCTCATGGTAGATTTCCTATATCAAGTGGGCCAGGGAGAGAACTTGTGCATTCCCTCGTTTGTGCTGCGACAGATCATCCTCGTCTTGTAACGTCTTGGAAAAATTCGTATAGAGACCCGAGTCCAACTCGATCAGAAATCACTTAGGATTAATTCCTTTAGAAATCAAGCGTAAGTTAACTAATGCCATGTTAGGTTAACTGTGAAATTAGCACTGATTGCTTTAAATACGTTCTACAAGACCCAAAACTTGTGGAACTGTTAACGCTATAACGTCTTGAAACTTAGGATCAAACTCTAAACCCGTTTGCTCTCAGGAACCCTTTGAAACTTTGTATTGGATCTAGACCGCACATCGAGAGTCCGATATCTACAATCTTAGACCATTATGACCGCTTGGCTGGACTTGACAATCATTTCGAAAATCAAGCCCAACTGATGTTCTGAGGCTATTTCATTGAGCGTGGAGCAAGGAGTATGAGAAAGAGTAAATTCATTAAAAATTAAATGTGATTTAAATAAATCTGGCACGTTTCTCTTGTGGGTTAAGTATAAGCATTTAGACTATCGAAATCTGACCCAAATACACCCTCGGATCAGGGAACATTTCTCACTCAGGTCAGTGTACTTGAAATCTCTGATCGAGTCTCCATGACCGCTGAAGTGAAACTGGTCTGCCACGTGCGATCTGGGAACACTACCGGACTGAAAACTTAATGTGATCAACATCCGGCATCCATGAGCTTAAGTCCGACCGCATTCGGCCAGGGGACCTCCAGAAATGCTCTTTTGGATCGGGAAAGACCCGATTTGGTTATAACCCAAGTATACCTTGGTTTAGAGTCTAAGTAGGTGAGATTTTAGCCTATATAAGGGCTTTAAACCCTCTCATATCTCTCTCATCCGAATTTGCAAGAAACCCTAGAAAGAGAAGAGAGAGAAAGAGAGATTGTGAGAGAGTTGTGAGAGAAACTTCTTGTCACTTGATCCAGCTTCTACACGTGTTTAATCACCATATTCCAAACACTCTTCCGGTGATTCCAACTCATTTCTAGGTAAGAAAATCCTAACCTCAACCTGTTTTAGGGATTCCATTTATACAATTAGCGAAGTAGCTGATTCGTCTTGTGCTATAGGTCGTCATACAGGCGTTGACGAAGCGTAGAGTTTCTGTTCGATTCGTTACGCTTCTACGTCGAAAGGTGAGGATTTTAGATGCCTAGATTGACTATTTTCAAAGCTTTCAATGTCGTTTAATAGTAGATTATCGACAATAGCACCGTTTGACATGTAGAACATGCTGTCTGTTTTCCATTTCGACTGCATACGGTGAATATGAGATTTAGGGTATTTTAGGCATTTGTAGGAAATACTGTATACGTCTGTATTTTTCTAAAATGCTTGCCATGTATATTTGTCACGTTATTATACTGGACATGCATGTATGATCTGTTTGGCGAAGAGATTCGCCCTAATGCACACTTCGGGTCGACATACGCTATGTAGACCAATGTGTGTAGACTAAGTGTTTGTATAAATGTTTATATTATTATGTATTGAGTAAATGTTATTGTAGATTAGTTTTGAGATTGAATTCTCAATTAACATGATGATGTATATGATTTCCTCTATGTTTGCTATATGAATTGATTTCCTCATATATATGAAATACTTGTGTTGGTTGATTTGCTTACGTTGTATGTTATAACATGTTGTCAACATGCTTGTATTGTTTGTATTTCATTTCTGTTACTCTCACATGATCACTGATGTTGATTACAAATGCTTGGGGCTATACATTAGTCCAGGTGGTCGGTAACAGATTGAATTCGTGGTTGGCTTCTATTTGCCACGAAGGACGCGTGGGCCCTTATGCGGGCCCATCTAGTTCGAAATCGTCGGCCCTTCTCTCTCTGGGTGACTCACTTGTAATTGAGAAGAATCATATTACAGTGAAGAACAAGTACACTTTGCCCAGGATAGATGACCTGTTTGATCAGTTGAGAGGAGCGCAGTACTTCTCGAAGATTGATCTACAGTCAGGGTATCATCAGTTGCTCGTCAGGAAGGAGGACGTGCAGAAGACAACTTTCAGGACTAGTTTTGGCCATTATGAGTTCCTTGTGATGTCGTTCGGTCTTACGAACGCACCGGCCATGTTCATGGACCTAATGAACCGTGTATTTCGACCGTTCCTCTATCGATTCATCGTTGTCTTTATAGATGACATTCTGATATACTCCAGGAGTCGAGAGGAGCATGAGGAGCACTTACGATCGGTCCTGGATACTCTGAGATAGCACCAGTTGTTCTCACAGTACAAGAAGTGTGACTTCTGGAAGGAGGAAGTCAAGTTCCTGCGACATGTAGTGTCCAAGGATGGATAGCAATGGACCTTGCTAAGGTAGCCGCAGTGCAGGATTGGAAGCAGCCTGGTTCGATTACCGAGGTGAGGAGCTTCCTGGGACTTGCTGGCTACTATCATCGATTCATTCGAGACTTCTCCAAGATAGCCAGACCCTTGTCTCAGTTGACACGGAAGGATTTGAAGTTTGCCTGGAAAGAGAAGGCGAAATCAGCTTTTCAGGAGCTGAAAGATAGGCTGATGTCTGCCCCTGTGCTAGTATCACCAGAGCAGGGTGTTAGATATATGATCTATATGGATGCGTCTCACGTTGGCTTAGGTTGTGTCCTTATGTAGAAGGACAGGGTGATTGCATATGCCTCGAGACAATTAAGGAAGCACGAGGAGAATTACCCTATACATGACCTAGAGTTGGCAGCTGTTATCTTCACACTGAAGCTCTGGAGACATTACCTCTATGGAGAGGAGTTCGAGCTCTTTTGCGATCACAAGAGCCTCAAGTATATATTCACGCAACAAGACCTGAATATGAGGCAGGACATTGGATGGAAACCTTGAAGGACTTTAATTTTGAGGCTTCCTACCATCCGGGCAAGGCGAACCTTGTGGCTGATGCGTTGAGCCGCAAGAAGGTAATAGAGTTTGCGGCTCCACTGATGGTTGCCGAGTGGGACATGGTTGAGTTTTTATAAGACTTTGAGCAGAACTCACTGTGGAGGAGCCATTCGAGGTTATCGCACACGTTCGGGTGCGACCTCTTATCGATGATAGGGTCATCACGGCATAGAGAGACGACGAGCTTCTGAATGAGCTTCGAGAGCAGGCCAGTGATGATTCAGATGTTGAGTAGCGAGTTGAGACAGATGGGGGCTTATGTTATCGTGGCCGCCAATGCGTTCCAGATATCCCTGACTTGAGACGAGAGATTCTCGAGGCTACGCACAATACTAGACTTACGATGCATCCGGGCAGTACAAAGATGTATCGTGACATGAAGAGGACGTACTGGTGGGAGGGCATGAAGACCCACATTGCAGACTTTGTGTCCCGTTGTCTCACTTGCCAGCAGGTGAAGGCAGAGCATCGCCGACCTCCTGGTCTCCTTCAGCCTATGCCTATAGCTGAGTGGAAGTGGGACTATATCTCTATGGATTTCATCTTGGGACTGCCGAAGATAAGGAAGGGACATGATTCTATCTGGGTGATTGTCGACCGCTTAACAAAGTCGGCGCACTTCCTTCCGATCAGAGTTACGAACTCTGCAGACGAGCTGGCTAGATTGTACATCATGGAGATTGTTCGTCTGCATGGAGTTCCCTTAGAGATCGTGTCAGATAGGGACACGCAATTTACTTCCATTTTCTGACTCGCATCCAGGAAGTGATGGGTGTGAAGTTGAAGTTTAGTACTGCATTCCACCCACAGACCGATGGACAGACAGAGCGGGTGAACCAGATTTTGAAAGACATGTTGCGAGGTTGCGTGTTGAATTTTAAGGACAGTTGGGATGATTGTCTTCCATATGCGGAGTTTACGTACAATAACAGTTATCAGGCGATTATCGGTATGACACCTTATGAGGCCTTGTATGGACGTCCTTGTCAAGCACCGTATTGTTGGGTTGAAGTCGATGAGTGAAAATTGATTGGTCCTAAGTTAGTACAGGTGACCTCAGAGAAGATTGACACCATCAGACGTCGACTTCTCACAGTGCAGAGCAGGCAAAAGAGTTATGCCGATACGAGACGATGACTGCTAGAGTTCGCGGTTGGAGATCATGTGTTCCTGTGAGTTTCTCTTATGAAGAGAGTCTTTCGGTTCGGGAAGAAAGGGAAGCTCATGCCGAGATTTATTGGTCCATTCTAGATACTTGATCGAGTGGGGGCGGTTGCATATCGTCTTGCTTTGCCCACACCACTCGCAGGCGTGCATAATGTTTTTCATGTGTCCATGCTGAAGAAGTATGTTCCTGATCCTTCCCATATCATTAGATGGGAGCAGGTGAAGTTGAGCAAGGATGTCACTTATGAGCTGCGCCCGACGCGTATATTAGACAAGAAGGAACAGGTATTGCGTAGCAAGGTCATCCCCCTTGTGAAAGTATTATGGACACATCATACCGAAGAAGAGGCTACCTGGGAGACCGAAGTCGAGATCAGAAATAACTACCCACATCTTCTTGAGGAGTATGAGAAGGTACGAATTTTGAGGATGAATTTTTTTTAGGGGGGTATATTTTAACGACCCGAAAAATTTCGTACCAAGACCCAAGTACCATCTCGATCAAAAATCACGTAGGATTAATTCTCTTAGAATTTAATCTAAGTTACCTAGCGCTACATTAGACTGACTGTGAAATTAGTATTGTTCGCTTTAAATACGTTCTGCAAGACTTAAAACTTATAGAATCAATGATGCTATAATACCCTGAAATCTAGGATCCAACTCTAAACCCATTTGTTCTAGGAAATGTTTGGTAACTTTGTATTGGATCTAGACCGTGCGTCAAAAGTCCGATATCCACAATCTCAAACCATTATGATTGCTTAGTTGGACTAGACAATCGTTTCGAAAATCAAGCCCAACTGATGTCCTGACGGTATTTTACTGAGTTCGGAATGAAGAGAGTGAGAAAAGGAAAAGAATTAGAAAATTAATTCCATTTTTATGAAATCTGGCACGTGTCATTTGCGCATTATTTTTAAGCGTTCTGACCGTCAGAATTCAACCAAATTTCACCCTTAGATCAGAAAAATTGGCCCTTTCATGTCATGGAACTTGTAGCCCTGATTTAGGTTCGATAACCGTCAAATTGAAACTGGTCTGCCACGGACGATCTGAAAATCCGACCGGACTAAAAACTTCGTTGATTAAAGATCCGATGTTAGTGAGCTTAAGTCCGACCACAATTGATAACAGGACCTCCAGAAGCGCTCCGTTGGATCGAAAAAATTCCGATTTGGATATAACCTAAGTATACCTTGACTTGGAGTTCATTTTCATTATGTTTGGGCTTATAAAAGGGTCTTAAACTCTTAGCTTTCTAACCCATACAAATTTTCCAAACCCTAGAGATTCAAAGAAAGAAAAGAGAGAGAAAGTGTGGGAGAATCCGATGAAACTCCGTAGGATCCTTCCTAGTGCACCTATACTCTAAACTGACGTATCTGAATCGTTCTTCATGCGATTCTGATTCCGTTCTTGGGTAAGTTAAGCTAACCCTAACCTATTTTGAAGCCTAGACTAGCTGTAGTAGAGTGCTAGCTAACCTGTTTCATGCCATAGGTAGCGTATTCGTCGTTGATGAAGACACGTCGTCTGAATCAACCTAAATACGACTTTTCTGGTTTAAGGTGCGGACTATATGCACTTAGGTTATGGTTTTCAACCCTTTCAATGATAGTTAATGATTTATTCATACTATTGATGCAATTACACATGCCAAATGTGCTGTCTGTTTTGTCTTCCATATACGTATGCTATAAATTGTAAATACCGTATTTCATGTATATGTTAGAATACACGTATACGTATGGAATTTGCTAAATTGGTTGCCATGATAAATTGTCGTTGTTATATGCTTAATATGTATATGGCAACTCCTTGGCGAAAGGACTTGCCCTACTTTGCAATGGTGTCGACATATGTGCTGTATGTTGAATTGTGTAACCTAAGTGTTTGAATAAATGCCTAAGTGAGTTAGTAGTTAGCAAAGTGTGATTGTTAAGATGGTTGGTATATGGATTTCAACCATAGTATTTATTTATATGATTCCCTCCATGAATCATGTAACTTTGGTTGTCCATGTTAAATGAGTGTATGACTTTCTCTATGGATTGTGTACTTAGTTAAATTATGATAAATGTGTGTATTAATTCATGCATGTACTATTTACATTTCAAGCTATACTTCATTTCTTGTTCATGTGAATGCAGAATATGACTCATATGCTAGTTATTATCTTTGTATGTGAATGGGGGTGTACTATAGTCCAGGCAATCAGAAACCATTCTTGAAGTAGAGGCTGAGGTTTCTTTCGCCACATAAGATGAGTTTAGCGAATCTGAGTCGTGCTTGGGGAGTTCGGCAGTGGCTAGGCCACACGGAGTTCTTATGCATTCCATGTCGTTCAACTCAACGTGCGCTTGGCCTAGTTGAGCTTATCAATTATCCCGATTGACCGATGCTTGTTCACCATGTTTGGTCGCCACTATTTGAATCTAAGACACTGAGCTTACAAGTGTAACTCCCATTAACCATAGTACTAAGATCCCCTAAGACTCATGAGCCAGCCATGGTGGTATGGGACACCGTGGTCATGTTGTCGGCCTACGTTAGGGCCACAAATCTCCCCGTAGTGACCAGTGAGCACCCTACTCTGAGCAGATTATGGTGGTATGGGACACTATATTCTTGCTGTCGGCCTACACTAATTGGTGACGAGCCCTCTGTAGTGACCTTAAGGTTATCCTGACACCGCATGGGGGCGTCGAGTCCTGATGCAGTTAAGGATTTAAATAGGCATGTATTGATAAGGTGATGGGGGAGTGGAGCAACGATTGCGCGCAACAGCCCTGACAGCCCTTGCAGCGACCTAGAACCATACTATCGTATGAGATATCCTAGGACTGACGACCCTAGAATGAATCAATGTTGGGAAATGATACAAGGGAGGTGTCTTAGCTTCCCAATACTGCTGTATGAAAAGGACTAATAATAACTGGGTAATCACGTTTATGACATCGCACTGCATGTGCCATTGGCGTTGGTGTGAGAGCACAGTTGTAGTGATTCATACTGCGATCGTTAGATGATGTCGCATGAGGGAGATTATGGTGAGGGCATGCATCATTCTTCATATCATCCTTGCATTAACAAGAGATCTAAGACTTGTGTGATTGTATTACCTTATCATTATTGTTTGATTGGATTAATAACATGTTAACTTTTGCTATATAGTACCACTGAATTGATCACTCACTCCCACATTCTGGGACGGTGTTTAAACATCAACCAGACTTTGCTTTAGATGCAGGTGATGGCGATGCTGGCGAGGCAGGGCCAGACTTTGATGAGGATGAGGAGGTGTTCTCATACATGCAGTTTTCAGGCGGGTTCGATTGAGCCTTGTCTTGACCAGCGAGGATATTTCTGAGATATGTATTGTATTATTTTGAACGGTTCATGCATGTATTTTGAGGCACAGACATATGTATATTGCCCTGGGCAGAGCACGCATCATTTAGAGATTTATTTTGAATCATGTATGTATTTAAGTCTTTCGCTTGCTTTACCTTAATATCCCTGAATTATGTCTGCTAATCTAGCTTGATCTATATCATGTTTTATGCATTAATACAGACAATATACAATCATCATCGAATATGTTGCATAAGTGATGTTTTGAAACTCGGGAGCTGAGTTATACTCGACCCCCGAATTTCAGGGCGTTACAATATGTCTTGTATATCTTGTGTTTCATGACTATTCATAGCTTCAAGACATCGTATTTCAAGACAAGAACTTAAATGAAGAAAGTTTCAAGTCATGGATGAAGAATTCAAGAATAGAAGTCTCCAAGTATGCATGTTCAAGATTCAAACAAGTTCAAGTATAGAAGAAGACTTTGTCAACTCAAGAAAGGATCAAGCTCGAGAAGGCATACTACAAGATTCATAAATTCTGAAGCTTCTCTTAAGGGTCATCTGAGTGTACGGACTTTCAATTTTCATCTGACTTTTAAGGTTTGTTTGAACTTAGATTGACCTTAGGATAGGCTTTACTGTAGGTCATTCTGGATACATAATTCGTATATTTTAATATGCTTGTTCAGGTTTTTCTAAGACCAGTCCTAGGAACTTCAAGACCAGTCCTAACTCTGCTACGACCAGTCTTAAGTTTTTCAGTACCAGTCATAGGTTGTTGAAGATTTTCAGATCTTTCTGGTTGTCCTACGACCAGTCCTGTGAGCTGTACGACTTGTCCCTCGACCAGTCTTAGCCCTATGATTCAAACTTCAACAATTAAACTGGGGGTCATACGACCGGTCGTAGGTGACCCACGACCAGTCGTAGGTGGCCCATGACCGGTCGTAGGATACTTAGGACTAGTCGTGGAATAGCTAATCCTTATCCCATGAAAATCTTTGAAAATCTTTGAAGCTACGACCAGTCCTAGGATCCTAAGACCAGTTGTAGATGAGATTTTTCAGGCTATAAATAGAGCACGAACTTCAGAGTTTTTTGAATTCAATTCAAATCAATTCAAGCAATCTTTAAGCTATACTCTGAGATAAGTTCGTGTTTTTTTTAAAGCTACTTTGTGCTCATTTAATATTCCTTTTGCTAGCTTGTTTATTATTTGATTTTGATCTACATTCCAATCTTATTTGAAAAGGGGAATTTCTGATATTCCTTCTTCTTGGATTCAAAATCAAATAGAATTAGCCCTTTTGATTTAAAATCAATTAGACTTAGAACCATTCTTAAAGTGAGTATTGGACTTTGAACGTTGAATCGAACTTCTACTCCGATTGGTTCTACCAGGCGACTTCAAAAGGAGATTCAAGTATTTTACATTTGTGTAATTTACTTTCTTTGGTTTTGTTTGAGATTTGCCAGAAAAATCTCATTGTTTTGGTTATCTGAGGAGAGCCAGAAAACTCAGATTGTGTGGGTTTTTGGATTGTGTAAGCCCGAGATAAAAAGACACAATTGTGAAGGTTTTAGGTAAACTTGTGAAACCTATTTTGATAGTGCATGCTAATATCGCCTGTGTGAGGATATTAGGAGTGGAGTAGCATTCAGTGTGGTTGTTGGATAACAGTTGGTGTACACACAGGCGAACCACTATATATCGTTATGTTGTGAATGTGCTTTATTCTTTCATTTCTTTATTCATTCAGTTTTGTGGAATGTATTTGTGGATGAATGTTGTAATCATTTTTCAAGTAAGTGTGGGGAATGTTGTAATAACTTAGGATTTATTTCCGTAATTTATTTTGATTGCTTTGCTTTTTATTCCTCATTGGTTTGTGATACAAAGGACGTTCTAGAAATACGGTTGTCCTATCTTAAACCTTTGGTTTTTGGTGTAAGGTTGTCCTTAGAACTGATACAGTATCATTCTCTTAATTCTAGGCTATTGAGATTTATTTTAATTCGGCATTGTGTTTTATTTGTTTTATTATTCCGTTGTTTTATGTTTCATTTGGCATTGCCCTATTCACCTCCCCTCTCGGGCATATAGCTAGGCCCTTTCTCGGGCCTCAAGTATATAATGGTCCTCACACATAATGAGCCTTATACAATCACATTGAGCCTTATACAATCACAATGGGCCTCATACGATTACAACGGACCTCACATGGTCACAATGGGCCTCATATAACAATTAACCTTGTAATAGACTTATACAATCATAATACTATACTAACTGTAATGCCCCAAAGATCAGGGGTCGAGCAAAGCTCAACTCCCAAGTTCCAACACATCACTTATGCAACATACATAATGATGTTTGAATACTGACCATATTAGTGCCTTAAATATCAGTGAGATTACACTTAAACAATATCATACTCCAGAATTAAGATAATTAAGCAAGCGGAAGACTGGGATATATATATATATATATATAAAATATAAGTGTTTCACAACTTCAAGAGTATGAGTATGTTACCAGGCTGAATATATACATGTATGTTTCCAAAATCTATAAAATATCAAAGTGTAAATGTCCAACTAATCTATAAGTCCCTATAATCTCGTTGAATCAGCACGGGGTCTACATAGACCTGTCTGAGAGTTGAACGTAAGAGAATCCTTTCTCCTCCCCTATGAAGTCCAACTCCACTGTATAGACTTCATCATCACCTGCATCTAAACTAAAGTTTGGGTGATGTTTTAAAATACTGTCTCAGGGTGGAAATGAGTGGCCAACTCAGTGGTACTTTAAGACAAAGGTTAACATATTATCAATTCAATCAAGCAGTAATGATAAAGCAATACAACAAATATCTCTAACTACTCTTGTTAATGCAGGGATGATATGTGGTAATGATGCATACCCTCGCCTACACTCCCTCAACGATTTTATCTCATGATCACGCATGGCAAACTCCTTAAACGTGCGCTTCCTCGCCAAAGCACATGCAATGCGGTGCATGGTTGTGTTAGCCAAGTAATTGATTAAGCATATTCATACAGTAGATTCGGGAGGTACCTCCCTTTTATATCATTAACCCAAGCGAAAGATCCATCTAGGGTTGTCAATCCTAGTCAATCACATACGATTAGTAATTTATAGGGCAACATCATCCCTAATGAAAAGCATTGGATAGGCAAGTTCAAAAGTTTAAACTCTAGGTCACTCCAATGCCCTACTAACTAGAGCGCTATTTTCGAAGGGGTTCCAGATTAGACGGTTCACCCCAACCCATGATGGGACCATAGTCAGGTTGTGCCGGTGTAGGTCGACAGCTCGAATACAGTGTCCCATACCACCATATTCGACTCACGAGTTTGGGTTACTCACTGGTCACTACGGAGAGTCTCGTCACCTTAGCGTAGGTTGACCGCTCGACCATGGTGTCCCATTCCACCATGCTCAACTCATGAGTTTTAGCGGATCGTAGTACCATGGTTAAAACAGGTTTTACATTGGTAAGCAGTACCTTAATTCAAGCAGTAGCATCCATACATAGTAAACACACAATAGGTCAATCAGTTTATTAGACAAGTTTGACTGGTACGATTGTACACTGAATTAATCGACATGGAGCGCATAAGCACTCCACGTGGCTTAACCACTATCTACAATCATCATACGACTTGGATTCACCGAACGCATCAAATGTGGTGAGACTAATTCGGCCACTCAAACAAGAATTGTTACCGATTGCCTGGACTACATAGTAGTCCTAATCATACTCAAATGCAGCATGTAGAGACATGTGATAATCATATAGGCATTTAATAAACAATCGAAGTACAACACTCATTTGAGCATTTCATCAACATATTGAACATGCTACCAAACATTTCAATTTATCCATAAATGACATAGTTGAAATTAAGATTACATAAAGGAAATTATACATATAGACAAGGTAATTGAGAATTCTATCTCAACAGTGTTATTAAATACAATTCATCAAACAATATTTCATTCAGACATTTTTTCAAACACATAAAACATATTATACATATGCATTTTACACATAAATTACGTAGTTGAAATTAAGACTATATGAAGGAAATTATACATCTAGATAAGGTAGTCGAGAATCCTATCTCAACGCCCTTAATAAATACAATTCATCAGATAATTTCTCATTCAGACATTTTATCAAACACTTAGACTACACATTACCACATATATGAACTAAATTAGTTATAGCATATATTATGGCAAATCCTTTCACAGAAGAGTTGTCATACATACAACAATCATGTATTCTAGTTTAATAGTCATGGCAAGCACAAATCATGATTTCATATTCATTCAAACATTTCAACAAACACATGGAATGCATCATATATTCACATAGTTCACACACATGTAAAATTATCGAATACATCGTAACTAAGATTATATAGAAACAATCAAGTCAGACATAAATCATTAGCTGACATTGAAAGCCTTAAAAACCATAACCTAAACATTTATAGTCTACGCCTTTCGTTGGATTCCTTGTTTCGAACTCGGTTCGAATCTTACATCTCCATATACAGAACAATAGTACCTAAACATCGAAATAGGTTATCTATTTTGTTGATTCTTCTATTTGGATTCCTAGAACAAGATTAAGATTAGGATTTCTTACCCAAATCGAAGTCAAAATCGATGATGTAGCGATGATGGGGTGGCGATTCGGCGTGTGGAGTCATGGGAAAGGATCCCAACAATGACTCCCTATCTCACTCTCTCCTCCTCTTTTCTCCCTTCTCTCTCCTAGGGTTAGAGAAAATCATATGGAATGAGAGAGGGGTGGTTTAAGGGCATTATATAGGCCCAAAACTGATGTTAATGGCCCTAGGGCCATGGTATACTTGGGTTACAGTCAAAAGGCGTCTGTTTCAGGCCAATGGGACTCATTTAGAGGTCCATTACCTATCTATATTACAAAGTAAGTTTCCCGACAATGGATCCAGGCTAGGATATGATTTCGGTCTGATCAAATTAGAAGAGCGACTATGGAGGACCCGCATCAGATCAACAGTTATTGTCACTCGATCAGGGCCACAAGTATATGGATAAGAGTAGGAAAATTTTCCTGATCCATGGGTAAAGTTTGGTCAGAATATGACGGTTTAAAGTATTCATTTTCACCCACAGGCGAATGACCCAAATCACTTAAGTTTGAGTTCATTTTCTAAAGATATTCACGTTTCTCACACACTTCGCTCAAGGCTCAAGTTGTGTGTTCTTGGATGCTATTTGAGCTTGATTCCCATGATGGTTGTTAAGCCCAATAAGGTAGTCATAACTCTATAGTTTCACGGTCATTGAACTTTCGACACACGGTCCAGGTCCGATACAAAGTTTCAATGTGCTCCCGAGAGCAACTAACTTTTAAGATTCCTCATAGGTTTTTAAGTAATGCTGAGTTAGTGATTTTAATAGTTTTGGGTCTCATAGTTTGTATAGAAAGTGGTTCAAGCCAAATCCATTAATTGTTAAGTTTAGTACTTAAATAAATTCTACCATAATTTTAACAGAATAAGGTCCTAGGGTAGTTCTATGTCCCTTTTTGGCACTTTTAGTTAGTATATTATTTTAATTATTTTTTTAATAGTTCATCATCAAGTCTACTTTATCTCTACCAATTTTCAGTAGATTTCGTATTCTAAAAAAATTTTAAAATTTTGAAAGTAGCAGCTGTCTGAACTAATAATTTTGTATAGTTGTCATATCAACCTATATTTAACTATATTAAAATTTTTATTATATTTTTTACTTATTTTTATATGAAACTAAACTTCTTATGCTTCAATTTGTCTTTTGAATCACCTAAATTGAAATTATATTGAGGGAGATATGACTTTTTGAAGTTGATCAAAAGTGCAGGAAATTGCAGTGAGGGTCCACCGAATTTTGGTGCACTGGCGGTGCGCTGCGGTTGGCTGTGCTGTCTGGTGGTGGTTTCTCCACCCGATATTTAAAATAGCTATATTTTGTAAACTGGAATGAGTTATTCGATGTACAATATATGATTTTGGGATAGACGAAGCTACTCTATCCAAATAACCTATTTACTTTGTGATATTCCAAAAGGTTAATGGTAAAAAACTCATTTTATTTATATATTTACTATTTATAGTAAATTTTAGTTTAATTATTATCCTTCATCATTTAAAATTTAGGATTTGTGTCTAATATAAAAGTACTTAGAAACATTTGAAGAATAAGGTGGTGAAAGGTGAGATTTTGAAGGAAATGGTTTGAAAGGGAATTTGAGGCTTTAGGATTAAGTTCAGAGAAGTCAATAAGGGGTTATGATTGACCCATTCCCTAAGGACATCTAACTCCATGTTGGCAAAAATTTGGGATGTTATACTAACACATACTCAGTGTGTATACTAACATAGTCATAATCAATAATCGGCCTATATATGGTGGGGTCCATAGAAGGATATTAGATCTAATTCATAACATGAGGATCGATCCTCAACAAGGGATACAATAAATTTAATACCATAGATTCTTCTACTTTTGGCATCCTTCTCGTAATAAGAATGGGTCTAGATGGCCTACTCATGGGCCTAAGAGTGGGCTTCCAGGTTTGGGTACTTCTACTAGCATCAATGAGGACCCGAAGGATTGGGATAGCCCAATAAGGAAAGATGGATTATAATAATAATAATAAGGGCTCATCAATTTGGGTTAGCCCACTAAGGGGAATGAGAATGAGCCTTATACAATCACAATGGGCCTCATATCATCTCAATGGTTTCATGATGTTATATTAGCACGTACTCATAGTCAACATCGATAATCAGCCTATACACAAGGCGGGGTCCATAAATGGGCAACAAACCCATGACATGAAGGTTGGTCCTCAACTATGGGTATAACAAATTTGATAGCACAGATCCCTCAATCTATGGAGATGATGAACTATCCTCACATCAAGGTTGGGTGTAGGTGGCCTACTGAAAAATATTAAGGATTCGGAAAGGGTTCCTTCTCCATAATATTATATAACCCTGCTAGATGTCCTAGGGGGTCCAAATAAGTCCTCGATAGACTCCAAGATAAAAGAAATAATCTTACTAACAAGCAATGGGGGTCCAACATCTTGGTATATCCTAATGAGAATAGATGGATTGTAATACCCCGAATTTTTATTAACCTGGAGTTAGACGTCCTTAGGAAATGGGTCAACCATAGCACTTTCAGAGCTCAATCCTAAAGCCAAAGAAATCTCTTTTCAACCCATTTCCTTCAAAACTCACCTTTCACCACCTCATTCTTCAAATTTCTCTAAGTATTTTCATATTAAACACGACTCCTCAAGTTTAAATAGTAAAGAACACCAACCCTAGAGTATTAATGATGAAGAACAATACACGTCTAAGGTGAAAGGTGAGGATTTTACACACTTTGATTGACTGATTTCAAAGCTTTCAATATCGTTTAATAGTAGATTATTGATGAGAGCGCCGTTTGACATGTAGAACATGTTGTCCGTTTTCCGTTTCGTAAATGTATGATAAATATGAGATTTAGCGTATTTTAGGCATTTATAGGAAACACCGCATACGTCCGTATTTTGTTGAAATGCTTGACATGTAAATTCATCATGTTATGATATTATGTATGCGTGTATAATCTGTTTGGCGAAGAGATTCGCCCTAATGCGCACTTTGGGTCGACATACGCTATGTAGACTAAGGTGTGTAGACTAAGTGTTTGTATAAATGTTTGTATTAGTATGTATTGAGTAAATGGTATTGTAGATTAGTTTTGAGAATGAATTCTCAATCCATATGATGTTGTATATGATTTCCTACATGTTGGCTATACGTATTGATTTCACTATATATATGAAATGCAGGTGTTGGATGATTTTCTTACGTTATATGCTATCACATGTTGTGAATATGCTTTGGTTATTTGTATTTCCATTACGTCACACTCACATGATCATTGATATTTTTTATAAATGCTTGGGGCTATACGTTAGTCCAAGCAGTCGGTAATGGATTGAATTCGTGGTTGGCTTCTAATTACCATGAAGGACGCTTCGATGAATGCAAGTCGTGTTTTGAGTTGGTGGCAGTGGTTAGGCCACACGAAGTGTTTCATGCACTTCATGTCGTTCGACTTGAGATGCGCTCGTACTAGTCGAGCCCGTCAAATAACCCGACTGACCATTGTATGTTCACCCTGTATGAGTCATAACTGTTTGAACCTAGGATACTAAACTTACCATTGGAAACCCTGTTAACCATGGTACCTTGATCCATAAAGACTCATGAGCCGGGCATGGTGGTAGGGGACACCGTGGTCGAGCTATCGGCCTACGTTGGGGCCACAAACCTCCCCATAGTGACCAATGAGCACCTATGACTCGTGAGCAGATGACGAGCCCTTTGTAGTGACACTATATTCTTGCTGTCGGCTTACACTGATCAGGTGACGAGCCCTTTGTAGTGATCGCGAGCGTATTCTGAGTCTACGGGAGGCGACGACCCTTCCGTAGCGACGAGAGTACATTAGGCCTGTATTGATAAGGTGATGGGGGAGCGGTGCAACGAGTGCGAGCAACAACCCTGGCAGCCCTTGCAGCGACCTACAAATATAACATCGTATGAGATTTCTAGGAGTGACGACCCTAGACAGGATCTGTGTTGGGATTGATATAAGGAAGGTACCTTAGTTTCCCAATCCTGCTGTATGAAAAGGACTAATAACAACTTGGTAATCATTATCCATATCGCATTGCATGTGCCTGGAAGATGTGGAGCACTACGGGAAGAAAGCATGCCGCGGACGTAAATGGTGCCACATGAGGGAGTATGTCGGTGAGGGCATCCATCATGTCATTTCATGCATACATTAACAACAGTATCTAGGAATGTTTGATTGTTTGCTTTACTATTAACGCGTGATTGATTTGATAACATACTAATCTTTGCTCTATTATTCCACTGAGTTAGCTACTCACTCTCAGCTCTATTATTCCACTGAGTTAGCTACTCACTCCCACATTACGGGATGGTGTTCTGGACACCCACCAGTCCCTATTTTAGTTGCAGATGATAGCGCTGCTTGTGAAGCGGAGATGGACTTGTATGATGATGAGGAGGACTTCTCCTCCGTGTTTTGATCGACGGGATTACAGGGAGGTTGATTAGATGCCTTGACACTTGTCATTTTATATTTTTGGAGCACTGATGTATATTCTTTCTTTCCATTTTTGGAGTATACATGTATTTAATTAACCTGGTAACATGTTCACACTCTGGAGACTTACAATCAATTATATATTTTATGTATTTATCACAGTCTTCCGCTTGCTAATTTAACTCTCTGGAGTATGATATGTTGTTTTAGATTAGTCTCAATCTTGTTTAATGCCATTCTACAGACAACATGCATTTATCATTATCTATGTTGCATAAGTGACGTTCTGGAACTCGGGAGTTGGGTTTCTACCCGACCCTCAATTTTCAGGATGTTACATGGATCATGCAAATGGGTCCAATGACTAGGTTCAACCCACTCAAATAATGATGAGAATGGGCCTAAGAAGGCCTAAGGGAAGGTCACAATGAGGACATTTAACCATCATTGCCCATCAATGTGGACATTTAACTAACATTGCTCCCAAGGAGTGGCCCACATAAAGCCAAACATATAGTGGGCCCATGGCCTCACAAAGGGGCCTAATATATATCATAGTGGGCTTCTCTCGCGGGCCTTATATACATCACAATGGACTGCATCACATGGGCCTCGCACATGAGCCCCATGTACATTACATTAGGCCCTGCATACACCGCAGGTGGGCCCTGTAGATTAGATAAAACAGGTATATTAGGGTGGGACTAGTAGCTGGGTAGACCCCTGCCCATTGGACTGGCCCACCTGGCTTAGACTCTAAAATGATCTGAAAAACTGGATGGGTGGTGTGGATGAAACACTCATCAAGGTGGGTTCCCACCATCCACGTGGCTGGACGTGTGGATATACAGCGCATACATTTTAGTAGGCCACACCGTCCCATCCATGGACGGTGTGGATAGAACATTTCCATTAGGGTGGGGTCCCACGTGTTGAATACAACATGTACATCAGGTGGACCCCACGTGCTGGAAACAACACAAACATCAAGTGGGTCCCATTGTCCATGCATGTGGACGATGTGGACAAAAATCAAGGTGGGTCCCACCTGAAATTTAGATTTGTCTCATTCTCTTAATAATGCCTTAAAATGATCTTCAAATAATTGGACCGTATAGATACACACAAGCCTCATGATCGGGCCCACAGAACTTGCTAACATAATATAGTAGCTATGCTTCTCGTGGGGTGCACAGATGGACGGTTTGGATTTAACACATCTCATGATCAGACTAAGAGAACTGCTGACATCAATCCATCAACTATCTGGCTGGCTAGTCCCCATCGAGATGGATGGTATCGATGTAAAATACATATATCATGGTGCGCTCCATCCATATGGATGAACGACGTGGATGGAATCCACATATTAGGTGGGTTAGCACCTTCCAAATGGACGTACGACGGTGATAAAACCCATATATCATAGTGGGTCCACTCGTCCAACGTCCTGAAAACGGTTGGACGGTGTGGCTACAGAATGCATACATCAATGTAAGCCCCACCTCCACACATGCAACACATGTGGGGTGGGTCCCACATCTTGAAAATGGATGGACGGTATGAATACAACTCCTGTATCATGGTGAAGTCCCATGTGTGTGGCACACTAGCTAGAATATCCAGTTGATATTGTGTTCTCCCCTTGTCCAAGGTCCACTCAAGGACAGGCAGCAAGTTGCTGCTACTAGACACCTAACAGGGTGGTCCCACTTAGTAGATGGTGTGGATGCGATAAAATATCAAGGTGGGGTCCACGACAAGGAAAAAGAGAGAGAGAGAGAGAGACAGCATGCAATGGAGGGCTCCGCCACTATGAGTCCTCTCTTCCATGAGTTACAAAACATACAATTAAGTGGGTCCCAATACATGTGGGCCCACCAATCAAAATCAATAGTGGAGATCCCTTTTTTCACAAAAAATGTAAGGTCTAGATGACCTTTTTGAAATGAAAATCAAATTAAACATCATGATGGGGTCCATGGAGAATGGCCCCATCATGGGATGAACATATGAATCATGGTTGGCCATCGGCCACACCTAGGGTCCAAAATGGGATCCATACCAACGGTAGGCCCCACTTGGCCCATCATTGAAAATAAAATCTAACCTATAAATCATCCACCGATTCCACTTCTCCTTAGTTATATGGCTTCCTTAGCTCCTTGACTTCGATTTTGATGGATGATGATGAAGATTGAAGGGTTAGGATGAGAGATGAGGGGGTAGGAAGTGGGCCACACTTGGCTCTTTTCTCCTTAAGAATGGCTTAGACAATTGCTCTCTCTTGGTTCCTTGAGACTGAAGAGAGAAATGAAAGAGAGGAGTGGTGTGATGGGATGAAAAGGGATGGGTGAGTGATGGGTGTACTTGACTTGAAAGTTAACATAGGTAGGTTGCTTGTCTTGGGGAGAAAGAAAGCATGGGCTAGAGATGGGATGTGTACTTGATTGATTGATTTAAAAGGTGGTGGATATTCTCTTAAGATTCGTAATATGCGGTGTTTTTCTCAAAATAAAAATGGGCCCATAACTCCTGGCCTGCGTATTGTATCAGTGCGCAAGATACGACATTGGAACTACGGTGACGGCGCGTTCACTAGGGTATAAGTTTCAAGTTGAGCCAACTCAGGTCTACATGATGCGAGTTAGGGTTACACACAAACATTATTTATAGGTTTCGGTTTACTAGAAATCATTAGGGGGGATCGCAAAAGTCTAAGGAATGGTATGGTCTAAGATATGGGCCTTACAATTCTCATGCCTGTGGTGGTCACTTTTCTACTAAAAAGATAATGGCCAAAATTCTGCAATGTGGCTTTTATTGGCCCACTATGTTCAAGTACACTCATGAATTTTACAAAGCTTTATGCGTTGTCAAAAATTAAGAGCATTGTCCCATTAAAATATGATGCCCTTAAACTCCATTCTGATTATTGAAGCATTTGATTGCTGGGGCTTCGATTTCATGGGAATATTCCCCCAATCTTTTAAAAATTTATATATTTTACTCGTCGTAGACTATGTCACTAAATGGGTTGAAGCGATTCCATGCCGGAATAATGATTATCAAATGGTCATTAAATTCTTAAAAGAGAACATCCTTTCCCGTTTCATAAAGCCTCGAGCCATCATTAGCGCTGGAAGTTCACATTTTTGTAATAAGCCATTTACGAACTTAATAAAGAAACATGGCATCTCCCACAAAGTGAGCACTCCATACTACCTACAAATAAGTGGAAAAGTTGAGATTTCCAATAGGAAAATTAAACACATCTTAGAAAAGATGGTTAATCCTGACCGTAAGGATTGGTCAATCTGATTAATCGATGCCTTATGAGTTTACTGTACTACATTCAAAACTCCTATTGGAATGTTACCCTTTAAACTTGTCTATGGGAAGGCTTGCCACTTGCCTGTGGAGTTAGAACATAGAGCCTACTAGGCTATTTAAAATTTGAACTTCAATGTGGACAACGCTGGCTCACTGTGCAAACTTAAGTTGAATGAACTTGAAGAGATCCGGAATGATGCATATGAGAACTCGAGAATTTACAAGCACAAGATAAAGGTTTTTCATGACCAACACATTCCTCAAAAATCATTCACACCAAGTCAAAAGGTCCTCTTGTACAATTCTCAGTTATATCTGTCAGGCCTGTGTCCTAGTACCATTCCATTCCTTAGGATCCTGCGATCCTCTCTATCAAATTTCGGCGACCCATGACCTGTGGATAGCATTTACAAGTGACCTCAAGTCACACCCTATCAACCCGAATCGACTCAACTAAGACCTATGCCATTATGACTGCATCATCATTGTGGTTCCATCACCGTGTCTTGTGCGCTAATCCGAAGCTTGGATTGTGAGATGTGGCCCACGTTCTATTCAGTCGTGGACCGCTCATTGCAGGGCCAGGGCATTCCAGATAACACCATTTTCTAGGATCATCATGAGGGTGATGTCACGTAGGCTACTAGCCTAGGGGTGACATCATCACTCCCATGCTCGCTTATCATGTTAGGCATGCTTCTCTTTACCCTATGAGCAATCATTACCTAACCTAACAATCTTTCCCCTCTCTCTCTTATCTCTCTCCCTCCCTCTATTCTTCTTCATTTTCCATTGCTAGCAACCTCCAAACATCCATGAGAGCTCCATTTTTTCAGTCCCATTGCAAGCTCAACACCTTCCAATCTAACCTTCCGAAGCTCATCACCACCATTAAAACCTTTCTTTTGGAGCAATAGAACCTAAGGATGGAAGAAGTATGAGATTTGAGGTGGGTGCCATGTCTAGGAGTAGATCTTCTATTTTCTTCCTTAGATTTTTTATTTTCTTGGATAGGGGCATGTATGACCCACCAATCAATGATGGAGATCCTACTTGACCCCTTAGGTGTGGCCAATGGCCCACCCTTGTTACATGCATGAGCCATGATGGGGCCATTCTCTATAGACCTCATCATGATGTTTCATTTAAATCCATGGCTTTTATGGGTCATCTTGACCCTGATTTCATGGTGGGGATGGCATCCCTAGCTCAGATTTTTAGATTTAGGGCCCATGCATGCATGGAGCCAATGATGTTTAGTTTGAATTTGTTTGGTGGGGCTCATAGTGGCAGAGTCCCCTGCCATGACCGATCTTCCTCTCCCCTTCTCTTTTTCACTTTATCTCTCCTTTCCTCTTCTTTTTCCTCTAATGGGCGTGGCCCACCTAGTGCATCCAGGATGCACAGATAGTTTAGCAAGGTGGGACGGTCTTGTTGTCCATTTCTGGATGTTGGACGACCTACCTTGCTGTCCATTTTGACATGCAAGGAGTTATGCTATTAGTAGTCTGGTCTGGGGTTTGTGGGGCCCACTAAGGTAGGCCATACCATGATTTGTCTGATGTATATCCCCCTGTTCAGCTTGATTTTCTCTCTATGATTGGGTGGTCCATTGGCGTGTGGACCCACCTTGATGTACATCCACACCATCCAAGGTAACGACCCATCGCAATGTGTTTAATCCGCGCTTCCTGTCCTGGACATGCATGGGCAGCAGAGAAAATACATATGTCAGCTTGTATATAAGCTGGTGGACTACATGTGTGGACCCACCTGATGTATTTATTTTAACCATGTCGTCCAGACCTTGTACAGTGGGGTCCACCTAATGTACGTGCACTGTCCAAGTGTGGGATGATGCTGGGCTGTAACATCCCGAATTTTTTCCAACCTGGGATTAGACGTCCTTAGGCAACGGGTCAACTATAACACCTTGGTAACCTCTCAAAATTCGATTCCAAAGCCAAAGAAATCATTTAGAACCTATTTCTTTAGAAATTTAACGTGAATTAACTAGCGCTATGCTAGATTAGCTGTGAAATTGTCCCTGATCGCTTTAAATACGTTCTACAAGACCCAAAACTTGTAGAACCAATGACGCTATAATACCCTGAAACCTAGGATCAAACTCTAAACCCATTTTCTCTCAGGAACCCTTTGAAACTTCGTATTTGATTTAGACCGCGCGTCGAAAGTCCGATGTCTACAATCTTAGACGGTTATGACCGCTTAGCTGGACTTGACAATCGTTTCGAAAATCAGGCCCAACCGATGTTCTGAGGCTATTTCATTGAGACTGGAGTGAAGAGAGTGAGAAAGAGTAAAGATTTGGAAATTTAATTCAAAATCTGGCACGAGTCTTTGCGCATTATTATTAAGCGTTCTGACCGTCAGTATTCAGCCAAATTTCACCCTCAGATCAGAAAAAATTTCTCTTTCATATCATGAGACTTGTAGACCTGATTTAGGTGCGATGACCGCTGAACTGAAATTGGACTGCCACGTGCGATCTGCGAACTCTACCGGACTGAAAATTGGGTGTGAAAAACATCCAGCGACCATGAGCTTAAGTCCGACCGTGTTCGGCCAGGGGACCTCCCGAAATGCTCTTTTGGATTGGAACAACCTCGATTTGGTTATAACTTAAGTATACTTTGTTCACAAGTCTATTTAGGTTAGAATTGAAGCTATATAAGGGCCTTAAACCCTCATATACCTCTCTCATCTGAATTTGCTAGAAACCCTAGATTGAAAGAGAGAGAAAGTGAGAGATTGTGAGAGAGTAGTGGGAGGGAATTCCCGCCACTTGCTGCAGCTTTTGCACGTGCCAAAGCACCGCACTCCAATGACTTTTTCGGTGATTCAAATGCACTCCTAGGTAAGAAAAATCCTAACTACTTACTGATTTAGGGTTCTTTCGATTCAAATAGCAACATAGCTTATGTATTTTGTGCATTAGGTCGCCTGTACGCCGTTGACGAAGCGTATACGTTCGGTTCGAAACGATACACGTCTAGGGCAAAGGGTGCGGATTTTAGATGCTTTGATTGATTGATTTCAAAGCTTTCAATGTCGTTTAATAGTAGATTATCGACGAGCATGCCGTTTGACATGTAGAACATGCTGTCCATTTTTTGTTTCGTAAACGTACGGTAAATATGAGATTTAGGGTATTTTAGGCATTTATAGAAAATACTGTATACGTCCGTATTTTTTTAAAATTCTTGACATGTAAATTTATCGTGTTATGATATTATATATGTGTGTATAATCTGTTTGGCGAAGAAATTCACCCTAATGCGCGCTTTGGGTCGACATACGCTATGTAGACTAAAGTGTGTAGACTAAGGGTTTGTATAAATGTTTGTATTAGTATGTATTGAGAAAATGGTGTTATAAATTAGTTTTGAGAATGAATTCTCAATCCATATGATGTTGTACATGATTTCCTACATGTTTGCTATATGAATTGATTTCCTTATATGTATGGAATACATGTGTTGGGTGATTTGCTTACTTTGTATGCTATAACATGTGTTAACATGCTTATGTTGTTGAACTTCAATTCCATTAATCTCATATGATCACTGGTATGGATTACAAATGCTTGGGGCTATGACCTAGTCCAGGCAGTCGCTAATGGATTGAATTCGTGGTTGGTTTCTAAGTGCCACGAAGGACGCGTCGATGAACGCGAGTCATGTTTTAAGTTGGCGGCAGTGGTTAGGCCACACGAAGTATTTTATGCACTTCATGTCACTCAGTTTGAGATGATCTCATGCTAGTCGAGCCCGTCAAGTAACTCGACTAGCCATTGTATGTTCACCATGTGTGAGTCATAACTGCTTGAACCTAGGGTACTGAACTTACCATTGAAAATCCTGTCAACCATGGTACCTTGATCCATAAAGACTCATGAGCCGGGCATAGTGGTATGGGATACCGTGGTCAAGCTGTCGGCCTACGCTGGGGCCACAAACCTCCCCGTAGTGTCCAGTGAGCACCCTACTCTGAGCAGATTATGGTGGTATGGGACACTATATTCTTGTTGTCGGCCTACACTGATTGGTGACGAGCCCTTTGTAGTGACCTTGAGTTTATCCTGACACCGCATGGGGGCGATGAGTCTTGATGCAGTCTTAAGGATATAAATAGGCCTGTATTGATAAGGTGATGGAGGAGAGGAGCAACGAGTGCGTGCAACAGCCCTGGCAGCCCTTGCAGCGACCTATAAATATAACATCGTATGAGATTACTAGGAGTGACGAGCTTAGACAGGATTTGTGTTGGGATTGATATAAGGAAAGTACCCTAGTTTCCCAATCCAGCTATATGAAAAGGATTAATAACAACTTGGTAATCATTATCCATATCGCATTGCATGTGCCTGGAAGATGTAAAGCACTGCGGGAAGAAAGCATACCGCGTACGCGGATGGTGCCGCATGTGGGAGAATGTCGGTGAGGGCATCCATCATGTCATTTCATGCATGCATTAACAACAGTATCTAGGAATGTTTGATTGTTTGCTTTACTGTTAACGCGTGATTGATTTGATAACATGTTAATCTTTGCTCTATTATTACACTGAGTTGATCACTCACTCCCACGTTACGGGACGGTGTTTCCGGACACCCACCAAACCCGGTCGTAGTTGCAGATGATGGCGCTGCTTGTGAAGCGGAGCCGGACTTGTATGATGATGAGGACTTCTCCTCCGTGTTCTGATCGACGGGATTAAAGGGAGGTTGATTAGACGCTTTGACACTTGTCATTTTATATTTTTGGAGCACTCATGTATATTCTTTTCTTTCCATTTTTTGAGTATACATGTATTTAATTAACCTGATAACATGTTCACACTCTGGAGACTTACAATCAATTATATATTTTATGTATTTATCAGTTTCTGCTTGCTAATTTAACTGTCTATGGAGTATGATATGCTGTTTTGGCTTAGTCTCAATCTTGTTTAATGTCATTCTACAGACAACATGCATTTATCATTATCTATGTTGCATAAGTGACGTTCTGGAACTCGGGAGTTGGGTTTCTACCCGACCCCCGATTTTCGGGGTGTTACATGGGCCCACATGATGTAAGTGTTTCATCCATACTGTCCAGACCCTAGACGTGGGACCACCTTGATGTATGTATTTGTCCCACCATCCAGATGGGCTGGCCGTGAGATCACCTTGATGTATGTATCTGTCCCGCCATCCAGATGGGCTAGATGTGGGACCACCTTGATGAATGTGTTTTATTCCATGCTGTCTAGACCCTGAATGTGGGACGTGGACCCCACATTGATGTATGTGTATCATCCACACCATCTAGTTGTTTGGGATAGTGGGATCCACCATGATGTATATGATCCATAAGAAATAGTGCTTTTACCGACGAAAAAAATTTCGTTAGTAAAACAACACTTTTACTGATGAAATTTTTTTTGTCGGTAAAACTATTATAACTTTTAAGATAGAAAATTTTCGCGCTATTTTGAAAACTTTCGTGGTAAGAGTTTTGCCGACGAAAATTTTCGTCGGTAAAAACATTTTTCCCGACAAAAAAATAAAATTCGTCGGTAAAAAACTACTTTTACCGACTAAAGTTATATTTTTAAGATAGAAAATTTTCACGCTATTTTGAAAACTATCGTGGTAAAAGTTTTACTGACAAAAATTTTCATCGGTAAAAAAATTTTGTCAGTAAAAACCCACTTTTACCGACAAAAATTTTCATCGTAAAACTGTTATATTTTTAAGATAGAAAATTTTTGCCCTATTTTGAAAACTTTCACGGTAAGAGTTTTACTTACAAAATTTTTTATCGATAAATGTTTTCCTTAACTGCTGAAAACCGTCAGTAATAATATTTTTACCGAGAAAGCTTTCATCGAGAATAATGTTATAATTTTTAAGTTGGAAAATTTTCCCGTTAAGAGTTTTACCGACAAACCAAAGCAGTTAGGAATAATGTTTTTACCAACGAAAAAAATTTCGTCGGGAATAATGATATAATTTTATTTTCCTGCTACCTTGAAATGTTTCGCAGTAAGAGTTTTATTGACGAACCAAAGCCGTCGAGAAAAAGGATTTCGTCGATAAAAGCATTTTTCTCCCAACGGATGAAAACTATCAGTAAAGGCAGTATGTTTTTATGTGTGTGTGTGTGCGCGTGCGCGTGTGTGTATATCATACGAGTGAAAATTTTTTTTTATATATAATTACAAGGTAATATTTAAATGATTTGTAATATCACATGAAAAAGAATATTGCGAAGTTTAGAAATTTTAACAATGTTTGAGAAAATTTTTGAGAACAAAATGATGCTTTTGAAGAAAAAATTGGCATTTTGAAATTTTTGAGAAAAAAATTAAAATTTGAGAAAAATTTTGAGATTTTCAAAATAAAAATTTAGAATTTGTATTTTAATTTTTTTTGAAATGTTTTATAATAAAAATGATATTTTGTTAAAGAGTAAAAAAATATACATTTTGAAAAAAAAATGTTATTTTTAAATGGAAATTGAAATATATCTGTGAAAAATAAAATTGCTAAATTATTAGGCACATCCACTAATTGAACCTTTAATCATTTTTGGACAATCTAATCAATTCAGATTGAAGAGTAAATAACTTCAGATGTTTAAATGAAATTTCACTGAAATTGTTGATCAATCGTGTATGCCCAATATCTTTCTCATATGTAGCCTGATTGAGGCGAGTAAGTAGTCAAATTGAGAGTATTGACCAGTAAAATAGAGTGAATGGACTAGACATGTAAAATGGGCCAAATATTCTGGTCAAAATTGTGATCCAACTTACTGACCTCGTGAGAACCTAAAAATTGATGTTAGTAAGTTTTGGCGGGCCCATGATGATGTGTGTCGAACATCAACATCATTGATTTGATGTGTCCCCTTTAAGTTATGAGATATCTCAAAAATCATTTGTATACCAAACTCAAGTGGGCCATACCATCTATAACTATATGAAAACATCCTAAAAAATATAAAAGCACTTGGTGGGGCCCACATGAGTTTTGTATGCGACGAAAACTTGGTCTAACCCCTCATCCAAGTGGGACACACATAATGAATGGGTTGGATATGTGAATCACATTTAGGCTGGCCCAATATATGATTATGAATGTTTTAAGGAAACCCCTCTCCACTACATTTAGGTGAGTTACTAATTATCCTTGGCATACTGACTAAACTCTGTTGGGTCCACCATTATTTATTTATTTTATCTACTCCGTTCATCCATGTTAATAGATAATTTGAGGTCTAAAGAACAAAAAGGAAGCATATCCAAATCTCAAGTGAACCACACCACAGGAAATAATGTGATTGAACCTCTACCATTCAAAAATTCTTAGAGGCCACAAAAGATTTGGATCAAGCTGATGTTTGTGTTTGCTTTTCATACATATCTTTTTAATATTATGAACAGGTTGAATGGCAATTAAACATTACTATGGGCCCAAGGAAGGTATCAATGGTCGAAATCATTATTCCACACTGTTTCATGTGGCATCGTCCACTTGAGCTTTGGATTTACCAAAAATTTAGGATCAACCCATACCATTCATCCATTTTTTTGAGATCAGTTTAGAGAATTATCTAAAAAATGAATCATATCCAAAGATTAAATGGACCACACCACAAATACCAACAGGGTGATGATTTTCATTGTTAAAAAATTCGTAGGGCCCACCATAACATTTATTTTCCATCCAATCTATTCATAAGGTCACAAAGACCTAGATGAAGAGAAAAAAAATATTTCATATTGATCTAAAACTTTTGTGACCCCTAAAAGGGTTTCAACGGTAGACGTTCAATCCCCTACATGCTTTTGATCATGTGGTCCAGTTGATAGTTAGATCTATCTTATTTTTTATCTCAAGCCTTACGACTAGCTCGCCATATGGATGGATGGTTTGAATATAACACATACCTCATAATAGGACCCACATAACTTGATCACGTCACCTAGCCCCCTCTCTCAATGGCGTAGATTAGATATTAACATGTTGAGTAGCAAAACTAGCCACTGAAGTTATGTCACTAACTTCTGTGGGCCTCACTATGATGTATGTTTTGTATCTACACCATCCATTCATTTGGAGATATCATATTAGGGCATAATCCAAAGAATGAGTCAGATCCAAAGCTCAAGTGGACCCTACCATAGAAATTAGTGGGGAGAGAGTGACACCCACCATTAAAAAGTTCTAAAGGCCACGAAAGTTTTCGATCATTCTAAAATTTGTATTTTCCCTTCTTTCATGTCTTCTTTAACACATGAACAAGTTGGATCTCAAATAAACATCATGGTGGACCTTCGAAAGGTTTAAATAGTGGGTGTCACTCTCTCCATTATTTTCTGTGGTGGGGTCCACTTTAGCCTTAGATCTGCTTCATTCTTTGTATCATACCTTATAATGACCTCTCAAAATGTATGGATGGCGTGGATACAAAACATACATCATAGTGGGGCCAACATAACTTGGTGATGTCACTTCAGTAGCGAGCCTACTCAACCTGTCAGTAGCTAATCTGCATCCCTCTCTCAAGAGTTGAGGACTGATTAGGGCGCCATCCCTAACAGTCCCTATTTCAGTCCCTCTCTCTCCCTCCCTCTTGATCTCTCTCTTGATTTCGATCAATCTCCCACTCTCTCCCTCCCTCTTCCTCTCCAACTTGGAGCTTGACGAAAAGAGCCTCAATGAGCACAACCAGGTAATTTGTGGTTTGTGTCTTCTAGGGTTTTTTCCACCTGTTTCTCTCTTGCAGCATGAGAATGTCATACATCTACAAGGCTAAGGTCAAGAAGGATGAAAACCCTCTCAATCCTCTCGATCCCTCTGCCCATCTGTCTCCCACTCCCTCACTACCGATCGCCTAATCTCTCTCTCTCTCTCTCTCACTCTCTCTATTCCCCTCTCCCTTTCCCTCTCCTTCTCCCTCCCTTCACTAGAAATAGTGAGCCATTAATCTGATTGAGCTTCTGATGATTGGATTTTGTAGGTGTGGATCGGTTGGAGTTCGAATCTGGTCCATACGCTTAGGGATTACATCCAGTCCATCCATAAGGTTTGAATCCACATTTCCCTGATTTTTCTTACTCAGTTTCTGTTTTCCCCCAAATTTCTATAGATTTTGGCTAGTGAAATCTCTAGTGCTATTTTGATTTGTAATGGCCTCATTCACTGAACCATGGACCAAACTTGTCACATCTGAAAGCTTTCTTTGTGTTATAAAGTGTACGCCGATCATGACATTTATTGTATTAATGGCTGTAGTGTGCATTACCATATGTCAATCTTGATTTTCTTTTGGTTTTGTGATTAGTCTAAGGAATTATGGAAAAATCTATGATCTACTGCCCAATTTGCAGTTCGATTCACTTTGACATCAACTGTGATTTAAAATCTGATTGAGTTTTTCTATGAATTTTAACGTATTTATTTACCTGTTGCCTCTTTTGCAGTAGAGAAAAGAAGAAGATAATAAGCACTAGTGTGCATTACAATATGTCAAGATGTTGGCTCCATCGTCAATAGAAATTGAATTAGGTATCCATGTGCCTAGGCCATTCAGTTTTTAGAGAAAATAGGACAATCTTGAGCTTTATTTTTATTTTTTGAAAAGCATGATGTTGGGCTTTATCTGTTTCTTCTCACTAGTAGTAATTTATTGTGTCAGAGAAACATCTCTACCAATATAGATTTGAGAGGTTGACTTGTCATAACAATGAAATCTTGAACATTGTTATTTGTGATTTGGCTCTTGAAATTGGGTTATTTGGATGCTTGAGAAAATTGAATTCCAGACATTTTGTTAAAAAAAATGTTATTTCCTACCATTGACAAAGGAGTAGTGCACGTATAAAGTGAAAGTAATAGAATTGCAATTTGGAGCTTAAGCTAAAGCGAGGAAGACATTTTATACAAATGTTCCTGATGAATGCATGCAAGTTGCTGAAGATCTGGTTGTCCCAAGGACTTATCCTCTTCTTGTTGTCTTTTTAAATTTTGATGTTTGGAAAAAAAAATAAGGGCAATTTAAATAGCAAGAGAGTAATCAGATGCGTTTTTTGGCAATGTAGGAATTTTTCTGTGGAAATAGGAAATATGTGCAGTTACTCTGGTAATGGATTTTATTTGGAGAAGTACATAAAAAATCACAGGCACATTGAGTTCCAGGTACATATTCCGATTGAACTTTCTATCACATCCATTCTATTAAGGGCCATTAGGGGTTATTTGGATTGGTGAAAATAAATAAATGAGAAAATGAAATCAATTTCCTTGGATGTGATGGTTTCCCTTATTTGTGAAAGATGAGGATTGAGGAGATTGATTTCATTTTCCTTTTTAAAACCCAACAATCAGCCAAAGGATGGATTGTGATGTTGATGTATCGTTTATAGTTTCAATAGTTTGAGTTTTTTATTATTATTATTAAAAAAAAAAAAAAATCTTTGATGGCATTTTCATAAATTTCATAGCATTCCTCTATCGTAGATCTTATGCTAAATGCATGAACTAATTATCTTTATTATTTTTTTAAAAATACATGATATCATTCTTGTTGAAGTTGTTGGTGCCCGTTTGATTTCTCATGCTAGAAGTCTTACAAATCTATCTAAGTGCCCTACTTCTACACTATAAATCCTTGGTGCTGACAAAGCACTTTTCAGGTGCATGCTTTAGCATCTACTTATGTCGGATGTTGAGCGGGGGTCCCTAGAAGGTGAGAACCGTTGTTATGACCATGATGAAGCTATCCATTTCCTATTGACAACATTAGAGTGACATGGCCATTTGGATAGGCCCATGTTTATGTATTAGCTCAGAATTGATGGAGCAGATTCAGATGTGCGTCAGAGCTATCCGGATGTTGATCGGGGGTCCCTGGAAGGTGGGAACTGCTGTTATGACCATGATGAAGCTGTCCATTTCCCATGGACAACATTAGAGTGGCCTGGCCATTTGGACAGGCCCGTATTTATGTATTAGCTCGAAATTAATGGAGCAGACCCTAGTATAACCCTAAACCTAAACCTACACCTAAAACTAATACCTAAAACTAAACATCATGGTGGGGACAGTGCCCCCAATGGTTGATTCCTTCCTGGGACGCACCATGGTGGTTATTTGATATCCAACATGTTGGTAAGTTCGCAAAGACCTAGACCTAAAGAAGGAATAACACAAATATCAACTTAATCGAAAACTTTTGTGGCCCCAATTCATTCGGAGGTCCACTTCAATTTTGGATCTACCACAAAACCTAAACCTATTCTCAAATCCCAAAACCTATAACCTAAACCTAAACCTATAACCTTAACCTAAACCAAAACCTATAACCTATAAACTATAACCTAAACTTATAACCTATAACCTAACCTTAACCTAAACCTAAAACCTAAACCAAAACCTATATCCTAAACCTATAACCTAAAACCCAAACCTAAACATAAACCTAAAAACTAAATGTATTCTCAAATCCTTAAACCTAAACCTACACCTAATCCTAATCTCAACTCCCTAACTTAAACATAAAACTAAACTTGAAAACCCAAACCTAAACCCAATCCTGAACCCGAACCCAATTTTCTAAACCTAAAACCTAAATGTATTCTCAAATCCTTAAACCTAAACCTACACCCAATCCTAATCTCAACTCCTTAACCTAAATATAAACCTAAACTTGAAAACCCAAACTAAACCTAATCCCGAACCCGAACCCGATTTCCTAAACCTAAACCTTAACCTACTCTCAATTCCCTAAAGCTATAACCTATAACCTATAACCTATAACCTAAACCTATAACCTAAACCTTAACCTACTCTCAATTCCCTAAAGCTATAACCTATAACCTATAACCTATAACCTAAACCTATAACCTAAACCTAAACCTATAACCTAAACCTAAAACCTTAACCTAAACCCAAAACCTAAACCTAAAACTAAAACCTAAATGTATTCTCAAATCCCTAAACCTAAACCTACACCTAATCTTAATCTCAACTCCTTAACTTAAACCTAAACTTGAAAACCCAAACCTAGACTTGAACCTAATTTCCTAAACCTAAAACTTAATCTGTTCTCAATTCCCTAAACCTTAACCTATAACCTAACCTAAACTTAACCCTATAACCTACACTTATAACCTAAACCTAAACATATAACCTAAACCTATAACCTTAACCTAAACCTAAACCTAAAACCTAATTATATTCTCAAATCCCTAAACCTAAACATAAACCTATAACCTACAATATTAACATACACTTATAACCTGAACTTATAACCTACAACATTAACCTAAACCTATACTTATAACCTAAATCTATTCTCAAATCCCAAAACCTATAACCTAAACCTAAACCTAAACCTAAACCTTAACCTATAACCCAAACCTTAACCTAAACCTAAACCTTAACCTATAACCTAAACCTATAACATATAACCTAAACTCAATTCCCTAAACCTTAACCTATAACCTAACCTAAACCTAAACCTATAACCTAACCTAAACCTAAACCTATAACCCATACTTATAACATAAACCTATAACCTTAACCCAAACTTAAAACTTAAATCTAAACTTAAAACCTAAATGTATTCTCAAATCCCTAAACCTAAACCTAAACCAAAACCTAAACCTATAACCTACAACATTAACATAAACCTATAACTTACAACATTAACCTAAACCTTGTCTCAAATCCTTAAACCTATAACCTAAACCTAAACCTATAACCTAAACCTAAACCTTAACCTATAACCAAAACCTTAACCTATAACCTATAACCTATAACATAAACCTATAACCTATAATCTATAACCTAAACCTATAACCTATAACCTAAACTCAATTCCCTAAACCTTAACCTATAACCTAACCTAAACCTAAACCTAAACCTATAACCTACACTTAAAACCTAAACCTAAACCTATAACCTAAACCTGTAACCTTAACCTAAACGTAAAACCTAAACCTAACCTACACTTATAACCTAAGCCTAAACCTATAACCTAAACTTGTAACCTTAACCTAAATGTAAAACCTAAACCTAAACCTAAACCTAAAACCTAAATGTATTATCAAATCCCTAAACTTAATCCTAAACCTCTAACCTAAACCTATAACCTACGACATTAACATAAACTTATAACCTAAACCTATTCTCAAATTACAAAACCTATAACCTATAACCTAAAGCTAAACCTATAACCTAAACCTAAACCTTAACCTATAACCTAAATCTTAACCTATAACCTATAACCTATAACCTAAACCTATAACATATAACCTATAACCTAAATGTATAACCTTAACCTAAACATAAAACTTAAACCTAAACCTAAAACCTAAATGTATTCTCAAATCCCTAAACCTAAACCTAAACCTAAACCTATAACCTACAGCATTAACATAAACTTATAACCTAAACCTATAACCTACAACATTAACCAAAACCTATACTTATAACCTAAACCTATTCTCAAATCCCAAAACCTATTACCTAAACCTAAACCTTAACCTAAACCTAAACCTTAACCTATAACCTAAACCTTAACTTATAACGTATAACCTACAACCTAAACCTATAACCTATAACCTAAACTCAATTCCTTAAACCTTAATATATAACCTAACCTAAACCAAAACCTATAACCTAAACCTATAACCTAAACCTATAAACTAAACCTATAACCTAAACCTAAACCTAAAACCTAAATGTATTCTCAAATCCCTAAACTTAAAACTACCTAATCCTAATCTCAACTCCCTAACCTAAACCTAAACCTAAACTTGAAAACCTAAGCCTAAACACGATCTCGAACCGGAACCCGTTTTCCTAAACCTAAACCTTAACATATTATCAATTCCCTAATGCTATAACCTATAACCTATAACCTAAACCTAAACCTTAACCTAAACCTATAACCTAAACCTAAACCTTAACCTAAACCTAAGCCTATAACCTTAACCTAAACCAAAACCTATAACCTATAACCATTAACCTATAGCCTAAACTTATAACCTATAACCTAACCTTAACCTAAACCCAAAACCTAAACCTAAACCTATAACCTAAACTTATAACCTAAAATCTAAACCTAAACCTAAAACCTAAATGTATTCTCAAATCCCTAAACCTAAACTTACACCCAATCCTAATCTCAATTCCCTAACCTAAACCTAAACCTAAACTTCAAAAATCTAAACCTAAACCCGATCCCGAACCCGAACCCGATTGATGTAATAATGTAGCCTAGTCACATGGCAACAAACAAGAAAATCTTGCTTTTTTGGCAAACATACTCGAACTCAAGCATCACAATGCATCTATTTCTATCTCCACTATCTCTCATAGTATAGATTATTTGAGATTTGGATTTACCTCACTTTTAAAGTCATGTCCTAACACAATATGATAATATTAATAAACAAGGTGGATTTATCACCAACATTATTCCAAGACCCATATAATTTCTCCTTATAGGAAGTTGGGTAGGGTACATGTAGCTTAAATCCATCAAAGGAGATAAGGATCACCTTTCATATGCTCTCTCTCTCTCTCTCTCTCTCTCTCTCTCTCTCTCTCTCTCTCTCTCTCTCTCTCTCTCTCTTTTCATTTGTTTCTTTTCCATTGGATTGTTTATTTTGTGGTGTCTACTCAAATATACATACAACATTTTATCATGCTAATATAATTATAAGTGGCCTAATCTCACCTTTCTAAAAACAACTAATAATAATTTCTACTTGATGAGAAATCACCGAGTACCATTAGGCTCAACCCAAAAGATAAATCCGCATTTTCTTTCTTTCTTTTTCTTTTAACACACACTTATACACCATACTCGCTTATGGCCACAATGGGTACTTGAATTTGTGACCTTTTATTGAAACTCTTTTGAATCTACCATGTAGTCATGAATAAGGACCTAGGTGTGTGTGCACACTAACCTCGGTGATGTGTTGACCACACTAAATTTTGTGAGCCCCATCAGGAAATAGGCTATGAATAATTTTTTTTATTTTATTTATGATGTTAAACTTATATGTATTTATGCGTGGATGAATGTGATATGGATAAGATTGTTCGTGTTTGGATAGATGTAGTTTATGTTTGGATGGATGTACATAGTTTGTGTTTAGATGGATGTGAATGTGAATATGATGAAATTTATTATAACAGGTGTATATCATGGAATATGACGAAATATATTGTAACAAGTGTATATCAAGAATTTTTTTTCCGAATATTGAAAAAAAAAAAAATAGACTTTTACCTACGAAATATTTTGTAGGTAAAAGTTTCATCCACATTTTTTACCTATGAAAACTTTCGTAGGCAAAAGATTCAACCAAATTTTTACCGACGAAACATTTCATAGTCAAACGTTTTTACCCACGAATAATTTCGTAGGTAAAAGTTGTACCCATGCTTAACAAACTGCATAGTTTTTACCTACAACAAATTTCGTAGGTAAAAGTTTCATAAATATTTTTCAACTACGAAACATTTCATAGGTAAACGTTTTGTGAACATTTTTACCTACGAAAAATATCGTTGGTAAAAGTTTCATGAACATTTTTACCTACGAAAAAATTATTCAGTAAAAGTTTTGTCAAAATTTTATACATATGAAAATTTTCGTAGGTAAAAGTTTAGTGAATATTTTTACCTACGAAAAAATTCGTCAGTAAACGTTTGGTCAAAATTTTTTACCTACGAAAAATTTCATTGGTAAAAGTCTTACCTTTGCTAATGAAAAAAAAAAATTCGTTGGTAAAAGCCTTCACCCTCAGTCTTTTATCGATGAATTTTTTCGTCGGTAAAACCCATTTCCTATAAAAAATCATCATTTAGCGACGAATTTTTTCGTCGATAAAAGTGAATTTTCTTATAATGATCCACGTCGTTCAGGGTAGACAACCCTTCGAGATGTATGCATTGTATATCATGTTGTCCATCTAGTGGGGCCCATCTAGCATGTGTAAGGCCCACCTGCTGCATGTGTAGGGCCACCTTGTTGTACATATATGTTACCCATCTATTTTGCTGAATTATAGGCTGTCCCATAGGCCCACAATGATGTTTGTGTTACACACACTATCCACCCCATGTGATGAGCCCATTGTGATGCATATGAGGCCCTTGTGTGAGGTACATTGTGATGTATGTGAGACCCTTATGTGAGGTCCATTGTGATGTATATGAGGACCTTGTGTGGGACCCATTGTGATGCATATGAGGCCCTTGTGTGAGGCCCATTGTGATGCGTATGTGGCCCTTATGTGAGGCACATTGTGATGCATATGAGGCCCTTATGTGAAGCCCATTGTGATGCACATGAGACCATGCGATGAGGCCATGTGATGAGGCCATTATGATGTATATGAGGGCCATTGTGATGTATGGCCCATTGCATTATATATTTGAGGCCTAATTGTGATGTGTGAGCCCACCATAATGTATGTATTGTAAGTTTCCTTTGGCATGATATTTTTGGGCCATGGGCTACCCCATTTACTCCTTCATTTACATTGTCTCTCTTGCAAATCATGCTTATTTCTTTTACGTTGAGGACAATGTAGATTTTAGGTTAGGGATGAGAGATTAGGTAAACTAATTAGTGTTTTCTTAGTTTTAGCGAAATTTGTAAAAAATTTTAAAATTTTCAATGTTTATCTATTTAGAAAGTAATAAGTTGTGCATTTGAGACTGCTTTGAGTATGAAGATAAGATAGGAAGCAACTTTTGAATTATTGGAGTCTGATAAACTAAGTAGCCTATCACTTACGGTCCTTACACTCAATTGATTAAGAGGAAGTTTGAATATTATGTTAATTTAAATCACAAGGCATATTCAAATTGTTTTCTATGAATAATGCGAGAATTTCTGATTGTTAGTATATGAGTCATTGATAGATGGTGAGAATCAAGTCTGGAGAATTTTATTCACCTTAAAAGATGGAAAGAACCAATTAAGAAAATAGTGAGATCGATAAAAAGGTCATGTATGGTGAAAAGATCAGAAAAGACTGGAAAAGAATGCAAAAATAATGTAAGGTCTATAAAAGAATGAATAAAAATTGACTGTCGATATAAAATCAAAAACTAGTAAAATAAGTAAAAGGGGAAGTTTGAAATCAATACTTAAGTTCTCAATTAATCTCGATATGGTAAGCATAGCTAACACGATGTAATGATAGTATCCTTATGGAAAATAAGTTGATCTTCGCTGCGCATGTTGAAAAACTTGATATGCAAACTATACTTTGACTTAACTGATAAAGAACCTATTTAATTAATTGTTAGGTGATTCAACTCTTAGTTTTCAAAATCTCACCTTATTGTCCTTATCCTACTCATTCATACTTGATTGCGTAAAAGATTATTTTCCGAAAGAGGTTTTGAACAATGAGAATTGAGGTTTATTTTACGCATACTTTGTTCGGGACTAGCAAAATCTGGTTGGAGATTGTGTTGAGGGTCAAATATTGCATATTATCCCTCATTAATTACTTGGTTTTATGAACAGGATAATGTTTAATGTTCTATTTTAATCATGTTTGTGTTGCAAGGTGAATTTAAGAGCTTCGATTGAAAAGGATACTAAAAGCATGGATTTAACGCTCAATAATCACCAAGCCAAAGATTGGATCTTAGAAGACCAAGAATGAAGAATTTACATGCCAAAGATCCAAGGAAAGCAAGTTAAGAATGAAGAAAATTGAAGTTTTGAAGTGAATTTGAGTGAACTTCGACTAGTCCAAGGTTTCCTTCAACTCGTCTAAGCTCCTACTCGACTAGTCGAGGAAATTTTGACTCGAACTCCATTAACATCAGATTCTAAAATCCCATCATCCTCAACCAATTGAAGGTAACCCTCGACCAATTGAAGGCAACCTTTAACCAATCGAAGGTTATCCTCGACCAGTCCAGGGTTACATAGGTTTTGCGCAAACTGGGTAAATTTAAGGTGGTTTCTGAATTTTTCCAAATCGGTGCAAAAGGAGGTGATGGGTGAATATAAATAGGAGTCCCCGGGGCATCCCTAGGATCTTCTAGGGTTTGAGGAGTGGAGAAAAAGTGTGGAGAAGCCATTGCCAAGAGTTTTTCTTCCTCTTCCTTAGTCATTTTTCATGCTTTCTTCTAGGGTTTTAGTCCAATCATGTCGATGGTTGGCTAAACCTCTTAGATAGGGCTAAGAGGTGAAACTTGTAGCGTGATGGGATATTTTCTATTACTTTTATTCTTGTTTAATTGAATTATCTTTGATTCTAGTTTGATATTTAAGAAATACTTTTAGTTTTTAATGGTTTGTTGTGACTCAAATTACAATAGATCCGCGATAGCTTTGATTATGTTTTTTTCATGATTATCTTATGTTTGGTTATGAAATTGGTATATCCTATTGTGAGCCATTGTCTCCTGATCATGGTTTTGTGATGGAATCACTTTCATGTCTCATAAGTCTCATCCATTAAGAAATAGGTCAAAGGAAGTTCAGATTTGATTTTACTGAGATATCATCCAATTGGAAAAGATGGGACTCTGATTCCAGTTGTGTTCTTGAATCAAGCAAAAGTCTCCCTGATCTCTACAAGTAAATCCTTGGAAACCCTATTTCTCACTTTTGAATTTCTTAAGTTTTTCATTAAATCTCTCACAATTACTCTCTATACTTCTAGATTTAGGTTTTTATCTTTTTCTAGTTCTTCTAGTTACTTTCAGAATACTCACGAGATTAGTCCCTGTGGATTCGACCTCGGTCATACCGAGATTATTACTGCATCGCGACCCTACACTTGGGGTTGTGAACAATTTACTAACTTCGTATTGTGGTTTAGGATTAGGAATAGATTGGGCTGGAAGCATCCATTTTTCCATAATTGTAAGACCCGCACCTTAGTCCGTACAATTCCCTAGATTCTTGTGATCCTCCCTGTTGAATTTCAGCAACCCGTGACCTGTAATCGGCATTTATGCGCTACCCTGAGTCACACGCTAGCAACCCGAGTTGACTCAACCCAAGACTTATACCCTAGTAACCACGCCATTGCCACGGTTTCGATACCGTGTCCCGCGCATTGAGGCGATACCAACGCTAGAAGATGTGGGCCTATGTTCAGTTCGAGGAGAACGTCGTGCGTTACAAAACCCAAGAGAATCTCTACCATAATATCACATCAATCAATTAATCAATCCCATCAAGGGTTAAGTGCGTGTCAAGTACACATCACCTCACACCCCATCCCCAAGAAACCCCATAAGTCAAAAATCCCTTACACAACCCATACCCCTCTTATACAAACTACCCCAAAAGTCAACAATTTCTTACACAACCCATCCCTCTCTCCCATCCATCACTCAATCACCCATCTCTCTCTCTCTCGCTCTCTCTCTCTCTCTCTCTCTCTCTCTCTCTCTCTCTACTTACAGTTCTCTCTCTCATTTCTCATACCCAATTCCAAACAACTAAAAAATCACACATCTTTGCTCTCCCAAGCTCCATGAGAGAGTTTTGTGTGCGGCCCACTTCCTACCCTCTCATCTCCCATCTCAACCCTTCATTCATCATCATCTTCCGTTGAGATCGAAGCCAAGGAGACTACCTTTCCATCAGACCAAGAAGATCAAAGGTGGGCATTCCATAAGCTTAGATTTTTTATATTTTGATGAGGGGCCAAGTGGGGCCTACCGATTGATGGTATAGATCCCACTTTAGACCCTAGGTGTGGCCGATGACCCACCATGATTCTCATGATCATTCCATGTGGGGCCATTCTCCATGGACCCCATCATGATGTTTATTTTCCTTATATGATAGGGTCATGACCTTGCATTTTTATAGAGAAAGGATTTCCACCATTGATTTTGATCGGTGGGCCACATGTAATGGGACCCACTTGATGTATGTTGTGAATCATGGAAGGAAGGGCCCATAGTGTCGGGGTCCCTCCATCACTCATCTCTCTCTCTTTCATTTTGTTTGATGAGGATATGGCCATGTGGCCCACCCAGATGGTCCCCACCATGAAGTATGCATCTTATCCTTACCGTTCATCAAATGGACTCACCTGACATCCCATCTGGACAGGCATGGATGTAGGGAAAATACAAATATCAGATTGATCCAAATTATGTGGGCCACGTCCATGTGGGACCCACCTTGTAATATATGTTATATCCTCACCATCCGTCCAACATCCATGGACTCTAGATGTGGCCAACAGAGTGAAATAACGGTGAAGATTGCTTTAGTAGAAGTCGGAATATGCCAATATGTCCTAGAGGGGGGGGGGGGGGGGGGGGGGGGGGGGGGGTGAATAGGACTTTTTAAAGTTTTTACAATTTTATTTAAAAATCCTATTTCACTAATCCTATAAATATGCAATTATCAGGATTACTCAAATGTAACTCTATTGGCTTCCAAGCCTGGTAGAGGATTCAATCACAAACTATTTAAGAGATAACAATATATAACTTAGTTTATAATGGATATGACTGTGTATGTGTGTGAGGTGTGATCAGATATGTAGATATGAAAGCATTGACATAAATCACACACATAAAAGAAGAATAATCACAAATAAAAATATTTTTATAGTGGTTCGACTACTTGTCTACTCTACTCCTGATAACTGCACTCAACCCTTGAGTGTACCAGATTTCACTAAAGAGGTTTCACAGGGGTTCACCTCAAACCTAAGGTTTTAAATCATGTTTACCTTCAACCTTTACACCCTACATTGAGGCTGACTGTTTAGGCTCTCATGAGTAAGGGTCAACACATCGCACCCACATTTAGGCACACTGGCTAAGGATCTTCCATAAGACCCTAACAGAGGTTTCTACATGGTTCACCTCAAACCCAAGGTTTTGACTGGTTCACCATTAACCAGATGTTTATGCTCTACGCAAAGCAAGGGTCCATAGAATGCACTCACTATACACTCCCGCCAGAGGCCTCTTTGAGGACTTCAAAGGGTGAAAAACACCTTAGACCCAATCCTATAAAGGAATGATCAAAAGGTTCCTCTGGACTCTAGTTACTTACAGATAAGTGGATGAGTCCCATTCAACACATTGATGAAGATCTCCTCCTTGTTGGTGAAGAGTATTTTACTCCCTTGATCCACAACATAAATGACGTACCAATATATGGTGACGGGTTGGGTCAAGGTTATGATGGAATCCTACTCTCTAAAAGTTTTCCTATTAGGAAGATAGAGTGGTTCCAATCATCTATGTATTCAAGGCATCCCAGCTTAATGATTTTACATTAAGGTAACAGCCGGAGGATCCTTAAATGTGGAAGTTCATTCCCCAATCCACTCTATTAAATATGAGGGTGGATTGGAGGATGAAATCTCTTGAGAGAAAGGACTTTGGATATATAATCTAAGGTTAAACACATAAAAGCACTCTCTTCTTTCTCTCACACCAACTAAAGACAAGTTCTCTTTATATAGAAAAAAGGTTCAAACAGATATAAAATGGTCACATTTATGACAGAGTTCAATATCATCGACCGTATACTCTCGATCGTATCGATGGTCCGCTCGATGACACAAACTCAATGTCATATGCTTTTAGAAAACCTCTTACCAGCTAGTTGAGGGAATCAAGACTCGTGTCGATGCCGTCGGATTTCGAACTCCGATTTTATCGATGCAAGTTTCGATTCCATGAAATATGAAAATGAGAGAGACTTGTTTTAAAATTTTTCAGGTCATCGGATATGATCGGGGGATATTTGATATCATCAAAATTTGAATATCGATAATATCAAAGGTCGTGTCGATGCATCGATCAATCTAAGGATTTTATCATTTAGCTTGCTGGATGGTTATGTTTATTCTCGATACAATCGATCCAGCCCCAATATCATCGATATTTGAATATCGATTCTATTAAGTGACCCCCTATCAGAATTGAAAACTACTTAAAAAATGTTACTAAAGAACTTCGCGCCCTTGACCGATATCATCGAGAGCCTACCGATATCATCGAGATTTAAACTCTGATGGTATCGAGGAGAGCTCCAATATATCAAAGCATAAATGATTTTCCTAAGTAAAAATAGGGGCATTGGAACTGCCTCTTGATAATATCGAGCCACCTTCGATGGGCTCGATATTCAAATATCAATGATATCGATACGTGTGTCGATACATCGATAATTTTGTCGAGATATGTATTTAGTTGTTGGACACATTAAGTCCTCATTAGATTTTATTGATTGGTCTTTCGAGGACATTGACAGTGCAGGTCGATCATATTAAGATATGTATCATTACAATCGACAGAGCAAGAAAACTTAGAGTAAACTTAGAGTTTTCCTAATTTTTCAAAAAGTTCTCTTACCAAAAAAACCCTATAATGTCTAACTTGTTTTAAGGGTTTTATTTACCTAGTATTTTGAGACATGAGATGTGAGGCTTAGATTTACCTATGGCAAGCTTTCACACATCCGGTTGAGGCAGACGCTTGAATTGATCTTCTTGTGAGGCTCTGTAGTTTAACTGACTCAACACACACCATAATTGTAACATCCCAAAAATCGGGAGTCGAGCATAAACTCCACTCCCGAGTTCCAAAACATCACTTATGCAACATTTTTAATGATGGATGAATGTCGGCTGTAATAGTACATAAAATATGAAGTGGATTAAGCCAAGACAACATATCATACTCCAGAGACAGTTAAATTAGCAAGCGAAAGAATATAATAGATATATAAAATACATGACCTGTTGTAAGTCTCCAGAGTGTGAATATGTTACCGGGTCAAACATATACATGTATACTCCAAAAATGATAAAAAATAATATACATGAGTGCTCTAAAATTATAAAATGACAAGTGTCATGGCGTCTAATCAACTTCCCTGTAATCCCGTCGATCAGAACACGGTCTACCTAGACCCGCCTGGTAACCACTTATAGGAGAAATATTCCTCATCATCATACAAGTCTGGCTCCGCTTTACAAGCAGCGCCATCATCTGAAACTAAAACAGGGACTGGTTGGTGTGTATAACACTGTCTCGTAATGTGGGAGTGAGTGGCCAACTCAGTGGAATCATAGAGCAAAGGTTAACATGTTATCAAATCAATCAAGCGATAATGATAAAGCAAGCAAATCAAACATTCCTAAATATTGTAATTAATGCAATGATGAAATGACATGATGTATTCCCTCACCAACATACTCCCTCATGCGACACCATCTTACATCCGCAGCATGCTTTCTTCCCTCAGTGCTCCACATCTTCCAGGCACATGCAGTGCGATATGAATATGATTACCGAGTTGTTATTAGTCCTTTTCATACAGCAGGATTGGGAAACTAGGGTACTTCCCTTATATCATTCCCAACAAGGATCCTGTCTAGGGTCGTCACTCCAGTAGTCTCATACGATGATATGGGTCTAGGTCACTGCAAGGACTGCCAGGGCTGTTGCACGCACTCGTTGCACCACTCCCCCATCACCTTATCAATACAGGCCTAGTTGTATTCTCGTTGCTACGGAAGGGTCGTCGCCTCATGTAAACTCAGAGTACGCTCGAGGTCACTACAAAGGGCTGTCAGGGCTGTTGCACGCACTCGTTGCACCGCTCCCCCATCACCTAATTAGTGTAGGCCGACAGCTCGAATATAGTGTCCCATACCACCATAATTGGCTCACGAGTCTGGGTTACTCACTGGTCACTACGGGGAGGCTCGTGGCCCCAGCGTAGGCCGACAGCTCGACCATGGTGTCCCATACCACCATGTCCGGCTCATGAGTCTTAATGGATTAAGGTACCACGGTTATCAGGGCTATCACTGGTAAGTTCAGTACCCTATGTTCAAGCAGTTATAACCAATACAAGGGAACATACAATGGTCAGTCGGATTACTTGACGAGCTCGACTAGTACGAGCGCACCTCAAGATGAATGACATGAAGTGTATAAACACCTCGTGTGGCCTAACCACTGCTGTCAACCAAAGCACGACTCGAGTTCATCAATACGTCCTTCGTGGTGAATAGAATCCAACCACGTATTCAAATCTGTTATCGACTTCCTAGACTAGAATATAGCCCCAAACACATGTAATCTAAATCAATAATCATATAAGAGAGACAAAATTGAAATACAAGTAATTCCAGCATGTTATAACATACATCATAAGCAGTTAACCATACACGAGTATTTCATATATATAAGATAATCAATTCAAATATAACAACTATGGAAGAAATCATATACATCATCAAAATAGTTAAGAATCCTATCTCAACACTAATCTACAACCTCATTTACTCAATACTTATACAAACACTTAGTCTACACACATTAGTCTACATAACATATGTCGGCCAAAATGTGCATTAGGGTGAATCTCTTCGCCAAACAGATCATACACACATAACTAGTATAGGTACATGGCAAATACTCATGGTAATCATATCAGAAAAATACGTACGTATATAGTATTTTCTACAAATACCCAAAATACCCTAAATCTCATATTCTTCATACGCATTCGAAATGAAAAATAAACAGCATGTTCTACATGTCAAACAATATTCTTATCAACAATCTACCATTAAACGACATTGAAATCTTTGAAAACAGGTAATCTAAGCATCTAAAATCCGCACCTTACACCGTAGAAGTGTAACGAATTCAATAAAGACTTTAAGTCTTTGTCAACGACTAATTATCAACCTACAGTATGATTTAGGTTAGCTGCTTCACCACTTGCACCAATTGAAACCCTAGAACAGGTTAGGGTTAGACTTTCTTACCTAAGAACAAAGTTGGAATCGCCATAATAGCGATGCAGGTGGATGGCTTTGGCACGTGGAGCAGCAGAGAAGAATCCTAGGAGAAAACCCCAACTTCTCCCTCACTTTCTCTCTCTCTCTTCTCTCTTCTCTCTCTTAGGGTTTCTCTCAAATTCGTATGGGCTGAATGAGGGAGGGTTTAAGCCCTTTTTATAAGCCTAAACATGATGAAAATAAACTTGAAGTCAAGGTATGCTTAAGTTATAACAAAATCGGGTCTGTTCCGATCCAACGGAGCACTTCTGGAGGTCCTGTTACTAAATGCGATCGGAGTTAAGCTCTCTAATATTGGATCTAGGTCAAGCTAAGTTTTTAGTCCGGTTGGATTTCCAGATCAACCGTGGCAGACTAGTTTCAGTTCAGCGGTCACCGAAACTCGATCAGGGCCACAAGTGCTATGATATGTAAGGGCCACCTATCCTGATCCAAGGGTAAATTTGGGTGGAAATCTAACGGTCGGAATGCTTAAAAATAGCACGTAAGTGACACGTGCCAGATTTATTAAAATTATATTTAATTTCTAAATAAATTCACTTTTCTCACACTCTTCACTCCGGACTCAAGGAAACATTCTCAGGACATCATCTGGACTTGATTTTTGAGGTGATTGTCAAGTCTAACTAGGCGGTCATATTCGTCTAAGTTTGTCACTATCGGACTTTGAACGTGCGGTCCAGGTCCTATACGGAGTTTTTAAATGATCTCGAGGGCAACTGGGCTTAGAGTTGGATCCTAGATTTTAGGGTAACATAGCGGTAACAATTCTAAAGGTTTTGGGTCTTACAGATCGTATTTAAAATGGTTGGTGCTAATTTTGTAGGAAATCTAGTGTAGCGCTGGCTAATTCACGTTAAATTTCTAAAGAATTAGGTTCTAAATGATTTCTTTGGCTTTGGAATTGAATTTTGAGAAGCTACCAAGGTGCTATAGTTGACCCATTGCCTAAGGACATCTAACCCTAGGTTGAAAAAAATTGGGGGTGTTACAATAATTGACAAACCACAGCACTTTCAATCTCCCCCTTAGTCAATTACGTGACAAAATACCCAAAACACCCTATGACAATATCTAGACATACACATACTAAATTGTGTGTACATGCATTTTACATAATTTTATAATTTCTAAAGAACCCATGTATACAACCTAGTATCTGCTCCCCCTTACTGTAAAACTCCCCCATTCTTGGTGCAGCTGCTTCCCCTAACACTTGCAACACCATTCTAGCAAATATACAATTTTCCGTGTGCGGTGTTTGAACTTTTCTCCCCCTTTTTGTCAGTCATTGACAAAGATATAGCAGTTGATATTGACTGAAGTTATAAAGACATGTGGGAGAACCAATATTCATGGAATATGAAAATATCAGATAGATATATAATGATATAATCAGTTTAAGAGAAGATAATCATTGGCATATAATATGGATGCAGATTAAAGAAAATAAAGCAGTTATAAAAGTAGATAAGATAATCAATAAAATCACATGCATTCCATATCAGAGAAGATAAACCAGGGGGAACATATGTACATCTAATTGGCAGAAAAGATGAGAATTTCATACAGCCATAATCAAATATTCATCATTCAAAACTTGTACTGCTACAGATAGCAATAGATTCAAAAAAAAAAAAAAAAAAAAAACTTCAAGCCCATGCATGGGTACTTAACAATAACCATCAGCATCATCCCAACTGGGGGCATATATAACTAATAAAAGAAACTTTGCAGGTTAGAGATAGAGCTATCACATACACTCATGAGAGCGTAGAACATTCAAAAAGATACTAATGTTCGTATGAGGAAATATGAGTGAGGTGTGTGTGATAGCATTCAAAGATCAACATCATGGAGCAGAGTGATATGGCGTCATGTCGTCCTGACGACAAGTCATCAGATCGACCAGTTGTTGGAAAGTCTGCTACACTCCTTGGACTAGCCGTTCTAGTACAATAAGCCTTTCTTACACTGAGTGGATGTCTCTTTGAATTGCGCCAACCCTATCCAGCTTGAACCGCTTGGCATACCCGGGCATTGATGTTGATGTTGCTGAATCAAGTCCAGGAGGTTCATCTCTGGCCATTTCAGTCCCTTCCATAGGAATGCCACTTTCACCTCCAGCTTCTTCTACTTGAATATCCTCCTCTGGATCCTTAGGGTACTTGTGAAATTTCAAGTCCATTTTGTGAATGTTGTTCTTGTTGAGGACATGAAGAGGGTGTACCAGATCAGCGGTCGTTGGGAAGCCAATGGCATTACATATCATGTTGATGATCCAGGGATATGGCAAATGAAGGTCCCTGGATGTATGAATGGAATTCACCAACTGATAGACAAGCAGATTTGGTTGACAAATCTTTATCCCTTTGGCAACTGAGTACACTAGCATGGTCATAAAGCCTGTGAGATCAGATCAGTTGGTACTTCTGGGATATAAATTTATGGCAAAAATACCATGCACAACTCGAAATCCTGGTTCCATGTACCTAGCTTTCAACGCATTCCCTTGATACCAAGGGATGTCTCTATCATGATAAAGGTACTTAGTTACCATGGACCAAATTTCCATATCGTTAAGGTCCATTTCAGGGATACCTTTCGGGGGTATGGTCAGATTGAGAATATTGGCCATTATAGCAGGTGTGATTAGCACATCATCACCATCCAACGAGACCACAAAAGAGGGAGGATCAGAAACAGGTGAGTGGCACGTGGTAAGGAAGTTGCGTGTATGTTCGAGTTGGTATGGTCCACCGAAATCTAGAATGGGCAACCAGTCGACTGCAATAAACAAAGTTTCAAATTGTATGGCCTTAGACACTCCATGTCTACTTTTCTCTCATGGATGAGCATCCTACCCATGTATTTGGGAGGATGTGACATTGCTCCAGTTGGAGGAGGTACTAGTGGGGGCACTTGTGCCTTAGATTGGGGCCTACACTGTCTTGTGCTTTGCCTAGCGAGAGTCTCATGTTCCGGGGCTCATGTGCTTCCTCTTGAAGAAACCAAATTTTGTCGGGTGGATCTTGATGACTCACTCGGTCCTGACACTTTTTCCTTGTCTTTTCCCATGAGGTCAAAAATATTTTTAAACTATTTTGCGTAAAAGGACACAACCCAATAGAAAAAGGAACACCCAAAGAAAAATGAGTCTTGATGATTAGAAGGGTATTACCGTATTTTGGACCTTCTGGGGCTTTCTGATAATCGTTCTGAGTCGTCCGGTTGAGAGGAACAAGCACGAAAACCCTAGAATAAAATCTCCTTTTCACATTCTACCTTTTTATATCGGGTGGCATCTATCGATATCATAGATCCTCGTTTTGATTATATTAATGAACCCTGATCGATTTCATCGATCCTCTTTCTGATATCATTCTCGGTCATATGGCTTCTCACATTCTAAAGAGTCGTCGATTATACCGATCCTTGATCGATTAATTGAGAATGGCATATTGATAGTCGTATCGAAGGTGAATGAATTTACATTTTCAGCATTTAGACAACCCTACAAGTATACTTTTGAAATTTCTATGAATTAAGTATACTTAGCAAAATTATGTACAATCACTGTTCACAACAAAAGTATAAACAATTGAATGTTTATATACAAAAGATAGAGGTGAATGACCTCAGATATATCACTTGAAGCTCAGCAAAATTTGCATCATTTCAGCAAATATCCAGATCTAGATGCATGACCTGGACTTGTTTCTTTTATGCTTGATTTTTCAGGGTGTATGAAAATGAGTCATCAGACAATTCAGTTTTTCTTTTACTACCCATTTTGATAAAAATTTCTTTATAGTGGTAGGTTTCGTATTTGTGTTTCTTCCACCCACTTATTTCAGTGATTCCTTCATTCTTTCTTTCATTTTTGGTGGTGATGGATGAGTGTTTCTCTTAGATGGACTTTTGACATTCTGTATTTCTCTGGTTGGGTTGAATTTACCAATATGATTTTGACCGAAGTTATATGAAGTCCTTCTAGAAGTTAAGCATTCAAACTTATAATGTCCCATATCACCACGTAAATGACAAACTGGAGAGGTTCTCACGTTACTACCTAAAGCAGTAGATCTTTCAATGGTTGAGGTAGTATTTCCAGTTTTCTTTTTGGTTTTATAGTACCCCAGACCACTCTTGTCTCTTCCTTGTCTTCCCATCCTTAACAGTTTTTCTAGCTTTTCACCACTCTGAGAAAATTTGTAGTTTATTTTAGCAAATTTTCTGGATTTCTCTAAGTCAATACGGAGTGAGTGATTTTCGTTCTTGAGTTTTGCATTATCATCTCTTAATAATTCAACTTGTTTCATAAGTTTTGATGATTCCGTCTTTAGGGATAGGTTAACTTTTTCTAACTTGTCATTGTCTGAATGATATTACTGCAAGTCATTGATTAAATGTGTATTAATTTCTAAGGTTTTGTCCAAGTCTTTCTGCAGCAATTCATTCTTGTTTTCAGACATTCCAAGTCTTTTAAGTATGTGGATGCTATGAATATAGAGTTAATTATAAGCATCTTGCAGTTTATCTTTTTCTACCTCTTCTTCTTCTTCTCTAGTCTCTTCATTATCAAACAGAAATGATTCAGTGGCTTGTTGTTCTTCCTCGTTCTCAAATTCACTAAGAATGATTGGAGTAGTGGAGACCATAAGAATTTTTAATGATTTTTGATCTCCATCACTCTCTGAGTCACTGGATTCTAAATTTGATTCTTCTGTATCATCCCAAGTGGAAGCCATTGCCTTGCCCTTAGTTTTTCTGTTTGGGCATTCCGATGATAGTTGTCCATACTCATGAAAGGCATATCATTATGGTTCTTTGGTCTTTTTACCGAATTTTCCTGTAGAGGGTTTGTTTTTCACCTTTCTTCCTTTGGAAGGATGGCCACAATTCTTCTGAAGGAGTCTTCTGAATCTTTGTGCTAGCAAAGCCACTTCCTCATCTTCATCTTCCTTTTAACTTCCACTGTTGTCATGTATTATTTTCTTGAAGGTTTTTAGGACAGTATTTTTAGATTTTTGGGATTCTTTGAAGTGTAGTTCGAAAATTTGTAGGGAACCTACTAGTTCTTCTACTTTTATCTCATCAATATTCCTACACTCCTCTATTGTTGTTACTTTGGAATTAAACAGTTTCGATAGGGATCTCAAGATTTTCCTACATATTTTTGGTGCCGAAACTTTTTCTCTCAATCCACCCATGGAGTTACAAATTATATTCAACTTTGTGAAAAACTCCATAAACGTCTCATGCACTTCCATTCTGAGACTTTTGAACTGTGAAGTCAAGAGTTGGAGTTTAGACCTCTTCACAGTATTTGTGCCTTCATGGGTTGTTTCCAACAGATCCCATGCTTCCTTGGATGTCCCACACATGCTTATTTGATTGAATATATCCTGGGACATGACACAGTAGATGTCATTCATAGCTTTTGCTTAAGTAGTTTATTTTTCTTTGTCGAACGTCATCCACATTTCTTTGGATTTGAGTTTTGTGATGGTTGTGCCACTATTAAGTACAATTTATTCAGATGGTGGCACATATCCACTTTCAACAATATCCCAAACATCATGATCCAAAGATCTCAGAAAGTAGTGCATTCTAGCCTTCCAGTATGCATAATTTGAGCTATCAAATACTGGAGGTCTAGTGATTGATGAGCCCTCTCCTTTGGCCATATTATCAACTTCAGTCAAGATCACTCTCTAGGCAGTGAAGCCCTTAAAGAGAGACCCGGTTTGATACCAATTGAAATAGCGGTGAAGACAGCTTTAGTTGAAGTCGAAATATGCCAATATGTTATAAAGGGGGTGAATAGGACTTTTTAAAATTTTTACAGTTTTATTTAAAAATCTTATTTCACTAATCCTATAAATATGAAATTATTAAGATTACTCAAATGTAACTCTACTGGCTTCCAAGCCTGGTAGAGGATCCAATCATAAACTATTCAAGAGACAACAATATATAACTTAGTTTATGATAGATAAGACTGTGTATGTGTGTGAGGTGTGATCAGATATGTAGATATGAAAGCATTGATATGAATCGCACACATAAAAGAACAACAATCGCAAACATAATCATTTTTATAGTGGTTCGACTACTTGTTTACTCTACTCCCGGTAACCGCACTCAATCCTTGAGTGTACCGGATTTCACTGAGGTTTCACATCGGTTCACCTTCAACCTTTACAACCTATGTTGAGGCTGACTGTTTATGCTCTCATGAGTAAGGGTCAACACATTGCATCCACATTTAGGCACATTGACCAAGAATTTTCTATAAGACCCTAACAGAGGTTTCTACACGGTTCACCTCAAACCCAAGGTTTTAACTAGTTCACCATCAACCAGATGTTTATGCTCTAGCAAAGCAAGGGTCCATAGAATGCACTCACCACGTACACTCCCGCCAGAGGCCTCTTTGAGGACTTCAAAGGGTGAGAAACACCTTAGACCCAATCCTACAAAGGAATGATCAAAAGGTTCCTCTAGACTCTAGTTACTTACAGATAAGTGGATGAGTCCCATTCAACACATTGATGAAGATCTCCTCCTTATTGCTGATGAGTATTTTACTCCCTTGATTCACAACACAAATGACATACCAATATATGGTGACGGGTTGGGTCGAGGTTATGATGGAATCCTACTCTCTAAAAGTTTTCCTATTAAGAAGATAAAGTGGTTCCAATCATCTATGCATTCAAGGCATCCCAGCTTAATGATTTGCCATTAAGGTAGTAGAATGTAGAAGTTCATTCCCCAATCCACTCTATTGAATATGAGGGTGGATTGGAGAATGAACTCCCTTGAGAGAAAGGGCTTTGGATATATGATCTAAGGTTAAACACATAAAAACACTCTCTTCTTTCTCTCACGGTAACTTAAGACAAGTTCTCTTTATATAGGAAAAAGGTTTCAAAGGATATAAAATGGTCACATTTATGACAGAGTTCAATATCATCAAGCGTATACTCTTGATCGTATCGATGGTCTGCTCGATGACACAAACTCAATGTCATACGCTTTTGAAAAACCTCTCTCCAGCTGGTTGAGGGAATCGAGACTCATGTTGATGCCACCAGATTTCGAACTCCAATTTTATTGATGCAAGTTTCGATTCCTCGACATATGAAAATGAGAGAGACTTGCTTTAAAAATTTTCAGGTCATCAGATATGATCGAGGTATACTCGATATCATCGGAATTTGAATATCGATAATATTAAAAGTTGTCTCGATGCATCGATAAATCCAAGGATTTTTACATTTACCTTGCTGGACAGTTATGTTCATTCTCAATGCAATTGATCCAGCCCTGATATCATCAATATTTGAATATCGATTCTATCGAGTGACCCCCGATCAGAATTGAAAACTACCTGAAAAATATTGTTGGAGAACTTCACGCCCATGATCGATATCATCGAGAGCCTACCGATATCATTGAGATTTGAACTCCGATGGTATCGAGAAGAGCTTCAATATATCGAAGCATATATGATTTTCCTAAGTAAAAATAGGGGCACCGGAACTGCCTGTCAAAAATGTCGAACTACCTTCGATGGGCTCGAGATTCAAATATCGATGATATCGATACATCGATAATTTTATCCAAATATGTATTTGGTTGCTGGACAAATTAAGTCCTCATTTGATTTTATCGATTGGTCTTTTGAGGACATCAACAACGCAGGTCGAGCATATCGAGATGTGTATCGATACAATCGACTGAGCAAGAAAACTTAGAGTTTTTCTGATTTTTAAAAAAGTTTTCTTACTAAAAAAACCCTATAAGGTATAACTTGTTTTAAGGGTTTCATTTACCTGGTGTTTTGGGACATGGGATGTGAGTCTTAGATTTACCTATGGCGAGCTTCCACACATCCGGTTGAGGTAGACGCTTGAATTGATCATCCTATGAGGCTCTGCAATCCGACTGACTCAACACACATGCTAATTGACAAACCAGGGCACTTTCACAGAGGAGTGTGAACTGACAGTGGGGTGTGGCTAACAGTTTAGTGTGAACTGACGTTGGAGTGTACTAACCAGCTACAAAAAAACACATATAATTATTATTATAATATATAATATAATATCACTATTGAATGGAAGGGTGGCCTTCACGTGGGACCCACCCCACGTGTGGGCTAACACCATGATGTACGTGTTTGTCCAGGCTATCCAAGGCCTGGACGTTGTTGGGACCCACCCCACGTGTGGGGCTACACCTTGATGTATGCATCTATCTAGGTCCTCCAGGGCCTGAACATTGTTATTATATTAAATATAATATTATATAAATATTATTATATTTATGATATATGTATGATGATGGGCCCTACGTGGGACCCACCTCTGCCTTTTTAAAGTAGTAAGGCTACACATACAACAGCTATATAGCTGCTCTATTGACGTCAGCATGGTCCGTTGAACCTGCTGCATGTGTGGATGTAATCTACACCATCCAGATATGTGGACCACATGGTTAGCCGATGTTCGACGTCAGCAAGTTTTGTGGGCCCCACCTTAGATTTATATTTTGTATCCCACGTCGTCCATCTGATGGTGGGACCCACTCCAGATGTATGTGTTTCATCCTTGTGGTGTGGGCCCCAATGATGTATGTGCTTTATATACACCATCCATTGTTTAAACGATGGGGCCCACCATGATGCACACGCTATATCTATACTGTCCAAATGTTTTGAGCTATCATTTTATGGCATGAGTACAAGGATGAGTCAGATCTAAAGTTTAAGTGGACCCCACCATTTAAATAGTGGACAATGACATCCACCGTTCAACCTTCTTAGGAGTCACCGTAGTTTCCACTCAAGCTGATGTTTTGTTTTCACTTCATTTATCTCTATTATTACTTACGAATGGGTTGAATCTCAAAAAAATAAATACATAAGGGTGGGCCCGATTTGATATACATGGGCCCATCGGTGTGACCTATTTGATATACATGAAGCCCGTTGGAGTGGCCCATATAATGCAGCCCATGTAATGTGGCCCACTTGACATATGAGGCCCAGTGATGAGGCCCATTGTGATGAATTCGAGGCCCATGGGCGAGGCCCATTGTGATGTATTTAAGGCCCATGGGCGAGGTCCATTGTAATGTATTCGAGGCCCATGTGCATGGCCCATTATGATTCATTTGAGGCCCTTATGTGAGGCCCTTGAGTGAGGCCCATGGTAATGTATATTAAGCCCTTGTGTGGGGTCATGGGCCCACTATACATATGACTCTATGTGGACCACTCCTTGGGAGCAATGTTGGTTAGCTGTCCACATTGATGGGTTATGATGGTTAGATGTCCTCATTGTGACCTTCCCTTAGGCTTCTTAGGCCCATTCTCATCATTCTCTTAGTGGGTTAACCCAAATAAGTGGGCCCCATTCACCATAGATGGATGGCTCCGTGCCATCGGATTTAATATAACCACGGTCGAGGGCTGATCTTTATATTTTGGTTTGATCGGCCTTTCATATATGGATCCCGCCACATATTTTGGTCGATTATCGATGTTGATTATCGATGCCGAACATCGAGGCCGATTCCGATTATGAGTATATGATAATATAACATCAAGATACATGCCCATACAAATTATCTGCATGCTTATGACGAGATAAGTGATTGATCATAGCACATATCATTGGGCAGATTATTATGGGACTCCCTGGTAAGGAGAGATGCCCACATGAACACGTGGTATATGCATGATTGTTGCATGAATGGATTGCGTGATTCATGCATCTAGCATTGTTTGACATGTATACTGTATGCCCCAGCGACATTAGGGCCTTAGCCTCCACATGCATATCGTGGTTGGCAAGATTGGACACCGAAAATCTTATTCTACATGGGGTGTTATAGATATCCCTCGGTGAAATTTCCTAAACCCTTATGGTACCAGGAGATTGCTCCAACATCTAGACTGAGTGAATGCATGAGTGCCGAGTGCTGATTACCAAAAGGTTTCGCTTTTCACTATGTCGTGGTCGGTTGGAAGGAAGTGCTGCCTTACCCGCCCGAGAGGGGACGAAGCTAGGCTGAGTTTGACCAGCTTGAGGAATGGGTTTGTATCGATGATTCGAGCTCGATATTGATAAGTGGATAGCGAGGTCTCTTCTACCCACCTTGTTATGCGTGATGGGGCGACAATCTGGTTTGTAGTGCACTAGACCCTGGTGTTATTCCAGAGTTGAGTTGTATTGATATGTGGACTCATATGAGGATTGTTATGCTTGAGTTGCATCTTGCATTGCATGGTCTTGGTATGGCCGACATCATTCATGGATTCATCAGCATATTCCTCATTACTCTAATTTTACATAATTGTATTACTATATTGCACACACACTTTCACCTCCCTCTAAGCTTTCCATAAGCTTATGCACGACCGTTGTGTGCAGGTGACGTTGGATCACATCAGCTTTGAGGCAGGAGAGTATAATAGATCATCTTAGAGCTTTTGTCTATCATCATTGTATTTCCCTTTATACACACTAATAAGTTTTTTATCATAGTGGAAATGTGATGGAGTTTTTGATTGTTCTTTGGGGGTTATGCCTTTGGTTATGGTTATTACAAATCTAACTGATGATTAAAAATCCTCCTTGTAGGATCCCAGCATCGGAACCTGGTAAATGGGTGCCAGGAGCTAAGAATGGGGTACTACAGAGGCTGTCGACTCCGGATTCAGCGATCGAGAATTTAATAAGCCCAGTTTTCGTGTTTGGAGCGTGACAGGAGTTGGTATTAGAGCATGACTTGAGAATAACTAAGAACAACATTACATGTCTACAATGAATGATTAAGTACCAAGTTCAGATAACTTAGTGAACTTTTATTTTAGACCCTTAACGTGCATGCCTTCGAGAATTTTTAAAGTTGATAAGCGCCTTTGCCCTTTCCAGTAGGACATGCCGCCCAGGAGAGTGACCCGATCAACTCCCGCTCCACCACCTAAGACTCCTGCTCCACCACCTCCAACTCTCGCCCTTCCACCTACGATCCTCACTCTACCACCAGAGATTCCTACTGCCCACCTTGAGAATGCCGCTCCTCTACCAGAGACTGATGCGGATCTGACTGTACTTGTGTAACATCCCATACTTTTAGTACTTGGATGTTACCTGAAGACTTAAATTAATATAAATAGAAATTTAACTTAGTTGAGTGTTCACCCACATCTGGCCTAAGTCTAATATCCTATTAAGTAATCTCCGCCCATTACTCTTCAAGATGAATTATCAAACCATCAGATTCACCATTTATCGAAACTAAAAATGTCAAATCCATCGTCTATACGAGTGCACAACCCTTGAGTTGCCAATCCACCACCTAATCATCAATATCAGACCATTCAATCAGTGAGTTTACTGTTGATTTCCATGAAAATGGTCCTTAAAATCATTATACCTTTCAGCTTCAGAATTTGGAGTCGATCTGACTATTAGTTCAATAGAGATCAAGAAATGAATTTAAAATCTTATAGTATGTCCCATCTAAGCTTCGAATTTGCCTCGCTTTTAGCTTAATACCTTAAAATTATTTACTAAAACATATAGACAGAGTGGATTAATCAAATACATCACATTGGACCCCACAACCACTGCGAGTGCACGTCAGCAGCAGTGCACCAAAATCAGACCCGAGTCAAACCGGATTTGACCAGAATACTCACGAATTTAGGAGAGTTTCTCCTCATTTTTCCCACTTGAAAACAATTCAAACAGACAGCTTCCGTTTTGAGTTGTAGTGACCCACCATCATGATCAGTTTGGATCATCTGAACTGTCCATCCTATTCATCATGAGATTTCGAATGAAACCCAAATCTTCCATGTATAAGCGTACCTAAACATATGAATAATCTTAGGAGAAAATAGATGCTACACACGGACCGTTTCCAAAAATGGAAACCTTACGTCGGTTGCATTGTTGGCAAACCCATGTGCTTCCACCACATCTCAACCTTTAATTCTAAACAATCCCAGCCCTCCATTCTAGCCTCCTTTAGGGTTTGCTTAGCTTAGAGGAAATGCAAAAGGAATCTTTCATATTTTTCTAGCTGGCTCAATCCCAACCACCCATCCATTTCAAAAAACCAACTTGAATCAATTAAGGGTATCCAAATTAGGATGTATCATCCCAAGGAAACCTAAAACGCTAGCAACAGGAAGGAAATCTGCAGCCGCTAATTTTCCCAAAAATCGAGTCGAGAGCTTTCAAGCTCAAACCCACCAGGATAACTTCATTGAAACTTCGATTTTTCTTCTCCACGAGCTCCTTAAAGCTAATCCAGACTGTCCCATTCTATCGAAATGAAGAAAGGAACGGTGGGAGGAAATCTGTCATTGATGTTGGTGCTCTTCTTCATCGTTCTACTGCACCAAGCGACGCGAATCGAGCTAAACACCAAGCTATCCGTGTCTGCTCGACTCAGACCGTGATTCCAAAAGAGAGAAAGGGTGAGGGAGGAAGATTCCTCTACCTTAATAACCCCTGCCTCATTCGACGATTTGAACCCATTGCCTGGCCAACTCAGAGATGTTGTAGGATTTTCAAATCGACTCGACGAGTTGACTCAGGTAAAACTGCTGACCCACTGACCCACCTTCCTTACCCTCTCTCATCTCATCTCCACTAAAAGAACCCTTGTGCTAGATCTCTGACTCAGTCACATTTGAAAATGAGTCCCAGATCAGCCACCTGCGAGTGACTCAATCGAATGTTGAGTCACAACCCTCGAATTCAACTCAAATGATCAGAACCCGACCTTCGCTATGCCATCAAGTAGGACCAACCTCATGTAATGTCCTGGAAAAATTCGTACATTGACCCAAGTGCCACCTCTAGCAGAAATCCTTTAGAACCTAAATCTTTAGAAATTTAACGTGAATTAACTAGCGCTAAACTAGATTACTTGTGAATTTAGCATCAACCACTTTAAATACGATCTATAAGATCTAAAACCTATAGAATTGTTAATGCTACATTACCCTAAAATCTAGGACCCAACCCTAAACCCAGTTGCTCTCGAGAGTATTCAAAAACTTTGTATCAGACCTGGACCGCACGTCGAACGTCCGATAGCGATGAACTTAGACAGTTATGACTGCCTAGTTGGACTTGACTATCACCTCAAAAATTAAGACCAAACGATGTCCAGAGATAATTTCCTTGAGTCTGGAGTGAAGAGTGTGAGAAAGTGAAGATTTTTATAAAATTAAATATGAATTTAAGTAATCTGAGTCGTGTCGCTTGTGCACCTTTTATAAGCATTCTGACCGTCAGAATTTGACCCAAATTCACCCTCATATCAGGGAAGATGGCCCATAAATGTCAAAGTACTTGTGGCCCTGATCGAGTTTTGGTGACCGTTGAACTGAAACTAGTCCGCCACGGTCGATCTGGAAACCCGATCAGACTGAAAACTTAACTTGCTTAAGATCCAAAATTAGTGAACTTAAGTCCGACCGCATTTAGTAAGAGGACCTCAAGAAGTGTTCCGTTGGATCAGAAACAGCTCAATTTGTTTATAACCTAAGTATACCTTAGCCCTAGGGCTATTTCCATTGGTTCTGGGCCTATATAATGGCCTTAAACCCTCTCTCACAAATCTCATACGAATTTCTAACCCTAGCTCATATAAGAGAGAAAAGAGAGAGAAAGTGAGAGTGAACTTGGTGTTTTATCTTGGGATTCTTCCTAGTTTCCTCTCGCATCAAATCTCCCATATTTGAATCGTTATTCTAACGATTCTAACTCCATTTTTGGGTAAATCAATCAAACCCTAACCTGTTTTGGAACTTGGAATAGTTTAAATATTCTTGTAGCTAACTTAATCCATGCCTTAGGTTGCGTATCCGCCCTTAATGAAGACTTATCGTCTAAATCATATCCATTACTCGTTTTCAAGTTAAGGTGCGGATTATATACGCTTAGGTTATGGTTTTTAAGACTTTCAATGTTAGTTAATGATTTATTCTTGATATGGATGCAATTACACATGCCAAATGTGCTATTTGTTTTATTTTACGTATATATATAACCTATGTTGTAAATAGATTATTTCATATGTGTTGAAATGCTTGTATGCATATGAAATCTGATGTTGTGATTATCATGATTATTTGTCGTTAGTACATGATTGTTATGTATGCAACAACTCCTTGGTGAAAAGTTTTGCTCTATTAAGAAATATGGTCAACATACGTGATGTATGTTGAATAATGTAGTCTAAGTGTTTGTAAAAATGTATGAATGAGTTAGTATCTGGTAAAGTGTGATTTACAAGGTTGTTGAGATATGAATCTCAATTACCCTGCTTATGTGTATGATTTCCTCCATAAATTGTTTAGCTTATTTGATCCATATTAACTGTGTATGATTTCCTTCATGTATTGCATTTATGTTTAAGTTATATTTCATAACATGTTTATTTGAATGTAAGATATGAATCAAATGTCTAGCATTGAGCCTGAATGTGATTAGGACTATATTATAGTACAGGTAGTCGGTAACAGCCTTTAAATTGGTTGTTGAGGTTGTTTTCGCCACGCAGGATGTGTTCGACGAATGCGAGTCGTACTTGGGATGTTTGACAATGGGTAGGCCACACGGAGTGCTTATGCATTCCATGTTGATCAACTCAACGTGCGCTTGTCCTAGTTGAGCTCGTCAATTAACCCGATTGACCGATGTATGTTCACCATGTTTGGACGCTATTGTATGAATCTAAGGTACCGAACTCACTAGTGAAATTCCATTAACCATGGTACCGCGATCCGCTAAGACTCATGAGTTGGGCATGGTGGTATGGGACACCGTGGTCGTGCTGTCGTCCTATGATATGGCGATGAGCCTCCCCGTATTGACCAGTGAACAACTTAGACTCGTGAGCCGATTATGGTGGTATGGGACACTAAATTCGTATTGTCGGCCTACATTGATTAGCGACGAGCCCTTTGTAGTGACCTCAAGTATATCTTAATAATGCGAATAGGCGACGAGCCTTTTTGGAGAATCTAAGGTATACTAGGCCTGTATTAATTGGTGATGAGCCCTTTATAGCGACCTAGAACAGTAATATCATATGAGATTTCTTAGGACTGACGACCCTGTAAGTGCTATGATTTCATATCCCTTTGGTTGTCAAATTTTGTGGTATCAAAACATATATCTATGTCTTGTATATCTTGTGTTTCATGTTTGAGACTATTCATTACAATCAAGACATCGCATTTCAAGACAAGAACTTAAATGAAGAAGTTTTCAAGTCATGGATGAAGAATTCAAGTATTGAAGTCTTCAAGTTTGCATGTTCAAGATTCAATCAAGTTTAAGTATATTAGAAGATTTTGTCAAGTCAAGATCAAGCTCAAGAAGGCCTACTACAAGATTTGTATATTCTCAAGCTTCTCTTAAGGGTCATCTGAGTGTACAGACTTTCAATGTTCATCTCACTTTTAAGGTTTTTTTGACCTTAGATTGACCTTAGGATGGGCTTTACAGTAGGTCATTTTGGACACATAATTCATATATTTCAATATGTTTGTTTGGAGTGTTCTAAGACCAGTCCTAGGGACTTCAAGACCAGTCCTAGCTCTGCTACGACTAGTCTTAAGTTTTTCAGGACCAATCCTAGGTTGTTGAAGATTTTTAAATCTTTCTAGCTATCCTACGACCAGTCCTGGACATCCTATGACCAGTCTTGTGAGTTCTACGACTCATCCTTCGTACAGTCGTAGCCCTACGACTCAAACTCCAGCAACCAAATTAAGGGTCCTTCGACCGGTCGTAGGTGACCCACGACTGGTCGTAGACCACCCAGGACCGGTCGTGGAACAGTAAAATCTTATCCCGCAGAAATCTTTGAAAATCTTTGAAGCTACAACCAGTCCTAGGATCCTAAGACCAGTCGTAGATGGGATTTTTTAGGCTATAAATAGAGCACGAACTTCAGAGTTTTAGCAATTCAATTCAATTCTATTCAAGCAATCTTTAGGCTATTCTCTGAGATAAGTTTGTGTTTGTTTTAAGCTACTTTGTGCTTATTTAATATTCCTTTTGCTAGATTATTTTTTATTTGATTTTGATCTACATTCCAATCTTATTAGAAATGGGGAATTTCTGATATTCCTTCTCCTTGGATTAAAAATCAAATAGAACTAGCCCTTTTGATTTAAAATCAATTAGACTTAGAACCATTCTTAAAGTGAGTATTGGACTTTAAACGTTGAATCGAACTTCTACTCCGATTGGTTCTACCGGGCTTCTTTAAAAGGTGATTCAGGTATTTTACATTTTTGTAATTTACTTTCTTTGGTTTTGTTTGAGATTTGTCAGAAAAATCTCATTGTATTGGTTATCTGACGAGACCAGAAAACTCAGATTGTGGGGTTTTGGATTGTGTAAGCCCGAGATCAAAGACACAATTGTGAAGGTTTTAGGTAAACCTGTGAAACCTATTTTGATAGTGCATGCTAATATCCCCTGTGTGAGGATATTAGGAGTGGAGTAGCATTCTGTGTGGCTGTTGGATAACAGTTGGTGTACACACAGGCGAACCACTATATATCCTTGCGTTGTGGATGTGCATTATTCTTTCATTCTTTTATTCATTCAGTTTTGTGGTTTGTATTCGTGGATGAATGTTGTAATCTTTTTATTCCAAGCAAGTGTGGGGATTGTTGTAATAACTTAGGATTTATTTCTGCAAGTTGTTTTTATTTCCTTACTTTTTATTCCTCATTGGTTTGTGATACAAAGGATGTTCTAGAAATAAGGTTGTCCTACCTTAAACCTTTGGTTTTTGGTGTAAGGTTGTCCTTAGAACTGATAAAGTATCATTCTGTTTATTTTAGGCTATTGAGATTACTTTAAATTCAGCATTGTGCTTTATTTCTTTTATTATTCCGATGTTATTAGTTTTATTTGGCATTGCCCTATTCACCCCCCTCTAGGGCATATAGCTAGGCCCTTTCAAGTGGTATCAGAGCCTAATAGATCGTGCTTTTTTTTTTTATTTATTGGATTTATTTCCTGAGCTAACGATCTAAGATATATTACGATGTCAAATTTTGATAGCCTATCAGTCACTAGGCCACCACCCTTTAATGGCACAAACTATGCTTATTGGAAAGCCAGGATGAGGATCTTCCTTAAATCCTTGGATGAAAGTGTGGGGCTGGCCACAGTGAATGAATGAAACCCTCCTATCACTGAAGTAACTAATAGTGATAGTTCAAAATCAATGAAAGTAACGACTTATTCTCTTTGGACCACATCTAGACCACTCCAATACCACATCTAGACCACTCGAGCTTCTCCACATGGATCTTATTGGACCAACCAGATCGGAGAGTCGAGGAGGCAAAAAATACATCTTGGTTATCGTAGATGACTATACCAGATTCACTTGGGTATCATTCTTAAAAGACAAAACTGAAATCCTGGATGAAGTGAAAAGGTCATCAAACGAATCCAAAATGATAAAGGTTCTCATGTTAGTAAGATCCGTAGTGATCATGGATCCGAATTCGAAAACAGTAGTTTTGAGAAATTCTGTAGCGAACAGGGAATATCACATGAATTCTCTCCGCCCAAAACACCACAACAAAATGGTATAGTTGAAAGAAAAAATAGAGTGCTTCAGGATATGAATAATGTTATATTGAATAGCATGAAGCTCTCTAGAAATCTTTGGGCTGAAGCAGTTAATACCGCATGTTATATTATTAATCGGGTTTATACCAGTAAATCTGATAATAAGATTGCTTATGAATTATGGTTTGAAAAGAAACCTATCGTCAAATACTTTCGAGTTTTTGGCAGCAGGTGTTATATTTTACGTGATCGTGAAAATTTGGGTAAGTTTGATACGAAGAGTGACGAAGGTATTTTTCTTGGTTATTCTTTGAACTGTCGAGCTTATAGGGTTTTAAATAAGAGAACTGGTGTGATTCAAGAGTCCATCAATGTGGTCATTGATGATCATTTGAATACACCAGCTCCGAGTTCAGATGATGATGAAGCTCTTATTATTGACAATCAAGATATCTCATCAAGTCAAAAAGAATCTGAACCAAGGACTATTAAAGATCATCCAACCAATCAAATGCTTAAAAACCCTCTCACTGGAGTTCGTACTCGCAAACAACTTGAGAACATATGTAATTATGTTTGTTTTACATCCCAAATAGAACCGGTCAACGTAAAAGAAGCACTTTCTGACGAAAATTGGATTGTTGCTATGCAGGATGAACTTAATCAATTTGTTCGTAATGATGTCTGGTATCTTGTTCCTAGACCTAAAGATAAACACATTATTGGAAAAAAATGGATCTTTAAAAATAAGTCTGATGAGCTTGAAAATATTATACGAAACAAGGCTAGACTGGTTGTACAAGGGTACACTCAAATTGAAGGCATCGATTACGATGAAACCTTTGCTCCAGTCGCTCGCCTTGAATCAATCAGATTTTTTTATTTCCATCGCATGCTTTAGAAAATTTAAAATTTATCAGATGGATGTAAAGAGTACTTTCTTGAATGACGATTTACATTAAGAAGTTATCTGATCATGTATTTCATCTCAAAAAGGCTCTCTATGGTCTAAAACAAGCACCTAGGGCATGGTATGAGAAATTGACTAAATTCTTACTTAGTCATAGCTTTCAAGTAGGAAGTGTCGATAAGACGCTCTTTGTTAAGAAGAATAACAATGATATTTTGATGGTTCAAATATATGTTGATGATATTATTTATGGATCAACTCGCTCTAACATGTCTATTGAGTTTGCAGAGTTAATGAAATCAAGGTTCGAAATGAGCATGGTTGGCGAACTTAACTATTTCCTAGGGTTGCAAGTAAAATAACAACCTGATGGAATTTTCATTTCCCAGACCAAATATGCTTCAAACTTGGTTAAAAAGTTTGGACTTGAGAATGGTAAGAACTTTGATACTCCTATGAGTACAACGTTAAGACTTTCAAAAGACTCTATAGGCAAAGATATAGATCCTAAACTATATCGTAGTATGATTGGTAGTTTGTTGTATCTTACTACAAGTAGACCTGATATTGCGTTAAGTGTTAGAATTTGTGCGAGATATCAGTCTAATCCTAAGGAATCACATCTTACTGCTGTTAAACGGATTATTAGATATGTCGTAAGTATTATAAATCTGGGTCTATGGTACCCTTTTGATACTAGTGTTTAATTAGCCGGGTACTCAGATGCTGATTGGGCCGATAATATCGATGATAGAAAATCAACCAGTGGTGGTTGTTTTTACATTGAAAATTGCTTAGTTTCTTGGTTCAGCAAGAAGTAAAGCTCAATATCTCTCTCCACTGCTGAGGCTGAGTATATTGCAGCTGGATATGCATGTACTCAACTAGTTTAGATGAAATGCATGCTAAGCGATTATGGAATTAATCAAGATTCAATGATCTTACATTGTGATAATTCTAGTGCTATAAATATTTCCAAAAATCCAATCCAGCATTCACGTACTAAGCACATTGACATTACGTATCATTACATACGTGAGTTGGTTGAAGAAAAAGTTATTTCTTTGGAATATATATCAACCGAAAATCAACTTGCTGATATATTTACTAAACCGCTCGACAAAAGTAGGTTTAATAAACTGAAATTTGATCTTGGTATGTGCATTTTACATTAAATATTCTTTCTTGCATGTATCATAGTGTATTATTGTATTTCATATTATATTTGTTTAAATTTCATTTTTTTACATAAAATATGTATTTTTTGGTCGATACTCGATTGGTCGTGGATGTACACGACCAGTCGTGGTACGATCAGTCATGAACCGCACTCGACCGGTAGTGGTACTCGTGAACATGATATATTTGGGGAAAATCCCCTTCTTCTTCATTTCCACTCCGACCTACGACGAGTCGTGGCTCGACCAGTCATAGGATTTCTTATTTTTCTTCAAGGTGAGTCCTATTTCATCATTTTTCTTGAAGATTCATGCTCTCTATGCTTTGATTTGATCATTGTATAGGTAGATTTCATCTCTTATTCAGTTTTTGAAGGGTTTCTTCTCAATTTACTGATCTAGAGAAAACTCATCCTTTATTTTGTGTATTTCGTTTACTCTTTGTATATCTTCTTGAATATGGATGCTAGAGGGAAAAAGAAAATATCTCGTGGACCATCATCATCTAGATCTACACCGATAACTAAACGGCAACTTCGGTCACCTGAAGATGATTCTCAAGATGTACGAGATTTACGTGTCCGTAAAATTATCATTGAGCACACCGCTGACCTCAATCACAATGCTCCATATGGTATTATCCCTCTCCTTGAATCTGTTGGCTGGACTAACATTTTGCTTTGGGGTGGGCCTGCATACCAGTCCAATGCCCAATCAATGGTAGCATGCATCTCAGAATTTTCTCTTAATAATTTAACATTTTCAATTGATACTAGAAAAGGAAAATTTGAAGTAGACCGTCATTTGATATTAGGTATTATGGATATACCTGTTAATGATGAAGGTATACCGATTCAAACTCAATACGACAAACCATCTGAATCGAAAAAATACATGTTAACAAGAGATTTATGCAAAATTGATGCACAATGGACACACAAAGGGAATGTGCTCCCTTCAAAGTATCCGTTACCTAAATACAGAGTTTTACATCATTTCTTCATTTCCAATGTATATCCTCAGTCCGGTAATAAAACTGAGTTGACTTCTTACATGGTTCGTGTGTTGCATTCTATTGCTTCTGGTACCATGGTCTGTCTTCCTTCTTTGATTTGTTATTTCATTATTCAGTTTCGTCTCCATCCGGGTCATAGTGATATTCCGTTGAGTTATCTTATGACTGTTTTAGCCACTCACATGCTTATCGATAAACCTATTAATGAGGAACTAATTCATCATCTTATTTTCAACAATTCCAATCTTAATAAGATGAAGTTGGATTTGCTTCCTGGCCGAGTAGATGAAGGTGGTGTTGGTGGTGAAGCCGAAAATGAAGGGAAAGCTGGTGATCTTCCACAACAAGATGTTAATATGGATGAGATTTTTGATGAGATAGAATCTGATTCACCAAATGATCCATATTATGATCCATCTGGTTATGATGCACGCCTTCGTGCATTGGAGGAGAAGGTTGATAATATGAATATAGCCCACGATATGCGATTTAAGTACATGCAAAAATATCTTCGTCGCATCAATAGGGGCTTACACCAGATTGATCCGACTATCCCTGCTCCCTCCTCTGGATCAGATTAGGTGAATTATCTCTGGATAGTATAACATAACCTTTTATTTTGGATATGTATTATGGATTATGGTTTGATAACATTGTCTTTTGGATATTGTATTATGAATTGATGATGGCTTGATGCATCAGGTTTATATTTTGAAATATGCTTTGTCCTTTCATATCTCTTTCTCTTTATCTGCTTATTACTCTCTATGTTCTCTTTTCTTTTGTGACTTTCCCTTATCATTTTGTGACAAAAAGGGGGAGTAGTACGATAAAGAAAGGGAGTAGTATGGAAATGGAGAGTAATTTATTTTTATTTGAATTGATTGATTGAGAAGGATATGTGGATGAGAATATGTTGTATTGATGTTATTGATTGTTTACATAAGCAGTACTCGTATTACTCAGGGGGAGTAGAGTAATTTATGATTTTATGGCTCATGATTCCTTATTATCTTCTATGCTATGTGTTTTGTCACAAATATGACAAAGGGGGAGATTGTAAGTGCTATGATTTCATATCCCTATGGTTGTCAAATTTTGTGGTGTCAAAACCTATATCCATGTCTTGTATATCTTGTGTTTCATGTTTGAGACTATTCATTGCAATCAAGACATCGCATTTCAAGACAAGAACTTAAATGAAGAAGTTTTCAAGTCATGGATGAAGAATTCAAGTATTGAAGTCTTCAAGTTTGCATGTTCAAGATTCAATCAAGTTCAAGTATATTAGAAGATTTTGTCAGGTCAAGATCAAGCTCAAGAAGGCGTACTATAAGATTTGTATATTCTCAAGCTTCTCTTAAGGGTCATCTGAGTGTACAGACTTTCAATGTCCATCTCACTTTTAAGGTTTGTTTGACCTTAGATTGACCTTAGGATGGGCTTTACAGTAGGTCATTCTGGATATATAATTCATATATTTCAATATGCTTGTTTGGAGTGTTCTAAGACCAGTCCTAGGGACTTCAAGACCAGTCATAACTCTGCTACGACCAACCTTAAGTTTTTCAGGACCAATCCTAGGTTGTTGAATATTTTCAGATCTTTCTAGCTATCCTACGACCAGTCCTGGACATCTTATGACCAGTCCTGTGAGTTCTACGACTCATCCTTCGACCAGTCGTAGCCCTATGACTCAAACTCCAGCAACCAAATTAAGGGTCCTTCGACCAGTCGTAGGTGACCCACGACCGGTCTTGGAACAGTAAAATCTTATCCCGCGGAAATCTTTGAAAATATTTGAAGCTACGACCAGTCCTAGGATCCTAAGACCAATCGTAGACGGGATTTTTTAGGCTATAAATAGAGCACGAACTTCAAAGTTTTAGCAATTCAATTCTATTCTATTCAAGTAATCTTTAGGCTATTCTCTGAGATAAGTTTGTGTTTATTTTAAGCTACTTTGTGCTTATTTAATATTCCTTTTGCTAGCTTATTTTTTATTTGATTTTGATTTACATTCCAATCTTATTAGAAAAGGGGAATTTCTGATATTCCTTCTTCTTGGATTCAAAATCAAATAGAACTAGCCCTTTTGATTTAAAATCAATTAGACTTAGAACCATTCTTAAAGTGAGTATTGGACTTTGAACGTTGAATCGAACTTCTACTCCGATTGGTTCTACCGGGTTTCTTCAAAAGGTGATTTAGGTATTTTATATTTTTGTAATTTACTTTCTTTGGTTTTTTTTTGAGATTTGCCAAAAAAATCTCATTGTATTGGTTATCTGAGGAGTGCCAGAAAAATCAGATTGTGGGGTTTTTGGATTGTGTAAGCCCAAGATCAAAGACACAATTGTGAAGGTTTTAGGTAAACCTGTGAAACCTATTTTGATAGTGCATGCTAATATCCCCTGTGTGAGGATATTAGGAGTGGAGTAGCATTCTGTGTGGCTGTTGGATAACAGTTGGTGTACACACAGGCGAACCACTATATATCGTTGCGTTGTGGATGTGCATTATTCTTTCATTCTTTTATTCATTCAGTTTTGTGGTTTGTATTCGTTGATGAATGTTGTAATCTTTTTATTCCAAGCAAGTGTGGGGATTGTTGTAATAACTTAGGATTTATTTCTGCAAGTTATTTTTATTTCCTTACTTTTTATTCCTCATTGGTTTGTGATACAAAGGATGTTCTAGAAATAAGGTTGTCCTACCTTAAACCTTTGGTTTTTGGTGTAAGGTTGTCCTTAGAACTAATAAAGTATTATTCTGTTTATTTTAGGCTATTGAGATTACTTTAAATTCAGCATTGTGCTTTAGTTCTTTTATTATTCCGTTGTTATTAATTTTATTTGGCATTGCCCTATTCACCCCCCCTCTAGGGCATATAACTAGGCCCTTCCAGACCTTATAATGGATCATTGTTTGAAAATTGATACAAGGGAGGTACCTTAGCTTCCCAATCCTTCTGTATGAAAAGGACTAATAAAAACTTGATAAACATGTTCATAACATTACACTGCATGTGCCGTTGGCATTGGTGTAGAGCACAGTGGTAGTGATTCGTGCCGCGATCGTTAGATGATGTCGCAAGAGGGAGATTGTGGTGAGGGCATGCATCATTTTCTCATATCATTCTTGCATTAACAAGAGTATCTAGGACATATATGATTGTACTGCTTTATCACTACTGCTTGATTGAATTGATAACATGTTAACCTTTGCTGTATAGTTTCACTGAGTTGATCACTCACTCCCATGTTCTGGGACGGTGCTTAAACACCAATCAGGCTCTTACTTAGCTGCAGGTGATGGTGATTCCTGCGATGGGGAGCCAGAGTTCGATGAGGACGAGGAGGTGTTCTCATTCATGCAGTTCTCAGGTGGGTTCATGTGAGCCATGTCCTAATTGATGGGGATTCAGGGCTATGATGTAGTGATTTTTCACATTTTTTTATATGTAATTTGCAACATGACTTGTAACTCTGACCAGGCAGAGCTTACATATCTTAGGGACTCATGTTGGTTCATACATGTATTTCAGTCTTCCCCTTGTGTTTTCAGACTGTCCTTAAACTATGTTTGGTGACTTGGCTTAATCTACCTCATGTCTTATGCACCAATACAAACAACATACATCCATTCATAAATATGTTGCATAAGTGACGTTTTGGAACTCGGGGGCTGAGTTATGCTCGACGCCCGATTTTTATGGCGTTACAAGTTGGTATCAGAGAATGATCTGAATTAAACTGGGCCTGGGTTATAGTTCCACATTGCACGCTAACACCCATTTAACGTAGGAGGGTGCGAGAAAAATCTAAAAACAGGTTTAGGACTCCCAGTTGTGTTAATCGGTGAATGTTTATTTAAAATGATCGTCGAGATCGAGTCCGTATAGAATCTTGCTCACACATGATGACCCCAAATCACTTCTAGACTGTCAATCGATGGGTTTAGATTGTATTTCATTCCATCCTAGCCGTTAGAAATTGGTAAAACCAAGATATACATCAGAAATTACTCAAAATTTCCCGAAACGAGTCGAATCGGAGTAGGGGCCCAATCGGGGCAGTTTTAGGGACCCACATCATTTTAGACCCAGGGGGGAGGACCTCGCTGGAATGGTCAGCGGTCGGTGAGGCCCTCGCCGGCTCGGCAAGGCCTCACCACCCAGCGGGCCCGGGCAGGTTGGGCCAGTCGCGCTGATGTGTTTAGGGCTTAGTGTGGCCCACTCCTCATGATTTGGTAATTGAAACTCTCCCTAGTTCGTCCTTCCTTCACAAAACCCACCTCCAAGCTCTCCCTTTCTTAAAATATTTCTCCAATCTCCACAAAATCCCCCCCCCCCCAAACTCCTTCTTCAATTTTTTGTGTATCCCTTTTCTACCCATCTCAAAACTCACTTCCATTACTGATTTCTCCTTCCTTTCTTCCCATTTGTGCACCCAAATCCCTACTTTGAGTCCCAAATTTGTGGAAACCCCAATATCCATCCTATTCTCTTCATTGCTTCCATTTTTCATGGCCCTATTCGAGCTTATTATGGCCATATTCTTTGTTTCCTCCATCCTTTCTTTCATGGACAAGAAAAGAGCCCCTGTGGATGAAGCTGGGCCTAGTCGCCCCGCTCTTTCAAGGAGATCGAGAGGCACCACCGCGAGTTCTAGCGCTAGCAGGGAGTTACAGACCAAGCGGGGTCTTGATCCCCAGGCTCCCATTAGAAGAGCATTGTTGGTAGATCTGTCCCATGGAGTTTATGAGGATCGTAGGGTCCTTTTTGAAGTGCATGTGGATGGGTGAGTCTTTGGAGAATACTTATTGTTTGAGCGCTTAGAAGAGGCCAAGTGGGGTCCGCTGTTTGAAGGCGAGTCTCATGCAAATGTGAGCACTTTCGAGCCTTCTATGCCCACATTCCAGACCCTACGCTAGAGCCTTTGCAGTTTAAGATCCCATTTGGTAGAGATCGGGAGGCCACAATCAACATTGGTTTAATATCTCAGCTTCTGAATGTGCCACTTGGCGAGGTACATGAAAGTGAGAGGAATCTGAGTAGTGTACGTGAAAGGGATCGCCACACCAGGTTTCTATGTGGTCATTTGGTTCAGTGGTAATCTAACAAGAGCCTCCTAGCGACCAATATGTCGGGTGACTTTCACCTGCTTCACCGTATCTGCATGTTTAATGTCTACCCCAGGTGGAGCAATCGCAGTGAGTGCACGTATCTGATGGTGGATTTCCTGTACCAAGTGGGCCTGGGAACGAAGTTGTGCATGCTCACATTTATATTATGACAGATAGTCCTTATCGCACATTCAAAGAGAAGGACTGAGTCACTCCCCTTTGGTCGACTCATATGCAAGATTGCACTTGAGTTTGGCTACATACTTGGGGTGGAATTGCCAGTGCCGGTCCACTACATCAGCGAGACCACTCTCAATCAGATGAATATCGGGCCACGTCAGTAATAGGTTTGAATTGAGAAGAGTGAGGATGAAACAGAAAGAGAAGAAGAAGAGAGTGAAGGAGAAGGCAGGGCTGAAATAGAAGAAGAGGAAGAACAGGAAGAAGAAGAAGAGGCTCAAGATACGAGTGAGAGCTCTCCTCCTATGACACTGGAGCAGGGCACTGATCAGGCCGCCAGGGATGCCCGTATAGCTTGACTTGAGGAGGGCCAGGTTGTCTTATGACAGGATATCATGGATCTTCGGGGTTACGTGAAGCACAGGTTTAAGAAAGTAACCTGCACCTTGAAATTGATCCCGTGTTATTTGCAAGATAAGGGTGCCCCTCCTCCATCACCAGATTCTGATGAATAGTCCTTTATGTAATTATTATTTGTTTGTTTGTTGTTTATTTTTATGTGTAGCCTTTCTAGGCCTACTAGTTTGGTAGTTGTTTTAGTATCTGAAGCTTAGTGTTTAAATCTTAGTTGTTTTGCTCACATGCTTTCTCTGTTGTGATTCATGTAATGCCATACATAATGTATTATGACAATTTTGATAAATGAAATGCATGTCGTTTCTTAGGATCGTGAAGTGAATGTTGTGTTGATGGACTGTGTGAATGCTTAATCTCACTGGTTTCACCCTTTGTTGTAGGTAGGGTATGCCACCTAAGGGCTCGAGGACTTCGGCCCGTCTCTCTCTAGGTGAGTCACTTGATGAGACCCTTCCCCTGAGCGATAGCCATATGGAGCTCCATGCGGGCCCGTCTCGTGCTGATTCTATGACGGATTCTCAATAGGCTTCTAGCCCTGCTGCTGGGCCGATTCCTATGACACCTTCTGTGGTGCCTCCTGTCACACCTTCGGTTCCTGAACAGAACCGTGCGTCTGCGTCGACGCCTTATACATCACATTTCGCTCCACCTCCTGATAGGCTAGAGCAGATAATGCTATTGATGTAGCAGCAGCAGTAGCAGTAGCAGATACAGCAGCAGCAGTAGTAGCAGCAGTTCTTATCCTCTATGGCTAGTATCTTTGCTCAGTCGATGGGGGTGGTTCCACCTGCCTCGCCTATATACCCAGCTGGGATTGCTAATGCTAGGGGCACTTTCAAGAGATTCCAGCACTTGCGGCCTCCTACTTTTGTGGGTACTCATAGTCTCGAGGAGGCTGACTATTGGATAGACCTCATCTCTAAGATGCTGAGATTGCTACATTGTACCGAGGCAGAACAGGTTGAGCTTGTCACCTTCATATTTGAGAAGGAGGCTAGCTTATGGTGGGATAACATTCTCTGAACAGTTGCGGAGGGTTTTGAGTGGACGTGGGAGGCATTTAAGGCCTGCTTCCACGAGAAGTATTTTTCGGTCAATTACCGACATGAGAAAGAGAGTGAGTTCCTTCACCTCCGTCAGGGAGGAATGTCGGTGACAGAGTATGAGAACAGTTTCACGGAGCTAAGCTGGTATGCTCCTTTGATTTTGGGTGATCAGCCATTGTGGATGCAACATTTTTCTGAGGGTCTGTGGCTCGAGATTTGATCGAAGATGTGTTGTACGAGCGTCTCTTCTTATGCCGAGTTGGTGAGCATGTCCTTGTGAGCTGAGCAGGATGGGGATAGGTTGTCCCGTATGCGTGCACCTATGGCTCCCATGCCACGACCTGATTTTCCCAGTAGGCCTTTCCTTGGCAAGAGGCCTCGTATAGATTCACTGCCGAGGTTCTTAGCACCTCCTGCCCATGTGAGGCGACCTGATGTGTGGTGCAACTACTGCAAGAAGCCAGGCCACACTGAGGTGACTTGTTTCTCCAGGATGCGAGATAGTGGTTTCTCGCTGCCTCAGAGGATCAACCGTCAGATGCCTCAAGCCATTTCAGCACTACCCCTTTGATTAGTACCAGCTCATCCTTCTTTTCGACCTCCTGCACCTCGTTTCAGGCCACCACAATGGCCCACGGTACCTCCACCGCATCGCCCATAGCAGGCTTGGGTTCATGTGCTCACATCTGAGGCGCCCAAGGCAGATTCAGCATTGACATCTTTCGAGGTTCCCTCTCATATCTAAGGTATGCTTGTCTTCTTATTGGTGGACACTGGGTCCACTATTTCAATCATCTCTTGCTCTGCAGTCAAGCGGCTAGGTTTGGTTACGACTCCTACGAAGGTAGTGAGACTCACAATAGTTACGAGTACTTTTTCTGACATTAGACGGACCTGTGAGTCTTGCTCAGTAGATTTAGATAGCAAGACAGTGGTCGTCGACGTGATTGTCGCCCCACTGTGTCACTATGATGTTATATTTGGGATGGATTGGCTCACGAGGATGAGAGCAAAGATTGATTGCGAGGCCAGAGTTGTGACAGCCTACGGACCTGAGGGCACAGTCTTTACATTTCTAGTTCAGGTCAGTTGGTCTTATCATGTTAGTAGCTATGCTTCTTTTTTAGAGAATTCTGATGATCCGCCGTTAGAAGTTATGCCTGTGGTTCGAGATTTTCCTGAGGTATTTGAGAAGATCCCGGGACTCCTCGGTGCGAGATTGATTTTACTATCTACCTTGTGCCCGGTGTGACACCTATTTCCCTGCCAACGTATCGTATGCCTCCATGTGAGATGGAGGAACTGAGGAGACAGATTGATGTATTGCTTGAGGCAAGTTTTATTCGACCGAGTGTGTCCCCTTAGGGAGCGCCTGCCTTGTTTGTGAAGAAAAAAGATGGTTCCCTGTGATTATGCATTCATTATCGTAGGTTGAATCAGGTGACGGTGAAGAACAAGTATCCCTTGCCTAGGATTGATGATCTGTTTAATCAGTTGAAGGGGGCACGTTATTTCTCGAAGATAGATTTGCAGTCTGGGAATCATCAGCTGTGCATCAGGGATGAGGACGTGCAGAAGAGTGCCTTCAGGACCAGTTTTGGTCATTATGAGTTCCTTGTGATGTCGTTCGGACTCATAAATGCTCCGCCCGTGTTCATGGATCTGATGAACAGAGTCTTTCGGCCATTTTTGTTCCGATTCATCATCGCCTTTATCGATGACATTTTGATATACTCCACGAGCCAGGAAGAGCACGAAGAGCACCTGAGAGTAGTATTGAATACTCTCAGGAAGAATCAGCTTTTTGTGCAGTATAAGAAGTGTGATTTCTGGAAGGAAGAAGTTAAGTTTCTTGGACATGTGGTGTCCAAGGAAAGTATTATTGTAAACCTCACTAAGGTAACTGCGGTTCAAGATTGGAAGCAACTCGGTTCAGTTACTGAGGTGAGGAGTTTTCTGGGTCTGGAAGGTTAGTATCGACGATTCATTCGAGACTTTTTCAAGATTTCCAGACCGTTGACTCAGTTGACACAGAAAAACTTGAAGTTTACTTGGAATGAGAAGGCTAAAGCAGCTTTTCAGGAGATGAAGGACAAGTTGACATCTACCCCTGTGCTAGTATTGCTAGAGCAAGGGGTTAAGTATACTATTTATACTGATGCCTCTCGCGTTGGTCTGGGTTGTGTCCTTATGCAGAAGGACAGGGTGATTGCTTATGCCTTGAGACAGTTGAGGAAACACAAGGAGAATTACCCTACGCATGACCTAGAGTTGGCAGCCGTCATTTTCGCATTAAAGCTTTGAAGACATTACCTCTACGGAGAGGAGTTCGAGCTCTTTTGCGACCACAAGAGCCTTATATATATTCTTACAGCGAGACTTGAATATGAGGTAGCGCCGATAGATGGAAACCTTGAAGGACTTTAAGTTCGAGGTCTCCTATCATCCGGGCAAGGTAAATCTTGTGGCAAACGCGATGAGCCGCAAGAAGACTATAGAGTTTGTGGCTCCTCTCATGATTGCAGAATGGGATATTATGGAGTTTATGCGAGACTTTGAGAAGAAACTCACGGTAGAGGAACCATATGAAGTCATCGCACACGTTTGTGTACAGCCCCTCGTAGATGATAGGATTATCAAGGCTCAGGAAGATGATGAGCTTTTGGTGAAGATGAAAGAGTGGGTTGGTACAGAGGAAGATTCAGAGTGGACTATTGGTACGGATGGGGGCTTACGTTATCAAGGCCGCCTATACGTCCCAGATGTTTCTGACTTGAGACGAGCGATTCTTGAGTCAACCCACAGTTTGAGGCTTGCGATACATCCAGGTAGCACGAAGATGTATCAAAATAAGAAAAGATCATACTGGTGGGACAATATGAAGGTTCACATTACTGAGTTCGTATCTCATTGTCTCACGTGTCAGCAGGTTAAGGCAGAGCATCGCCAACCTCCTGGCCGACCTCCTGGATTGCTTCAACCCATGACCATAGCTGAATGGAAGTGGGACTTCATTTCTATGAATTTTATTTCTGGACTACCAAAGATAAGGAAGGGACATGACTCTATTTGGGTGGTCGTTGATAGGTTGACAAAGTCAGCTCATTTCTTACCAATTAGAGTCACGAATTCTGCAGACGAGTTGGCTAGATTGTACATCAAGGAGATTGTACGTCTGCATGGAGTTCCCTTGAAGATTGTGTCAGATCGAGACACGCGATTCACATCTATCTCTGGACTCGTATCCAGGAAGCAATGGGTGTGAAGTTGAAGTTCAGTACCATGTTCCATCAGCAGACACAAGCAGACAGAGCGTGTAAATCAGGTGCTAAAAGATATGCTGCGAGCTTGTGTGTTGGATTTTAAGGACAGTTGGGATGACTGTCTTCCTTATGCAGAGTTCGCGTATAATAACAGCTTTCAGGTGAGTATTGGCATGGCTCCCTATGAGGCACTGTATGGTCTCCCGTGTAGAGCACTGCATTGTTGGGCAGTGGTGGGTGAGAAGACTCTGATTGGCCCAGAGTTGGTTCAAGCGACCTCAGATAAAGTTGACATTATTAGACGTTGACTGTTATCAGCCTAGAGCAGATAGAAGAGCTACGCCGATACAAGAGGGTGACCTCTTAAGTTTGATGTTGGGGACCATGTATTCCTTAAGGTTTCCCCGATGAAAGGAGTTCTTTGGTTTGGTAAGAAAGGGAAGCTCACACCGAGATTCATTGGCCCATTCCAGATACTTGATAGAGTGGGGGCAGTAGCGTATTTCCTTGCTTTTCCCACACCACTCGCAGGGGTGCATAAAGTATTTTATGTGTCCATGTTGAAGAAGTACGTTCCTGATCCTTCACATATTATCAGATGGGAGCAGGTGAAGTTGAGAGAGGAAGCCACTTATGAACTGTGACTGATGCGTATTTTGGATAGGAAGGAGCAGGTACTACGTAGCAAGGTCATCTCACTTGTGAAGGTACTGTGGACGCATCATAGAAAAGAAGAGGCTACTTGGGAGACTGAAGCTGAGGTTAGAAAGAACTACCCTCAGATCCACGAGGAGTATGAGAAGGTATAAATTTTGAGAATGAAATTTTTCTTTAAGGGGGGGTGGATTATAACGTCTTGGAAAAATTCGTACATTGACTTGAGTGCCATCTCTAGCAGAAATCCTTTAGAACCTAAATCTTTAGAAATTTAACGTGAATTAACTAGCACTAATTTAGATTGCTTGTGAATTTACCACCAACCATTATAAATACGATCTGTAAGATCCAAAACCTATAGAATTGTTAACGCTACATTACTCTGAAATCTAGGACCCAACCCTAAACCCAGTTACTCTCGAGAGTATTCGAAAACTTTGTATCAGACCTGGACCGCACGTCGAAGGTCCGATAGTAATGAACTTAGATAGTTATGACTGCCTAGTTGGACTTGACTATCACCTCAAAAATCAAGACCAAACGATGTTCAGAGACGATTTCCTTGAGTTCGGAGTAAGATTGTGAGAAAGTGAAGATTTTTATAAAATTAAATATGAATTTAAGCAATCTGAGTCATGTCACTTGCGTGCCTTTTATAAGCGTTAACCGTCAGAATCTAAACCAAACTCACCCTCGGATCAGGAAAGATGACCCATACACGTCAAAGTACTTGTGGCCCTGATTGAGTTTTAGTGACCATTGAACTGAAACTAGTCCGCCATGGTCGATCTGGAAACCTGATCGGACTGAAAACTTAACTTGCTTAAGATCCAAAATTTGTGATCTTAAGTCCGACCATATTTAGTAAGAGGACTGTAAGTGCTATGATTTCATATCCCTTTAGTTGTCAAATTTTGTGGTGCCAAAACCTATATCTATGTCTCGTATATCTTATGTTTTATGTTTGAAGACTAGTCATTGCAATCAAGACATATCAAGACATCGCATTTCAAGATAAGCTCTTAAAAGAAGAAAGTTTTCAAGTCTTGGATGAAGAAATCAAGAATAGAAGTTTTCAAGGTTGCATGTTCAAGATTTGATCAAGTTCAAGTTTACTAGAAGACTTTGTCAAGTCAAGATCAAGCTCATGAAGGCTTACTACAAGTTTTGTATATTCACAAGCTTCTCTTAAGGGTCATCTGAGAGAACAGACTTTCAATGTCCATCTCACTTTTAAGGTTTGTTTGACCTTAGATTGACCTTAGGATGAGCTTTACTGTAGGTCATTCTGGATACATAACTCATATATTTTAATATGCTTGTTTGGAGTGTTCTAAGACCAGTCCTAGGGACTTCAAGACCAGTCCTAGCTTTACTACGACCAGTCTTAAGTTTTTTAGGACCAGTCCTAGGTAGTTGAAGATTTTCGAATCTTTCTGGCTGTCCTACGACCAGTCCTGGACATCCTACGACCAGTCCTGAAAGTTCTACGACTCATACTTTGACCGATCGTAGCCTTACGACTCAAACTCTAGCAACCATTTTTGGGATCCTACGACCGGTCGTAGGTGTCCCACGACCGGTCGTAGGTGGCCTATGACCGGTCGTAAACCACCCAGGACCAGTCGTAGAACTGAAAATCTTATCCCTTAGAAATCTTTCAAAAATCTTTGATGCTACGACCAATCCTAGGATCCTATGACCAGTCGTAGACGGGATTTTTCAGGCTATAAATAGAACACGAACTTCAGAGTTTTAGCACTTCAAATCAATTCTATTCAAGCATTCTTTAGGCTATTCTATGAGATAAGTTTGTGTTTATTTTAAGCTACATTGTGCTTATTTAATATTCCTTTTGCTAGCTTTTTTTTATTTGATTTTGATCTACATTCCAATCTTATTAGAAAAGGGGAATTTCTGATATTCCTTCTTCTTAGATTCAAAATCAAATAGATCTAGCCCGTTTGATCTAAAATCAATTAGACTTAGAACCATTCTTTAAGTGAGTATTGGACTTTGAACGTCGAATCGAACTTCTACTCCGATTAGTTCTACCAGGCTTCTTCAAAAGGTGATTTAGGTATTTTACATGTTTTGTAATTTACTTTCTCTGGTTTTTGTTTGAGATTCGCTTATAAAATCTCATTGTAGTGGGTATCTGAGGAGAGCTAGAAAACTCAGATTGTGGGGTTTTTGGATTGTGTAAGCCCGAGATCAAAGACACAATTGTGAAGGTTTTAGATGAACCTATGAAACCTATTTTGATAGTGCATGCTAATATCCCCTGTATGAGAATATTAGGAGTGAAGTAGCAATCTGTGTGGCTGTTGGATAACAGTTGGTGTACACATAGGCGAACCACTATATATCATTGTGTTGTGGATGTGTTTCATTCTTTCATTCCTTTATTCATTCAATTTTTTGGTTTGTGTTTGTGGATGAATGTTGTAATCACTTTAAGCAAGTGTGGATGAATGTTGTAATAACTTAGGATGTATTTTTCACAAGTTATTTTGATTTCATTACTTATTATTCCTCTTTGGTTTGTGATTCTAAGGACGTTCTATAAATAAGGTTGTCCTACCTTAAACCTCTGGTTTTTGGTGTAAGGTTGTCCTTAGAAGTGATAAAATATCAATCTCTTTATTTTACGCTATTGTGATTGTTTTATATTCAGCATTGTGTTTTAAATCTTTTATTATTCTGCTGTTATTAGTTTTATTTGGCATTGCCCTATTCACCCCCCTTCTAGGGCATATAGCTAGGCCCTTTCAAGTGGTATCAGAGCCTAATATCTCATGCTTATTGTTTATTTATTGGATTTATTTCTTGAGCTAACGATCTAAGCTATATTAAGATGTCAAATTTTGATAGCCTATCAGTCACTAGGCCACCACCCTTTAATGGCACAAACTATGCCTGTTGGAAAGCCAGGATGAGGATCTTCCTCAAATCCTTGGATGAAAGTGTGTGGCTGGCCACAATGAATTAATGGAACTCTCCTATCACTGAAGTAACTAATGGCGATGGTTCAAAATTTATGAAAGTAACGGCTTATTCGCTTTGGACCACACTTTAGAAAAGTGAAAGTAGTGCAAATGCAAAAGCACTAAATGCAATTACTTTTGCATTATCACTAGATGAATTCAAAAGAATCATCTCTTGTGAAAATGCAAAACAAGCATGGGATATATTAGAAATGACACACGAGGGTACATCTATTGTCAAGAAATCTAAAGTCCAACTCCTCACAACTAAATTTGAAGAAATTCATATGGAGGAGAATGAGATGTTTATGGACTTCTACACTAGATTGAATGACATTGTGAACTCTATGTGGGGTCTTGGTGATAGAGTCGTGTGAGAAAAAATACTACGTTCACTTCCTGAACGGTTCAATTCTAAAGTGACCGTGATTCAAGAACTTCGTGATACGGATACCATGAGGGTTGAGGAATTAGTTGGTTCACTTCAAACCTATGAGTTATCCTTTAAGGCTCCTAAAGGAAAATCAATTGCTCTCAAATCATCTAAAAATGTTTCACAAGAGAGAACTTCGGATTTAAAAAATACCGAAGATGATATGGCACTTTTAGCAAAAAGGTTTTACAAAATTTTCAAAAACAAGAAAAAGGTTAATTTTTAAAAATCAAATGATAAGAGACGATCTAAACCTAGAACTCGTAAATCCTTGAAAGATAGTCAATGTTACAGCTGTTAAGAGTATGGGCACTTATCTAACAAATGTCCTAAAAAGGACAAATCAAAAAGAAAAAGCATGATGGCTACTTGGGATGAATCATCTGATTCTGAATCCTCTTCTAAATCAGAAGAATCTGAAACTGAGTCGGGCGATGGTGTTAAAGCCATTATGACTCTAGCCAAGATCACCTATTCAGATCATGATGATATATCTAGTGAAGAAAATCTAAATAGTGATTGTGATAATGAAGATGATCTTCAAGATGCTTATAATGCCCATTATAAAGGAGTTGTAAAACTGCTGTCAATCTTAAATTACAAAAAGAAAAATTTTCTAAGCTTAAGGAAGATTATGAGTCTCTTGTCTTAGAAAAGTCTCAAATTGCTGTCATATTTCTGATTCTTTTGAAAAAACCAAAAATGATTTAGATTTCAAAACCTCCCAAATTGAAGATTTGAAATTCGAAAAAGAGAAACTCAAAAATGAGGTAGCTTCTCTTTTGAGTTTGAAAGACACATGGAGATATGCCCAAGGTGATCTGAAATTGGAAAAATTATTGTCCGGATCAAGAAAATTTGGCGATCGATCCGGGTTGGGTTATGATAAGAATACATCTCCTAAACAAAAGAACACTGCTCCTAAATTTATAAAAGGAGAGTCTTCAACCTCAAAAGAAAAGAATACTTTTCAAGGTTTTCCTAAAAATTCAAAAACTTTTCAAAAACCTAAAAGTAGCCATGTCAACTTTAATTTTCAAAACCGAAATCAATTAACTGAAAAAATTATTGATCTTCTCAAGGAGCTATTAAAGTCGAACTCTATAGGTCGTTCCTACAACAATAGACAGAAAAAGACCATCTATACTCTTAAACCCAAAACAGTTATGAAATGGGTTCCTAAAGTTGCCAGTTTGGTTGCCCACACTTCTTTCAAAGCAACAAGCCATTCAAAGTGGTACCTAGATAGTGGTTGCTGCTAGTATATGTAACACCCAGGAAAAATTCATACTTGGACTCGAGTACCAACTCGACCCGAAATCGCGTAGAATTAATTCCTTTAAAAAATAAGTCTAAGTTACCTAGCGCAACGCTAGAGTAGCTGGGAAATAGTCCCTGATCACTTTAAATACGTTCTACAAGACCCAAATCGAGTAGAACTAATGACTCTATAATACTTTATAACCTCGGATCAAACTCTAAGCAGGTTTGTTCTCTGGACCACTCTAAAATTTTGTATTGGATCTAGACCGCGCGTCGAAAGTCCGATGCCTACTATCTTAGACCGTTAGGACCGTCTAGCTGAACTTGACAATCATTTCGAAAAGCAAGTCCAACCAATAATCACAGGCTATTTCATTGAGCCCGGACTGAAGAGAGTGCGAATGGGGACAGATTTGGAATTTGAAATTCAAATCTAGCACACGACTTGACGTGTCAGTATTAAGCGTTCTGACCGTCAGAATTCAGCCAGATTACACCCTCGGATCAGGAAAATTTTCTATTTCATATCATGAGATTTGCAGGCCTGATCTACGTGCGGTGACCGCTGAACTAAAACTGGACCGCCACGTGCGATCTACGAACCCTGCCAGACTGAAAACTTGATGTGTGCTAGATTTTGTATGCATGAGCTTAAGTCCGATCGCATTCGGCCAGGGGACCACCAGAAATCATCTTTTGGACCGAAACAGCCCCGATTTGGATATGCCCTAAGTGAACTTTGTTCCTGAGCCTATTTTGGGCATTTTTAGGCTTATAAAAGGGGTTGAAACCCTCACTCCTCTCTCCCATCCGAATTTGAGAAAAATCCTAGATTGGAAGAGAGAAAAGGTGAGAGTTTGTGAGAGAGATTAGGAGAGAATTTTCCTGCCTTTCCACCGCCTGTTGCACGTACCTTAGCAACACGCTTCCATCACTCAGCCGGTAATTCCTCCACCTTTTCAGGTAAGAAATAACCCTAATAAGTTGCTGATTTGAGATTCTTTCCGTTCCATAGCATGTAAACTGATAGAACTCATAAATTAGGTTCTCTATTTGCCGTAGACGAAGCGTATACGCTCCGTTCGAATTCACACGTTTATAAGAGATAAGGTACGGATTTTAGACGCTTTGATTGACTGTTTACAACGCTTTCAATGTCGTTTAATAGTAGATTATCGACAGCATCGCCGTTTGACATGTACAACATACTATCCGTTTCCTGTTTCGTAAATCAACGAAGAATATGAGATTTAGGGCATTTTAGTCATTTGTAGGAAGTACCGATTTCATTCATATTTTGCTGATGTGATTGACATGGATTATTGTCGCATTAGAATGTTAGGAATAAGTGCATAATTAGTTTGGCGAAGAGATTCGCCTAAATGCACAGTTCGGGTCGACATACTATATGTAGACTTAAGTGTGTAGTGTAAGTGTTTATATAAATGCTTGTATTAGTATGTATTGAATTAAATGGTGTTATGAATTAGTTTGAGATTGTTTTCTCAATTAATATGCTGATGTAAATGATTTCCTACATGTTAGCTAAATGGATGATCTCATTACATGTATGGAATGCATGTGCTTGAAGATTTGCTTAAGTTGTATGTTATAACATGTGTTAACATGCTCACATAGTTGTATTTCATTTCCAATACTCTCATATAATTGCTGATGTGATTCCATAATTGTTTGGGACTAGACTTAGTCCAGGAAGTCGGTAACCGAGCGAATTCGTGGTTGGCTTATCTTGGCCACGAACGACGCATCGATGAACGCGAGCCGTGTTTTGGAGTTGGCGGCAGTGGTTAGGCCACGCGAAGTGTTTTATGCACTTCATGTCATTCGACTTGAGATGCGATCGCGCTAGTCGAGCCCGTCAAGTAACCCGACTGGCCGATGTATGTTCACCCTGCATGAGTCATAACTGCTTGAACCTAGGGTACTGAACTTACCATTGTAAACCCTGTTAACCATGGTACCTTGATCCACGAAGACTCATGAGCCGGGCATGGTGGTATGGGACACTGTGGTCGAGCTGTCGGCTACGCTGGGGCCACAAACCTCCCCGTAGTGACCAGTGAGCACCTAGTCTCGTGAGCAGATTATGGTGGTATGGGACACTATATTCTAGTTGTCGGCCTACACTGATCAGGCGACGAGTCCTTTGTAGTGACCGCGAGCGTATTCTGAGTCTACGGGAGGCGACGACCCTTCAGTAGCAGTAGAGTACAGTAGGCCTGTATTGACAAGGTGATGGGGGAGCGGTGTAACGAGTGCGTGCAACAGCCCTGGCAGCCCTTGCAGCGACCTACAAAATATACATCGTATGAGATTACTAGGAGCGACGACCCTAGACAGGATCTGTGTTGGGATTGATACAAGGGAAGTACCTTAGTTTCCCAATCCTGCTGTTTGAATGGACTAATAACAATTCAGAAATCATATCACCATACCATTGCATGTGCCTGGAAGATGTGGAGCACTGAGCGGGATGCACGCATGCCGCGGACGAAGATGGTGCTGTATGAGGGAGAATGTCGGTGAGGGCATCCATCATGTCATATCATATTGCATTAACAACAGTATTAGGATTGTCTGATTTACTGCTTTACTATTATCGTATGATTGAATTGTGAACATGTTAATCTTTGCTCTATAATTCCACTGAGTTGATCACTCATTCCCAAGTTACGGGATGGTGTTTGCAACACCCACTAGATCCTGTTTTAGATGCAGGTGATGCTGAGATCCAGGAGGCAGAGCCAAATTATGATGAGGACCAGGACGAGTTCTCATACATAAAGTACCATGATGGCTTTGCTTAGGTGACCTGGGTTGACGGGACTTCATAGTGGAACTCTTTTGGACATTTATTTCTGTCATTTACATGTATATGAGACTCAGTGATGTATTCATACTTTAGTGACAGTTGAGATCTACTTCATTTTTCCATATAGTGATATATATATTCTTTAGTCTTCCGCTTGCTTTTATCACTGGATCTGGAGTATGAATTGCAGTTTTGGTATACTTTTACTCATGTGAATGCTTTAACTCAGACAACATTGAATCATAATTATTTTTGTTGCATAAGTGACGGTCTAGAACTGGGGAGTAGAGTTTATACACGACCCCCGATTTTCAAGGTGTTACAAGTTGGTATCAGAGCATGAATAAGAGTATACTGGGCCTGGGTTATGGTCACGCGACATATGCTATCACTTCCTTTGACTTAGGTGGGTGCGAAAAGGGTCTAGAAACACTTCCAGGATCGCAGATTCGCTAATAGGTGAAGACTATTCAAATCGATCGCGTGATCGAGTCTGTAAAGCGTCTAGGGTCGCGAGAAGTAACCCAAATAGCTCGTGGGTTGTAGGTAAGTGGGTTGAGACGTTCTTTGAACAATTCTAAACCCTTAAATGTAAATCCTTGGGCCGTGGGACAACCACGACCCTTGTATTCAATCGTCAGGGCTTAAAAACCTCGTTTCACCAAGAATCTTCAAAATTCTTCCTCTCACCATTCTATTCTTCAATTCTCTCTTATCCTTTTCATGTTAGGCATCAATCCTAATGTGAAAATAACATAAAATCATACTTTCATAAAATTTTACAGTGAATAGTAAAATTTCATAAAAAATGGGCATAATGCCATTCTATCTTTACTTTATTTAGCAATTAATAAGCTAGATGGATGTAATAGCTCCTTCTACCCCAAAATCATATGCTGTATGATAGAGTTTTGTATTCAGGATTGCAGATTAGCCCCAGAAAGCCCCGAACTCATATTTGGGCCTATATAGGGCAATCTACAATGAACTAAGGTGGGGCCCATGGTTATTTGGGGTCCCTGGACCATGGGGGACCAAACCCATGTGGTCCCACTGCCCGACCGAAGAGATGGTCGGCGATGCCATCACCGATCCGGCGATGCATCGCCGGCCACTATGGTCTCCTTGATGTGTGCTTTGGCACGTGTGGTCGGTTGGGGTAGTACACACCCCCCATGTGCATTTTGTGTGTAGAAAACCCTAAAATGATGCACTTCCTTCACAAACAGCCCTTCCCCTAGCCCCATTTACGTTTTCTAGCTGCCCTACCTCCAAATCATGGTTCCAAACCACCTCCAAATCCATTCTTGGCCTAAAACGACCACACTCCATCGTTCCATTGAAGATTGCAGCCCTCCCTCTAGAAGATCTCGTCTTTTGGAGCTTTTAAAACTCCCAAATCGAGCTGAAATCATGAGGTGCTCCATTCCCCTTTTTCATTCTCTTTTCTTTCTAAAAATACATCCTAGGGGAGCTTAAAGCATCCCTCTACAACACCTATATATCCCTTTTCCAGTTTGGACAGCCACTTCTTCGCATTTTTTCCATTTTCTATGGCTTTTGTTGAAGCCATTTTAGGTCTTTTGTCACTCTCCACCATCCTATCTTTGATGGGTAAAAGAAAGACCGTAACAGATGAGGCTGGGCCAAGTCACCCTGCTCAATCAAGAAGACTGCGTGGTGGTACCGCAAGTTCAAGCGCCGTCGCAAGTCCAACCACAGCCCGAGAGTTCCATACAAAGCGGGATTTGGATCCCTACACTCAACTTGGGCGAGTGATATTAGCTGAGATGCCTCACGGGCAATACACTGACCATAAAGTGTTGTTTGAGGCAGACATGAAAGGATGACTATTCGGTGAATTTCTATTATTCGAGTGCATTGAAGCTGCGCATTGAGGTCTGATCTTTGAAGCTCGTGCTCGTGCTAATGTGAGCACCGTTCGTTCCTTCTATGCTCGTATCCAGAATCCTACCTTGGACCCATTACAGTTTAAAATTTCTTTTGGTAGAGACCGGATGGCTACGATCGATGTTCGATTGATTGCGTGACTTCTGAACGTGCCTCTTGGTGATGTTCATCCTAGTGAGAAGAATCTGAGGAGTAGGCGTGAGCGAGATCGCCGTACCAGATTTCTATGCGGTAAACTGATTCCGTGGCAGCCTAATAATAGCCTCAAGGCGTCTCATATGTCTGATGATTTGTGCCTGCTGCACCACATTTACACGTTCAATGTGTATCCCAGGTCGACAAATCGCATTGAGTGTACGCGCCTTATGGTTGATTTTCTGTATCTGGTGGCCCAGGGAGAGAATGTGTGTATGGCCACTTTCATCTTGTGACAGATAATCCTCATAGCGAAGTCAAGAAGAACGTCCGAATCGCTTCTTTTTGGCATATTGATATGCAAGATTGCGCTTGAGTTTGCCTACAGACTTGGGCCGAAATTGCCAGTTCCGATTCATAGCATTGATGAGTCAACTATGGTCAAGATAAAGATCAAGTCTCAGTACCATGAGAATCAGCTTGAGGAGGATAGCGAGGATGACTTCGATGATGAAGAGGATCCAAGTGAGGGAGAACCTGGAGCAGAAGTTGAGGAAGAAGTCCAGGAAGAGGCAGAAGAGGAGGCTCAGGATACGGATGAGAGCCCTCCTCCTTCTGCTCAGGTTACGGGCGATGATCGCATTGCCCGGATTGAGGAGAGCCAGGTCGCCTTGCGAAGAGAAGTTCAGGAACTTCGCGCTGAAGTCGAGGATGCCAAGGCCGTTACGAAGAGGAAATTTGGCAAGATGACTCGTACCTTGAAAGCGATCCTGTGCTGCTTGTAGGATAAGGGTGCTCCTCCTCCGTCACCCGACTCAGACTAGCGAGATCTATGATGTTGTTATCAGTAGTTAGTCATTTCTTGCTTTTATTGTGTAAGCCTGTTAAGGCTAGTACTTTGCTTATGTAGCTGTTGTAATTTTAACTGTCTTCCTTCCCATGTATTTCTTGTCATGATGCTTGTAAGGATATATCCCTTGTATTGTGACAATTTTGATTAAATGAAATGCATGGAATGCTTTTGACTCTTGTGTGAATGATTACGATGTATTTGTGCTATGGAGACTGACAAGGTTGCGCCCTATTTTAAATATAGGGAATGCCGCCGAAGGCTACATGGAGCACGGCTCGGCTTGCATTGAGTGAGCCTATGGATCAGGCTCCTTCGCAAACTAATATCCATGCAGACCTTGCTGTGGGCCCGATTCCTGAGACAGTGCGTGCGTCTCAGCCTACTGCTCGTCCTACAGTTGGACCACCGCCGTTCACACCGCCAGTCAGAGAGCCTTACCATGTGTCTACTTCGACGCAGTACACGCCACAGCCTGCTCCACCTCCAGACAGATTTGAGCAGATGATGGCCATGATGCAGCAGCAGCAGTAGCTTCTGACTACTATTGTGGGGACACTAGCCCAGGATGGGGGTGTGACTCCACCTGCATCACCTGCGCATCCAGCTGAGGATGTTGATACTTATGCCCAGGATGAGGGCATGACTCATCCTGTACCACCTGCTTACCCTGCGGGGAATGTCGCAGATACACGGGGCTTGTTAGAGCGATTCCAGCGCTTACGGCCTCCCACTTTTATGGGTTCTCATAGACCCGAGGAGGCCGAGTATTGGCTCGACCGTGTGTCGAAGATATTGCGGATGCTTCATTGTACAAAGGCCGAGCAGGTAGAGTTGGCTACGTTCCTGTTTGAGCGAGAGGCCAACTTATGGTGGGACAACGTATTGCCGACCATTGCTGTCGATTTTATATGGACCTAGATAGAGTTCGAGTTCCGCTTCCATGAGAAATACTACCCCCAGACGTACAGGCATGATCGGGAGAATGAGTTTCTCCACCTCAGACAGGGAGGCATGACAGTCACGGAGTATGAGCATCGGTTCACGGAGTTGGGCAGATACGTCCCGACTATTTTGGCAGATGAGCAGATGCGCATACGGTATTTTTCAGAGGGTTTGCGACCGGATATTTGGTCGAAGATGTGCTGTGTGAGCATTCCCTCTTATGCAGAGTTGATTCACATGTCTATGCGGGCAGAGCAGGGTGTGGTCGACTTACCCGATCTCGTGTCCCTGTTGTTCCTAGGCCACGACTAGAGTTGCCAGACAGGCCCTTCGTGGGAAAGAGGCCTCGCGCCGACCCTTCTACTCGGGCTTTAGCGCTAGCACCATCATTTCGGCGCCCCGAGTTATCATGTACATACTGCGGGAGGTCAGGCCGCTTAGCGTAGAGTTATTTTGCTCAGATGCTGGACAGTGGGTTCTCGCCGCCGCAGAAGATCAACCGTACCCGCTCACAGGCGATATCAGCACCACCTATACGGTTGGCTCCTGCGCACCCTTCCTTCAGACCTCCGGTATCGCAGATCAGGCAGCCTCCACGGCCCACGGTGCAGCGGCCGAACCGGCCACAGCAGGCACGAGTTCATGCGTTGACAGCTGAGGCAGCTGCGACACAGACTTCTCAGCATTCAGCCTTCGAGGTCACTGTTCACATTGGAGGTATTCCTATTCTCGTGATGGTGGACACAGGTTCCACGATTTCTTTGATATCACGTGCCATAGTCAGACGCATTGGGTTACAGACTATTACTATGGATAGGGTGCGAGTCCTTGCAGCTCATGGGGATTATTCAGATGTCACCCAGATGTGTGAGGGTTGTTTGGTGGATCTGGGAGGCAAGACGATGGCTATAGATCTTGTCGTCGACCCTTCACTGGTTTATCTCGATGTCATTCTTGGCATGTATTGGTTGACTGTAGCAGGGCCGAGATTGACTGCGAGACTCGTATAGTGACTGTGTACAAGCCAGAGGTGCATCCTTCACATTTTCAGTGTGGATAAATCTCCCTTTCTGCATACTTAGTTACACTACTTTGCTGCGAGACGCTGGTGCCCAGATACTTGAGCATACGTCAGTCGTTTGCGAGTTTGGGGATCTGTTCAGGAAGATCCCTGGTTTGTCGCCCCGACTAGAGATTGATTTTACTATCGATCTAGTTCCTGGTTCCTCGCCCGTCTCACTGCCGATGTATCGTATGGCACCGTGTGAGATGGAGGAGTTGAGGATACAGATTGATGGTCTGCTAGAGCTTGGCCTTATACGGACTAATGTGTCTCCTTGGGGAGCACCAGTTTTATTCGTGAGGAAAAAGGATGGTTCGATGTGATTGTGTATTGATTATCGCAGGCTGAACCAGATCACGGTGAAGAACAAGTACCCTTTACCCAGGATCGATGACTTGTTTGATTAGTTGAGAGGAGCGCAGTACTTCTCGAAGATTGATCTTCAGTCAGGATATCATCAGTTGCGCGTCAGGGATGAGGACGTGCAGAACACAGCATTTGGGACCAGCTTTGGCCACTACGAGTTCCTTTTGATGTCGTTCGGTCTCACGAACGCACCAGCCGTGTTCGTGGATCTGATGAACCGGGTATTTCGGCCTTTCCTCTATCGATTCGTCGTTGTTTTCATTGACGATATTTTGGTGTACTCTAGGAGTCGAGAGGAGCATCAGGAGCACTTACGTTTGGTCCTGGATACGCTTAGCAACATCAGTTGTTCGCACAGTACAAGAAGTATGACTTCTTGAAGCAGGAATTGAAGTTCCTGGAACACGTGGTGTCCAAGGATGGCATGGCAGTTCACCTACCTAAGGTAGCTGTGGTGCAAGACTGGGAGCAGCCTAGTTCTGTCACTGAAGTGAGGAGTTTCTTGGGTCTCGCTGGCTACTATCGGCGCTTCATTCAGGACTTCTCGAAGATCACGAGACCCTTGTCTGGAGTGCATGCAACAGCCCTGGCAGCCCTTGCAGCGACCTACAAAATATACATCGTATGAGATTACTAAGAGTGACGACCCTAGACAGGATCTGTGTTGGGATTGATATAAGGGAAGTACCTTAGTTTCCCAATCCTACTGTTTGAATGGACTAATAACAACTCGAAAATCATATCACCATACCATTGCATGTGCCTGGAAGATGTGGAGCACTGAGCGGGATGCACGCATGCCGCGGACGAAGATGGTGTCGTATGAGGGAGAATGTCGATGAGGGCATCCATCATGTCATATCATATTGCATTAACAACAGTATTAGGATTGTCTGATTTACTGCTTTACTATTATCGCATGATTGAATTGTGAACAGTTAATCTTTGCTCTATAATTCCACTGAGTTGATCACTCATTCCCACGTTACGGGATGGTGTTTACAACACCCACCAGACCCTGTTTTAGATGCAGGTGATGCTGAGATCCAGGAGGCAGAGCCAGACTATGATGAGGACCAGGACGAGTTCTCATACTTGCAGTACCATGATGGCTTTGCTTAGGTGACCTGGGTTGACGGGACTTCATAATGGGACTCTTTTGGACATTTATTTCTGTCATTTACATGTATATGAGACTCAGTGATGTATTCATACTTTAATGATAGTTGAGATCTACTTCGCTTTTCCATACAGTGATATATATATTCTTTAGTCTTCCGCTTGCTTTTATCACTGGATCTGGAGTATGAATTGCAGTTTTGGTATACTTTTACTCATGTGAATGCTTTAACTCAGACAACACTGAATCATAATCATTTTTGTTGCATAAGTGACGGTCTGGAACTCGGGAGTAGAGTTTATACACGACCCCCGATTTTCAGGGTGTTACAGTATATGACAGGTGACAAAGCTTTATTCACCAATCTTAAAGATATGACTGACGAGTAAGTCACATTTGCTGATGGAAGCAATTGCAAGATTATTGGCCAAGGTACGGTTCAACTTTATAACCTTCCCTTATTTAAGAATGTCTTATATGTTGAGGGTTTAAAACACAACCTATTAAGCATTTCTCAGATATGTGATAATAACCATAATGTAAAGTTTTCTAATCAAGGTTATGAGATAGTTAATAAAAGGGGTTCTGTTATATTAACTGGTCGTAGAACTTCTGAAAACTGCTACATCGTTAGTGATGCTAGATCATCTACTCAATCATGTTACATGGTCCATACCGATGAGACTGAATTATGGCATAAACGCCTTGGACATGTACACTATCGAAACTTATTTAGTGTAACACCCTGAAAATCGGGGGTCATGTATAAACGCAACTCCCGAGTTCCAGACCGTCACTTATGCAACAAAAATGATTATGATTCAATGTTGTCTGATTTAAAGCATTTGCATGAATAAAAGTATACCAAAACTACAATTTATACTTCAGATCCAGTGATAAAAGTAAGTGAAAGACTAAACAATACATATATCACTGTATGAAAAAACAAAGTAGATCTCATCTGTCTCTGAGGTATGAATACATCTCTGAGTCTCATATACATATACATGAACAAAAATAAATGTTCAGAATAGTCCCACTGAAGTCCCATCAATCCAGGTCGCCTACGCAAAGCCATCATGATACTGCATGTACGAGAACTCATCCTGGTCCTCGTCGAAGTCTGGCTCTGCCTCCTGGATCTCAGCCTCACCTGCATCTACAACAGGGTCTGGTGGGTGTTGCAAACACCATCCCGTAACGTGGGAGTGAGTGATCAACTCAGTGGAATCATAGAGCAAAGATTAGCATGTTCACAATTCAATCATGCGATAATAGTAAAGCAGTAAATCAGACAATCCTAATACTATTGTTAATGCAAGATGACATGACGTGATGTATGCCCTCACTGACGATCTCCCTCATACAGCAACATCTTACGACCGCGGCATGCAATCGACCCTCAAGTGCTCCACATCTTCCAGGCACATGCAATGGCATGGTGATATGATTTTCGAGTTGTTATTAGTCCATTCAAACAGCAAGATTGGGAAACTAAGGTACTTCCCTTGTATCAATCCCAACACAGATCCTGTCTAGGGTCGTCACTCCTAGTAATCTCATACGATTGTATATTTTGTAGGTCACTGCAAGGGCTACCTGGGCTGTTGCTCTCACTCGTTGCACCGTTCCCCCATCACCTTATCAATACAGGCCTACTGTACTCTACTGCAACGGAAGGGTCGTCGCCTCCCGTGAACTCAGAATACGCTCGCGGTCACTACAAAGGACTTATCGCCTGATCAGTGTATGCCGACAGCTAGAATATAGTGTCCCATACCACCATAATTTGCTCACGAGTGTAGGTGCTCACTGGTCACTATGGGGAGGTTTGTGGCCCCAGCGTAGGCCGACAGCTCGACCACGGTGTCCCATACCACCATGCCCGGCTCATGAGTCTTCGTGGATCAAGGTACCATGGTTAACAGGGTTTACAATGGTAAGTTCAGTACCCTAGGTTCAAGCAGTTATGACTCATAGAGGGTGAACATACATCAGCCAGTCGGTTTACTTGACGGGCTCGACTAGCGCGATCGCATCTCAAGTCGAGCGACATGAAGTGCGTAAAACACTTCGCGTGGCCTAACCACTGCCGCCAACTCCAAACACGAATCGCGTTCATCGACGCGTCGTTCGTGGCTAAGACCAGCCAGCCACGAATTCACTCAGTTACCGACTGCCTAGACTAAGTATAGTCCCAAACAATTATGGAATCACATCAGCAATTTGTATAGGAGTATTGGAATTGAAATACAATCATGTGAGCATGTTAACACATGTTATAACATTCAACTTAAGTAAATCTTCAAACACATATATTTTATGCATGTAATGAAATCATGCATATAGTCAACATGTAGAAAATCATTTAGGTCAGCATATTAATTGAGAAATCCATCTCAAACTAATTCATAACATCATTTAATTCAATACATACTAATACAAGCATTTATACAAACACATACACTACACACTTAAGTCTACATATAGTATGTCGACCCGAAGTGCGCAATTAGGCGAATCTCTTCGCCGAACTAATTATGCACGTATTCCTAACTTCCTAATGCGACAACAAACCATGTCAATCACATCAGAAAAATGTGAACGTAATCTGTACTTCCTACAAATGACTAAAATGCCCTAAATCTCATATTCTTCGTTAATTTACTAAACAGGAAACGGAGAGCACGTTGTACATGTCAAACGGCGATGCCGTCGATAATCTACTATTAAACGACATTGAAAGCGTTGTAAACTGTCAATCAAAGCGTCTAAAATCCTCACCTAGTCTCTTGTAGACTCGTGAATTCGAACGGAGCGTATACGCTTCGTCTACGGCAGTAGGAGAACCTGTTTTACGAAGTACGTTAGCTAACACGCTACGAATCCAAGTAATCCCTAAATCAACAACTTTTAGGATTGTTTCATACCTGAAAAAGCGGAGAAATCACCGGCCAGGTGATTGGGAAAAGTTTCTGAAGCACGTGCAATTAGCGGCACGAAGGCGGGAAAAATCCCTCTACTCTCTCTCTCAAACTCTCTCCTTTTCTCTCTCCCAAAGCTAGGGTTTTGCAATTTTTGGATGGGAGAGAGGAATGAGGGTTTCAACCCCTTTTATAAGCTTAAAAATGCTGAAAACAGGCTGCGGAACGAAGTTTACTTAGTGCATATCCATTTCGGGGCTGTTTCGGTCCAAAAGATGCTTTCTGGTGGTCCCCTGGTCGAATGCGATCGGACTTAAGCTCATGCATACCAGATATAGTACGTATTAAGTTTTCAGTCCGGCAGGATTCGCAGATCGCACGTGGCGGACCAGTTTCAGTTCAGCGGTCACCGCACTTAGATCAGGGCTGAAAGTCTCAGGATATAAAATAGAAATTTCTCCTGATCCGAGGGTGTAATCTTGATGAATTCTGACGGTCAGAACGCTTAATACTGACGCGTCAAGTCGTGTGCCAGATTTAAATTTTAAATTCCAATTATGTCCCTATTCGTACTCTCTTCAGTCCGGGCTCAATGAAATAGCCTGTGATTATCGGTTTGACTTGATTTTGGAAACGAGTGTCAAGTCCAGCTAGGCGGTTCTAACGGTCTATGATAGGAGGTATCGGACTTTCGACGCGCGGTCTAGATCCAATACAAAGATTCAAAGTGGTCCAGAGAACAAACCTGCTTAGAGTTTGGTCCGAGGTTATAGAGTGTTATAGAGTCGTTGGTTCTACTCAATTTGGGTCTTGTAGAACGTATTTAAAGTGATCAGGGACTATTTTCCAGCCACTCCAGCGTTGCGCTAGCTAACTTACGCTTAATTTCCATAGAAATTAATTCTACGCGATTTCGGGTCGAGTTGGTACTCGAGTCCAAGTATGGATTTTTCACGGGCGTTACAATCTACCCCCCTTAACAAATAATTGTCCTCAAAATTTGTACCTTTTCGTACTCCTCAAGAAGCTGTGGATAGTTCTTTCTGATCTCGGCTTCTGTCTCCCAGGTAGCCTCCTCCTCAGAGTGATGCGTCCATAATACCTTCACAAGGGGAATCACCTTGCTACGCAGTACCTGCTCCTTCCTGTCTAGGATACGTGTCGGTCGTAGGATATAAGTAACATCCTCTCCTAACTGCACCTGCTCCTATTTGGTGATATGGGAAGGATCAGCAACGTACTTCTTAAGCATAGAAACATGAAATACGTTGTGAATGCTCATGAGAGGCGTGGGTAAAGCCAATCGGTAAGCCACCGCTCCCACACGATCGAGGATCTGGAATGGACCAATGAATCACGGTGCCAGCTTCCCCTTCTTCCCGAACAGAAGGACTCCCTTCTTAGGGGAAACTTGCAAAAACACATGATCCCCAACTGTGAACTCTAGTGGCCTCCGTCTCGTAATCGCGTAACTCTTCTGTCTGCTCTGCGCTGTAAGAAGCCGACGTCGAATAATATCAATCTTCTCTGACGTCGCTTGCACTAACTCTGGGCCAATCAAGCTACGCTCACCGACTTCTATCCAGCAATGCGGTGCGCGACAAGGTCGCCCATACAGAGCCTCATAAGGTGTCATACCGATACTCACCTGAAAACTGTTGTTGTACGAAAACTCCGCATATGCAAGATAATCATCCCAACTGTCCTTGAAGTCCAATGCGCAAGCTCGCAACATGTCCTCTAAGATCTGGTTCGCCCGCTCTGTCTGTCCGTCTGTCTGTGGGTGGAAGGCAGTACTGAACTTCAACTTCACACCCATAGCCTCCTGAATGCGAGTCTAGAAAATAGAAGTGAACCGCATGTCTCTGTCCGACACGATCTCCAGCGGAACTCCATGCAGACGCACAATCTCTCTGATATATAGTCTAGCTAGCTCGTCTGCAGAGTTCGTAACTCTAATCGGTAGGAACTACGCCGACTTCGTCAGACGGTCGACGATCACCCAAATGGAATCATGTCCCTTCCTCGTCTTCGGCAACCCAGAAATGAAGTCCATGGAAATGAAATCCCACTTCCACTCTGCGATCGGCATAGGCTGCAAAAGTCCAGGTGGTCGGCGATGCTCTGCCTTCACCTGCTGACAAGTGAGACAACGGGACACGAACTCAGCTATGTGGGTCTTCATACCTTCCCACCAATACGTCCTCTTCACGTCACGATACATCTTCGTGCTGCCTGGATGCATCGTGAGTCTAGTACAATGCGCAGCCTCGAGAATCTCTCATCTCAAGTCAGGGACATCTGGGACGCATAGGCGGCCACGACAACGTAAGCCCCCATCCATACCAACTCGCCAGTCAGCGTCTGCATCATCACTGGCCTGCTCTCGAAGCTCAGTCAGATGCGCATCGTCCCTCTGCGCCTCTATGACTCCGTCATCGATCTGAGATCGCACCTGTACATGTGCGATGAACTCAAACGGCTCCTCTACGGTGAGTTTCTGCTCAAAGTCTCACAAAAACTCAACCATATCCCATTCGGCAACCATCAGCGGAGCCGTAAACTCTATCGCCTTCTTGCGGCTCAACGCATCAGCTACAAGGTTCGCCTTCCCAGGATGGTAAGAGACTTCAAACTTGAAGTCCTTCAACGTCTCCATCCATCGCCGCTGCCTCATATTCAAGTCTCGCTGCGTGAATATGTACTTGAGGCTCTTGTGGTCGCAAAAGAGCTCGAACTCCTCTCCGTAGAGGTAATGTCTCTAGAGTCTCAGTGCGAATATAACGGCTGCCAACTCTAGGTCGTGTATAGGGTAATTCTCCTCGTGCTTCCTTAATTGTCTCGAGGCATACGAAATTACCCTGTCCCTCTGCATAAGGACACAACCCAAACCAACGCTAGACGCGTCAGTGTATATAGTGTATTTAACCCCTTGCTCTGGCAATACTAGCATAGGGGCAGACGTAAGTCTGTCCTTCAGCTCCTGAAAAGCTAACTCCGCCTTGTCATTCCAGGCGAACTTCACGTCCTTCCATGTCAACTGAGATAAGGGTCTCGCGATCTTCGAGAAGTCCTGAATGAAGCGCCGATAGTAGACAGCGAGACCCAAGAAACTCCTCACCTCAGTGACAGAACCAGGCTGCTCCCAGTCCTTCACCGCAGCTACCTTAGACAGGTCAACTGCCATGCCATCCTTGGACACCACGTGTCCCAGGAACTTCACCTCCTGCTTCCAGAAGTCGCACTTCTTGTACTGTGCGAACAACTGATGCTGTCTGAGCATATCCAGGACCAAACGTAAGTTCTCCTCATGCTCCTCTCGACTCCTGGAGTACACCAAAATGTTGTCAATGAATACAACGACGAATCGATAGAGGAAAGGTCGAAATACCCGGTTCAACAGATCCATGAACACGGCTGGTGCGTTCGTGAGACCGAACGACATCACGAGGAACTTGTAGTTGCCAAAACTGGTCCTGAATGTTGTCTTCTGCACGTCCTCATCCCTGACGCGCAACTGATGATATCCTGACTGAAGATCAATCTTCGAGAAGTACTGCGCTCCTCTCAACTGATCAAACAAGTCATCGATCCTGGGTAAAGGGTACTTGTTCTTCACCGTGACCTGGTTCAGCCTACGATAATCAATACACAATCGCATCGAACTATCCTTCTTCCTCACAAATAGGACCGGTGCTCCCCAAGGAGACACACTAGGCCGTATAAGGCCAAGCTCTAGCAGACCATTAATCTGCATCCTCAACTCCTCCATCTCACATGGTGCCATGCGATACGTCGGCAGTGAGACGGGCGTAGAACCAGGAACCAGATCGATAGTGAAATCGATCTCTCGTCGAGGCGGCAAACTAGGGATCTTCCTGAACAGATCCCCGAACTCGGAAATGACTGGCACATGCTCAAGTACCTGGGCACCAGCGTCGCGCAATAAGGTAGTGTAACTAAGCATGCGGAAAGAGAGATTTACCCGCACAGAAAATGTGAAAGATGCACCCTCTGGCTCGTACACAGTCACTATACGAGTCTCGCAGTCAATCTCGGCCCTCGCTGCAGTCAACCAATCCATGCCAAGAATGACGTCGAGATAAACAAGAGAGGGATCGACGACAAGATCAATAGCCATCGTCCGGCCTCCCAAATCAACCAAACAACCCTCACACATCTGGGTGACATCTGAATAATCTCTGTGAGCTGCAAGGACTCGTACCCTATCCACGGTAATGGTCTGTAACCCAAGACGCCTGACTACAGCACGCGATATCAAAGAAATCGTGGAACCAGTGTCCACCATCACAAGAATAGGAGTACCTCCAATATCGGCTGTGACCTCGAAGGCCAAATGCTGAAAAGTCGATGTCGCAGCTGCCTCAGCTGTCAATGCATGAACCCAAGCCTGCTGTGGCCGGTTCGGCTGCTGTGTCAAGGGCCGTGGAGGCTGTCTGATCTTCGATAACGGAGGTCTGAAAGAAGGGTGCGCAGGAGCTAACCGTATAGGCGGTGCTGATATCGCCTGTGAATGAGCACGGTCAATCTTCTGCGGCGGTGAGAACCCACTGTCCCGCATCTGAGAAAAGCAACTCTGCCCCAAGTGGCCTGACCTCCCACAATATGTGCACGATAACTCGGGGCACCGAAATGATGGTGCTGGCGCTATGGCCCGAGTAGGAGGGTCGACGCGAGGCCTCTTGCCCGCGAAGGGCCTGTCCTGCATGTCTAATCGTGGCCTAGAGGCAACAGGGCCACGAGATCGCGCAAGTCGATCCACATCCTACTCTGCCCGCATAGACATGTGAATCAACTCCGCATAAGAGGGAATGCTCACACAGCACATCTTCGACCGAATATCCAGTCGCAAACCCTCCAAAAAGCTCCGTATGTGCATCTACTCATTGGCCAAAATCGTCGGGACGTATCTGCCCAACTCTGTGAACCGATGCTCATACTCCGTGACTGTCATGGCTGCCTGTCCGAGGCGTAGAAACTCATTCTCCCTATCATTCCTGTAAGTCTGGGGATAATACTTCTCATGGAAGCGGAACTCAAACGCTGCCCATGTCCATACAAAGTCGGTGGCAACAGTCCACAGTACGCTATCCCACCACAGGCTGGCCTCTCACTCAAACAGGAATGTAGCCAGCTCTACCTGCTCAGCCTCTGTGCAATGTAACATCCATAAAATCTTCGACACACGGTCGAGCCAGTACTCAGCCTCCTTGGGTCTGTGAGAACCCGTAAAAGTGGGAGGCCGTAAGCTCTGAAATCGCTCTAATAGGCCCCGTGTATCTGCAGCATTCCCCGCAGGGTAAGCAGGTGGCGAAGGATGAGCCATGCTCTCATCCTGGGCGTATGTATAAGAATCCTCAGCTGGATGCGCAGGTGGTGCAGGTGGAGCCACACCACCACCCTGTGCTAATGTCCCCACGATGGTAGTCAGAAGCTGCTGCTGCTGCTGCATCATAGCCAACATCTGCTCAAATCTGTCAGGAGGTGGAGTAGGCTGTGGCGGATGCTGTGTCGAAGTAGATGCACTATAAGGCTCTCTGACTGACAGCGTAAATGGCGGTGGTCCAACTGTAGGACCAGCGACAGGCTGAGACGCACGAACTGTCTCAGGAATCGGGCCCACAGCAGGGTTCGCATGGGTGTCAGACTGCGAAGGAGTCTGATCCATATGCTCAGTCAATGCAAGCCGAACCGTGCTCCGTGTAGCCTTAGGCAGCATCCCCTATATTCAAAATAGGGCACAACCTAGTCAGTCTTAATAGCACAAATACACCGCAATCATTCACACAAGGAGTCAAAGGCATTTCATGCATTTCATTTAATCAAAATTGTCACAATACAAGGAATATATCCTTATAAGCATCATGACGAGAAATACATGGGAACTAAGATAGTTAAAATTTCAACAGCGACATAAGTAAGGCACTAGCCCCAACAGGCTTACACACATAAAGCAGGAAATGACTAACTACTAACAACAACATCAAAGGTCGCATCGCTAGTCTGAATCGGGTGACGGAGGAGGAGCACCCTTATCCTGCAAGCAACACAAGATCGCCTTCAAGGTGAGAGTCACCTTGCCGAATTTCTTCTTCGTAACGGCCTTAGCATCCTCGACTTCAGCGCGAAGTTCCTGAACTTCCCTTCGTAAGGCGATCTGACTCTCCTCAATCCGAGCAATGCGATCATCGCTAGTAGCCTGCGCAGAAGGAGGAGGGCTCTCATCTGTATCCTGAGCCTCCTCTTCTGCCTCTTCCTGAACTTCTTCCTGAACCTTTGCTCCAAGTTTTCTTCGCTTTAATCTTCCTCTTCATCAAAGTCATCCTCGCTGTCCTCCTCAAGATGATTTTCACGGTACTGTGACCCAATCTTCATCTTGACCATAGTCGACTCATCAATGGTATGAATCGAAATTGGCAATTTCGGCCCAAGTCTGTAGGCAAACTCAAGCGTAATCTTGCAAATCAGTCGGCTAAAAGGAAGCAATTCGGATGTTCTACTTGACTTGGCTATGAGGATTATCTGTCTAAGATGAAAGTGGCCATACATACATTCTCTCCCTAGGCCACCAGATACAAAAAATCAACCATAAGGCGTGTACATTTAATGCGATTCATCGACCTGGGATACACATTGTACGTGCAGATATGGTGCAGCAGGCATAAATCATCAGACATATACGTCGCCTTTAGGCTATTATTAGGCTGCCATGGAACCAACTTACCGCACAGAAACCTGGTGCGGCGATCTCGTTCACGCCTACTCCTCAGATTCTTCTCACTAGGATGAACATCACCAAGAGGCACGTTCAGAAGTCACGCAATTAGTCGCACATCAATCGTAGCCATCCGATCCCTACCAAAAGGGATTTTAAACTGCAATGACTCCAAGGTAGGATTCTGGATACTAGCGTAGAAGGCACGAATGGTGCTCACATTAGCACGAGCGCGAGCTTCAAAGATCGGACCCCAATGCGCCGCTTCAATGCGCTCGAACAATAAAAATTCACCGAACAGTCGCCCTTCCACGTCCACCTCAAACAACACTTTACGATCAGTGTATTGGCCGTGAGACATCTCTGATAGAATTACTCGCCCAAGGTGAGCATGGGGATCCAAATCCCACTTTGTACGGCACTCTAGGGCTGTAGCTGGACCTGTGGCGGCACTTGAACTTGTGGCACCACCCCGCGGTCTTCTCGATTGAGCAGGGCAACTTGGCCCAGCCTCGTCTGTTACGATTTTCCTTTTATCCATCAAAGATATGATGGATGAGAGTGATAAAAGGCCTAAAATGGCTTTCACGAAAGTCATGAAAAATGGAGAAAATGCGGAGAAGTGGCTGTCCAATCTGGAAAAAGGAGATCTAGGTGTCGTAGAGGGATGGTTCAAGCTTCCCAAGGATGTATTTTTAAGGAGAAATGGAAATGGAAAAGTGGAATGGAGCACCTCACGATTTCAGCTCGATTTGGGGGTTTTTGAAGCTCCAAATGATGAAATCTTCAAGAGGAAGGGCTGCCAACTCCAAAGGAATGATGGATGGTGGTCGTTTTTGGCCAAGGAGGGATCTAGGGACAATTTGGAATCCCAAATTTTAGAGATGGTTGCTGAAAAATGAAAATAGGGCTATGGGGAGGGCTGTTTGTGAAGGAGGGGCATGTTTTGGGGGTTTTCGTTGAACGGGACACCTATGGGGAGGGTGTACATGTCATTTAAGGGCGTGCGCCCGAAAACCAGTTCAAATGGGCCCACCTGTACGGCGATGCATCGCCGGATCGGCGATGGCATCACCGACCGGTGATGTATCCGGCCGGTGGGGCCAGATGGGTTCGGTCCCCCATGGTCCAAGGACCCCATATATGTACAGTTTGACCCTTGGTTCATAGTATTTTGACCTACATAGGCCCAAACATGTGTTCGGGACTTTCCGGGACCATTCCGCAAACCCAAATACCAAACCCTATGATGCAACATATGATTTTGGGGTAGAATGATCCAGTACATCCATCTAGATCCTTAGTTGCTAAAGAAAGTGAAGTTAGAATGGCCTTATGACCATTTTTCATGAAAGTTTACTATTCACTGTAAAATTTTGTGAAAGTATTATTTTGTATTATTTTTACATTAGGTTTGATGCTTAACATGAAATGGATAAGAAAGAAATGAAGATTGGAGTGGTGAGAGGAAGAATTTTGAAGATTTTTGGTGAAACGGGATTTTTAAGCCCTGGCGATTGAATACAGGAGTCGTGGTCATCCCACGGCCCAAGGATTCACTTTCATGGGTTTAAAATCATTCAAATAATGTCTCAACCCGACTCCCTACGACCTAGGAGATATTCGGGTTGCTTTACGTGACCCGAGATGCGTTACAGACTCGATCGTGCAATCCATTCAAATAGACTTCTTCTATCGGCGAATCTGCGATCCTAGAAGTGTTTCTAGACCCTTCTCGCACCCACCTAAGTCAAAGGAAGTGACAGCATACGTCACGAGACCATAACCCAGGCCCAGTATACTCTTATTCATGCTCTAATACTAACTTGTAACACCCTGAAAATCGAGGGTCGTGTATAAACTCAACTCCCGAGTTCCAGACCGTCACTTATGCAACAAAAATGATTATGATTCAATGTTGTCTGATTTAAAGCATTCACATGAGTAAAAGTATATCAAAACTGTAATTCATACTTCAGATCCAGTGATAAAAGCAAGCGGAAGACTAAACAATATACATATCACTGTATGGAAAAATAAAGTAGATCTCATCTGTCTCTAAGGTATGAATACATCTCTGAGTCTCATATACATATACATGAACAAAAATAAATGTTCAGAATAGTCCCACTGAAGTCCTATCAATCCAGGTCGCCTACGCAAAGCCATCATGCTACTGCATGTTCGAGAACTCGTCCTGGTCCTCGTCGAAGTCTGGCTCTGCCTCCTGGATCTCAGCCTCACCTGCATCTACAACAGGGTCTGGTAGGTGTTGCAAACACCATCCCGTAACGTGGGAGTGAGTGATCAACTCAGTGGAATTATAGAGCAAAGATTATCATGTTCACAATTCAATCATGCGATAATAGTAAAGCAGTAAATCAGACAATCCTAATACTGTTGTTAATGCAAGATGACATGACGTGATGTATGCCCTCGCCGACGATCTCCCTCATACGGCAACATCTTATGACCGCGGCATGCAATCGACCCTCAAGTGCTCCACATCTTCCAGGCACATGCAATGGCATGGTGATATGATTTTCGAGTTGTTATTAGTCCATTCAAACAGCAAGATTGGAAAACTAAGGTACTTTCCTTGTATCAATCCCAACACAGATCCTGTCTAGGGTCGTCACTTCTAGTAATCTCATACGATTGTATATTTTGTAGGTCACTACAAGGGCTGCCAAGGCTGTTGCTCGCACTCGTTGCACCGCTCCCCCATCACCTTATCAATACAGGCCTACTGTACTCTACTGCAACGGAAGGGTCGTCGCCTCCCGTGGACTCAGAATACGCTCGCGGTCACTACAAAGGACTCATCGCCTGATCAGTGTAGGCCGACAGCTAGAATATAGTGTCCCATACCACCATAATCTGCTCACGAGTGTAGGTGCTCACTGGTCACTACGGGGAGGTTTGTGGCCCCAGCGTAGGCCGACAGCTCGACCACGGTGTCCCATACCACCATGCCTGGCTCATGAGTCTTCGTGGATCAAGGTACCATGGTTAACAGGGTTTACAATGGTAAGTTCAGTACCCTAGGTTCAAGCAGTTATGACTCATACAGGGTGAACATACATCGGCCAGTCGGGTTACTTGACGGGCTCGATTAGCGCGATCGCATCTCAAGTCGAGCGACATGAAGTGCGTAAAACACTTCGCGTGGCCTAACCACTGCCGCCAACTCCAAACACGAATCGCATTCATCGACGCGTCGTTCGTGGCTAAGACCAGCCAGCCACGAATTCACTCAGTTACCGACTGCCTAGACTAAGTATAGTCCCAAACAATTATGGAATCACATCAGCAATTTGTATAGGAGTATTGGAATTGAAATACAATCATGTGAGCATGTTAACACATGTTATAACATTCAACTTAAGTAAATCTTCAAACACATATATTTTATGCATGTAATGAAATCATGCATATAGTCAACATGTAGGAAATCATTTAGGTCAGCATATTAATTGAGAAATCTATCTCAAACTAATTCATAACATCATTTAATTCAATACATACTAATACAAGCATTTATACAAACACATACACTACACACTTAAGTCTACATATAGTATGTCGACCCGAAGTGCGCAATTAGGAGAATCTCTTCGCCGAACTAATTATGCACGTATTCCTACCTTCCTAATGCGACAACGAACCATGTCAATCACATCAGCAAAATATGAACGTAATCTGTACTTCCTACAAATGACTAAAATGCCCTAAATCTCATATTCTTCGTTAATTTACGAAACAGGAAACGGAGAGCACGTTGTACATGTCCAACGGCAATGCCGTCGATAATCTACTATTAAACGACATTGAAAGCGTTGTAAACTGTCAATCAAAGCGTCTAAAATCCTCACCTAGTCTCTTGTAGACTCGTGAATTCGAACGGAGCGTATACGCTTCGTCTACGGCAGTAGGAGAACCTGTTTTACGAAGTACGTTAGCTAACACGCTACGAATCCAAGTAATCCCTAAATCAGCAACTTTTAGGGTTGTTTCATACCTGAAAAAGTGGAGAAATCACCAGCCAGGTGATTGGGAAGAGTTGCTGAAGCACGTGCAATTAGCGGCACGAAGGCGGAAAAAATCCCTCTACTCTCTCTCTCAAACTCTCTCCTTTTCTCTCTCCTAAAGCTAGGGTTTTGCAATTTTTGGATGGAAGAGAGGAATGAGGGTTTCAACCCCTTTTATAAGCTTAAAATTGCTGAAAACAGGCTCCGGAACGAAGTTTACTTAGTGCATATCCATTTCGGGGCTGTTTCGGTCCAAAAGATGCTTTCTGGTGGTCCCCTGGTCGAATGCGATCGGACTTAAGCTCATGCGTACCAGATATACACGTATTAAGTTTTCAGTCCGGCAGGGTTCGCAGATCGCACGTGGCGGACCAGTTTCAGTTCAGCGGTCACCGCACGTAGATCAGGGCTGAAAGTCTCAGGATATAAAATAGAAATTTCTCCTGATCTGAGGGTGTAATCTGGATGAATTCTGATGGTCAGAACGCTTAATACTGACGCGTCAAGTCGTGTGCCAGATTTGAATTTCAAATTCCAATTATGTCCCTATTCGTACTCTCTTCAGTCCGGGCTCAATGAAATAGCCTGTGATTATCGGTTTGACTTGATTTTGGAAACGAGTGTCAAGTCCAGCTAGGCGGTTCTAACGGTCTAAGATAGGAGGTATCGGACTTTCGATGCGCGGTCTAGATCCAATACAAAGATTCAAAGTGGTCCAGAGAACAAACCTGCTTAGAGTTTGGTCCGAGGTTATAGAGTGTTATAGAGTCGTTGGTTCTACTCGATTTGGGTCTTGTAGAACGTATTTAAAGTGATCAGGGACTATTTCCCAGCCACTCCAGCATTGCGCTAGCTAACTTACGCTTAATTTCCATAGAAATTAATTCTACGCGATTTCAGGTCGAGTTGGTACTCGAGTCTAAGTATGGATTTTTCACGGGCATTACATTTAGATTGAGCAAAAGTGAACTAATTAGAGGTCTACCCAAATTGCAAATAGTAGACAAAATATGTGGTGAATGCTAGATGGGCAAACAGATTAGTAGCTCTCACAAGAAAGTGAACTCCAATACCACATCTAGACCACTCGAGCTTCTCCATATGGATCTTATTGGACCAACCAGATCAGAGAGTCGAGGAGGCAAAGAATACATCTTGGTTATCGTAGATGACTATACCAGATTCACTTGGGTATCCTTCTTAAAAGACAAAATGAAACCCTGGATGAATTAAAAAAGGTCATCAAACGAATCCAAAATGAGAAAAGTTCTCATGTTAGTAAGATCCGTAGTGATCATGGATCTGAATTCAAAAACAGTAATTTTGAGAAATTCTGTAGCGAACAGGGAATATCACATGAATTCTCTCTACCCAAAACACCACAACAAAATGGTATAGTTGAAAGAAAAAATAGAGTGCTTCAGGATATGGCTAATGTTATATTGAATAGCATGAAGCTCTCTAGAAATCTTTGGGCTGAAGCAGCTAATACCGTATGTTATATTATTAATCGGGTTTATACCAGTAAATCTGATAATAAGATTGCTTATAAATTATGGTTTGAAAAGAAACCTACCGTCAAATACTTTCAAGTTTTTGGCAGCAAGTATTATATTTTACGTGATCGTGAAAATTTGGATAAGTTTGATACGAAGAGTGACGAAGGTATTTTTCTTGGTTATTCTTTGAACTGTCGAGCTTATAGGGTTTTAAATAAGAGAACTGGTGTGATTCAAGAGTCCATCAATGTGGTCATTGATGATCATTTGAATACACCAGCTCCGAGTTCAGATGATGATGGAGCTCTTATTATTGACAATCAAGATATCTCATCGAGTCAAAAAGAATCTGAACCAAGGACTGTTAAAGATCATCCAACCAATCAAATATGTAAAAACCCACTCACTGGAGTCGTACTCGCAAACAACTTGAGAACATATGTAATTATGTTTGTTTTACATCCCAAATAGAACCGGTCAACGTAAAAGAAGCACTTTCTGACGAAAATTGGATTGTTGCTATGCAGGATGAACTTAATCAATTTGTTCGTAATGATGTCTGGTATCTTGTTCCTAGACTTAAAGATAAACACATTATTGGAAAAAAATGGATCTTTAAAAATAAGTCTGATGAGCTTGAAAATATTATACGAAACAAGGCTAGACTTGTTGTACAAGGGTACACTCGAATTGAAGGCATCGATTACGATGAAACCTTTGCTCCAGTCGCTCACCTTGAATCAATCAGATTTTTTATTTCCATCGCCTGCTTTAGAAAATTTAAAATTTATCAGATGGATGTAAAGAGTGCTTTCTTGAATGGCGATTTACATGAAGAAGTGTATAGTGAACAACCTTCAGAGTTTGAAGACCCTAAGTTATCTGACCATGTATTTCGTCTCAAAAAGGCTCTCTGTGGTCTAAAACAAGCACCCAGGGCATGGTATGAAAAATTGACTAAATTCTTACTTAGTCATAGCTTTCAAGTAGGTAGTGCCGATAAGACGCTTTTTGTTAAAAAGAATAACAATGATATTTTGATGGTTCAAATATATGTTGATGATATTATTTATGGATCTACTTGTTCTAACATGTCTACTGAGTTTGTAGAGTTAATGAAATTAAGGTTCAAAATGAGCATAGTTGGCGAACTTAACTATTTCCTAGGGTTGCAAGTAAAACAACAACCTGATGAAATTTTCATTTCCCAGACCAAATATGCTTCAAACTTAGTTAAAAGGTTTGGATTTGAGAATGGTAAGAACTTTGATACTCCTATGAGTACAACATTAAGGCTCTCAAACGACTCTTCAGGTAAAGATATATATTCTAAATTATATCGCAGTATGATTGGTAGTTTGTTATATCTTACTGCTAGTAGACCTGATATCGCATTTAGTGTTGGTATTTGTGCGAGATATCGGTCTAATCCTAAGGAATCACATCTTATTGTTGTTAAACGGATTATTAGATATGTCGCAAGTTCTATAAATTTGGGACTTTGGTATCGTTTTGATACTAACGTTCAATTAGCCGGGTATTCAGATGCTGATTGGACTGAAAATATTGATGATAGAAAATCAGCCAGTGGTGGTTATTTTTACATTGGAAATTGCTTAGTTTCTTAGTTCAGCAAGAAGCAAAGCTCAATATCGCTCTCTACTGTTGAGGCTGAATATATTGTAGCTGGATATGCATGTACTCAACTAATTTGGATGAAACGCATGCTTAGCGATTATGGAATTAATCAAGATTCAATGATCTTACATTGTGATAATTCCAGTGCTATAAATATTTTCAAAAACCCAATCCATCATTCACGTACTAAGCATATTGACATTAGGTATCATTACATTCATGAGTTGGTTGAAGAAAAAGTTATTTCATTGGAATATATACCAACCGAAACTCAACTTGCTAATATATTTACTAAACCGCTCGACAAAAGCAGGTCTAATAAATTGAAATTTAATCTTGGTATGTGCATTTTACATTGAATATTCTTACTTGCATATATCATAGTGTATTATATTTCATATTATAATTATTTAAATTTTAAATTTATGTATTTTTGGTCGATGCTCGACCGGTCGTGGTTTGACCGGTCGTGAACCACACTCGACCGGTCGTAGATCTCATGAATGTGATATAATTTGGGAAAAATCTCCTTCTTCTTCATTTTCACACCGACTTACGACAAGTCGTGGCTCGACCAGTCATAGGATTTCTAGTTTTTCTTCAAAGTAAGTTGTATTTCATCATTTTTCTTGAAGATTCATGATCTCTATGCTTCGATTTGTTCATAGTATAGCTTGATTTCATCTCTTGTTGAGTTTTTCAAGGGTTTCCTCTCAATTTGCTGATCTAGAGAAAACCCATCTTTCTTTTGTGCATCTTGCTTGTTCTTTGTATATCTTTTTTTTAATATGGATGCTAGAGGAAAAAAGAAAACATCCCGTGGTCCATCTTCATCCAGATCTGCATCGATAACTAAACGGCACATTCGGTCACCCGAAGATGATACTCAAGATGTACAGGATTTACGTGTCCGTAATATTATCGTTGAGCACACCGCTGATCTAAATCACATTGCTCCATATGGTGTCATTCCCCTTCTTGAATCTGTAGGCTGGACTAACATTTTACTTTGGGGTGGGTCTGCATACCAGTCCATTGCTCAATCAATGGTAGCATACATTTCAGATTTTTCCCTTGATAATTTAACATTTTCAATTAATACTAGAGAAGGAAAATTTGAAGTTGACCGTCATTTGATATCAGGTATTATGGATATACCTATTAATGATGAAGGAATACCGATTCATACTTTATACGACAAACCTTCAGAATCAGAAAAACGCATGTTAACCAGAGATTTATGCAAAATTGATGTGCATTGGACTCACAAAGGGAATGTGCTCCCTGCAAAGTATTTGTTACCCAGTTACAGAATATTACATCGTTTCTTCATTTCCAATGTATATCCTCGGTCCGGTAATAAAACATAGTTGACTTCTTTCATGGTTCGTGTGTTGCATTCTATTGCTTCTGGAACCATGGTCTGTCTTCCTTCTTTGATTTTTCACTCCATTATACAATTTCGTTTCCATCCGGGTCATAATGATATTCCATTCGGTTATCTTATGAATGTTTTAGCCACTCACATGCTTGTCGATAAACCTGTTAATGAGGCACCAATTCATCATCTTATTTTCAACAATGCCAATCTTAATAAGATGAAATTGGATTTGCTCCTTGGCCAATTTAATGTAGCTGGTGTTAGTGGTGTTGGTGGTGATGGTGGTGTTGTTGGAAACGAAGGGAAAACTGGCGATCTTCCTCAAGATGTTAATATGGATGACTTATTTGATGATATAGAAACTGATTTACCTAATGATCCATATTATAATCTTTCTGGTTTTTTATGCACGCCTTCGTGCATTGGAGGAAAAAGTTGATAATATGAATATAGCCCATGATATGAGATTCAAGTACATGCGAAAATATCTTCATCGCATAAATAAGGGCTTACACCAGATTGATCCATCTATTCCTGCTCCCTCCTCTGGATCAGATTAAGTGAATTATCTTCTGGATAGTATGTCATTTCCTTTTATTTTGGGTATGTATTATGAATTATGGTTTCATAACATTGTCTTTTGGATATTGTAGTACGGATTATGACTTGATGCTTAAGAGTTATATGATGTCCTTTCATATCTCTTTCTCATTATTTGATTTTTACTCTCTATGTTCTTCTTCCTATTATGCCTTTCCTTTGTCATTTTGTGACAAAAAGGGGGAGTAGTAAGCATTGCTAAAAGGGGAGTAATACGGATAGGGGAGTAAATTTGTTAGTATTGATTGAGAAGGATATGTGGATTGAAGTCTTGAGGTTTTCATGTTGTGTACTGATTATATGAGTAATACTCGTATTACTCAGGTGGAGTAGAGTATTTTGTGATTTTATGACTTATCATTCCTTATTATCTTTGATGCTATGTGTTTTGTCACAAATTCGACAAAGGGGGAGATTGTAAGTGCTATGATTTCATATCTCTTTAGTTGTCAAATTTTGTGGTGCCAAAACCTATATCTATGTCTTGTGTATCTTGTGTTTTATGTTTGAAGACTAGTCATTACAATCAAGACATATCAAGACATCGCATTTCAAGACAAGATCTTAAAAGAAGAAAGTTTTCAAGTCTTGGATGAAGAAATCAAGAATAGAAGTTTTCAAGGTCGCATGTTTAAGATTTGATCAAGTTCAAGTTTACTAGAAGACTTTGTCAAGTCAAGATCAAGCTCATGAAGGCCTACTACAAGTTTTGTATATTCACAAGCTTCTCTTAAGGGTCATCTGAGAGAACAGACTTTCAATGTCCATCTCACTTTTAAGGTTTGTTTGACCTTAGATTGACTTTAGGATGGGCTTTACTGTAGGTCATTCCGGATACATAACTCATATATTTTTATATGCTTGTTTGGACTGTTCTAAGACAAGTCCTAGGGACTTCAAGACCAGTCCTAGCTTTACTATGACCAGTCTTAAGTTTTTTAGGACTAGTCCTAGGTAGTTGAAGATTTTTAAATCTTTCTGGCTGTCCTACAACCAATTCTGGATATCCTACGACCAGTCCTGGAAGTTCTACGACTCATACTTCGACCGGTCGTAGCCCTACGACTCAAACTCCAGCAACCATTTTTGGGGTCCTACGACCGGTCGTAAGTGTCCCACGACTAGTCGTAGGTGGCCCACGACCGGTCGTAGACCACCCAGGACCAGTCGTAGAATTGAAAATCTTATCCTACGAAAATCTTTCAAAAATCATTGATGCTACGACCAGTCTTAGGATCCGAAGACCAGTCGTAAATGGGATTTTTCAGGCTATAAATAGAGCACGAACTTCAGAGTTTAGCACTCCAAATCAATTCTATTTAAGCATTCTTTAGGCTATTCTCTTAGATAAGTTTGTGTTTATTTTAAGCTACATTGTGCTTATTTAATATTTCTTTTGCTAGCTTATTTTTATTTGATTTTGATCTACATTCCAATCTTATTAGAAAAGGGGAATTTCTGATATTCCTTCTTCTTAGATTCAAAATCAAATAGATCTAGCCTGTTTGATCTAAAATCAATTAGACTTAGAACCATTCTTTAAGTGAGTATTGGACTTTGAACGTCGAATCGAACTTCTACTCCTATTGGTTCTATCGGGCTTCTTCAAAAGGTGATTCAGGTATTTTACATGTTTTGTAATTTACTTTCTCTAGTTTTTGTTTGAGATTCGCTTAAAAAATCTCATTGTAGTGGTTATCTGAGGAGAGCCAGAAAACTCAGATTGTGGGGTTTTTGGATTGTGTAAGCTCGAGATCAAAGACACAATTGTGAAGGTTTTAGGTGAACCTGTGAAACCTATTTTCATAGTGCATGCTAATATCCCCTGTGTGAGGATATTAGGAGTGGAGTAGCAATCTGTGTGGCTGTTGGATAACAGTTGGTGTACACACAAGCGAACCACTATATATCGTTGTGTTGTGGATGTGCTTCATTCTTTCATTCCTTTATTCATTCAGTTTCGTGGTTTGTGTTTGTGGATGAATGTTGTAATCACTTCAAGCAAGTGTGGATGAATATTGTAATAACTTAGGATTTATTTTCCGTAAGTTATTTTGATTTCATTACTTATTATTGCTCTTTGGTTTGTGATTCTAAGGACGTTCTAGAAATAAGGTTGTCTTACCTTAAACCTCTGGTTTTTGGTGTAAGGTTGTCCTTAGAACTGAAAAAATATTAATCTCTTTATTTTAGGCTATTGTAATTATTTTATATTCAGTATTGTGCTTTAAATCTTTTATTATTCCGCTGTTATTAGTTTTATTTGGCATTGCCCTATTCACCCCCCCTCTGGGCCATATAGCTAGGCCCTTTCAAGGACCTCCAGAAGTGTTCCATTGGATTAGAAACAACCGATTTGGTTAAAACCTATGTATACCTTGGCCCTAGGGCTATTTTCGTCGGTTCTGGGCCTATATAAGGGCCTTAAACGCTCTCTCACAAATTTCATACGAATTTTTAACCCTAGCTTATATATGAGAGGGAAAAGAGAGAGAGAGAGTGAGTGAACTTGGTGTTTTATCTTGGGATTCTTCCCAGTTTCCTCTCGCATCAAATCCCCCGTATTTAAATCATTATTCTGATGATTCTAAGTCCATTTTTGGGTAAATCAATCAAACCCTAACCTATTTTAGAACTTGAAATAGTTTAAGTATTGTTATAGCTAACATAATTCATGCCTTAGGTTGCCTATCCACCGTTGATGAAGACTTATCGTTTAAATCATATCCGTTACGCATTTTTCGGTTAAGGTGGGGATTATATAGGCTTAGGTTATGGTTTTTAAGACTTTCAATGTTAGTTAATGATTTATTATTGATATGGATGCAATTACACATGCCAAATGTGCTATTCGTTTTATTTTACGTATATATATAACCTATGTTGTAAATAGAATATTTCATATATGTGTTAAAATGCTTGTATGCATATGAAATCTGATGTTCCGATTTTCATGATTATTTGTCGTTAGTACATGATTGTTATGTATGCGACAACTCCTTGGCAAAAGGTTTTGCCCTACTATGCAATACGGTCAACATACGTGATGTATGTTGAATAATGTAGTCTAAGTGTTTGTAAAAATGTTTGACTGAGTTAGTATCCGGTAAAGTGTGATTTACAAGGTTGTTGAGATATGAATCTCACTTACCCTGCTTATGTGTATGATTTCCTTCATGAATTGTTTAGCCTATTTGATCCATATTAACTGTTTGTATGATTTCCTTCATGTATTGCATTTATGTTTAAGTTAGATTTCATAACATGTTTATTTGAATGTAAGATATGAATCAAATGTCTAGCATTGAGCCTGAATGTGATTGGGACTATATTATAGTCCAAGTAGTCGGTAACAGCCTTTAAACTGGTGGTTAAGGTTATTTTTGCCATGCAGGATGCGTTCGACGAATGCGAGTCGTACTTGGGATGTTCAACAGTGGGTAGGCCACACGGAGTGCTTATGCATTCCATGTCGATTAACTCAATGTGCGTTTGTCCTTGTTGAGCTCTTTAATTAACCCGATTGACCGATGTATGTTCACCATGTTTAGACGCTACTGTATGAATCTATGGTACCGAACTCACTAGTGAAATTTCATTAACCTTGGTACCGCGATCCGCGAAGACTCATGAGCCAGGCATGGTGGTATGGGACACCATGGTCATGCTGTCGGCCTACGCTGGGGCGACGAGCCTCCTCGTAGTGACCAGTGAGCAACTTAGACTCGTGAGCCCTCTGTAGTGACCTTGAGCATATCTTGATACTACGAACAGGTGACGAGCCTTTTTGTAGCATCTAAGGTATACTAGGCCTGTATTGATTGGAGACGAGCCCTTTATAGTGACCTAGAACAGTAATATCGTATGAGATTTCCTAGGACTGACGACCCTAGAATGGATCATTGTTTGGAAATTGATACAAGGGAGGTACCTCAGCTTCCCAATCTTGCTATATGAAATGGACTAATAAGAACTTGATAAACATGTTCATAACATTGCACTGCATGTGTCGTTGGCGTTGGTGTAGAGCACAATGGTAGTGATTCATGCTGCGATCATTAGATGATGTCGCAAGATGGAGGTTGTGATGAGGGCATACATATTTCCTCATACCATTCTTGCATTAACAAGAGTATCTATGACATGTTTGATTTTACTGCTTTATCATTACTGATTGATTGAATTGATAACATGTTAACCTTTACTGTATAGTTTCACTGAGTTGATCACTCACTCCCACATTTTGGGACGGTGCTTAAACACTAACCAGACTCTGACTTAGCTGCAGGTGATGGTGATTCCTGCAATGCGGAGCCGGAGTTTGATGAGGATGAGGACACGTTCTCGTTCATGCAGTTCTCAGGCGGGTTCATGTGAACCATGTCCTGATTGACGGGGATTCAGGGCTATGATGTAGTGATTTTTCACATTTTTTTATATGTATTTTGAAACACGACTTGTAACTTTGACTAGGCAAAGCTTACATATCTTGGGGACTCATGTTGGTTCATACATGTATTTCAGTCTTCCGCTTGTGTTTTCAGACTGTCCCTGAACTATGTTTGCTGACTTTACTTAATCTACCTCATGTCTTATGCACTAATACAGACAACATACATCCATTCATAAATATGTTGCATAAGTGATGTTTTGGAACTCGGGAGCTGAGTTACGCTCGATGCCCGATTTTTAGGGCGTTACACCTCAGTACAGGTATCATAACCTAACTCACCTCTGTTGTAGTTTTACGTCTAATTCCTTAACGAGTCGTTTGCCTAAATAGCTAGCTGAGTTAACTCAGTAATTAACCCTTGAAATGACACGAACAGGGCATACCCTTCACTGGAAATCTGGATTATCACCACAGATCCAAAAATCCCAATAGTCGATTACCACAATAGGTAGTTTCCTGAATTGAAATGCAACTAGTTATGGGTTGAGAAATCCAATTGAGTCAACTCAGTAGTGACTCACTAATCTTGTGATGCCTCAGTACATGTGTTGTTGCAACTGTCCCCCTTGAAGGATATTTCCCTTCAACCAATTGTAAGCTCAAGGCTGTTGAACTCATTTTTTAAAGACACCAATTCGAGGATACCACCCACCCAAAGTGAGGAATATCCCACATTGCTTCCTACATGTCATTAAATTCCAAATTGGTTAAGCCTAAAGAATTGCAAAATTAGAATGATATAAATATTCATTTCACTCCATTTAACTTCTAGTTGATGTTGATAATCATGAGTTAATATTTGAACCATATTTCTCTAATTTAATTTATAAGAATTTGCATTATACTTGTAATTGATTGATTTCACAAACTAGTTATAACATGAGATAAGAATCTTGTTTTCAACCATCTTATATGTAGTATAATTGCCCCATTACTTCTTATATATGCTAGGTCATTTTAGTTTTGAATTTAATGTGTATGAAAATTTGGAATAATGTGAATAGTGATCTAATCATGTTACTCCTATTTCTTAGCGATGAACATGAATTAATACTAAATTCCTATTACACTAATTCTATATGGATTAACCATGTGCATAGAACTTAGCCGTATATTCTCTATTACATATTTTTGATTGCTTAAATATAGGTACACTTCTTGTAGTTATGACTTGAGCCTTCAACTTACGTCTATTTTGTCTTATAAATTGTATAATGAGGAATATGTGATGAATGTCTTCTTTGGTAAGAAATGTGGAATGGACCTTTAAATATTTCAACTTGTTTAACCATACTTGAGATTGACACACTGCCTTTATGGGCCTCCACTTGAGCCTAGAGGAATTATTAGGATTTATGATTGAGCTCATGTTTAATGTTTGATATCTAATTAAAAGACCTCAAGCTTTAATGATGTTTAAGGAAGAGATCTTGTTAAATCTAGGAGTGGCTATCCTCGGGTTATGAGAACCAGGGTGTTACAACCCGTGAGTGTCTTCTAGTTACAATAGATGTTGCAAGCTGTGATGGTCACCCTTCAGGGGTAGGGTAGGCACCCCATCATTTCGACAGCTCGATCCCCCGCATTTCCGTGGCGAGATAAACCTAAAAGTAGCTGAGAGATGGCACTCCGATGTGGAGAAGATATTTGATATAATCAGATATATGACCCATTGATGAGTCTGATTAGCAGTGTTCCTTCGCCAGGGTGAGGCTGAGCACTGGTGGACATCAATCCCCCGAGGAGCAGGCACCAATTTTGAGTGGACCTAGGAGGACTTTGTTGATTGGTTTGACCGACAGTATTTTTCTAATCACATTCGACAATAGCGAGTATTAGAGTTCGAGACCCTAGTGTAGGGTGATATTACGGTATCTAAGTATACAGCTCATTATGTATTGCTACCCAGATTTGCACCGTACTTCGTAGATAATGAGGAGAGAAAAGCCCGCTCTTTCGAGGACAGCTTGTGTTACGGTCTTTGAGGTCATGTTATTGGGCATGAGCTCTCGACTTTTGAGGGGTTGGTATGAAAGGCCAAGATTTTTTAGGCTGAGTAGGCTGGTTCTTAGAGTGATCGGGGTCAGAGGAGAGATCGAAAGAGGCAAGATCCTTTCGGTGACTCCTAGCAGCATCGACCATAGAAGAGGCCCACAGGTCACCCAGCCTTCCGAGTGCCAGCAACACCTCCAGCACCACCTTTGAGGTAGTTCACTGGCACTTATTTTTGGTACGGTGCAACAGGGCACCATATTTGGGAGTGTCCTCACTCCTAGCAATAGTAGAGAGGTCCACAACATCCTTCACCATACAGCAACAGAGACCCCCACAGCAGTAGCGACAGGAGCCCCTACCATCGAGGGCCCCTCAGCAGCAGCATCAGCACCAGCCTCCAAGGCCACACCAGCAGAGGTAGCAGTTGTCATGCCCCAAACTCAGAAATCGACTTCATAGGAATCCCGATCGCTGAATTCGGTGTCGACAGCCTCCATAGTACCCCACTCTCAGCTCCCAGCACTCATATGCCAGATTCTGATCATGGGATCCTACAAGCAGGATTTTTAACATGAATTTGTCTCATAAGAAGCATAACCACAAGTATACCCAAATCATAAGAACAACATCATCACTACTTATCCGCTAATATAATCATTTGAGCACAATACTGAAAAGGAAATACATATGTCAAAATCAAAGGTCCAAAAGTCAGCTACATGCTCCAAGCTCCACGTTGCTGCAACCTAACATCACTTGCACGCATCTATCATGCATAAGCTGATAGAAAGCTTAGAGGGCAGTGTAAATGTGTGCAGAAACTAAGTGCCAAGTATTCAATATAATACCATAATCATGCAATATCGAAAATACTGGCAAGATCATGAATCATACAATATCACAGTACGCAATACAAATCAGCTATGCAAATGAGGAGTCATAAAGAGCCAAATATCGGATGTCAGGGATGCAATGCAATATATAATTCCTAATGAGTTCACGAATACCTTCAGCCGTATCTAGACCATATAAATGAAGAAACACAGTAACCTAAAATGTCATATGTCGGGGATGTAATGAAGTATGCGATGCGAATGGAATGACCATATTAGAGTGTGAAGTCGGGATGATAGTACGTAGTAACGCAGGTTATGGGGTTGTTGAGGCATAAAAATGATGAAAGGATTAAAGCAAGAGAAGATTGGAAAATAAGGTGATAGAAAGGAACATAAAAGACGAAAGAGAAGTGTCTTTGAGGTTGATTGCGCGGGTTCGTGTAAGAGATATTAGTTGCGCGGGTCTGCACAACCTAAATACCAGTTGCGCGGGTCTGCACAACTGGTTTCAGGAAATGATTTTCTTGAGAAATGATGAATGATGCAAGGTTGATCCCATGTCACCAAAACGGAGGTATCACATGTGCGAGGGCTTATAAATACCCCCTCACCTCCATCATTTGGACTGATTGAAGATTTTTGAGAGGAAGCAGAGCAAGGAAGAAGATCAAAGGTGAGAGAGAGGCAATAGTGTTTTATGCAGATCTGCACAACTGACATCTGTTGTGATGAACCGCGTAACTAGACTACCCTACAGTCTGTGAAGATAGAGGGCTGTTATGCTGCTGAAATGGCTAAAGTCTTCAAGTTCCTTCTGTTCAAGTGTAAAGGCAAACCATCAACAGAAGAGCATATTCCTCCTAAGTCCTAGGAGAGGACTGATATCACTGACGAAATGCTGCGGGATTAATATTTGACTATGACAATTGAACTAATAATAGTTCCTTTATTCCAAGTAATCTATCTTAGAATTAAGGGTCATTTAAAGGATGTAAATGAACTTAGTATCAATAAAGTATGATGACAGTTTTAAATACTCTTTCTTTGTTATGTTTAAATAAGATAATCTCCTAAATCAAATGCATTTGTTTCTTGTTCAAAATGAAATGGCGACTCCTCTAGAGATTTGATTCATCTTATTTAACATCAGCAGTGAAATTGTTATGAAACTTTCATCATAGTTTGAGATGCCAAAATGCCGACTCTCAGTGGAAACATCTTCCCCTTCATCTCTAAGATAGATTATTTAATTCTTCAACTACTAACTAAAATTATATTTCATGTTCGAAGGTTTCTGCATTCGATTACAGCCTACTATTCATGGCAACTACTGTGAGAAAAGTGAACTTCTGATTTACTTTAGTCGGGTTCGTGATAGAATACGCACTGGATCAAATCCCGAAGAAACTAACTCAAATCCCTAGAACTGAAAACAGCATGACTCGAGTGACAGTTGGGGTAGCATCTGCTTCACCTAAACCACTGGGAGGCGATGAAGGCTGGACTATTGTAACGTCTTATACAACAAGGACACGAAATGCAACAAGCCTTAGAATGACTCTATTTTCACCAAGAGTCAGAGAGCCGACAACGACTTTACATATTTCAAGGGCCAGATGGACAAGGGAACAGAAAGGTAAAACACTAATAACAAGATTGTCAGTATTTGCATCACACCAGAAAAATTCACCGATGTTTGTGTCACCTCAATCGACCGATGGCATTGAAAGCAAGGAGAAGTCGAGTCCAGACAATATGACAACTGTAGAAAATCACATGGATGAGATGGTAGAAGTGCAAAGAGCACTAATGAATGAGTACAGAAACCTTAAAGAAGCTTTAACAAGTCTTGCACATGATGTAGCCAAAATAGCAGCCCTCTCGATGGCAGGCCTAGTGAATAGGCAGGGAGGTCAATTTGAAAACTCTCAGTTACAAGGAGTGAAATCACGGGGGTCTGCTCCGGACACAAGGACCATAACGCGAAATGAAGCAAGGAAAATTGTTGAAGAGGTTGTCAGAATAGAAAGGGAACGTGGAACTATTGGTCCTTTTAGGTATCGTACACCGTATCCAAAAGAGGTAGATGATATTCCCTTTCCATCTAATTTTAAACATCTAGATTTTCAAAAGTTGAATGGAGAAGGATCTCTAGAGGAGCATTTAATGCACTTCGTTACTAGCATGGGAAATTTTTCTATAATACCACAGTATTGCTTATGAATGTTCGGATCATCACTGACGGACATGGCATTCCAATGGTATTATAGTTTGGCTCCAGGGTCGATTCGCACTTGGGAGCAGATGCAAGATGCTTTTGTGTCTAATTTATGTTAGTATTATTGAATTGACCTCTGTGCAACAGGGCGAAAGTGAATCAGTAGAAAGATTTATAGATGGATGGAAGATATTGGGACCTTCATGCAAATAGCTACCAGAAGAAAATGAACAAGTTAAGATGTGTTTAAACTCTATGAAGATGAAATTTGTAGTTGGACTTGTCAGTGCCGACATCAGAACTTTTCATGATTTGGCCACTAAGGCTTATGCTTTAGAATTGATAAATCGGATAGTGCCAGCGTTTTTCCATAATATAGCTCAAGAGGCTCGTAGCAGGATAACCGTAAATACTATTGATCATGATAAGCAACATAATAATGTAAGAGATTTAAAGAAAGAAAAACTAGAACGAGAAGAAGGGTCAATTCAGCTACGAAGGTACGAAAAACCCAGGAAGCTCAATTCACATGAAGGCTTTGCATTCGATAAAGAAGATGTCATCCCAATTATGGACCAGCTACTGAAGGCCAACGCAATAAATTTACCAGAACCCAAATGCCCTGAAGATGTGATAAGAATCGAAGAATGACATTTTTGTTGCTATCATCGCTTGGTGGGACATCCAACGGAGAATTGTCATACGTTGAAGAGTATAATACAACGAATGATAGATAGAGATGAATAATAATTGGAAAGAAATAAGCAAGAGGGCCGTAAAAAATATGGGTTTTGACTGCGAAGAATACATCGGCCTAAATCACAGGAAGGGAATGCAAATTCCTATTGGGGATGGCCAGGAGAAGCAAAGAAAATTTCAAGACATGGGTGCAAAGTCATCAGTAAATATGGTTACGATTGAGTAGCCAACAAAAGAAAATCCTAAAATAGTCGAACGTCTTGAGGTGGCTCCGAAACAGATGGAAGACAGGGGGTAATCGACGATAGACAGTTTTCAAGAGGTAAACTTGAGTACGAAAGAAGAGCCACGGAACACGTTCATTAGCACTGGCCTTTCTGAATAAGAATCTGCAGAATACATTCAACTTCTTAGGAAAAATAAAGACGTATTCGCTTGGACATATGCAGAGATGCCGGGCTTAGAGCCTTCTATAGCATTGCACCGACTGAATATTTTTAAGGAGAAAAGGACAGTTAAATATGCTCAAAGGCGATTTCGTCCGGACCTAGTCCCCCTGATTGAAGAAGAAGTCAATAAATTGATAAAGGTCAGGTTTATTAGAGAGGTCAAATATCCCAAGTGGATATCAAATATTGTCCTGGTAAAGAAGAAAAATGGACAAGTCAAGGTGTGTGTTGACTTTAGAGACCTAAACAAAGCTTGTCCAAAAGATGATTTTCCACTTCCAATAACTGAACTACTGATTGATAGTACAACTCAGTATGTTGTCATGTCTTTCATGGACGGTTATGCAGGATATAATCATATTCGAATGGCCCCTGAAGACGAGGAAGCAACAACATTTAGGACATCACTGAGAATTTTTTGTTATAAGGTTATACCATTCGGACTCAAGAATGTCGGGGCAACATGTCAAAGAGCGATGAAAAACATTTTTCAAGATATGATGCACAAGTACGTTGAATACTATGTCGACGATTTGGTAGTAAGATCGGGAAGCCATCAGGAACATCGTAAGCACTTGATGTTAGTTTTCCGTCAGCTTAGAAAGAAATAATTGAAGATGAATCTGGCTAAACGTACGTTTGGGGTGTCTTCTAGTAAGTTTCTTAGTTTTGTTGTCCTGCATAGAGGCATTGAGATTGATCTAGGGAAAGTCAGGGCTATTGAGAATATGCCGTCACCGAAGACATTGAAAGAATTAAAAAGTTTACAGGGAAATTTGGCATACATTCGCTATTTCATTTCGAATTTGGTAAGGAGATGTCAGCCATTTTCCCATCTGATGAAAAAGGGTACAGAGTTTGTATAGAATCAAGCCTGTTCGAACGCATTTGAATCAATAAAGGAATTGCTGAAATAGCCACCAGTATTGGCGGCTCCAGTAAAAGGAAAACCACTTATTTTTTATATATCTGCAACTGAACATTCTTTAGGAGCTTTGTTGGCACAAGTGAATGATTCTGGAAAAGAAACCGCTCTTTACTATTTAAGCCAGACCCTAATGGGGGCAGAATGCAACTACTCCCTAATCGAGAAAGAATGTTTGGAATTAATAGTTACATTGCAAAAGTTGAGACATTATTATTTATCTCAACATATAACATTAATTCCAAGGGCTGACCAGATAAAATTTTTGATGAAAAGACCGATGTTGTCTAGAGGATTAGCCAAATGGATGTTGTTGCTTTCAGAATATACTATTATGTATGAACTAGCAAAAGCAGTAAAGGGGCAGGAAGTGGTGGATTTCCTTGCAGTGCACCCTATGATAGAATATGAGGCCATTAGCGACGATTTTCCAGATGAGCAAGTAATGTTAGTTGAACCGCAGAGTCCATGGAAGATGTATTTTGATAGTGCTTCTTGAGTATCAGGAGCGGGGGCAGGAGTGATATTTCTTACTCCCGAAGATGACTTATTACCTTATTCCTTTACATTGGGAACTGTATGTATGAATAATGAGGCTGAATACAGAGCCCTGATTATTGGAATGAAAATGGCTAAAGAAATGAAGATAAGAACATTATATATCTTCGAGGATTCTAAATTGATTATAAATCAATTGACAACTGAATTTGAGATAAGAAAGCAAGAGCTTTTGCCATACTCTTGGAAGGCACAACAGTTATTAGAACAGTTTTCCCATGTTGAAATCAAGCATATCCCTCGGTTAGAAAATGTAAGAGTGGATACTTTGGCTAGCTTGGCAGTGGTTCTGTCTTGTCTAAGTCAAAGCCCTCTTCAAGTGACAATAGAAGAAAGAAGATTTTCACCGTCACCAAAAGTTATTGAAGAAATTACTGAAACTCTTCCAGTATCATGTCTAGAGATCACAACAGATGATTGGCGTCAGCCTTTCATAGATTATCTTAAATTTAACATCCTGCCGGAAGAATCCGAGCAAAGATAACAAATTAAGCAACGGTCAAGCAGATTCATTGTGTGCAGTGAAGTGTTGTACAAAAGGTCTTACAGTGGAACACTGTTGCGTTGCTTAAATGAGCAAGAGGTAAGTCATGTATTGCGAGAAGCACACTATGGAGAATGTGGGGCACATCATGCTGGTCCAAACTTATTTCATCAAGTACATAAGATGGGGTATTATTGGCCCACCATGTTCAAAGACGTGATAGATTATGTGAAACGATGTCATGAATGCCAGATTCACGATTATGTTATACATATTCCTGCAGAAGACCTACATTTATCAGTTGCTTCTTGGCCCTTCTTTGCTTGGGGACTTGATGTTATTGGTCCTATCAATCTGCCTACGACCAAAGGGAAGTAATATATTTTGGCAGTGACGGATTATTTCTCTAAATGGACCGAAGCAATTGCATTGCGTAGTGTTAATGAGAAGGATGTGGTCAATTTCATCCGGCACGCAATAATATACCATCAGGGTATTTCGAAGAAAATTATTACAGATAATGGTACTCCCTTCAGAAATAGAGGCATGGAAAAGTTGTGTCAGAAATTCAGCATTCATCATTCATTCTCAACACCTTATTATCCACCGGTCAATGGATTAGCAGAAGCGTTTAATAAAATAATAATAAAAATACCGAAGAAGATAGTGATAAGGAACAAACGTGATTGGGACGAGAGGTTACAAGAAGCATTATGGGCATACAGAACTACTCACCAGACAGCGATAAGAGCAATGCCATATTCACTAATTTATGGTGTAGAAGCAGTGATCCCAATTGAAATACAAGTAGCGTCACTAAGAGTCGAAGTACACCAGTCTATAACCGATGATGAAAATGAAAAAATAAGGTTAAAAGAGCTAAATTTTCTTAACGAGAAGCGTTTGGCTGCCCAACAACGATTACAAATGTATCAAGCAAGAATATCAGCCACCTTTGACAAATGAGTTAAATATCACTCTTTCAAAAAAGGGGATATGGTACTAATGTTAAAAAGACCTATCATGGTCACCCGTCGAATAGAGGGAAAGTTTGAACATAAATGGGATGGCCCTTACATAATAAAAGAGGTATACTCCAACGGGGCATATAGAGTTGTGGATCAAGATGGGAAAAGAATCAGTATACCAGTTAATGCTCGCTTCCTTAAGAGATACCGTCCATAAAACACTTTCAATTTTGCTCCAGAAAATTATCAGAATAATGATTCTGTATCAAAAGGCGATAAGATGAATGAAAAAAGAAGAAGTTCGCCAGCATATCAAGACCAAGTAATAGCAAATATTGCAAAAGGAAAAGGTAAACATCACCATCATCAAGTGAGCCCTACAAAATTTTATCTGAAATTGACACCGTCACCAAGCAAGACGGTATATTATAAACAACACAGACAAACAGACGGGTGTAATTGAAGATATTAGTAGAAGGGGTGATGTGTCAATTTTAGGCAGAGATGTTTATCATTATCTTTTAAGGAATTTTAAGGCAACCTAGTTAAGTCAATGGCCAATCACGTATAAGACCAATCAAGATCACCATTCGGGCAGCGGTGAGAAGCTATTGGTCCTAAAAAGCCCGTGAAGGTGATCGTACGCATACCCCATGGAGGCAGCTGATGGAGCCAGTGACCAAAAGCCTAAAAAGGGCCAAAAGTCCTCAACATCCAGTCACGTATAACCCCCATGTCGTCTGTATAGCTTTTTCAGCAGCGTCACGGGAAATGGAGGAAAATGCCCTCCCATGAATGGGCTTGACCTTGCAGACGAAGAAAATGAGAGCCGTAGTGTGAGCTTTAGATAGGTCAATCATGCATAAGAACCCCCAGATCTACGGTTTGATTCAGTACTAACTCATGAGGAAGGGCTTAACCTACTCATTGACGGACTGACGGCCCTAAATTTGGTACTCCAAAGGTCACCTCGGGCATCCTGTGAACTCTAGAGAGTTACTGCAGCCAACCCTATGCATAATTCCAACCGAGTTTATGACCCCAGTAGCTTCACTGGGCCCCTCTAATGGATCACGATTTGTGAACTCCCTAGGCTGTGAAAAGTCCAGTGAAGTCCTAAGAGTTATAGAGGTCATCACGTGAGACCTGGCTCTACTACTCAAGAGCTTAAACTGTGTGTGACTGACTTAATTGAAATTTAGTACCGCCAATTAAAAAAAATCATATAGGAAATCCCACATTAACAAGCATAAAACTCTAAGTGTTGTAATTAGTTCCTTATTAGATGTTATGATAAGAATATTGCACAAATAAATATGCTTGAAATTTGTCAAGAATTGGAAATTTATGAATACTTCATTGTTGTTGACAACGTGAGTTAAGGATAAAAAACTGCAGCATGTAAATAAACACACACACACACACACACACACACACACACACACACACACACACACACACATATAATACACGGATTATAAGAATATATGGCCATATATTCTTGTAATGAGAGTACGATAAGAGGTGTCAATTATTTGATGTAATGACAAGAATCACGAAGTTTCATACGCAAAATAGAACCATAATTGTATTAAGTCAAAGAAAAATATTCAATGTTTAGTGCCTTTTAATTCAAAGTCAAATATTTCAGAATATATTTATCCTTCTGAAGGAGATGAGTCTTCGATAATAATATGCTTATCCTTCTAAGACAGGTGACGATGTCCTGATGTTTCTTGCTTTTTTGATGAATGAGAATTATTGGTTAATATCTGTAAAGGTGGGGGAAGGTGGAACTGTAAGAGATTTTCATTCCTTGCAGAGAATTCATGAGTATTCGGTGGAGGAGTACCGAAAGCTATCCATCCTTCAAGAACATCAACAGGCTTTGCTTCATAAATAGCGTCTGCTAAAGATATCCTTGTACCAAGTTGATCTAGAAAGTGGGGAGGACTTGTTTCTTCAAAATAACCGATACCCAGATCTTCCTGATAACTCCTAAGGCAATGTGATCTAATTCGAGTGATCAAGAGTTGCTTCCAAATAATTGTAGCCAGGAATTATGAAATGTGATCCAATGCGAGTGATCAAGAGTTGCTTCCATATCAAGACCCAATTATATGGCCTAATGCTATAACTTCTCATCGCTCTTGTGACAGTCTCAGGAACGACTTGATTAAAGCCAAATTTGCGAGTAAACCTACTGGGGTAATATGGTTCGCGCCAGAATACACTACCTTCTCTCCATGGAAGAGTGCTGGATCTGATGAAAATAAAGAAGGAATGTTCATTAAAGGAGATGAAATCATCATCAATCACGTCCATGTCTTCAAGATAGCTGGTTAATGGAAATTAGTGAAAGTCAATGGGGTCCTTGCTGTTTATTCTTCTCGAAATCCATCCACTTGATTCCTCGATCATATTTCTTAGTTGAAAATGTTGAAGAGGAAGTCGATCTAGGTTCGAGTATGCCCTTTCAGAGTCAGTAAATGTCCAAGGAAAATACACTCCTAGCCAACCTACGAAGAAATGCTAAGGAGCATAGATAGGAAAGGCTTTAGGAACAGGATCTTTTGAACCATAAATAACGTCTCCGAAAGCATGATAGAGAGAATACAGAACTGGAGGAGCTAGTGAATATTTTTGGCCTTCCGCCATTTCTCCTGTGACCACAAAGAATGAAGGCCTAATAGTATCTGCTTGATTAGAATCAGGGATATTACCAAGCTCAACAGTAAACAAGAAAGGCGGCTAATTCATAGGAAGGACTGTATTCCACAGAATGCTCTGCGTTCTTTCAAATGGCCTTAAGTTCTGAGTGATTGTGACCTGCAAATCCGTCAAAATATAAATGTAATACTTCAGTAAAAATCATGTAAAGAATGGGATTATGAAGAAAAGAAGTTGAAGGGAAAGGAATATATCCCAGTCTTCGATAAAAGTGAGCCAACCATTCAAGAGAGAAAATACGATCAGGATGAGGGAAGGCAGTTAATGCACTGAAGAGTTCAAGGGTACTTTTGAAAATTTTGGAAATACCTTCTTCTACAGATGCAAGAGAAAGCTCTTCATTACAGGGTATATACACGTCAAAGATATTACCCCTGATGGGAAGACCTGCTATGTAAAACAGATCCCATAAAGCGATGCTCATTTCATCTAAGGGAAGATAAAATGAGTTGGTGGTTGGAGACCAGTGATTAAGAAAGCATCTGAGAATAGTAGTATCTGCACGAAAGTGTTATGATGTGACTATGATTGAGTCAGAAAGCATAATCTGCTCCAGTATAACAGTATGTCTCTAGATGACAGGGCGAGCCCAGGCACTATAAAAATCACAGATAGACAGCAATCTTGTGATTGTAGATCTCCCTGTACTCTAGGGCAATTTCTCAAGAAAGAAGAGTTGCTGAGCTGTTTCGAAGTAGTGGAAAGGAGAAGGTTGATGAGGATCACAATGAGGACACAAAAATATCATCTTGTGAATTCTACTTGCTCTCTGACAAAGTCCATTTTCTCCTAGATATCCTGTTAGCATCCTCGATTATCTCATAACCTAGTCATTAACTGAGATGAAGGTATTTTGTTGGTCAAGGGGTTCACAGTGTAGGATCGACCAGTGACGCTGTAAATTTATAAGGGTAATGGTTTGATTACTGGTGAAAGGGTTATAGAGATCCAAGGATTCTTCATTTATCTCCACATGTTTCCAAGAATGAGGAAGGAGTTTCTTTCACCTAGAAGAGGATGAACAATGCTTTCTTCTAGAAGAGGAGGCTGAAGAACAGGCCATGGTGAAAAGAAGTTTCAAATCTCGAAGATACTTGGAGGGAAGGGAATCAAAAGCTAAGGAAACTCATAAGTCCTAGTTGTACAGACTCGTGCAATCAAGATCGGTTACGCGTCTCCCTACAATGGCCAGAAGATATTGTGCAGATAGGGATCAGTTGCGCAGGTTCGCACAAGAAGAGTTCGTTGCGCGGAAAATCGTAAAAAGAGTGGAGGTATGCTATAGTGCAAATGCATGGGAAATGACTGAGGGGTTGGGATATTTATAGGATGAATGACCGAGTATGGAATGTGACTTTCGATTGCGCTAACCTGCGCAGACACCGTCAGGATAGGTATTTTTTTATCCTTTTTCTTTGGCTCTGGAAAAACAAAGAAAGGATCAAGGGGCATCTGTTGAGGCATAAAAATGATGAAAGGATCAAAATAAGAGAAGATTGGAAAATAAGGTGATAAAAAGGAACATAAAAGAAGAAAGTGAAGTGTCTTTAAGGATTGATTACGCAGGTCCATGCAAGAGATATCAATCGCGAGGGTCTGCATAACCCAAATATCAGTTGCACAGGTCTACGCAACCCAAGTATTAGTTGTGCAGGTTTACACAACTGGTTTCACGAAATGATTTTCTTGAGCGATGAAGAATGATGCAAGGTGGATCCTATGGTGCTAAAATTGAGGTATCACATGTGTGAGGGCTTATAAATACCCCACTCACCTCCTTCATTTGGACCGATTGAAGATTTTTGAGAGGAAGAAGAGCAAGGAAGAAAATCGAAGGTGAGAAAGAGAGAGTAATGGTGGTTTGCGCAGGTCCGCGCAACCGACATCCGTTGCGTGGGACCACTCAACTAGACTGCCCTATAGTCTATGAAGATAGAGGGCTGTTATGCTGCTGAAATGGCTGAAGTCTTCAAGTTCCTTCTGTTTAAGTGTAAAGGAGAACCATCAGCAGAAGAGCATATTCCTCCTAAGTCCTAGAAGATGACTGAAATCACTGACAAAATACTGTCAGATTTAATATTTGACTATGACAGTTGAACTTATAATAGTTTCTTTATTCCAAGTAATTTATCTTAGAATCAAGGGACATTTAAAGGATGTAAATGAACTCAGTATCAATAAAGTGTGATGGTAGTTTTAAATACTCTTTCTCTGTTATGTTTAAATAAGATAATCTCTCAAATCAAATACATTTTTTTCTTATTCGAAACAGGGGTCCATCACAAGGGACTTCTATCCATATCAGTCTCATACCTAAAATTGAATAGTCAGACTTAATATGGTAAACTTCTAATCTTAGATTAGTTGCGCGCTCCAACCGAAATCCTGGCCATTGTGAAGGCACACGTAACAAATAATTATGCACCACCAACCTAAGTGGATAGTGAATGAATGAATGAATCAATATGCAACTCCTGCCCAATAAGTCCACATATCAATACTGTTCATCTCTAGGATCATCACCAAGATCTAGTACACTCTACACTAGCTTACCGTCCAATCAAGTGCACAACTGGGTAAGTGAAAGAGACCTCACTATCCACCTGACCAGTAGTCAACCAATATCTACCGGCATGTCGATAGCGGAACCATTCACGAGTTGATTAAACTCAGCCTAGCTATGCCTACTCCCTCAGGCGAGTAAAGGTGTAACACCTCGGATTTTGGCCAACCTGGGATTAGACGTCCTTAGGCAATGGGTCAACTAAAACACCTGGGAAATCGCTCAGAACCCAATTCCATAGCCAAAGAAACCACTTAGGATTAATTCCTTTAGAAACTAAGCATAAGTTAGCTAGCGCAATGCTAGAGTAGCTGGGAAATAGTCCCTGATCACTTTAAATACGTTCTACAAGACCCAAAACTTGTAGAATCCATGGTGCTATGATACTCTAAAACCTCGGATCAAACTCTAAACAGGTTTGTTCTCTGGACCTCTTTGAAACTTTGTATTGGATCTAGACCGGTGTCAAAAGTCCGATACCTACTATCTTAGACCATTAGAACCGCCTAGCTGGACTTGACAATCATTTCGAAAACCAAGTCCAACCGATAATCAAAGGCTATTTCATTAAGCCCGGACTGAAGAGAGTGTGAATAGGGACAGATTTGAAATTTGAAATTCAAATCTGGCATCCGACTTGACGCGTCAGTATTAAGCGTTCCGACCCTCAGAATTCAGCCAAATTACAGCCTCGGATCAGGAAAAGTTTCTATTTCATACCATGAGATTTGCAGACCTGATCTACGTGCGGTGACCGTTGAACTGAAACTGGACCGTCACGGGCGATCTACGAACCCTGCCGGACTAAAAACTTAATGGGTGCTAGATCCTGTAAGCATGAACTTAAGTCCGATCGCATTCGGCTAGGGGACCACCAGAAATGATCTTTTGGACCAAAACAGTCCCGATTTGGATATACCTCAAGTATATTTTGTTCCTGAGCCTATTTTGGGCACTTTTGGCTTATAAAAGGGGTTGAAACCCTCATTCCTCTCTCCCATCCGAATTTGAGAAAAACCCTAGATTGGGAGAGAGAAAAGGTGAGAGTTTGTGAGAGAAGGTGGGAGGGATTTTCCTGTCACCTGCTGCTGCTGCTGCACGTACTTAGGCGACGCACTCCAACCACTTTCCCGGTGATTTCTCTACATTTTCAGGTAAGAAAATACCCTAGAAGTTGCTGATTTGAGGTTCACTAGGATTCATAGCATGTTAGCTCATAGAACTTGTGTATTAGGTCGCCTGATCGCCGTAGACGAAGCGTATACGCTCCGTTCGAAATGATACATATATAAAGTGAAAGGTGTGGATTTTAGACGCTTTGATTAACTGTTTCCAACGCTTTCAATGTCGTTTAATAGTAGATTATCGACGGTAACGCCGTTTGACATGTACAACATGCTGTCCGTTTCCTGTTTCGTAAACCGACGAAGAATATGAGATTTATGGCATTTTAGTCATTTGTAGGAAGTACTGTTTTCATTCATATTTTTCTGATGTGATTGACATGGTTTATTGTCGCATTAGAATGTTAGGAATACATGCATAATTAGTTTGGCGAAGAGATTCGCCTAAATGCGCACTTCGGGTCGACATACTATATGTAGACTTAAGTGTGTAGTGTAAGTGTTTGTATAAATGCTTGTATTAGTATGTATTGAATTAAATGGTGTTATGAATTAGTTTGAGATTGATTTCTCAATTAATATGCTGGTGTAAATGGTTTCCTACATGTTATCCATATGCATGATTTCATTATATGAATAAAATGCATGTGCTTGATGATTCACTTAAGTTGTATGTTATGACATGTGTTTGATGATTTCATTATGATTTAGTTTGAGATTGAATTCTCAATTAATATGCTGATAGAAAAGATTTCCTATATGTTGGCGATATGCATAATTTCATTATATGTATGAAAGGCATGTGTCAGATGATTTACTTAAGTTGTACGATATAACATGTGTTAACATGCTCACATGGTTGTATTTCATTTCCAATACTCTCACATGATTGCTGATGTGGATTCATATGTGTTTGGGACTATACTTAGTCCAGGCAGTCGGTAACCGAGAAAATTCATGATTGGCTTATTTTTGTCACGAACGACGCGTCGATGAACACGAGTCGTGTTTGGAGTTGGCGGCAGTGGTTAGGCCACGCGAAGTGTTTTACGCACTTCATGTCGTTCGACTTGAGATGCGATTGTGCTAGTCGAGCCCGTCAAGTAACCCGACTGGCCGTTGTATGTTCACCCTGCATGAGTCATAACTGCTTGAACCTAGGGTACTAAACTTACCATTGTAAACCCTGTTAACCATGGTACCTTGATCCACGAAGACTCATGAGCCGGGCATGGTGGTATGGGACACCGTGCTCGAGATGTCGGCCTACGCTGGGGTCACAAACCTCCCCGTAGTGACCAGTGAGCACCTAGTCTCGTGAGCAGATTATGGTGGTATGGGACACTATATTCTTACTGTCGGCCTACACTAATCAGGCGACGAGTCCTTTGTAGTGACTGCGAGCGTATTCTGAGTCTATGGGAGGTGACGACCCTTCCGTAGCAGTAGAGTACAGTAGGCCTGTATTGATAAGGTGATGGGGGAGTGGAGCAACGAGTGCGTGCAACAGCTCTGGCAGCCCTTGCAGCGACCAACAAAATATACATCGTATGAGATTACTAGGAGTGACGACCCTAGACAGGATCTGTGTTGGGATTGATATAAGGGAAGTACCTTAGTTTCCCAATCCTGCTGTTTGAATGGACTAATAACAACTCGAAAATCATATCACCATAACATTGCATGTGCCTGGAAGATGTGGAGCACTTGAGGGTCGATTGCATGCCGCGGTCGTAAGATGGTGCCGTATGAGGGAGATCGTCGGTGAGGGCATACATCACGTCATGTCATATTGCATTAACAACAGTATTAGGATTATCTGATTTACTGCTTTACTATTATCGCATGATTGATTTGAGAACATGTTAATCTTTGTTCTCTTATCCCACTGAGTTGATCACTCACTCGCACGTTACGGGATGGTATTTCCGGACACCCACCAGTCCCTATTATGATTGCAGATGATGGTGCGGCCTGCAAGGCGGAGCTGGACTTGATGATGATGAGGAGGATTCCTCCTTTATGCGTGTTTTGATTGACGGGATTATAGGGAGGTTGATTAGATACCTTGACACTTATCATTTTATATTTTTAGAACACTCATGTATATCCTTTTGGTTTACTTTTGGAGTATACATGTATGTACATAACCTGGTAACATATTCACACTCTGGAGACATACAACAGTTTATATATGTTATACATACTATCACAGTCTTCCGCTTGTAAATTTAACCGTCTCTGGAGTGTGATATGCTGTTTTAGCTTAATCTCACTCATGTTTAATACATTATCACAGACAACATTCAATCATACATATCTATGTTGCATAAATAACATTTTGGAACTCGGGAGTTGGCCTTTTGCTCGACCCCCCGATTTTCGGGATATTACAAAAGGCTACACCCCCTCCCAACCAACTACGATGCAGCGGGAGACGCAGCCTCCTGGTATTCGGCACTCGAGCGCTCATGTATATCCACTCAGTCTCGATGTTGGAGCGTCCTCTGGTAACAAGAGGGTTTAGGAATTTTCACCCAGGGCCATCTATGGTAGCTCGATGCTAATAACAAATTTCTAGTGTCCCATCTGGCCATCCATGATATGCATGTGGAGACTATGGCCCTGATGTCACTAAGGCGTATAGTAATCACAACACACAATGCAAGGTGCATGAGTCATACAATCCAGTCACGCATCAATCCTTCGCATACCGTGCGCTCATATGAGATAACCTCTGCTTACCTGGAAATCTCATAACAACCTTCCCAATGACATATGCAATGCTCAACCACATCTCATAACAAACATGCAGATGATGCGTATGGGCATGTATCATGAAGCTATCTGTAAGTGCTATGATTTTATGCTCCTTTAGTTGTCAAATTTTATGGTGTCAAAACCTTTATCTATGTCTTATGTAGCTCATTGTTATAAATGTTTAAGACATTTCTTCATCACTTTAAGCACTTTACTTCAAGTCAAAAACGAAGAACTACTTCATATACTATAGAAGAATGTGAGTACAAATTGCTTCAAGAAATGAAAGTACTAGCTACAACAGTAGAAGTGATCATGTTCAAGACTCAAGCCAGCATATAGCACAAACATAAATGGTTATTCAAGCTTTAGAAGATCTTTTATTTCAAGTGCTACATTATGTTCAAAGATCTCAAGCTTCATTCGCAAAGGTCATCTACCATCTAACAATAAGAAGTTTTCGAAGTTCATATCTCACTTTCAAGATAAGATTGACCTTAGATTGTCCTTAGGATAGGTCATTTTGAATACATAATTCAATTATATCATTTTGCATGGAATAGGATTGTTCAAAGACTAGTCCAAAACCTTGTTTAACTAGTCCTAGCACTGCCATGACCAATCCAAAAAATTCTAAGACCAGTCCTAAGTTTGTTATAATTTTTAAAAAATTTATGTTCGTCCACTACCAATTCTGGTTCTAAGACTCAAAGTCCAGCAACAAATTTGGTGGTCCTACGACCAGTTGTGAGAAGCCTACATCCAGTCATGAGAGGCCTACGACCAGTCGTAGACACACTACGACCATTTGTGAATCGGTTTTATCCGATCGAGCTAAAAATTTTAAAAATTCGTTCTCCTACGACTACTCATAGTGTCCACTAGACCAGTCGAAGGCACGATTTCTGCGGCTATAAATTGTAACATCCCGAAAATCCTAAAAATTGGAGGTCGAGCATAAACTCCACTCCTGAGTTTCAGAACATCACTTATGCAACATTTTCAATGATGAATGAATGTCGGCTGTAATAGTGCATAAAACATGAAGTGGATTAAGCCAAAACAACATATCATACTCCAGAGACAGTTAAATTAGCAAGAGAAAGAATGTGATAGATATATGAAATATATGAACTGTTGTAAGTCTCCAGAGTGTGAACATGTTACCGGGTTAAACACATACATGTATACTTCAAAATGATAAAAAAGAATTACATGAGTGTTCTAAAAATATAAAATGACAAGTGTCATGGCGTCTAATCAACCTCCCTGTAATCCCGTCGATCAGAACACGGTCTACCTAGACCCGCCTGATAACCGCCTATAGGAGAACTCCTCCTCATCATTAAATAAGTCCGGCTCCGCTTCACAAGCAGCGCCATCACTTGAAACTAAAATAGGGATTGGTTGGTGTGTAGAACACCATCCCGTAATGTGGGAGTGAGTGGCCAACTCAGTGGAATGAAAGAGCAAAGGTTAACATGTTATCAAATCAATCAAGTGATAATGATAAAGCAAACAAATCAAACATTCCTAAATACTGAAATTAATGCAAGGATGAAATGATACGATGTATACTCTCGCCATCATACTGCCTCATGCGACACCATCTTACGTCCGCGGCATGCTTTCTTCCGTCAGTGCTCCACATCTTCCGGGCACATGCAGTGCGATATGAATATGATTACCGAGTTGTTATTAGTCCTTTTCATACACCAGGATTGGGAAACTAGGGTACTTTCCTTATATCATTCCCAACAAGGATCCTGTCTAAGGTCATCACTCCTAGTAGTCTCATATGATGATATGGTTCTCGGTCACTACAAGGGCTACCAGGGCTGTTGCACGCACTCGTTGCACCGCTCCCCCATCACCTTATCAATACAGGCCTAGTTGTACTCTTATTGCTATGGAAGGGTCGTCGCCTCATGTAGACTCAGAGTACGATCGAGGTCACTACAAAGGGCTGCAAGGGCTGTCGCACGCACTCGTTGCACCGCTCCCCCATCACCTTATCAGTGTAGGCCGACAGCTCGAATATAGTGTCCCATACCACCATAATCGGCTCACGAGTCTGGGTTGCTCACTGGTCACTACGGGGAGGTTCGTGGCCCCAGCGTAGGCCGACAGCTCGACCACGGTGTCCCATACCACCATGCCCGGCTCATGAGTCTTAGTGGATCAAGGTACCACGGTTATCAGGGTTATCACTGGTAAGTTTAGTACCCTAGGTTCAAGCAGTTATGACCAATACAAGGTGAACATACAATGGTCAATCGGGTTACTTGATGAGTCCGACTAGCACGTGCGCACATTAAATCGACCGACATGAAGTGCACAAGCACTTCGTGTGGCCTAACCACTGTCGACAACTCTAGTATGACTCGAGTTCGTCATACACATCCTTCGTGGCGAATAGAATCCAACCACGAATCGTAATCTGTTACCAACTGCCTGGACTAGAGTATAGTCCCAAGCACATGTAATGTGAATTAGTAATCATATGAGATAAATAAAATTGAAATAACAAGTAATTTAAGCATGTTAGTAACATGTTATAAGATACAATATAAGCAATTTAACCATACACGAGCATTTCATATATATAAGATAATCAATTCAAATATAACAACCATGGAAGAAATTATATACATCATAAAAATAGTTGAGAATCCTATCTCAACATTAATCTACAACCTCATTTACTCAATACTTACTTATACAAACATTTATACAAACACTTAGTCTACACACATTAGTTGCATAACATATGTCGGCCAAAATGTACATTAGGGCAAATCTCTTCGCCAAACAGATCATACACGCATAACTAGTATAGGTACATGGTAAATACTCATGGCAATCATAACAATAAAATACGTACGTATACAGTATTTTCTACAAATACCCTAAATCTCATATTCTTCATACATCTTCGAAATGAAAAATAGACAATATGTTCTACATGTCAAACAGCATTCTTGTCAACAATCTACCATTAAACGGCATTGAAAGCTTTGAAAACATGTAATCTACGCATCTAAAATCCTCACCTTACACCGTAGAAGTGTAACAAATTCAATAGAGACTCTAAGTCTTTGTCAACGACTGATTGGCAACCTACAGTATGATTTAGGTTAGCTACATCACCACTTATACCAATTGAAACCCTAGAACAGGTTAGGGTTAGACTTTCTTACCTAAGAACGAAGTTAGAATCGCCAGAATAGTGATGCAGGTGAATGGTTTTGGCACGTGGAGCAACAGGGAAGAATCTTAGGAGAAAATCCCAACTTCTCCCTCACTTTCTCTCTCTTTTCTCTCTCTTTTCTCTCTCTTTCTTAGCTAGGGTTTAAAAATTCGTATGGGATTTGTGAGAGAGAGTTTAAGGCCTTTTTATAAGCTAAAAACTCACCTATATAGACTTAGGACCAAGGTATACTTAGGTTATAACCAAATCGGGTCCGTTCCGATCCAACGGAGCACTTCTGGAGGTCCTCTTATCAAATGCGGTCAGACTTAAGAACACTAGCAACAGATCTAGGTCAAGCTAAGTTTTCAGTCCGGTTGGCTTTCCAGATCGACCGTGGCGGACCAGTTTCAGTTCAATGGTCACCGAAACTCGATCAGGGCCACAAGTGCTATGACATGTAAGGGCCAGCTATCCTGATCCGAGGGTAAATTTGGGTCAAATTCTAAAAGTCAGAATGCTTAAAAATGTCACACAAGCGACACGTGCCAGATTTATTAAAAATTGAATTAATTTTCTAAATATTTTCCTTTTCTCACTCTCTTCACTCCAGACTCAGTAAAATGGTCTCAGGATATCGGTTGGACTTAATTTTTGAAATGATTGTCAAGTCCAACTAGGCGGTCTTAATGGTCTAAGATTATAGATATTGAACTTTCGAAGTGCGGTCTAGATCCAATACAAAGTTTCAAAGTGCTCCCGAGAGCAACCGGGTTTAGAGATTGATCCTGGATTTCTAGGTAACATAGGGTTAGCGTTCGTAATAATTTTGGGTCTTGTAGTTCATATTTAAAGTGGTTCAAGTCAATTCTATTGAGTATTTAGTTTGGTACTTAGTCAAATTCTACCCTAATTATGGCAGAATACTGTCCTAGGGCCATTTTATGCCCCATTTTGGGAACTTTTAGGTATTGTATTATTTTAATTATTTTTTTAGTGGTTCATCATTAAGTTTACCCTGAATCCACCAGGTTTCATAAGATTTCAAGTTGTAAAAAAATTTTAAAAATTCCATAAGCAGCAGTTGTCCAACAAGTGATTATCGGATAGTTTCTCACAACGACCTACTTTAAACTATATTAAATATTTTATTATATTTTTTAGATATTTTTATATAAACCTAGACTCATTTATCTTCAATTTAGTTTTTAAATCACCTAAATCTGAGTTATAACAAAAGAGATATGATTTTTCAAAGTTGAAAGAAACGTGCAGGAAAAAGTGCAGAAACTGGCCTGCCAGATCGCTGTACGGATGAGGTCGGCGAGGTCCTCGCCGGTCACTGACCTATTTGGTGAGGAATCGCCCTAGGAGCGAGGTTCTCACCTCCCGAGGATGCCAGAAACATGTGTGGCCCACCTTGGATCCCCCCGAATTGAGTCGTTTGGGCCCACGAGTCGGTCGATGCATTTATCGAGTCTCATTTGCAAAACGAAATGAGTTACGCGACGTACAATATATGTTTTTGGGGTAGAAAAAGATAATTCGTCCAAATAACTTATCTACATCATGAGATTCTAAGAATTTAATAGTTAAAATCCTAGTTTATGTATGTACGTACCATTTACGGTAAGTTTTAGTTTAAGTATAGATCTTCACATTTTAAACTATAGGATTGTGTCTAATATGAAAGTACTTGGAGAAATTTGAAGAATGAGGAGGTGAAAGGTGAAATTTTGAAGGAAATGGGTTGAAAAGCGATTTCTAGACTTTAGGATTGATCTCTAAGAGTGATATGGTTGACCCATTGCTTAAGGACGTCTAATTCCAGGTTGGTAAAAATTCGGGGTGTTACAATCTACCCCCCTTAAAAATAATTTTATCCTCGAAATTTGCAAAGGGTAATGAGTAATGATTCTATTATGCCTTTTGCCTAAACTGTACTGATTTCAAGTTTATATGCGTGGTGAGATATATACATCTATACTAGTCTAGCGCATTTTTGTCTATTCTCCTTAAAAATTTACTCTTTATCTCTTGCTTATACCCTGATGGCTGGTTACAATTGATTTCTTTATCTATTTGGAATCTTGATGATGAGTCCCATCTACTTAGAGTAAGATATATGTTTTCAGTGGTTGACCAGTACGGAGAGATGGTTGTAGTGGGCTCGATCCTGATACTTCGAATGTTCTCCTGACAAGGGTAGACAATGTTGTATCCTTCCTAGTCCTGGTAGATCCTGGTCTTCTTTCCGATCAAAGCAGTGAGTCCATTGGTAGTCTCCAAGGATTGAGAAATGGGTCAAGCTGCGAATGCTTCACTATTGTATATTGCAGTAACTCCGTATAATCCAATTACTCCAAAACTTAGGGAATGCCCATCATTGAAAGGTTCCAATTTTCTATTTATAAGGTTGCTCTTTGGGTCTTGGTCTAAGGGAGTCCTCGTCTGAATCTATGTCTAAGGTAGGGGTTAATACGCACCCTAATAGATCATCCTAAAAGGATTTCTAATCATATAGAGTTGGCCAAGGCTTCTATTATGTTCGTATTTAACGAGTAGGTTTATGAATACACTAACCTTCACTCACTCCCACTATTAGGCTTATAATTTAATATGAATGGGTTCAACATTAAAGCCCTAATTGTTTCCTTATAAAGACTTCACTATTGACATTCTAAGGAAGATTCAGAATCCTAATTTAATGACCTAACCTTACGTATAACCTGAATCACTTTCTTCGATCTTGGGCCAGTGGGGAAAAGGCCAATCATGCTTCGCTGTGCAGTTCTAACTCAACTATTGTATTAACTGACCTTATTAGATTGAGCTCATAAGGTTCTGCTCCCCTTAAAAATTATTTCTACTCTCAAAGCTCAAGATTCTATGTCTCGATCCGTATGTCGGAACGAGGTATAATTTAGGACCTATCCTTGACATGAAATGGGAAACAACATCTCAATACATTAGTCTTTCTTTCATTAACGATGTATACTATGGCATTGGCACCTATGGTTATAAAAATGAGCCTAGTCTCTATTACGGTTGATTTCAGGGGTAGGTGTGAGTTGGTGGCAAGATATCTAATTCTCTACTAGCTACTCTACTAGCTACATGTCCTTAACATTTCCCAAGGGTAAAGCAATAACTTTTGGTTATAGGAAGTTGGGCCAACACGAAAGAAAAGTGGTGTAGTGGATCTGAGCCGGATACATAGACTTTCTGTCTAGCTAGGACAGAAAAATTATCGTATCAGTTCTTAATCCTGGTTGGTCTCGATCTTCTACTTTATCAGAGCATTGAGTTCATTGGTAACTACCAGGATTAAGAAGTCGATTCAAACCGCGAATACCTCGCTTATATATAATTTCTCTACTCCGTGTTCCCAATTGTACTAAGTCCTTGGGAGGGCAAATCTATGGGGCGTGCTGGTTTATCCTAGCATTTAATCTGAGGGGTATATAAGTTTTCTCTGAGCGTAACTAGTTCTGAGTCAAGCAAGCTTCCTAAGAGTTAATAAAGGAGCCTATAAGTATCAAGGGAATCCAACAAAAGAATGAGATCTCACTCTAACTAAATCAAGACAACTAACTACGTCTATATTCCAATTACCTTAGCAAAATTAGTCTTTTACATTCCTTAACAAAACCAGTAGCCTAGTCTTAATAAATTTAACGACACTCAAGCACTTCACATATGTCTATACTAGCTAAGGAGGTCCTAGGGTTTACGTTTTTAATTTACTAGCTTTCCTATACCGTCAGATCTTTCTAAATTTAAGATACCCACTCTAGGTCCAAACTCTAAGGGCCTGTTTGGCTAGTGGTATATTTCTGTATTAAATGGATTACGTCGCTAATCCCACCTCAGGATTGGGAATGACATGTTTGGAAGGAGGGTGGGATGTGATTAAAATCAATTACATAGACTTTGGAAAATGAGCCTTGCGGTGGAAAGTGTGAGATGGGATTTCCAAATCCCATGATGATGAATATCCAAGTGTAACTTGAAAGGAAATCCTGTGATTTACAGTTAATTGCATACATTCCTACCATGGCATTGGAAACCATGGGTTACACCCAAATCTAAGGACAATACCTTACACATGCATTTATTGTTACTTTTACAATTCTATCTATCCTAATCTCACCTAATGCAGTTGGTCGAATGGGCCCTAAATGTCCCATCATTTGGAAATGTGCAGGTTATGAGACACAAAAATGTGAGTTTTGTGCCCATATGAGAGGGTAGAATGAAGGTGGAAAGTCATACAGAGTAGTTTTTGGGTAATGGTGGTTGATGAGTGTAAGATATAGAAGAAGACGGAAGCTTGAGTGAATAGAAGTGGGCATGTGAGATCATTTTACATGGTCTCGGTTATGTATGGGCTATACTACGATAGTTAATCTCGCTGGTCGGTGAAACTTAGGATTTTAATATGGTTTCTAGATTCCATCGCCCCCTTCCTAAGTCAGAGTGCGTCAGTGTGCGTTGTGTTACCATAACCCAGGTCCGGTTTAATCCAAAACATGCTCTGATACCATCTGTAACATCCCGAAAATCATGGGTCGAGCATAAACTCAACTCCCGAGTTCCAGAAAATCACTTATGCAACATTTTCAATAATGAATGAATGTTGGCTGTAATAGTGCATAAAACATGAAGTGGATTAAACCAAAATAGCATATCATACTCCAGAGACAGTTAAATTAGTAAGCGGAAGAATGTGATAGATATATAAAATATATGAACTGTTGTAAGTCTCCAGAGTGTGAACATGTTACCAGGTTAAACATATACGTGTAGATCTTTTATTTCAAGTGCTACATTATGTTCAAAGATCTCAAGCTTCATTCACAAAGGTCATCTACCACCTGACAATAAGAAGTTTTCAAAGTTCATATCTTACTTTCAAGATAAGATTGACCTTAGATTATCCTTAGGATAGGTCATTTTGAATACATAATTCAATTATATCATTTTGCATGGAATAAGATTGTTCTAAGACTAGTCCAGAACCTTGTTTGACTAGTCCTAACACTGCCATGACTAATCCAAAAAATTCCAAGACCAGTCCTAAGTTTGTTGTAATTTTTCAAAAATTTATGTTCGTCCACGACCAATCCTGGTTCTATGACTCAAAGTCCAGCAACTAATTTGGTGGTCCTATGACCAGTTGTGAGAAGCCTACATCCAGTCATGAGAGGCCTACGACCAGTCGTAGACACACTACGACCATTTGTGAATCAGTTTTATCCGATCAAGCTAAAAATTTTAAAAATTCGTTCTCCTACGACCAGTCATAGTGTCCACTAGACCAGTCGAAGGCACGATTTCTGCAGGTATAAATTGTAACATCCCGAAAACCGAGGGTCGAGCATAAACTCCACTCCCAAGTTTCAGAACATCACTTATGCAACATTTTCAATGATGAATGAATGTCGGCTGTAATAGTGCATAAAACATGAAGTGGATTAAGCCAGAACAGCATATCATACTCCAGAGACAGTTAAATTAGCAAGTGAAAGAATGTGATAGATATATAAAATATATGAACTGTTGTAAGTCTCCAGAGTGTGAACATGTTACCGGGTTAAACATATACATGTATACTCCAAAAATAATAAAAAAGAATATACATGAGTGCTCCAAAAATATAAAATGACAAGTGTCATGGAATCTAATCAACCTCCCAGTAATCCCGTCGATCAGAACACGGTCTACCTAGACCCGCCTAATAATCGCCTATAGGAGAAATCCTCCTTATCATCAAACAAGTCCGGCTCCGCTTAACAAGCAGCGCCATCACCTGAAACTAAAACAGGGACTGGTTGGTGTGTACAACACCATCCCGTAATGTGGGAGTGAGTGGCTAACTCAGTGGAAGCATTACGCAAAGGTTAACATGTTATCAAAATAATCAAGCGATAATGATAAAGTAAGAAAATCAAACATTCCTAAATACTGTAATTAATGCAAGGATGAAATGACATGATGTATGCCCTCACCATCATACTCCCTCATGCGACACCATCTTACGTCCGCGGAAAGCTTTCTTCCCTGAGTGCTCCACATCTTCCAGGCACATACAGTGCGATATGAATATGATTACCGAGTTGTTATTAGTCCTTTTCATACAGCAGGATTGAGAAACTAGGGTACTTCCCTTATATCATTCCTAACAAGGATCCTGTCTAGGGTCATCACTCCAAGTAGTCTCATATGATGATATGGTTCTAGGTCACTACAAGGGCTGCCAGGGCTGTTGCACGCACTCGTTGCACCGCTCCCCCATCACCTTATCAATACAGGCCTAGTTGTACTCTTGATGCTACGGAAGGGTCGTCGCCTCCCGTAGACTCAGAGTACGCTCGAGGTCACTACAAAGGGCTGTCAGGGCTGTTGCACGCACTCATTGCACCGCTCCCCCATCACCTTATTAGTGTAGGCCGACAGCTCGAATATATTGTCCCATACCACCATAATCGGGTCACGAGTCTAGGTTACTCACTGGTCATAACGGGGAGGCTCATGGCCCCAGTGTAGGCCGACAGCTCGACCACGGTGTCCCATACCACCATGCCCGGATCATGAGTCTTAGCGGATCAAGGTACCACGGTTATCAGGGTTATCACTGGTAAGTTTAATACCCTAGGTTCAAGCAGTTATGACCAATACAAGGTGAACATACAATGGTCAATCGGGTTACTTGATGAGTTCGACTAGCACGAGCGTATGTTGAATCAACCGACATGAAGTGCACAAGCACTTCGTGTGGCCTAACCACTGCCGACAACTCTAGTACGACTCGAATTCATCATACACATCTTTCGTGACGAATAGAATCCAACCACGAATCTTAATCTGTTACCGATTGCCTGGACTAGAGTATAGCCCCAAGCACATGTAATGTGAATCAGTAATCATGTGAGATAAACAAAATTGAAATAAAAAGTAATTCACGCATGTTAGCGACATGTTTTAAGATACAATATAAGCAATTTAACCATATATAAGCATTTCATATATATAAGATAATCAATTCAAATATAACAACCATGGAAGAAATTATATACATCATCAAAATAGTTGAGAATCCTATCTCAACACTAATCTACAACCTCATTTACTCAATACTTATACAAACATTTATACAAACACTTAGTCTACACACATTAGTCTACATAGCATATGTCGAAAAAAATGTGCATTAGGGTGAATCTCTTTGCCAAACAGATCATACACACATAACTAGTATAGGTACACGGTAAATACTCATGGCAATCATATCAGCAAAATACGTACGTATACAGTATTTCCTACAAATATCCAAAATACCTTAAATCTCATATTCTTCATACGTATTCAAAATGAAAAATAGACAACATGTTCTACATGTCAAACAGCATTCTTGTTAAGAATCTACCATTAAACGCATTGAAAGCTTTCAAAACAGGTAATCTAAGCATCTAAAATCCGCACCTTAGGCCGTAGAAGTGTAACGAATTCAATAGAGACTCTAAGTCTTTGTCAACAACTGATTGGCAACCTACAGTATGATTTAGGTTAGCTGCATCACCACTTGTACCAATTGAAACCCTAGAACAGGTTAGGGTTAGAATTTCTTACCTAAGAACGAAGTTGGAATCTATAGAATAGCGATGTAGGTGGATGGCTTTGGCACGTGGAGCAGCAGTGAAGAATCCCAGGAGAAAACCCCAACTTCTCCCTCACTTTCTCTCCTTCTTTTCTCACTTTTTCTTAGCTAGGGTTTAAAAATTCGTATGGGATTTGTGACAGATAGTTTAAGGCCTTTTTATAAGCTAAAAACTCACCTATATAGACTTATGACCAAGGTATACTTAGGTTATAACCAAATCGGGTCCGTTCCGATCCAACGGAGCACTTATGGAGGTCTTCTTATCAAATGCGGTCAGAATTAAGCTCACTAACAACAGATCTAGGTCAAGCTAAGTTTTCAGTCCAGTCGGGTTTTCAGATCGACCGTGGCGGACCAGTTTCAGTTCAACAGTCCCTGAAACTCGATCAGGGCCACAAGTGCTATGACATTAAGGGCCAGCTATCCTGATCCGATGGTAAATTTGGGTCGAATTCTAATGGTCAGAATGCTTAAAAATGTCACGCAAGTGACACGTGCCAGATTTATTAAAAATTGAATTAATTTTCTAAATATTTTCCTTTTCTCGCTCTTTTCACTCCGGACTCAGTAAAATAGTCTCAAGATATCGGTTGGACTTAATTTTCGAAGTGATTGTCAAGTCCAACTAGGAGGTCATAATGGTCTAAGATTATAGATATCGGACTTTCGACGTGCGGTCTACATCCAATACAGAGTTTCAAAGTGCTCCCAAGAGCAACCAGGTTTAGAGATTGATCCTGAATTTTTAGGTAACATAGCATTAGCGGTCCTACTAATTTTGGATCTTGTAGTTCATATTTAAAGTGGTTCAATTCAATTCTACTGAGTATTCATTTTGGTACTTAGCCAAATTCTACCCTAATTATGGCAGAATACAGTCCTAGGGTCATTCTATGCCCCATTTTGGGAACTTTTAGGTATCATATTATTTTAATTATTTTTCTAATGGTTCATCATCAAGTTTACCTTGACTCCAAAAAGATTACATAAGATTTTGAGTTGTAGAAAAATTCTAAAAATTCCAGAAGCAGCAGCTATCTAACAAGTGATTATCAGATAGTTTCTCACAACGGCCTACTTTAAACTATATTAAATATTTTATTATATTTTTCATATATTTTTATATAAACTTAGACTCATTTAGCTTCAATATAGTTTTTGAATCACCTAAATCAGAGTTATAATGAAGGAGATATAATTTTTCAAAGTTAGAAGAAATGTGCAGGATAAAGTGCAGAAACCGGCCTGCCAGACCGCTGTACGGACGAGGTCGGCGAGGACTCGCTGGTCATTGACCTATTTGGCGAGGAATCGCCCCAGGGGTGAGGTCCTCACCCACCGGGGATGCCGGAAGCATGTGGGGCCCACCTTGGATCCCCCCGAATTGAGCTGTTTGGGCCCACGAGCCCGTCGTGGCGTTTATCGAGTCTCATTTGCAAACCGAAATGAGTTACCCGACTTAAAATATATTTTTTTGGGGTAGAAGAAGTAATCCATCCAAATAACTTATCTACATCATGAGATTCCAAGAATTCAATGGTTAAAATCCTAGTTTATGCATGTACGTACCATTTACGGTAAGTTTTAGTTTAAGTATAGTTCTTCACCTTTTAAACTATGAGATTGTGTCTAATATGAAAGTACTTGGAGAAATTTGAAGAATGAGGAGGTGAAAGGTGAAATTTTAAAGAAAATGGGTTGAAAAGTGATTTCTAGACTTTAGGATTGATCTCTAAGAGTGATATGGTTGACCCATTGCCTAAGGACGTCTAATTCTAGGTTGGTAAAAATCCGGGGTGTTATATAAATAGACTCCAAATTTCAGAGTTTGAGAAAATAGAAATTCAAGTAAAATCAAGGGATCACACTAGGATAAGTTTCTGTTTATTTTAAGTTATATTGTACTCATTTAATATTATCTTTTATTAGCTTTATTAATTTGATTTTGTTTCTACATTCCAATCATAATTGAAAAGAGGAATTATGATATTCCTTCTTCTTCGAATCAAGATTAAATAGAGCTAAGCCCAACTAGTTTAATTTAAAATCAATTAGAACCTAGAACCATTGTAAAGTGAGTATTAGACTTTGAACTTCTACATTTAATCATCTACTCTGATTGGTTCTTTTGGGCTGCTACAAAAAGAGAAATCCAAGTATCTTACATTTATTGTAAATCCTTTCATTTTGGTTTTATTTGAGGTTAAGTTAGAAAAATCTCAATTTGTTGGTTATTTGAGGAGAGCCAGAAAACTCAGAAGTGAGGGTTTTTAGATTGTGTAAGCCCTTTGAAAAAGATACAATTGTGAAGGTTTTGGGTGAACCTGTGAAAACCTATTTTGATACTGAAGGCTAATATCTCTTGTGTGGGGATATTAGGAGGGGTAACAATCTGTGTGGCTGTTTTATAATAGATGGTGTACACACAAGTGAACCACTATAATTCTTTATGTTTTGTCGTTATGTGAGTTATATTTCCTATCTTTTATTAATCAGTATTGTGGGATGTATGTGTAGATGTTAATGTTGTAATATTTACATTTCAAGAACAATGGGGAATGTTGTAATATTTAGAATTTACTTTCTGCTATTTTTCTTTATTATTCCTCTTTAGTTTGGGATATTGATACTTATCGTTCTAGTAAGGTGTAACATCTCGAAAATCGGGGGGTCGAGCGAAAACCCAACTCCCGAGTTCCAAAATGTTATTTATGCAACATAGATATGTATGATTGAATGTTGTCTGTGATAATGTATTAAACATGAGTGAGATTAAGCTAAAACAGCATATCATGCTCCAGAGACGGTCAAATTTACAAGCGAAAGACTGTGATAGTATGTATAACATATATAAACTGTTGTATGTCTCCAGAGTGTGAATATGTTACCAGGTTATATACATACATGTATACTCCAAAAGTAAACCAAAAGGATATACATGAGTGTTCTAAAAATATAAAATGGCAAGTGTCAAGGTATCTAATCAACCTCCCTGTAATCCCGTCAATCAGAACACGCATAAAGGAGGAATCCTCCTCATCATCATCAAGTCCAGCTCCGCCTCGCAGGCCGTGCCATCATCTGCAATCACAAAAAGGGATTGGTGGGTGTCCGTAAACATCATCCCGTAACGTGGGAGTGAGTGATCAACTCAGTGGGATAAGAGAGCAGAGATTAACATGTTATCAAATCAATCATGCGCTAATAGTAATGCAGTAATTCAAACAATCCTAATACTGTTGTTAATGCAATATGACATGACGTGATGTATGCCCTCACCGACGATCTCCCTCATACGGCACCATCTTACGACCGCGGCATGCAATCGACCCTCAAGTGTTCCACATCTTCCAGGCACATACAATGGTATGGTGATATGATTTCTGAGTTGTTATTAGTCCATTCAAACAGCAGGATTGGAAAACTAAGGTACCTCCCTTATATCAATCCCAACACAGATCCTGTCTAAGGTCATCACTCCTAGTAATCTCATACGATATATGTTTTTATAGGTCGCTGCAAGGGCTGTCAGGGCTGTTGCACGCACTCGTTGCTTCGCTCCCCCATCACCTTATCAATACAGGCCTACTGTACTCTACTGCTACTGAAGGGTCGTCGCCTCCCGTAGACTCAGAATACGCTCGCGGTCACTACAAAGGACTCGTCGCCTGATCAGTGTAGGCCGACAGCAAGAATATAGTGTCCCATACCATCATAATCTGTTCACGAGACTAGGTGCTCACTGGTCACTACGGGGAGGTTCGTGGCCCCAGAGTAGGCCGACAGCTCGACCACGGTGTCCCATACCACCATGCCCGGCTCATGAGTCTTCGTGGATCAAGGTACCATGGTTAACAGGGTTTACAATGGTAAGTTCTGTACCGTAGGTTTAAGCAGTTATGACTCATGTAGGGTGAACATACAATGGCCAGTCGGGTTACTTGACGGGCTCGACTAGCACGAGCGCATCGCAAATCGAACGACATGAAGTGCGTGAAACACTTCGCGTGGCCTAACCACTGCCTCCAACTCCAAACACGACTCGCGTTCATCGACACGTCCTTCGTGGCAAATACCAGTTAGCCACGAATTTTCTCTGTTACCGACTGCCTGGACTAGGCATAGTCCTAAACATATGGAATCACATCAGCAAATCATGTGAGAGTATTGAAAATGAAATACAACCATGTGAGCATGTTAACACATGTTATAACGTGCAACTTAAGTAAATCATCTTACACACGTCTTTCACACATATAATGAAATTATGCATATCGCCAACATATAGGAAATCATCTCCATCAGCATATTAATTGAGAATTCAATCTCAAACTAAATCATAAGGAAATCATCAAGCACTTGTTATAATATACCACTTAAGTGAAACATCAAGCATATGCATTTCATACATATAATGAAATCATGCATATAGCTAACATGTAGGAAATCATTTACATCAGCATATTAATTGAGAAATCAATCTCAAATTAATTCATAACACCATTTAATTCAATACATACTAATACAAGCATTTATATAAACACTCAAACTACACACTTAAGTCTACATATAGTATGTCGACTCGAAGTGCGCATTTAGGCGAATCTCTTTGCCAAACTAACTATGCATGTATTCCTAGTATTCTAATGTGACAATAAACCATGTCAATCACATTAGTAAAATATGAATGAAATCAGTACTTCCTACAAATGATTAAAATGCCCTAAATCTCATATTCTTCGTTGGTTTACGAAACAGGAAACGGACAGCATGTTGTACATTTCAAACGGTGATACCGTCGATAATCTACTATTAAACGACATTGAAAGTGTTGGAAACAGTCAATCAAAGCGTCTAAAATCCGCACCTTATCCCTTATAGGTGAAGTGATTCGAACGGAGCGTATACGCTTCGTCTACGGCGACTAGAGAACCTGTTTTACGAGATTTATCAGCTAACATACTATGAATCCAAGGTAACCTCAAATCAGTAACTTATAGGGTATTTCCTTACCTGAAAATGCGGAGAAATCACCGGCCAGGTGATCAGAGTGTGTTGCTTAGGCACTTGCAACGGGTAGCACAAGTGGCAAGGAATTCTCCTCCAATCTCTCTCACAAACTCTCACCTTTTCTCTCTCCCAACCTAGGGTTTCTCTCAAATTCGGATGGAAGAGAGGAGTGAGGGTTTCAACCCCTTATATAAGCCTAAAAATTCCCAAAATAGGCTCAGGAACAAATTTCACTTAAGGCATATCCAAATCGGGGCTGTTTCGGTCCAAAAGATGATTTTTGGTGGTCCCCTGGCTGAACGCGGTCGGACTTAAGCTCATGCATACTGGATCTAGCATACATCAAGTTTTCAATCCGGCAGGGTTCACAGATCGCACGTGGCAGTCCAGTTTAAGTTTAGCGGTCACCGCACGTAGATCAGGCCTATAAGCCTCATGATATGAAATAAAAAATTTTCCAGATCCGAGGGTGTAATTTAGCTGAATTCTGACGGTCAGAACGCTTAATACTGACACGTCAAGTCGTGTGCCAGATTTGAATTTCAAATTCCAAATCTGTCCCTATTCGCACTCTCTTCAGTCCGGGCTCAATGAAATACCCTGTGATTATCGGTTGGACTTGATTTTCGAAATGATTGTCAAGTCTAGCTAGGCAGTTCTAACGGTCTAAGATAGTAGGTATCGGACTTTCGACGTGCGGTCTAGATCCAATACAGATTTTCAAAGTGGTCCAGATAACAAACCTGCTTAGAGTTTGATCCGAGGTTTTAGAGTATTATAGAGTCATTAGTTCTACTCGATTTGGGTCTTTTAGAACGTAATTAAAGTGATCAGGGACTGTTTCCCAGCTACTCTAGCGTTGCGCTAGCTAACTTATGCTTAGTTTCTAAAGGAATTAATCCTAAGTGGTTTCTTTGGCTATGGAATTGGGTTCTGAGCGATTTCTCAGGTGTTTTAGTTAACCCATTTCCTAAGGATGTCTAATCCCAGGTTGGCCAAAATTCGGGGTTTACAATAGGTTTTCCTGCCATAAACCCTTGGTTTTTATGGTGCAAGGTTGTCCTTAAAACTACATTCATATCAGCCTCTCAAGACTTGAATTTAAGGTTGTTTTACATTCCTTTATTGTGGTTTGTTTTCTTTCTTTTATTGGCTATCTTATTTCTTATATTTTGCTGTTATTATTATTTTTTTAATTTGGCATATTCCTAGTCACCCTCCCCTCTAGGACATATAGCTTGGGCATTTCAAGTGGTATCAGAGCCTAATACTCGCTTTTAATTCTTTATTCTTGGATTTATTTCCTGAGCTAACGATCTAAGCTATATATAAGATGTCGAATTTTGATAGCCTATCAGTCACTAGGCCTTCACCCTTTGATGGCTCCAATTATGCTTATTGGAAAGCTAGGAAAAGAATCTTTTTAAAATCCATGGATGAAAGTGTGTGGCTAGCCACAGTGAATGAATGGACCCCTCCTCCCACTGCATTGACTGGAATTGATGGTTCAAAAATAATGAGAGTAACTCCTTATTTCTCATGGACCACACTTAAAAAAAGTGAGAGTAGTGCAAATGCTAAAGCACTAAATGCAATCACTTGCGCATTATTACTGGATGAATTCAAAAGAATTATATCCTGTGATTCTGCAAAGCAAGCTTGAGATATTTTATAAATGACACACGAGGGTACATCAATTGTCAAAAAATATAAAGTCTAACTCCTCACAACCAAATTTGAAGAAATTTGTATGGAGAAAAATTGTAACACCTCGAAAATCGGGGGTCGGGTAGAATCCCAACTCACGAGTTCTAAAATGTCACTTATGCAATATAGATAATAATAAATGTATGTCGTTTGTAGAATGGCATTAAACAAGTTGAGATTAATCCAAAACAGCATATCATACTCCAGAGACAGTTAAATTTTACAAGTGGAAGACTGTGATAAATATCTAAAGTGTATAATTGATTATAAGTTCCAGAGTGTGAGTATGTTACCAGGTTAGACATATACATGTATACTCTAAAAATGATAAAAAGGATATTCATGAGTGCTCTAAAATATATAAAATAACAAGTGTCATGGCATCTAAACAACCTCCCTATAATCCCGTCGGTCAAAACACGCATATAGGAGAAATTCTCCTCATCACCATCAAGTCCGGCTCCACTTCACAAGCAGTGCCATCATCTGCAACTAAAACAGGGACTGGTTGGTGTGTGCAACACCGTCCCGTAACGTGGGAGTGAGTGAACAACTCAGTGGAATCATAGAGCAAAGATTAGCACGTTATCAAATCAATCACGCGAGAATAATAAAGCAGGCAATCAAACATTCCTAGATACTGTTGTTAATGCAAGCATGAAATGACATGATGAATGCCCTCACCGACATACTCCCTCATGCGGCACCATCTTACGCCCACGGCATGCTCGCGTTCCTCAGTGCTCCACATCTTCCAGGCACATCAGTGCGATATGGATAATGATTATCGAGTTGTTATTAGTCCATTCATACAGCAGTATTGGGAAACTAAGGTACCTTCCTTATATCAATCCCAACACAGATCCTATCTAGGGTCGTCACTCCTAGTAATCTCATACGATGTAATATTTATAGGTTGCTGCAAGGGCTGCTAGGGCTGTTGCTCGCACTCGTTGCACCGCTCCCCCATCACCTTATCAATGCAGACCTATTTATATCCTTAAGACTGCATCAGGACTCGTAGCCCCCATGCGGTGTCAGGATAAACTCAAGGTCACTACAGAGGGCTCGTCACCAATCAGTGTAGGCCGACAGTAAGAATATAGTGTCCCATACCACCATAATCTGCTCAGAGTAGGGTGCTCATTGGTCACTACGGGGAGGTTTGTGGCCCCAGCGTAGGTCGACAGCTCGACCACGGTATCCCATACCACCATGCCTGGCTCATGAGTCTTTATGGATCAAGGTACCATGGTTATCAGGGGTTCCACTGGTAAGTTCAGTACCCTAGGTTCAAGCAGTTATGACTCATACAAGGTGAACAATCAACGGTTAGTCGGGTTACTTGACGAGCTCGACTAGTACGAGCGCATCTCAAGCTGAGCGACATGAAGTGCATGAAATACTTCATGTGGCCTAACCACTGCCGCCAACTCAAAACACGACTCGCGTCCTTCGTGGTAAATAGAAGCCAACCACGAATTTGAATCTATTACTGACTACCTGGACTAACATATAACCCCAAACATTTGTAAACAACATCAATGATCATATGAGAGTACTAGAATTGAAGTTCAAAACAATACAAGCATGTTGACACATGTTATAACATATAACGTAAACAAATCAACCAACAAAAATATTCCATATATATGAGGAAATCAATTTATATAGTATACATGGAGGAAATCATATACATCATCGTGTTGATTGAGAATTCAATCTCAAAAATAATCTGCAACAACGTTGGCTCAATATATACTAATACAAACATTTATATAAACACTTAGTCTACACACTTTAGTCTACATAGCGTATGTCGACCCAAAGTCCGCATAAGGGCAAATCTCTTCACCAAACAGATTTTACACACATATCTAATATCATAACATGACAAAATCATAAGGCAATCATTTCAGCAAAATACAGATGTATACAGTATTTTCTATAAATGACTAAAATACCCTAAATCTCAAATTCACTGTACGTATACGAAATGAAAAACGGACAACATGTTCTACATGTCAAATGGCATTCTCGTCGATAATCTACTATTAAACGACATTGAAAGCTTTGAAATCAGTCAATCTAAGTGTCTAAAATCCTCACCTTTCGCCTTAGACGCGTATCCATTCGAATAGAACGTCTACGCTTCGTCAACGGCGTTATGGCGACCTAATGCACAAGATACATAAGCTATTTCGCTACTTGTATCAAAAGAATCCTTAAAACAGCTATAGGTTAGGATTTTCTTACCTAGAAGTGAGTTAGAATCATCAGGAAAGTGATTTGAATGCGGTGCTTAAGCATGGGCAGAAGCTGTAGCAAGTGGCAGGAAATTTCTCCCACAACTCACTCACAATCTCTCTCTTTCTCTCTCTCTCTTTCTAGGGTTTATAGCAAATTCGGATGGGAGAGATATGAGAGGGTTTAAAGCCCTTATATAGGCTAAAAACTCACCTAAATAGACTTGGGACAAGGGTATACTTAGGTTATAACCAAATCGGGTCTCTTACGATCCAAAAGAGCATTTCAGGAGGTCCCCTGGCTGAACGCGGTCGGACTTAAGCTCATGCACATTGGATCCTGCTCACATCAAATTTTCAAACCGGTAGAGTTCCCAGATCGCATGTGGCGGACCAGTTTCAGTTCAGCGGTCACGGAGACTCGATCAAGAATTTCAATAACACTGACCTGGGTGAGAAATGTTCCCTGATCCGAGGGTATATTTGGGTCAGATCCCGATGGTCTAAATGCTTATACTTATCCCGCAAGCGAAACGTGCCAGATTTATTTAAATCCCATTTAATTTTAAATGAATTTCACTCTTTCTCACACTCCCTGCTCCAGGCTCAATGAAATAGCCTCAAAGCATCGGTTGGGCTTGATTTTTGAAATGATTGTCAAGTCCAGCTAAGCGGTCATAACGGTCTGAGATTGTGGATATCGGACTTTCAACACGCGGTCTAGATCTAATACAAAGTTTCAAAGGGTTCCTAAGAGCAAACAGGTTTAGAGTTTGATCCGAGGTTTCAGGATATTATAGCGTCATTGGTTCTACAAGTTTTGAGTCTTGCAGAACGTATTTAAAGTGGTTGGTACTTATTTCACAGGTAATCTAGTGTAGCGCTGGCTAATTCATGTTAAATTCTAAAGAATTTGGTTCTAAATGATTTCTCTGGCTTTGGAATTGAATTTTGAGAAGCTCCCAAGGTGCTATGGTAGACCCATTGCCTAAGGACGTCTAACTCCAGGTAGGAAAAAATTCGGGGTGTTACAAAAATGAAATGTTTATGGACTTTTATACAAGATTAAATGATATTGTAAACTCTATGTGGGGTCTTGGCGATAAAATCTCAGAAAGTAAAGTGTGTACAAAGAAACTACGCTCACTTCCTGAACGGTTCGCCTATAAGGTAACTGCAATCCAGGAACTTCATGACACGAATTGTAACGCCCTGGAAAAATCCGTACTTGGACTCGAGTACCAACTCGACCAGAAATCGCGTAGGATTAATTCCTTTGGAAAATGAGTGTAAGTTAGCTAGCGCAATGCTAGAGTAGCTGGAAAATAGTCCCTGATCACTTTAAATACGTTCTACAAGACCCAAAGCGAGTAGAACCAATGACGCTATAATACTCTAAAACCTCGAATCAAACTCTAAACTGGTTTGTTCTCAGGACCTCTTTGAAACTTTGTATTAGATCTAGACCTCGCGTCGAAAGTCCGATACCTACAATCTTAGACCGTTATAACCGCCTAGCTAGACTTGACAATCATTTCGAAAATCAAGTCCAACCGACATTCAGAGGCTATTTCATTGAGCCTGGAGTGAAGAGAGTGAGAATAGGGTTAGATTTGAAATTTGAAATTCAAATCTGGCACATGACTTGGCGCGTTATTATTAAGCGTTCTGACCGTCAGAATTCAGCCAAATTATACCCTTGGATCAGGAAAAATTTCTATTTCATATCACGATACTTGTAGACCTGATCTACGTGCGATGACCGCTGAACTGAAACTGGACCGCCACGTGCGATCTACGAACACTACTGGTCTGAAAATGGGATGTGAGCGACATCCGACGTGCATGAACTTAAGTCCGATCGCGTTCGGCCAGGGGACCTCCAGAAATGTCTTTTTGGACCGAAACAGCCCCGATTTGGTTAGGCATCAAGTAAACATTGTTCCCAAGCCTGTTTTGGGCATGTTTTAAGTTATAAAAGGGGCTTAAACCCTCACTTCTCTCACCCATCCGAATTTGCTAGAAACCCTAACTGGTGTGAGAGAAAAGGTGAGAGATTGTGAGAGAGTGGGAGAGAATTTCCTGTTGCTTGCACTCCTATTGCACGTGCTTAAGCAACGCGCCTCAATCACTTTTTTGGCGATTTCACCGCATTTCTTGGTAAGAAAATACCCCAAACACTTGCTGATTTAAGGTTCCTTCGGTTCCTTAGCATGGTAGTTTATAGATCTTGTGTATTAGGTTCCAGGTTCGCCGTAGACGAAGCGTATACGCTCCGTTCGAATCAATACACTTCTAGGATAAAAGGTGCGGATTCTAGATGCTTTGATTGACTGTTTTCAATGCTTTCAATGTCGTTTAATAGTAGATTATCGACGGCAATGCCGTTTGACATGTACAACATGCTGTCCGTTTCCCGTTTCGTAAGTAGACGAAAAATATGAGATTTAGGGCATTTTAGTCATTTGTAGGAAATACTGTTTTCATCCATATTTTGCTGATATGATTGACATGGCTTCTTGTTGCATTAGGATATTAGGAATGCGTGCATAATTAGTTTGGCAAAGAGATTCGCCTAAATGCGCACTTTGAGTCGACATACTATATGTAGACTTTAATGTGTAGACTAAGTGTTTGTATAAATGTTTGTATTAGTATGTATTGAATTAAATGGTGTTATGAATTAGTTTGAGATTGAACTCTCAAATAATATGTTGATGTACATGATTTCCTATATGTTGGCTATATGCATGATTTCATTGTGTATGAAATGCATGCGTTGGATGATGTACTTAAGTTGTATGTTATAACATGTGTTAACATGCTCACATTATTATATTTCATTTTCATTACTCTTATATGATTGCTGATGTGGATTCATAACTGTTTTGGACTATATTGAGTCCAGGCAGTCGGTAACTGAGTGAATTCGTGGTTGGCTTATCTTTGCCACGAACGACGCATCGATGAACGCAGTCATGTTTTGGAGTTGGCGGCAGTGGCTAGGCCACACGAGGTGTCTTATGAACTTCATGTCATTCGACTTGAGATGCGCTCGTGGTAGTCGAGCCCGTCAAGTAACCCGACTGGCCATTGTATGTTCACCCTGTATGAGTCATAACTGCTTGAACCTAGGGTACTGAACTTACCATTGTAAACCCTGTCAACCGTGGTACCTTGATCCATAAAGACTCATGAGCCGGGCATGGTGGTATGGGACACCGTGGTCGAGCTGTCGGCCTACGCTGGGGCCACAAACCTCCCCGTAGTGACCAGTGAGCAACCTAGACTCGTGAGCAGATTATGGTGGTATGGGACACTATATTCTTGCTGTCGGCCTACATTGATAAGGTGATGGGAGAGCGGTGCAACGAGTGCGAGCAACAGCCCTGACAGCCCTTTGTAGTGACTGCGAGCATATTCTGAGTCTACAGGAGGCGACGACCCTTCCGTAGCAATGAGAGCACAGTAGGCCTATATTGATAAGGTGATGGGGGAGCGGTGCAACGAGTGTGAGCAACATCCCTGGCAGCCCTTGCAGCGACCTACAAAATATACATCGTATGAGATTACTAGGAGTGACGACCCTAGACAGGATTTTTGTTGGGATTGATATAAGGGAAGTACCTTAGTTTCCCAATCTTGCTGTATGAATGGACTAATAATAACTCGGTAATCATATCACCATCACATTACATGTGCCTGGAAGATGTGGAGCACTATGGGATGAAAGCATGCCGCAGGCGTAAGATGGTGCCATATTAGGGAGATCGTCGATGAGGGCATCCATCATGTCACGTCATATTGCATTAACAACAGTATTAGGAATGTTTGATTTACTGCTTTACTATTATCGCATGATTGATTTGAGAACATGTTAATCTTTGCTCTATTATTCCACTGAGTTAGCTACTCACTCCCATGTTACGGGATGGTGTTTGCAACACCCACCAGACCCTGTCTTAGATGCAGGTGAGGCAGCGATTCAGGAGGAAGAGCCAGATTATGATGAGGACCAGGACGAGTTTTCATATATGCAGTACTACGACGGCTTTGCTTAGGTGGCCTGGATTGGCGGGACTTCTCAGTGGGACTATTTTGACATTTGATTTCTATTTATTTACATGTATATGAGACTCAGAGATGTATTCATACTTTGGAGACAGTTGAGATCTATTTTGTTTTCCATATAGTGATGTATATCCTTTAGTCTTCCGCTTACTTTTATCACTGAATCTGGAGTATGAATTGCAGTTTTGGTATACTTTTACTCATGTGAATGCTTTAACTCAGACAACATTGAATCATAATCATTTTTGTTACATAAGTGACGGTCTGGAACTGGGGCATAGGGTTTATACACGACCCCCGATTTTCAGGGTGTTACACGAATACTATGAGGGTAAAAGAATTAGTTAGATCTTTACAAACCTACGAGTTAAATTTTGAAGTTCCTACAAGAAAATCTATTATCCTTAAGTCTTTTAAAGATGTTTCTCAAGAAAAAAATTCTGATTTAGAAAATTCGGAAGACGATATTGCCCTTTTAGCAAAAAAGTTTTATAAAATTTTCAAAAGTAAAATGAGGGTTGATTTTCAAAAAGCTAATGAGAAGAAAAGATCAAAATCTAAATCTAAGCCTTGGAAATCTTTAAAAGAGAGACAATGTTACAACTGTCAAGAACATGGGCATTTAGCAAACAAATATCCTAAAAATGACTAACCCAAAAAGAAGAGTATGTTGGCTACTTGGGATGAATCCTTTAATTCAGAATCCTCTTCTGATTCAAAAGATTCTAAAACTAAGTCGGGTAATGAAGTGAAAGCTCTTATGACTCTAGCCAAATTCACATTTTCAGATAATGATTCAACAAGTAAAAAAATCTGAACAATGAATGTGTAAATGAAGATGATCTTCAAGATGCTTACAATCCCTTATATATGGAAAGTTGTAAAATTACTGTTAAACTTGAACTTCAAAAAGAAAGATTTTCAAAGCTTGGAGAAAATTTTGAATCTCTTGTTTTAGAAAAATCCCATATTTCAGACTGTTTTGAAAAATGCAAATCTAATTTGAATTTTAAAAATTCTTAAATTGAAAGTCTGAAATCTGAGAATGAAAATCTTAAACTTGAAGTCTCTTCTCTTTTAAGTTTAAAGGATACATGGAAGTATGCCCAAGGAGATCTAAAGTTAGAAAATTTTTTATCTAGATCAAGGAAATGTAGCGATCGATATGATTTGGGCTACGAGAAAAATCTTCCTCTTAAACATAAGAATACGTCTCCTAAGTTTGTAAAAGGAGAGACCTTGAACTCAAAAGGAAAAAGTACAAATCAAGTTTTTTCTAAAACTAATTTTTAAAAATTTAAAAACATTTATAAATATCAGAACCGAAACCCTTTAGTTGAGAAAAAATTTGATCTTCGTAAGGAGCTCTTAAAATGTAACTCAGTGGGTCACTCTAACTATAACTACAATCAAAAGAAGACCCACTATATTCCTAAACCCAAAACTATTTTGAAATGGGTTCCTATGGTTACCTACTTGGTTACCCACACTGCTTTCAGAGCTATAAGCCATTCAAAGTGGTACCTAGATAGTGGATGCTCCAGGCATATGACAGGCGATAAGGCTTTATTCACTGATCTCAAAGATATGACTGATGGGTTAGTCACATTTGGTGATGGTAGCAACTGCAAGATTATTGGACAAGGTATGGTTCAACTCTATAACCTTCCCTTATTCAAAAATGTTTTATATGTTGAGGGACTAAAACACAACCTGTTAAGCATATCTCAAATATTCAATAACAATCAGAGTGTGAAATTTTACAATCAAGGTTGTGAAATCATAAATGAAAAGGGATCTGTAATATTAACTGGTCGCAAAACTTCTGAAAACTGCTATATTGTAAGCGACGACAGCTCTTCTAGTCGAACGTGTTACATGGTCCATACCAACGAGACAGAATTATGGCATAAATTCCTTGGACATGTACACTACCGTAATTTATACAGATTGAGCAAAAGAGAACTAATAAGAGGTCTACCTAAATTACAAAAGATAGATAAAATATGTGGTGAATGCCAAATAGGCAAGTAAACAAGGAGCTCTCACAAGAAGGTGAACTCTAATGCCACATCTAGACCACTCGAACTTCTCTATATGGATCTTATTGGACCTACTAAGACGAAAAGTCAAGGTAGTAAAAAATACATCTTAGTAATCGTAGATAATTTTTCCAGATTCACTTTGGTAGCTTTTTTTAAGTAATAAATCAGAAACCCTTGATGAAGTGAAAAGGGTAATCAGACGTATTCAATCTGAAAAAGGTTCTCAAGTCAGTAAGATCCATAGTGATCATGGATCTGAGTTTAAGAATAGCAGTTTTGAGAAATTCTGTAGTGATCAGGGAATATCGCATGAATTCTCTGCGCCCACAACATCACAACAAAATGGAATTGTGGAAAGAAAAAATAGAGTGCTTCAAGAAATGGGAAATGTAATGTTGAATAGTATGAAGCTCTTAGAAATCTTTGGGCTAAGGCAGTGAATACCGCCTGATATATTATTAACTAGGTTTATACTTGTAAATATAATAATAAAATGGCTTATGAACTATGGTTCGAAATGAAGCCTACTTCAAATACTTTCAAGTTTTTGGTAGCAAGTGCTATATTTTGCATGACCATGAAAATTTTGAAAAGTTTGACACTAAAAGTGATAAAGGGATCTTTTTAGGATACTCTTTAAACCATCGCTCATACCACGTACTAAATAAAAGGATCGATGTTATTCAAGAATCTATTAATGTGGTCATAGACGATCACTTGAATACACCTGCCCCAAGTTCAGAGCATGATGAAGTTCTTTTAATTGATAAATAAAAAAACTTCATTAAATCAAGTAAACTCTGAATTGAGGACTATTAAAGATCATCCAACCACTCAGATTCTTAGAAACCCTCTCACAGGTGTGCGCACTCATAGACAATTAGAAGACATATGTAATTACGTGTGCTTTACATCCCAGATAGAACTGGTAAACGTAAAAGAAGCTCTTTCTGATGAAAACTGGATAATTGCTATACAGGAAGAACTTAATCAATTTATTCAAAATGACGTCTGGTATCTTTGTAACGCCCGTGAAAAATCCGTACTTGGAATCGAGTACCGATTTGACCCGAAATCGCGTATAAATAATTTCCATGGAAATTAAACGTAAGTTAGCTAGCGCAACGCTAGAGTAGCTGGGAAATAGTCCCTGATCACTTTAAATACGTTCTACAAGACCCAAATCGAGTAGAACAGACAACTCTACAATACTCTATAACCTTGGATCCAACTCTAAGCAGGTTTGTCCTCTGGACCATATTGAACTTTTGTATTGGATTTAGACCGCGCGTCGAAGGTCTGATACCTCCTATCTTAGACCGTTAGAACCGCCCAGCTGGACTTGACAATCATCTCGAAAATCAAGTCAAACCGATAATCACAGAGTATTTCGTTGAACCCGGACTGAAGCGACCGCGAATAGGGACGAATTGGGAATTTCAAATTTAGATCTGGCACACGACTTGACGCGTCAGTATTAAGCGTTCTGACCGTCAGAATTCATCCAGATTACACCCTCGGATCAAGAAAAATATCTATTTATTATCATGGAACTTTCAGCCCTGATCTATGTGCGGTGACCGCTGAACTGAAACTGGTCCGCCACGTGCGATCTGCGAACCCTGCCAGACTGAAAACTTAATACGAGGTACATCTGGTACCCATGAGCTTAAGTCTGATCGCAATCGACCAGGGGACCACCAGAAATCAGTTTTTGGACCGAAACAGCCCCGAAATGGATAGGCAAAAAGTAAACTTCGTCCCGGAGCCTATTTTCGGCGTTTCCAAGCTTATAAAAGGGGTTGAAACCCTCATTCCTTCCTTGCATACGAATTTCACAAACCCTAGAACAAGAGAGAGAGAGTTTGAGAGAAAGGGAAGAAGAGATTTTTCCCACTTCCGAGCCACCAACGGTTGCTGCATCAGCACTTCCTTCCAATCACCTGGCTGGTGATTTCTACACTTTTTCAGGTATGAAATAATCCCAACAACTTGCTGATTTAGGGTTTGCTTAGATGCACAACATGTTAACTAACTAGATCCATAAATCAGGTTCTCCTACAGCCGTAGACGAAGCGTACACGCTCCGTTCAAAATTTCACGACCGTAAGAGCTTAGGTGAGGATTTTAGACGCTTTGATTGTCGGTTTACAACGCTTTCAATGTCGTTTAATAGTAGATTATCGACGGCATCGCCGTTTGACATGTACAACATGCTCTCCGTTTCCTGTTTCGCAAATTAACGAAGAATATGAGATTTAGGGCATTTTAGTCATTTGTAGGAAGTACGGTCTCCATGCATAATTTGCTGACGTGATTGACATGATTTGTCACCGCATTAGAGAGTTAGGAATGCTTGCATAATCAGTTTAGCGAAGAGATTCGCCAAGTTGCGCACTTTGGGTCGACATACTATATGTGGACTTAAGTGTGTAGTGTATGTGTTTGTATAAATGCTTGTATTAGTATGTATTGCATTGAATGATGTTATGTAGTAGATTGAGATTGATTTCATGATTAATATGCTAACCTAAATGATTTCCTATATGTTGACCTTATGCATGATTGCATCACATGCATAGAAATGATGCCTTAAAGAATTGCCTAAGTTGAATATGCATGGAAAGCATGCCTTGAAGATTTGCCTAAGTTGAATGTTATAACATGTGCTAACATGCTCACATGATGTGTTTCAATTCCAATACCCTGATATATAGCGTTAATGTGATTCAATAGATGTGTGGGACTTGACTTAGTCCAGGCAGTCGGTAACCGAACAAATTCGTGGCTGACTGGTCATAGCCACGAATGACGTGTCGATGAATGTGATTCGTGTTGAGAGTTGGCGGCAGTGGTTAGGCCACGCGAAGTGTTTTACGCACTTCATGTCATTCAATTCGAGATGCGATCGCGCTAGTCGAGCCCGTCAAGTAACCCGACTGGCCGATGTTTGTTCACCTTGTATGTATCATAACTGCTTGAACCTAGGGTACTGAACTTACCATTATAAACCCTATTAACCGTGGTACCTTGATCCACGAAGACTCATGAGCTGGGCATGGTGGTATGGGACACCGTGGTCGAGCTGTCGGCCTACGCTGGGGCCACAAACCTCCCCGTAGTGACCAGTGAGCACCTTGACTCGTGAGCAGATTATGGTGGTATGGGACACTATATTCTAGCTGTCGGCCTACACTGATCAGGCGACGAGCCCTTTGTAGTGACCGCGAGCGTATTCTGAGTTCACGGGAGGCGACGACCCTTCCGTGCAGTAGAGTACAGTAGGCCTGTATTGATAAGGTGATGGGGGAGCGGTGCAACGAGTGCGAGCAACAGCCCTGGCAGCCCTTGCAGTGACCTACGAAATGTACATCGTATGAGATTACTAGGAGTGACGACCCTAGACAGGATCCGTGTTGGGATTGATACAAGGGAAGTACCTTAGTTTCCCAATCCTGCTGTTTGAATGGACTAATAACAACTTGGTAATCATATCACCATAGCATTGCATGTGCCTGGAAGATGTGGAGCACTCTAGGGAGTGTGGCATGCCGCGGTCGTAAGATGTTGCCGCATGAGGGTGATCGTCGGTGAGGGCATACATCACGTCATATCATCTTGCATTAACAACAGTATTAGAATTGTCTGATTTACTGCTTTACTATTATCGCGTGATTGAATTGTGAACATGCTAATCTTTGCTCTATGATTCCACTGAGTTGATCACTCATTCCCACGTTACGGGATGGTGTTTGCAACACCCACCAGACCCTGTTGTAGTTGCAGGTGACGACGAGATCCAGGAGGTGGAGCCGGAGATTGACGAGGACCAGGATGAGTTCTCGTATATGCAGTATCACGACGGCTTCCCGTAGGTGACCTGGATCGAGGGGGACTTCAGTGGGACTATTTTGAACTTATTCTTTTGTTTATTTACATGTATATGAGACTCAGAGTTGTAGTCATACTTTGGAGACAGATGAGATTACTTTGTTTTTCCATACAGTGATATATATATATATTGTTTAGTCTTCCGCTTGCTTTTATCACTGGATCTGAAGTATGAATTGCAGTTTTGGTATACTTTTACTCATGTGAATGCTTTAAATCAGACAACATTGAATCATAACCATTTTTGTTGCATAAGTGACGGTCTGGAACTCGGGAGTTGAGTTTATACACGACCCCCGATTTTCAGGGTGTTACAATCTTGTTCCTAGACCTAAAGATAAACATATTATTGGAACAAAATGGATATTCAGAAATAAGTCTAATGAACTTGGTAATATAATTCGAAACAAGGTAAGACTGGTTGTACAAGGGTACACCCAAATTGAAGGTATTGATTAGGATGAAACCTTTGCACCAGTTGCTCGCCTTGAATCAATCAGACTTTTTGTATCCATTACATGCTTTAGGAAACTTAAAATTTATCAAATGGATGTATAGAGTGCCTTCTTAAATGACAATTTATATGAAGAAGTATATGTTGAACAACCTACAGGGTTTGAAGACCCTAAGTTTACTGATCATGTACATTATCTTAAAAATGCTCTCTATGGTCTAAAACAAGCTCCCAGGGCATGGTACGAGAAATTGACTAAGTTATTATTTGGTCATAATTTTTAAATGGGCAGTATCGATAAGACGCTTTTTGTTAAGAAACACAATAGTGATATCTTAATGGTTCAGATTTATGTTGATGATATTATTTATGGATCAACTTATACTAACATGACTATTGAGTTTGAAGATTTAATGAAATCTAAGTTCGAAATGAGCATGGTTGGGGAATTAAATTTTTTCTTAGGGTTGCAAGTGAAACAACAACCTGATAGAATTTTCATTTTTTAGACCAAATATGCTCTGAACTTGATAAAAAGATTCGGATTTGAGAATGGTAAGAATTTTAATACTCTCATGAGTACAACTTTAAGACTCTTAAAGGATTCTACAGGTAAAGATATGGATCCTAATTTATATCGTAGCATGATTGGCAGTTTACTTTATTTAACTACTAGTAGACCTGATATTGCCTTCATTGTTGGTATTTGAGAGTCACATTTAACTATTGTTAAGCGAATTATGCGATATGTCGCAAGTTCAATTATTATGGGTCTTTGGTATCTATATGATTCTAGTGTTCAATTGGCAGGGTATACTGATGTTGATTGGGTTGGAAATATCGATGATAGAAAATCAACCAGTGGTGGTTGTTTTTATATTAAAAATTGTTTAGTTTCTTGGTTTAGCAAGAAACAAAGTTCTATATCACTCTCTACTGCTGAGGCTGAATACATTGCAGCTGTAAATGCATGTACTCAGCTTGTTTGGATGAAACATATGTTAAGTGATTATGGAATTATACAGGATTCAATGGCTTTACATTGTCATAATTCTAGTGCTATAAATATTTCAAAAAATCCAATCCAGTATTCATGTACCAAGCACATTGACATTAGGTATCATTATATTCATGAATTAGTTGAAGAAAAAATAATATCTTTAGAATACATTCCGATAGAGACTCAACTTGCTGATATTTTCACTAAACCGCTTGACAAAAGCAGGTTTAATAAATTGAAATTTGATCTTGGTATGTGCATTCAACATTGTTTATTTATGCATTTGTATATCATAGTGTAAATATATTTGTGTGTTTATGTGTTTAAATTGTAAATTTTTATGATAATTGCACTTTTTTTGTCGTTACTCAACCAGTCATGAGTATACACGACCGGTCCTGGTACGACCGGTCATGGACAGTTCAAGACCGGTCGTGGAGCTCGTTGGGTGTTTTAAATTTGGAGAAATTCTCTTCTTCCTCATTTCTAACTTCCTCTCCAACGAGCCGACGCCCGACTAGTCGAACCAACCTACCTGATCTTTAGGGTTAGTGCATTTTATTAGTCCATCTATTAGATTCAAGTCTATTCTTTTCTTTATTTACATTGGAGTGCTTGATTTCAAGTTTTGTAGAGTTTTTGGGGTTTTCTTTTACATTTGCTGATCTTGAAAAACCCATCTCTACTTTCTTTGAGTTTTTTTGGTTGCTTTGTATTTCATTGTGGAAATGGATGCTAGGGGGAAAAAGAAAACAGCACATGGTCCATCATCCTCTAGATCAGCTCTAATAACTCAGCGTCACCTTTTCGGTCACCCGAAGATGATCCCTCTTTTGTTTGGGATTTGCATTTGCATAAGGTTATTGTTGAAAAAGTTGTTGATCTTAACCACATTGCTCCATTTGGTATCTTTCCACTCCTCCAAGATTGTGGATGAGATAACATCTTGAGGGCCTGCATACCAATCTATTGCACAGTCCATGTTTGCATGCATCTCTAATTTTTCTTTTAAAAATTTAACATTTAAAATAGATGTTAGAGAAATCCCTTTTGATGTAGACCGCCATCTAATATCTGACCTTATGGAAATACTTGTTAATGATGAGGGTATTCCCATTCGTGTTCTAACTGAAAAACCCTTAGAAACAGAAAAATTTATGCTCACCAGAACATTATATAACATGAATGTATAATGGACTCATAAAGGGAATGCACTCCCCTCAAAGTATTTGTTACCCAGATACAGAGTCCTCCATAGAATTTTTAATTCAAATCTGTATCCGTGGTCTGGTAATAAAATGGAGTTGACTTCATTTATGGTTCATGTTTTACACTCAGTTATTTCTGGTACTAAAGTTTGTCTTCCATATTTAATTTGTCATTCCATTATTCAGTTTCATCTCCATCCAGGTCAAAGTGATATACAGTTTGCCTATCTCATGACTATATTGGCTTCACATATGTTGGTCGCTATGCCTGTTGGAGTGGCTCTTATCCATAATCTTATGTTTAAAATTTTAAATATAAACAAAATGAAGTTGGAATTAGCTTCAGGCCAAGTGGATGGTGATGATGGAGCTGGAGTTGGGAATGAAGAAGAAGTTGATGATATTCCTCCTGATGACATAAACATGGATGATATTTTTGATGAAATTAAGTCTAATTCTACTAATGATCCTAATTATGAACCATTTGAGTTTGATGTGCTTCTGCGTGCACTTGAGGAGAAGGTAGAAAATATGAATGTTAAGGTAGAAAACATGAATGTTGTCCATGATTTACAGTTCAAATATATGCGCGAGTATCTGAGGCGCGTAAACAAGGGCATGCTTCATCTTGATCCTACCATATCTGCTCCATCTTCAAGTTCTGATTGAGTAGTTTTCTCTTTAGTCTGTAATAACTTTAAGTTTATTTTTGTTGGATTGTGAACTTTAAATGGTTTACTGACTTTGGTTTACACTATTGAAATGTAACATCCTGAAAATCGGGGGTCGAGCATAAACTCCACTCCCGAGTTCCAGAACATCACTTATGCAACATTTTCAATGATGGATGAATGTCGACTGTAGTAGTGCATAAAACATGAAGTGGATTAAGCCAAAACAACATATCATACTCCAGAGACAGTTAAATTTTGCAAGCGGAAGACTGTGATAAATATATAAAATGTATAATTGATTGTAAGTCTCCAGAGTGTGAACATGTTACCAGGTTAACTAAATGTATTCTCCAAAAATGGAAAGAAAAGAATATACATGGGTGTTTAAAAAAAAGGCAAAATACCAAGTATATTGACATCTAATCAGTAACCCTGTAACCTCATCGATCAGAACCTGCATATAGGAGAAATCCTCCTCATCATCATAAAGTCTGGCTCTGCTTTGCAAGTAACATCGTCATCTGAAACTAAGACAGGGTCTGGTTGGTGTGTACAACATCATCCCGTAACGTGGGAGTGAGTGGTCAACTCAGTGAAAACCTTAAGCAAAGGTTAACATGTTATCAATTCAATCAAGCAGTAATGATAAGGCAGTACAATCAAACAGGTCCTAGATACTCTTGTTAATGCAAGGATGATATGAAGAATGATGCATGCCCTCACCATAATCCCCTCTGTGACATCATCTAATGATTACGGCATGAATCACTTCCTCAGTGCTCTATCACCAACCCCGTTAGCACATGCAATGCGATGAGATCAACATGTTTACCAAGTTCTTATTAGTCCTTTTCATACAGTAGGATTGGAAAGTTAAGACACCTCCCTTGTATCAATTCCTAACGTTGATCCATTCTAGGGTCGTCAGTCCTAGGAAATCTCATACGATGTTACGGTTCTAGGTCGCTGCAAGGGCTGCCAGGTCTGTTGCGCACAATCGTTGCACCACTCTCCCATCACCTTATCAATATAGGCCTACTTATATCCTCAAGACTGCAACAGGACTCGTCGCCCCTATGCAGTGTCAGGATAAACTTAAGGTCACTACAAAGGGCTCATCACCAATCAGTGTAGGCCGATAGCAAGAATATAGTGTCCCATACCATCATAATCTGCTCAGAGTAGGGTGCTCACTGGTCATACGGGGAGGTTTGTGGCCCCAATGTAGGCTGACTTCTCGACCACGGTGTCCCATACCACCATATCCGGCTCATGAGTCTTAGGAGATCATGGTGGTACGGTTAACGGGAGTTTCACTAGCAAGGTCAGTGCCTTTGATTCAAATAGTAGCGACCAAACCTGGTGAACAAGCATCGGTCAATCGGGTTAGTTGATAAGCTCAACTAGGCCAAGCGTACGTTGAGTTGAACGACATGGAATGCATAAGAACTCCGTGTGGCCTAACCACTGCCGAACACCCCAAGCACGACTCAGATTCGTTAAACTCATCCTATGTGGCGAAAACAACCTCAACCACGATTTGGAGTATGATTACCAATTACCTGGACTATAGCACAGCCCCAATCATGTACAGATTCAATATCAGGCATATGAGATATATCCAATATAACTTGAATGTAAATATAGTACGTGGAGGAAATCATACACATCTTTCACATGTTACATCTAAGTTAATCAATCCATAAAGGAAATCATACACACATTTAACATGGATAATCTGCATTACATGATTCATGGAGGAAATCATACACATCATTGATATAGTTGAGAATCATATCTCAACCCGCATACAGGTACATCTTATTAATTCCTAACTCATTCAGACACTTTTACATATACTTAGTCTACACATTAGATCATATATATTATGTATCCATTAGCATACGTATTAGGGCAAATCCTTTCGTCAAAGGGTTATTGCCTATACAACAATCATACATTCATGACAATTATTCATGGCGAGCACAAAAGTGAATTCCATACTCATTCAGTCATTTTCACAAACACTTAGACTACACAATATAACATGCCCAACGTATGTTGATAAAACATGTATTAGGCTAATCCGTTCACCCAGAAGTTGATGAACATGCATCTAGCATACATAGACAACAATTAATCATGGCAAACTCAAATTCATATTTCATACGTATACGGTATTTTCTACAAATACGAGGAATACAGTATATTCAACATAGTTAACGTATAACTGAAAAATGAAACGGACAACACCTTATACATGTGAAATAGCATCCTAGGCAAGAATAAATCATTACTTAATATTGAAAGTCTTGAAAACCATAACCTAAACGTATATAGTCCGCACCTTAAACCAGAAAACGCATAATGGATGTGATTCAGACGATAAGTCTTTGTCAACGGCGAATAGGCTACCTAAGGCATGAAACAGGTTAGCTACAACATCACTTAGACTATTCTAAGCTCCAAAACAGGTTTGGGTTTGGGTTTTCTTACCTAGGAACAAAGCCGGAGTCGTCGAAAAAGCGATTAGATCGTGATGGTTACGCACGTAGGATAGCAGGGTAGAATGGCAGGAAGATTCTCACACTTTCTCTCTCTCTTCTCTCTTCTCTCCCCTAGGTTTTTTTCTAATTTGTATGGGATGAGAGAGTGAGAGTTTAAGGTCCTTATATAGGCCTAAAACTCTCCAAATTAGACTCAGGGCCATGGTATACTTAGGTTATAACCAAATCGGGTCTGTTCCAATCCAATGGAGCACTTCTGGAGGTCCTGTTACTAAATGCGGTCGGACTTAAGCTCTCTAATATTGGATCTAGGTCAAGCTAAGTTTTTAGTCCGGTCGAGTTTCCAAATCGACCGTGGCGGACCAGCTTCAGTTCAACGGTTATGGAAACTCGATCAGAGTTACAAGTACTATGACATGTAAGGGCCACTTATCCTGATCTGAGGGTGAATTTAGGTCAAAATCTAATGGTCAGAACGCTTAGAAATAATGCGCAAGAGACACGTTCCAGATTATTTAAAATTATATTTAATTTCTTAAAAATCTTCATTTTCTCACTCTCTTCACTCGGACTCAAGGAAATGGTCTCAGGACATCGTTTGGGCATGATTTTCACGGTGCTTGTCAAGTCCAACAATGTGGTCAATATCTTCTAAGTTTATCGCTATCGGACTTTGACGTGCGGTCCAGGTCCGATACGAGGTTTTAAAGTGCTTTCGAGCGCAACTGGGTTTAGAGATTGATCCTGAATTTTAGGATAGCATAGCGTTACTAATTCTATAGGTTTTGGGTCTTACGGATCATATTTAAATTTCACAGGTAATCTAGTGTAGTGCTAGTTAATTCACGTTAAATTTTTAAAGAATTTCGTTCTAAATGATTTCTTTAGCTTTGGAATTGAGCTTTAAGAGTGATATGGTTGACCCATTGCCTAAGGATGTCTAAATTTGGGTTGGTAATAATTCAGGGTGTTACATGAAATCTTAATGCTTTATTAAAATTTTATCATGACTCCTTGATTACTCCTGTTTATTTTCCATTGTTTTCTTCTTCCTTTGTCATATTGTGACAAAAAGGGGGAGAATTTATGGTTTAGATTGGATTGGATTATATTGTGAGTAGTAGCATTGCATTACAAGCAAAGTAAGAGTATTTTTTTTAGTATTTTTTCTGAATATATGTGTTACTCAGGGGGAGTAAGAGTAAGGAGGTGGAATGTAAATGTAAATGTACATGTTTTGCCTACTTCATCTTGATGTGTGTTTGTTGATGCATCTGGTGTATGATAAACTGGTGCATGATTCTTTAATCAGGCTGTAACTAGTTTCCTTTCATAACCTGTCCATAATTCTGTATATTCATATTGGTAATATTATTATTGAGTGTTTTATCACAAATTTGACAAAGGGAGAGATTGTAAGTGCTATTATTTTATGCTCCTTTAGTTGTCAAATTTTATGGTGCAAAAACCTTAATCTATGTCTTGTGTAACTCGTTGTTATAAATGTTCAAGGCCTTACTTCATCAATTTAAGCACCTTGCTTCAAGTCAAGAATGAAGAACTACTTCAGATACTACAAAAGAATGCGAGTACAAATTGCTTCAAGAAATGCAGTACTAGCTACAACAGTAGAAGTGATCATGTTCAAGACTCAAGCCAACATACAACACAAAGATGAATGGTTATTCAAGCTTTAGAAGATCTTTTTTTCAAGTGCTATATTATGTTCAAAGATCTCAAGCTTCATTCACAAAGGTCATCTACCATCTGACAATAAGAAGTTTTCGAAGTTCATATCTCACTTTCAAGGTAAGATTGACCTTAGATTGTCCTTAGGATAGGTTATTTTGAATACATAATTCAATTGTATCATTTTTCATGGAATAAGACTGTTCTAAGACTAGTCCTAAACCTTGTTCAACTAGTCCTAACACTGCCACGACTAGTCCAAGAGATTTCAAGACCAGTCCTAAGTTTGCTGCAATTTTTCAAAAATTTCTGTTCGTCCACGACTAGTCCTGGTTCTACAACTCAAAGTCCAACAACTAATCTGGTGGTCTTATGACCAGTCGTGAGAAGCCTACGACCAAACATGTGTCGCCTACGACCAGTCGTAGATACCCTACGACCAGTCGTGAATCGGTTTTATCTGATCATGCTAAAAATTTCAAAAATCCGTTCTCCTATGACCAATCATAGTGTCCACTAGACCAGTCAAAGGTGCGATTTCTGCAGCTATAAATATACTCTGAATTTTAGAGTTTGAGAAAACAGAAATTCAAGTAAAATTAAGGGATCACTCTGAGATAAGTTTGTGTTTATTTTAAGCTGCATTGTGCTCATTTAATATTCTCTTTGGTTAGCTTTGTTAATTTGATTTTGTTTCTACATTCCAATCATAATTGAAAAGAGGAATTGTGATATTCCTTCTTCTTGGAATCAAAATCAAATAGAGCTAAGCCTAACTGGTTTAATTTAAAATTAATTAGAACCTAGAACCATTGTAAAGTAAGAATTGGACTATGAACTTCTACATTCAATCATCTACTCCAATTGGTTCTTCTGGGCTGTTACAAAAGGAGAAATTCAGATATTTTACATTTATTGTAAATTCCTTTCATTTTGATTTTATTTGAGGTTAAGTCAGAAAAATCTCAATTTGTTGGTAATCTGAGGAGAGCCAAAAAACTCAGAAGTGAGGGTTTTTGGATTGTGTAAGCCCTTTGAAAAAGACATAATTGTGAAGGTTTTGGGTGAACCTGTGAAAACCTATTTTGATAGTGAACGCTAATATCCCCTGTGTGAGGATATTAGGAGTGGAGTAGCAATCTGTGTGGCTATTTTATAACAGTTGGTGTACACACAGGCGAACGACTATAATTCTTTGTGTTTTGTGGTTGTGTGATTCATATTTCATATCTTGTATTACTCAGTATTGTGGGATGTATGTGTGGATGTGAATGTTGTAATATTTACATTTCAAGCATAGTGGGGAATGTTGTAATAGTTTAGAATTTACTTTCTTTTATTTTCCTTTATTATTCTTCTTCAGTTTGGGATATTGATACTTATCATTCTAGTAAGGTTGTCCTGCCATAAAACCTTAGTTTTTATGGTGCAAGGTTATCCTTAGAACTATATTCGTATCAGCCTCTCAAGACTTGAATTTGAGGTTACTTTACATTCCTTTATTGTAGTTTGTTTCATTTCTTTTGTTGGCCATCATATTTCTTATATTCAGTTATTATTTTTTAAAAAAATTGGACATAGTCCTATTCACCCCCCCCCCCCCCCCCCCCCTCTAGGACATAGCTTGGCCATTTCAGTATCGATAACCGACATCAATTATCGACCTCGACAATGTGGACATTTAACCAACATTGCCTCCAAGGAATGACCCATATAGAGCCTAACATATAGTGGACTCATGGCCTTATACAAGGGCCTAACATATATAACACCATGGGCCTCACTCAAGAGCTTAATACACATAACGATGGGCCTTTCACATGGGCTTAATATACATCACAATGGGCCCCATCGCTTGACCCTTAAATGCATCATGATGGGCCTTATCACATAGATCTCATATTCATCACATTAAGCCTTAAACACAGGTCGAATACACATCCTAATGGGCCTCAAATACGAGCCACATATACATCACATTGGGCTTCAAACATGGGCTGCATATACATCCTATGGGTATCAACAATCACCCTCAGCAATCGGAATCGGCCTTGTTAATCGACCTTGATAATCGGAATTGGCCTCGATGATTGTCCTAACTAAAAAATGGCCTAAGGGAAGGTCATAATGTGGACATTTAACCATCACTGCCCATCAATGTGGACATTCAACCAACATTGCTCCTAAGCAATGTCCTACATATAGCCAAACATAAAGTGGGCCCATGGCCTCACACAAAGGCCTCATGCATCAAGTGGGTTGTAACAGTGGTCCAATACACATCACAATGGGCAATGACATATGGATCAGAAATTCATCACAATAGGCCTTGCCCATAGGCCACGAATATGTCATAATAGGCCTTAGATACATCACAATGGGCCTCGCCCATGGGCCTCAAATACATCTCATTGGGTCTCACAGGTGGGCACCATCATATGGACCTTAAATACGAGGAAGGTGGGCCCTATCACATGGGCCTCAAATGCAAGGCAGGGGGTCCTATCACATGGGTTAAAATACAAATAGGTGAGCCCCGCTCATAGGCCAAAAGTACATCATGATGGGCCTCATGGATGGGTCACACCAATGCACCTTAAATGGTCTTGGACCATACCAAAAATCATTTCAATAGTTGTAGGTGTAACATGTGTATCACTGTACACTACAATTCAATGGGGCACATGGCCCACTAATGATGATCAACACTATCCAAACATTGTCTATATAAATCAGCATAATCCAAACATTGTCCAGCATCGTCCAGAATAATTTGGACGGTGTGAATGAAATAAATACATCGTGGTGGGGTTGTACATGCAAAAATGGTGAACGGCTTGGAGAAACACATGCCCCACGGTTAGCCCACAGCTGCTAACGTCAATAGTAGCATGAGCTGCTGGACGGCTCAATATACAACATATCATAAAGTGGGCCCCAAGAGATGGATAGTGTGCCTGCCACACACACATCAAGGTGGGCTGTATAAGTGGACGACATAGATGAAATACATACAACATGGTGGCCCTTGTGAATACACAGTAGGTGGGCCCACCATCCAGCAAGCTGGATGGTGCAGGTCAAACATATACATCGCAGTTGCCCCCTCAGCACATCCAAATGGACGGTACTGAAATACAATACATACATTAAGATGGGTCACACCCCAGAAAACAATTGGACAACATGAATATACGCGAGGTGGGTTACCACCGTCTTGGGGCAGATGGACGGATAGTATAAAACACATACATCAAAGTGGAGTCCACTGTCCAACAAACTGGACAGATAGTGGATATGAAATATATACACTAAGTGTAACACCCCGAATTTTTTGCCAACCTGGGATTAGACGTCCTTAGGCAATGGGTCAACCAAAACAGCTTGGTAATCGCTCAGAACCCAATTCCATAGCCAAAGAAATCACTTAGGATTAATTCCTTTAGAAATTAAGCGTAAGTTAGCTAGCGCTATGCTGGAGTAGCTATGAAGTTGTCCCTGACCGCTTTAAATACGTTCTACAAGACCCAAAACTTGTAGAATCAATGGTGCTATAATATCCTGAAACCTAGGATCAAACTCTAAACCGGTTTGCTCTCAGGAACCCTTTGAAACTTTGTATTGGATCTAAATCGCGCGTCGAAAGTCTGATACCTACAATCTTAGACCGTTATGACTGCTTAATTGGACTTGACAACTGTTTTGAAAATCAAGGCCAACCGGCGTTCAGAGGCTATTTCATTGAGCCTGGAGTGAAGAGAGTGAGAATAGGGTTAGATTTGGAAATTTTAATTCAAATCTGGCACGTGACTTGTCGCGTTATTATTAAGCGTTCTGACTGTCAGAATTCAGTCAAATTACACCCTCAGATCAGGAAAAATTTCTCTTTCATATCATGAGACTTGTAGACCTGATCTAGGTGCAGTGACCGCTGAACTGAAATTAGACCGCCACGTGCAATCTATGAACTCTTCCGGTCTGAAAACTTGATGTGTGCTAGATCCAGTATGCATGAGCTTAAGTCCGACCGCGTTTGGCCAGGGGACCTCTAGAAATGCTCTTTTGGATTAAAACAGCCCCGATTTGGTTAGACCTCAAGTAAATATTATTCCCAAGCCTAATTTGGAAATTTTTAAGCTTATAAAAGGGGTTTAAACCCTCACTTCTCTCACCCATCCAAATTTTCTAGAAATCCTAGCAGAGTGAGAGAAAAAGGGAGAGATTGTGAGAGAGTGTGGGAGGGATCTTACTGCCACCTGCACCAGCTGTTACACGTGCTTAAGCATCGTATCCCAATCGCTTTCCCGGTGATTCCGCTGCATTTCTAGGTAAGGAAAACCCTAACCACTTGCTGATTTGGGGATTTCTTCGATTCAAATAGCAAAGTAGCTGATGTACATGTGCATTAGGTCGCCTGTACGCCGTTGACGAAGTGTATACGCTCCGTTCGAAACGATACACATATAAAGTGAAAGGTGCGAACTTTAGATGCTTTGATTGGCTGTTTTCAATGCTTTCAATGTCGTTTAATAGTAGATTATCGATGACAATGCCATTTGACATGTACAACATGCTGTCCGTTTTCTGTTTCGTAAACGTAGGAAAAATATGAGATTTAGGGCATTTTAGTCATTTGTAGGAATTACTGCATACATCCATATTTTGCTGAAATGATTGACATGGCTTTTTGTTGCATTTGGATATTAGGAATGCGTGTATAATCAGTTTGGCGAAGAGATTCGCCCAAATGCGCACTTTGAGTCGACATACACTATGTAGACTTAACTGTGTAGACTAAGTGTTTGTATAAATGTTTGTATTAGTATGTATTGAGTTTATGGTGTTTTGAAATAGTTTTGAGATTAAATTCTCAAGTAATACGCTGATGTAAATGATTCTCATCATGTTGGCTAAGTATGGATTTCATTGTATACATGAAATGCAGGTGTGGAATGAATTGCTTAAGTGGTATGTTATAACATGCGATAACATGCTTATATTGTTGTATTTCATTTCTATTAGTCTTATATGATTGTTGATGTGGATTCACAAATGTTTGGGGCTATACTTAGTCCAGGTAGTCGGTAACAGAGAAAATTCGTGGCTGGCTTATATCTACCAGGAAGGACGCGTCGATGAACACGAGTCGTTTTTGGAGTTGGCGGCAGTGGTTAGGCCACGCGAAGTGTTTCACGCACTTCATGTCGTTCGACTTGCGATGCGCTCGTGCTAGTCGAGCCCGTCAAGTAACCCGACTTACCTTTGATTGTTCACCCTATATGAGTCATAACTGCTTGAACCTAGGGTACTGAACTTACCATTGGAAACCCTGTTAACCATGGTACCTTGTTCTATAAAGACTCATGAGCCAGGCATGGTGGTATGAGACACCATGGTCGAGCTGTCGGCCTACGCTGGGGACACGAGCCTCCCCGTAGTGACCAGTGAGCACCCTACTCTGAGCAGATTATGGTGGTATGAGACACTATATTCTTGCTGTCGGCTTACACTGATCAAGTGACGAGCCCTTTGTAGTGACCTTGAGTTTATCCTGATACGCATGGGGGCGACGAGTCCTGATGTAGTCTTAAGGATATAATAGGCCTGTATTGATAAGGTGATGGGGGAGAGGAGCAACGAGTGCGTGCAACAGCCCTGACAGCCCTTGCAGTGACCTATAAATATAACATCGTATGAGATTACTAGGAGTGACGACCCTAGATAGGATCTGTGTTGGGATTGATATAAGGAAGGTACCTTAGTTTCCCAATATTACTGTATGAAAAGGACTAATAATAACTTGGTAATCATATCACCATCACATTGCATGTGCCTAGAAGATGTGGAGCACTATAGGAAGAAAGCATGCCGCTGGCGTAAGATGGTGCCGTATGAGGGAGATCATCGGTGAGGGCATCCATCATGTCACGTCATATTGCATTAACAACAGTATTTAAGAATGTTTGAGTTATTGCTTTACTATTATCGCATGATTGATTTAAGAACATGCTAATCTTTGCTCTCTTATCCGACTAAGTTGATCACTCACACCACGTTACGGGATGGTGTTTTCGGACACCCACCAGTCCCTATTATGATTGCAGATGATGGCGCGGCCTGCGAGGCGGAGCCGGACTTGATGATGAGGAGGAGGATCCCTCCTTTATGCGTGTTCTGAACGACGGGATACAGGGAGATTCATTAGATGCCATGACACTTATCATTTTATATTTTCAGAGCACTCATGTATATTCTTTCTTTCTATTTTGAGGTATACATGTATATGTTTAACCTAGTAACATGTTCACACTCTGGAGACTTACAATCAATTATATATTATAGGTATGTATCACAGTCTTTCGCTTGTTAATTTAACTGTCTCTGGAGTATGATATGTTATTCTGGCTTAATCCCACTTATGTTTAATACATTAACACAGAAAACATTCAATCATATACATTTATGTTGCATAAGTGATGTTCTGGAACTCAGGAGTGGAGGTTTTTACTCGACTCCCGATTTTCGGGATGTCACACTAAAATGGGCCTCATTTATTGCGGATGGATGGTACGAATATACATCATATGCGTCTCATGTCCCAGCCCATATATAGCATGGGAAAGACACATACATCAGGAAGTCCCACGTGAATGGGGTCCGTGTCCCAGCAAGTGGACGGACGGTTGGGATAAAACACATAAATCATGGTGGTTCCAGGGGGCGTCCATTTGATGGACAAACTGAATATACAACCCATACGTAACATGCGTCCCACTGTTTGGACGGTGTGGATTTGAAAAACATACATAATAGGCACCACTGTCCACTGCTGGACAGTGTGCATACAAAACATACATCAAGGTAGGGTCCACATGGGTTGACTGTCCAGCTAAAAAAAAAATAGATGGACAGCATGGAATGAGACACACAGAACTTACTGACTTTACAGCATCTGCCAGCTGTGTGGGTCCCACAGAACTCGTTGACATTACTACAGCAGCTGTATAGTTGGAGTGAGGTACACCAGCTGTCCCACTTCACAAGGCGGGTCCACGCGTGAGGACGGTGTGGGTAAAACACTTTCATTAGTGGGTCCCACGTGAGGCCCACCAAAATGTTTATTTTCCATCTCATCTATACATAAGGTCATAGAGACCTAGACTAAGAGGAAAAACAAATTTCATAGAGGTCCAAAACTTCTATGGCCAAAAAATGGTTTCAATGGTGGATGTTCAATCTCAACTGATTTCTGCAGTGGTCCACCTAATAGACAACATGGATATAGAATAAATACATCAATGTTGGGTACCACCGTCCAACCATATGGACGGTGGGGATAAGACCTAAACATCATAGTGGTCCTCACAACAAGTGCTTTTATATGTTAAGCATGTCTTCACATGATTTAAGATGATCTGGGCCACCTAAGTGTCGTGGACGGCTGATTTTTTTCTGGGGGTGCCCCACGACAAAAAGGGCCTCATCAATGCATGATGTTGATGTTCTACACACATCATAGTGGGGCCTACGGTTGGGACACACGGTCCCTGCCTCTCACTCAACGCAGCAGGACGCTACTACAGCATCCTCTGGACGCCAGCAGCAGCAGTATCTGCTTATATATATTTATATTCATTTTCACGAGGTTTTTCTAAGGTGGGGCCTACATCAGGAGAATCCACCCCACCCATTAGATTCTACAGCTCAAGAAAGTCTAAATGGGCCTAATATTTGATGTGTTTTAGTGTAAAAAAATATTAGAGTGGCTTTTAATGATAAAAACTACTGTTTTTCTAAAATGGCCCGTCAGATAATCGGATGAACTTCATTTTTCGATTCAATGCCTAAAATGAACTGAGGAATGGGATAGTTTGTGTGGATCAAACACATACATCAAGGTGGGACTCTTATGAGTGGCCCACACAAAAAGCTTAAATCAATCTAATATTATTTTTTTTGTTGCTAGCACATCCCATTGTCTATTCACACTTCATTGAACACGTCCAGCATCCAAGGACGCTGGATGGATGGTGTGAATATACGTTTCATCAAGGTGGGTCTCACATGGACGTGGCCCACTTAATTTGGATCAATTTGATATTTGTGTCTTCCCATCATCATTAAGGTAAGGCCCACGTGGCCTGGATGGTGTAGATCCTACACGTCCATCAAGTGAGTCCCACGAAGGTGGATGACTTGGATAAAATGCATACGTCATGGGGCCAACAACAAGGGAAGAGAGAGAGAGAGAGAGAGAGAGAGAGAGAGAGAGAGAGAGAGAGAGAGAGAAAGAGATCGAGTGATGGACCCCGACACTATGTGCCCTCCCTTCCATACATCACAACATACATCAAGTGGGTCCCATTAATGTGGACCCACTGATCAAAATCAACAGTGGAGATCCTTTCTCCACCAAAATGTAAGGTCTATATGACCTTATTTATGTAAGTAAATTAAACATCCTTATGGGGTCTATGGAGAATAGCCCCATCATGGAATGATCATGAGAATCGAGGTGGCCCATCGGCCACACCTATGGTCCAAAGTGAGATCTATACCATCAATCGATAGGCCCCACTTGGCCCATCATCAAAATATGAAATCTAAGCCTATAAAACACCCACAAACAATGAAGATTCACCCTCTGTTCTCACTTCTTCTAGAATCCTTGGACTCTTTAGCTCCAAAGCTCCAAAATTTATGGAGGAAGATGAGGATTGAATGGCTAAGATGATGGAGATGGGAGGTAGGGAGGTGGGCAACACACAAAGCTTCTCTCCCATGGATGTTGGGTTGCTTGGGAAAATGAGAGATAGATGAGAGAGAGAGAGGTGTGATGTAAGGATAGAGAGGGATGGTGAGTGATGGGTGATGGGGAGAGTTGACTTTGGGGATAGGTAGTTGTACTTGGTGGTGGGTGTGAGTGATGGGAGTGATGTGTACTTGAATGATGGGATTGATGTGATGTTATAAAGATTCCCTCAGTTTTGCAATGCGCTGCATTTATCCCAGAACTGAACGCGGGCCCACATTTAATGGCCTGGGCATCACCTCGATGCGTAATACGCGACATCTGAACTGTGGCAACGATGCGATCGATAGGGTACAAGTCTTGGGTTAAGCTGACTTTGAAATACGAGACATGACTCAAGATTGAGTGTGTAAGCCCCATATCCTAGACCGTACCATTCCGTAGACTACCTCGGTCTTCACAGTCGAATTTCAGCAACCTTCAACCCTTAACCGATATTTGTCCGTGACCCTACGTCACACACCGTCAACCTGAATCGACTTAAACTGAGATTTGTACCCTAGTGACCACGCCAGTGTCGCGGTTCCAATGTCGCGACTCACGCGCCGAGGTGATACCCTGATCAGGAGATGTGGGCCCACGTTCGGTGCAAGGAAAATGCCCCGCGTGCGAATTTTGAGAGAATCTTTATGACTTGTCACATCAATCAATCAATCCCATCATGTCAAGTACACATCACCTTTCACCCATTCCCAAGCAACCCCAAAGTTAAAAGTTTCTTACAAGCCCATACCTTTCCTACACAAATTACCTCAAAAGCCAAAAATGTTCTTACACACATCACTCACCACATTCATCACTCCATCACCCATCTCTCTTTACAACTCTCTTTCTCATTCTCAAACCACTCTCTCAAGCAAGAGAAAATTCATACGTCCAAGCCTCTCCAAGCCCTCCCAAGCAACAAGTGTAGCCCACTTTCCTACCCTCTCATCTCCCATCTCAACCATCCAAACTTCATCTCCTCCGTTGGAATCAAAGCTAAGGAGCTAAGGAAGCCTAGGGTGCAAGAAGAAGCCGGTGGGTGATCTTGGATCTCCATTTCTTTATCTTTTTGTGATGTAAGGGCCCATTTATGATGGGACCCACCTTGATGTAGGCTTTGTATCAATGAGGGGCCCATCATGGCGGGGCCCCTCCATCTTCGCTGACGTCTCCCGCTCTCTCTCTCTCTCTCTTTCTATGATCTTAGCCACCTATGATGTGTGTATTCCATCCATGCCATCTACTGGTTGACCCCATCCATGTGGGATGCACCATGATGTTTATATGTCATCCCAACTACCCATAGGGGGCCCACCTTGATGTGGCTAAAGTGGGGTGTGGCTGCCAGTGGAGTGTGATCTGACGTGGGCCCCAGCTCCACAGCTCATGTGGTAGGCCGAATGAGAGATACCCCGTTTCTATGCTGGGACCCACCCTGTCCAGAGCTCAAGTGGCAGACCGAGTGAAAGATGCCTCTTTTCAATAATCAAGGCCTTGGTATTAATCCCTGTTGAGGTGGCTAACATGGAGTGTGTATTGGCATGTGTGTACTGACAAGGGTATGGGTCCACGGGACCCATCCACACCGTCCATCCATTTGGCATGGGCCACATCACCATGCATGTGTGGTGTCCACCGTCCTTGGACGGTGGGACCCATCCCCTTGTGTGGGGCCCCCCCTGACGCCCAAATCCATAGCTCGACTGGCAGACGAAGTGAAAGATACCTCATTTCAACAATAAGGTCTTGGCATCGATTCTCCAGCAAGGGTGGGTGCCAGCAAGGTGTGATTGGATGGTGGGGTCCATGGGACCTACCCACACCATCCATCCACTCCGCTAGGCCACACCATGTTGCGTGTGCTTAATCCAGACCATCCATTGTCCCTGGATGATGGGACCCACCTCACGCGTGGGGTAACACTGTGATGCGTGTAACTGTCCAGGCCGTCTAAGCCCTGGACGTTTAATACATATTATATTATATTATATATATGATATATTATATTATATAATATATATATTATTTTCATGTTATTGTGGTGGGCCCTACGTGGGACCCACGTCTGTTTTGTCATAAACTAGAAAATAAAAGGAAAAAAAGTGAAAAGGCAGCCATGTGCTGCTCTCTCTCTCTCTCTTTCTCTCTTAATGTCAGTGGCTAATTCCGTGGGTCCCATATGTTTTACCCGCACGGTCTATCTATGGGACCCAACATGGTGCGTGTGTTGTATCCAAACCGTTCAACCATTGTTGAGATCATTTTAGGACATGAGGTAAATGAGTGAGATCTGAAGTTCAAATGAACCCCATTAATTGTAATAAATAATGGGGTTCAAAACTTTAATGGGCCACCGTAGTTCCCAATATTGTTTCTACTTCATTTATCTCTATGTTAACTTGTGAATAAGACAGATCTTGAATATACATAAGGGTGGGCCCGATTTGATATTCATGAGGCCCATCGATTCAGCCCATTTGATCGTCCCATTCGAATCGACCCGTTTGAATCGGATCATTTGGTTAGCCCATTCGATTCGGCCCATTTGGTTGGCCCATTTGAATCTACCCGATTTGATATTCATGAGGCTAATTTGATTCGGCCCATTTGACTTGGCCCTTTCGAATTGGCCCATTGATTGAGATTCCACCATGATGTATGTGATGATGTTTGTGATGGTCGTACCTTAGGAGCAATGTTGGTTTGACGTCCACATTGTAAGAATAATGTTGGTTAAATGTCCACATTATAAATCTTCTTAGGGCCCATTGTTAGGCCCATACTTTTAGATCGTCTAGGCCCATCTTCGTTATGAACAACATCCATCACCATATAACATGTTTAGTATAGTTCCATGATCATGATCATACGCATCATATGTATGCTTGATATGAGAAGTGACTAATCATAGCGTATGCCTTCGGGTAGATTGTTTAGGGGCTTCCTAATAGGCGGTGTTGCCCTACATGAGTGCATGATACGCATAAGATTACTGCATGATTGGATAACATGATTTATGCATTCGCATTGTGTGATATGATATTGTACTCCCTAGTGATATCAGGGCTGTAGCCTCCACAGGCGTATCGTGATTGGCAGGATTGGATACTAAAAATTTTATTCTACATGAGGTGCTATAGATATCCCTAGGTGAAAGTCCCTAAACCCTTATAGTACCAGGAGGTTTCTCCAACGTTTAGACCAAGTGGGTGCATGAGTGCCGAGTTTCGATTACCAGAAGGTCGTGCTTTCCACTGTGTCATGGTTGGTTGCAAGGGGGTGCAGCCTTACCCGCCCGAGAGGAGGGGGAAAAGCTATGCTGAGTTTGACCAGCTCTAGGAATGGGTCCGCTATCGACAAGTCGAGCCCTATATTGGCAGGAGGATAGTGAGGTCTCTTTCACTTACCTTATTACGCGCGATGGGGCGACGATCTAGTTTAGAGTGTACTAGACCCCAGTGATATTCCAGAGTTGAGCTATATTGATATGTGGACTTAGATGAGGATTTGTATGCTTAAGTTACAATTCGCATTGCATGGCCTTAGTATGGCCAACATCATTCATGCCTTGCTTCACATAGCCTTAGTACGGCTAATGGTATTCATGGATTCATTAGCATGTTCAGCATTACTCTGATACTACATAACTGTACTACCACCTTGTGCACACACTTTCACTGCCCTTTAAGCTTTCTATAAGCTTATGCATGAGCATTGCGTGCAGGTGACGTTGTATCACAACAGCGCTGAGGCAAGAGCGCATATCAGATCAGCTTGGAGCTTTTGTCTATCATCATTGTATTTCCCTTTATGCTCATTGTACTTGTTAATTTTTTTATCATAGTGGAAATGTAATGGAGTTTTTCGTTGTTGTTTATGGGTTATGCCTTTGGTTATGCTTATTACGAATTAAACTGATGTTAAAAATCCTCCTCATATCATCCCAGGATCGGAACTTGGCAAATGGGCACTCGGAGTCGAGAATGGGGTACTACGGAGGCTTTTGGGTCTGGATTCAATGATCTGGAATTTTGTGAGCCCGATTTCTGAGTTTGGGACTTGACAGAAGTTTGTATCAGAGCATAACTTAGGAATAACTGAGAACGATATTACATGTCTACTATGAGTTTAGAATGACTAAGTACTGAAGTTCAGATAACTTAGCGATCTTCCGTTAAAGACCCTTAACATGCGTGCTTTGAAGAGTTTTAAAGTTTATAGGTGCCTTTACTCTTTCCTATAGGACAAGATGCCTAGGAGAGTGACCCAATCGACTCCCACACCGCCACCTGAGACTCTCGCTCCACCACCTGCTGCTCCCGCCCTACCACCTATGATCCCCACTCCACCACTAAAGATTCCTACTGCCCAGCCTATGCATGCAGCTCCTCCACCAAAGACCGGTGCGATCCGACCATATCCGTGAGTGTCTCCCAGTTAGAGAAGATGTTGCAGGCTGTGACAGCTGCACTTTAGGGGTAGGACAGGCACCTTGTTGTTTCACCGGACCCGTCAGAGAAGGAGCACACGAGCACCCTACTTCGTGAGTTTTGACAACTCGATCCCCTGTGTTTCCAGGGTGAACCAGACCCGACGACAGCTGAGAGATGACACTCCGACAAGGAGAAGATAATTGATACGATGGGATGCACGACCGAGCGGTGAGTCCGATTAGCCATATTTCTTCTCCATGGTGAGGCTGAGCATTGCTGGACATCAGTCTCCCGAGCAACAGGCACCAAATTTATTTGTACATGGGAGGATTTTACGGATCAGTTTGACTGACAGTATTTCCCAGATCGCATCTGACGACAGCGAGCATTGGAGTTTAAGGCTCTGGTGCAGGGTGATATGACGGTGGCACAATACGCGGCTCGCTTTGTAGCGTTGTCCAGATTTGCACCATACCTGGTAGATGATGAGGAGTGGAGAGCCCTCCGATTCGAGGATAGCTTGCATTATAGTCTTAGAGACCGTGTTATTGGGCATGAGCTCCCGACTTTCTAGGGAGTGGTATGAAAGGCCTAAATTTTTGAGGCTGAGTGGGCCGGTTCTCAGTCTGATAGCGGTCAGAGAAGAGATCGGAAGAGTAAGGTTCTTTCCAATGACTCCCAGCAGCGTCGATCACAATAATAGAGGTCCACAGGTCGCCTAGCCTTCCGAGCACCAGCAGCACCTCCAGCACCACTTTCGAGGCAATTCACCGACACCTGTTTTGGGTGCGGTGCGATAGGGCACCGTATGTGGGAGTGTCCCCACCCCAAGCAGCAGCAGCAGCAGAGAGATCCACAACAGCCTCCACCACAGTCACAACAGAGATCCCCACAGTAGTAGCGATAGCATCCCCTACCACCAAGGCCACCTCAACAGTAGCATCAGCACTAGCCTCAGAGGCTGCAGTAGCAGAGGCAATAGTTTCTACTGCCACAATAACCCCAGCAACAGCAACACGTTCAGAGGGGACAGGAACCTCCCCAGCCAGCTTAGGATAGGTTCTATGCGGCTCAGCAGGATCCGCGGTCATTTAGAGGGGTCGTCGAGGGTATGCATTTAGTCTCTGCATGCCTTGCACAGGTGTTGTTTGATTCTAGTGCATCGCATTCTATTGTGGCCTAAAGTTTCTGTAGATCGACTGACTTACCATTGGAGTCTTCTCGTGAGGGATTGTCGGTATCGACTCCCTTGGGGAAGACTGCAGTGCTGGGCTGATTTTGCTCGTCTTACCTCATTCTAGTTACGGATACCTTTTTGCCTGCCAATTTGTTTGCTTTGTCGATGTCTGAGTTCGATGTCATCCTGGGTATGGATTGGCTTACCGAGTACTACACCATATTGAACTACTCTGCGAGGACAGTCACGTTCTATATACCTGGCGTGCCGCATTTCCAGTTCATTGTAGAGCATAGAGGAGAGCCAATGTCTTGCTTGATGTCTTACGCCGTTGAGGAGCCTATTGTCGCTTATATTAACTAGTTAGTTGTGGTTTGTAATTTTCTCAATGTGTTCTATGAGATTCCGTAATTATCGCCTCATCGACTCACTAAGTTTCAGATTGATCCCGTACCCGGTACCGTGCCTTTTAGAAGGCCCTATATCATATAACATTGTTGGAGTTGCGGGAACCGTAGAAGCAGTTGGACGAGTTGCACGAGTTTGGCTTTATCTATTCGAGTAGTTCACCATGGAGAGCGCCGGTACTCTTCGTGAAGAAGAAGGATGGCTCGTTGAGGCTCTGCGTGGATTACCGCGAGCTCAATAAGGTCACGATCAAGAACAAGTACTCGCTCCTGGGAATTGATGATTTATTTGATCAGCTATAGGGTGCACAATTCTTTTCAAAGATTAACTTGCGTTCCGGTTATCATCATATTCGGGTCCGAGAGGAGAACATTCGGAAGACGGCTTTCAGGACACGCTATGGTCATTTTGAGTTCCAGGTCATGTCCTTCGGACTAACCAATGCACCCACAGTCTTCATGCAGTTGATGAACGAGGTCTTCTGCCCATATCTCGATTAGTTTGTTGTAATCTTCTTCGATGACATTATGATCTATTCAAGGAACCATGAGGAGCACGAGTAGCACCTAGAGATTATGTTGTAGACCTTCCGTGCACACCAGTTGTATGCGAAGTTGAAGAAGTGTCAGTTTTGGCAGGAGGGGGTGAAGTTCCTTGGTCACATGGTGATGAGGGAGGTGGTCACGGTGGACCACTCGAAGGTTGAGGTAGTGTGTCAGTGGGGCCAGCCCATGAATGCGTTTGAGATTCACAGTTTCCTTAGTTTGGCGGGCTACTACCGGCGTTTCTTTGAGAGCTTCTCCTGAATTGCACCCTGCTGACCAGGTTGACTCGAAAGGGTGCAGAGTATATTTGGAGCGACGCCTCCGAGCAAGCATTTATGTAGCTGAAGGACCGCCTCATGTCTGCTCCTGTTATCACTCTTCCCTCCGGGAGTGATGGGTTTATTGTATTCACCAATGCCTCGCATATTAGTTTGGGTACTGTCCTGATGCAGCACAGGAGACTAGTGGCTTTCGTGTCTCGTCAGCTCAAGGTCCATGAGCTGACTGTAACATCCCAAAAATTGGGGGTCGGGTAGAAACCCAACTCCCGAGTTCCAGAACGTCACTTATGCAACATAATAATGATAAATGCATGTTGTCTGTAGAATGACATTAAACAAGATCGAGACTAAGCCAAAACAACATATCATACTCCAGAGACAGTTAAATTAACAAGCGGAAGACTGTGATAAATACATAAAATACATAAGTAATTGTAAGTCTCCAGAGTGTGAACATATTACCAGGTTAATTAAATACATGTATACTCAAAAAATGAAAAGAAAAGAATATACATGAGTGCTCCAAAAATATAAAATGACAAGTGTCAAGGCGTCTAATAAACCTCCTTGTAATCCCGTCAATTAGAACACGCATAAAGGATGGATCCTCCTCATCATCATCAAGTCTAGCTCCGCTTCACAAGCAGCGTCATCATCTGAAACTAAAATAGGGACTGGTGGGTGTCCGGAACACCATCCCGTAACGTGGGAGTGAGTAATCAACTCAGTGAAATTATAGAGCAAAGATTAACATGTTATCAAATCAATCACGCGATAATAGTAAAGCAGGCAATCAAACACTCCTAGATACTGTTGTTAATGCAAGCATGAAATGACATGATGGATGCCCTCACCGACATACTCCCTCATGCGCCACCATCTGCATCCGCGGCATGCTTTCTTCCCGCAGTGCTCCACATCTTCCAGGAACATGCAGTGCGATATGGATAATGATTACCGGGTTGTTATTAGTCCTTTTCGTATAGCAGGATTAGGAAACTAAGATACCTTCCTTATATCAATCCCAACACAGATCCTGTCTAAGGTCGTCACTCCTAGTAATCTCATACGATGTTATATTTATAGGTCGCTGCAAGGGCTGCTAGGGCTATTGCACACACTCGTTGTACCGCTCCCCCATCACCTTATCCGTACAGGCCTAGTTTATATCCTTAAGACTGCATCAAGACTCGTCGCCCCCATGCGGTGTCAGGATAAACTCAAGGTCACTACAAAGGGCTGCCAAGGCTGTTGCTAGCACTCGTTGCTCCACTCCCCTATCACCTTATTAATGTAGGAAGACAACAAGAATATAATGTCCCTTTCCACCATAATCTGCTCAGAGTAGAGTGCTCACTGGTCACTACGGGGAGGTTTGTGGCCCCAGCGTAGGCCAACAGCTCGACCCCGTTGTCCCATACCACCATGACCGGCTCATGAGTCTTTATGGATCAAGGTACCATGTTTGACAGGGTTTTCAATGGTAAGTTCAGTACCCTAGGTTCAAGCAGTTATGACTCATACATGGTGAACATACAATGGCCAGTCGGGTTACTTGACGGGCTCGATTAGTACGAGCGCATCTCAAGTTGAGCGACATGAAGTGCATAAAACACTTCGTGTGGCCTAACCACTGCCGCCAACCCAAAACACGACTCGCGTTCATCGACGCTTCCTTTGTGGCAATTAGAAACCAACCACGAATTCAATTCATTACCGACTGCCTGGAATAGGTCATAGCCCCAAGCATTTGTGTATCAACATCAGTAAGCATATGTGAGTAACAGAAAAGAATATAAACAATACAAGCATGTTGACACATGTTATATCATACTACGTAAGCAAATCAACCAACACATGCATTCCATATATGTATAATGAAATCGATTCATATAGCCAACATGTGGAAACCATATACATCAGCATATTAATTGAGAATTCAATCTCAAAACTAATTCACAACACCATTTACTCAATACCTACTAATATAAACATTTATACAAACACTTAGTCTACACACTTTAGTCTACATAGCGTATGTCGACTCAAAGTGCGCATTAGGGCGAATCTCTTCGCCAAACAGATCATGCACGCATTCCTAATATCATAACACAAAAAATAGCCATGGAAATCATTTCAGTAAAATACAGACGTATACTGTATTTCCTATAAATACCCAAAATGCCCTAAATCTCATATTTCTCGTACGTATATGAAATGGAAAACGGACAGCATGTTCTACACGTCAAACGGCTTTCTCTTCGATAATCTACTATTAAACGACATTGAAAGCTTTGAAATCAGTCAATCAAAGCGTCTAAAATCCTCACCTTTCACCTTAGATGTGTATCGATTCGAATAGAACGTATACGCTTTGTCAACGGTGTAAGGGCAACCTAATGCACAAGATACGTAAGCTACTTCACTATTGAATCAAAGGAATCCCTAAATCAGAAAGTGGTTAGGGTTTTCTTACCTAAAAGTGCATTAAAAATCACCGAGAAATTGATTTGAATGCATTACTTTGGTACGTACAAAGGATGGGCAAACGACAGGAAGTTCTCTCACAAAGTCTCTCACAATCTCTCACTTTCTCTCTCTCTCAATCTAGGGTTTCAAAAAAAAATCAGATGGGAGAGATATGAGAGGGTTTAAAGCCCTTATACAGGCTAAAAACTAACCTAAATAGACTTGGGAACAAAGTATACTTGAGTTATAACCAAATCGGGACTTTTTCGATCCAAAAGAGCATTTCGGGAGGTCCCCTGGCCGAACGCGATCGGACTTAAGCTCATGTATATCGGATCCTGCTCACACCAAGTTTTCAGACCGGTAGAGTTCCTAGATCGCACGTGGCGGTCCAGTTTCAGTTCAACGGTCACGGAGTCTCGATCAAGGATTCCAAGTACACTGACCTGAGTGAGAAATGTTCCCTGATCTGAGGGTGTATTTCGGTAAGATTCTGACGGTCTGAATGCTTATACTGATCCCACAAGCGAAACGTGCCATATTTATTTAAATCCTATTTAATTTTAAATGAATTTCACTTTCTCACACTCCCTGCTCCAGGCTCAATGAAATAGCCTCAGAGCATCAGTTGGGCTTGATTTTCGAAACGATTGTCAAGTCCAACTAAGCGGTCATAACGGTCTGAGATTGCGGATATCAGACTTTCGATGCGCGATCTAAATCCAATACTAAGTTTCAAAGGGTTCTTGAGAGCAAATGGGTTTAGAGTTTAATCCTAGATTTCAGGGTATTGTAGCGTCATTGGTTCTACAAGTTTTGGGTCTTACCGATCGTATTTATAGTGGTTGGTGCTAATTTTGCAGGAAATCTAGTGTAGCGCTGGCTAATTCAGGTTAAATTCTAAAGAATTAGGTTCTAAATGATTTCTTTGGCTTTGGAATCGAATTTTGAGAAACTACCAAGGTGCTATGGTTGACTCATTGCCTAAGGACGTCTAATCCCAGGTTATCAAAAATCTGGGATGTTACACTAACCTACCCCACGCATGATTTAGAGCTGGCAGCAGTTGTCTTCGCAGTGAAGGTGTGGAGGCACTATTCCTATGGGGTTAGGTTCTAGCTCTTCTCCGATCACAAGATGTTGAAGTACCTCTTCTCGCAGTCTGAGTTTAACATGAGGTAGAGGCGCTGGATGGAGCTTCTGAAGGAGTATGATTTAGATCTTCAGTACCACCTGGGTAAGGCGAACGTGGTGATAGATGCCCTCAGTCGGCAACCACGTGGCCTGGTGGCACATATGATGGTCCGAGAGTGGAGGATGCTCGAGGATATCGCAGAGTATGATTTTGAGTTTGGCCAGCAGTCTTCTATCATGCAGTTATCGAGCCTGTCTATTCAACCCTCTCTTATCGTAAGGGTGATCGAGTCTCAGCAGGCTAATGAGTCGTTGCAGAGTTATATGGCTGAGGCTGCATCTGAGAATCAGGCAGATTGGCAGATTGGTACAGATGGTGAAATTCGCTTTAAAGGCCGATTATATGTCCTGGATATTCCTGAGTTACGTAGAGATCTTATGACTGAGGCACATTGATCGTGGTTTTCTATTCACCCTGGCTCAATGAAGATGTATCGTGACATGAGGTGACAGTTGGTGTAACGCCCTGAAATTCACGGGTCGAGCATAACTCAGCTCCCGAGTTCCAAAACATCACTTATGCAACATAATTAATGATGGATGTATGTTGTTTGTATTAGTGCATAAAACATGAAGTAGATTAATCCAAATCAGCAGACATAATTCAGGGATAGTGAGAAAATGTAAGCGGAAGTTTTAAACCAATACATAAACTAAAACAATCCCCAAAATATGATTGTTCTACCTGGATAATAACTACAAACTGTGTCTCAAAATACATGTATCAAACTATGTATAATCAATACAATCATAACCCAGAATCCCCGCCAGTCAGGACAAGGCTCACATGAACCCGCCTGAGAACTGCATAAATGAGAATGCCTCCTTGTCCTCGTCGAACTCTGGCTCTGCCTCGTAGGCATCACCATCACCTGCAGCTAAGTCAGAGTCTGGTCGGTGTTTAAGCACTATCTCAGAACGTGGAAGTGAGTGATCAACTCAGTGGAACTATACAGTAAAGGTTAACATGTTATCAATTCAATCAAGCAGTAATGATAAAGCAGTACAATCAAATATGACCTAGATACTCTTGTTAATGTGAGAATGATATGAGGGGATGATGCAGGCCCTCACCATAATCTCCCTCTGCGATCTTCATCTTATGATCGCGCATGTCAGTCACTTACTCAGTGCTCTACACCAACGCCAATAGCAGATGCAGTGCAATATTATGAGTATGATTACCAAGTTCTTATTAATCCTTTTCATACAGTAGGATTGGGAAGCTAAGACACCTCCCTTATATTAATTCCTAAACAATGATCCATTTTAGGTTCGTCAGTCCTAGGAAATTTTAGATGATGTTACGGTTCTAGATTGCTATAAAGGGCTCGTCACCAATCAATATAGGTCTAGTAATATCCTAGTAACTATAATAAGGCTCGTCGCCCATATCCAATGTCAGGATATACTCCAGGTCACTACAGAGGGCTCATCACCAATCAATGTAGGCTGACATGACGAATATAGTGTCCCATACCACCATAATTGGCTCACGAGAGTAGGGTTCTCACTGGTCACTACGGGGAGGCTCGTCACCCCGGAGTAGGCCGATAGCTCGACCACGGTGTCCCATACCACCATGTCCGGCTCATGAGTCTTATGAGATCACGGTACCAAGGTTAACGGGATCTTCACTAGTGAGTTTGGTGCCTTAGATTCAAACAGTAGCGACCAAACATGGTGAACATACATTGGTCAATTGGGTTAGCTGATAAGCTCAACTAGGCCAAGCGTAAGTTGAGTTAACCGACATGGAATGCATAAGCACTTTGTGTGGCCTAACCACTATCGAACATCCCAAGCACGACTCGAATTTGTTAAACATATCTTGCATGGCGAAAATAACCTCAACCACCAATTTAGGGATGGTTATTGATTACCTGGACTGTAGTATAGTCCCAATCACGTACAAGCTCAATAACAGACATTTGATTCATATCCTACATTCATATGAACATGTGGTGTAATATAACTTGAACATAAATACAATACATGGACGAAATCATACACATAGTTAACATGAATAAGTTAGGCTAAATAGTTCATGTAGGAAATCATACACACAAGCAAGGTGATTGAGATTCATATCTCAATACCCTCAAAATCATTCTTTTACCAAATACTAACTCATTCAGGCATTTTTAAAAACTTTTAGACTACACTAATCAACATACATCACGTATGTCAACCACATTACATATTAGGGCAAATGCTTTCGTCAAGGAGTTGTCACATACCAAATAAGCATATGTCTACGACAAATAATCATGGAAATCATAACACCAAATTCCATACGTATACGGGTATTCTAACATATACATGAAATCTTCTATTTATAACATAGGTTATACATATATGTAAATCAAAATGGATAGCATGTTTAGCATGTGTAATAGCATCTTAAGCAAGAATAAATCATTATCTATCATTGAAAGTCTTGAAAACCATAACCTAAACATATATAGTCTGCACCTTAAACCAGAAAACGTGAAATAAATATGATTCAGACGATAAGTCTTCGTCAACGGCGGATATGCTACCTAAGGCATGAAACAGGTTAGCTACAACATCACTTCAACTAGTCTAAGCATCAAAATAGGTTAGGATTTGACTAACTTACCCGAGAACGGAATCAGAATCGCCGAAATAACGATTCAGATACACAAGATTGATACGTATAAGAGCTAGGAAGAATCCCAAGAAGAAACAACAGGTTCTCTCTTACTTTCTCTCTCTTTTCCTTCTCTTGAATTTTCTAGGGTTGAAAATTCGTATGGGATTTGAGAATGAGGGTTTAAGGCATTTTTATAAGCCTAAAATCGACGAAAATAGCTGTAAGGCCAAGGTATACTTAAGTTATAACCAAATCAGGCTCTTTCTGATCTAACGGAACACTTCTAGAGGTCCTCTTATCAAATGCGATCGGACTTAAGCTCACTAGTATTGGATCTTAAGCAAGTTAAGTTTTCAGTCCGATCAGGTTTCTAGATCGTCCGTGGCGGACCAATTTCAATTCAACGGTCACCGAAACTCGATCAAGGCCACAAGTGCTTTGACATGAATGGACCACCTTCCCTGATCCGAGGGTGAATTTGGGGCAAAAACCAATGGCCAGAACGCTTAGAGATAACGCGCAAGTGACACAACTCAGATTACTTAAATTCTTATTTAATTTCTTAAAAATCTACACTTTCTCACACTTTTCACTCCGGACTCAAGGAAATGGTCTTAGGACATCGTTTGTAAGACCCGTGTCTTAGTTCGTACCGTTCCGTTGGCCTCCGCAGTCCTTCTGGTCAAAATTCGGCAATCCTCTACCCATTTTTGACATTTGGACGTGATCCTAAGTCGGCTAAAATTAAAACCTATACCTTAGCGACCGCGCCGTCACAACGGTTCTAATGCCCTGACTCGCGCACTAACTCGATACCCAGGGTAGAAGATGTAGGCCCGCGTTCAATTCGAAGAAAATACCGCGTGTTGCGAATCACGAGGGAATCTCTACGAGATGTCCCATCAGTCAATCAATCACTCATGTCAAGTACAAGTCAAGTCACTCCATACCCAAGTACAACAACCCATACCTATCTTACCTCTCTCTTACACAAGCAAACCAAAGTCAACTCTCACATCACCTCATCCATCACCAAACCCATCACCCATCATACCTCAACCATCCTTTTTCACCCATCACCTCACTCTCTCTCTCATTTCTCAAAACTCCCAAAGAAACTCAAAATTTCACACGTCCAAGCATTTTCCAAGCTTCCCAAAATTTCAAGTGTGGCCAACCCTCTCATCTCTCATCCACACCATCAAAGCCCCATCAACCTTCATCAAAGTTAAAGGTAAGGAGCTAAGGAGGATAAGGGAGCAAGCAAGAAGGCCTAGAGGTGGGTGATCTTTGAGTTTTACCGTTGATATCATGATTTGTGGGTCCACTTGTTGTGGGACCCACTTGATGTAAGTGTTGTAACTATGGAGGGCCCATAGTGATGGGGACCCTCCCCTCTATCACCGTCTCTCTCTCTCTCTCTCTCTCTCTCTCTCTCTCTCTCTCTCTTTGATTGGTGATGATGATGAAGGGGTGAGTGTGGCCCACCATGAATCACATATTTTATGTGGGACCCGTCGGAGGAATGGAGTGAATCCATGCCATCCAGCACATTAGCGGGCCCGGATGGAAGGAAATCATAAATATTAGGTGGGCCACGTTAATGTGAGGCCCACCTTAATGTGTGGGCCACGTGCATGTGGGACCCATCACAATGATGTGTGTTTCCATGCCGTCCAGTGTCCTTGGACGCTGGATGGGTGTGGCTATCATGAAGTGTGTGTACTGACTTGGAGTGTAGTATCGAGCAAATAAAAAAAGGGGGAAAAGAAAGAGAAGGAAATGGTGGGCCACTCATGCAGGCCCCACCTTGATGTAAGTACTCAATCCAAGTTGTCCATCCTCTTTCGAAGACCATTTGAGGCATTAAACCGAAAAAATAGATCAATCTGATGATTAATGGGGCCATACCATAGAAAAATAGTAGTGTATACCGTTAAGACCCGCCTTGATGTCTTTATTCACCAAGATATACCCAATATTGGGCTTGATAGGCTTGTATTGGGCTACGGTGATCAATGGACGGGACGAATTTACCTAATGCGAGCCCCACCTAGGTGATTTTGTAGGAAAATATTTTTTTTTTTAAAAGGAGAACAACTTCAGTACTGTTGCTGCTGCAGATGCACCCAGGCAGCGCCTGTGCCTGGCGGACGGATGGTCTGGGCCTCACGACTCCAGCTGTGGGCTCCACTGTGATGTGTGTCAACCATCAACACCGTGCATTTAAAGGGTCCCCTTTGAATAGGGACCGTCCCCAAAAATCAGTCGTATAGGGAACACAAGTGGGCCATACTATCTAAAATCATGTGAAGACATGCCTAAGACATATAAAATCACTTGGTGGGGCCTGCCTGAAATTTGGATGCGGCTGAAACTTGGTCTGAACCCTCTGCCAAATGGGACACACATAATGAGTGGGCTGGATTATGAACCACATTACAGTGGACCCCTGACCGTGTGACCCAATGGACGGTTGGGTGGCAAACAAACATCACTGTGGGCCTCTGGTCCACGTGACCATATGAACAGGTGAGGTGGCAAATAAATATCAAGGTGGGCTCCAGGCCCACCCCTATGTCCACGTGACCTTATGAATAGGTTGAATGACAAGTAAATATTACGGTAGGCCCCCCTCTGAACCCGTGACCTTATGAATAGGTTGAATGACTAATAAACATAACAGTGGGCCCCTGGTCCATGTGATCTTCTCAACAGGTGGGGTGGGAAATAAAGATTACAGTGGGCCCAAGCCCACTTGACCTTATCAATTGGTTGGATGGAAAATAAACATTTTTGTGGGCCCAAGCCCGTGTGACCTTATCAGCTGGTCGGGTGGAAAATAAACCCTATGGTGGGCCCCACATGGGATCTACTGATGTGTGTATTGTAATCTGTACCCTCCATTACTATGGGCCCCACCATAAGGTATGTTTTTCATCTATGCCGACCATCCTTTCCATTCCTATGGGATCCTCCATAATGCATGTGTTTCATCCAAACTATGCAACCATTTGGGGATTATTTTAAGGCCCACTTTGATATTTATGGGCCTATGTATTTAGGCCCATCTTAAGATGTTTATAGGCCCATTGTTGAGGCCACCTTGGTATATATGGGCTCATGTATTTAGGCCCATCTTGACATATATTTAGGCCCACCATGATGTGTTTTTAGGCCGAATGTTATGGCCCACTCTGATATATATGGGCTCATGTATTTAGGCCCATCTTGACATGCATATATGCCCAATGTTGGGGCCCACTTTGGTATATATGGGCCCTTGTATGTAGGCCATTTGATGTATTTGTGGCCCATTGTTGAGGCCCACCTTGATATATATATATATAAGGCCTATGTGATTAGGCCCATTTGATACACATAAAGCTTATGTGATTAGGCTTATTTTAATGCATTCTAAGGCCCATGGGTGATGGCCCATTGCAAAGTACCTAAGGCCTATTGATATGGCCCACTTGATAAATATAAGGACCATTGATAGGGCCTACTTGCAGGACCATGTGATACGGCCCATTTAATGTACTTAAGGCCCAGTGAAATGAATTAGGTTCATTGTAATGTGTGATTTCTCCATGGTATATATAATGATGTTTATAATGAGACGTGCCTTGGGAACAATGATGGTTTGACGTCCACATTGTATGGATGATGTCAGTTAAATGTCCGCATTATCACTTTTCCTAAGGCCCATTGATAGGCCCATATTTGTAGTGTGTAGGCCGTTTAGGTCCATTTACGTTTTGTGCAGAGCCTATTATCATATCATAAGTTTAGTGCCGCCCCATGATTCATGATCATACACATCATATGTATGCTTGAGATGAGGAATGACTGATCATAGCATATACCTTTGGACAGACTGTTTACGGGCTCCTTAATAGGCGAAGTTGCCTTATATGAGCGTGTGCTTCACGCAGAAAGGTTGTATGACTGATAGTGTGATACATGCATTTGCATTTATGTGATTGTGATATGCCCTAGCGACATTAGGGCCATAGCCTCCACAGACACACCGTGGGTGGCTGGTTAGATACTGAAAACCTTGTTCTAAGCAATTGGGGCGCCATATATGTCCCTGGGTGAAAGTCCCTGAACCCGATGGTACCAGAAGATGACTCCAACGTCGAGACCGAGAGGATATATGAGCGCATGAGGGCCGAATACCAGGAGGCCACGTCTCCCACTGTGTCATTGTAACATTCCAAAAATCGGGGGTCGAGCATAAACTCCACTCCCAAGTTTTAGAAGATCACTTATGTAACATTTTCAATGATGGATGAATGTCGGCTGTAGTATTACATAAAACATAAAGTGGATTAAGCCAAAATAACAAATCATACTCCAGAGACAGTTAAATTATCAATCGGAAGAATGTGATAGATATATAAAATATATGAACTGTTGTAAGTCTCTAGAGTGTGAACATGTTACCAGGTTAAACATATACATGTATACTCCAAAAATGATCAAAAAGAATATACATGAGTGCTCCAAAAAAATAAAATGACAAGTGTCATTGCGTCAAATCAACCTCCCTGTAATCCCGTCGATCAGAACACGGTCTACCTAGACCCGCCTGATAACCGCCAATAGGAGAAATCCTCCTCATCATCAAACAAGTCCGGCTCCGCTTCACAAGCAGCGTCATCACCTGAAACTAAAATAGGGACTGGTTGGTGTGTACAACACCGTCGCGTAATATGGTAGTGAGTGGCCAACTCAGTGGAATCAAAGAGCAAAGGTTAACATGTTATCAAATCAATCAAGCAATAATGATAAAGCAAGAAAATTAAACATCCCTAAATACTATAATTAATGCAAGAATGAAATGACATGATGGATGCTCTCGCCAACATACTCCCTCATGCGACACCATCTTACGTCCTCGGCATGCTTTCTTCCCTCAGTGCTCCACATCTTCCAGGCACATGCAGTGTGATATGAATATGATTACCGAGTTGTTATTAGTCCTTTTTCATACATCAGGATTGAGAAACTAGAGTACTTTCCTTATATCATTCCCAACAAGGATCTGTCTAGGGTCGTCACTCCTAGTAGTCTCATACGATAATATGGTTCTAGGTCGCTGCAAGGGCTGTCGGACTGTTGCACGCACTCATTGCTCCACTCCCCCATCACCTTATCAATATAGGCCTAGTTGTACTCTTGTTACTACGGAAGGGTCATCGCCTCACGTAGACTCAGAGTACGCTCGAGGTCACTACAAAGGGCTGTCAGGGCTGTTGCATGCACTTGTAGCTCCGCTCCCCCATCACCTTATCAGTGTAGGCCGACAGCTTGAATATAGTGTCTCATACCACCATAATCGGCTCATGAGTCTGGGTTGTTCACTGGTCACTACGGGGAGGCTCGTGGCCCCAGCATAGGCCGACAGCTCGACCACGGTGTCCCATACCACCATGCCAAGCTCATGAGTCTTAATGGATCGAGGTACCATGGTTATCAGGATTATCACTGGTAAGTTCAGTACCCTAGGTTCAAGCAGTTATGACGAATACAAGGTGAATATACAACGGTCAATCGGGTTACTTGATGAGTCTGACTAGCATGAGTGCACGTTGAATCGACCGACATGAAGTGTATAAACACCTCGTGTGGCCCAACCACTGCCGATAACTCTAGTACGACTCAGGTTCGTCATACACATCCTTCGTGGCAAATAGAATCTAACCAGGAATTCTAATCTGTTACCGACTGCCTGGACTAGAGTATAGCCCCAAGCACATGTAATGTGAATCAGTAATCATATGAGATAAACAAAATTGAAATAACAAGTAATTCAAGTATGTTAGCAACATGTTATAAGATACAATATAAGCAATTTAACCATACACAAGCATTTCATTTATATAAGATAATCAATTCAAATATAACAACCATGGAAGAAATCATATACATCATCAAAATAGTTGAGAATACTATCTCAACACTAATCTACAACCTCATTTACGCAATACTTACTTATACAAACATTTATACAAACACTTAGTCTACACACATTAGTCTACATAGCATATGTCGGCCAAAATGTGCATTAGGGCGAATCTCTTCGCCAAACAGATCATACACTCATAACTAGTATAGGTACATGGCAAATAATCATGCCAATCATATCAGCAAAATACGTACGTATGCAGTATTTCCTACAAATATCCAAAATACCCTAAATCTCATATTCTTCGTAAGTATTCGAAAGGAAAAACAGACAGCATGTTCTACATGTCAATCAGCATTCTTGTCAACAATCTACCATTAAACGGCATTGAAAGCTTTGAAAACAGGCAATCTAAGCATCTAAAATTCACACCTTATGCCATAGAAGTGTAACGAATTGAATAGGTACTCTACGCTTCCGTCAACGTCGATATGACAGCCTATTACACAAGGGAAGTCAGTTACTTCACTACTTGTATCGATAGAAACCCTAAAATAGGTTAAGGTTAGGTTTTTCTTACCTAGAATGAAGCCGAAATCACCGGGATAGCGATGGTAAAGCGATGGGTAAGCACGTAGATCGGCAGAAAAGAATAGCAGGAAGGTTCTCCCACTTCTCTCACACTTTCTCTCTTTTCTCTCTTCTCTCTCCTAGGGTTTCTCTAAAATTCGTATGGGCTGAATGGGAGAGGGTTTAAGGTCCTTTTATAAGCCCAAACACGATGAAAACAGACTTGAAGTCAAGGTATACTTAAATTATAACCAAATCGGGTCTGTTCTGATCTAACAGAGTACTTTTGGAGGTCCTCTTATCAAATGCGGTCAGACTTAAGCTCACTAGCAATGGATCTTTAGTAAGTTAAGTTTTCAGTCCGATCGAATTTCCAGATCGTCCGTGGCGAACTAGTTTCAGTTCAGCGGTCACCGAAACTCGATTAGGGCCACAAGTGCTATGACATGTAAGGGCCAACTTTCCTGATCCGAAGGTGAATTTTAGTCGAATTCTAACGATTAGAATGCTTAAAAATGTTGCGCAAGCGACACGTGCCAGATTTATTAAAAATTGAATTAATTTTCTAAATATTTTCCTTTTCTCACTCTCTTCACTCCGGACTCAGTAAAATGGTCTCAAGATATCGGTTGGGCTTGATTTTCGAAAAGATTGTCAAGTCCAACTATGTGGTCATATTCGTCTAAGTTTGTCACTATCGGACTTTTGACGTGCGGTCTAGATCCAATATGGAGTTTCCAAATGATCTCGAGGGTAACTGCTTAGAGTTGGATCCTAGATTTTAGGGTAACGTAGCGGTAACAATTATAGAGGTTTTGGGTCTTACAGATTGTATTTAAAGTGGTTGGTGATAATTTTACAGGAAATCTAGTGTAGCACTGGCTAATTCACGTTAAATTTCTAAAGAATTTCATTCTAAATGATTTCTTTAGCTTTGGAATTGAGTTCTGAGAAATTACCAAGGTGTTATGGTTGACCCATTGCCTAAGGACGTCTAACCTAGGTTGGAAAAAATCTGGAGTGTTACAATCTACCCCCCTTAAAACATAATTTTGTCCCCAAAATTGTCTAAGGGTAATGAGTCCCTAGAAAGACTTTAGTATTGACATTCTAAGGAAGGTTCAAATTCGATTTAATGACCTAACCTGCCATATAACCTAAATCAACTTCTTCGATCCTGGGCCAGTGGGGAAGAGGCCAACCATGCTTCCACTGCGCTACTCTGATCCAATGGTTGTATTAGCTAATCCTAACTAGATTGGGCTTAATACGTTCTACCCCCCTTAAAAATTAGTTCTACTTAAGGCTCAAAAATCTATGTCTCGATCCGTATGTCAGAACGAGGTGTAATTTAGGACTTCTCCTTGACATGAAATGGGAAACAACCTTTCACTACATTGGTCTTCCTTTGTTAATGATGCGTTTTATGGCATTGGTACCTATGATTATAGAAAAGAACTGAAATGATGGGTGTTGTGGTTGATTTCAAGGTCGGATGTGAGTTTGTGGCAAGAGGTCTAATCTCTATTGGCTATATGTCCTTAACATTTTTCAAAGGCAAAGCAATAACTTTTGGTTGTAGGTGGTCAGGCCAACACGGAAGAAAAGTTGTGTAGTGGGTCTGAGCCGGATACATAGACTTTCTGTCTAGCTAGGACAAAAAATTTACCGTATTGGTTTTTAATCCTAGTCGATGTCGATCTTTTGTTTGATCAGAGTATTGGATCTATTGGTAACTACTAGGATTAAGAATGTAATTCAAACCGCGAATATATCGCTAATATACAATTTCTTTACTCTGCGTTCCCGATTATAACAAGTCCTTGGGAAGGCAATTCTAAGGGGTGTGCTGGTTTATCCTAGCGTTTCATCTGAGTGATATATAAGTCTTCCCTACGCGTGACTAGTTCTAAGTGAAGTAAGCTTCCTGAGAGTTACTAAAGGAGCCTATGAATATTATGAGGATCTATCAAAGGAATGGAGTCCTACTCCAACCAAATCAATCCTATTATTCATTACCATATATAGGCTTTACACTACTTAATATAACTAGTAGCCTAGTCTATAACTCACTAGCTGTAATCCAAAGTCTAAGCTTATACGCTAGATGGTTTCATACCATTTCTACTATAAGGAATCATTCTATCGCTTAGGGTCAAGATTGTCTAATTGAAATTGGATTTCCTATATCATCAGATCTTTCAAAATTTAGGAGTACTAACTCTAGGTCCAAAACTCTAGATGTTCACTGTTTATGGACTAAGCTACCGTATTTGGTCTCGCCCGACGGTAAAGCGGAGAGATCGAGAAAATGACTAAAACTAACTCAAAAAGAGCCATGAAAAGTTAATGAAATGGAAGAAAAGGCTGACCTAATGGGTTGCGACGAATCTAAGTCTGAGAGAGGAGTGAAATAGGTCCAAGAGGCAGGGATTGAAGAAGGAAAAAGGAAGAAATGTGATGGGTTGAAAGCTCATACGATTTTGAGCCTCAAAGGAGAACTCGGGAGCTCCAATCGTCGAAAATGGAGTGTAGGTGCTAGGTATGATTGAGAACAGTAGAGAGATGAAGGAAATAATGAAAAATGAAGGGAGGAATGATTGGAAGGGAGGTTGGAGAGAGAAAACAGCAAGTTGAGAAGAAAAGGAGAGCTTGGGGGGTGATTTTGTGAAGGAAGTAGTGGATTTTGAATGAACGAAGGGTCGAACCTTGTATGGAGGGGTCCCATTTGACCCCAAACTGCATCGGACTGCCCGGCCCGCTGACTAGATAGGCCTCGCCGACCTCTGACCTGTTCAGTGAGGGCTCGCCATTCCGGTGAGGTCTCCCCCCCTCCCCCCCCTATTGGGTCCAAAATGATGTGGGTCCCACCATGGGTCCCCCAGTAAGTGCTCCATTTGGCCCCCGACTCCATTCAAGGCATTTTGGAGGACAATTTATAAACTAAAATGAGTTTATGTGACATATAACATATGATTTTGGGGTAGGAGACACTAATCTATCCAACTTACCCATTTATTCCATGAGATTCCATAATTTGAATGGTCAAAAGTCCAATTTATACATATATTTACTATTTATAGTAAATTTTTATTTAATTATTATTCTCCATCATTTATACATTAGGATTTATATCTAGTATGAAAGGACTTCGAAAAAGTTAAAGAATGAGGTGGTGGAAGGAGAGATTTTGAAGGAAATGGGTTAGACTTTAGGATTGAGTCCTGAAAAGTTATTTTCAATATATTAGTTGATACTTCATGAGAGTGGTGAAATTGATGAGGGATGCTACTTGTAGAGTAAGAGCTGGATGGATGAAGTAAAGATGTGCCTTTGGAGTTTTATGTGATAGCCGCATACCAAATCAACTAATAGTGAGATCTTCTAGGATAACTATAAAACCATTCATGCTTTATGGACCAGAATCTTAGGCTGTCAACCGACAACATGTTCATAAGATGTATAGTTTAAAATGGAGATGTTGAGATGGATAGGTGTCAAGATGAGGAATGACAGATATAGAAATGAATGCATCCGAGGGAACTTTGGGGTATCATTCATAGGTAAAGTAGGCATTGATGCTTTGGTCATGTGAGATGGAGACCAAGAACAACACCGATTGGGGGTGAGTTGGCTTTAAGTTGAAGGTTCTAAAAGTGTAAAGAGAAGGCCCAAAAGGATGCGCTTGGAGGCAAAAAGAAATGATTTGATGATCTATGGTTTAACTGAGGATGGTCCTAGATAGAGTGGAATGGTAGAACATATGAACTTAAACGTTTTCTTTCCTTTGTGGTCCTAGATTTTATTATTATTGCGATCCTTTGTGTGGCCTACTGAATTACTTAATAGCAATAGAGATCTGGTCCGTGGTAGTGGTGAGATTGGGGTGTAGCCGAGTATATGAATCTCAACGAAACAAATTAGAAGAACTGTGGACTAAATTACAATATTTAGTCTCGCCTGTCGGCGAAACTTGAGATTCTAATGTGGTTTCTAAGTTTAATCACCCCTTTCCTATGTCAGAGTGCGTCAGAGTGCATCGTGTTATCATAACCTAGGCCCGGTTTAATCCAAATCATGCTTGATACCATCTGTAACATCTCAAAAATTGGGGGTCGAGCATAAACTCCACTCCCGAGTTTCAGAACATCACTTATGCAACATTTTCAATGATGGATGAATGTCGGCTATAGTAGTGCATAAAACATGAAGTGGATTAAGCTAAAACATCATATCATACTCCAAAGACAGTTAAATTAGCAAGCGGAAGAATGTGATAGATATATAAAATATATGAACTGTTGTAAGTCTCCAGAGTGTGAACATGTTACCAGGTTAAACATATACATGTATACTCTAAAAATGATCAAAAAGAATATACATGAGTGCTCCAAAAATATAAAATGACAAGTGTCATGGCGTCAAATCAACCTCCCTGTAATCCCGTCAATCAGAACACGGTCTACCTAGACCCGCCTGATAACCCCCTATAGGAGAAATCCTCCTCATCATCAAACAAGTCATGCTCCGCTTCACAAGCAGCGCCATCATCTGAAACTAAAACAGGGACTGGTTGGTGTGTATAACACCGTCCCGTAACGTGGGAGTGAGTGGCCAACTCATTGGAATCATAGAGCAAAGGTTAACATGTTATCAAATCAATCAAGCGATAATGATAAAGCAAGCAAATCAAACATTTCTAAATACTGTAATTAATGCGAGAATGAAATGACATGATGGATGCCCTTGCCAACATACTCCCTCATGCGACACCATCTTACGTCCGCGACATGCTTTCTTCCCTTAGTGCTCCACATCTTCCAGGCACATGCAGTACGATATGAATATGATTACCGAGTTGTTATTAGTCCTTTTTCATACAGCAGGATTGGGAAACTAAGGTACTTCCCGTGTATCATTCCCAACAAGGATCCTGTCTAGGGTCATCATTCCTCGTAGTCTCATACGATAATATGGTTCTAGGTTACTGTAAGGGCTGTCAAGGCTGTTGCACATACTCGTTGCTCCGCTCCCCCATCACCTTATCAATACAGGCCTATTTGTACTCTTATTGCTACGGAAGGGTCGTCGCCTCACGTAGTCTCAGAGTACGCTCGAGGTCACTACAAAGGGCTATCAGGGCTGTTGCACGCACTCGTTGCTCCGCTCCCCCATCACCTTATCAATGTAGGGCAACAGCTCGAATATAGTGTCCCATACCACCATAATTGGTTCACGAGTCTGGGTTGCTCACTGGTCACTACAGGGAGGCTCGTGGCCCCAGCGTAGGCCGACAGCTCGACTACGGTGTCCCATACCACCATGCTAGGCTCATGAGTCTTAATGGATCGAGGTACCAGGGTTATCACTGGTAAGTTCAGTATCCTAGGTTCAAGCAGTTATGACGAATATAAGGTGAACATACAATGGTCAATCGGGTTACTTGATGAGTCCGACTAGCACGATCGCACTTTGAAATGACCGACATGAAGTGTATAAACACCTCGTGTGGCCCAACCACTGCCGACAACTCTAGTACGACTCGGGTTCGTCATACACATCCTTCGTGGCAAATAGAATCCAACCAGGAATTCTAATCTGTTACCGACTGCCTGGACTAGAGTATAGCCCCAAGTACATGTAATGTGAATCAGTAATCATATGAGATAAATAAAATTGAAATAACAAGTAATTCAAGCATGTTAGCAACATGTTATAAGATACAATATAAGCAATTTAACCATACACAAGCATTTCATTTATATAAGATAATCAATTCAAATATAACAACCATGGAAGAAATCATATACATCATCAAAAAAGTTGAGAATACTATCTCAACACTAATCTACAACCTCATTTACGCAATACTTATATAAACATTTACACAAAAACTTAGTCTACACACATTAGTCTACATAGCATACGTCGGCCAAAATATGCATTAGGGCTAATCTCTTCACCAAACAGATCATAGACTCATAACTAGTATAGGTACATGGAAAATAATCATGGCAATCATATCAGCCAAATACGTACGTATAGAGTATTTGCTATAAATATCCAAAATACCCTAAATCTCATATTCTTCGTACGTATTCGAAATGAAAAACAGACAACATGTTCTACATGTCAAACAACATTTTTGTCAACAATCTACCATTAAACAGCATTGAAAGCTTTGAAAACAGCTAATCTAAGCATCTAAAATTCGTACCTTACGCCATAGAAGTGTAACGAATTGAATAGGTACTCTATGCTTCCGTCAACGTCGATATGCAGCCTATTACACAAGGGAAGTCAGCTACTTCACTACTTGTATCGATAGAAACCCTAAAATAGGTTAAGGTTAGGGTTTTCTTACCTAGAACAAAGCCGGAATCGCCGGGATAGCGATCGTAAAGCGATGGGTAAGCACGTAGATCGGCAGGAAAGAATAGTAGGAAGGTTCTCCCACTTCTCTCACACTTTCTCTCTTTTCTCTCTTCTCTCTCCTAGGGTTTCTCTAAAATTCGTATGGGCTAAATGGGAGAGGGTTTAAGGCCCTTTTATAAGCCTAAACACGATGAAAACAGACATGAAGTCAAGGTATACTTAAATTATAACCAAATCGGGTCTGTTCTGATCCAACGGAGTACTTCTGCAGGTCCTCTTATCAAATGCGGTCAGACATAAGTTCACTAGCAATGGATCTTTAGTAAGTTAAGTTTTCAGCCGATCGAATTTCCAGATCGTCCGTGGCGGACTAGTTTCAGTTCAGCGGTCACCGAAACTCGATCAGGGCCACAAGTGCTATGACATGTAAGGGCCAACTTTCCTGATCCGAAGGTGAAATTTAGTCGAATTCTAACGGTTAGAATGCTTAAAAATGTCGCGCAAGCGACACATGCCAGATTTATTAAAAATTGAATTAATTTTCTAAATATTTTTCTTTTCTCACTCTCTTCACTCCGGACTCAGTAAAATGGTCTCAGGATATCGATTGGGCTTGATTTTTGAAATGATTGTCAAGTCCAACTAGGCAATCATATTTGTCTAAGTTTTTCACTATCGGACTTTCGACGTGCGGTCTAGATCCAATACGGAGTTTCCAAATGACCTCGAGGGCAACTGGGCTTAGAGTTGGATCCTAGATTTTAGGGTAACGTAGCGGTAACAATTCTAGAGGTTTTGGGTCTTATAGATCGTATTTAAAGTGGTTGGTGCTAATTTTGCAGGAAATCTAGTGTAGCGTTAGCTAATTCACGTTAAATTTCTAAAGAATTTCATTCTAAATATTTCTTTGGCTTTGGAATTGAGTTCTGAGAAATTACCAAGGTGTTATGGTTGACCCATTGCCTAAGGACATCTAACCCCAGGTTAGAAAAAATCTGGGGTGTTACAGTCGTGGTTAGTTGGAAAGGGGTGTGGCCTTACTCACCCGAGGGTAGGGGGCAACACTAGGCTGAGTCTAACCAGCTCGTGAATGGATCCGGTATCGACGTGTTGGGTAGGTATTGGCAGACTATTGGTCAGCGGATAGTGAGGTTTCTTACGATCACTTGGACTGTGCAGCTGGGAGAGCGACAGTGCCATTTGGAGTGTACTAAACCCCAGTGATTATTCAGAATGAGAACTATACTGATATATGATGAGGAGTGGCATGCTTGAGTTGCATCTCGCATCACATGGCCATGTCATGGGCGATAGCATTCATATCTTGCACTAGATAGCCTTGGTATGGCTGATTGCATTCATATACTCATCAGCACATTGCCGCATTATTCTAACCTTGCATTCTGAGCACGCTCATTTTGCGCACACACTTACACCGCCCTCTAAGATTTCTATAAGCTTATACATGATTGATGCGTGCAGGTGACACTAGGACGCAGCCGTAGCTCCGTCGCAGTTGGAGTGTGCGGCTGAGCTTTGGAGTTTTGTTATTAACATTATCTTGTATTTCCCTTTATACACATTGTATTTAAAGTTTTTGATCATAGTGAATTTTATGATGGTGTTCTTGTGGTTATCGTTCATGGGTTATGCTCATTACAAATTAAATGGATATTAGAAATTCTCCTTGTAGCATCCCAGGATCGAAACCTGGTATATGGGTGCCGGGAGCCGAGAATGGGGTACTACGGAGCCTGTCAGAGCCAGATACGGTAATAAGAAATTTTGTAAGCCTAGTTTTCGAGTTCGGGGCATGACAGAAGTTGGCATCAGAGCATAACTTGAGAATAACTAAGAACAACATCACATGTTTGCTATGAGTTTCGGACGATTAGGTTCTGAGCGCGTAACCTTACGATTCAGTTCCCCAATGCGCGATTCTTAAGGTTGATTGGCGTTATTGTTCTTTCCTATAGGACATGCCACCTAGGAGAGCGACCCGAGCGCACCCAGATCCACCACCTGAGGCTCTAGCTTTACCACCCGGGCCTCCCGATCCACCAACAGAGATTCTGGCTCCCCAGCTTGAGGAGACATTCCTCCACCTGAGGCCGATGTAGAGCCGACTGTACCTGTAAGTGCCTCTCAGTTACAGCAGATGTTATAGGCTGTGACAACTGCACTCCAGGGACAGGGTAGGCGCCCAGTTGTTTCACCTGCACATGTAACATCCTAAAAATCGGGGGGTCGAGCAAAAACCCAACTCCCGAGTTCCAAAATGTTATTTATGCAACATAGATATATATGATTGAATGTTGTCTATGATAATGTATTAAACATGAGTGAGATTAAGCTAAAATAGCATATCACATTCCAGAGACGGTTAAATTTACAAGTGGAAGACTGTGATAGTATGTATAACATATATAAACTGTTGTATGTCTCCAGAGTGTGAATATGTTACCAGGTTATATACATACATGTATACTCCAAAAGTAAACTAAAAGGATATACATGAGTGTTCTAAAAATATAAAATGACAAGTGTCAAGGTATCAAATCAACCTCCCTGTAATCTCGTCAATCAGAACACGCATAAAGGAGGAATCCTCCTCATCATCATCAAGTCCAGCTCCACTTCTCAAGCAGCGCCATCATCTGCAATCACAAAAAGGGACTGGTGGGTGTTCGGAAACACCATCCCGTAACGTGGGAGTGAGTGATCAACTCAGAGGGATAAGAGAGCAGCGATTAGAATGTTATCAAATCAATCATGCGCTAATAGTAAAGCAGTAAAGCAAACAATCCTAATACTGTTGTTAATGCAATATGACATGACATGATGGATGCCCTCACCGACGATCTCCCTCATACGGTACCATCTTACGCCCGTGGCATGCAATCGTCCCACAGTGCTCCACATCTTCCAGGCACATGCAATGTAATGATGATATGATTACCGAGTTATTATTAGTCCTTTTCATACAGCAATATTGGGAAACTAAGGTACTTCCCTTATATCAATCCCAACACAGATCCTGTCTAGGGTCGTCACTCCTAATAGTCTCATATGAGGTATATTTTGTAGGTCGCTGCAAGGGCTGTCAGGGCTGTTGCACGCACTCGTTGCTCCACTCCCCCATCACCTTATCAATACAGGCCTACTGTATTCTATTGCTACTGAAGGGTCGTCGCCTCCCGTAGACTCAGAATACGCTCGCGGTCACTACAAAGGGCTGCCAGGGCTGTTGCACGCACTCGTTGCTCCGCTCCCACATCACCTTATCAATGTAGGCCGACAGCAAAAATATAGTGTCCCATACCACCATAATCTGCTCACGAGTCATAGGTGCTCACTGGTCACTACGGGGAGGTTTGTGGCCCCAGCGTAGGCCGATAGCTTGACCACGGTGTCCCATACCACCATGCCCGGCTCATGAGTCTTCGTGGATCAAGGTACCATGGTTGACAGGGTTTACAATGGTAAGTTCAGTACCCTAGGTTCAAGCAGTTATGACTCATGCAGGGTGAACATACAACGGCCAGTCGGGTTACTTGACGGGCTCGACTAGCACGAGTGCCTCGCAAGTCGAACGACATGAAGTGCGTAAAACACTTCACGTGGCCTAACCACTGCCGTCAACTCCAAACACGACTCGAGTTCATCGGCGCATCCTTCATGGCAAATACCAGCTAACCATGAATTTTCTCTGTTACCGACTGACTGGACTAAGTATAGTCCCAAACACATATGAATCTACATCAGCAATCATGTGAGAGTATTGGAAATGAAACACAACCATGTGAGCATGTTAACACATGTTATATCGTACAACTTAAGTAAATCATCTGACACATGCCTTTCATACATATAGTGAAATTATGCATATCGCCAACATATAGGAAATCATTTCCATCAGCATACTAATTGAGAATTCAATCTCAAACTAAATCATAATGAAATCATCAAGCACATGTTATAACATACCACTTAAGTGAAACATCAAGCATAGGCATTTCATACATATAATGAAATCGTACATATGGCTAACCTGTAGGAAACCATTTACAACAGCATAATAATTGAGAAATCAATCTCAAATTAATTCATAACACCATTTAATTCAATACATACTAATACAAGCATTTATACAAACACTTAAACTACACACTTAAGTCTACATATAGTATGTCGACTCAAAGTGCGCATTTAGGCGAATCTCTTCGCCAAACTAATTATGCACGCATTCCTAGTATTCTAATGCGACAATAATCTATGTCAATCACATCAGCAAAATATGCATGAAAACAGTACTTCCTACAAATGACTAAAATACCCTAAATCTCATATTCTTCGCCGATTTACGAAACAGGAAACGGACAGCATGTTGTACATGTCAAACGGCGATGCCGTCGATAATCTACTATTAAACAACATTAAAAGCGTTGAAAATAGTCAATCAAAGCATCTAAAATCTGTACCTTATCTCTTAAAAACGTGTCGTTTCGAACGGAGCATATACGCTTCGTCTATGGCGACTAGACAACCTGATTTACAACATACATCAGCTATCTAGCTACGGAAATGAAGAAACACTACATCAACAACTTCTATGGTATTTTCTTACCTGAAAATGTGGAGGAATCATCGGACAAGTGATTGAGTTGCGTGGCTTAACCACTTGCAGCACGTGGCACAAGCAGCAGGAAATTCCCTCCCACCTTCTCTCACAAACTCTCACCTTTTCTCTCTCCCAATCTAGAGCTTTTTGCAAATTCGGATGGGAGAGAGGAGTGAGGGTTTCAACCCTTTTTATAAGCCCAAACATTCCCGAAATAGGCTCGCGAACAAAGTTTACTTAGGGTATATCCAAATCGGGGCTATTTCGGTCCAAAAGATGATTTCTGGTGGTCCCCTGGCCGAATGCGGTCGGACTTAAGCTCATGGATACTGGATCTAGCATACATCAAGTTTTCAGTCTGGTAGGGTTCGCAGATCGCACGTGGCGGTCCAGTTTCAGTTCAGCGGTCACCGCACGTAGATCAGGCCTGCAAGTCTCATGATATGAAATAGAAAATTTTCCTGATCCAAGGGTGTAATTTGGCTGAATTCTGATGGTCAGAACGCTTAATACTGACGCGTCAAGTCGTGTGCCAGATTTGAATTTTAAATTCCAAATCTGTCCCTATTCGCACTCTCTTCAGTCCGGGCTCAATGAAATAGCCTGTGATTATCGGTTGGACTTGATTTTCGAAATGATTGTCAAGTCCAGCTAGGCGGTTCTAACGGTCTAAGATAGTAGGTATCGGACTTTCGACGCGCGGTCTAGATCTAATACAAAGTTTCAAAGTGGTCCAGAGAACAAACCTGCTTAGAGTTTGATCCAAGGTTATAGAGTATTATAGAGTCATTGGTTCTACTCGATTTGGGTCTTGTAGAACGTATTTAAAGTGATCAAGGACTATTTCTCAGCTACTCTAGCGTTGCGCTAGCTAACTTACACTTATTTTCTAAAGGAATTAATCCTAAGTGATTTCTTTGGCTATAGAATTGGGGTCTGAGCGATTTTCTAGGTGTTCTAGTTGACCCATTGCCTAAGGACGTCAAATCCTAGATTGGCCAAAATTCGGGGTGTTACAGCACAAGTAGAGCAGGAGAGCGCGAGCGCCTTACTTCGAGAGTTCCAACAGCTTGATCCTCCAAGCTTCTAGGGCGAGCCAGATCTGACTATAACTAAGAGGTGGCACTCTGATGTGGAGAAGTTCTTCGATACTATGTCATGTACGACCGAGCAGCGAGTCTGGTTGGCATATTCCTTCTTCAGGGTGAGGCAGAGCAGGACCTAATTACGTATAGACATGGGAGGACTTTATTGACTGATTCGAGGAGCAGTACTTCCCTGACCACATTCGTCGTCAGAGAGCATTGGAGTTCGAGACTCTGGTGCAGGGGGACATGACCGTAGCGCAGTATGTGGCCCGTTTCATGGCGCTATCGAGTTTTACGCCATATATGGTTGATGATGAGGGGCAGAAGGCCCGCTGTTTCAAGAACGGCTTACGTTATGGTCTTCGAGGCCGTGTTATTGGGCATGAGCTCCCGAATTTTCAGGCGGTTGTTCGGAGGGCTCAGATTTATGAGACTGAGTGGGCTGGCTCGTAGAGCGATCGAGATCAGAGGAGGGGATAAAATTGAAAGAGGCAGGTCCCCTCCAGTAGCTCCCAGCAGTATCTACAACCATAGAGGTACAAGAGTCACCCACCTGCTAGAGCACCAACAGCCCTAGTAGCACCTCCAGCGCTACCCCAGCATCCGTTTACAGGGGCTTATTTTAGATGTGGCGGGACAGGGCACCACCTGTCTAAGTGCCCACGCCCTCATCTGCAATAGTCGAGAGGGCCATAACAGCCTCCAGCACAGCAGGGACCTCATCAGCAGCCTTCAGCTCAGCAGTGACCTCATCAGCAGCCTCCAACGCAGCAGCGACCCCATCAGCAGTGACCACAACCACCTCTGCCGCCGAGGCCCCAGCAGGAGCAGAGACAGTAGTACAGGCCACCACAGAGGCAACAATTGCACCAGGGACCTTAGAAGGGACATGCACCTCTTCAGCCGGCTCAGACTAGATTCTATACGGCTCAGCAGGACCCACAATCATCTGGAGGGGTCGTTGAGGGTATGCTTCCAGTCTCTTCATGCATCATACATATACTGTTTGATTTCGGTGCTTCACACTCATTCATGTCTGAGGATTTCTATCAATCGAATGGATTGCTGATAGAGTTCGTTAGTGAGGGATTAACCGTATCGACGCCCTTAGGGAAGACCTCAGTATTGGGCCATTTTTATTCATCTTGTCCTGTTCTGGTCGGTGATATCTCTTTGCCCGCCGACTTGTACGTGTTGCCGATGTCAGACTTCAATGTTATTTTGGGCATGGATTGGCTTGCCGAGTACTATGTCATCTTGGATTGCTCCGCGAGGATAGTCACATTCTGCATACCAGCTTGCCGTAATTTCAGTTTATTGCCGAGCCCAGAGGAGAGCCGTTGTCATGCTTGATGTCCTGCGCCGTTGAGGATCCTATCGTGGCTTATATTGATCAGTTTCTAGTTGTTTACGATTTCTCCGATGTGTTCTAGGAGATTCTAGGGTAGCCGCCTCGTCGACATATTGAGTTCCAGATTGACCTCGTGCCCGGTACCGCGCCTATATCGAAGGCCCCGTACCGTATGACATCGATGGAGTTACATGAGTTACAGCGATAGTTGGATGAGTTACGTGAGTTAGGATTCATCCATCCGAGTAGTTCTCCGTGGGGATCGTCGATACTTTTCATCAGGAAGAAGGATGGCTCATTGAGGCTTTGCGTAAACTACCGTGAGCTCAACCGAGTCAAGATTAAGAAAAAGTACCCGTTCCCGAGAATAAATGATTTGTTTGACCAGCTGCAGGGTGCATAGTTCTTTTCGAAGATTGACCTGCGTTCCGGTTATCATCAGATTCGTGTCTGAGAGGAGGACATCCCAAAGACGGCTTTCAGGACGCGTTATGGTCATTTTGAGTTTCAGGTCATGTCCTTCGGACTGATCAATGCACCCGTAGTCTTCATGCAGTTGATGAATGATGTCTTTCATCCATATCTTGATCAGTTTGTTGTGGTCTTCATCGATGACATTCTGATCTATTCGAGGACCCGTGAGGACCATATGCAGCATCTAGAGATCGCTTTGCAGGCCCTCCGTGCCCACCAGGTGTATGCAAAGCTAGAGAAGTACGAGTTCTGGCAGGAGGAGGTGAGGTTCCACGGTCACGTGGTGATGAGGGAGGGTGTCGCAGTGGACCCCTCGAAGGTTGAGGCAGTGCGTCAATGGGGCCAGCCCACTACTGCATCCGAGATCCGCAGTTTCCTTATCTTAGTTGGATATTATCGACGTTTCATTGAGGGCTTCTCCCGTATTACTGCCCTGATGACCAAGTTGACTCGGAAGGGCGCAGACTTTGTTTTGACCGATGCATGTGAGCGGGCATTCGTGGAGCTGAAGGACCGTCTGACGTCCGTTCCTGTCCTCACTCTTCCCTCTGGGAGTGATGTATTTGTTGTATTTACTGATGCATCACGTATTGGTTTAGGTGTTGTCCTGATGCAGCATGATAGGCCTGTAGCCTTCGCGTCTCGTCAGCTCAAGGTCCATGAGCTGAATTACCCCACACACGATTTAGAGCTGGCAGCAGTCGTCTTCGCACTGAAAGTGTGGAGACATTATCTTTATGGGGTTAGGTTCAAGATCTTCTCCGACCACAAGAGCTTGAAGTATTTATTCTCTCAGTCCGAGCTGAACATGAGGCAGAGACGCTGGATGGAGCTTCTGAAAGACTATGATTTTGACCTCCAGTACCACCCAGGTAAGGCGAACATGGTGGCAGATGTCCTCAGCCGATAGCCACGAGGCCTGGTGGCACATATGATGATTCAAGAGTGGAGGATGCTTGAGGATATAGCAGAGTATGACTTTGATTTTGGTCTGCAATCTTCTTTACTTCATCTATCGAGTCTGTTTCAACCTTCTCATGTCGCAAGGGTGATCGAGGCTCAGCAGGCAGATGAATCGTTACAAGATTACTGAGCAGAGGTAGCATCTGAGAGTCAGACAGATTGACAGATTAGTTCTGATGGTGGACTTCGCTTTAGAGGCCGATTATGTGTCCCGGATATTCCTGAATTGCATAGAGATCTTATGACCAAGGCACATCGATCGCGGTTTTCTATCCACCCTGGCTCGACAAAGATGTATCAGGATATGAGGAGATAATATTTTTGGACAGGGATGAAGCGCTAGATCACTAGTTTTGTGGCCTAGTGTGACACATGTCAGTGTATCAAGGCTGATCATCAGAGACCGCCTGATTTATTGTAGCCATTGAGCGTCCCGATGTGGAAGTGGGAGCACATATCTATCGATTTTGTCATGGGTATACCGAGGATTCAGTGCGGTCATGATGCCATCTGGGTTATCGTGGACCGCCTGACGAAGTCGGTGCATTTTCTTATGATCCGTGAGACTTGACATACGGACCGGCTCGCCAGACTATTTGTTGAGGAGATAGTGAAACTGCAGGGCGTTCTAGTCTCGAGCATTTCTGACCGAGAGTCGAGGTTTAGGTCTCAATTTTGGAGGAGCTTTCAGAGAGTGATGGGCACTGATTTACAGCTCAGTACCGTGTATCATCCGCAGACCGATGGCCAGACCGAGAGGGTCAATCAGATACTTGAGGATACACTTTGGGCCTATGCGATTGATTTCGGGGGTAGTTACGATGAGCATCTGCGATTGGCTGAGTTCGCATACAATAACAGTTATCAGGTGACCATTGGCATGACTCCTTTTGAGGCATTGTATGGCAAACCGTGCAGATCTCTGAGTTGTTGGACCGAGGTAGGAGAGCGACGTCTCCTAGGTCCCAAGCTTGTGCAGTAGACATCCGAGGCTATCGATATCATCAGGCAAAGGATGCGCACAGCTCAGAGTTGGCAGAAGAGTTTTACTGATGGCCTGCATCGACCTTTGGAGTATGTTGTAGGGGACCATGTGTATCTCAAGGTCTCGCCCATGAAGCCCGTGGTTCTATTTGGAGTGAAGGGAAAGCTTGCCCTGAGATTCATAGGACCTTTCAAGATCATTGGGTGCGTAGGCGTTGTGGCCTACCAGCCTGCCTTACCATCTGAGTTGCCTGGCATCCACAACATTTTCCACGTCTCTATGTTGAGGAAGTGTGGGTTAGACGTAGTTCCTGTTATTGATTAGCAGCTGTTAGAGGTTCGTGAGGACGCTTCTTAATTGAGCATCCAGTTCGTATCCTTGATCGGAAGGAGCAGGTCCTCAGGACTAAGGTCATTCCCTTGGTGAAAGTTCAGTGGGGTCATCATTCTATTGATGAGGCGTCTTGGGAGCACGAGGCTGAGATTCGAGAGTGCTATCCCCATCTCTTTGATGATTGATCATATGTTGTATCTTGTATACTGTCTCCGATTTTATATGATGATGCCTTATTTTCCCCTTCTATTATGAGTTATGTTTTCTTGCGATGACTACGCAAATTTTGAGGATGAAATTTTTATTTGGAGGGGAGAGTTGTAAGACCCGTGTCTTAGTCCGTACGGTTCCGTTGGCCTCCACGGTCCTTCCGGTCAAAATTCGGCAATCCTTAACCCGTTTCTAACGTTTGTGCATGATCCTAAGCCGAGACCTGTATTCCAAAGTCGGCTAAAATCGAAACCTATACCTTAGCGACCGCGCAGTCGCCGCGGTTCTAATGCCGTGACTCGCGCACTGAACAGTTACCCAGGGTAGAAGATGTAGGCCCGCGTTCAATTCGAAGAAAACACCGCACGTTGCGAATCATGAGGGAATCTCTACGAGATATCCCATCAATCAATCAATCACTCATGTCGAGTACAAGTCAAGTCACTCCATACCTAAGTACAATAACTCATACTAATCCTTACCTCTCTCTTACACAAGCAACCCAAAGTCAACTCTCACATCACCTCATCCATCACCAAACCCATCATTCATCACACCTCACCCATCCTTTTTCACCCATCACCTCACTCTCTCTCTCTCTCTCTCATTTCTCAAAACTCCCAAAGCAACTCAAAATTTCACACGTCCAAACATTTTCTAAGCTTCTCAAAATATCAAGTGTGGCCCACCCTCTCATCTCTCATCCACACCATCAAAACCCCATCAACCTCCATTAAAGTTGAAGGCAAGGAGCTAAGGAGGCTAATGGAGAAAGAAGGAAGGCCTAGAGGTGGGTGATCTTTGAGTTTTACCGTTGATTTCATGATTTGTGGGTCCACTTGTTATGGGACCCACTTGATGTTAGTTTTGTAACTATGGAGGGCCCTCCCCTCTATCACCGTCTCCTCTCTCTCTCTCTCTCTCTCTCTCTCTCTCTCTCTCTCTCTCTTTCTTTGATTGGTGATGATGATGAAGGGGTGAGTGTGGCCCACCATGAATCACATATTTTATGTGGGATCCATCGGAGGAATGGAGTGAATCCACACCATCCAGCCCATTAGCGGGCCCAAATGGAAGGAAAGCATAAATATTGGGTGGGCCACATTCATGTGGGGCCTACCTTGATGTGTGGGCCACGTGCATGTGGGACCCATCACAATGATGTGTTTTTCCATGCCATCTAGCGTCCCTGGATGCTGGACAGGTGTGGCTATTATGGAGTGTGTGTACTGACTTGGAGTGTACTATCAAGCTAATAAAAAAAAGGGGAAAAGAAAGAGAAGGAAACGGTGGGCCACTCATGCAGGTCGCACCTTGATGTAAGTACTTAATCTAAGCCGTCCATCCTCTTTCTAAGACCATTTGAGGCATTGAACCGAAAAATTAGATCAATCTGATGATCAAGTGGGCCATACCACAGAAAAATAGCAGTGTATACCGTTAAGACCCACCTTGATTTTTTTATTCACCAAGATATACCTAATATTGGGCTTGATAGGCTTGTATTGGGCTATGGTGATCAATGGGTGGCACGGATTTACCTAATGCGGGCCCCACCTAGGTGATTTTGCAGGAAAATAAAATTTTTAAAAAAAAGGAGAACAGCAGCAGCACTGCTGCTGTTGCAGACGCACTCAGGTAGTGCCTACGCTTGGCGGATGGATGGGCTGGGCCTTATGGCTCGAGCTATGGGCCCCACTGTGATGTGTGTCAACCATCAACACCGTGCATTTGAAGGGTCCCCTTTGAATAGGGGTCGTCCCTAAAAATCAGTCGTATACGGAACTCAGGTGGGCCATACCATCTAAAATCATGTGAAGACATGCCTAAGACATATAAAATCACGTGGTGAGGCCTGCCTGAATTTGGATGCTGCTGAAACTTGGTTTGAACCATCAGCCAAGTGGGACACACATAATGAGTGGGCTAGATTGTGAACCACATTACAGTGGGCCCCTGACTGTGTGACCCAATGGACGGTTGGGTGGCAAACAAACATCACCGTGGGCCTCTGGTCCACTTGACCATATGAACAGGTGGGGTGGCAAATAAATATCACGGTGGGCTCCAGGTCCACCCCCATGTCCACGTGACCTTATGAATAGGTTGAATGATAAGTAAATATTACGGTGGGCCCCCCTCTGAACGTGTGACCTTATGAATAGGTTGAATGGCTAATAGACATAACAGTGGACCCCTAGTCCATGTGATCTTCTCAATAGGTGGGGTGGGAAATAAAGATTACAGTGGGCCCAAGCCCATGTGACCTTATCACTTGGTTCGATGGAAAATAAACATTTTGGTGGGCCCAAGCCCATGTGACCTTATCAGCTGGTCGGGGGGTGGAAAATAAACCCTATGGTGGGCCCCACATGGGATCTACTGATGTATGTATTGTAATCCGTACCCTCCATTACTGTGGGCCCCACCATAAGGTATGTTTTTCATCTATGCCGACCATCCTTTCCATTCATATGGGATCCTTCATAATGCATGTGTTTCATCCAAACTGTCCAACCATTTGGGGATTATTTTAAGGCCCACTTTAATATATATGGGCCTATGTATTTAGGCCCATCTTGAGATGTTTATAGGCCCATTGTTGAGGCCTCCTTGGTATATATGGGCTCATGTATTTAGGCCCATCTTGACATGTATTTAGGCCCACCTTGATGTGTTTTTAGGCCTAATGTTATGGCCCACTCTGATATATATGGGTTCATGTATTTAGGCCCATCTTGACATGTATATAGGCCCAATGTTAAGGCCCACTTTGGTATATATGGGCCCTTTTATGTCAGCCATTTGATGTATTTGTGGCCCATTATTGAGGCCCACCTTGTTATATATAAGGCCTATGTGATTAGGCCCATTTGATACATATAAAGCTTATGTGATTGGGCTTATTTTAATGCATTCTAAGGCCCATGGGTGATGGCCCATTGCAAAGTACCTAAGGCCCATTGATACGGCTCACTTGATAAATATAAGGCCCATTGATACGGCCTACTTGCAAGCCCATGTGATACGGCCCATTTAATGTACTTAAGGCCCAGTGAAATGAATTAGTTTCATTGCAATGTGTGATTTCTCCGTGGTTTATATAATGATGTTTATAATGAGACGTGCCTTGGGAACAATGATGGTTTGACGTCCACATTGCATGGATGATGTCGGTTAAATGTCCGCATTATCACTTTTCCTAAGGCCCATTGATAGGCCCATATTTGTAGTCTGCAGGCCGTTTAGGTCCATTTACGTTTTGCGCAGAGCCCATTATCATATCATAAGTTTAGTGTCACCCCATGATTCATGATCATACACATCATATGTATGCTTGAGATGAGGAATGACTGATCATAGCATATGCCTTTGGGCAGACTGTTTACGGGCTCCTTAATAGGTGGAGTTGCCTTATATGAGCGTGTGCTTCATGCAGGATGGTTGCATGACTGATAGTGTGATACATGCATTTGCATTTGTGTGATTGTGATATGCCCTAGCGACATCAGGGCCATAGTCTCCACAGACACACCGTAGGTGGCTGGTTGGATACTGAAAACCTTGTTCTAAGCAATTGAGACGTCATAGATGTCCCTGGGTGAAAGTCCCTGAACTTGATGGTACTAGAGGATGACTCCAACGTCGAGACTGAGTGGATATATGATCGCACGAGGGATGAATACCAGGAGATTGCGTCTCCCACTATGTCGTGGTTGGTTGGAAATGGGTGTGACCTTACTCACCCGAGGGTAGGGGATAATAGTAGGCTGAGTGTGACCAGCTCGTGAATGGGTCCGCTACCGACGTGTCGGGTAGGTATTGGTAGACTATTGGCCAGCGGATAGCGAGGTTTCTTATGCTCACTTAGACTGTGCGTCTGGGAGAGCGGCAGTGCCATTTGGAGTGTGCTAAACCCCGATGATTATCCAGAATGAGAACTATACTGATATATGATGAGGAGTGGCATACTTGAGTTGCATCTTGCATCGCATGGCCATGTCATGGCCGATAGCATTCATATCTTACACCGTATAGCCTTGGTATGGCTGATTGCATTCATATACTCATCAGCACCTTGCCGTATTATTCTAACCTTGCATTCTGAGCACGCTCATATTACGCACACACTTACACCGTCCTCTAAGCTTTCTATAAGCTTATGCCCGATTGATGCGTGCAGGTGACGCTAGGACGCAGCCGTAGCCTCGTCGCAGTTGGAGCTTGCATCCGAGCTTTGGAGTTTTGTTATTAGCACTATCTTTGTATTTTCATTTATACACATTGTACTTAAAGTTTTTTATCATAGTGGATTTTGTGTTGGTGTTCTTGTGGTTATCATTTGTGGGTTATGCTTGTGGTTATGTTCATTACAGTTCAAATGGATATTAGGAATTCTCCTTGTAGCATCCCAGGATTGAAACCTGGTATATGGGTGTCGGGAGCTGAGAATGGGGTACTACTGAGGCTGTTGACGCCGGATACGGTAATCGAGAATTTTATGAGCTCGGTTTTGAGTTCGGGCCATGACATCGTTTGGACTTGATTTTCGAGGTGATAGTCAAGTCCAACTAGGCGATCTGTAATGCCCTGAAATTCGGGGGTCGAGCATAACTCGGCTCTCGTGTTCCAAAACATCACTTTTACAACATATTTGTTGACCATTGTATGTTGTCTGTATTAATGCATAAAATATGAAATAGATCAAGCCAGATTAGCAAACATAATTCAGGGATATTGAGTAAATGCAAGCGGAAGACTTAAATACATATATAATTCAAAATAAATCCCTGAATGATGCGTGCTCTGCCCAGGGCAATATATATATCTGTGTCTCAAAAATACATGTATCAACTGTGCAAAAATCATCAAGTACATATCCGGAAGAACGATTCAGAAAAGCTGGTGCAATGTATAGATGGGTTAGGAAGAATCTTACGGAGTTTCAACTGATTCTTCCACACTTTCGCTCTCTTTTCTTTCTCTTAAAACTCTAGGGTTTGGGACATTCGTATGGGTTAGAAAGCTAAGGGTTAAAGGCCTTTTTATAAGCCTAAACATGATGAAAATGGACTTTAAGTCAAGGTATACGTAGGTTATAACCAAATCGAGATCTTTCTGATCCAACGGAGCACTTCTGGAGGTCCTCTTATCAAATGTGGTCGGACTTAAGCTCACTAGCATCGAATCTTAAGTAAGTTAAGTTTTCAGTCCGATAGGATTTTCAGATCGTTCGTGGCGGACCAGCTTCAATTCAACGGTTACTGAATTTAAATCAAGGCTACAAGCTCTATGACATGAAAAGGCCACTTATCTTGATCCGAGAGTGAAATTTGGTCTTAAATCTAATGGTCCTCTTATCAAATGCGGTCGAGCTCGTCAAGTAACCCTATTGACCGTTGTATGTTCACCTTGTACTGGTCATAACTATTTGAACCTAGGGTACTGAACTTACTAGTGAAAACCCTGATGACCATGGTACCTCGATCCATTAAGACTTATGAGCCGGGCATGGTGGTATGGGACACCGTGGTCAAGTTGTCGGCCTACACTGTGGCAACAAGCCTCCTCGTAGTGACCAGTGAGCACCTCAGACTCGTGAGCCGATTATAGTTGTATGGGACACTATATTCGAGCTGTCGGCCTACTCTGATTAGTGACGAGCCCTTTGTAGTGACCTCGAGCGTACTCTGAGTTTACGTGAGGCGACGACCCTTCCGTAGCAACAAGAGTAAAAACTAGGCCTGTATTGATAAGGTAATGGGGGAGCGATGCAACGAGTGCGCGCAACAGCCCTACCAGCCCTTGCAGCGACCTAGAAATATATCATCGTATGAGACTACTAGGAGTGACGACCCTAGACAGGATCTTTGTTGGGAATGATATAAGGGAAGTACCTTAGTTTCCCAATCATGTTGTGTAAAAGTACTAATAACAACTCGGTAATCATATTCATATCATACTGCATGTGCCTAGAAGATGTGGAGCACTGAGGGAAGAAAGCATGCCGTGAACGTGAGATGGTGTCGCATGAAGGAGTACGTAAGTGAGGGCACGCATCATTATTGCATCTCATCCTTGCATTAATTATAGTATTTAGGAATGTTTGATTGCTTATTTTACCATTATCGTGTGATTGATTTGATAACATGCTAATCTTTGCTCTATGATTCCACTGTGTTGATCACTCACTCCCACGTTACGGGACGATGTTTGTAACACCTACCAGACTCTGTCTTAGGTGCAGATGGCGAGGCGATTCAGGATGTGGAGCTGGACTACTACGAGGACCAGGACGAGTTCTCGTACATGTAATTCTCAGACCTCTTCGCATAGGTGGCCTGGATCGACGGGATTTTTCTAGTTGGACTATCATATGACATTTAATTTTGGTTGATATATATATATGTAACTCAGAGATATATTCATACTTTGGAGATGGATCGAGATTGTTTTGTTTTACATACAGTGGTATATATATCTTCCAGTCTTCTGCTTGCGTTTTATCACTGGATCTGAAGTATGAATTGTTGTTTTGGTATAATCTCACTCATGATTAATGCACTAACTCAGACAACATTTAATCATCATTATTTATTTTTCATAAGTGATGGTCTGAAGCTCGGAAGTTGAGTTGTTACTCGACCCCCGATTTTCAGGGTGTTACACGTATACTTAACCCCTTACACTGGCAATACTAGCACAGGGGTGGACGTCAACTTGTCCTTTAGGTCCTAAAAAGATGCTTCGGCCTTCTCATTCCAGGCAAACTTCAAGTCCTTCGGTGTTAACTGAGACAACGGCCTGGCAATCTTGAAAAAGTCTCGAATGAATCGTCGATAGTAACCTGCCAGACCCAGAAAACTCCTCACCTCAGTAACTGAACTAGGCTACTTCCAATCCTGAACGGCAGCAACCTTAGCGAGGTCTATAACAATACCTTCCTTGGACACCACATGTCCTAGGAACTTAACTTCTTCCTTTCAGAAGTCAGATTTCTTATACTACGTGAACAACTGGTTCTCCCTGAGAGAATTCAATACTGCTCTCAGGTGCTCCTCATGCTCTTTCCAACTCGTGAAGTATATCAAAATGTCATCGATAAAGACAATGATGAATCGGAACAGAAATGGTTGAAACACTTTGTTCATCAGATCCATGAACACGGCCGGAGCATTCGTGAGTCCAAAAGACATCACAAGGAACTTAAATGACCAAAATTGGTCTTGAATGCAGTCTTCTACACGTCCTCATCCCTGACGTGCAATTGATGATACTCAGACCACAAATCTATCTTTGAGAAATAACGTGCCCCCTTCAGTTGATCGAACAGATCATCAATCCAGGGCAAGGGATACTTGTTCTTTATTGTCACCTGATTCAGCCTGCGATAATCAATACATAACCGCAGGGAACCGTCTTTCTTCTTCACAAATGAGATAGGAGCTCCCCAAGTTGACACACTTGGTCGAATAAAACCTACCTCTAACAATTCATCAATCTGACTCCTCAGTTCCTCCATCTCACATGGAGGCATACAATACGTTGGCAAGGAAATAGGTGTTGCAACGGGCACAAGATCGATAGTGAAGTCAATCTCACACTGAGGAGGAAGCCCTGGAATCTTCTCAAACACATCAGGAAAATCATGAACCACTAGCATAACTCCTAACGTCGGAACATCAAAACTCTCTAATAAGGAAGCGTAGCTGTTAAGACGACAGGACCAACTGACCTGAACTGGAAATGAAAAGATCGTGCCCTCAGGTCCATAGGCTGTCACAACTCTGACCTCGCTATAAAACTCTACTCTCATCTTCGTGAGCCAATCCATCCCAAATATAACATCATAGTGACACAGTGGGGCGACAATCAGGTCGACAACCACTATCCTGCTACCCAAATCTATCGAGTAAGACTCACAGGTCTGTATAATATCTGAAGTAGTCCCTGTAGCTATCGTGAGTCTCACTCCTTTCGCAGGACCCGTAACCAAACCTAGCCGCTTGACCGCAGTATAAGAGATGATTGAAATAGTGGACCCAGTGTCCACCAATAAGAAGATAGGAGTACCTAAGATGTAAGCGGGAACCTTAAAACACATCGGTGTTGACTCTACCTCGGGCACCTCAGCTGTGAGCGCATGAACCTGAGCCTACTGTAGGCGATGTGGTGGTGGTACCATGGGCCATTGTGGCAGCCTAAAATGAGGTGTTGGAGGTATGAAGGAAGGATGAGCTGGTGCTGATCGAAGGGGTGGTGTAGAAATAGCCTGAGGCATCGGACGGTCGATCCTCTGAGGTGGCGAGAAACCACTATCTCACATCTTGGAAAAATAAGACACCTTAGCGTGGCCTGGCTTCTTACAATAGCTACACCACACATCAGGACGCCTCACATGGGCGGGAGGTGTCACAAACCCCAGTGGTGAATCAATACGAGGCCTCTTACCAAGGAAAGACCTACCCGAGAAATCAAGTCGTGGCCTGAGAGCCATAGGTGCACGCATACGGGATAACCTATCCCCGTCCTGCTCTGCTCATAAGGACATGCTCACCAACTCAGCATAAGAAGAGATGATCATACAACACATCTTCGATCTAATCTCGGGCTGTAAACCCTCAGAAAAACACCGCATGCGTAATGGCTGATCACCCAGAATCAAAGGAGCATACCTGCCCAGCTCCGTGAACCGGTTCTCGTACTCTGTCACCAACATTCCTCCCTGACGAAGGTGAAGGAACTCACTCTCCTTCTCGTGTTAGTAAGTGATCAAAAAATACTTCTCATAGAAGCGAGCCTCAAACGCCCCCCATGTCCAAACAAATCCCTCCGCAACTGTGCGGAGGATGCTATCCCACTATAAGCTAGCCTCCTTCTCAAACATGAAGGTGGCAAGCTCAACCTACTCTGCCTCGGAACAGTGTAGCGGTCTCAGCATCTTAAAGATGCGGTCGATCTAATACTCAACCTCCTCGGGTCTGTGAGTACCTGAAAATGAAGGAGGCCGCAAGCACTGAAATCGCTCGAATGTGCCGCTCACACTAGTATTCCCAATAGGGTTGTTGAAGCATAAAATTATCATCAAAGTATAAGGCAAGATGTCGGCTGCGCGTGTAAGCACAACGACTTCTTATTGTGCGTGGTTGCACAACACCATCCTGAGTAATGTAGTATTATGCGTGGCCACGCAGACAACTTTGGTTACGCGTGGATGACTGGACAAGATTTACATTGCACGTGTACGTGTAATGGGATCCGCCATTATGCGTATAGGCACAAGGGGTTATTCTATCACTTGGACACATAGTCAGAACTAGGTGGTTGAAATGAACGGTCTAGATCAGATGCAAGGGTGGGCCATGGAAAGTAGTTTGACGTTTGACACGTGTGGGGATCCTATAAATACCCCCTCACTCCCTTCATTTGCACGGATTGAAGATTTTGAAAAGAGCAGAGCATCAAAAGGTGAGGAGCAAGGCCTCCGTTGCGCGTGGTCTCTGTTGCGCGCCGTCATTCTGCCTTTGTGTAGGGACGTGCATTACAGGTCCTTGATTGGGCATGGCCGCGCAACACAAAGCTCCATTGTGGGGGGACGCGTTGCCCACTATTCCATTACACCGGGACTCGTTCCCACTGCTCCATTGCCCGAGCCTATGCAACCTGTCTGTTGGTTACACGTGTATGTAGAAGCACTAAGTGATTTGTCTTGAAGGGAGGACAGAATGCTGCCGGATCTACTGAAAGCATTCAAGTTCACTCTTCATCATTTCAAACCCTCTCCTCTATCTAAAGAATGAGATCAAAAGCAAAGCCAAGTTGATTAAACCAGTATTCCTCCTAAGTCTTAGGAGATGATCAAAATAGCTGCCGAAAGGCTGACGAATTCCAGATTTGATGCTTTACTTTCTTAAAATGATCTATTTTAGAATCAAGGGATGTAATGAGGATGTAAATGAATTCAGTATCAATGAAATGTGATGAATGTTCCAGAATACTCTTTCTGTTGATATTTAAATAAGATAACTTTCGAAATCAAACGCATTTGTTTCTGTTCGAAACAAAATGGCAACTCTACTGGGGAATTTCTTTTATCTTATTTAATATTAACATTGAGATAGTTATGGAACCTTCGTCATAGTTTGGCATCTTTCTGATGCCAAAATGGCGACTCTCACTGGGAACATCCTCCCCTTCATCTCTAAGATAGATCACCTTATTCTTCAAATATTAATCATAAATCTATTTCATGACGAAAGGTACTCAGATTTAAGTGCAAGTTACAATCAAATGGCGATTCCCGCAAGAGAAGTGAGCTTCCATTTCACTTCAACTGGATTCCTGATAGAGTATGTGCCGAACCAAGCCAGCGCTCGTACGACTTAACTTCCTGCGAGCAAGATTAACATGACCCGAATAATAGCTGGGGTTGTGTCTGCTTCGCCCCAGTTGATGGACGATGATAACGGCTGTCATGGTGTCCCATAAGACAAAAGTGTGAAATGCTAGAAACTTTCGGATAGATCTAACTTCGTCAAGGGTTAGAGGGCCGGTTACTCGCCACATAGCTAGGAAGTATCCTGAACTTGCTACTCCTGAGATATATCCCGGTCGGACGGTTTCGCAATTGGCCTCGCGTGACTTTTCAGCTTTAGTCGCCCCAAGGACTAGATGGATGAAAGAACAGAAAGGTAAAGCTGTAATGGCAAACTCACCGGTATCTGCGTCCCCGCATATAAATTCGCCGACGTCCACACTGCCCCAATCGATCGATAGTACTAAAAGCGTGACAAAGTCGAATGGGACTCCATCTTCCCCTCTCTTCATGAGTCCTATTTCACCGCCATACTCTCGCCTCACTCCAGCTACAGTCTCGTCTAAGAGTGGGGAAGCCGCGGTACATGTGACTGAGACAAACCAGAATAATATGCCAACCACGGAAGATCATATCAATGAGATGGAAACAGCCCAAAGAGCACTGATGGAAGAATGCGAACACCTTAGGGAGGCCCTGACAGCCCTTGCACACAACGTGGCTCAGATGGTACCCCCACCAATGATGGGCACGACGAATGGACAAGGAAACCAGCCTGAAGGCTCTCATCCGCTAGGGGTAGGATCGCGAGGGTTTATTTCAGCTATGAGAACCATAACACTAGATGATATAAGACAAGTCGTTGAAGAAGCAGTGAGAGTAGAGAGAGAATGTGAAAGTATTGGCCGCTTCCGATACCGAACACCATACCCGAGGGAGGTAGAGGATGTCCCATTCCCGGCCAACTTTAAACATCCAGATTTTCAGAAGTTTAATGGAGAAGGATCGCCGGAAGAACATCTGATGCACTTCATTACCAGCATGGGAAATTTCTCTACGATTCCGTAGTATTGCCTGAGGTTGTTCGAATCATCACTGACGCACAAAGCATTTCAGTGGTATTCTAACCTGGCACCAGGGTCGATAAGAACTTGGGAGCAAATGCAGGACGCCTTTATGTTGAACTTCTTCTCATCAGAACATGATGTTAGTATTACAGAATTGGCCTCCATATGACAGAGAGAAGGAGAACCAGTAGCGAAGTTCATAGATAAATGGAAAATATTGGGAGCCTCGTGTAGACAGTTTCCATAGAAAAAAGAACAAGAAGAATGTGTCTGAATTCCATGGAAATGGGAATCACGTTTGGATTGCCCAGTGCTGATATCAGGACGTTCCGTGATCTAGCTACTAAAGCCCATGACTTGGAATTAATGACTCATAAAATGCCAGCATTTCACCACGAGATAGCCAGAAAGGCACCCGGCAGGATGAACGTGAATACTGTTGATCATGATAGCAGGAGTAAAAATGCGAGGGATTCAAAGGAGAGGAGATTAGAACGGAAAGAAGGATGGAGCTAGTCAAGGAACAAATATAATGGGAAAAGACCTCGAATGCTTAATTCACACGAAGGGTTCGATTTTGATAAAGAATTCGTTCCTATGATGAAACAACTGTTAAAAGCCGGTACAATAGAATTACTAGAACGCAAGCATCACGAAGACGTGACAAAGACCAGAGAAAGAGATTTTTACCGTTACCATTGCTTGGTGGGACATTCGACAGAGAATTTTTATACATTAAAATGTATAATACAATGACTGATAGACAAGGGTGAGATAGTAACCGGCGAGAGGAAAGAAAAGAACACAAGGGCCGCAGTGAACATGCTCACCACCTAGGAAAGGGCCCAAAAGGAAAAAAGGAAAGGAAGACCGAAAGGTGACAAAGAAGGTAGTAGTAATTACTTTATGATCGGGAAAGAAGATGACAAGACCTGTGAAGCAGAAGGTAGAGGTCATGAGAAAAGAAGTTGCTGAAAGACAGATCAATGGTGATAGAAATGAAGAGAGAGGTGAAACAACAAGGGTAACTTACAATGTGGTCAATCATTTGAAAGGTATATCGGCACGATTAAGCATCTATGATGTGCTCAAGTTGTCGGAAGAATTTCAGCAGAGTTTGGTCCAAGCACTATCTGACCATGATGTTAGAAAACTTTGCTAACAGAAATGAGATGCGAAGAGCATGACAAACAAGCAAATAGCCTGCCAGTCATCTCATTCTCCGATGAGGATTTGATCTGTGAAATGGAGCATAATAGGCCACTAATGATAGAAGGCCACATTGGTGGGAAGAAGGTTAAGCAGATTATGATAGATAACGGATCTGCAGTGAATCTTTTACTGCTTTCGATGTTATGTAAGCTGGGCTATCACCGCTCCGATCTGCGTCCTAACGAAATGATGATACAAGGCTTTAATCAAGACAGGCAATGGGTGCTTGGAAAGATTACAGTGGTTCTAGAAATAGGAGAATTAATTACTGATGTTGTATGCCATGTTATAAATGTCGTGACAACGTACAACCTTCTCTTGGAAAGGGCATGGATACATTAGTACAACATCATACCTACCACCTTACATCAATGCTTCAAATACTGTAAGGATGGGAGACAGTAAAAAGTAATCGCTGATGCGAGGCCATATACGGAAGAATAGTCTTTCTTTGCGGACGCTAGTTATTATAAGGGGTTCGCCGAAGAAGCGAGAAATAATAAAGAGAATATAGCGTTGAAAGAAGTTCAAGCGAACGATGTCAGGGGAGAAAGGGCTGAATCCTCCAAAACCGCAGACACAAAGAAGAAATTCTATTTTATACTGAAGCGTTTGAGGCAACCAGGAAAGCCACTGCTAACTTTGTTGTCACTAGAGCAATTAAAAATTTTACAGTCTAATTATACAGTACCGCTGCCTAGCATTGAAAGGTGTAAGCCGTTCTTAATAGTCTCGGGAAGGTTTCAAGTCAAGGCTAATGCAAGACACCCCAAGCCCATAAAATTCTACACCGCAGTAGAAGCAAGGGTAAAAGAGGAAGTTAAAAATAACGTACACTGTGGTAAGTTGACTCCAAAAAGTCTAGAGAGATACAGCTCAGTGAGAAAGAAAATCATGAGAAGCAAGGGTTTTGACTGCGAAGAACCCATGAGACTAAATCATGGGATGGGTATTCAGATCCCTCTTGGGGTTGATCAGGAAAAATGAAGAAAATTTCAAGGATTGGGGGCAGAATCATCGGTAAATATGATTACGACAGCGCAAGCATCAGAAGAAGATTCTGAGATGGTCAAATATCATAAAGCAGCTCCGAAGAAAATGGAAGACGGGGGGCAGTCAACAATAGAAAGTTTGCGAAAGATAAACTTGGGTACAGAAGAAGAACCCCGGAATACATTTGTTAGTAGCGGTCCTCTGAACAAGAATCTGAGAAATATTTCCAATTGCTTAAAGAAAATAAAGATGTCTTCGCCTAGACGTATGCCGAGATGCTAGGTTTAGAACCTTCTGTGGCGATGCACCAATTAAATGTTTCCAAGGAGAAAAGGCCGGTTAAACAGGCACAAAGGCAATTTTATCCGGACTTAATCACATTGATCGAGGAAGAAATCAGCAAGCTGATTAAGTGGGGTTTATCAGAGAAGTCAAGTATCCCAGGTGGATATCGAACATTGTCCCCGTGAAAGAGAAAACGGACAAGTCAGAGTGTGCATTGACTTCAGAGATTTGAACGAGGCTTGTCCAAAATATGATTTTCCTCTCCCTATAACAGAATTGTTGATTGATAGCACAACTCAGTATGTTGTTATGTCCTTTATGAACAGCTATGCAGGATACAATCAGATTAGAATGACACCTGAAGATGAAGAAGCGAGGGCATTTAGAACACCACTTGGAATTTATTGCTATAAAGTCATGTCGTTCAGTCTTAAAAATGCCGGGGCAACATATTAGAGAGCAATGCAGAATATCTTCCAAGACATGATACACAAACATGTTGAATGCTACGCTGATGACTTAGTGGTCAGATCAGGGGACCATCAGGAGCATCGTGAACATTTGGCATAAGTTTTTCGTCAATTAAGAAAGAAGCAGTTGAAGATGAATCCAACCAAATGTTCTTTTGGAATATCCTCAGGCAAATTTCTTAATTTTTTTATACGGCAGAGGGGTATTGAAATCTGTCCTGAGAAAGTCAAAGCCATTCAAAATATGCCACCACCGACAACGATAAAAGAATTGAAAAGTTTGTAAGGAAAATTGGCGTATATTCACCGTTTCATCTGAAACTTAGCAGGAAGATGCCACTGTTCTCTCATTTGATGAAGAAAGATGCAGAGTTTGTATGGGACCAAGCTTGTCAGAATGCATTTGACTCGATAAAGGAATTGTTGAAGCGACCACCGGTACTCACAGCTCCGATAAGAGGGAAGCCACTTATTTTATACATATATGCAGCAAAGAAATCCTTGGGTGCTTTGTTGGCTCAAGTAAATGAAGTCGGAAAAGAGGCCGCTCTCTATTATCTTAGTCGAACATTGATGGGGGCTAAATGCAATTATTCTTCGATTGAGAAGGAATGTCTAGCACTAGTCTTCGCAGTCCAAAAACTGAGACATTTTTGTCTCTCCCATGATATAAGCTTGATCTCAAGAGAAGATCCGATCAAGTTTTTAATGACAAGGCCGATGTTATCAGGGAGACTAGTCAAATAGATGTTGTTACTTTTAGAATACACTATTACTTATGAACCAGCCAAAGCCGTGAAGGGACAAGCAGTGGCAGATTTTCTCACAGCGCACCCTGTTACAGAATGCGAGACTATCGTTGACAATTTTCCAGATGAACAGGTTCTGTTGACCAAGTCACAAGGTTCATGGCAAATGTATTTTAACGGTGCCGCGTGAGCATCGGGAGCGGGGGCAGGGGTGATATTCATTACTCCTCAAGGAGACTTGTTACCATACTCTTTCACGCTAGGCACTGTGTGCATGAATAATGAGGCTGAATACAGAGCCCTCATTATTGAGATGAAAATGGCTCAACAGATGGGGATAAAGCTTTTGCATATCTTCGGGGATTCCAAATTGATTATAAATCAGTTGACAATGGAATTCGAGGTGAGAAAGTAGGAACTCTTACCCTATTGCAGGAAAACACAACAGCTGCTAGAACAGTTCGATCATGTAGAAATCAAACACATCCACGGTCTAAAAATGCAAAAGCATATGCATTAGCTAGTTGGGCAGTAGCTCTATCCTGCCCTAATCGGAGCCCTCATCAGGTAACTATAGAAGAAAGAAGATTTTTACCGTCTTCAGAGGTCATTGAAGAAGTCATTGAGACACTTCTGGTGTCATGTTTAGAAATAACAACAGATGATTGGCGTCAACCTTTCGTTGATTACCTTAAGTACAATATCTTATCGGAAGATCGGGTGCAGAAACAGCAGATCAAGCAGCGATCGAATAGGTTCATTATATGCAACGAAGTGTTTTATAGAAAATCGTATAATGGGATGTTAATACGTTGCTTAGATAAACAAGAAGCAGATCAAATATTGCGGGAAGCGCACTCTGGTGAATGCGGAGCACATCAAGAGGGCATGAATCTATTCCACAGAATACATCGAATGGGTTATTATTGGCTCACCATGTTCAAAGATGCAATAAATTATGTGAAGAGGTGTCATGAATGCCAAATTCATGGAGATGTTATACACATGCCCCCGGAAGACTTACACCAGTCCGTTACTTCATGGCCCTTCTCTGCTTGGGGACTTGACATAATTGGTCCTATAAACCCGCCTTCATCCAAAGGAGTATATTCTGGTGGCGACCGATTACTTCTCCAAATGGACTGAAGCAGTTGATTTATGTAATGTTTAGGAAAAGGATGTGGTTAATTTCATTCGCCATGCCATAATATACTGGCATGGTATTCCAAAGAAAATCGTTACGGATAATGGCACTCCCTTCAAAAACAGAGGCATGAAAAAATTATGTCAGAAATTCAACATTCGGCATTCATTTTCAACTCCTTACTATCCACAGACCAACGGATTAGCAGAGGCGTTTAATAAAACAATAGTTAAAATACTGAAAAAGACAGTGACAGGAAACAAGCGTGATTGGGATGACAAATTACAAGAAGCATTATGGGCATACAGAACTACTCATCGCACAACAACAAGAGCAACACCGTATTCACTAGTTTATGGCGTTGAGGCAGTCATCCTGATTGAAATACAAGTAGCATCGCTCAGGGTGGCAGTGCATCAGTCCATAACGGAGGATGAGAATGCAAAGATAAGGTTAAAAGAGCTAGACTTTCTCGATGAGAAACATCTAGCCGCGCAGCAGCGGTTGCAATTATATCAGGTAAGGACATCAGCCACTTTTGATAAATGGGTTAAATACCGTTCTTTCAAAAAGGGAAACATGGTGCTTATGTTGAAAAGACCGATAGTGATCACCCATAGAACAGGGGGAAAGTTCGAGCCCAAATGGGATGGGCCATATATAATAAGCGAAGTATACTCCAATGGGGCATACAGGGTTGTAAACCAAGATGGACAAGGTATTAGTGTACCGGTCAATGCTCGCTTCATCAAAAGATATCGTCCCTAGGGACACCGTTAATTTTGATCCAGAATATTAGCGGCATAATGATTCTGCATCAAAAGGGGGCAAGAGTGGACAAGATCATGTCTATGTATCATTGAATGAATAAAAGAAGAAATTTGTGAGCATATCAAGACTATATTTTATCAGTATTACAAAGAAAAATCGTCATCATCAAGCGAGCTCTGCAGAACTCTGTCGAAATAGATATCATCACCAAGATGATACATTACTAACAAGCACAGATGGATATTTTTGAAGATGTTAGCAAAGGTGATGACGTATCAGTTTCAGTCAGAGGAGGTTATTATTCTCGTGACGACAATGATCGCACTCAGAGATGACTATTATTCTCACGACAAAAATGATTGCACTTACTACTCTCTATTATCTATCAAGACATTTTAAGGCAGTTTAGCCAAAATCCTTAAAAGGGTCCAAATCCTAAAGAAAGGCAAAATCCTAAAAAGAAAAGAGCTAAAAACTAAAAAGATCAAGCTCTAAAAGAGCCAGGAGCTCTAAAAAAGGATCAATCTTGAAAGGACCAAAAGGATCAAGCTCTAGAAGGGCTGGCCATGCATAAGATCTATCAAGATCGTCATTCGGACAGCAGCGAGAAGCCAGTGGCCCTAAAAAGCCCGTGAAGTCCATTGTATGCATACCCATGCGGGCAGCTGATAGAGCCAGTGACTAAAAGTCCCCAACAGCCAGTCATGTGTAACCCCCATGCCGTCTATACAGCTTTCCGGCAACGTCACGGGGAACGGAGGAAAGTGCCCTCCCGTGAATGGGCTCGACCTTGTAGACGAAGAAAATGAGGGATGCAGTGCAGGCTTTAGATAGGCCAACCATGCATAAGACCCCCCAGATTTATGGTTCGATTTCGGTATTAACTCATGAGAAAGGGCTTAAACCTACTCATTAATGGACTGGCAACCATGGATTTGGTACCCCAAAGGTAGCCTTGCGAGCTCTGTGAACTCTAGAGAGTTACCGCGACCAACCCTGTGTGTAAAACTAACCGAGTTCACCACCCTGGTAGCTTCACTGGGCCCCTCTGATGGATCACGATTTGTCAACTCCCTAGGCAGTGAAAAGTCTAGTGAACTCCTAAGAGTTACAGAGGCCATCACATGAGACCCAGCTCCACTACTCAAGAGCTTAAACTGAGTATGCTCCACTACTCAAGAGCCTAAACTGTGTGTGATTAACTAAACTGAAATATAGTACCGCCAATTAAGATGAAGATCATTTATGAGACCCTTACTAACAACGTATATATGTGTGTGTGTGTGTGTGTGTGTGTGTGTGTGTGTGTGTGTGTGTGTGTGTGTGTGTGTGTGTGTGTGTGTGTGTGTGTAAAAAGATACAGTATGATAAAAATGAAATAAAAGAAAGTTTATTGCACCATAATATGCCAATCAAAATGTCATTTGAAATATCACAAGTCACTAGTACAACTTGCAAATGTAAAAGCATGTATAGCAGCATAAATACATCAAAATTATAAATTTCATAGCTCTCCTGTGATACCTAATGCTGCTAAATACTGCTGTAAATTGTCTTGAAGATTAACTTGAGCTACAGCATGTTCCAATCTGGCATTTGAAATAATTCTAACAGGATCCGGAGTATCGACTAATTTCTCCTCTAAGGAAATGATCAATTCCTCATTTTTTGCTAATTCAGATCTTTCAGGATCCAAAGAATGACAGCTACACTCTATCTTTTCTTGGACCCTTTCAATGTTTAAACTTGCTTCTGAACTTTGTCGCTCTAACTGAGTGATCTCTTGCTTTAGGAGGACAATATGATCCTCGATAGACTTCTTCTCGTCAACAAAGGTTTTCAATTGCTCTTGCAAAGACGATTGTTCCTGATCATGGCGAGAGATAATGGAAGAGATCTGAGAAATTTTCTCTTTGGAATACGTAAGTTATTTCCTGTACTCCAGGATTTTAGGAGGAACAGTCACAGTTTCAGCTGAGGACAAGGCAATTATTGAATTATGAAATCTTAAGAGAGCATTGCGCACAAATGAAACATCAACTTTAGCCATCTGAGAAGCACCATCCAGGACAGTCAAAGAGATAGTTAAATCAGACCATTGATTGGGGTCTTTAAAGATTTCGACAACAGCCAGTATAGAATTCTTGATTAGGGCTAATCTGTGTGCGGAAACCTTCTCAAATGATAGCGCATTCAATGAAGTACCAATAGAGCCAGAACTCACTGCACCATTTTGAGGTAAATCCCCTATTCAGAAATAAAAAGTTATAATAAAAGTTTTATGAACAGGTAACATAAAACAAAGAGAAGGAACCACCTCTCTCTGACACCGAAACAGTAAACGGCTGTGTCTCCCTGGCAAGAGAAGGAGTAGGTTCCACCATCATTGCAAGAGATGGGGCCCTATTCTCAATACTTGAGGCAACGGTAGTGGGGGTAGGCAAATCAGTCAGCTCCGCCAGAGAAGTCATTACGTGTTCAACACTCGGAACAACAGTATTATGAGCAGGAAAAATAATTGGCTCTGCTAGAAAAGGAATCTTACAAGCTGCTGCCTTCGGGGGCATTGAAAATCTCGACGAGGTTGTTGGGGTAACAAGGGTAAATCCTGAGGGGAGGTTTGATCACCTGAAATAGAACGTGTAAGCGAAGAAGAGGGAAAAGAAAAAGAACAAATGACAGTGGTAAAATTTTCTTACGAGGTGAATATCTGTATCCTCTATGGACTAAGGGTCCTTCTTCCCTTTCTCCTCCTGCAGATGAAACTTTTGAGGGAATAGCCTCAAAAGAGGGGAGTATGTCCCCCTTAGCCACAGGAATATCTTCTGCAGCTACCTCGTCTCCACTACTGATGTTAACTTCCCCCTCTTCGTAATCACTATCCTGGATTTCCCTCTCCGTGTCGTCTTCATCAGAGACAGTATCACTGGATGAAGAAGTTGAGCTTTCATTACTTAGATCTTCTTCGCTCGATTCTTCAACAACAACTTTCTTTCCTTTGGAAGGAGGTTGCTGGCCTTCTAGTTGAGTAGTTGCGGTAGTCACCACCAGAGAAGTGATATCGGTAGTCCTTTCCTGGGGAGAAGCTTGGGCACGTGCTCGAGACCTAGTAATGGGAGAAGAAGTTGGTTGTTGATGATGTTGAGCAGTCTTAGAAACGGAGGAAGAAATTGGCTGTTGTGGAGATTGAGCAATCCCAGAAGTAGGAGAGATGGTCGGCCGTTACTGAGAGGAGTGGGTGGAGACAGTTCATCTTGGGGATTAGTAGCATCCTCTGGATGAAGGGGTATGTCTGTCGTAACCCTTCCTCTTTCATGAAGAGAAACTGGTTCAAATTCGTGAGTCTCACCATATGCTACCTAACCTTTCAGGGTGTTGTCAGGTTTTATCTCGTGAATAGGTTCATCTACAGATATCTTAACACAGCGATGACCCGTAGAGGGGGCATGGCTAGTTTCTGGAATGAAATCGACTCCTGATTCAATGACCCGACCCTTAAGCTTGGGAGGAGGAAGCCACACAAGTTTATCCACTAGCTGGCTTTTCCTGGCCAAGTGGGCTTGGTGTACCCATGTAACGCCCGTGAAAAATCCGTACTTGGGCTCAAGTACCAACTCGACCCGAAATTGCGTAGAATTCATTCCTTTAGAAAATATGACTAGGTTAGCTAGTGCAACGTTAGAATAGCTGGGAAATGGTCCCTGATCACTTTAAATATGTTCCACAAGGCCCAAAGCAAGTGGAACCAATGGTGCTATAATGCTCTAAAGCCTCGGATCAAACTCTAAGCCGGTTTATTCTCGGGACCTCCTTGAAACTTTGTATTGGATCTAGACCGCGCGTCGAAAGTCCGATACCTACCATCTTAGACCGCTATGACCACTTAGCTGGGCTTGGCAATCGTTTCGAAAATCAAGTCCAACTGACATTCAGAGGCTATTTCATTGAGCCTGGAGTGAAGAGAGTGAGAATAGGGTTAGAATTGGAATTTGAAATTCAAATCTGGCACACGATTTGATGCATCAGTATTGAGCGTTCTAACTGTCAGAATACAGCCAAATTACACCCTTGGATCAGGAAAAATATCTATTACATATCACGTGACTTATAGGCCTGATCTTGGTGCGGTGACCGTTAAACTGAAATTGGACCGCCACGTGCGATCTGGGAGCCCTACCGGTCTGAAAACTGGATGTGTACTAGATCCAGTACGCATGAGCTTAAGTCCGATTGCATTTGACCAGGGGACCTTCAGAAATGCTCATTTGGACCGAAACGGCCCCGATTTGGTTAGGCACCAAGTAAACATTGTTCCCAAGCCTATTTTGGGCATGTTTTAGGCTATAAAAGGGGTTGAAACCCTCACTCCTCTCTCCCATCCGAATTTGAGAGAAACCCTAACTTGGGAGAGAGAAAAAGGTGAGAGATTGTGAGAGAGAGTGGGAGAGTTCTTCCTGCCACTTGTGCTACGTGTTACACGTGCTTAAGCAACACACCTCTACCGCTTTTTCGGCGATTACACCACGATTCTAGGTAAGCAAATACCCTAAATAGTTACTGATTTGAGTTTCCTTTGTTTCCATAGCGATGTAGCTTATGGATCTCGTGTATTAGGTTCCCTATTCGCTGTAGGCGAAGCGTATACGCTCCGTTTCAATTCACGAGTCTACAAGACATAAGGTGAGGATTTTAGACGCTTTGATTGATGGTTCCCAACGCTTTCAATATCGTTTAATAGTAGATTATTGACGGCAACGCCGTTTGACATGTACAATATGCTCTCCGTTTCCTGTTTCGTAAATTAACGAAGAATATGAGATTTAGGGCATTTTGGTCATTTGTAGGAAGTACTGTTTACATTCATATTTTGCTGATGTGATTGACATAGTTTGTTGTCGCATTAGGAAGTTAGGAATACGTGCATAATTACTTTTGCGAAGAGATTTTCCTAATTGCGCACTTCGGGTCGACATACTATATGTAGACTCAAGTGTGTAGTGTATGTGTTTGTATGAATATTTTTATTAGTATGTATTGAATTAAATGATGTTATGAATTAGTTTGAGATGGTCTTCTCAATTAATACGCTGACCTAAATGATTTTCTACATGTTGACTTTATGCATGATTTCATTACATGCATGAAATATATGGGTTTGAAGATTTACTTAAGTTGAATGTTATAACATGTGTTAACATGCTCACATGATTGTATTTCAATTCCAATACTCTTACATAATTTGTTGATGTGATTCCATAAGTGTTTGGGACTAGACTTAGTCCAGGCAGTCGGTAACCGAGCAAATTCGTGGCTGACTGGTCTTAGCCACGAGCGACGTGTCGATTAATGCGAGTCGTGTTTGAAGTTGGCGGCAATGGTTAGGCCACGCGAAGTGTTTTACTCACTTCATGTCGTTCGACTTGAGATGCGATCGCGCTAGTCGAGCCCGTCAAGTAACCCGACTGGCCGATGTATGTTCACCTTGTATGAGTCATAACTTCTTGAACCTATGGTACTGAACTTACCATTGTAAACCCTGTTAACCATGGTACCTTGATCCACGAAGACTCATGAGCCGGGCATGGTGGTATGGGACACCGTGGTCGAGCTGTCAGCCTACACTGGGGCCACAAACCTCCCCGTAGTGACCAGTGAGCACCTAGACTCGTGAGCAGATTATGGTGCTATGGGACACTATATTCTAGCTGTCGGCCTACACTGATCAGGCGACGAGTCCTTTGTAGTGACCGCGAGCGTATTTTGAGTCCACGGGAGGCGACAACCCTTCATTTGCAGTAGAGTACGGTAGGCCTGTATTGATAAGGTGATGGGGGAGCGGTGCAACGAGTGCGAGCAACAGCCCTGGCAGCCCTTGCAGTGACCTACGAAATATACATCGTATGAGATTACTAGGAGTGACGACCCTAGACAGGATCTGTGTTGGGATTGATACAAGGGAAGTACCTTAGTTTCCCAATCCTGCTGTTTGAATGGACTAATAACAACTTGGAAACCATATCACCATAGCATTGCATGTGCCTGGAAGATGTGGAGCACTCTAGGGAGTGTGGCATGCCGCGGTCGTAAGATGTTGCCGTATGAGGGAGATCATCGGTGAGGGCATACATCACGTCATGTCATCTTGCATTAACAACAGTATTAGGATTGTCTGATTTACTGCTTTACTATTATCACATGATTGAATTGTGAACATGCTAATCTTTGCTCTATGATTCCACTGAGTTGATCACTCACTCCCACGTTACGGGATGGTGTTTGCAACACCCACCAGACCCTGTTGTAGATGCAGGTGAGGCTGAGATCCAGGAGGTGGAGCCAGACTTTGACGAGGACCAGGACGAGTTTTCGTACATGCAGTATCACGATGGCTTCGCGTAGGCGACCTGGATCGATGGGACTTCAGTGAGACTGTTTTAGACATTTAATTTTATTCATGTATATGTATATGAGACTCAGTGATGTATTCATACTTAGAGACAGATGAGATTTACTTTATTTTCCATACAGTGATATATATATTGTTCAGTCTTCCGCTTGCTTTTATCACTGGATCTGAGGTATGAATTACAGTTTTGGTATACTTTTACTCATGTGAATGCTTTAAATCAGACAACATTGAATCATAATCATTTTTGTTGCATAAGTGACGGTCTGGAACTCGGGAGTTGAGTTTATACACGACCCCCGATTTTCAGGGTGTTACGACCCACCACCTTATGTGATTGTATGATGCTCTAGGGGTGCGATCGCAACCTGGAATAATGAATGCAGAATCTGCTCAGCATAGCAGTTACTTCCAACCAATGGCCCAGTTAAATGGACTAGTGTTATAACTTCGCATTCTCCTGGTAACTAGCCCGCAGTCTTCTAGTACAGCTTGGTCAAAGCCAAATTGACGGGTAAAGCAGCTTTGGTAATATGGTTCTTGCCAGAATTTTGTCCCTTCCCTCGACGAGAGACTGCACGATTTGATTGATACAAAGAATCCCCTTTCCGCTACAGTAAGTGTAGATGTGCTTGTCTTCTCTGCATCTTCGATATAAAATGGCAGGCAAAATTTAAAGCAATTTATCTTGTCGTCCGAGGAAATAGCGTCTTTTTCCCAGTCGTAAGATCTCTTTGCCATAGTTCTCTTTTGAAAAAAGCTGAGGGGAAGTTTCGAAGGATGAATATAAGCTTTTTCTAGCACATCGTAAGTCCATGGGAAATAAACGCCAAGCCAGCCGAAGAAATAATGCCATAGCATGAAAGTCGAGGTGGAACCAACGGAAGGGCTCTTCATATGACAAGTAATTTCTCCAAAGCCTCTGTAGATTGAGTAGAGGATGGTGGGTACGAGAGAATCCCTGACTCCCTTAGCTATGGCACCTGCTATCACAAACAAGGAAGGGCAAATGGCATCTGTTGACTTCGAACTTGGGAGAACCACTATGCTTAGCCAGTAGGCTAAAAATGCCGCAAGTTCTCCATAGACAGAATATTCAGCATGACTTTTAATACCTTTCTGAAGGCGTTCAAGTTCTCGAGAATGATTGCCCTTGAATCTAAAAAAGAGTAAGTGAAGTCAAGATTATATATATAATAAACCGCGGCATGAAAAAGGGAGTTAAAGGAAGAAAGAGAATTACTTGAAACCTTGGTTGAAATGCGCCAGCCATTGTATGGGATGAATTTTAGGAATATTTTGGAATTTAGACATTTCCTTGAAAAGTTCTGTGGTCAATTTTGAAATGGAGGGTATATGGTCGGGTGAAGAGATGAAGGTAAACTCCTCATTAGTAGGGACGAATTCGTCAAAGATTTTCCCTATTATTGGCAAACCGGTGATTCTGTGAATGTCCCAAAGAGTGATGCTCATTTCACCTTCGGGAAAGTGAAAAGAGTTGGTGGAAGGACACCAGTAGTTAAGGAAAGCCTTCAGAATAGAAGCTTCCCTGTAAAAATGTTGCGACGTTGCTTCAATGGCGGCGAAAACATCGATCTTCAATAGAGTATCCGTATTTTTCTTCATGACTACAGCAACCCACTCCGGGTAGTAATTTTGAGGGGTCAGAGAGCCTCTCATTCTGAACTCTTTTGGGAGCCAAATAAGTCGTCGGTAACTGAAACGTTGTTGAAGCATTTCATAAAAGAAGGAGGGGTACAAGCTGTGAAGGTCATAAGAAGGCACGAGGAAGATCATAGGGTGCACATTACCAATCCGTTGCCTTGGTTTTGGGGGTCGTAGGATGCCTTTCAGTATTTTCGGTTCTCTGAATGACCAGGACTCTGAGTAAGACAGTCTCTCTGAGGTGAGGAAGTCTCTGGGTTCATAGATTAACATAGAATGGTGACAGTGGATTTTGATAGGGATTGAGACGATGCCCCGTCTATAAGGGTTGTCAAATTCTATGGTGATTTGGATTGAGCGGACTGATTCCCAAGAATTGTTGAGCTTCTTCCTGTTATGTTCTTTGATTTTCTCCTGGAATTCCTTCGCTATGTTTCTGCGAAGTTTCTTCGATCTGGAGGGAGGAGGAGTATCTTCTCTGACAGGTGGCCTTTCACTGCTTGTATGGTAATGTGCCGTCATTTTTAGCCACTTGTCCCAATTATAGTCTTGGTCATGCATTGGCGGCCTTTCAAGGTCTCCCATGATGATGGCCCTTTGAATGAGAGATGGTAAAGCCTCGATGCGGGGGGAGAAGTCAAAGGTTGGCAACACTGGCTCCTTTATGAAGGTAGGGCGCTTGACAGTTGTCTTGAAGCGCTTGCGTAAAGGTTGAGCCGGAGACGATGGAGATTCCGTGGCTTGAGGCGTGACAAAGGGATCAACATTGGGGAGGTCTTGATGAGAAGGCTGATCGGTAGGAGGATCGATGGTAATGAAAGTTCTCTTAGTACGAGCCATAATTGGAGAGGATCAGAACCTGAAGAATAAAGAAGTTGGGAAAGTCAGTCCAGAGTGAGTGAAGCTGAGTCTGAAAAAGAAGGCAAGTGTTGGTCAGGTACAATGTGCAGAAAAGGACGTTATGCATGTACGCCCAACCTAGTTTGCATTGCGCGTGCACGCACAACCTAGCAGACTGTTTGAAAAATATTGGTTGTGCAGGCACGCACAATGGATTGCGCGTGTAAGCACAATGACTTCTTATTGCGCGTGGTAGCACAACACCATCCTGAGTAATCTAGTATTGTGTAGGGCCGCGCAGACAACTTTGGTTGCATGTGGACGACTGGACGAGATTTACATTGCGCGTGTACGTGTAACGGGATCCTCCATTCCACGTATAGGCGTAAGGGGTTATTCTACCACTTGGACACACAATCAGAACTAGTTGGTTGAAATAAACGGTCTAGATCAGATGCAAAGGTGGGCCATGACAAGCAGTTTGAGGTTTGGCATGTGTGGGGATCCTATAAATACCCCCTCACTCCCTTCATTTGTACGAATTGAAGATTTTGGAAAGAGAAAAGCATCGAAAGGTGAGGAACAAGGCCTCCGTTATGCGTGGTCTCTGTTGCGCGTCATCATTCTGCCTTTGTGTAGGGACGTGCAGTACAGGTCCTTGATTGCGCGTGGCCACACAACACGAAGCTCCATTGCGCGGGGACGCATTGCCACTACTCCATTGCATGGGCCCATGCAACCTGTCTGTAGGTTGCTCATGTATGTAGAAGCACTAAGTGATTTGTCTTGAAGGGAGGACAGAATGTTGCCGGATCTACTGAAAGTATTCAAGTTCACTCTTCATCATTTCAAACCCTCTCCTCTGTCTAAAGAATGAGCTCGAAAACAAAGACAAATTGATTAAATCAGCATTCCTCCTAAGTCTTAGGAGATGATCAAAATAGCTGCCGAAAGGCTGCCGAATTCCAGATTTGATGCTTTACTTTCTTAAAATGATCTATTTTAGAATCAAGGGATGTAACGAGGATGTAAATGAATTCAGTATCAATGAAATGTGATGATTGATCCAGAATACTCTTTCTGTTGATATTTAAATAAGATAACTTCCCAAATCAAACGCATTTGTTTCTGTCCGAAACAAGGGTATAGAGGCAAGGCAAGTGGAGTCACCCCCATCAATTGAGCAAAGATATTTGCTGCTACTACCGCTGCTACATCAATAGCATCATCTACTCTAGCCTATCAGGAGGCAGAGCAGACTGTGATGTAGAAGACATCGACGCAGACGCACGGTTCTGCTCAAGAACCACAGGTGTGACAGGAGGCCACAGAAGGTGTCATAGGAGGCGGCCCAGCAGCAGACCCAGAAGCTGACTGAGAACTCGACATGTGATCAGAATGAGATGGACCCGAATGGGGGTCCATATGACTATCGCTCAGGGAAAGGGCCCCATCAAGCGAATCACCCAAAGAGAGACGGGCTAAAGATCTCAAGCCCTTAGGTGGCATACCCTACACAAAATAGAGAGTAGCAACCAATGAGATTAGGAATTTACACAGTCCATCCATAGCATTAACTTCACAAGCCAAAGAAACAACATGCATTTCATTAACAAAATTGTCACGATACAAGATGTACAACATTACATGAATCGCGACGGAGAAAGCATGTGAGCAGAACAACTAAGCTTCAAACACTAAACAACTACCAAACCACTAAATAACTACCAAATCACACACAAGAACAAACAACAATAAATAAACAACAACTACATAAAGGACTATTCTTCAGAATCTGGCGATAGAGGAGGGGCACCCTTATACTGCAGACAACAAAGGATCGTCTTCAAAGTGCGGGTTACTTTCCTGAACTTGTGCTTCACGTAGCCACGCAAATTCATAATATCCTATCGAAGAGTGGCCTGGCCCTCCTCAAGCCTAACTAAATGGGCTTCTCTATAAGCCCTATCAGGATCATGCTCCTGAGTCACAGGAGGACTCTCATCGGTATCCTGAGCCTCCTCTTTTTCTTTGTCCTGCTCTTCTTCCTCTCATATCTCTAGTCCTCCTTCTTCATTTCTTTTTGCTTCTTCACTCTCAGACTCATCCTCGCTCTCCTCAATGAGGGCTTGTCGCTGTCAAGACTCGATCTCCATCTGAGTGAGAGTAGTCTTAGAAATGTAATGGACTGACACCGGCATCTCCGCCCCAAGCCTGTAGCCAAACTCAAGTGCAATCCTACATATGAGTCGGTCGAACGGGAGAGATTTAGTCCTTCTATTTGAACGTGCGATAAGGACTCTCTGTTGCAAGACATAAGTAGGCACACAAAGCTTCTCTCCCTGCCCCACCTGATACAAGAAATCCACCATCAGGCGCGTGCACTCACTTCGGTTGCTCCACCTTGGATGAGCATTGAACATACAGATGTGGTGAAGAAAACAGAAGTGGTCTGCCATATTCGTCGTTAAGAGGCTTCTGTTAGGCTGTCATTCAGCTAGACGACCACAAAGGAACCGTGTGCGGCGATCCCTCTCACGTGCACTATTCAGATTCTTCTCACTGGCATGAACCTCTGCAAGTGGCACATTCAGAATACGAGATATCAAAGCAGCATTGACTGTAGCCACCCGATCTCTACTAACTGAGATTTTAAACTTCAAGGGCTCCAGCGTCAGCTCTCGGATGTGGGCATAAAAAGCTCAAAAAGTACCCACGTTAGCACGACGCTTACCTTCAAATAACGGACCTCAACCGGCTTCAACTAGGCGCTTGAACAATAGAAATTCTCCAAACAGCCACTCATCAACATGAGCTTCAAAGAGGACTCGACGGCCTTCAAAAATATTGTGGGACAACTCCACCAACAGGGATCTTCCTAGTGGAGCATAGGGATCTAGATCCCACTTCTTCTGCAATTCATGAGTGGCGCTTGAACTAGCGACGACATCCCTTGGTCTTCTAGAACAGGTTAGGCGACTAGGCCGGCTTTATTAACGGGGGCTCGCTTCTTCCCCATGAAAGAAAGGATGGAGGAAATGGAGAATAAGGCCACAACAAACTCCATGAAAGACATGGAAAAGTTAAGAAAAAGAAAGAAAGGGATGAGTTAAATGGGTCTCCATGGATCTGATCCTCAAAGAGGTTGTAAAGGCTTAAATGAAGGGAATAATGAGGAAGGAAAATGACAAAATAGGATGGGTAGTGGGTTTGCATGAATTTGAGACTTAAATGGGGGATTTAGGAGCTCAAAATAAAGGAAATGAGAGGGTTAGGTGATGGATATGGCTGAGCACGATGGAAGGATGTAGGGCCTAAAGAAAAATGGAAGAAAGAAGGGTTGAAAGGGTGATTTGAGAGAAATATGGGCTGTTTTGAAGAAAAGGGAGAGCTTGGGGGTGGATTTTGTGAAGGAAGTATGCATTTGGGGAGGTTTTAATCATTGAACCATGGACTAGTGGGGTCCACAAGTCCCCTAACACGATCGGCCCAACGGCCCGACCCATCCAAGCCCATCGGTCGGTGAGGCCTCGCTAAACCGGCAAGGGCCTCGCCACTCTTTGGACCTCCTGGCGAGGGCTCGCCCCACAGGCGAGGTCCTCCCCCCTCATTGGGTCCAAATTGATATGGGTCCCACCCTGGGTCCCTCTAAAATAACCCCGATTGGGCCCTTACCTCTATTTGACTCATTTTGGATCGATACGAAAAAAAACTGATACATATTGATATTTACCAATTTTTAACGGTTGAAATAGATTGGAACACGATCTAAACCCATCAATTAATGGTCTAAAAGTGATCTGGGGTCGTCGTGTGTGATCAGGAGTGTGCACGGACTCAATCTCGGTGATAATTTTTAGTAAACTTTTGCAAACAACAAAACTGGGAGTCGTAAACCTGTTTTTAAATTGTTCTCGCACCCTTATATGCTATAATGGCATCAACGTGAGTCGTGTGACCATAACCCAGGTCCAGTTTAATCTAGATCATGCTCTGCTACTAACTTATAATGCCCTAAAATTTGGGGGTCGAGCATAACTTAGCTCCTGAGTTCCAAAACATCACTTATGCAAAATAATTAATGATGGATGTATGTTATCTATATTAGTGCATAAAACATGAAGTAGATTAAGCCAAATCAGCGGACATAATTCATGGATAGTGAGAAAATGCAAGCAAAAGTCTTAAACCAATATACAAACCAAAACAATCCCCAAAATATGCGTGCTCTGCCTGGACAATAAGTATAAACTGTGTCTCAAAATACATGTATCAAACTGTGTATAATCAATACAATCATAACCCAGAATCCCCGCCAGTCAGGACAAGGCTCACATGAACCCGCCTGAGAACTACATAAATGAGAACGCCTTCTCGTCCTCGTTGAACTCCGGCTTCACCTCATAGGCATCACCGTCACCTGCAGCTAAGTCAGAGTCTGGATGGTGTTTAAGCACAATCCTAGAACATGGGAGTGATCAACTCAGTGGAACATACAGTAAAGGTTAACATGTTATCAATTCAATCAAGCAGTAATGATAAGCAGTATAATCAAACATGACCTAGATACTCTTATTAATGCGAGAATGATATGAAGGGATGATGCATGCCCTCACCACAATCTCCCTCTGCGATCTTCATCTTATGGTCGCGTATGTCAGTCACTTCCTCAATGCTCTACACCAATGACAACAACACATGCAGTGCAATGTTATGAGCATGATTACCAAGTTCTTATTAGTCCTTTTCACACATCAGGATTGGGAAGCTAAGACACCTCCCTTATATCAATTCCTAAACAATGATCCATTCTAAGGTCGTCAGTCCTAGAAAATCTCAGACGATGTTACGGTTCTAGATCGCTCGTCACCAATCAATACAAGTCTAGTTATATCCTAGTTACTATAATAAGGCTCGTCGCTGATATGCAGTGTCAGGATATACTCCAGGTCACTACAGAGGGCTCGTCACCAATCAATGTAGGCCGACAACACGAATATAGTGTCGCATACCACCATAATCGGTTCACAAGAGTAGGATGATCACTGGTCACTACAGGGAGGCTCGTCACCCCAGCGTAGGTCGACAGCTAGACCACGGTGTCCCATACCACTATGTCCGACTCGTGAGTCTTAGGGGATCACGGTACCAAGGTTAATGGGATCTTCACTAGTGAGTTCGGTGCCTTAGATTCAAACAATAGCTACCAAACATGGTGAACATACATTGGTCAATTGAGTTAGTTAATAAGCTCAACTAGGCCAAACGCACGTTGATTTGATCAACATGGAATGCATAAGCACTCCGTGTGGCCTAACCATTGTCGAACATCCCAAGCACGACTCGGATTCGTTGAACACATCCTGCATGATGAAAATAACCTCAACCACCAGTTTAGGGACGGTTACCGATTACCTCGACTATAGTATAGTCCCAATCATGTACAAGCTGAATAACATGCATTTGATTCATATCCTACATTCATATGAACATGTGGTGAAATATAACTTGAACATAAATACAGTCCATGGAGGAAATCATACACACAGTTAACATGAATAAGTTAGGATAAATAGTTCATGGAGGAAATCATACACATAAGCAAGGTGATTGATATTCATATCCCAATACCCTCAAAATCATGCTTTTACCAAATACTAACTCATTCAGGCATTTTTATAAACTTTTAGACTACACTAATCAACATACATCACGTATGTCGACCACATTACATATTAGGGCAAATCCTTTCATCAAGGAGTTGTCACATACATAACAAGCATATATCTATGAAAAATAATCATGGAAATCATAACACCAAATTCCATACGTATACGAGTATTCTAACATATACATGAAATCCTCTATTTATAACATATGTTATACGTATACGTAAATCAAAACGGATAACATGTTTATCATGTGTAATAGCATCCTAGGTAAGAATAAATCATTATCTATCATTAAAAGTCTTGAAAACCATAACCTAAACGTATAGAGTCCGCACCTTAAACCAAAAAATGTGAAATAGATATGATTCGGACGATAAGTCTTCGTCAACGGCAGATACGCTACCTAAGGCATGAAACATGTTAGCTACAACATCACTTCAACTAGTCTAAGCTTCAAAACAGGTTAGGATTTGACTAACTTACCCAAGAACGGAATCAGAATCACCGGAATAACGATTCAGATACGCAAGATCGATACGTAGAAGAGCTGGGAAGAATCCCAAGAAGAAACAACAAGTTCTCTCTTACTTTCTCTCTCTTTTCTCTCTCTTGAATTTTCTAGGGTTGAAAATTCGTATGGGATTTGAGAATGAGGGTTTAAGGCCTTTTTATAAGCCTAAAATCGATGAAAATAGCCCTAAGGCCAAGGTATACTTAGGTTATAACCAAATCAGGCTCTTTCTGATCTAATGGAACACTTCTGGAAGTCCTCTTTTCAAATGCGATCAGACTTAAGCTCACTAGTATTGGATATTAAGAAAGTTAATTTTTCAGTCTGATCGAGTTTTCAGATCGTCCGTGGCAGACCAGTTTCAATTCAACAGTCATCGAAACTCGATCAGGGCCACAAGTGCTTTGACATGAATGGGCCACCTTCCCTGATCTGAGGGTGAATTTGGGGCAAAAACCAACAGTCAGAATGCTTAGAAATAACGCGCAAGCGACACGACTCAGATTACTTAAATTCTTATTTAATTTCTTAAAAATTAACACTTTCTCACACTCTTCACTCCGGACTTAAGGAAATGGTCTCAAGACATCATTTGGGCTTGATTTTCGAGGTGTTAGTCAAGTCCAACTAGGCGGTCATAATTGTCTAAGTTCATTGATATCAGACTTTCGACGTGTGGTCCAGGTCCGATACGAAGTTTTCAAATGCTCCCGAGAGCAACTGGGTTTAGAGTTGGATCCTAAATTTTAGGGTAATATAGTGTTAGCAATTTTATAGGTTTTGGGTCTTAGAGATTGTATAAAAAGTAATTGGTGCTAATTTCATAGGTAATCTAGTTTGGCGCTAGTTAATACACATTAAATTTCTAAAAGATATAATTATAAATGATTTCTGCTAGGGATGATACTCGAGTCTAAGTATGGATTTTTCTAAAACGTTATGGTTGGGTGGGGATAAAGCACTAGATCACCATTTTTGTGGTCGAGTGTGACATATGCTAGCGTGTCAAGGCCGATCATCAGAGACCCCCTGGCCTATTGTAGTCGCAGAGTGTCCAGATGTGGAAGTGGGAGCACATATCGACAGATTTCATTATGGGCTTACCGAGGACTCAGCACGGTCATGACGCCATCTGGATTGTTGCGGATCATTTGATGAAGTCGGCACATTTCCTTACGATGCGTGCGACTTGGTCTATGGACCAACATAAGAAGTTATTTATCGAGGAGGTTGTGAGACTGCATGGCGTTCCAGTCTCGATCATTTCTGACCGAGACTCGAGGTTCATGTCTCAGTTTTGGGAGAACTTTCAGTAAGCGATGGGGACTAATTTGCAGCTCAGCACTGTGTACCATCCGCAGACTGATGGCCAAACCGAGAGGGTCAACCAGATCCTTGAGGATATTCTTCAGGCCTGCCCAATTGATTTCAGGGGTAGCTGGGATGAAAATTTATGATTAGCTGAGTTCGTGTACAACAACATCTATCAGGCGACCATCGGCATGACTCCTTTTGAAGCACTATATGACAGACCATGCAGATCACCAAGTTATTGGACCGAGGTTAGAGAGCACTGTCTCCTTGGTTCCGAGCTTGTGCAGGATACGTTAGAGGCTATTGATATCATTAGGTAGAGGATGCGCATAACTCAGAGCCAACATAAAAGTTTTGATGATCGTCAACATTGTCCCTTAGAGTTTGATGTAAGAGATCATATGTATCTCAAGGTCTCACCCATGAAGGGCGTAGTTTGATTTGAAGTGAAGGGTAAGCTTGCCCCAAGATTCATAGGACCTTTCGAGATCATTAGGCACATTGGCATTGTGGCTTATCGACTTGCCTTGTCATCTCAGTGATCTGGAGTCTACAACATTTTCCATGTCTCTATGTTGAAGAAGTGTGGATCAAACACTATTCCTGTTATTGATTGGCAGCCATTAGAGGTTCGGGAGGATGCTTCTTACGTCGAGCAACCAGTTTGTATCCTTGATCGGAAGGAGCAGGTCCTTCGGACCAAGGTCATTCCGTTGGTGAAGGTTCAGTGGGGTCACCATTCTGTTGAGGAGGCTTCTTAGGAGCACGAGGCTGAGATCCGAGAGCGCTATCCACACCTTTTTTTATGATTGATTATGTATTGTATTTTGTATGTTATCTCTAATTTTATATGATGATGATTATGCTTCTTATTTCACATGAGTTATATCTAGTTACAATGATTGTGTAAATTTTGAGGATAAAATTTTTATTAGGAGGAGAGAGTTATAAGCCCCGTATCCTAGACCTTACCATTCCGTAGACTTTCGCGATCTTCTCGGTCAAATTTCGGTAACCTTCAACCTTTAACCGACATTTGAACGTGTGTCACATGCCGTCAACCTGAATCAACTCAATTCGAGACTTGTACCCTAGTGATCGCGGCATCGCTGCGGTTCCGATGCTGCGTCTCGCACACCGAGGCAAAACCCTAATAAGGAGATGTGGGCCCACGTTCGATGCGAGAAAAATGCCGCGGGTGTGAATTCTAAGAGAATCTCTACGACTTATCACATCAATCAATCAATCCCATCATGTCAAGTACATGTCAAGTATACATCACCTTTCACCCATTCCTAAGTAACCCCAATGTCAAAAGTTTCTTACAAGCCCATACCTTTCTTACACAAATTACCTCAAAAGTTAAAAAGCTCTTACACACATCACTCACCACATCCATCACTCCATCACCCATCTCTCTTTACAACTCTCTCTCTCCCTCTCATTCTCAATCCACTCTCCTAAGCAAGAGAAAATTCATACATCCAAGCCTCTCCAAGTCCTCCCAAGCAATAAGTATAGCCCACTTTCCTGCCCTCTTATCTCCCATCTCAACCATCTAAACTCCATCTCCTCCGTTGGAATCAAAGCTAAGGAACTAAGGAAGCCCAGGATGAAAGAAGAACCCAGTGGGTGATCTTGGATCTCTATTTCTGTATCTTTTTATGATGTAAGGGCCCATTTATGATTGGACCCACCTTGATGTAGGCTCTGTATCAAAGAAGGGCCCATAGTGGTGGGGCCCCTCCATCTTCACCGATGTCTCCCTCTCTCTCTCTCTTTCTATGATCTTGGCCACCTATGATGTGTGTATACCATCCATGCCATCTACCGGTGGACCTCATCCATGTGGGACGCACCATGATGTTTATATATCATCCCAACCACCCATAGGAGGCCCACCTTGATGTGACTAGAGTGGGGTGTGGCTGTCAGTGGAGTGTGATCTGACGTGGGCCCCAGCTCCATAGCTCATGTGGTAGGTTGAATGAAAGATACCCCATTTCCACGCTGGGACCCACCCAGTCCAGAGCTCAAGAGGCAGACCGAGTGAAAGATGCCTCCTTTTAATACTTGATGTCTTGGTATTGATCCCTGTGGAGGTGGCTAACATGGAGTGTGTACTGGCATCTGTAAACTGACATGTGTGTACTGACAAGGGTGTGGGGTCCATGGGACCCATCCACATTGTCCATCTATTTAGCGTGGGCCACATCACCATGCACGTGTAGTGTCCACCGTCCTTAGAAGGTGGGACCCACCCCCTCGTGTGGGGTCCTCCCTGATGCCCAAATCCATAGATCGACTGGCAAACGAAGTGAAAGATACTTCGTTTCAATAATAAGGTCTTGACATCGATTCTCCAGCGGGGATGGCTACCAGCAAGGTGTGATTAGACAGTGGGGTCCATGGGACCCACCCACACCATCCATCCACTCTGTTAGGCCACACCATGTTGCATGTGTTTAATCCGGACTATCCATTATCCCTGGATGGTGGGACCCACCTCACGCGTGGGGTAACACCATGATGCGTGTCACTGTCTAGGCCATCTGAGGCCTGGATGTTTGATGCATATAATATTATATTATATTATATATATGATATATTATATTATATTATATATATATTATATTCATGCTGCTGTGGTGGGCCCTACGTGGGACCCACCTCTGTTTTGTCACAAATTAGAAAATAAAAAGAAAAAGTGAAAAGGCAGCCACGCGCTACTCTCTCTCTCTCAACGTTAGTGGCTAATTCCGTGGGTCCCATCTGTTTCACCTGCACAATCTATCTATGGGACCCACCATCGTGCATGTGTTGTATCCAAACCGTTCAACCATCGGTGAGATCATTTTAGGACATGGAGTAAATAAGTGAGATCTGAAGTTCAAGTAGACCCCACCAATTGCAATAAATAATGGGGTATGGGGACATCCACCATTCAAAACTTCTGTGGGCCACCGTAGTTCCCAATATTGTTTCTACTTCATTTATCTCTATGTTAACTTGTGAATAGGATGGATCTCAAATATACATAAGGGTGGGACCGATTTGATATTCATGAGGCCCATCAATTCGGCCCATTTGATCGGCCCATTTGAATCGACCTGTTTAAATCGGCCCATTTGGTTGGCCCATTCGATTTGGCCCATTTGGCCAGCCCATTTGAATCGGCCCGATTTGATATTCATGAGGCTAATTCGATTCGGCCCTTTTGACTCGGCCCATTCGAATCGGACCATTGATTGAGATTCGATCATGATGTATGTGATGATGTTTGTGACGGCCGTGCCTTAAGAGTAATGTTGGTTTGACGTCCACATTGTAAGAATAATGTTGGTTAAATGTCCACATTATAAATATCCCTAGGGCCCATTATTAGGCCCATACTTGTACACTGTCTGACCCATCTTCATTATGAACAACATCCATCACCATATAATATGTTTAGTATAGTTCCATGATTCATGATCATACGCATCATATGTATGCTTGATATGAGAAGTGACTGATCATAGCATATACCTTCAGGCAGATTGTTTAGGGGCTCCATGATAGGCGGTGTTGCCCTACATAAGCACACGATAAGCGCAAGATTATTGCATGAATTGATAGCGTGATTGGTGCATTCGCATTGTGTGATATGGTACTGTACGCTCTAGCAACATCAGAGTCATAGCTACCACAGGTGTATCATGGTTGGCAAGATTGGATACCAAAAATTTTATTCTACATGGGGTGTTATAGATATCCCTGGGTGAAAGTCCCTAAACCCTTATGGTACCAAGAGGTTGCTCCAACGTTTAGACCAAGTGGGTGCATGAGCGCCGAGTGCCAATTACCAGAAGACCATGCTTTCCAATGTATTGTGGTTGGTTGGAAGGGAGTGTGGCCTTACCTGCCAGAGGAGGGAGAAAAGATAGGCTGAGTTTGACCAGCTCGAGGAATGGGTCCGCTATCGACGAGCCGAGCCCGATATTGGCAGGCGGATAGTGAAGTCTCTTCCACTTACCTTATTGTGGGCGATGGGGCGGCGATCTAGTTTAGAGTGTACTAGACCCTGGTGAAATTCCAGAGTTGAGTTGTATTGATATGTGGACATAGATGAAGATTTGTATGCTTGAGTTGCATTACCCTAAACCCCATTCTCTGAGTTTTCTAGATCACCTCAGACAAACCACAAATGGAGATTTTCTGAAACAATCTCACCAACCAAACAAATAGAATTGAATTACAGAAAAAGTAAAATACTTATCTGTATGACAATTCTGAAGTAGCCTGGTAGAACCAACTTGATGTCGACGTAGATGTTCAACGTTCAGTCTCACAAGTATATACGGTTTTAAGTCTAGATGATTTTTAATTAAATCAGCAAGGGCTTTGCTTTGATTTCGATCTCATAAAAAGGTAAATCAAATATCCCTTTTCAATATAAGAATGGAATGGAGATTTAAAATCAAAATACAAGAGCTACTTTAAAGAATTTAAAACATGTACAAAATAACCTAGAATGTACTCTAAATTAACTTAGAATGATTGCTTAAGAATGATAAGAATTGAATGAAAAACTCTGAAATTCAAGAACTATTTATAGATGAAAAATTAGTTCACACGACTCGCCTTGGGTTAGCTACGACTGGCCCTATTCAAACAGATTTTCAAAAATTGTGGTGCGATAAGATTTTTCAAACCCACGACTGGTTGAGTGGCTTGCTCGACTGGTTGTAAACACCACACGACTGGTCGTGTGAGTCCAGATTACTCGCTGGAAAAAGACTCGAACACTACACAACTGGTCAAGCACTATTCACATGACCAGTCGAGCAGTTTCAAGGATTAGTCGTAGACCAACAGAAAATTTTTAAAAATTTAAAAAAAATCTTGGACTGGTCGAGCTAGAGCTAGGACTAGTTGAAAGAATAAAATTTTACACTTATAAAATGATCAAAATGAACAAACGAAAGTATGAAATAATCTAATCATGATTTAAGGTCAATCTAGGTCAATCATACCTTACTTAAGAGATAGAACATATGAACCATCAATCTATCAATCACTTCATCAGCTTTAAATTTTACGCTTGAACTCAACATACCAAACATAGTCTTTAACTAAGTCTTGAGTTCTTGGACTTTCTGGTTGTAGCTCTTAAACCGCAATGTTCTTGAACACTAAATCTTTATTTTCTTCCAGTTTGAAGATCTCGGCAAGTTCGTCGTAAATATCGGGAAGATAAATTCAGCATGAACAGAACAAACGTCGAAGATTTAATGTGAACAGATACACAAGCTTGATACACATCAAGATACAAACTTGAAATGGTTTGGCACACTAAAATTTGACAATAGTCAGGATTTATCAACATAACACTTTCAATCTCCCCCTTTGTCAAATTTGTGACAAAACCAAAATTATAATATGCACAATAAATATTCAATCAACACATTCCATAAGCATATTATGATATGATCCATAATCAACAATAAGCAAGCTCTCCCCTTTAATCCACTACTCTCTGTAAAAAAATATTAGCCACATTTATCCACATTCATCATCATCATATGATTTAACAATCTTCTCCCCCCTTTTTGTTACAACATGACAAAAGAAATGAATAATGATAAATGAATAGAAGAAGAGAGCAAGGAGAATTAATAACTACTCATCCAAATCAAATAAAATAAAGTATCTCAACGGATATCAAAGATAAAAGTTTAAAGAACATTATCCAAGCAGTCATAGGGAAAAGAGTTAGAATAAAGTTATTACAAATACCATTAAATCAAAAGATAACTAGTCAGATCCTGAAGAGGGAGCAGGAATTGATGGATTAATTTGATGTAAACCCTTATTAATGCACCTCATGTATTTGAGCATATAAGCAAATTGAGAATCTTGGGTTACTCGAATCTGAGTAACCTGTTCTTCAAGAGTATACAACCTCTCATCGAAACCAGAAGGCTGAAAATCATGGTCAGCCTTAGAATCTTATTCAAGTTCATCAAATAAATCGTCCATAGTAACGTCTTCTTGAGGTAAAGCATTAACATCTTCAGCTTCTTCATCTCCTCTAGCATTCCCATCAACTTGACCACTTGCCAAGTTCAAGTTCATCTTGTTGATATTAGAATTGTTAAATGGACAGAGATTAATAGAACCTTCCCCAACAGGCATAGCTATTAAAGCATGATCAATTTAAGCAGTCATAAGTAAGCAAAAGGAATATCACTATGACTAAGGTGAGGACAAAATTGAATAATATGATGACAAATAAGAGAAGAAAGACATATATGGATGCCAGTTACCAGAAAATGCATAATGCGGGTCATAAAAGAAGTTAACTCAGTCTTGTTACCTAGGCGAGGATAGACATTCAAAATAAAAATATGATGCAAGATCCTGTATCTAGGCAACATATATTTGGAACTGAGCGCAGTACCGCCATTCCTTTCTGCATTCATGTTACAGAGAATTCTTGTAATCAATTGTTTAACATTTTCAGAAGGTCTATCTGCAAAGTAAATATGGGTACACCGTCATTAATAACAGGTCTATTCATAATTGCTGAAATCAAATGACGGTCTACCTTAACTGGATCTTCTCTAGTTGACAGAGTAAATGTTAAATCATCTTGAGAGAACTCAGTAATACAAGCTACATGCCTTGTGCAATAGATCGGTCTGCAAGACCGCCCCAAGATAGTATGTTTTCCCAGCCTACAGCTTGAAGAAGAGGGACAATGTTGAAGCGCTCAATATGATCAACAATGACAACATGCTTAACAATAACATTTCTAAGATGAAAATCCAGCATACTCTTGGGATCCTCTTTGGGAGGCCAAAGATGATGCACGGTGGTGGGTGTAGAATAGGAAGAAGAGGGACCGTGAGTGGTTCTCTTCCTATTTCTTCCTTCCATTGCAACAAAATGGTAAAGAAACAAGGGTTTGCAAAAAGGAATGAAAGGATTCCGAGCAAATCAGATTTTAAGGAAGAAACATTATCAAACCACTATAAATCTTGAAACAAGAAGCAAAATTAAGATTAAGGATGATCAAAGAGCTAACATTCATAAGGAAATAAAAAATGAAGCATAAATCGAAGAGTAATCAGAGATGGGTTCGACCGGTCGTGGTAGGGCTTGATGGAGAAGAAGAAGGAAATGAAGAAAAATCACTTTTCCCTAAATAAAAACCCAATTCATGTGTTTTAGGACTGGTCGTATACATACTCGACCGATCATGCCACCACTGGTCGAGTGTGTACTCGGCTGGTCGTGCAACATAGAAAATGTGCAATTTTGCATATATAGAAATAAAATAAAAAATGTAAAATAATATATACTGTAACAACCCAAATTTTGGCCAACATGGGATTAGACGTCCTTAGGCAATGGGTCAACTAAAACACCTGGGAAATCTCTCAGAACCCAATTCCATAGCCAAAGAAATCACTTAGGATTAATTCCTTTAGAAACTAAGCATAAGTTAGCTAGCGCTACGCTGGAGTAGCTGTGAAATAATTCCTGACCGCTTTAAATACGTTCTACAAGACCCAAAACTTGTAGAATCAATGGTGCTATAATACCCTGAAACCTCGGATCAAACTCTAAACCAGTTTGTTCTCAGGACCTCTTTGAAACTTTGTATTGGATCTAGACCGCACGTCAAAAGTCCGATACCTACAATCTTAGACCGTTATAACCGCCTAGCTGGACTTGAGAATTATTTCAAAAATCAAGTCCAACCGACATTCACAGGCTATTTCATTGAGCCTGGAGTGAAGAGAGTGAGAATAGGGTTAGATTTGAAATTTGAAATTCAAATCTGGCACACGACTTGACGCGTTATTATTAAGCGTTCTGACCATCAGAATTCAGCCAAATTACACCCTCGGATTAAGAAAATTTTTTATTTCATATCATGAGACTTGTAGACCTGGTCTAGGTGCGATGACCGCTGAACTGAAACTGGACCGTCGCGTGCGATCTGGGAACTCTACCAGTCTGAAAACTTGATGTGTGCTAGATCTAGTGTGCATAAACTTAAGTCCAATCGCGTTCGGCAAGGGGACCTCCAGAAATGCTCTTTTGGACCAAAACAGCCCCGATTTGGTTACCCCTCAAGTAAACATTGTTCCCAAGCCTAATCTGGGAAGTTTTTAGGTTATAAAAGGGGTTTAAACCCTCACTCCTCTCACCCATCCGAATTTGCTAGAAACCCTAGCAAGAGTGAGAGAAAAATTGAGAGATTGTGAGAGAAGGTGGGAGAGAATTTCCTGCTGCTTGCACTACCTGTTGCACGTGCTTAAGCGACGCATTCCAATCACTTTTCCGGTGATTCCAACGCTTTTCTAGGTAAGAAAAACCCTAACCATTTGTTAATTTAGCATTCCGTCAATTCCATTAGCGGTGTAGCTTATGTAGCTTGTGAAATAGGTTGCCTGTTCGCCGTAGACGAGGCGTATATGCTCCGTTCGAAACGATACACATATAAAGTGGAAGGTGCGGATTTTAGAGGCTTTGATTGACTGTTTTCAACGCTTTCAATGTCGTTTAATAGTAGATTATCGACGGCAACGCCATTTGACATATATAACATGCTGTCCGTTTCCTGTTTCGTAAGCAGACGAAGAATATGAGATTTAGGACATTTTAGTCATTTGTAGGAAATACTGTTTTCATCCATATTTTACTGATGTGATTGACATGACTTCTTGTCACATTAGGATACTAGGAATGCGTGCATAATTAGTTTGGCGAAGAGATTTGCCTAAATGCGCACTTTGAGTCGACATACTATATGTAGACTTAAGGGTGTAGTCTAAGTGTTTGTATAAATGTTTGTATTAGTATGTATTGAATTAAATAGTGTTATGAATTAGTTTGAGATTGAATTCTCAAATGATATGCTGATGTAAATGATTTCTTACATGTTGGCTATATGCATGATTTCATTATATGCATGAAATGCAAGTGTTAGATGATTCACTTAACTTGTATGTTATAACATGTGTTAACATGCTTACATGGTTGTATTTTATTTTCATTACTCTTACATGATTGCTGATGTGAATTCATAAATGTTTGGGACTATACCTAGTCCAGGCAGTTGACAACCGAGCAAGTTCGTGGTTGGCTTATCTTTGCCACGAACGACGCGTCGATGAACGCGAGTCGTATTTTGGAGTTGGCAGCAGTGGTTAGGCCACACGAGGTGTTTTACGTACTTCATGTCTTTGACTTGAGATGCGCTCGTGCTAGTCGAGCCTGTCAAGTAACCCGACTGGCCATTGTATGTTCACCCTGTATGAGTCACAACTGCTTGAACCTAGGGTACTGAACTTACCATTGTAAACCCTGTCAACCATGGTACCTTGATCCATAAAGACTCATGAGCTGGGCATGGTGGTATGGGACACCGTGGTCGACCTGTCGGCCTATGCTGGGGCCACAAACTTCCCCGTAGTGACCAGTGAGCACATATTACTCGTGAACAGATTATGGTGGTATGGGACACTATATTCTTGGTGTCGGCCTACACTGATCAGGCGACGAGTCCTTTGTAGTGATCGCGAGCGTATTCTGAGTCTACGGGAGGTGACGAACCTTTCGTAGCAGTGAGAGTACGGTAGGCCTGTATTGATAAGGTGATGGGGGAGCGGTGCAACGAGTGCGAGCAACAGCCCTGGCAGCCCTTGCAGCGACCTACAAAATATACATCGTATGAGATTACTAGGAGTGACGACCCTAGACAGGATCTGTGCTGGGATTGATATAAGGGAAGTACCTTAGTTTTCCAATCCTGCTATATGAATGGACCAATAATAACTCGAGAATCATATCACCATCACATTGCATGTGCCTGGGAGATGTGGAGCACTGAGCGGTACGCAAGCATGCCGCGGATGAAGATGGTGCCGTATGAGGGAGAATGTCGGTGAGGGCATCCATCATGTCATGTCATATTGCATTCACAACCGTATTAGGATTGTTTGGTTTACTGCTTTACTATTATCGCATGATTGATTTGAGAACATACTAATCTTTGCTCTATTATCCACTGAGTTAGCTACTCACTCCCATGTTACGGGATGGTGTTTCCGAACACCCACCAGTCCCTATTTTGGTTGCAGATGATGGCGCTACTTGAGAAGCAGAGTTGGACTTGATGATGATGAGGAGGATCCCTCCTTTATGCGTGTTCTGATTGACAGGATTACAAGGAGGTTGCTTAGACGCCCTGATATTTATCATTTTAGATTTTTAGAGCACTCATGTATATTCTTTCTTTCTATTTTGAGGTATACATGTATATGTTTAACCTGGTAACTTGTTCACACTCTGGAGACACAACAGTTTATATATGTTATACATACTATCACAGTCTTCCGCTTGTTAATTTAACTGTCTCTAGAGTATGATATGTTGTTCTGGCATAATCCCACTCATGTTTAAAAGATTAACACAGACAACATTCAATCATACACAGTTATGTTGCATAAGCGATGTTCTGAAACTCGGGAGTGGAGTTTTCACTCGACCCCTAATTTTCAGGGTGTTACATATGGTATCAGAGCATGAATGAGATTATACCGAGCTGGGTTATGGTCACGTGATGTACGCTGTTGCTTCCTTTGACTTAGGTGGGTGAGAGAAAGGTCTAGAAACACTTATAGGATCGCAGATTCGCCAATAGGTGAAGTCTATTCGTATCGATCGTCCGATCGAGTCCGTAACGCATTTAGGGTCGCGTGAAGCGACCTAAGTAGCTCCTAGGTTGTAGGTAGGTGGGTTGAGACGTTCTTTGAATGATTCTAAACCCGTAAATGTGAATCCTTGGGCTGTGGGACAACCACAACCCTTGCATTCAATCGTTAGGGCTTAAAAACCCCGTTTAACCTAAATTCTTCAAAATTCTTCCTCTCACCACTCCATTCTTCAATTCTTTCTTATTCTTTTCATATTAGGCATTGATCCTAATGTGAAAATGATATAAAATTATACTTCAATAAAATTTTACAGTGAATAGTAAAATTTCATGAAAACTGGCCATTAGGCCATTCTAAGTTTGCAATCTTTAGAAACTAATGGGTTAGATGGATGTATTAGCTCATTATACCCCAAAATTATATGCTGCATGATAGGGGATTGGATTCAGGTTTACAAATTGGCCCTGAAAAGCCCCGAATGGATGTTTGGGCCTCCCTAGGTCAAATTACAATGATCTGGGGTGGGGACCATACATATTTGGAGTCCTTGGGGCAGGGGGGACCCAACCCATGGGGTCCCACTGGCCGGATTGAAGACCGGTCGGTGATGCCATCGCCGATGGGTGGGGCCCATTTGCAATGAAACTCGGGCGCACGCCCTTATGTGGCTAGTACACCCCTCCCATGTGTGGGCCGACCATCGAAAACCCCTAAAAAGGGTACTTCCTTCACAAATATCCCCCTTCCTAGCTCCCTTGCTCGTTTTCTTGCTGCCCTTTCTCAAACCGCGACCCCAAATCACTCCCAAATCATCTCATTGCTAAAAATGACCCTATCCCATACCTCCAACGTGATTAGCAACCCTCTCCCTCTCCGATCTCATCTGTTGAAGCTCCTACAACCTCCATTGGTGGCTGAAATCATGTGGAGCTCCATTCCCCTTTTTTCTTCTCTTTTCTTTTTAAAAATCCAGCCTAGGGGAGCTTGAAGCATCCCTCTACAACACCTATATCTCCTTTTTTCAGTTTAGGAGGCCATTTCTCTACATTTTCCACATTTTTCATGGCTTTTGTTGAAGCCATTTTGGGTTTTTTCTCTCTCCACCATCTTCTCTTTGATGGGAAAGAGAAAGACTGCAGCGGATGAGGCTGGGCCTAATCGCCCTGCGCAATCTAGAAGACCGAGGGGTGGCGCCGCTAGCTCAAGCGCCGCTGCAAGTCCAAGCACAGCCCGAGAGTTCCATATAAAGCGAGTTTAGATCTCCATGCTCAACTTGGGTGAGTGATATTAGCGCAGATGCCTCACGGTGAATACACTAACCGTAAGGTGTTGTTTGAGGCAGACGTCGAAGGATGAGTCTTCGGTGAATTCCTGTTATTCGAGCGCATTGAAGCTGCACATTGGGGTCTGCTCTTTAAAGCCCGTTCTCATGCTAATGTGAGCACCGTTCTTGCCTTCTACACTCGTATCCAGAATCCTACATTGGAGCCATTGCAGTTCAAGATTCCTTTTGGTAGAGACCGGATGGCTACGATTGATGTTCGGTTGATAGCGCGACTTCTGAACGTGCCCCTTGGTGATGTTCATCCCAGTGTGAAGAATTTGAGGAGTAGGCATGAGCGAGATCGCCGTACCAGGTTCATATGCGGTAGTCTGGTTCCATGGCAGCCTAACAATAGCCTCAAGGCGTCTCATATGTCTGATGATTTATGCCTACTGCACCACATTTGCACGTTCAACGTGTATCCAAGGTCGACAAATCGCATTGAGTGTATGCGCCTTATAGTTGATTTCTTGTATCAGGTGGCCTACGGAGAAAATGTGTATATGGCCACTTTCGTGTTATGACAGATTATCCTCATAGCGAAATCAAGGAGAACGTCTGAGTCGTTTCCTTTTGGCCGGCTTATATGCAAGATCGCGCTTGAGTTTGCTTACAGACTTGGGCCAGAGTTGCCAGTTTCGATTCTCTACATTGATGAGTCTACCATGGTCAAGATGAAGATGGGGTCTCAGTATCGTGAGACTCAGCTTGAGGAGGATAGCGAGGACGATTTTGATGATGAAGAGGATCCAAGTGAGGGAGAACCTGGAGCGAAAGTAGAGGAAGAAGTCCAGAAAGAGGTAGAAGAGGAGGCTCAGGATACAGATGAGAGCCCTCCACCTTCTACTCAGGCTACTAGTGATGATCACATTGCCCGAATTGAGGAGAGTCAGGTCACCTTGCGAAGAGAAGTCCAGGAACTTTGGGCCGAGGTTGAGGATACCAAGGCCGTCATGAAGAAGAAATTCGACAAGGTGACTTGTACTTTGAAGGCTATCCTGTGTTGCTGGCAGGATAAGGGTGCTCCTCCTCCATCGCCCGACTCAGAAAAGTGATCTAGATCCAGATATCGCGGGTAGTAGTTAGTTGTTTACTACTTTTTGTGTGTAAGCCTGATAAGGCTAGTAGTTTGCTTATGATGCTGTAGTAGCTGACTGGCTTAGCTCCCATGCATTTCTTGTCATGGTACATGTAAGAATATGTCTCCTATACTGTGGCAATTTTGATTTAATGAAATGCATGGCATTTTTTGGCTTGTTATGTGAATGTTTGTGTTGTGGTTTGGGCTTAATATAGCCGAATATGGTTAAATGGAATGCATGCCATTTTGTTCGCTGTAAGGTATTGTCCCTAGTTTGGGTGTATCCTATGGTTTCCACTGCCATATTGTAAATCCTGGGATTAAGCCTACAAAATTAGTTTTTATCTCACCCCACCCTCCTACTAAGCATGCCACTTCCAATCCCGACATGGGACTAGGAATGCCGTTCCATTAGGCTGTAGATTACAGACTAGTCTACTAGTTACCTTAAGTAGTGTAAAGCCTATATATGCTAAGGAATAGTAAGTGAGATTTACTTGGAATGGGACTCCCTTCCTTGGATAGATCCTCATAACATCCATAGACTCCTTTAGTAACTCTCAGGAAGCTTATGTAACTTAGAACCATTCACTCTCAGGGAAGACTTATAAATCCCTCAGGTCGAACTTAGAATAAACCAACACACCCCTTAGGATTGCCTTCCCCAAGGGCTTATTGCATTCGGGAACGCGGAGTAAAGGAACTGCATGTAAGCGATGTATTCGCGGTTTGAATCGACTTCTTAATCCTAGTGGTTACCAATAAATCCAATGCTCTGATTAAGCAGAAGATCGGCATCGACTCGGATTAAGAATTGATACAATAAATCTTCTGTCCTAGCTAGACAGAAAGTGTATGTGTCCGGCTCAGACCTACTACATAACCTTTCTTCTGTGATGGCCCAACCACCTACAACCAAACGTGATCACATTGCCTTTGGGAAATAGCGAGGACTTAAAGCCAGTAGAGAATTCGACATCTTACCACCAACTCATACCTGCCCCTGAACTCAACTACAATAGAGATTAGGCTCATCTCTATCGCCATAGATACCAATGCCATAGAACGCATCATTAACAAAGGAAAACCACTGTAATGAGAGGTTGTTTCCTAATTCATGTCAAGGATAGCCCCTAAGTTGCGGCTCGTTCCGATATACGGATCGATGCAAAGATTCTTGAACTTTAAGTAGAACCAAGTTTTAAGGGGGGTAGAACGTATTGAGTCCCATCCAGTTAGGTCAGTTAATGGTACCGTTCGATCAGAATGGCGCAGCGAAAGCATGGTTAGCCTCTTCCCCACTGGCCCAGGATCGAAACATTTCATTTTGGTTATACGTACGGTTAGGTCATTAAATAGGATTGACCCTTTGAATGTCAAGACTGAAGTCTTGCTAGATACTCCTTATCCTTCGCTAATTTCGGGGACAAAATTGTGTTTTAAGGGGGGTAGATTGTAACACCCTGAATTTTGGCCAACCTGGGATTAGACGTCCTTAGGCAATGGGTCAACTAAAACACTTGAAAAATCGCTCAGAACCCAATTCCATAGCCAAAGAAATCACTTAGGATTAATTCCTTTAGAAACTAAGCATAAGTTAGCTACCGCTACGCTGGAGTAGCAGTGAAATAGTCCCTGACCGCTTTAAATACGTTCTACAAGACCCAAAACTTGTAGAATCAATGATGCTATTATACCCTGAAACCTCGGATCAAACTCTAAACCAATTTGTTCTCAGGACCTCTTTGAAACTTTGTATTGGATTTAGACCACACGTCGAAAGTCCGATACCTTCAATCTTAAACAGTTATAACCGCCTAGCTGGACTTGACAATCATTTCGAAAATCAAGTCCAACCGACATTCACAGGCTAATTCATTGAGCCTGGAGTGAAGAGAGTGAGAATAGGTTTAGATTTGGAATTTAAAATTCAAATCTGGCACACGAATTGACGCGTTATTATTAAGCGTTCTGACCGTCAGAATTCAGCCAAATTATACCCTCGGATCAGGAAAAATTTCTACTTCATATCACGAGACTTGTAGACCTGATCTAGGTGCGATGACCGCTGACTGAAACTAGACCACCGCGTACGATCTGGAAACTCTACCGATCTGAAAACTTGATGTGTGCTAGATCTAGTGTGCATGAACTTAAGTCCGATCGCGTTCGGACAGGGGACCTCCAGAAATGCTCTTTTGGACCAAAATAGCCTCGATTTGGATACCCCTCAAGTAAACATTGTTCCCAAGCCTAATTTGGGAAGTTTTTAGGTTATAAAAGGGGTTTAAACCCTCACTCCTCTCACCCATCCGAATTTGCTAGAAACCCTAGTAAGAGTGAGAGAAAAATTGAGAGATTGTGAGAGAAGGTGGGAGAGAATTTCCTGCTGCTTGCACTACCTGTTGCACGTGCTTAAGCGACGCATTCCAATCACTTTCCCGGTGATTCCAATGCTTTTCTAGGTAAGGGAAACCCTAACCATTTGCTGATTTAGTATTTCGTCAATTCCATTAGCTGTGTAGCTTATGTAGCTTGTGAAATAGGTTTCCTGTTCACCGTAGACGAGGTGTATACGCTCCGTTCGAAACGATACACATATAAAGTGAAAGGTGCGGATTTTAGATGCTTTGATTGATTGTTTTCAACACTTTCAATGTCGTTTAATAGTAGATTATCGACGGCAATGCCGTTTGACATGTACAACATGCTGTCGGTTTCCTGTTTCGTAAGCAGACGAAGAATATGAGATTTAGGGCATTTTAGTCATTTGTAGGAAATACTGTTTTAATCCATATTTTGCTGATGTGATTAACATGGCTTCTTGTCGTATTAGGATACTAGGAATGCGTGCATAATTAGTTCGGCAAAGAGATTCGCCTAAATGCGCACTTCGAGTCGACATACTATAAGTAGACTTAAGGGTGTAGTTTAAGTGTTTGTATAAATGTTTGTATTAGTATGTATTGAATTAAATGGTGTTATGAATTAGTTTGAGATTGAATTCTCAAATGATATGCTGATGTAAATGATTTCCTACATGTTGGCTATATGCATGATTTCATTATATGCATGAAATGCAAGTGTTAGATGATTCACTCAAGTTGTATGTTATAACATGTGTTAACATGCTCACATGGTTGTATTTCATTTCCATTACTCTTACATGATTGCTGATGTGAATTCATAAATGTTTGGGACTATACCTAGTCCAGGCAGTCTGCAACCGAGCAAGTTCGTGGTTGGCTTATCTTTGCCACGAACGACGCGTCGATGAACGCGAGTCGTGTTTTGGAGTTGGCGGCAGTGGTTAGGCCACACGAGGTATTTTATGCACTTCATGTCGTTCGACTTGAGATGCGCTCTTGCTAGTCGAGCCCGTTAAGTAACCCGACTGGCCATTGTATGTTCACCCTGTATGAGTCACAACTGCTTGAACCTAGGGTACTGAACTTACCATTATAAACCCTGTCAACCATGGTACCTTGATCCATAAAGACTCATGAGCCGGGCATGGTGGTATGGGACACCGTGGTCGATCTGTCGGCCTACGCTGGTGCCACAAACCTCCCCGTAGTGACCAGTGAGCACCTATGACTCGTGAACAGATTATGGTGGTATGGGACACTATATTCTTGGTGTCGGCCTACACTGATCAGGTGACGAGTCCTTTGTAGTGATCGCGAGCGTATTCTGAGTCTACGAGAGGCGACGACCCTTCCGTAGCAGTGAGAGTACGGTAGGCCTGTATTGATAAGGTGATGGAGGAGCGGTGCAACGAGTGCGAGCAACAGCCCTGGCAGCCCTTGCAGCGACCTACAAAATATACATCGTATGAGATTACTAGGAGTGACGACCCTAAACAGGATCTGTGTTGGGATTGATATAAGGGAAGTACCTTAGTTTCCTAATCCTGCTGTATGAATAGACTAATAATAACTCGGTAATCATATCACCGTCACATTGCATGTGCTTGAAAGATGTGGAGCACTGAGCGGTATGCAAGCATGCCACGGACGAAGATGGTACCGTATGAGGGAGAATGTCAGTGAGGGCATCCATCATGTCATGTCATATTGCATTAACAACAGTATTAGGATTGTTTAGTTTACTACTTTACTATTATCGCATGATTGATTTAAGAACATACTAATCTTTGCTCTATTATTCCACTGAGTTAGCTATTCACTCCCACGTTACGGGATGGTGTTTCCGGATACCCACCAGTCTCTATTTTGGTTGCAGATGATGGTGCTGCTTGAGAAGCGGAGCTGGACTTGATGATGATGAGGAGGATCCCTCCTTTATGCGTGTTCTGATTGACAGGATTATAGGGAGGTTGCTTAGACGCCCAGATATTTGTCATTTTAGATTTTTAGAGCACTCATGTATATTCTTTCTTTCTATTTTGAGGTATACATGTATATGTTTAACCTGGTAACATGTTCACACTTTGGAGACACACAACAATTTATATATGTTCTACATACTATCACAGTCTTTCGTTTGTTAATTTAACTGTCTCTGGAGTATGATATGTTGTTCTGGCGTAATCCCACTCATGTTTAAAATATTAACACAGATAACATTCAATCATACACATTTATGTTGCATAAGCGATGTTTTAGAACTCAGGAGTGGAGTTTTCACTCGACCCCTAATTTTCAGGGTGTTATAGATGGTATCAGAGCGTGAATGAGATTATACCGGGCCTGGGTTATGGTCACGCGATGTACGCTGTCGCTTCCTTTGACTTAGGTGGCGGCAAGAAAGGTCTAGGAACACTTATAGGATCGCAGATTCGCCAATAGGTGAAGTCTATTCGTATCGATCGCGCGATCGAGTCCGTAACGCATCTAGGGTCGCATGAAGTGACGTAATTTGCTCCTAGGTTGTAGGTAGGTGGGTTGAGACATTCTTTAAATGATTTTAAATCTGTAAATGTGAATCCTTGGGCTGTGGACAACCACAACCCTTGCATTCAATCGCTAGGGCTTAAAAACCCCGTTTCACCTAAATTCTTTAAAATTCTTCCTCTCACTACTCCATTCTTCAATTATTTCTTATTATTTTCATGTTAGGCATTGATCCTAATATGAAAATGATATAAAATTATACTTCGACAAAATTTTACAGTTAATAGTAAAATTTTATGAAAACTGGCCATTAGGCCATCATAAGTTTGCAATATTTAGAAACTAATGGGTTAGATGGATGTATTAGCTCATTCTACCCCAAAATCATATGCTGCATCATAGGGTATTGCATTCAAGTTTATAAATTGGCCCTAGAAATCCATGAATGGATGTTTGGGCCTCCCTAGGTCAAATTACAATGATTTGGGGTGCGGACCATACATATTTAGAGTCCTTGGGGCAGGGGGGACCCAACCCATGGGGTCCCACCGGCCGAATTGAAGACCGGTCGGCAATGCCATCGCCGATGGGTGGGGCTCATTTGTAATAAAACTCGGGCGCACGCCCTTATGTGGCTAGTACACCCCTCCCAGGTGTGGGCCGACCGTCAAAAACCCCTAAAAAGGGTACTTCCTTCACAAACAGCCCCCTCCCTAGCTCCCTTGCTCATTTTCTTGCTGCCCTATCTCAAACCGCGACCCCAAATCACTCCCAAATCCTCCCATTGCTAAAAATGACCCCATCCCATACCTCCAACATGATTAGCAACCCTCTCCCTCTCCGATCTCGTTTGTTGGAGCTCCTACAACCTCCATTGGTGGCTGAAATCGTGTGGAGCTCCATTCCCCTTTTTCCTTCTCTTTTCTTTTTTAAAATCTAGCCTAGGGGAGCTTGAAGCATCCCTCTATAACACCTAAATCTCCTTTTTTCAGTTTGGGCAGCCATTTCTCTACATTTTTCAAATTTTTCACGACTTTTGTTGAAGCTATTTTAGGTTTTTTCTCTCTCCACCATCCTCTCTTTGATGGGAAAGAGAAAGACCGCAGCGGATGAGGCTGGGCCTAGTCACCCTGCGTAATCCAGAAGACCGAGGGGTGGCGCCGTTAGCTCAAGCGCGCCACAAGTCTAAGCACAGCCCGAGAGTTCCATACAAAGCGGGATTTGGATCCCCATGCTCAACTTGGGCGAGTGATATTAGCGGAGATACCTCACGGCGAATACACTGACCGAAGGGCGACTCTTCAGTGAATTCCTGTTATTCGAGCGCATTGAAGCTGCACATTGGGGTCCGCTCTTTGAAGCCCATTCTCGTGCTAATGTGAGCACTGTTCGTGCCTTCTACGCTCGTATCCAGAGTCCTACATTGGAGCCATTGCATTTCAAGATTCCTTTTGGTAGAGACCGGATGGCTACGATTGATGTTCGGTTGATAGCAAAACTTCTAAACGTGCCCCTTGGTGATGTTCATCCCAGTGTGAAGAATTTGAGGAGTAGGCGTGAGCAAGATCGCCGTACCAGGTTCCTATGCGGTAGTCTGGTTGCATGGTAGCCTAACAATAGCCTCAAGGCGTCTCATATGTCTCATGATTTGCGCCTACTGCACCACATTTGCACGTTCAACGTGTATCCCAGGTCGACAAATCGCATTGAGTGTACGCGCCTTATGGTTGATTTCTTGTATCAGGTGGCCCAGGGAGAAAATGTGTGTATGGCCACTTTCGTGTTGCGACAGATTATCCTCATAGCGAAATCAAGGAGAACGTCTGAGTCGCTTCCTTTTGGCAGGCTTATATACAAGATTGCGCTTGAGTTTGCTTACAGACTTGGGCCAGAGTTGCCAGTTCCGATTCACTACATTGATGAGTCTACCATGATCAAGATGAAGATCGGGTCTCAGTACCGTGAGACTCAGCTTGAGGAGGAAAGCGAGGACGATTTTGATGATGAAGAGGATCCAAGTGAGGGAGAACCTGGAGCGAAAGTAGAGGAAGAAGTCCAGGAAGAGGTAAAAGAGGAGGCTCAGGATACAGATGATAGCCCTCCCTCTTCTGCTCAGGCTACTAGTGATGATCACATTGCCTGAATTGAGGAGAGTCAGGTTGCCTTGCGAAGAGAAGTCCAGGAACTTCGGGCCGAGGTTGAGGATACCAAGGCCGTCATGAAGAAGAAATTCGGCAAGGTGACTCATACTTTGAAGGCTATCCTGTGTTGCTTGCAGGATAAGGGTGCTCCTCCTCCATCGCCTGACTCAGACTAGTGAACTAGATCCAGATATCGCGGGTAGTAGTTAGTTATTTCCTGCTTTTTGTGTGTAAGCCTGATAAGGCTAGTAGTTTGCTTATGATGTTGTAGTAGCTGACTGGCTTAGCTCCCATGCATTTCTTGTCATGGTACATGTAAGAATATGTCTCCTATATTGTGGCAATTTTGATTTAATAAAATGCATGGCATTTTTCGGCTTGTTATGTGAATGTTTGTGTTGTGATTTGGGCCTAATATAGCCGAATATGGTTAAATGGAATGCATGCCATTTTGTTCGCTGTAAGGTATTGTCCCTAGGTTGGGTGTATCCTATGGTTTCCACTGCCATATTGTAAATCCTGGGATTAATCCTACAAAATTAGTTTTTATCTCACCCCACCCTCCTACTAAGCATGCCACTTCCAATCCCGACATGGGACTAGGAATGCCGTTCCATTAGGCTGTAGATTACAGACTAGTCTAGTAGTTACCTTAAGTAGTGTAAAGCCTATATATGCTAAGGAATAGTAGGTGAGATTTACTTGGAATGGGACTCCCTTCCTTGGATAGATCCTCATAACATCCATAGACTCCTTTAGTAACTCTCAGGAAGCTTATGTAACTTAGAACCATTCACTCTCAGGGAAGACTTATAAATCCCTCAGGTCGAACTTAGAATAAACCAACACACCCCTTAGGATTGCCTTCCCCAAGGGCTTATTGCATTCGGAAACGCGGAGTAAAGGAACTGCATATAAGAGATGTATTCGCGGTTTGAATCGACTTCTTAATCCTAGTGGTTACCAATAAATCCAATGCTCTGATCAAGCAGAAGATCGGCATCGACTCGGATTAAGAATTGATATAATAAATCTTCTGTCCTAGCTAGACAGAAAGTCTATGTATCCGGCTCAGACCTACTACACAACCTTTCTTCTGTGATGGCCCAACCACCTACATCCAAACGTGATCACATTGCCTTTGAAAAATGGCGAGGACTTAAAGCCAGTAGAGAATTCAACATCTTACCACCAACTCATACCTGCCCCTGAACTCAACCACAATAGAGATTAGGCTCATCTTTATCGCCATAGATACCAATGCCATAGAACGCATCATTAGCAAAGGAAAACCACTGTAATGAGAGGTTGTTTCCTAATTCATGTCAAGGATAGCCCCTAAGTTGCGGCTCGTTCCGATATACGGATCGATGCAAAGATTCTTGAACTTTAAGTAGAACCAAGTTTTAAGGGGGGTAGAACGTATTAACTCCAATCCAGTTAGGTCAGTTAACAGTACCGTTCGATCAGAATGGCGCAGCGGAAGCGTGGTTAGCCTCTTCCCCACTGGCCCAGGATCGAAACATTTGATTTAGGTTATACGTACGGTTAGGTCATTAAATAGGATTGACCCTTCCTTAGAATGTCTAGACTGAAGTCTTGTTAGATACTCCTTACCCTTCGCCAATTTTGGGGACAAATTGTCTTTTAAGGGGGGTAGATTGTAACACCTCGAATTTTGGCCAACCTGGGATTAGACGTCCTTAGGCAATGGGTCAACTAAAACACCTGAAAAATCGCTCAGAACCCAATTCCATAGCCAAAGAAATCACTTAGGATTAATTCCTTTAGAAACTATGCATAAGTTAGCTCGTGCTACACTGGAGTAGCTGTGAAATAGTCCTTGACCGCTTTAAATAGTTTCTACAAGACCCAAAACTTGTAGAATCAATGGTGCTATAATACCCTGAAACTTCGGATCAAACTCTAAACCGGTTTGTTCTCAGGACCTCTTTGAAACTTTGTATTTGATCTAGACTGCACGTCGAAAGTCCGATACCTACAATCTTAGACCATTATAACCGCCTAGCTGGACTTGACAATCATTTCAAAAATCAAGTCCAACCGACATTCACAGGCTATTTCATTGAGCTTGGAGTGAAGAAAGTGAGAATAAGGTTAGATTTGGAATTTAAAATTCAAATTTGGCACACGACTTGACGCGTTATTATTAAGCGTTCTGACCGTCAAAATTCTGCCAAATTATAGCCTCGGATCAGGAAAAATTTCTATTTCATATCACGAGACTTGTAGACCTGATCTAGGTGCGATGACCACTGAACTGAAACTGGACCGCCGCGTGCGATTTGGGAACTCTACTGGTCTAAAAACTTGATGTGCTAGATCTAGTGTGCATGAACTTAAGTCCGATCGCGTTCGGCCAGGGGATCTCCAGAAATGCTCTTTTGGACCAAAACAGCCCCGATTTGGTTACCCCTCAAGTAAACATTATTCCCAAGCCTAATCTGGGAATTTTTTAGGTTATAAAAAGGGTTTAAACCCTCACTCCTCTCACCCATCCGAATTTTCTAGAAACCCTAGCAAGAGTGAGAGAAAAAGTGGGAGATTGTGAGAGAAGGTGGGAGAGAATTTCCTGCTGCTTGCACTACCTGTTGCACGTGCTTAAGCGACGTATTCCAATCACTTTCCTGGTGATTTCAACGCTTTTCTAGGTAAGGAAAACCCTAAACATTTGCTAATTTAGCATTCTGTCAATTCCATTAGCGGTATAGCTTTTATAGCTTGTGAAATAGGTTGCCTGTTCGCCGTAGACGAGGCGTATACGCTCCGTTCGAAACGATACACATATAAAGTGAAAGGTGCGGATTTTAGACGCTTTGATTGACTGTTTTCAACGCTTTCAATGTCGTTTAATAGTAGATTATCGACGGCAATGCCGTTTGACATGTACAACATGCTGTCCGTTTCCTGTTTCGTAAGCAGACGAAGAATATGAGATTTAGGGCATTTTAGTCATTTGTAGGAAATACTGTTTTCATCCATATTTTGATGATGTGATTGACATGGCTTCTTGTCGCATTAGGATACTAGGAATGCGTGCATAATTAGTTTGGCAAAGAGATTCGCCTAAATGCGCATTTTGAGTCGACATACTATATGTAGACTTAAGGGTGTAGTCTAAGTGTTTGTATAAATGTTTGTATTAGTATGTATTGAATTAAATGGTGTTATGAATTAGTTTGAGATTGAATTCTCAAATGATATGCTGATGTAAATAATTTCCTACATGTTGGCTATATGCATGATTTCATTATATGCATGAAATGCAAGTGTTAGATGATTCACTCAAGTTGTATGTTATAACATGTGTTAACATGCTCACATGGTTGTATTTCATTTCCATTACTCTTACATGATTGCTGATGTGAATTCGTAAAAAAATGTTTGGGACTATACCTAGTCCAGGCAGTCGGCAACCGAGCAAGTTCGTGGTTGGCTTATCTTTGCCACGAACGACGCGTCGATGAACGCGAGTCGTGTTTTGGAGTTGGCGGCAGTGGTTAGGCCACACGAGGTATTTTATGCACTTCATGTCGTTCGACTTGAGATGCGCTCTTGCTAGTCGAGCCCGTCAAGTAACCCGACTGGCTATTGTATGTTCACCCTGTATAAGTCACAACTGCTTGAACCTAGGGTACTGAAATTACCATTGTAAACCCTGTCAACCATGGTACCTTGATCCATAAAGACTCATGAGCCGGGCATGGTGGTATGGGACACCGTGGTCGAGCTGTCGGCCTACGCTAGGGCCACAAACCTTCCCGTAGTGACTAGTGAGCACCTATGACTCGTGAGCAGATTATGGTGGTATGGGACACTATATTCTTGCTGTCGACCTACACTGATCAGGCGACGAGTCCTTTGTAGTGACCGCGAGCGTATTCTGAGTCTACAGGAGGCGACGACCCTTCCATAGCAGTGAGAGTACGGTAGGCCTATATTGATAAGGTGATGGGGGAGCGGTGCAACGAGTGCGAGCAATCCTGGAAGCCCTTGCAGCGACCTACAAAATATACATCGTATGAGATTACTAGGAGTGACGACCCTAGACAGGATCTGTGTTGGGATTGATATAAGGGAAGAACCTTAGTTTCCCAATCCTGCTGTATGAATGGACTAATAATAACTTGGTAATCATATCACCATCACATTGCATGTGCATGAAAGATGTGGAGCACTGAGCGGTACATAAGCATGCCGCGGACGAAGATGGTCCCATATGAGGGAGAATTTCGGTGATGGCATCCATCATGTCATGTCATATTGCATTAACAACAATATTAGGATTGTTTGGTTTACTGCTTTACTATTATCACATGATTGATTTGAGAACATGCTAATCTTTGCTCTATTATTCCACTGAGTTAGCTACTCACTCTCACGTTACGGGATGGTGTTTCCGGACACCCACCAGTCCCTATTTTGGTTGCAGATGATGGTGCTGCTTGGGAATCGAAGCTGGACTTGATGATGATGAAGAGGATCCCTGCTTTATGCGTGTTCTGATTGATGGGATTAGAGGGAGGTTGCTTAGACGCCCTGATATTTGTCATTTTAGATTTTTAGAGCACTCATGTATATTCTTTCTTTCTATTTTGAGGTATACATGTATATGTTTAACCTGGTAACATGTTCACACTCTGGAGACACCCAACAGTTTATATATGCTATACATACTATCACAGTCTTCCGCTTGTTAATTTAACTGTCTCTAGAGTATGATATGTTGTTCTAGCGTAATCCCACTCATGTTTAATACATTAACATAGACAACATTCAATCATACACATTTATGTTGCATAAGTGATGTTCTGGAACTCGGGAGTGGAGTTTTCACTCGACCCCTAATTTTCGGGATGTTACATATACAAACATTATGATACATATGAGCATAAATCATCAATTTATAGTACACATACCAAAATCAAATTTTAATTTTGAAAATAGATTTTTTTTGAGCGATTTTGTGACTATGTTAGCTAGTTGATTCTCGATCTGAATATATTCTAATGAAATTATCTTTTCTTCCACCAATTCACAATTATAAAGATACTTAATGTCATTGTGCTTGGTTCGTAAATGCTAAATAGGATTTTTGAAAATATAAATTGTGCTTGTGTTATCACAATATAACATTACTGATTCTTGTGCAATTTCGTAATCGCTTAACATTCTCTTCATCCATACTAACTGAGTGCATGCATTACCTGGAGCAATATATTCAGCCTCAATAGTAGAGAGAGATACGGAACTTTGTTTCTTACTTAGCTAGGAAATTAGATAGTTTCCGACATTAAAACAACCACCACTGGTTGATTTACGATCATCAATGTTACCTACCCAATCAGCATCCGTGCAACCAGCTAATTGCACACTAGTATCATGTGGATACTAGAGACCAAGATTAGCTAAACTAGCGACATATCGCAAAATTCGCTTAACAGCAGTCAAGTGGGATTCTTTTGGGCTCCATTGATATCTAACACAAATTTCAATACTAAAAGCAATATCCAGTCGACTCGCGGTTAAATAAAGTAAACAGCCTATCATACTGCGATACATTTTAGGATCGACACTCTTACCTGTTGAATCCTTAGAGACTTTCAGAGTGGTACTCATTAGAGTATCAAAATTCAAATCCAAACCTTTTAACTAAGTTCAGTGCATATTTGGTTTGAGAGATGAAGAATCCATCAGGAAGCTGTTTGACTTACAACCCAAGGAAATAATTTAGTTCTCCAACCATGCTCATTTTAAACTTGAATTTCATAAGATCTACAAACTCAATAGTCATATTAGCACAGGTAGATCCATAGATAATGTATCAACATAGATTTGCACAATTAAAATATGATCTTTATATTTCTTAACAAATAATATTTTATCTACACTCATTACAAATTTATGATATAATAAGAATTTAGTTAATTTCTCGTACCATGCCCTCGGAGCCTATTTCAATCCATAGAGTGCCTTTTTTTAAACGATAAACAAGATTAACATTATTAAGGTCTTCAAAACCCTTTGGTTGTTCAACATATACTTATTCATGTAAATCACCATTTAGAAATAGACTCTTAATATCCATTTGATATATTTTGAAAATTTTAAAGCACGTAATGGATATAAACAGTCTGATTAATTGAAGATGAGCTACTGGGGCAAAGGTTTTATCATAATCAATACCGTTAATTTGAGTATACCCTTGTACAACCAGCCTAGCCTTGTTTCCAATTATGTTACCAAGTTCATCTGTAACGACTCAGAAAAATCTATACAAAGACTCGAGTACCAACTGAAGCAGAAATCCCTCAGGACTAAATCCTTTAGAAACTAGACGAGAATTAACTAAGTGTTAACTTAGATTACCTAAGAAATTAGCACTAATCACTTTAAATACTATCTGTAAGACTCAAAACTGGTAGAATCATTAACTCTATGTTACCCAAAAATCTAGGATCCAACCCTAAACCCAGTTGTCTCGGGAGCACTCAGAAACTTCGCATCGGACCTGGACTGCACGTCGAAAGTCCGATGACTATAAAACCATAGGATTAGGACTGCCTTGTTGGACTTGACAATCACCTTGAAAATCGAGTCAAAACGGTGTCCTGATACTGTTTCCTTAAGTCCGGAGTGAAGAGTGTGAGAAATTGAAGATTTTTAAGAAATTAATTTTGAATTTAACTAATCTAAGTCGTGTCGCTTGCGTGCCATTTATAAGCATTCTGACCGTTGGTTTCTCACCCAAATTCACCCTCGGATCAGGGAAGATGGCCCATACATGTCAAAGTACTTGTGGCCCTGATCGAGTTTCGGTGACCGCTAAACTGAAACTGGTCCGCCACGGTCGATCTGGAAACCCGATCGAACTGAAAACTTAACTTGATCAAGATCCAGCATCTATGAGCTTAAGTCCGACCGCATTCGGCAAAGGGACCTCCAGAACTGCTCCGTTGGATCAGAACAAGGCCGATTTAGATATAACCTAATTATACCTTGGCCCTGAGACTATTTTCATTAGTTTGGGGCCTATATAAGGACCTTAAACCCTCTCTCACAAATTTCATACGAATTTTAAAACCCTAGCTAAGGAAGAGAAGAAAAAGAGAGAGAAAGTAAGAGGGAAGTTGGTGATTCATCCTGGAATTCTTCCCAGCTTGTGTAACACCCCAGATTTTGGCCAATCTGGGATTTGACGTCCTTAGGCAGTGGGTTAATTAAAACACCTGAAAAATCGTTCAGAACCCAATTCCATACTCAAAGAAACCACTTAGGATAAATTTATTTAGAAACTAAGCATAAGTTAGCTAGTGCAACGTTAGAATAGCTGGGAAACGGTCCCTGATCACTTTAAATACGTTCTACAAGGCCCAAAGCGAGTGGAACCAATGGTGCTATAATGCTCTAAAACCTCGGACCAAACTCTAAGCAGGTTTGTTCTCTGGACCACTTTGAATCTTTGTATTGGATCTAGACCGCACGTCGAAAGTCCGATACCTCCTATCTTAGACCGTTAGAACCGTCTAGCTGGACTTGACACTCATTCCAAAAATCAAGTCAAACCGATAATCACAGGCTATTTCATTGAGCCCGGACCGAAGAGAGTGAGAATAGGGTTAGAATTGGAATTTGAAATTCAAAACTGGCACACAATTTGACGCATCAGTATTGAGCGTTCTGACCGTCAGAATACAGCCAAATTACACCCTTGGATCAGGAAAAATATCTATTATATATCACGAGACTTATAGGCCTGATCTTGGTGCGGTGACCGTTAAACTGAAACTGGGCCGCCACGTGCGATCTGGGAACCCAACCGGTCTGAAAACTGGATGCGTGCTAGATCCAGTATGCATGAGCTTAAGTCTGACCGCATTTGGCCTGGGGACCTTCAGAAATGCCCTTTTGGACCGAAACGGCCCCGATTTGGTTAGGCACCAAGTAAACATTGTTCCCAAGCCTATTTTGGGCATGTTGTAGGCTATAAAAGGGGTTGAAACCCTCACTCCTCTCTCCCATCCGAATTTGATAGAAGCCCTAGCTTGGGAGAGAGAAAAAGGTGGGAGATTGTGAGAGAGTGGGAGAGTTCTTCCTGCCACTTGTGCTACGTGTTGCACATGCTTAAGCAACACTCCTCTACCGCTTTCCCGGCGATTCCACCGCGATCCTAGGTAAGTAAAAACCCTAAATAGTTGTTGATTTGAGTTTCCCTTGTTTCCATAGCGATGTAGCTTATGGATCTTGTGTATTAGGCTCCTTATTCGCCGTAGACGAAGCGTATACGCTCCGTTTCAATTTTCGAGTCTACAAGACATAAGGTGAGGATTTTAGACGCTTTGATTGACGGTTCCCAACGCTTTCAATGTCGTTTAATAGTAGATTCTTGATGGCATCGCCGTTTGACATGTACAAAATGCTCTCCGTTTCCCGTTTCGTAAGCTAACGAAGAATATGAGATTTAGGGCATTTTAGTCATTTGTAGGAAGTACTGTTTACATTCATATTTTGCTGATGTGATTGACATGGTTTGTTGTCGCATTAGGAAGTTAGGAATGCGTGCATAATTAGTTTGGCGAAGAGATTCGCCTAGTTGCGCACTTTGGGTCGACATACTATTTGTAGACTCAAGTGTGTAGTGTATGTGTTTGTATAAATGCTTGTATTAGTATGTATTGAATTAAATGATGTTATTTGATAGTTTGTGATTGATTTTTCAATTATTATGCTGACCTAAATGATTTTCTACATGTTGACAAAATGCATGATTTCATTACATGCATGGAATGTATGTGCTTGAGGATTTGCTTAAGTTGAATATGCATGGGAAGTATGCCTTGAAGATTTGCTTAAGTTGAATGTTATAACATGTGCTAACATGCTCACATGATGTATTTCAATTCCAATACCTTTTTATAGTGTTAATGTAATTCCATAGATGTGTGGGACTTGACTTAGTCCAGGCAGTCGGTAACCGAGCGAATTTGTGGCTGACTGGTCATAGCCACGAACGACGCGTCGATGAATGTGATTCGTGTTGAGAGTTGGCGGCAGTGGTTAGGCCACGCGAAGTGTTTTACGCACTTCATGTCGTTCAATTCGAGATGCGAACGCGCTAGTCGAGCCCGTCAAGTAACCCGACTGGCCGATGTTTGTTCACCTTGTATGTATCATAACTGCTTGAACCTAGGGTACTGAACTTACCATTGTAAACCCTATTAACCGTGGTACCTTGATCCACGAAGACTCATGAGCCGGGCATGGTGGTATGGGACACCGTGGTCGAGCTGTCGGCCTACGCTGGGGCCACAAACCTCCCCGTAGTGACCAGTGAGCACCTATGACTCGTGAGCAGATTATGGTGGTATGGGACACTATATTCTTGCTGTCGGCCTACACTGATAAGGTGATGGGGGAGCGGTGCAACGAGTGCGAGCAACAGCCCTGGCAGCCCTTTGTAGTGACCGCGAGCGTATTCTGAGTCTTCGGGAGGCGACGACCCTTCCGTAGCAGTAGAGTACAGTAGGCCTGTATTGATAAGGTGATGGGGGAGCGGAGCAACGAGTGCGTGCAACAGCCCTGGCAGCCCTTGCAGCGACCTATAAAATATACATCGTATGAGATTAGTAGGAGTGACGACCCTAGACAGGATCTGTGTTGGGATTGATATAAGGGAGGTACCTTAGTTTCCCAATATTGCTGTATGAAAAGGACTAATAACAACTCGGTAATCATATCACCATGACATTGCATGTGCCTGGAAGATGTGGAGCACTTGAGGGAGTGCGGCATGCCGCGGTCGTAAGATGTTGCCGCATGAGGGTGATCGTCGGTGAGGGCATACATCACGTCAAGTCATCTTGCATTAACAACAGTATTAGGAATGTTTGAATTACTGCTTTACTATTATCGCGTGATTGATTTGATAACATGTTAATCTTTGCTCTATTATTCCACTGAGTTAGCTACTCACTCCCACGTTACGGGACGGTGTTCCGGACACCCACCAGACCTTTTTGTGATTACAGATGATGGCGCGGCCTGTGAGGCAGAGCCGGACTTGATGATGATGAGGAGGATCCCTCCTTTATGCGTGTTCTGATCGACGGGATTACAGGGAGGTTGATTAGATACTTTGACATTTGTCATTTTATATTTTTAGCGCACTCATGTATATTCGTTTCATCTACTTTTGGAGTATACATGTATGTGTATAACCTGGTAACATGTTCACACTCTGGAGACATACAACAGTTTATATATGTTATACATACTATTACAGACTTCCGCTGGTTAATTTAACTGTCTCTGGAGTATGATATGCGGTTCTAGCTTAATCTCACTCATGTCTAATACATTATCACAGACAACATTCAATCATACATATCTATGTTGCATAAATAACATTTTGGAACTCGGGAGTTGGGTTTTTGCTCGACCCCCCGATTTTCGGGATGTTACAGCTTGACTACATGCCTAATCTACCGATTCGATTCATTATTTTGGCGATTCTAATTTCATACTTGGGTAAGAAAATCAAACCCTAACATGTTTTAGGACTTAGCCTAGTTGGAGTGATGAAATAGCTAACCTAGTTCGTGCTATAAGTTGCTAATCCGCCGTTGACGAAGGCTTACCGTTTAAATCCTATTCGTTACGCTTCTAGGGCGTAAGGTGCGGACTATAGATGTACAAATTATGGTTTTAAAGTTTTCAATGTCAAATAATGATTTATTACTGATGTGGATGCTATTACACATGTCAAATGTGCCATCTGTTTTGTTTTACGTATATGGTTAGTCTATGTTGTAAATAGAGTATTCCATGTGTTTGTTAAAATGTTTGTATGCATATAAAATCTGATGTTGTGATTGCCATGATAAATTTTTGTTAGTACATGTTTGTTATGTATGCGACAACTCCTTAGCAAAAGGATTTGCCCAAATATGTAATATGCCAACATATGTGATGTATGTTGAATAGTGTAGTCAAAGTGTTTGTGTAAATACCTGAACGGGTTAGAAATTGGTAGAGTATGATTTTTAGGGGTATTGAGATATGAATCTCAATCACCTTACTTGTGTGTATGATTTCCTCTATGAAATGTTTAGCCTATTTTATTCATGTTAATTGTGAGTATGATTTCCTCCATGCATTGTATTCATGTTTAAGTTATATTTTATAACATGTTAATACGAATGTGGAATTTGAATCAAATGTCTATTAATGGGATTGTACGTGTCTGGGACCATGTTCTGGTCCAGGCAATCGGTAACAAGCTTTGAGTTCGTGGCTAAGATTTATTCACCACGTAAGACGTGTTTGATGAACCCGAGCCATACTAGAGTTGTCATCTGTGGTTTGGCCACACGGAGTGCTTATGCATTTCATGTCAATTAACTCAACGTGTGATCCTACTAGTCGAGCTTGTTAAGTAACCCGATTGACCCGATGTATATTCATCATGTATAGACGCTCCTGTTTGAATCTAAGGGACCAAACTTACCAATGTAATCCCATCAACTTTGGTACTTCGATCCGCTAAGGCTCATGAGCTGGACATGGTGGTATGGGACACGGTGGTCGATCTGTCGGCCTACGCTAGGGTGACGAGCCTCCCTATAGTGACCAGTGAGCAACCTAGACTTGTAAGCTGATTATGGTGGTATGGGACACTATATTCAAGCTGTTGGTCTACTGTGATTGGTGACGAGCCCTTTGTAGTGACCTCAAGTATATCCTGAAACTGTAATGGGACGACGAGCCTTATTGTAGTCTATAGGATATAACTAGACATGTATTGATTGGTGACGAGCCCTTTACAAAGATCTAGAACTATGGTATCGTATGAGATTGACTAGGACTAACGACCCTAGAATGGATCATTGTTTGGGTAATGATATAAGGGAGATACCTTAGCTTCCCAATCCTGCTGTATGAAAAGGACTAATAATAACTCGATAATCATACTCATAACATCGCATTGCATGTGCCCCGGGTTGAAGAGCACAGAGCGAAGAAAGCATGCGGCGAACATAAGATGGTGTCGCACGAGGGAGTGTAGGTGAGGGCTTGTATCATGAAAACATATCATCCTTGCATTAATAAGAGTATCTAGGAATGTCTGATGTCTGCTTTATCATTACTGCTTAACTGAATTGTTAATATATTAATCTTTGCTCTATGATTCCACTGAGTTGATCACTCACTCCCACGTTCTGGGACGGTGTTCAGAACACCCACCAGACTCTGTCTTAGTTGGAGATGACGACGCGACTCAGGAGGTGGAGCCTGATTACTATGACAATCAGGACTAGTTCTTGTATATGCAATCTCTGACGGTTTCACTTAGGTCGTTCTGACTGACGGGGCTACAAGATTTATCATTGTAGTTGAAACTATCTCTTCACATTTTGATTTTTTGAACTAATATTGTATATGGTGACTCAGTGATGTGTTCATACTCTAGGTTTCAACAGTGAACTCTTGGACTTATATACGTTTATATACATCTTTCAGTCTTCCTCTTGCATTATATAACTTGATCTAGAGTATGAATTACTGTTTTGGTATAATCTCACTCATGTTTAGTATACTAATATGAACAACACTCAATCATCATTATCTATGTTGCATAAGTGATGCGTTGGAACTAGGGAGCTGATCTTCTGCTCGACCTCCAATTTTTAGGGTGTTACAAGTTGGTATCAGAGCATGATTTGGATTAAACCGGACCTGGGTTATGGTCACACAATGTACGTTAATGCCACTTTGGCATAGGAGGGTGCGAGAACAATCTAAAAACAGGTTTAGGACTCTCAGAGTCGTCATTTGGCGAAAGTCTATTGAAAATGATCACCGAGATCGAGTCCGTGCACACTCTTGATCACACACGATGACCCCAAACCACGTTTAGACCATTAATTGAAGGGTATAGACCGTGTTTCATTCCATTCTAACTGTTAAAAATTGATAAATAGGGATATGTATCAGATTTGTTTTGAAACAACCTGAAATGAGTCAAATCGGAGTAGGGGCCCAATCGGGGCATTTTTAGGGGGACCCAAGGTGGGACCTACATCATTTTAGACCCAGGGGGGAGGACCTTACAGGAATGGCTATGCCTCGCCGGACTGGGCAGAGACCGACGAGGACCTCGCCGGTTTGGTGAGGCCTCGCCGACCAGCGGGCCAGACTGGGGCGGGCCATCGGGCCGATGCTCATTGGGGCCTAGTGTGACCCACTGATCCATGGTTTCATGTATAAAATACTCCCAAACATACCCTCTCTTCATAATCTCACCCTCCAAGCTCTCCTTTCTCTTCAAAACTTCTCATTCCTCTCTCAAATAGCCCTTCTAATCCCTCTTTCCTTCATTTCTTTTCAAGCCTTACATCCCTCCACAGTTCTTAGCCATACCCATCACCCAACCCTCTCTTTTCCTTTGATTTCAGCTCTTAAATCCCCCATTTGAGTCTCAAATTCGTGTAAACCCACTAACCCATCCTATTTTGTCAATTTTTCTCTTTGTCCCCTTTCATTTGAGCCTTTACACCCTCATATAAGGCTCAAATTTGTTAAGACCCAAAGATCTCATCCCTTTCCTTCCTTTTCTTCACTTTTTCATGGGTTTCTTGGAGGTTGTCGCGGCCCTATTCTCTATTTCCTCCATTCTTTCTCTCATGAGAAAGAAAAGAGCTCCTGTGGATGAAGTTGGGCCTAGTCGCCCCGCTCGCTCGAGGAGACTGAGAGGAGCTGCCGTGAGTACAAACGCTGGTAGGGAGTTGTAGACTAAGCGGGGTCTTAATCCCCATGCTCCCATTGGAAGAGCTTTGTTGGCAGAGCTATCCCATGAAGTTTACGAGGGCCGTAGGGTCCTTTTTGAAGTGCATGTGGATGGGTGACTCTTTGGAGAATACTTATTTTTTTGAGCGCCTGGAAGAGGTTAGGTGAGGTCCGCTATTTGAAGGCGAGTCTCATGCAAATGTGAGCACTATCCGAGCCTTCTATGCCCACATTCGAGACCCTACGCTAGAGCCCTTGCAGTTCAAGATCCCATTTGGCAGAGATCGGGAAGCCACAGTCAACGTTGGTTTAATATCTCGGCTCCTGAATGTGCCACTTGGCGAGGTACATGCAAGGGAAAGGAATCTAAATAGTGTACGTGAAAGGGATCGCTGCACCAGGTTTCTATGTGGTCGACTGGTTCAGTGGAAGCATAATAAGAGCCTCTTAGTGACTAATATGATGGGCGACTTCCACCTGCTTCACCACATCTGCACGTTCAACATCTACCCCAAGTGGAGCAATCGTAGCGAGTGCACGCGTCTCATGGTGGATTTCGTGTACCAAGTGGGGCAGGGAGCGAAGTTGTGCGTGCCTAGATTTGTACTACGATAGATAGTCCTTATCGCGTGTTCAAATAGAAGGACTGAGTCGCTCCCCTTCGGTCGACTCATATGCAAGATTGCACTTGAGTTTGGCTACAAAATTGGGGTGGAATTGCCAGTGCCGGTCCATTACATCAGCTAGACTACTCTCAATCAGATGAATATCGGGCCACGGCAGCGATAGGCTCGACTTGAGGAGAGTGAAGGTGAAACAGAAAGCGAAGAAGAAGAGAGTGAAGGAGAAGGCGGGGCTGAAATAGAAGAAGAGGAAGAATAGGAAGAAGAAGAGGAGGCTCAGGACATGAGTGAGAGCTCTCCTCCTATGGCATTGGGGAAGGATACTGATTAGGCCGCCAGGGATGCCTGCATAGCTCAACTTGAGGAGGGCCAGGCTATCCTACGATAAGATATCATGGATCTTTGGGGCTTCATGAAACACAAGTTCAGGAAAGTGACTAGCACTCTGAAATCTATCCTGTGCTTCCTGCAGGATAATGGTGCCCCTCCTCCATCGCCAAATTCAGATGTTTAGTCATCCATGTTGTTCCCCGTAGCTTATTTGTTGTTTGTAGGATGTTGGTGTTTTCATGTTGATAAGCTTAGTAGAGTAGTAACTTTTAGGATGTTTTAAATGTTTGAAAAACTGGTTGTATTAGCGCACCTACATTTCCTGTCATGATCCATGTAAAACTGTATTCCATGTATTGTGACAAATTTTGGTAAATAAAATGCATGTAGTCCTTTTGCTATGAAGTGTGTAAAATGCTTAAAGGATTGTGTGTTGCTATGCTGCATCTTACGCAAGTTGCACCCTATGTTGTATAGGGAATGCCACCTCAGTTCACATGGAGCACGGAACGCCTCACATTGAGTGATTCGATGGACCAGGCACCTCCCCAGAGAGATGGTCGTGCGGACCCTGGTGTGGGCTCGGTTCGTGAGATTATGCCTTAGTGCCAGCCTTCTACTGGTCTCACAGTTGGACCACCACCTTACACACCACCAGTTCGTGAGCAGAACTGTGCGTCTTCTTTGACTTAGCATGTGCCTCAATCAGCTCGACCTACAGATAGGTTGGAATAATTATTGATGATGATGCACCAGCAGTAGGAGCAGCACCAGCAGTAGTAGATGCGACACCACCAGCAGCAGCAGAGCTCTTGGCCACCATTGCAAGGGCCCTAGCTCAGGGTGGGGGTACGACTCCACCTTCACCATCTGTATGCCCTGCTGAGGCTGTAGGGCCTTCCACTCAGGATGAGGGTGTGACTTTACCTACACCTGCTGTATACCCTATGGGGAACTTGGGTACTAGTGGCCTCCTAGTGCGATTCCAACGCTTGCGGCCTCCTACATTTGTGGGTTCTCACAGACCCGAGGAGGCCGAATATTGGCTTGACCGCATCTCCAAGATGCTGAAGATGCTACACTGTACAGAGCCAGAGCAAGTTGAGTTGGTCACCTTTATGCTGGAGAAGGAGGCCAGCATGTGGTGGGATAGTGTCCTGCGGACTATTGCAGTTGACTATGTATGGACGTGGGCAGCATTTGATACCCACTTCCATGAGAAGTACTATCCCCTTACGTACCGACATGAGAAAAATAATGAATTCTTGTGCCTCAAATAGGGAGGCATGTCAGTGACAGAGTATGAGCACCAATTTACGGAGTTGGGCAGGTACGTCCCTACTGTACTTGTTGACACGCAGATAAGGATGTGACATTTTTTTAAGGGCCTGCGACCCGACATTCGCTCAAAGATATGTTGTGCTAGCATACCCTCCTATGCGGAGCTAGTATACATGTCTATGCGAGTAGAGCAGGATGAGGATCGATTGTCATGTTCTCGTGGGCCTATGATCCCTAGGCCATGACCAGATATGCCGAGCTGGTATTCCTTGGCAAGAGGACCCGTATCAACTCTCCTCCCAGGATTGCGGCACCACTAGTTTCGATGAGGCGACCTGGTGTGATATGTACGTACTGTGGGAGACCAGGTCATGCGGTGGAGAGATATTTTGCTTGTATGAGAGACAGTGGGTTTTTGTCGCCGCAGAGAATTGACTGCCCTCACCCTCAGGCCCTATCGACTCCACGCCTACGGACTGCACCTGTACATCCATCGTTTTGACAGCTGGCACCTCGATTTAAGCCACCCCAACAGCCCATGGTACAACTGCCGAACTGCCCGCAGCAGGCTCGGGTGCATGCACTTATAGTTAAGGCTTCTGAGGGGGCAGATCTACCACCAAGGTCATTCGAGGGTAAGACTCATATCCAAGGTACGTTAGTTTTCTTACTAGTGGATACTGGGTCCACTACTTTTATGATTTCATGTTTAGCAGTCAAGCAGTTAGCATTGGTTACTTCTCCTACGAAGGGAGTGACACTCACTACTGCTACAGGAACCTCCTCTGACATTACTAGGGTTTGTGTGGGTTGCTCGATAGATCTAGGAAGCAGGTCGATTCTAGTTAACCTATTTGTCGCACCCCTGCATCATTACGACATTATCCTTGGTATGGATTGGCTCACTACGATGAGAGCAGAGATTGATTGTGAGGTTAAACTGGTGACAACCCATGGACCTGAGGGCGTGGCATTTACTTTCCCTATCAGGTCAGTTACCCTTCCCGATTTGGTTGTTATACTTCTCCATTGGAGAGTACTGCTAGTTTGGCGCTTGAAACCATGCCTGTGGTTTGAGATTTTGGGGTAGTGTTCAGTAAGATACCTGGGTTACCTCCTCGGTGAGAGATCGATTTTACTATTGATCTCGTGCCTGGTGCGACACCCATTTCATTACCGATGTATCGTGTGTCGCCATGTGAGATGGAGGAACTGAGGAAATAGATTGACGAGCTGGTGGAGAAGGGCTTCATACGACCAAGTGTGTCTCCTTGGGGAGCACCTGTGTTTGTCAAGAAGAAGGATGGGTCGTTATGGTTATGTATTGATTACCGCAGGTTGAACCAATTGACCATGAAGAACAAGTATCTTTTGCCCAGGATAGACGATTTGTTTGATCAGTTGAAAGGGGCGTGATACTTTTCAAAGATTGACCTACAGTCAGGGTATCATCAGTTGCACATCAGGGATGAAGATGTGCAGAAGACTACATTCAAGACCAGCTTTGATCATTACGAGTTCCTTGTGATGTTGTTCGGCCTTACGAACGCACCGGCTGTGTTCATGGATTTGATGAACCAGGTATTTCGACCATTTCTATACTCATTCGTCATCATGTTTATTGATGATATTCTGGTATACTCTGCAAGTCGGGAAGAGCACGAGGGACACCTACAAGCAGTCTTGGATACTCTGAGGAAGAACCAGTTGTTCACATAGTACAAGAAGTACAACTTCTGGTAGGAGGAAGTCAAGTTTCTGGGACGTGGTGTCCAAGGAAGGGATAGTGGTGGACCTTGCTAAGGTAGTCATGGTTCAGGACTGGAAACAGCCTGGTTTGGTTATTGAGGTGAGGAGTTTTCTTGGTCTGCTAGGCTATTACCGACACTTCATTTGGGACTTCTCGAAGATAGCCAGACCTTTGTCTCAGTTGACTTGGAAAGACTTGAAGTTCGCCTAGAATGAGAAGGCGGGTGCAGCTTTTCAAGAGTTGAAGGATAGACTGACGTCCGTCCCTATGCTAGTATTGCCAGAGCAAGGGGTCAAGTATACGATATACACAGATGCTTCTCACATTGGTATAGGTTGTGTCCTTATGCAGAAGGACAGGGTGATTGCATATGCCTCGAGACAGTTGAGGAAGCAAGAGGAGAATTACCCTACGCACGACCTCGAGTTAGCAGCGGTCATATTTACATTAAAGCTCTGGATACATTACCTCTACGGAGAGGAGTTCGAGCTCTTTTGCGACCACAAGAGCCTTAAGTATATATTCACTCGCGGGACTTGAATATGAGGCAGAGCCGATGGATGGAAACCTTGAAGGACTTCAAGTTTGAGGGCTCATACCATCTTGGCAAGGCCAACCTTGTGGCAAACGCATTGAGCTGCAAGAAGGCAATCATATTTGTGGCTTCGCTGATGATTGAGGAGTGGGGTATGCTAGAGTTTGTTCGTGACTTTAAACAGAAGCTCACTGTGGAGGAACCGTTTGAAGTTGTCGCATGTTCATGTATAGCCTCTCATTGATGGTAGGATCATCAAGGCTCAGTGTAACGTCCTAAAATTCAGGGGTCGAGCATAACTCGGCTCCCGAGTTCCAAAAAAACACTTATGTAACATATTTGATGAAGATTGTATGTTCTCTGTATTAATGCATAAAACATGAAATAGATTAAGCCAGATTAGCAGACATAATTCAGGGATATTGAGGAAATACAAGCGGAAGACTTAAATACATATATAATTCAAAATAAATATCCAAATGATGCGTGCTCTGCCCAGGGCAATATATACATCTGTGTCTCAAAAATACATGTATCAATTGTGCAAAAATCATCAAGTACATATCCCAGAAAATCCCCGCTAGTCAGGACAAGGCTCACATGAACCCGCCTGAGAACTTTATATATGAGAACGCCTCCTCGTCCACATAAAATTCTGGCTCTGCCTCACCAGTATCGCCATCACCTGCATCTAAATCAGAGTCTGGTTGGTGTTTAAACACCGTCTCAGAATGTAGGAGTGAGTGATCAACTCAGTGGTATTATACAACAAAGGTTAACATGTTATCAATCCAATCAAGTAATAATGATAAGAAAGTACAATCAAACAGGTCTTAGATACTCTTGGTAATGCGAAAATGAATGAGAGAATGATGCATGCCCTCACCACAAACTCCCTCATGCGACATCATCTAACGATCGCGTCATGAATCACTACCACTGTGCTCTCACATCAACGCCAATGGCACATGCAGTTCAATGTCATGAATATGATTTCCCAGTTCTTATTAGTCCTTTTCATATAGCAGTATTGGGAAGCTAAGACACCTCCCTTGTATCAATTTCCAACGTTGATCCATTCTAGGGTCCTCAGTCTCAGGGATCTCATACGATGTTACGGTTTTAGGTCACTATAAGGGCTGTCAGGCCTGCTCCGCACAATCGTTACACCACTCCCCCATCACCTTATCAATACAGGCCTACTAATATCCTCAAGACTACAACAGGACTCGTCGCCCCTATGCAGTGTTAGGATAAACTCAAGGTCACTACAGAGGGCTCGTCACCAATCAGTGTAGGCTGACAGCCAGAAAATAGTGTCTCATACCACCATAATCTACTCAGAGTAGGGTGCTCACTGGTCACTACGGGGAGGTTTGTGGTCCCAGTGTAGGCCGACAGTACGACCACGGTATCCCATAACACCATTCCCGGCTCATGAGTCTTAGGGGATCTTGGTACCATGGTTAATGAGAGTTTCACTGGTAAGCTCAGTGCCTTAGATTCAAGCAGTAGTGACCGAACATGGTGAACAAGCATTGGTCAATCAGGTTAGTTGATAAGCTCAACTAGGCCAAGCGCACATTAAGTTGAACGACATGGAATCTATAAACACTCTGTGTGGCCTAACCACTGCCGAACATCCCAAGCACGACTCAGATTCGCTAAACTCATCCTGTGTGGCGAAAACAACCTCAACCACCATTTACAGAATAGTTTTAGATTACCTGGACTGTAGTACAGCCCCATTCACGTACAAATTTAATAACTAGCATATGATTCATATTTTGTATTGTAGTACCCCAGATTTTTGCCAACCTGGAGTTAGACGTCCTTAGACAATGGATCCAACTATAGCACCTTGGTAACTTCTCATAACTCAATTCCAAAACTAAAGAAATCACTTAGAACCAAATCCTTTAGAAATCTAACGTGTTTTAGCCAGCGCTAAACTAGATTACTTATGGAATTAGCACCAATAACTTTCAATACGATCTGTAGGACCCAAAACCTATAGAATCGTTGATGCTATGTTACCCTAAAACCTAGGATCAATCTCTAAGCCCAGTTGCCCTCGAGATCATTTAGAAACTTGGTATCAGATCTAGACCGCACGTCGCAAGTCCGATTTCGATGAACTTAAAAGGTATTGACTGCCTAGTTGGACTTGACTATCACCTTGAAAATCAAGCCCAAACGATGTCCTGAGACCATTTCCTTGAGTCTGTAGTAAAGAGAGTGAGAAAGCGAATATTTTAAAAAAAATTAAATATATTTTTAAGTAATCTGGAACGGTTCACTTGCGCGTTATTTTTAAGCATTTTGACCGTTAGATTTCGACCCAAATTCACCCTCGGATCAGGATAGGTGGCCCTTACATGTCATAGTACTTGTAGCTCTGATCAAGTTCCTGTGACTGTTGAACTGAAACTGGTCCGCCACGATCGATCTGGAAACCCGACCGGACTGAAAACTTAACTTGACCTAGATCCAATATTAGAGAGCTTAAGTTCGATCGCATTTAGTAACAGGACCTCCAGAAGTGCTCCGTTGAGAAGAAACAGTCCGTATTTGGACATGACCTAAGTATACCATGGCCCTGAGTCTAATTTGGAGAGTTTTGTGCCTATATAAGGACTTTAAACCCTCACACTCTCATCCCATACGAATTTGGGAAAACCAAGGAGAGAGAAGAGAGAAAAGAGAGAGAAAGTGTGAGAGAAGTGGGAGGATCTTCCTGCTATCCTACATGCTTAACCATCACGATCTAATCTCTTTTCCGGCGACTCCGGCTTCATTCCTAGGTAAGAAAACCCAAACCCAAACCTATTTTGAAGCTTATAATAGTCTAAGTAATGTTGTAGCTAACCTATTTCATGCCTTAGGTAACCTATTCGACGTTGACAAAGACTTATCGTCTGAATCACATCCGTTATGCGTTTTCTGGTTTAAGGTGCGGACTATATACATTTAGGTTATGACTTGTAACACCCTGAAAATCGAGGGTCGTGTATAAACTCAACTCCCGAGTTCCAGACCGTCACTTATGCAACAAAAATGGTTATGATTCAATGTTGTCTGATTTAAAGCATTCACATGAGTAAAAGTATACCAAAACTGCAATTCATACTTCAGATCCAGTGATAAAAGCAAGCGGAAGACTAAACAATATATATATATCACTGTATGGAAAAACAAAGTAATCTCAACTGTCTCCAAAGTATGACTACATCTCTGAGTCTCATATACATGTAAATAGACAAAGAATAAGTTCAAAATAGTCCCACTGAAGTCCCCCTCGATCCAGGTCACCTACGGGAAGCCGTCGTGATACTGCATATACGAGAACTCATCCTGGTCCTCGTCAATCTCCGGCTCCACCTCCTGGATCTCGTCGTCACCTGCAACTACAACAGGGTCTGGTGGGTGTTGCAAACACCATCCCGTAACGTGGGAATGAGTGATCAACTCAGTGGAATCATAGAGCAAAGATTAGCATGTTCACAATTCAATCACGCGATAATAGTAAAGCAGTAAATCAGACAATTCTAATACTATTGTTAATGCAAGATGATATGACGTGATGTATGCCCTCACCGACGATCACCCTCATACGGCAACATCTTACGACCGCGGCATGCCACACTCCCTAGAGTGCTCCACATCTTCCAGGCACATGCAATGCTATGGTGATATGATTACCAAGTTGTTATTAGTCCATTCAAACAGCAGGATTGGGAAACTAAGGTACCTCCCTTGTATCAATCCCAACACGGATCCTGTCTAGGGTCGTCACTCCTAGTAATCTCATACGATGTACATTTCGTAGGTCACTGCAAGGGCTGCCAGGGCTGTTGCTCGCACTCGTTGCACCGCTCCCCCATCACCTTATCAATACAGGCCTACTGTACTCTACTGCACGGAAGGGTCGTCTCCTCCCGTGAACTCAGAATACGCTCGCGGTCACTACAAAGGGCTCGTCGCCTGATCAGTGTAGGCCGACAGCTAGAATATAGTGTCCCATACCACCATAATCTGCTCACGAGTCAAGGTGCTCATTGGTCACTACGGGGAGGTTTGTGGCCCCAGCGTAGGCCGACAGCTCGACCACGGTGTCCCATACCACCATGCCCGGCTCATGAGTCTTCGTGGATCAAGGTACCACGGTTAATAGGGTTTACAATGGTAAGTTCAGTACCCTAGGTTCAAGCAGTTATGATACATACAAGGTGAACAAACATCGGCTAGTCGGGTTACTTGACGGGCTCGACTAGCGCGATCGCATCTCGAATTGAACGACATGAAGTGCGTAAAACACTTCGCGTGGCCTAACCACTGCCGCCAACTCTCAACACGAATCACATTCATCGACGCGTCGTTCGTGGCTATGACCAGTCAACCACGAATTCGCTCGATTACTGACTGCCTGGACTAAGTCAAGTCCCACACATCTATGGAATTACATTAACACTATAAAAAGGTAATGGAATTGAAATACATCATGTGAGCATGTTAGCACATGTTATAACATTCAACTTAAGCAAATCTTCAAGGCATACTTCCCATGCATATTCAACTTAAGCAAATCCTCAAGCACATACATTCCATGCATGTAATGAAATCATGCATTTTGTCAACATGTAGAAAATCATTTAGGTCAGCATAATAATTGAAAAATCAATCACAAACTATCAAATAACATCATTTAATTCAATACATACTAATACAAGCATTTATACAAACACATACACTACACACTTAAGTCTACATATAGTATGTCGACCCAAAGTGCGCAACTAGGCGAATCTCTTCGCCAAACTAATTATGCACGCATTCCTAACTTCCTAACGCGACAACAAACCATGTCAATCACATCAGCAAAATATGAATGTAAACAGTACTTCCTACAAATGACTAAAATGCCCTAAATCTCATATTCTTCGTTAGCTTACGAAACGGGAAACAGAGAGCATTTTGTACATGTCAAACGGCGATGCCGTCAAGAATCTACTATTAAACGACATTGAAAGCGTTGGGAACCGTCAATCAAAGCGTCTAAAATCCTCACCTAGTGTCTTGTAGACTCGGGAATCGAAGCGGAGCGTATATGGTTCGTCTACGGCGAGTAAGGAGCCTAATACATAAGATCCATAAGCTACATCGCTATGGAAACAAGGAAAACTCAAATCAACAACTATTTAGGATTTTTTTTACTTACCTAGGATAGCGGTGGAATCGCCGGGAAAGTGGTAGAGGAGTGTTGCTTAAGCACGTGCAACACGTAGCACAAGTGGCAGGAAGAACTCTCCCACTCTCTCACAATCTCTCACTCTTTTTCTCTCTCCCAAGCTAGGGCTTCTCTCAAATTCGGATGGGAGAGAGGAGTGAGGGTTTCAACCCCTTTTATAGCCTAAAACATTCCCAAAATAGGCTTGGGAACAATGTTTACTTGGTGCCTAACCAAATCGGGGCCGTTTCGGTCCAAAAGAGCATTTCTGGAGGTCCCCTGGCCAAATGCGGTCGGACTTAAGCTCGTGTATACTGGATCTAGCACGCATCCAGATTTTAGGCCGGTAGGGTTCCCAGATCGCACGTGGCGGCCCAGTTTCAGTTTAACGGTCACCGCACCAAGATCAGACCTATAAGTCTCGTGATATGTAATAGAAATTTTTCCTGATCCAAGGGTGTAATTTGGCTGTATTCTGATGGTCAGAATGCTTAATACTGATGCGTCAAATTTGTGTGCCAGATTTGAATTTGAAATTCCAACTATGTCCTTATTCACACTCTCTTCGGTCCGGGCTCAATGAAATAGCCTGTGATCATCGGTTTGACTTGATTTTTGGAATGAGTGTCAAGTCCAGCTAGACGGTTCTAACGGTCTAAGATAGGAGGTATCGGACTTTCAACGTGCGGTCTAGATCCAATACAAAGATTCAAAGTGGTCCAGAGAACAAACCGGTTTAGAGTTTGATCCGAGGCTTTAGAGCATTATAGCACCCTTGGTTCCACTCGCTTCGGGTCTTGTAGAACGTATTTAAAGTGATCAGGGACCATTTCCCAGCTATTCTAACGTTGCACTAGCTAACCTAGTCATATTTTCTAAAGGAATGAATTCTACGCAATTTCGGGTCGAGTTGGTACTCGAGCCCAAGTATGGATTTTTCACGGGCGTTACAATCTACCCCCCTTAACAAATAATTTCATCCTCAAAATTTTGTACCTTTTCGTACTCCTCGAGAAGCTGTGGGTAGTTCTTTCTGATCTCGGCTTCTGTCTCCCAAGTAGCCTCCTCCTCAGAGTGATGCGTCCATAGTACCTTCACAAGGGGAATCACCTTGCTACGCAGTACCTGCTCCTTCTTGTCTAAGATGCGTGACGGTCGCAGGATATAAGTAACATCCTCTCCTAACTGCACCTGCTCCCATTTGATGATATGGGAAGGATTAGCAACGTACTTCTTCAGCATAGAAACATGAAATACGTTGTGGACGCTCGCGAGGGGCGTGGGTAAAGCCAATCGGTAAGCCACTGCTCCCACACGATCGAGGATCTGGAATGGACCAATGAATCGCAGTGCCAGCTTCCCTTTCTTTCCGAACCGAAGGACTCCCTTCATAAGGGAAACTCGCAAAAACACGTGATCCCCGACTGTGAACTCTAGTGGTCTCCGTCTCGTATCGGCGTAGCTCTTCTGTCTGCTCTGCGCTGTAAGAAGTTGACGTCGAATAATATCGATCTTCTCTGACGTCGCCTGCACCAACTCTGGGCCGATTAAGCTACGCTCACCGACCTCTAACCAGCAATGCGGTGCGCGACAAGGTCGCCCATACAGCGCCTCATAAGGTGCCATGTCGATACTCTCCTGGAAGCTATTGTTGTACGCAAACTCGGCATTTGCAAGACAGTCATCCCAACTGTCCTTGAAGTCCAATGCGCAAGCTCGCAATATGTCCTCCAGGATCTGGTTCACTCGCTCCGTCTGCCCGTCCGTCTGTGGGTGGAAGGCAGTACTGAACTTCAACTTCACACCCATAGCCTCCTGAATGCGAGTCCAGAAAATAGAAGTGAACCGCCTGTCTCTGTCCGACACGATCTCCAATGGAACTCCATGCAGACGCACAATCTCTCGGATGTACAATCTAGCCAGCTCGTCTGCAGAGTTCGTAACTCTGATCGGTAGGAAGTGCGCCGACTTCGTCAATCGGTCGACGATCACCCAAATGGAATCATGTCCCTTCCTCGTCTTCGGCAACCCAGAAATGAAGTCCATGGAAATGAAATCCCACTTCCACTCTGCAATCGGCATAGGCTGCAAAAGTCCAGGTGGTCGGCGATGCTCTGCCTTCACCTGCTGACAAGTGAGACAACGGGACACGAACTCAGCTATGTGGGTCTTCATACCTTCCCACCAATACGTCCTCTTCACGTCACGATACATCTTCGTGCTGCCTGGATGCATCGCGAGTCTAGTAGAATGCGCAGCCTCGAGAATCTCTCGTCTCAAGTCAGGGACATCAGGAACGCATAGGCGGCCACGGTAACGTAAGCCCCCATCCATACCAACTCGCCAGTCGGCGTCAGCATCATCACTGGCCTGCTCTCGAAGCTCAGTAAGAGGCACGTCGTCCCTCTGCGCCTCGATGACACGGTCATCGATCTGGGATCGCACCTGTACGTGTGCGATGAACTCAAATGGCTCCTCTACAGTGAGTTTCTGCTCAAAGTCTCGCAAAAACTCAACCATATCCCACTCGGCAACCATCAGCGGAGCCGCAAACTCTATCGCCTTCTTGCGGCTCAACGCATCAGCCACAAGGTTCGCCTTCCCAGGATGGTAAGAGACTTCAAACTTGAAGTCCTTCAGCGTCTCCATCCATCGCCGCTGCCTCATATTCAAGTCCCGCTGCGTGAATATGTACTTGAGGCTCTTGTGGTCGCAAAAGAGCTCGAACTCCTCTCCGTAGAGGTAATGTCTCCAGAGTCTCAGTGCGAATATAACGGCTGCCAACTCCAGGTCGTGCGTAGGATAATTCTCCTTGTGCTTCCTTAATTGTCTCGAGGCATATGAAATTACCCTGTCCCTCTGCATAAGGACACAACCCAAACCAACGCTAGACGCGTCAGTGTATATAGTGTATTTAACCCCCTGCTCTGGCAATACTAGCACAGGGGCGGACGTAAGTCTGTCCTTCAGCTCCTGAAAAGCTGACTCCGCCTTATCATTCCAGGCAAACTTCACGTCCTTCCGTGTCAACTGAGATAAGGGTCTCGCGATCTTCGAGAAATCCTGAATGAAGCGCCGATAGTAGCCAGCGAGACCCAAGAAACTCCTCACCTCAGTGACAGAACCAGGCTGCTCCCAGTCCTGCACCGCAGCTACCTTAGACAGGTCAACTGCCATGCCATCCTTGGACACCACGTGTCCCAGAAACTTCACCTCCTGCTTCCAGAAGTCGCACTTCTTATACTGTGCGAACAACTGATGCTGTCTGAGCGTATCAAGGACCAAACGCAAGTGCTCCTCATGCTCCTCTCGACTCCTAGAGTATACCAAAATGTCGTCGATGAAGACAACGACGAATCGATAGAGGAAAGGCCGCAATACCCTGTTCATCAGATCCATGAACACGGTCGGTGCGTTCGTGAGACCGAACGACATCACAAGGAACTCGTAATGACCAAAACTGGTCCTGAATGCTGTCTTCTGCACGTCCTCATCTCTGACGCGCAGCTGATGATATCCTGACTGAAGATCAATCTTCGAGAAGTACTGTGCTCCTCTCAACTGATCAAACAAGTCATCGATCCTGGGCAAAGGGTACTTGTTCTTCACCGTGAGCTGGTTCAGCCTGCGATAATCAATACACAATCGCAGCGAACCATCCTTCTTCTTCACGAACAAGACCGGTGCTCCCCAAGGAGACACGCTAGGCCGTATAAAGCCAAGCTTTAGCAGGCCATCAATCTGCGTCCTCAACTCCTCCATCTCACATGGTGCCATGCGATACGTCGGCAGTGAGACGGGTGTAGAACCAGGAACCAGATCGATAGTGAAATCGATCTCACGTCGGGGCGGCAAACCAGGGATCTTCCTGAACAGATCCCCAAACTCAGAAACAACTGGCGTCTGCTCAAGTACCTGGGCACCAGCGTCGCGCAATAGAGTGGCGTAGCTAAGAATGAGGAAAGGAAGATTTACCCGCACTGAAAATGTGAAAGGCGTGCCCTCAGGCTCGTACACCGTCACCACACGAGCCTCGCAGTCAATCTCGGCTCTCGCTGCAGTCAACCAGTCCATGCCAAGAATGACGTCGAGATATACGAGCGAGGGATCGACGACCAGATCAAGAGTCATCGTCCTGCCTCCCAGATCAACTAAACAACCCTCACACATCTGGGTGACATCCGAATAATCTCCATGAGCTGCAAGGACTCGCACGCTATCCATAGTGATAGTCTGCAACCCAAGACGTCTGACTACGGCACGCGATATCAAAGAAATCGTGGAACCAGTGTCCACCATGACAAGAACGGGAGTACCTCCAATATGGCCCGTGACCTCGAAGGCTGAATGCTGGAAAGTCGGCGTCGTAGATGCCTCAACGGTCAGTGCATGAACCCAGCCTGCTGTGGCCGGTTCGGCCGCTGTGTCAAGGGCCGTGGAGACTGTCGAATCTGCGATACTGTGGGTCTGAAAGAGGGATGCGCAGGAGCTGACCGTATAGGCGGTGCTGATATCGCCTGTGGACGTACACGATCAATCTTCTGCGGCGGCGAGAACCCACTGTCCCGCATCCTCGAAAAGCAACTCTGCGCTAGGTGGCCCGTCCTCCCACAGTATGTGCATGATAAATCAGGGCGCCGAAACGGTCCTACTGGCGCCGTGGTCCTGGTAGGAGGGTCAATGCGAGGCCTCTTGCCCGCGAAGGGCCTATCTGGCAACTCCGGTCGCGGCCTGGAAGTAGTCGGGCCTCGTGATCGCGCAAGTCGATCCACGTCCTGCTCTGCCCGCATGGACATGTGAACCAACTCCGCATAGGAGGGAAAACTGATACAGCACATCTTCGACCGAATATCCGGTCGCAAGCCCTCCAAAAAGCGCCGTATGCGCATCTGCTCATCAGCTAGAATCGTCGGGACGTACCTGCCCAACTCTGTGAACCGATGCTCATACTCGGTAACCGTCATCGCTGCCTGCCTGAGACGGAGAAACTCATTCTCCCTCTCGTGCCTGTAGGTCTGAGGATAATACTTCTCATGGAAGCGGAACTCGAATGCTGCCCATGTCCATACGAAATCGGTGGTAACAGTCCGCAATATACTATCCCACCACATACTGGCCTCTCTCTCAAACTGGAAGGTAGCCAGCTCTACCTGCTCAGCCTCGGTACAGTGCAACATGCGTAGAATCTTCGACACTCGGTCGAGCCAGAACTCGGCCTCCTCGGGTCTGTGAGAACCCATGAAAGTAGGAGGCCGCAAGCGCTGAAATCGCTCCAGAAGGCCCCGTGTGTCGGCAGGATTCCCCGCAGGGAAAGCAGGCTGCGCAGGATGTGCTATGCCCTCATCCTGGGCGTAAGCATAGGCATCCTCAGCTGGATGCGCAGGTGGTGCTGGCGGAGTAGATGCAGTCGCACCCCCACCCTGCGCTAAAGTCCCGACTATAGTAGTCAATAGCTGCTGCTGCTGTAGCATCATAGCCATCATCTGCTCGAATCTATCAGGTGGTGGAGCAGGCTGTGGCGGATGAGGTGCGGAAGTAGATGCGCGCTGTGGCTCTCTAACTGATGGTGTAAATGGCGGTGGTCCATCTGTAGGACCAACAGCAGGCTGAGACGACCGAACTGCCTCAGAAATCGGGCCCACAGCAGGGTCCGGACGAGTGCCAGACTGAGAGGGAGCCTGATCCATCTTCTCTGACAATGAAAGCCGAACCGCGCTCCTCGTAGTCTTAGGTGGCATTCCCTATATTCAAAATAGGGCGCAACCTTGTCAGTCTCAATTGCTCAAATACACCACAATCATTCACTAAAGAGTCAAAGGCATTCCATGCATTTCAATTAATCAAAATTGTCACAATACAAGGGATATATCCTTACAAGCATCATGACTAGAATGACATGAAAATTAAGACAGTTAAGCAACAGCAACATAAGCAAAGCACTAGCCCTAATAGGCTTTACACACATAAAACAGAAAATGGCTAACTACTCATAACAACATCAAAGATCGCGTCGCTAGTCGGAGTCTGGCGACGGAGGAGGAGCACCCTTATCCTGTAAGCAACACAGGATTGCCTTCAAGGTGCGAGTCACCTTGCCAAACTTCTTCTTTGTAACAGCCTTGGCATCAGCGACTTCCGCTCGAAGTTCTTGGACTTCCCTTCGCAAAGCGGTCTGACTCTCCTCCATCCGAGCAATGCGGTCGTCGATAGTAGTCTGCGCAGAAGGAGGAGGGCTCTCATCAGTATCCTGAGCCTCCTCTTCTGCTTCTTCCTGAACCTCTTCCTGAACCTCTGCTCTAGGTTCTTCTTCGCTTTGATCTTCCTCTTCATCAAAGTCATCCCCACTATCCCTTTCAAGTTGATTTTCACGGTATTGCGACCCAATCTTCATCTTAACCATTGTCGACTCATCGATGGTGTGAATCGATACCGAAAATTCGGGTCCAAGTCTATAGGCAAACTCAAGCGCAATCTTACAAATGAGTCGGCCAAAGGGAAGGGATTCGGATGTTCTCCTCGACCTGGCTATGAGAACTATCTGCCGTAAGATGAAAGTGGCCATACATACGTTCTCTCCCTGGGCCAGCAGAAATAAGAAATCGACCATAAGACGCGTACATTCAATGCGGTTCGTCGACCTAGGATAAACATTGAACGTGCAGATGTGATGCAGCAGACGCAAATCCTCAGACATGTACGTCGCCTTGAGGCTATTATTAGGCTGCCATGGAACCAACTTACAGCACAGAAACCTGGTGCGGCGATCTCGTTCACGTCTAGTCCTCAAATTCTTCTCACTTGGATGCACATCACCTAGGGACACATTGAGAAGTCACGCAATCAACCGGACGTCGATCGTAGCCATCCGATCTCTACCAAAAGGGATTTTGAACTGCAAAGGATCCAAGGTGGGATTCTGGATGCTAGCATAGAAGGCACGAACAGTGCTCACATTAGCACGAGCGCGAGCTTCAAAGATCGGTCCCCAGTGCGCGGCTTCAATGCGTTCGAACAACAGATATTCGCCGAACAATCGCCCATCTACGTCCGCCTCAAATAACACTCTACGATCAGTGTATTCACCATGAGGCATCTCTGATAGGATGGTTCGTCCAAGATGTGCATGGGGATCCAAATCCCACTTTGTACGGCACTCCAGGACTGCAGATGGACCTACGGCGGCGCTTGAACTTGCGGCACCACCCCGCGGTCTTCTCAATCGAGCAGGGCGGCTCGGCCAAGCCTCGTCTGTTGCAGTTTTCCTCTTACCCATCAAAGACAGGATGGATGAGAGTGACAAAAGACCCAAAATGGCTTCCACGAAAGCCATGGAAAATGCTGAAAATGCAGAGAAATGACTGCCCAATCTGACAAAAGGAAATCTAGGCGTCGTAGAGGGATGCTTCAAGCTTCCCAAGGCTGTACTTTCAGGAAAAAATACAAACAAAAAGATGGGATGAAGCACCTCACGATTTCAGCACTATTTGGGGGATTTTGGAGCTCCAAATGGGGAAATCTTCAAGGAAAGGGGCTGCCAACACCCAATAACTGATGGGTGGTGGTCGGTTTTGGCCAAGGAAGGGTTTAAGAGTGGTTTGGGTCACCGGGGTTTGGAATGGAGTGCTGAAAATCGAATCTAGGGTATGCAAGGGGGCTGTTTGTGAAGGAGAGGTGGGTTTTAGGGGTTTTCGTGGGATGGGAGGTGCATAGGGGTGATGTGGACCCTATTTAAGAGGGTGCGCCCGAAGGACAGCACCAACCGTACCTTCAGGTTGGCCAGTGGGACCCCATGGGTCTGGTCCCCCATGGTCCCAAGGTCCCAAAAAGTTAGGTCCCACCCCTTGGTTCATAGTATTTTGGTCTGTACGAGCCCAAACATGTGTTTGGGACTTTTCGGGTCCACATCGCAATCCCGAATACCAAACCATATGATGCAGCATATGAATTTGGGGTAGAAGGAGCCAGTACATCTTTCTAGCTCCTTAGTTTCTAAAGAAAGTGAAGTTAGAATAGCCTTATGGCCATTTTTCATGAAATTTTACTATTCACTGTAAAATTTGGTGAATATATTAATTTGTGTTATTTTCACATTAGTTTTGATGCCTAACATGAAATGGATAAGAAAGAACTGAAGGTTGAAGTGTTTAGAGAAGGAATTTTGAAGATTTTTGGTGAAACGGGGTTTTTAAGCCCCGGCGATTGATTACAGGAGTCGTGGTCATTCCACGGCCCATGGATTCACTTTTGCGGTTTAAAACCACTCATAGGACGCCTCAACCCTACTTCCTACAGCTTAGAAGTGATTCGGGTTGCTTTACGCGACCCGAGATACGTTACAGACTCGATCTTGCGATCGATTCTTATAGACTTCGCCTATCGGCGAATCTGTGATCCTAGAAGTGTTTCTAGACCCTTCTCGCACCCACCTAAGTCAAAGGAAGCGACAGCGTACGTCGCAAGACCATAACCCAGGCCCAGTATACTCTCATTCATGCTCTGATACCAACTTGTAACACCCTGAAAATCGGAGGTCGTATATAAACTCAACTCCGGAGTTCCAGACCGTCACTTATGCAAAAAAAATGGTTATCATTCAATGTTGTCTGATTTAAAGTATTCACATGAGTAAAAGTATACCAAAACTGCAATTCATACTTCAGATCCAGTGATAAAAGCAAGCGGAAGACTAAACAATATATATATCACTGTATGGAAAAACAAAGTAATCTCAACTGTCTCCAAAGTATGACTACATCTCTGAGTCTCATATACATGTAAATAGACAAAGAATAAGTTCAAAATAGTCCCACTGAAGTCCCCCTCGATCCAGGTCACCTACGGGAAGCCGTCGTGATACTGCATATACTAGAACTCATCCTGGTCCTCGTCAATCTCCGGCTCCACCTCCTGGATCTCGTCGTCACCTGCAACTACAACAGGGTCTGGTGGGTGTTGCAAAAACCATCCCGTAACGTGGGAATGAGTGATCAACTCAGTGGAATCATAGAGCAAAGATTAGCATGTTCACAATTCAATCACGCGATAATAGTAAAGCAGTAAATCAGACAATTCTAATACTATTGTTAATGCAAGATGATATGACGTGATGTATGCCCTCACCGACGATCACCCTCATACGGCAACATCTTACGACCGCGGCATGCCACACTCCCTAGAGTGCTCCACATCTTCCAGGCACATGCAATGCTATGGTGATATGATTACCAAGTTGTTATTAGTCCATTCAAACAGCAGGATTGGGAAACTAAGGTACCTCCCTTGTATCAATCCCAACACGGATCCTGTCTAGGGTCGTCACTCCTAGTAATCTCATACGATGTACATTTCGTAGGTCACTGCAAGGGCTGCCAGGGCTGTTGCTCGCACTCGTTGCACCGCTCCCCCATCACCTTATCAATACAGGCCTACTGTACTCTACTGCACGGAAGGGTCGTCGCCTCCCGTGAACTCAGAATACGCTCGCGGTCACTATAAAGGGCTCGTCGCCTGATCAGTGTAGGCCGACAGCTAGAATATAGTGTTCCATACCACCATAATCTGCTCACGAGTCAAGGTGCTCATTGGTCACTACGGGGAGGTTTGTGGCCCCAGCGTAGGCCGACAGCTCGACCACGGTGTCCCATACCACCATGCCCGGCTCATGAGTCTTCGTGGATCAAGGTACCACGGTTAATAGGGTTTACAATGGTAAGTTCAGTACCCTAGGTTCAAGCAGTTATGATACATACAAGGTGAACAAACATCGGCTAGTCGGGTTACTTGACGGGCTCGACTAGCGCGATCGCATCTCGAATTGAACGACATGAAGTGCGTAAAACACTTCGCGTGGCCTAACCACTGCCGCCAACTCTCAACACGAATCACATTCATCGACGCGTCGTTCGTGGCTATGACCAGTCAACCACGAATTCGCTCGGTTACCGACTGCCTGGACTAAGTCAAGTCCCACACATCTATGGAATTACATTAACACTATAAAAAGGTAATGGAATTGAAATACATCATGTGAGCATGTTAGCACATGTTATAACATTCAACTTAAGCAAATCTTCAAGGCATACTTCCCATGCATATTCAACTTAAGCAAATCCTCAAGCACATACATTCCATGCATGTAATGAAATCATGCATTTTGTCAACATGTAGAAAATCATTTAGGTCAGCATAATAATTGAAAAATCAATCACAAACTATCAAATAACATCATTTAATTCAATACATACTAATACAAGCATTTATACAAACACATACACTACACACTTAAGTCTACATATAGTATGTCGACCCAAAGTGCGCAACTAGGCGAATCTCTTCGCCAAACTAATTATGCACGCATTCCTAACTTCCTAACACGACAACAAACCATGTCAATCACATCAGCAAAATATGAATGTAAACAGTACTTCCTACAAATGACTAAAATGCCCTAAATCTCATATTCTTCGTTAGCTTACGAAACGGGAAACGGAGAGCATTTTGTACATGTCAAACGGCGATGCCGTCAAGAATCTACTATTAAACGACATTGAAAGCGTTGGGAACCGTCAATCAAAGCGTCTAAAATCCTCACCTAGTGTCTTGTAGACTCGGGAATCGAAGCGGAGCGTATATGGTTCGTCTACGGCGAGTAAGGAGCCTAATACATAAGATCCATAAGCTACATCGCTATGGAAACAAGGAAAACTCAAATCAACAATTATTTAGGGTTTTTTTTTACTTACCTAGGATCGCGGTGGAATCGCCGGGAAAGCGGTAGAGGAGTGTTGCTTAAGCACGTGCAACACGTAGCACAAGTGGCAGGAAGAACTCTCCCACTCTCTCACAATCTCTCACTCTTTTTCTCTCTCCCAAGCTAGGGCTTCTCTCAAATTCGGATGGGAGAGAGGAGTGAGGGTTTCAACCCCTTTTATAGCCTAAAACATTCCCAAAATAGGCTTGGGAACAATGTTTACTTGGTGCCTAACCAAATCGGGGCCGTTTCGGTCCAAAAGAGCATTTCTGGAGGTCCCCTGGCCAAATGCGGTCGGACTTAAGCTCGTGTATACTGGATCTAGCACGCATCCAGATTTTAGGCCGGTAGGGTTCCCAGATCGCACGTGGCGCAGTTTCAGTTTAACGGTCACCGCACCAAGATCAGACCTATAAGTCTCGTGATATGTAATAGAAATTTTTCCTGATCCAAGGGTGTAATTTGGCTGTATTCTGACGGTCAGAATGCTTAATACTGATGCGTCAAATTTGTGTGCCAGATTTGAATTTGAAATTCCAACTATGTCCCTATTCACACTCTTTTCGGTCCGGGCTCAATGAAATAGCCTGTGATCATCGGTTTGACTTGATTTTTGGAATGAGTGTCAAGTCCAGCTAGACGGTTCTAACAGTCTAAGATAGGAGGTATCGGACTTTCAACGTGCGGTCTAGATCCAATACAAAGATTCAAAGTGGTCCAGAGAACAAACCGGTTTAGAGTTTGATCCGAGGCTTTAGAGCATTATAGCACCCTTGGTTCCACTCGCTTCGGGCCTTGTAGAACGTATTTAAAGTGATCAGGGACCATTTCCCAGCTATTCTAACGTTGCACTAGCTAACCTAGTCATATTTTCTAAAGGAATGAATTCTACGCAATTTCGGGTCGAGTTGGTACTCGAGCCCAAGTATGAATTTTTCATGGGCGTTACAGTTTTCAAGACTTTTAATGTTAAGTAATGATTTATTCTTGCCTAGGATGCTATTTCACATGTATAAAGTGTTGTCCGTTTCATTTTTCAGTTAAACATTAACTATGTTGAATATATTGTATTCCTCGTATTTGTAGAAAATACCGTATATGTATAAAATTCAGATTTATGCTTGCCATGATTAACTGCCATCTAGGGATGCTAGATGTTTGTGTAATAACTCCTGGGCTAAAAGTTTAGCCCAAATACATGATATACCAATATATGATATGTATCTTGTATGTTTGGCCTAAGTGTTTGAAAAAATGCTTGAATGAGAAAATGCATGTTGTAATGTATTTAACGAGGATGTTGAGATGCGATCCTCAACCCCCTCATGCATAGTTACAGTTTCTTCTATGTAACTTATCTCACTACTATGTGATTCATGGGCGAATTACCTATATATGATAACATGTCTAATATGTGTTTGTTGACATATTTGTATGCGTAAGGAATTTGATGCAATGATTGCCGTGATTGTTTGTCGTTATTGCATAATTGTTATGTATGCGACAACTCTTTGGCAAAGGGATTTGCTCTAATATGTGATATGGTCGACATACGTAATGTATGTTGATTAGTGTAATCTAAGCGTTTGTATAAATGCCTAAATGAGTTACTAGTTAGTAAAGTGTGATTGTTAAGGTTGTCGAGATATGAATTCCGATCATGTAAACTGTGTATATGATTTCCTCCATGGGTTGATTAACCTAGATGAATCATGTTAACTGTGTATATGATTTCCTCCATGAATTGACTAACTTAGATGAATCATGTTAAAGGTGTATATGATTTCCTTCATATACTGTATTTACATTTAAATTATTCTTCATGAATGTCCACATGATTGTAGGATATGCCTCATATGCTTGTTATGGAATTTGTATGTGAATAGGGTTGGGCTACATTTAGGTAATCAGTAATCATACTCCAAATGGTGGTTGAGGTTATTTTCGCCATGTAGGATGAGTTTAACGAATCTGAGTCGTGTTTGGGGTGTTCGGCAGTGGTTAGGCCACACAAAGTGCTTATGCATTCCATGTCGTTCAACTCAATGTACGCTTGGCCTAGTTGTGCTTATCAACTAACCCGATTGACCGATGTTTGTTCACCATGTTTGGTCGCTACTATTTGAATCTAAGGCACCGAGCTTACCAGTGAACAATCATGAAGTATAACTTGAATGTAAATAGTACATGCAGGAAATCAAACTCACATTTAATATAATTCAACAAAGTATATAATCCATGGAGGAAATCATACACTCATGTAGCATGGAGAACCTAAGTTACATGATTCATGGAGGAAATCATACACTCTAGTATTATGATGGAGATCCATATCTCAACCACCTTAGCAATCACACTTTACTAACTACTAACTCACTTAGGCATTTATTCAAACACTTAGGTTACACTATTCAACATACATCACGTATGTCGTCTCTATTGCATATTAGGGCAAGTCCTTTCGCCAAGGAGTTGCCGTATACATATCAGGCATATAACAACGATAATTAATCATGGCCAGAAAATCAACAGATTCCATACGCATACATGTATTCTAACATATACATGAATACGGTATTTACAATATAAAGTATACGTATGCAGAAAATAAAACGGATAGCACATTTGGCATGTGTAACGGCAATCACAACATGAATAAATCATTATCTAACATTGAAAGCATTGGAAACCATAACTTAAGCATATATAGTCCGCACCTTAAACCAGAAAATACGTATTCAAGATGATTCAGATGATGTGTCTTCGTCAATGGTGGATATGCTACCTATGGCATGCAACAGGTCAGCTATAATGTCACTTAAACTCTTCTAGGTCTTAAATCAGGTTAGTTTTAGGTTAACTTACCCAAAAATGGAATCGAAATCGCCGGAAGAACGATTCAGACAAGCTGGTGCAATGTATAGATAGGTTAGGAAGAATCTTATGGAGTTTCAACTAATTCTCCCACACTTTCTCTCTCTTTTCTTTCTCTTAAAACTCTAGGGTTTTGAAAATTCGTATGGGTTAGAAAGCTAAGGGTTTAAGGCCTTTTTATAAGCCTAAACATGACAAAAATGGACTTTAAGTCAAGGTATCCTTAGGTTATAACCAAATCGGGATCTTTCTGATCCAACGGAGTACTTTTGGAGGTCCTCTTATCAAATGCGGTCGGACTTAAGCTCACTAGCATCGGATCTTTAGTAAGTTAAGTTTTCAGTCCGACCGGATTTCCAGATCGTCCGTGGCAGACAAGCTTCAATTCAACGGTTACCAAACTTAAATCAGGGTTATAAGCTCTATGACATGAAAGGGCCACTTATCCTGATCCGAGGATGAAATTTGGTCGAAATCTAACGGTCAGAACGCTTAAAAATGTCACGTAAGTGACACGTGCTAGATTACTTAAAAACGTAATTAATTTTCTAAATATCTTCCTTTTCTCACTCTCTTCACTCCGGAACCAATAGAATGGTCTCAAGACATCATTTGGGCTTGATTTTTGAAAGGATGGTCAAGTCCAACTAAGCGGTCATAATGGTCTAAGATTGTAGTTATCAGACCTTCGATGTGCGGTCTAGAATCAATACAAAGTTACAAAGCATTCCCAGGAACAACTGGGTTTAGAGTTGGATCTTAGATTTCAGGGTATTATAGCGTTAACGATTCCACAAGTTTTAAGTCGTGCAGAATGTATTTAAAGCGAACAACACTAATTTCACAGCCAGTCTAACTTAACGCTAGTTAACTTATGTTTAATTTCTAAGAGAATTGATCTTAAGTGATTTCTGATCGAAGTGGTACTCGGGTCTTGGTACAAAAATTTTCGAGTCGTTACAATCTACCCTGCTAAAAAAATTCGTCCTCAAAATTCGTACCTTCTCATACTCCTCGAGGAGCTGTGGGTAGTTCTTTCTGATCTCGGCTTCTGTCTCTCAGGTAGCCTCTTCTTCCGTATGATGCGTCCACAATACCTTTACAAGGGGGATGACCTTACTACGCAATACTTGTTCCTTCTTGTCTAATATACGTGTCGGGCACAGTTCAAAAGTGGCATCATTGTTCAACTGCACCTGCTCTCATCTGATGATATGGGAAGGATCAGGAACGTATTTCTTCAGCATAGAAACATGAAATACGTTGTGTACGCTCGCGAGAGGTGTAGGAAAAGCTAGACGGTATGCTACTGCACCCACATGATCAAGTATCTAGAATGGGCCAATAAATCTCGGCGTGAGTTTCCCCTTCTTCCCGAACTGAAGAACTCCCTTCATAGGAGAAAGTCTCAAAAATACATGATCTCGAACTGCGAACTCCAGCGGTCGTCGCCTCGTATCGGCATAACTCTTCTGCCTGCTCTGCGCTGTGAGAAGTCGATGCCTGATGATGTCAATCTTCTCTGAGGTCGCCTATACTAACTCAGGACCAATTAATTTTCGCTCACCGACTTCTGTCCAGCAATATGGTGCTTGACAAGGATGCCCATACAAGGCCTCATAAGGTGCCATACCGATACTCGCCTGAAAACTGTTATTGTACGCGAACTCCTCATATGGAAGACAATCATCCCAACTGTCCTTGAAATCCAACACACAAGCCCGCAACATGTCTTCCAAAATCTGGTTCACCCACTCAGTCTCTTCGTCGGTCTGTGGGTGGAATGCAGTACTGAACTTCCACTTCACACCCATCGCTTCCTGGATGCGAGTCCAGAAAATAGAAGTAAACCGCGTGTCTCTATCCGACCCGATCTCCAAGGGAGCTCCATGCAGACTAACAATCTCCCTGATGTACAATCTAGCCAACTCGTCTGCAGAGTTCGTAACTCTGATCGGAAGAAAGTGCACCGACTTCGTCAAGCGGTCGATGATCACCCAGATAGAATCATGTCCCTTCCTCGTCTTCGGCAGTCCCGAGATGAAATCCATAGAAATAAAGTTCCACTTCCACTCAGCTATAGGCATAGGCTGAAGGAGACTAAGGGGTCCGTAATGCTCTGCCTTCACCTACTGACAAGTGAGACAACGGTATACATAATCTACGATGTGGGTCTTCATGCCTTCCCACCAATATGTCCTTTTCATGTCACGATACATCTTCATACTGCCCGGATGCATCGCAAGCCTAGAACTGTGCGCAGCCTTGAAAATCTCTCGTCTCAAGTCGGGGACATCTGTGACGCAGAGGCGGCCACGATAATGTAAGCCCCCATCCGTTCTAACTCACCACTCGGCATCTACATCATCACAGGCCTACTCTCGAAGCTCAGTAATACGCTCATCGTCCCTTTGCGCCGTGATGACCCTGTCATCGATAAGAGGTCGCACCTGAACGTGTGCGATAACCTCGAATGGCTCCTCCACAGTGAGTTTCTGCTCAAAGTCTCTTAAAAACTCAATCATGTCCCACTCAGCAACCATCAGCGGAGCCACAAACTCTATCATCTTCTTGCGGCTCAACGCCTCAGCCACAAGGTTCGCCTTGCCCGAATGGTAGGAAAACTTGAAATTAAAGTCCTTCAAGGTCTCTAACCATCGTTGTTGCCTCATATTCAGGTCTCACTGCGTGAATATGTACTTGAAGCTCTTGTGGTAGCAAAAGAGCTCGAACTCCTCTCCGTAGAGGTAATGTCTCCAGAGCTTTAATGCGAAGATGATAGCTGCCAACTCTAGGTCGTGTGTAGGGTAATTCTCCTCATGCTTCCATAATTGTCTCGAGGCATATGCAATCACCCTGTCCTTCTGCATAAAGACAACCTAAACCAACGTGAGACGCGTCCGTATAGATCGTATATCTAACCCCTTGCTCTGACAATACTAGCACAGGGGAAGACGTCAGCCTGTCTTTCAGCTTCTGAAAAGCTGTTTCCGCCTTCTCATTCCAGGCGAACTTCAAATCCTTCCGTGTCAACTGAGACAAGGGTCTGGCTATCTTGGAGAAGTCCCGAATAAATCGTCGACAGTAGCCAGCAAGTCCTAGGAAACTCCTCACCTCGATAACCGAACCAGGCTACTTCCAGTCCTGCACCACGGATACTTTAGCAAGGTCCACCGCAATCCCATCCTTGGACGCAACATGTCCCAGGAACTTGACTTCTTCCTTTCAGAAGTCGCAGTTCTTGTACTGTGCGAACAATTGGTGCTGTCTCAGAGTATTCAGGATAGATCATAAGTGCTCCTCATGCTCCTCTCGACTCCTGGAGTATATCAAAATGTCATCTATAAACATGATGATGAATCGATAGAGGAACGACAAAAATACTCAGTTCATCAGGTCCATGAACACGGCTGGTGCGTTTGTAAGACCGAAAGACATCACGAGGAACTCATAATGGCTAAAGCTAGTCCTGAAAGCCGTCTTCTGTACGTCCTCATCCCTGATGCGCTGCCAGTGATACCCTGACTGTAGATCAATCTTCGAGAAGTACTGCGCTCCTCTCAGTTAATCAAATAGGTCATCTATCATGGGCAAAGGGTACTTTTTCTTTACCATAATATGATTCAGCTTGCGGTAATCAATACATAACCGCAATGAGACGTCTTTCTTCGTCACGAACAACACAGGTGCTCCCCAAGGAGACACACTCGGTCTTATGAAGCCAGCCTCTAATAAATCATCGATCTGTTTCCTTAACTCCTCCATCTCACATGGGGCCATGCGATACGTGGGCAATGAGATGGGCGTCGAACCGGGTACCGGGTCGATAGTAAAATCGATCTCGTGCTGGGGTGGCAACCCAGGTATCTTTCTGAACATATCCTCATAATCACGGACTACTAGCGTGCTTTTAAGAGTTGGGCATCAACCTTCCTTAATAAGGAAGCATAACAAATCACTCTAGAGGGGTGATTGACCTGCACTGAAAATGTAAAGGACGTGCCCTTCAGCTCGTAAACTATTACTAAATGGGTCTCGCAGTCAATCTCAGCCCTCTTCGCAGTTAGCCAATCCATGCCAAGGATGATGTCAAAATGATAGAGAGTGGAGACGACGATAAGGTTAATGGCCATCGTCCTGTTCCCTAGATCTAGCAAACAACCCTCACACATCGTAAAGGCATCAGTAAAAGTCTCGTGTGTTGAAATAACTCGCACCCCAACGATCCGAGTAGTCTGTAAACCAAGACGCTTGACTATTGAAGAAGATATGACTGAGACTGTGGATCCTGTATCCACCAACAAAAATATAGGAGTACCTCCAATGTGGGTTGTGACCTCAAAGGCCAAAGATGGTGCGGTCTCTATCTAGGATGGCTCAGCTGTCTGTGCGTGTACCCGAGCCTGCTGAGGACGGTTCGACTATTGTACCATAGGTGCTCGCGTGCAGGCCGACCTGTCCCCGTCCTGCTCTACACGCAAGGACATGCTCACCAGCTCTGCATAAGAAGAAATGCTCGCACAGCACATCTTCGATCTAATCTCGGGCCGTAAGCCCTCCGAAAAATGTAGCATCCTCATCGACTGATCACCCAGAATCAAAGGAGCATACCTCCCTAGCTTCGTAAACCTATTTTCATATTCCATCACCGACGTACCTCCCTGGAGAAGGCGAAAGAACTCACTCTCCTTCTCATGTCGATAAGAAACCAGAAAATACTTCTTGTGGAAGCGTGCCTCAAACGCTGCCCACATCCACTCAAATCCCTCCAGCACAGTGTGGAGAATACTGTCCCACCATAGGCTAGCCTCCTTCTCAAACATGAAGGTGGCCAGCTTAACCTGTTCCACCTCAGAACAGTGCAACGGTCTAAACATATTTAAGATGCGGTCTATCCAATACTCAACCTCCTCAGGTCTGTGAGTACCTGAAAATGTAGGAGGCCTTAAGCGTTGAAATCGCTTGAAAGAACCGCTCGCACTAGCATGCCCAATAGGGTGTAGAGGCGAGGCAGGTGGAGTCGCACCATCGACTAAGTAAAAATGCTAGCCATGGAGGACAAGAACTGCTGCTGCTGTTGCTGTATCAACAGCATCATCTGCTCTAGCCTATCTGGTGGCGGAGTGGACTATGATGTAGAAGGCATCGACGCGGACGCACGATGCTGCTTAGGAGCCGCAGGTGTGACAGGAGGCACCATAGAAGGTGTCACAGGAGGTGGCCCAGCAGCAGGGCTAGAAGCCGGCTGAGAACTCAGCCTAGGATCTGATCGAGATGGGCCCGCATGAGGGTCCATAGGAGTATCGCACAAGACAAGGGCCCCGTCGAGTGAATCTCCCAAAGAAAGATGGGCCGAAGATCTCGAACCCTTAGGTGGCATATCCTACACACAACAGAGGGTATCAACTAAAGAGATTAGGCATTCACAAAGTCAATTCACAACATGTACTTCACAAGCCAAGGAAACCACATGCATTTCATTAACAAAATTGTCATAATATATGATTTACAGCATTACATGAATCGCGACAGAGAAAGCATGTGAACAAAACACTAAACTTCAAACACTGAACAACTACCAACTGCCAAACACTAGCATACCACACATAAACATAAAAAAAATAAGCAACAAACAAGCAAACAACGACTACGAAAAACCTATGCATTGAAATCTGGCGATGGAGAAGGGGGCTCCCTTATCCTTCAGGCAGCACAGGATGGTCTTCAGCGTGCGGGTTACTTTCTTAAACTTATTCTTCACGAGGTCCCGCAGAACCCTAATATCCTGTCAAAGAGCAGCCTGACCCTCCTCGAGTTACACTATACAGTCATCTCTATCAGATTGAGTCAAAGGAGGACTCTCATCAGTATCCTGAGCCTCCTCTTCCTCTTCGTCCTACTCTTCTTCCTCTATCTCTGCCCCACCTTCTTCTTTATTTTCCTCCTCTTCACTATCATACTCACCCTCGCTGTCATCATCAAGTTGGGCCTCAAGCTACCAAGGTCCCATCTTCATCTGGTTCAGAGTAGCCTCGTTGATATAATGAACCGGCGCAGACAACTCTGTCCCAAGCCTATAGGCAAACTCGAGCGTAATCTTTGTAACACCATGAAAATTGAGGGTCGTGTAGAAACCCAACTCCCAAGTTCCAAGATGTCACTTATGCAACAAATATGATTATGATTTAGATGTTGTCTGAGTTAGTGCATTAACATGAGTGAGATTATACCAAAACTGCAATTCATACTCTAGATCCAGTGATAAAATGCAAGCAGAAGACTGAAAAATATATATATCACTGTATGTAAAGAAAAACAATCTCAATCTGTTTCCAAAGTATGAATATAACTCTGAGTCACAAATACATATAACAAACTAAAATTAAAGGTCATATGATAGTCCAACTAGCAAAATTCGACTGATCCAGGCCACCTATGCGAAGCCGTCAGAAAACTACATGTGCGAGAACTCATCCTGGTCCTCATAGTAATCCGGCTCCAGCTCCTGAATTGCCTCGCTATCTGCATCTAAGACAGAGTCTGGTAGGTGTTGCAAACACCGTCCCGTAACATGGGAGTGAGTGATCAACCCAGTGGAATCACAGAGCAAAGATTAACATGTTATCAAATCAATCACGGGATAATAGTAAAGCAAACAATCAGACATTCCTAAATACTGTTATTAATGCAAGGATGAGATGCAGTAATGATGCGTGCCCTCACCAACATACTCCCTCATGCGACACCATGTTACGTCAGTGGCATGCTTTCTTCCCTCAGTTCTCCACATCTTCTAGGCACATGCAGTGCGATATGAATATGATTACCGAGTTGTTATTAGTCCTTTCATACAGTAGTATTGGAAAACTAAGGTACTTTCCTTATATCAATCCCAACACAGATCCTGTCTAGGGTCGTCACTCTTAGTAATCTCATACGTTGGTATATTTCTAAGTCACTGCAAGGGCTGTCAGGGCTGTTGCTCGCAGTCATTGCACTGCTCCCCCATCACATTATCATTACAGGCCTAGTTGTACTCTTGTCGCTACGGAAGGGTCGTCGCCTCACGTAGACTTAGAATATGCTCGAGGTCACTACAAAGGGCTCGTCACCAATCAGAGTAGGCCGACAGCTCGAATGTAGTGTCCCATACCACCACAATCGGCTCACGAGTCTTAGGTGTTCACTGGTCACTACAGGGAGGTTAGTGACCCCAGCATAGGCCGACAGCTCGACCACGGTGTCCCATACCACCATGCCTAGCTCATGAGTCTTAATGGATCAAGGTACCATGGTTATTAGGGTTTTCACTGGTAAGTTCAGTACCCTAGGTTCAAGCAATTATGACCAATATAAGGTGAACATACAATGGTCAGTCGGGTTACTTGACGAGCTCGACTAGTACGAGCGCACCTCAAGCTGAACGACATGAAGTGTATAAACACCTCGTGTGGCCTAACCACTGCCATCATCCCAAGCACGACTCTGGTTCGTCGGCGCGTCCTTCACGGCGATTAGAAGCCAACCACGAATTCAAATCTATTACCGATTGCCTGGACTAGAATATAGCCCTAAGCACTTGTAGTCTACATCAGTGATCATATGAGAGTGACAGAAATGAAATACAAATACTCCAAGCATGTTAACAACATGTTATAACACACAACATAAGCAAATCCACCAAACACAAGCATTTCATATATATAAGGAAATCAATTCAATATAACAAAATGGAGGAAATCATATACATCATCATATTAATTGAGAATCCAATCTCAAAACTACTCTACAACACCATTCACTCAATACTTACAAATACATACTCGTACACAAACACTTAGTCTACACACATTGGTCTACATAGCATATGTCGACCCAAAGTGTACATTAGGGCGAATCTCTTCGCCAAACAGATCATACACGCCTAACTTATATATTAGCATGAAAAATACTCATGGCAATCATATCGGTAAAATACAGACATATACCGTATTTCCTACAAATACCTAAAATACCCTAAATCTCATATTCTTCGTACGTAATCGAAATGGAAAATAGACAGCACGTTCTACATGTCAAACAACATCCTTGTCGATAATCTACTATTAAACGGTATTGAAAGCTTTGAAAACAGATAACCTAAGCCTCTAAAATCCTCACCTTACGCCGTAGAAGCGTATCGAATCGAATAGGAACTCTACGCATCATCAACATCGATATGACGACCTATACCACAAGATAACTCAGCTACTTCGCTACTTGTATCGATAGAATTCCTAAAACAGGCTAAGGTTAGGGTTTTCTTACCTAAAATGAAGTCAGAATCACTGGAGGAGTGATTAGAACACGATGGCTAAGCACGTGTAGAAGCAAGATCGAGCGGCAGGAACTTTCCCTCACAACTCTCACAAAATCTCTCTCTTTTCTCTCTTCTCTTTCCTAGGGTTTCTAGCAAATTCGTATGGGAGGGGTGTGAGAGGGTTTAAGGTCCTTAAATAGGTTAGAAAGTCACATATTTAGACTTTAAACCAAGGTATACTTGGGTTATAACCAAATCGGGTCCTTTCCGAACCAAAAGAACGTTTCTGGAGGTCCCTTGACTAAATGTGGTCGGACTTAAGCTTATGGATACTGGATCCTGATCACATTAAGTTTTTAGTTCGATTGGGTTTACAGATCGCGCGTGGCGGACTAGTTTCAGTTCAGCGGTCACTGAGACTCGATCAAGGGTTCCAAGTACACTGACCTGAGTCGGAAATGTTCCCTGATCCGAGGGTATATTTGGGTCAGATTCCAACGGTCTGAATGCTTATACTTAACCCGCAAGCGACACGTGCTGAATTTATTTAAATCAATTTAATTTATAAAGAATTTCACTCTTTCTCACACTACTTGCTCCAGGCTCAATGAAATAGCCTCAGAGCATCAGTTGGGCTTGATTTCCGGGGTGGTAATCAAGTCCAACTACGCGTTCATAATGGTCTAAGTTCATTATTATCGGACTCACGACGCATGGTCAGAATCCATTACAAAGTTTCAAAGAGTTCCTGAGAGCAAACGGGTTTAGAGTTTGATCCTAGGTTTCAGGATGTTATAGCGTTAACAATTCCACAAGTTTTGGGTCTTGCAGAACGTATTTAAAGCGATCAGTGCTAATTTCACAGCTAATCTAACATAGCGCTTGTTATCTTACGCTTAATTTCTAAAGGAATTAATCTTAAGTGATTTCTGCCTGAGGTGGTACTCGGGTCTTGGTATGGGATTTTTCGAGACGTTACAATCTTGCATATGAGCCGGCCAAAGGGAAGCGACTCAGATGTTCTTCTCAGTCGTGCTATGAGGATGATCTGTTACAGCACAAATGTAGGCATTCACACGTTCTTTCCCTGCCCCACTTGATATAGAAATTCTACCATGAGAAGAATGCATTCACTGTGATTGCTCCACCTAGGATAAACATTGAACGTGTAAATGTGATGAAGCAAACGAAAATCACCCAACATATGGGTCGCTAGAAGGCTCTTGTTACGCTGCCACTCAAATAAATGACCATATAGAAACCTGGTGCGGCGATCTCTCTCACGAACACTGTTCAGATTCTTAGTACTTGGATGTACCTCGCCAAGTGGCACGTTCAGAAGTTGATCTATCAACCGAACATCGATTGTGACTTCTCGATCTCTGCCAAAGGGGATCTTGAATTACAGTGGCTCTAGCGTAGGGTCCCGAATGTGAGCATAAAAGGCACGAACAGTGCTCACATTAGCACGAGACTCGCCTTCAAATAGCAGACCCCACCCGGCAGCTTCAATTCGCTCGAACAACAAATACTCGCCAAAGAGCCGCCCATCTACATGCGCTTCAAAAAGAACCCTGCGATCCATATACATGCCATGAGCCAATTCTGCCAACAACGAGCTTGGGGATCCAAATCCTGCTTCGTATGTATTTCTCTCCCGATACTTGAACTCGCAGTAGCTCCTCTAGGCCGCCTTGAAAGAGCTGGACGACTAGGTCCAGCCTCATCTGCAGGGGCACGCTTCTTGCCCATCAATGAAAGGATGGAGGAAAGGGAGAAAAAAGCTACAATAGCCTCTATAAAGGCCATGGAAGAGTGATGAAATGAAGGATAGGGCTGACCCAAATGGGTTCTCACAGATCTGGGTCGGAATCAGGGGTGTAATGGGTAAAGGAAGGGGAAATAACAAAAAGAAAGGAGTAAGATAAGGGAGGTTGGGGGCTGTCACGTTTTGGAGCTCAAATGAGAGTTTGAGAGCTCTAATCACAGAAAATGGAAGAAGTAGCTGCTGGGTATGGTAGAGAACGGTAGAGGGATGAAGGAAATAATAAAAAATGAAGGAAGAAATG